>OY747131.1:51213258-52464826 GCA_963556465.1 Berberis vulgaris | reverse complement strand
ACAACAAACACACAAATTTGTTGATTCACCGAGTCGACTCGACGACCTTCAATGGCTTACTAATGATACAGCAAAACGTTCCCAACTCTGCGCCGTACGCGTGTTATGATGATCTCGAGGAATAACATGCCCTAGTATCAGCCCAATACTGATCCGGCCCAAGCGGTTCTAAGCCCGCCCAATACAGTTCACCAAACATACTCAGATTCTTACAGCCTGCTAAGCCCACATGTCTCACAACTATCCTCAATACCTGTAAGCTCTGCTAAGGCAAGTATCTCGAAGATCAGTTTCGGATGGGTAATTACAGTAGCTCTTTGCTTCCAACTAGGAAGCAAATTCCAAAGTATATGTCACATATGGAGACTTCTACCTATAGACTGCTCTCGAAACGAGAACTATCTTCTGCAAATCTAGGAGCACAAGGCTAACAAGGAAACTTCTCTCCACAGCATTGACTACTAATTAGAAAGGGATCTCCACGAAGATCTTCTTCCCTAAACTACGCCAACGATGGTCTAGTAGAACCAGGGTTCCAGCACTATAAATAAGACATGAGGTTGGTAAGCTATGGTATGCTAAAAATTCCTTGTTTATAGCATTACACCTTCCTCAGATCCTTGTCTGACTTTAGCATCAGAGTGCCATCGGACACCACAACGGTGGTCTGTGGCTCACGTGCATTCCTTGTGCATGTCAGCAAGTTTGCAAGTAAAGGTCAAAGCAAAGAGCAAAAAATGACTGCACTAGTTTGGCGCCATCCATGGGGACGACAAAGTTCCTAACCTTTCACTAGCATCATCTCTCTTCGGGATACAAAGAGATGGTGACCACCAGATCATACAACAAAGGATAACAAAAGGAAATGTCAAATGACCAGACTGGCGCTACACCACCGCTCTCAGCAGTGCAGGCGACACATGGGCAATAGACTCACGCCCCCGCACCAGCCACTACAACGACCAACCCCAGGATATATTTGTTGTCGTCTCTAATACAGCAAATCGCCAAAGTAGTGGAGGCTTTCATACAACAAAACTCTCCACCGCTAACTAAAATGAGGAGCAGCACATGCCTTCATCTCCAGAAGTCAATAGAGAGCAAACACAAGGGAGTCAAGCCCCTGTTAGTTCTCATTGGACTAGAGGAGGCGAAAGTGACTCTCAGAGCAGATAGGCTCGGCCCTCATAACCCCCCCCCCCACATGTAGAGAGGCGCACGACCCAAACGTGTTGTACCGTCTCTTTGTTCCACCGTTCGTGGACCGTATCATGAACGCGACTCTCTCAAAAAGTCCACGCCTCCAAAGCTCGACTTTTACGATGGCACCACTGACCCATTCGACCACCTACAACTTTCTAGCATGTAATGGCCCTCAAAAAGGAATTTGAGTCGGTGATGTGCAGAACTTTCTCTATCAGCCTGAAGAAGTCAGCTCTAACATGGTTCCACAGCCTCTCGCCAAAGTCGATCGACTCATTCAAGACACTGATGAAAGAGTTCTTGATATATTTTGTCGGAAGTTAGCGTTTCTGAAAAGGCCCACACTACATACTCTCTCTGAAACAGAGATCCAATGAGACACTAAGAAAGTGTCACGCGCTTCAACGACAAGCCGACACTCATTGACGGCTGCAACGACGACACAGCCGTGATGGCTTTTACCGCGGGCCTAAATGAGGGAAAACTTTATGAATGCCTCACCTTGGAGCCCTTTTTGGATATGACGGAGCACCTTAAGAGCACCCAGAGGTACATCACCTTAGAAGAGTTGAAAACTGTGGATAGGGAAATAGAAGGTGAGAAGAAGCCATCCGTTCCTAAGGACATGAAGGAGGGAAGGAGTGTGAGGATGAAGAAACGAGTAAACGAAAGCTCAATGACAACATATTAGAACCCTGGTCGGGCCAGACCAGATAAAGCATCCAACTACGTTGGATCTATATCCATCACCCCTCAATTCTAGTCTATCGGACGTCCTGAATTCCAAAAAAAAATTGGAAAGATCTGAAGTGGCCCCCGAAGCAACGCAAAGACCCCTCCAAACGTGACAACAATAAGTACTGCTCATGCCACATGGTGGGTGGCCATGACACCAACGATTGCAAGAGTCTAAGGTACGAGATCGAGTACTGGAACCACAGGGGCAAGCTAAAGAATTCATGGGCTCTAAGAAACAACCAGAACGACCCAGGGACCAGGGGGAGTCAGTCAAAGAGATCTAAAAGGAGACTCCGAGAATAATCTATGTCCTTCATGGAGTCGGACCGAATGAAGACCAGTCAAATAGGTCCCGCAGGTGGACTCTATTGGAGATGCAGACACAGCCCGCGGATGAGGACAGGCGCATTTACTACTCAAGGGTGCAAAACTCCATTCTCACATTAACCATTACAGACAAGGACCTCGAAGGAGTCGAGCACCTAACAATGATGCTCTCGTCATATCGGTCTCCATTGCAAGGTTGGAGGTAAAGAGAGCCCTGGTAGATACGGGAAGCTCGCTCAACGTCTTGTTCTACATTGTGTTTCGCAGTATAGACCTCAAAGAAGAGAACCTGACGTCCTCAGACTACCCGCTGATTGGATTCAATGGAGAGAAATGCTTCCCGGTCGGGAAGATAAGGATAGCATTAGTGACAAGAGGGCCACAACTGAGAAAGGTCATGTTCCTGGACTTCATGGTAATAGACACACTATCCACCTACAACTTTATCTTGGGAAGACCATGGCTCCACCAGATGGAAGCATTAGTCTCCACCCTTCACCAGTGCATTAAGTATACTTTTAACCACTCCGAAGGAACGATATGTGGGGACTAGCCTATGGCACGAGGCTGCCATTATGTTACACTGAAGCAAATAGAATGTTCCTCGATCCAACTGGATCCCACAACGCAATCTAAACTAGAGTCATACCTAGTGACTTCAGACGCATCACTTCACTCGCACGAGATCCCGAATTCCAGCACAAGACGAGACAACAGGGTTAATCGAGAAGTGATGGAGGCGACTGCTCCAAAATTGGTTGCTTGTATTATCTCTAAAATTAAGCACTCCAGAGCAGCGACAGGGCACCGGCGGATAAACGACAGACTCATCCCTTGGGAGGGAGTTTGTACTTCTTCTCCGCAACATGAAAAGAAATTATGAGATCTCAGTGAACCAAATATGTGCTCACCCAGAGCAGGTGACCACGCCTAATAGTGATTCTCATCGTGACTCATTGGCGCAAATGTCAGAACATTTGAAGACTCCAACGATGGAGATCTCCCTTCAGCCTTTGGAAAACCCAAAGCATGTTCTTCAAGTAAGAACATTACAGGAGATTCACTATGCAGAAAATAATGCCTACAACGATGAAAAACACCATTATATAGACATAATGGTTCACCAAACGGGCGCTTCAGCATTAACTGTCATCATTGAATACCGTATGGGAACGAGGAGACGACGGTTCCCAAGAAAATTGCACAAGACCACGTTCGTCTAATCAACGAGGCAGCACACAACCCCATTAATTGTGGGGAGTGACTGATACTCAACCGTCTTGTGATTTGCACTATACGCGTGTTACCATATGATCCACGTTGTACACATAGCGTATTTCGTACAAGAAACCCTAGCTCTCACTCTACGGGCCCATGGGCTCAGCCCACTATTCAAACAGTATTATACCATGTGTCTGACATGAGCATTAAAAACCCTAGTCTTGTTTGACACACGGATAACACCAGCATATTGTCAGCTGATTCAAGGTACTCCTGTCTCTTTATAACTCATCCACACAACGCACTCCGCTCGCGGATATAGGCTCGCACGCCCACAGGTTGCGGAGCCCCCACCTAGCCGAGCAAGCTTAGTCAGTTTTGGCTGACAACGACGACTTTCGGTTCACCCCAACACCTTGTCCTCCCAGTGCGGATGTCAATGGTTTAGGAAGTCAGAGTCTAATCAACACTATCACGCCTGATGACGACAACTCGTCATGGACTGTTGACCCCTTCGCGGACAACAGTCATTGAACCCGGTCAGGTATGCCTAGCTGGTGATGACTGGCAACGACAACTTCTGATCAAAGCCAAAACCTGTAACCCCCACTGCGCGGGTGTATATGGTTTGGTAGGTGGGAGCGTAGTCAGTTTAGATTGATGTCAACGGTTCGCCACGTGGCCATTGCTCTTCTACAGACTATGGTCGCCAAATTACCAACCCCAGACTTGTAGCCCCCATTGCGCAGGTGTAGATGTTTTGGAAGGTGGGAGCCTAGTCAGTCCCGAACTGATTTCGACGACTTGCCACGGGACCACTGCTCTTCTACAGACCATGGTCGCCGAAAACTCCTAAATTTTTAGCTCTATGCACACGGGTGTAGATGATTTAGAAAGTGGTAGCCTTGTCAGTCCCGAACTGATTCCGACAGCTTGCCATGGGACCACTGCTCTTCAACAGACCATGGTCGCCGAATCCCCTTGTCTCATACTTGCAGCCTGCTACGCGCGGGTGTAGATGGTTTGAAAGGTGAGAGCCTAGTCAGTCCCGAACTGATGTTGACGACTCGCCACGGGATCATCGCTCTTCAACAGACCATGATCGCCAAATCCTTGCTCCCCAAAGCTGTAGTCCACTTTGCTCAGACAAAGATGGTTCGAAAGGTGGGAGCCCTAGACGGCTCGCCACGCAACCACCGCTCTTTTTTGAAAATAGCGGTCGCAGAGATAAATCGCAGCTCAGGCAACATCTTCACGCTGACACGGGCTGACATTCTATTATCAACAAAGGCCACTCAGGCCGACCCATAAATCGTCCCACCAACACGCGAATGAGTACGACATGGAATGTCAGCCCGAGCTTGTGAAACCTGACTTGGTACAAATGTTCTGGCTCAAAGACAACACATGTGCTCGACTATCATAGTTCACTCATGCCAGCTAACCGTGATCGGCAGTCAGGTAGGCAAAACAAGCCCCCAATGGCTTACCTTAAGGGTGGGCTACAACTAGGTAGCATAGCCTGCTTCTTAACCATCTGCGGAACGCCCACTATTGGATGTAACTAAGCAACAATGACTCGGAATCACTCGCAACACAAATGGTCAAACTCTCAATAACATACAGACCACTCAACTTCCTATTAACCCGACCAGTCTATGCCAAAGTAAAATAACAAGGCGAAACAGAAAGCGCACAATAGGGAAAATGAGCATAAAACGGATACAGAACATACTTAAGATAAATCTGTTTTCATTAACAGTTAAAGCAAAAAAGGTACAAGTGTACAAAGTCTATTCCTCATCAGGAGAGGGTACAGAAACATAAGAGCTAAGCTTAACGGAGGAGGGAACGGGAATTGCATTCATATGTGCCGCAATCTGAGCATCATGATCCGGATCGCCCTCTTTGTTTGATGACGCAGAAACCACTGATAAGTCTACATGCAACATCTTCTTATAGAGATCGAGGTCCCATTCCGGATGTTCCTCCTTCATCAATGCCAGCAGCTCCAATCTACCGGGTACAACCCAACGGAATTCACACCTGCCTTGTTCCTGGATAAGCTCTTCCTCGCGCGCCTTCGTTTCAGTAAGTTCACGCTCCAATAGCTCCAGCTTGCCTATCAGCGCATCGACTTGAGATTGCTCCGTAGACAGACAACTTTTTACAACACTGAGCTCATGTTGCTCCATTTTAATCTGGTCATCGGCCTTCCTCACCTCCAGAGCACTGAACTCTACATCGGACTTCAACTGATGTCTCTGGACAGCCTCATCAGCCACTTTCAAGGGGTTCTCCTCTACGAGAGACTGCAGTTCAGAATGCGCCTCAGCCGCAACTTCCTGTGCAATCTCCAGATCATAGCGGGTCAGATCCAACTCCTGCTTGAATCTGTCCCTAGCGGACGCTGCCTCTACTAAGTCAGAATCAAGGGCTTCCAGATGAACTCTTTGAGCCTCAGCAACAACGGCCGACTATTCCAGCCTCCTCTCCTCAGCTGCTCAATTTCAAAGAGCACGTTAGAATACAACCTTTGCATGTTCGAGAAGACACGTTCCATGGTATACACTCTCTCACGAGCCGACTCAACTTCCGTCCCAGCGACGACCACCTGGCTCAAGTGAGACATTCCCAACATAAGGTACTTTAAACCCTTATCCATACGCCCTTCTAGTGTATCATCCTTGAGTTTTGGAGCGTGATCCATCAACCAGCTATGAGGCCTGCTTATATGCTTCCTCAAAGCATAATCCATATCAACCTCCTATGTCCGGGGCAAACAGGCTTATCCGTGCATCCGGATGGAGCTCTCCCGGATGAGGAAATACGTCAACACCACCCTTCGTAATTGCCACTGCTCCCAGACCCTCCACCGCAGCCTTTTCTTTGTCACCAATAGCCGACCCTTTATTGCGAGACGGCTTAACGGAATTCGGAAGAAGAAAAATAAGCGAGTTGTCCAATGGACCTTTTATCACCCTGAGATGCGGCCTGAAGTGAAATGGGAAATAGTGCGGACTATGAGAAACTTGGCATGTGTCACCACGACCACTATTGAACAACCCATTAGTAGAACAATTAGACTCTAGAACCTCGAGCAAATCCTCATCAGGAACCTCTAGCAGAACGGTCCTAGACGGATCAGCACCAATAGAAGCCGCCATAGCAGCCGACATCAGCTTCTCACTCAGAGCTTCTACCTGCGCGGCACTAACATTCGATGCATCTTCCACCTCTGCTAATTGCAGATGGTCCTTTTCCCATCCGGACACTTCGACCTCCACCCTAGCAAGCCGATTAGGCTCACGCTCTTCAAACTTACAAAGGAGGAAAGCGTCTCAAAAAACCCCCTCTGTGTCAAACAAAACAGGAGCCTTAACTCCAATGGCTCTCTTTTTCCTAGAAGGGGCCCCACTTTCAGACTTAACTCACAACGATTGGTAAAGAGTAGGGGCCTAATGTCAGTTGTCTCACAGCCCACTTCGAATAATGTTGGTAGTACATATGACCTTTTCCACATTATTTGTTGGCAAGTCTCGGAATTTTTTCATAATGTTTTGCTCATTTGAGGTAAGAGGACTGGTGGGTAACATCCCTGCGAAGAAACACGAGCAACGGCTAGCATACAATCGGTGCAACGAAATCGAAAGATAAAGCTACATTACGAAGTAGTTTGAACTCTCGTTCGAGCGGGTGACCCTTGATTTGGAAATACTTTGAATCTGCAGGAGCCAAAAACCAATACTTCTACCAAAACTTGAAATCATCCGGCAAATTCTCAAAGCAAATCGGCGAAGACATCTTACAAATGGTGTGATCGTTCAGCCGAGGAGAAGTCAGCAACTGGATCATCCGCGGAGTCACGCGGACGCTGGCTTCCTTCGATCTTGTACCCATTGGGAACTAACTGGGCAGGAGGAATTCTAAGAGAATCCAAGAAGTCCCAAATCACGTTAAAAACATGAAAATGGATTCCAGTCTGAAGCATCCCGTGATGCAAACCATTAAAACTCGCCAGTGGAAGCATTGACATCTGGTAATCCTTCAGAGCATATAATGGCAGGTCCTCATGGACCCCGAACATATTTCGGATTTCAAAAGGCCCGATTCGGAAAGCAACTTGTCTTCGAAAAACTCAAGGCCCTTGGCCAAATTTGCATCATCAAGATGATTTTGGTGAGCCATAAAGAAGATGAATAATCTTTTCAATTATAAGATGAACAGTGCAAAGAAAATAGAAGAGTCAGTCTCTTCATAAAGGAAGATCTAAATAGAGATTGGGTTCCCGCCTCTTCTCCACTAAACCGACGCACATTCAATTAATTAAGCGCGCGGCTCAAGCAACGATTCAAACTCAATCATCATGAGCGACAAATCTTTTCAAGAAGCGACTTAGCGAACCGATGTGATGGCCCACTAACTCGAGGGGAGTAGCTGATGATACACCGAAACGGTCCCAACTTTGCGCCATACGCGTGTCATGATGATCTCGAGGAATAACAGGCCCTAGCGTCAGCCCAACAGTGATCCGGCCCAAGCGATTCTAAGCCCGCCTAATGCAGTCCGCCAGACGGACTCATATTCTTACAGCCTACTAAGCCCACGTGTCTCACAACTATCCTCAATACCCTTAAGTCCTGCTAAGGCAAGTATCTTGAGGATCAACTTAAGACGGGCAATTACAACAACTTTTTTTCAGAGTATATGTCACATATGAAGACTTCTACCTATAGACTACTCTCGAAACGAGATCTATCTCCCGCATATCTAGGAGCACAAGGCTCACATGGAAACTTCTCTCCACAACACGACTCCTAATTAGAGAAGGATCTCCATGAAGATCATCTTCCCTAAACTACGCCATCGATGATCTGGTCGAACTAGGACTCTAGCACTATAAATAAGACATGAGGTTGATAAGCTAAGGTACGCTAAAAATTCTCTTTTTACAGCATTACACCTTCCTCATATCCATGTCTGACTTTAGCATCGGAGTGTCATCGGCCACCACAACGGTGGTTCATGGCTCACGTGCGTTCCTTGTGCAGGTTTGCAGATCAAGGTCAAAGCAGGGAGCAAAAAACAACTGCATCAACTACTCTATTGTAACTTCTCCTTTTCAGTTTCTTCTTCAAACCCCTCTCTTCGACCGCTCAAAATTATATCTTTCTTTGCCCTAACCATTTTTGGGGCAGGGATTTATATTGCCTCGAGATCTATATATAATTATATTTATCTCGAATAAATGGGCAATCTGGTATTTAACACAAATATGGATGGTTGAAACTAGTCAACGTGTTTGACCTAACAGTCAAACTTTAAAATGAGGGTTATACTAGAATACAAAAACTTTTCCGAGTCAAAGAAGAATAACTATAAACTAATGGAAGCCAAATGAAAAATAATATTTTTTCAAAATATGTAGCGTCTTCAACTTAAGGTGGAAAACTTTTCCCACTTTTCTTTGCTATCAATTTTTTTAGAGAAAATTTTCCTTGGAATCAAACACACCCTTATGATGTTTTAGTTAGTAGCCAATAGCATATACGTAATGCTTTCCAAAAAAAAAATAGCATACATGTAAAGAGTTGGAAATGTCTAATTCAAAATGTAGAAAGAAACAAATATATAAAGGGTAACCGAGGAAGATCAGTTTACAATGTATAATTCTAGGGAGCATGGGTTTGCAGCTTGGGGGGCGAAATTATCCTTTTGCCCCTCCTTTATTGTTGTTATATTTAAAGAATAGTTAAAAAGACAGAGGCAAAAGTGTAAAAATGCCACCCAAGCTGCAAACTCAGGCTCGCTGCAAACTCAGGCTCCCTAGAAGCACTCGTTTACAATATAAATCCAAAGATCATTGACTTTCAAACCTTGGAGGGTTCTTGATAGACTAACCATGATGTCACCCCAATATTTTACACATAAATAAAAGTTTCAATTTCACATCCTGGAAATTATTTATTTGTTTTCTTGTCATACTCTAGTGTGAACTGTGAAACCAAATAAGCAACAGAACTCGAGTCCTTCCCATTAAACTTTTATCAGAAATTTTAGGCAGTCTGGGTTTTGCTGTCTGGAGGGGGGAGGGGGGCGGGGCGAAAATACGTTTTTACTCCCCCCTCTTTAAACACCTTTACCAGGGGGGCAAAAATGTATTAACCCAGCCCTGCTAGGATGGGGAGATCCGAATTGTTGGTGGGCAAAAGCCAGGACCAAGTCTCAGGCTGTTCTACACTTGCAATTTGCACCAAACAAGATTATGGACTCAGCAAGTCTACACACTATAGTCATAGTCTACCAATGATGGCGAAATCAAACCAATAAGAGAATATTCCATATGTCTCTCTGTCAAATTGGGCCAATGAGATAGCCCACTGGACAACCACCCACCTTGTCTATCTTCCCCTTCTCTCTCTGCCTCTGCCTCTGCCTCTGCCTCTCCATCCCTTCTATAATGGAGTTTTTCAATCATAGAAGACTACTTCAAGAACCAAACATAACAGCTCTTCCACCTTGTTCTACTTATCCTTTGAAGAGGCCAGAATACTCCGTTGACAGCTCTTTTCTCCCTCCCCCTATAGCAAAATCACCCTCACAAAACCAAAATGTTCCACCTCTTGTGATCATCATGGTTGCTGTGGTTGGTACTTGTTTTCTTCTTGTTAGCTACTACGCAATCATCGTCAAGTATTGCTCCTATTCACGGAGGTCTTCCGAAACTCAAGATAACAACTCCCATGAAGATTTTTTTGATGAAAATCATGGTCCAGTGTTGGATCACCCCATTTGGTATATTAATACTGTTGGTCTTGAGCAATCCATTATTAACTCAATTGCTATGTTCAAGTATAAGAAAGGAGATGGTCTTGTTGAAGGGACCGAGTGCTTGGTTTGCCTTGGTGAGTTCGATGAAGATGAGAGTCTTAGACTCTTGCCCAAGTGTAGTCATGCTTTTCACCTCCCCTGTATTGATACTTGGTTAAGATCACATACAAGTTGTCCTCTTTGTCGCGCCCAAATCCTCTCTACAGCTAGTCGGTCTTCGAATTTGAATAGTTCGGAGCCTCCGGAAGAACCCCAAACCAATGAGAGTTCTGGGAGTGGAGGAGGAGGAATGGGTCGTGACACCAATGAAGTTGTGCCTTCCCCAGTGGTGAATGAAGATTTGCCTTCTCAAGTGCCAAATGATTTGCAAAGGTTGGATGAGAAGCAGATAAAGTGGATGAGAAGATCGATATCTATGGGGGTTTCTCCTGCAAGCCTGATTGGTAGATCTTCTTCTAAAGGAAGAACATTTGATAAGCTAGCTGTTTCCATGAAGAGATCATTTTCGAGTGGTGGGAAGCTCTTGTTGTCAAGATCGGATAGACGTGACCGGAATTCAATTCTTCCTTTGTGAAGTAATTTAAGTTTTGGGATAGAGATATTTGTATGTCTTGGATGCTCTAAACAAAATGGGTGTCCCTAAATTTTGAAGGAAAAGATGATGATGATGATTCAGAAAAAAAATGCCCGATGAATTGTTACAAGTTCTTAACTCATGCGCAGAACTAAGAAACTGTCAAACCCAAAAATTACTCGGTTCTTTCCAAGGTTTGAAAAATGATATATGATATTGTTTTTTTTTATGATGATAGGTTTTCGTCTCGATGATGCAAGAGGGTGTTCATGATAAATCACTTACTGTTATATTAATGGTAAATTATTGTTCACGTATTTTATTTTTTCCTCTAAATTCAGGTAATTATTTGGTTCTGAATGTTGCTTTAAATTTCAATTGTACATAAAGCTCGTTGAATGCATACCCCTTAATGTCTCAGTACTAAAAGCTCCAAGTCATTCATAAAGGCATTTAAACAAGCTACTTTCATTTGCTCCCTGGTTGATGATCAATGCCTATCTATTACTCTTCACAGTTTTGAGTAGGACTAATTCACAGACTTAAAACATGATTATAGCGCCCCTACGACCTATGCCCTAGCAGTAGTTTGAGTTGAGTAGATTCATATGATCTCATACCTTAGATTATAACTGCAACACCTAGCTCCACAAAGCACTCTCACATTAGTACTGCTCAACTTTCAGCCTATTTACGGCTTCACCTGGAACAACACCTCACATTATATGCTACACCAACTTAGCACTAACCAAGACATTGATTATACAATGACTCCAACTCTGTCATTGAAATCAAGTCCAAACCATTATTGGCAAGGCAAATGGTTTCCAACATCATCATGGTATGAAATTAAAAATAACTGAAACGCGTTTGTTAGAACAAAAAGGCTTGTTTATGTACTTCTTAAAAAACAAAATACGGACTGAACTAGCACTTTTTCAACAAAATTTGGTTTCGACGACAGCAATGTAACTTCATGAAACAACAACGAAATTAGCTAGATTTATTCAACTCAATATTGTAGCCTCCTCTTGAATCCTGAGAAGCATCTGATGAGTCACAGTAGCAACTTCATCAACTGATCTGAATTGGCACCCTTCCTCAACCTGTCACGAGAGCATTAGAACAAATTAACAAATTGAGCATATTTGAAAATTGCTATTAATTGAAACCAAATACACTTCAGAGAAAGTAGCAAGGTTCTCCCTGTCATGGTAAATAATTTCACTATGGAAAATGCCAATCATAAGTGGGAGCCCTTGGACACATCCGGGCTAGGCCTGGATATCAATAATAACACTCTTGAAACAAACCTTAATGCTGAAGGAGTAGAGAACCATCTCATCAATAGTTGTTGTAACGTTGAGGTGTAGGATTGTGAGGTGTAGGCTTTGAAACTCGTAAACTATCTTCAACATCTGCTTTGGTTGTCTCCTAGTTAGTACATTGAGGTTTGCATGGCATTCCACCATTGTTACTTTGATATCAGCAATCGATGAATGCTTCTCCCCAACCCATTCCCTAGTAGAACATGAAGAATACTGAGGGAAGGTGAAGAAGTCTGCGAAAGGAGACGTCAAAATACCCTTGAATCCATGTTTTATTATCTTTTGCGCCTCAAATGATTGGAGGCATTGTTCAAGCTCTTTGACAAAATTAATGGCTCCTTCAACTATAGAGGCTTGATCACTCTGAATATATAGAGTAAACCTATCAAAGTTAGTTTGTGAAATAAACTAGATACTAAGGGACACTTTGTTAAATCAAATGTCCCAGTGCATGTTTAATCTAAGAAAACAATTGAAAGTAAGAGAGCATTCGCAGTAGGGACGGGGAGAAAGACCTTGCTAATGTACGAAGGTGGCATCAAAGAGCGGAGGACAGTGAGGTACTCGCTCATCTGCTTGCGACGGTTACGTTCAACTACAATGTGGGTTATCCTCTGATGCTCGACTTGTTCCTTGTTCATATTACTTCTAGTACGTCTTCGCCGCTTTGCTGACCTTGAAGTTGTGATTGGAACTTTAACTTCCCTATTTGCAGGAGTGAGAGCTATGCTTCCCTGGAGTTTCTCTTGCGCAATGTTGTTCTCAGAAATCTCAATAAAACCATCACAAACACGTTCCACGTCATCCTTTATACCAAAATCATGGCTCCAATCAACTCCTTCCCAGTAGGGCAAGTCTTTGCAACCATAGCTGAAGAGGTCATTTTGGAAAGCAACGGCCTCTAATGCCATCTTCCTGTACATTAAAGAACAAATGATCAAGCAGAGGAATCGATGGAATGTTTCTTACTTGAACAACACATTTGAGAGGCAGATCAAACTCTACCTACCCTTTTTTTTCTAAGAAAAACACATTGTGTACCAACAATTGCTTCTTTATGATATGGAGATCCCGAGCTTTACAATGGTTAACCAAACTAAAGTATAACCACTTATTATGATCCCTGAGTGAGAATTGGGGTTTGTATTTGGAGCTGCGCATAATAGGTTTGCTTGGTCATCAATTTATAACAAATCGTTGTTTGTAAGAAGTGAAAATTTGGTCTGTGGGTCTGTCTCCGTGGATGTAGGGGTAAATTTTCTGAAGGGCTGCATACTATTATATGCTTAGACTAGAACGCAATTGAAAAATGTAGTAAAATTTTTGCGATGGTAACAATGACTACAATCCACTTAAAATGACATTTACATAATACTTTTTTATAACAGTATAAACAAAAGTTAAGAAAAATATCTTGAGAAAACGGTAAATTTGGGTTTTGTCAACAACTGTGGCATGAAATGGTTGGTACCGACCATTGATTTGGACGGTTGACTTGACCTTTAAATGAAATTAGTACCCTGAATCAGACGAAACCCGAAGATGATTTTGTGGTCTGAAACTGTAGGGGAAGGTTAGCTCAAAACCGATTGACAAAGTTGAAATTAATTATGAAGTCTTGGACTACAAAAGTTATCTTTTTGAGTTAATTGCATCCAGTCCAGAGATAGAGATCTCCTTACCACATAGTGTGTTAGGTATTTGTTTGGAAGTGAAACATGTTTCATATAAAAAAGGTGAAAATGCAGATTCATGAATGTGGTGATTTTGCATATCCCTCAACCAGCCTGGACTTTGGGTAATTTGTTCCACACTGAGGTTCATGAATAGACGTTTCTACAGATTGATTAGATATGCCTTTTGCATCATGCAAACACTTTCTAAAAGTCAACCTTCACTCTGTGTTTGCATCCTTCGAACAAGTTCATTTCTTTGTGAAATTTAACATAGATGTTTAGTTTAAATTCATTTTCATTTCTGGATATATCTATTCACTACGAGTGTGTGCAGACACCTGTAGCGCATGACATCTTATGCAATTAAACAAATTAACAAGTTAAATAAGTTTTTTATTTTTTGTTCCTTACTGTAATTAGAGAATACATAAAACAACATTTATAGAGAGATTATAGACTTAACTATTATCATTAAAAATACATGTTAAATGAATATGAAGGAATGAAAGAAAAATATTGAGAGCAAAATGTAGCCTATAAAACTACTAGGTGATTTACCAGCTTACTTATTAGAGTCACGTAGCCACATTCTTGGAAAGTACCATTTTTTTTAATAATATCATTTTTTTTTTCTATTTTACACTTGGAGTCTGTTTGGTTGCACAAAAATAAGACATGGAAATTGAAAGTGTTTTCATGAATTCGATTTCGAGGCCTCCCCCTCGGACTTAGATTCCCATGAGTAGTAAAAAAAGAGTCTTATGAACAATCGATTTCATGTTAGTAAATAAACAACCAAACAATAAAAATCTACATAACAAGATAAATTGATTCTATTTCCCAGGGAAAATGACTAACCAAACATAACCTAAGGCTTTGTTTGTTTCTTGAAAAATTAGTATTGATGCTGATGATACACCAAAACGGTCTCTCTTCTACACCATACACGTTTCATGATGATCTCGAGAAATAGTAGGCCCAAGCGTCAACCCGACACAGATCCAGCCCAAGCGGTTCCAAGCTCGCACAATGTAGTCTGCCAGACGAACCCAAAACATTTACAGCCTGCTAGGCCCATGCGTCTCATAGCTATCCTCAATACCCGTAAGCCCTACTAAGGCAAGTATCTCGAGGATCAGCTTCGGATAGGCAAGACATCAACATTTCGCTTCCAACTAGAAAGCAAATACCAGAGTATATGCCATGCATGGAGACTTCTATCTATGGACTACCCTCGGATTGGGAACTATCTCTTGCATATCTAGGAGCACAAGGCTAACAAGTAAACTCCCCTTCACAACACAATTCCTAATTAGAGAAGGATTTCCACGAAAATCTTCTTCCCTAAACTACACCATCAATGGCCTGGTCGAATCAGCAATCCAGCACTATAAATAAGACATGAGGTTGGTAAGCTAAGGTACACTACAAATTCTCTGTTCACAACATTACGATTTCCTCAGATCCTTGTCCAACTTTAGCATCGGAGTGTCATCGACCACCACAACGGTGATCTGTGGCTCACGTGCGTTTCTTGTGCAGATCAGCAGGTTTGCAGGTCAAAGTCAAAGCAGGGAGCGAAAATCGACTCCATCAGTTTGGATTCGTCCGTGGGGACGACAAAGTTCCTAACCTTTCACTAGCATCATCTCTCTTCAAAATACGATAAGATGATGACCACCAGATCAAGCAACAATGGAGAATAAGGGGACACGTCGAACGCTTAGACCAGTGCTATACCGCCACTCTCAATATTGTCGGTGACGCACGGGTAGCAGGCTCACACCCCTACGCCGGCCAGTAACAGCAACGACGGACCCCAGGATAGATTTGTTGTCGTCTCAGATACAGCAAATCGCCAAAACAGTGGAGGCTCTCATACTACAAAACCCTCCACCCGCTAATGGAGATCAGGAGCATCACAAGCCTCCATCTCCGTAGGACAACAGAGAGCAAGCACAGAAGAGTCAAGCCCCTACTAGTTCTCATTGGACTAAAGAAGGCAGCGCAGCTAACACAGACTCGATTTTCAGGGTAGACAGACTCGCCCCGCAGAACCCCTTCCGCAAAGGGGCTCACGACCTGAACGTGCAATATCGCCTCTCTTTTCCACTGTTCGTGGACCGTATCATGAACGAAGATCTTCCAAAAAAGTTCACGCCTCTAAAGCTCGACTTCTACAACGGGACTACCGACCCATTCGATCACTGGTGCCATTACCAGCATGTAATGGCACTTAAAAAAGGATTTGAGTCGGTGATGTGCTGAGCTTTTCCTACCTGCCTAAAGAAGGTAGCACTAATATGGTTCCACAACCTCCCGCCAAAATCGATCGACTCATTCAAGATGTTGGCTAAGGAATTTCTGACGCGCTTTGTCAAAAGTCAACGTCTCCGGAAAGGCCCACATTGCATACTCTCTCTGAAACAGATATCCAATGAGACACTAAGAGAGTATGTCACGCGCTTCACCGAAGAGCTGACGCTCATTGACGGCTGCAGCGACGACAAAGCCGTGACGAATTTTACCGCGGGCCTAAAAGAGGGAAAGCTTTATGACTTCATCACCTTGGAATCCCCTTTGGACATGGCGAAACTCCTAAAGGGCGCCCAGAGATACATCACCTTAGAAGAAATGAGAACTATGAAGAAGAAGAAGACGGAAGTTGAGAAAGGTCTCTTTGTTCCTAAAAACGGGAATCAGGGAAGAAGGTGAGAGGATGAAGAAAGAATCAAGCGACAACGCAACAACTATAGGTCAGACCCTGGCTAGGCCAGCCAAGAAAAAGCTTCCAACTACGTTGGATCCAGATCCATGACCCCCCTCAATTCTAGCTTATCGAACGTCTTGAATTCCATGAAAAACTGGGAAGATCTGAAGTGGCCCCCAAAGCAGCGCGGAAACCCCTCCAAACGTGACAACAACAAGTACTGCTCGTACCATTTGGAGGGTGGCCATGACACCAATTACACCAACGACTGCAACAGTCTAAGGTACAAGATCGAATATTGGATCCGCATGGGCAAGCTAAAAGAATTCCAGGGTACTGAGAAGCGACCGAACAACCCAGGAACAGGGGAGAGGCAGTCAAGGAGATTGTGAAGGAAACTCCAGGTATAATCTATGTCCTTTATGGAGTCGGATCAGATGAAGACCAGTCAAACAGATCTTGCAAGCGGACTTTACTAGAGATGCGGACACATCTCGTAGACTAGGACAGACGCATATACTACTCGAGGGTGCAAAGCCCCACCCCGCCTTAACTTTTATGGACAAGAACCTCGAAGGTGTCCGCGCACCGCACAATGACACTCTCGTCATTTCGATCTCTATTGCAAGGTGGAAAGTGAAGAAGGCCCTGGTGGATACGGGAAGCTCCCTCAACATTCTATAGTATGGACCTCAAGGAGGAGAACCTAACATCCTCAGATTACCCGCTCATCGGATTCAGCAGAGAGAAATGCTTCCCGGTCGAGAAGATAAGGTTAGCAGTGGTGACAGGAGAGCCACAATTGAGAAAAGTCATGTTATTAGACTTCATGGTGGTAGATGCACCGTCTACCTACAACCTTATCCTGGGAAGATACATGGCTCCACCACTAACCACTTGGAAGGAACAATATGTGGGGACCAACCAACTACATGAGGCTGCCATTATGTTGCACTGAAGCAGATAGAATGTTCTCAGATCCTACTTTAGCCCATAGGGCAATATGAATTGAAGCCAGACCCAGAGACTGTGGACGAGTCACTCCACTGACATGGAGACGAGATCCCAACATCGGTGGTTCAACTCATAAACAAGGGACGTTCAAACATCACGGGAACAATCCGCCTTTCAACCAAGCAAAGCGGAGAGGTCAATGCAGACGAAAGTACGACCCCTCAAAAATTAGTCGACACGGAAATAAACTCTCATGCATGGTTTACTCTTTAGTAACCTCAGCGACATCAATAAAGCGTGGTAGTTCATTGCAGGTCCCAATGATCCAACAGAGGTCGTGTGAATTCACTTGAGGGCCGGATTGACCTCTCTCTGCCAACAGTTAGTCTATTTCAATTGTTTATTTTCCTTTCCATAGTCAATGTAGAGTTTTATTTCTTAGAAGCTTATGTGATTTGCAATCATTTGAAAAATAAAAAAAATTACGCAAACATGCTCTATTGACTACTGAAAAGATGTCACAACGATTGCCCTGAGGTGGATACAAAAGACTACAAACTACAAGCATTTGAATCTGTTGCAACATACAGTAAAGACTCGCTTAAACAGTTTGACTCCGAAAGAAGACAACAAAAATACCAAAAGTAGACTCCGCAAACTTTTCGATGAATATTATTCGTTAGCAGGAGTAGGATGAAGGATTTGTACGAGCAAGAGCAGGATGAAATAGCACGTCCAATTCAATACCTCTACGGACACACCGCTCAAATATGGTCTGAGGTGGTACAAAATCGGCAACTGGGGACCCCGCGAAATGTCAGCCAAAGCTAGGGTCAACTCACACACTCGATCCGCTCTACCAGACGAACTTGGGACAAATATCAAGTTGAAATAGATCAAGTGCACCCTTTCGTTGAAGGGATGAGAAGGGCATCCAAGAGTCAAAGGCCCACTTCGACAAGCCATGTCCAACTCCGCCCTAACCCGCGATCCCGAATTCTAGTGCAGCGCGACATGACGAGGCTAATCGAGAAGTGGTGGAGGCAACCGTTCCAAAGTTGGTTGCTGGTATTATCTCTGAAATTAGGCCCTTTGAAGCATCGACAGGGCACCGACACATAAACGATGGACTCATCCCTTGGGAGGAAGTCTGTACTTCTTCTTCGCAATATGAGAAGAAATTACAAGATCTCAGCGAACCAATTGGGTGTTCACCCAGAGCAGGTGACCACAAATAACAACAAGACTTATCACAACTCATCGGCGCAAATATCAGAATATTCGATGACTCCAACGTCGGAGATCTCCCTTTAGCCTTTGGAAAACCCAAAACATGTTCCTTGAGTAAAAGCATTTGAGGAGGTGAGCTCTACAGAAGATAATGCCTACAACGATGAAGGAACACCATTATATAGACGTAGTGGTTTGCCAAACGGGTTCTTCAGCATTAACTCTCAGCATTGAATACCGTATGGAAAATGAGGAGACGACGGTTCTCAAGAAAACTGCACAAGACCATGTTCGTCCAATCGACGAGGTTGCACACAACCCCATTAATTGGGGGGAGTAATCGGTACTCAACCGTCTCACGATCTACGCAGTACACGTGTTACCATGCAATCTACGTTGTACACGTATCGTCTTGATCATACGACAAACCCTAGCTCTCACTCCACGGGCCCATCGGCTCAACCCACTATTCAAGCGGTATTCTACCACGTGCCTGGCACGAGCATTAGAAACCCTAGTCACTTTTGACACATGGATCACACTTGCATATCACCAGCTGATTTAAGGTACTCATGTCTCTTCAAAACTCGTCTGCACGATGCACTCTGCTCGCGAATGTAGGCTTACATGCCTGTAACATGCAGAACCCTTACCTAACCGGGCAAGCTTAGTCAGCTTCGGCTGATTAAGACGACTTTCGGTTCATCCCGATGCCTAGTCCGCCCAATGCGGATGTCGATAGTTTAGGAAATGGGAGTTTAATCAGCGATATCACGCCTAGTAATGACGACTCGGCAGGGATGGTTGCCCCCTTTGCGAAAAATAGTCGCCAAACCCGATCAGGTAAGCCTAGTCGGTGA
This sequence comes from Berberis vulgaris, assembly GCA_963556465.1. NCBI lineage: Eukaryota > Viridiplantae > Streptophyta > Magnoliopsida > Ranunculales > Berberidaceae > Berberis > Berberis vulgaris. The sequence continues at coordinate 52,445,174 of OY747131.1, read as the reverse complement.
CGACTGACAACGATAGCTTATGATCATAGCCCATACCTGTAGCCCCACTGCGCGGGTGTAGATGGTTTGGAAGGTGGGAACCTAGTCAGTTTCGACTAATGCCGAAGGTTCGCCACGAGACCACTGCTCTTCTACAGACCATGGTTAACGAATTACCAACCCCAGACTTGTAGCTCACTCTGTTAAAAACAAAGGATCCACATAAGTAGAATCAATCAATTTGAAAGGGATGCAAAAATGTATGTCTATAGATATATCAGATGGTATAGACTCACATAACAAAAAGAATTACTCCAAGATAATGAGCTAGAGAACTCAACAACGCCCCCCCAAACTTGGAATCAACGCTACCTATGGCACGTAGTCTCTCATTAAATACATCTTTTGATAACGCCCTAACTATTTCTTGATTATGGGGTCATTCGTATTGTGAATAGTCGAGGCAAAAATCCAAAAAATACTGAAAATTAGACTTCATGCATAAGTCACTGGGAAGGCATACTTCGAATGAGTCAACATGAAAAGGTGAGGAGAGGGTTGGGTCAGGAAGCAAAGTAGTTTCATCACATGATCTTAAAAAACATCATCGAACTTGGGTTCCGATGTGCTACCAATTATGAATTGACCCTTTGGGTTTTGAATAGGGTGATTAAGAAATCTTCTTGGCTCTCTCTCAGAGAATACCTGAGCAATCTGACTCACAACTATCTCAAGTTAATTGAGGGCCTGAGATTGGTGTTGAGTTGTGACTTTTGACTCTAATATAGCCTGAGAATCATGTTCAAGCATTCGTTTTGTGCGCTGCAAAAACGGTTAACCGTTTCCTCTAAACTAAATGTGTTGGATGGAAAAACTTGGTTAAATTGAGGCATAACAGGGCTAAGGGCTTGAGGAGCCTGGGAAAAAAAGGTCCCCCTTGGTGTGAGCCATGAGCCCATGAGAGATTTGGATGATTGGTGAAACTAGAGTTGTAATAGTTGGATTGTGGATTATAACCAGGTCGCCAAATAACATTAAAAGAATTGACTTGCTCAACAAAATATGCAGGATAATCATATTGCGAATCACAATCAGGTGTGGAATGACTAGGACTCGAACATGCAATACAAACCTCAGACGAAGCTTTCGTGGGAAATAGGGGTTGGGTTGGGTCAAATTCAAAATTGCATCTATTTTCTGAACCATAATCATAACTGCTTCTAGCTTCGAGGCAGAATGAGAGAAATAATCCTTAAAGGATTTCTCCTCATCCATTTCATTTATTTAGGTTTTTTTTAATGCATGCCTAATCTCTATATTAACATGGTCTAATTCTAAAAAAACAACAATCCGCAGGGCTGAAATTCAATTTAATTTACCTAACCGTGCGAGTGGCATGGTAATTTCCTATCAATCCGCCACCACAGAATTGCTCCTACCTTTTTTTCACTTTCCAGCTCAAAATGAAATGCTAGTTCAAAAACTATTTCAATATAGGATATGTTCCTTCACTTAACTACTTTAAGCCTTCAAACTTCCAAGGAATGATCCTATGAGCGTCAAATATGTCCTAACACTAAAATAGATGGTGGTTAATCTATCCGCGGAAGATGGCACAAAACTTGCAAATCAATCCTACCACTATTCAAATTTGCATGCAATACTACTTAAAACAACCAAAACACAAATGCTCACAACTGAGACTGCATGCAGATGCAGTCAGGAGAAGTTACCCCTGTCATGAACATCTTTCACGTTATTTGCGATGTCGGCTATAAGTCGAGTTGTAGTCGATCACTCTTGTGAATACCTGTGTATGATTGTCTGTAAAACAAATGCAAAAAATAAAAAATATAAACAAGTGACTCCTAACACTGCTCCTAAACAAAAAATTATTCCTAATCTATAATCTAGTGAAAATAAGCCCTAGACTTCGAGTACCATTACAATCCTCGATAATGATGCCAAATGCTTGATGCAGATTTTAGTAACCTAAATTAATAGGTTAATTTGACATGATTGTTATACCGCAAATACACATCCATCTAACTAGTAGACAATGACAAATACAGATCGATCCCACGAGGATTGAAGACACAATAAAAAACTACAATCTATTTAAACCAATTTGAAAGGGGGTTACAACAATCATAAATTTCTAATGCAAAAAAAAACAACTGAAAATTGAGTTTGAGAATCGAAGGAAGAGATGCTACGACTTTCAAATCATCAATCAGGCTCAAAAAATTATACTAATGTCAATTATTATCTCTTAATAATGTAGTGGATTGATTTTAACAAAGAGACAAACCCTAGCATTATTGTTAGTTTAAGGCACAACTAATCACAAGTTTAACTAATATGGGTAAAACATGCTTAAACAAAAACATAGAATAATTCTAACTACCATGGATGTACGACATGCACGGTGAAAGTAATATGCGTTGTTCACAAATCAACCCAATGTCAAATCATACAATGTATCGGAAACACAATAAAAACCATGAGAATAATCTATTAAGCCTGAGGAATCATCTAAGCCTTAGCGAAGGGTTTAGAAGATCATGATTATGGTCACTGCAGTAGCATAGGCGAACTATATCCGCTCACAAACGCATTTCACAAACGGGTGTGAATAGCGGGATGATGATTTGTGGTGGTGCAAAATAAAGCTCGGATGCAAATAGCCCAAAGCTTTAAAAATCAGCTTCTTTCCTTCCAAAACACTTTTTTCTTCTTCCTGTTTTTGGTTTGTTGTTGCTACGATAGAGAAGACGAGGGAGATATGGGAAGGGAACAGGAATGAAGAACAAAGTTGTAAAAGTGAATGATGGCGGAGGTGGTGGCTCTCGAGATGGTGGTTAGTTTTTTGTCTGGAGGTGGCGAGATAGTGAGTTCTCTATCTGTTAAGGTGGTGACTTCTCTGTCTGGACAGTTTGGATGGGCATTAGCTGCGAGAGAAAGGTAAGGTCGTAAGGAGAAGAGAAATTGTGAGGAGAATGAGGCGATGTGGGTGGAGTTGGCAAGAAGGAAGAAGAGCTGGGAAGGAATTTGAGGGGAGAAAAAGATGTTGGTAAGGGAGAGATAGAATAAATAGGTTTTCTTTTGGGGTTTAGGTTGGGTTTGGGCTTAGGTTAAGAAAAAAAGTGGATTTGGGTATTCAGTTAATTTTTGGGTTTGAGTTTTGTCATTGACTTCACCGTTCACGCCACTTCAGGCTTGTTTTTCCAAACTAGCCATGCTAATGCGATTTATTCGTTTAAACTCCAATTCCTACAAAAAACATAAAATGATAAAAAAAAAATAATAATAACATACGATATTCGAAACACTAACAGTTATAAATTAGAAGATATTTTATGTAATAATTATGTGACTATCAAACATAAAGTAGATGGGGGTCGTGGTAGTGGTACACAAATCACGACAAAGGTTTCAAGATGGACATAGTCACAATCATAAGAGGGAATCTATTGAGCAATCATAAAAGGGATTCTATTGAGAACCCAAGACATACGATTATGGTTTACTAAGGGAGTTGACAACAACTCTAGTGTGTGGGGAATAACAACGCCAAGGTATACAATTTTATTATACTAGGGCGACACCAATTCGAGGTCAGGCTGAATGACCTTGACATAATGGATACAATTCGTTAGTGACATACGTCGCTACTAGAAGTCTATGAGGCAAGCTAATAGTGCTCCTTAGACATATCAACATTGGCTGGTTAACATGGTCGAGTAGGGGTGATGTTTGTAACACAATTTTCTCTAACAACTAATCCGCACGTGGATGCCTTTGCACGATCTTAAGGGTGGAAGTGACCAATAATTAGAGGAAAATGGAGGAAATTAACATCACATGCTTATTTAGGAGAGGCATAAAAAAAATTAAGGGGATGTCCCATACTCGAAAAGAGTGCACAAAAAGGGTACTTAGAAAGATAATTCAGTGAGAGTGCTAGCAAAAGAATACTAGGCAAGAGTGCTTGGAAAAAGTACTAAAAAAGAGTACTCGGCGAGAATGCCTAGAAAAAGTACTCTACAAGAGTGCTCGAAGGCACTTCGCAAAACTATGGAGGAGTTTTGATTGCAAGTCACTTACAACCGTCAAGTTTGCTCGACAAGTAGACTGCAACAGTCTAAAGGGGTAACAACCATCAAGTGTGCTCAACAAGGAAACAACGACACATGTGATCGACATGCATATCAGGTCAAAATGGGTACCATGTGCTTGGCACATGGGTGGATACGAACGAGGCAGATGGTTAGTTATTACTAGAAAATTGGACACAACTAGATGTTAGTGATCTTGAATATGTCGATATCCTGAAAAAGGAAGTCAGACTGCAGGGATCCAGCCAATGAAGGGATGGGTGAGTGGCTAGCATGACAAGCCATCCAATATGAGAATGACATGGATCTCGAGAATGGGGTAACTCGATCAACTAGACAGATAAAGACTTGAACTAGAGGATAGACATGTCAGTGTCAACAGATGGTGACTTGACATGTTTGTACTCAACAAAAAGACGGTACTTGTAAAAAGAAATAACATTAAATGCTCCAAATAGTGACACTTACAAGCCTAAGGTAGTATAAATAAAGACTCTTGGTGAACCTAAAAGGGGGTGGGGACTGAAAGAGCTCCAAATGAGCTCGAAAATCTTGTATTCTCCTGAATTTCATCCTTTCATATAGTTTTCTATAATTTTTTATCTTCTCGGTAGTGGTCTAACTAGATCGTTGGAGGTTCATAACACGGGACAACCCATGTTTGTAAGTAAAAGGCTTTGGAACAACAGATCAAAGGGAAAGTAGATATATGCCCTAATCGAATATACCAAGCTTGTTTATAGTATCACGAGGTGCTAAACTTTTTACAACAAATTAGTGTACAAAACAACGAATATTTGTATTGATTTATTATAAAACATTTACTAAATAAAAAATCAAAATAAAATTCCTTGCAGCCTTAGTTCCAAATGATACGAATGTCACTTTGAAATGGAAGAACTTAACTCCATAGAGGAGAGAATAACTAGTGACCGGAAAATAAAGCCCAAAACCTACCCATCGAAAACTTGTGAATCAGTTGATCAGGTACCAAACGGAACCCAAGAAGTCTAATTATTGAATGGTGCCGAATTGGTTGATCTTCATCGAGTAACCGCTGTCGAAACTTTTATCTTTAAAGCTCTTGAAACAACTTCCTAGGTGAGGCATAACCTTTTCCATGTGGGGTGGGATGGTACTCGTCAAAGTCATCAATGTCATCTTCGTCTATAAACTATGACTTTTGATTGGTTTGTTGATATGTAAATGGGAAAAATAAAGGGTTAATTGCTATTTTCCCTATAATAAATAGCTAATTGGAATGTGCCCTCTTCTTTAATCTATATTGCACTTACCCCCTAAGACTAGCGGTCAACGTACTTTGACCGTCAATTTTCAAAATAGATGACCAAAATACCCTTGACAAATTACAGCTTGAGATTGACTGTTTCGTATCTTGAACATCTTATCTCAAAGAAAATCCTAGGGCCCAACTAAAATTGTATCGTATCTCGAGGAAATCCAACAATTGATAAAAAATTTATCTCAAACATCTCATCAAAAAGAAAATCGTAGGGGCCAAATTTAATCATATATGCATCTCGAGGAAAATCTAACGGTTGTTTAAAAAATCCCCCCTCCTCCTTCTCCCCCCATTCTTCCACCTCTATTTCGTAGTCCCGCCGCCACCCTCCCGCTTCCTCCTCCTCCCTCATCCTTCCTCCTCCCCCTTATTCCTCATCTGTTTCGCAGCCCTGTCGCCGCCTTCCCTTTCCTCCTTCTCCCTCCTCATTTTTCCTTCCTTTTCCTTCTTCTCATTCCTCCCCCCGCTTCTTCTTTCTCCGTTTCCACAGAGACAAAATGATATATGAAGATAGTTACTAGCAAGAAATACACAGATAACCCATGCCACCAATATAGTTTCAGAATTATTAACATCAATAGAGCAATTAAGTATTGGGGCACCTTGGTGATTGACATACGAATTGCTGAAAAACCAATCTTCTTGCCTGCAACAATGTGTCTTAGCTCTCTCAATCAACAACTCTAAGTCGAAGCAGAAACAAGCTCCCTTCGCTGCCAGCAAAGCACAAGCGAGGCCTAACGCTTCTCGACATGAAATCCCCTCACCTAAAGCCTATTCACCACACACTCAGCCTAGGTTTCACAGAAATATACTAAAGGTATAAGGGGAGAACCTAGATGAAGCAAAAAGTGTCCTTTAAGGTGGCAACTTGTCAAGGAAATGATGTCACCTTAGAATGGCACTTTTGATCCTTGGCTGAAGCAATAACCTCTCAATCTTGTTTACAATGTATGAATTGGTGTTGATGAAATCAAGGGAGTCAAACAAGATGGAATAGGGTTGAAGCCCATGAAACAAGTGATAGGAAAAGGCATATCCCGGCGATCACACCCTCTATGCACATAAACTACAATTTTGGGGACAATTTTCTTCAATAGATGAAGCAGGGATGGAAGAAAAGATGGGTAATAGAAGGATGCCCTTGCAGGCATGTTGACAATAATTGCCTTGCCCTTATGAAGGGAGGGGGACTCGAACAAATCAAGGCTCAGTAATTCAAACTTAAAGGATATGCCAAGGTCATTAGAAAATTAGCTCTTTGGGATCTAAGCAACTTGTAGTAGAAGACAGTTCAGTTGTGCCTTTCTCTTTTTACATTGTTTGTCAATCATTGATAGTTCAATTTAGGTTGGTAGCTATTGGTTTGTGAACATCTCAGAAGGGCTTTCTGGTAGGCAAGAATTGTGTGATGTTCATTATGGATTTGGGTAGCGAAACAAAAGAGGAAGAAGAGGGAGGAGGAAAGAGGAAGGGGGGTGGCAGCAGGGTTGCGAAACAGAAGAGGAAGGAGGAGGAAAAGGAAGGGGGGAAGATAAGGAGGAAAAGGAAGAAGAATAAGGGGGAAATTTAAAAAAAAAAACAACCGTCGGATTTTTCTCGAGATGCATATATGAATTAATTTGGTACGATTTTCTTCGAGATGTGTTTATGATTTCAACAGATTCAATAGGACCCTACGATTTTCTTCGAGATACAATTTTTTTTATCAACCTTTGGATTTTCCTCGATATATGATTACGATTTCAGTTATGTCCTAGGATTTTCTTCAAGATGAGATGTTCAAGATACGAAACAGTCAATCTCAGCCTGTGATTTGTCAAGGGTATTTTGGTTATCTATTTTGAAATTCGATGGTCAAGGCACGTTGACCGATAGTCTTAGGGAATAAGTGCAATATGGATTAAAGAAGAGACACATCCTAATTAGCTATTAATTATATGAGGCAAATAACAATTAACCCATAACAAGATAATGAAGTTTAATTTTTAAATTAATTTTTTTTTTATAAAGAGTGAGATAGGAGAGAAAGCTTCACAATATTTCTTTCTTATTTTTTTTTTCTCATTGAGCTTGATAGTGAAAGGTGGCTTAGATTATATCTAAATTGCCATTGTGAACCGCCTTCCGACACGTACTAATGCATTAATTAAAAAAATATGGTTAAATTATGTGAATCGAAACAGAACAAATTTGGAATCGTACCAGACCAAACCAGATCGAGACGGTACAATATGGTACCATTTTCAAAAATCTTTCAGAATGGGAATGAACTGAACCGAGTTATCCATGGATCATACCTGGCTGAACCTAACCATGCCTACCCTTATAAATCATGATCAGACACCTACTCACACTCATTTTAACAACCATGTTGTGCAAAATAATGCACATTAACATATTATCCTATTTGTTCCAAGTTATCATGGATTAACGAATAATGACCCACTATGCTAGCGAAATCTCAATTGCTCTTTCAACATCATTCCTAAATCCTTGTTGGAACATAAAAAGTTGAACTCTGCAAGGATCGAACCTATGATGTCAGAGTTTTTGTCATTGAGTCAAAAATACATTGTTGTTAAAATAAGTGAACACACTTAATAGTTTTCTTTCGAATGACTGTCTAATCATGAGGAACACATTCTAACACAATTATCACCACTCCTCGGGTTAAACGTGTTTTTAGTGGGTGCCATAGTACAACCACCTTAAAAATTGTCTCCATTTAGCTCAAATAAATTGTCCAAATAAACTGGAATTGGTCTATATTGAACCGCTGGCCTCTGGTGCCATCTGTTAGAGTTCTTGCTGATGAGCCAGAAAGGCCTCGATATAAGAGAAGTAAACATCCACTGGTAATAGTCTCCCCTCACATGAATGCTTAAGCGTGATAGACATAATCTAACACAACCATCTTTCATTTTTGGGTTAGGTGCCATTGATATTGAAGTTTGAAGGTGGAGCCTGACCTTGGAGAAGTCGATAAAAAAAGATTGACTTGTCAAATACTTTGATATTGTTAAATGGTTCTGGCATGCTTAAAAAAGCATGCTAGATCCACAAGTTATGATTCCAATTAGGGGTGGGCATGGGACGGGATGGGCCTCATCACTATCCCATCCCGTTCATTCGAGACCGGGACGGGATATACCTCATCCCGACCTCGTCCCATCCCAAACGAGTTCGTGACGGGATGAACATGTACTAAATAGTCTTTCAATGAAGAATAAAAAAATTGCATCTCACATTGCTCATACACCAATAATGCATAATTTATGTACATATAATCTTCATCATAAAAATATAAATGTCATATAAAATTCCATCCCACATTGCTCAGAGTTGTATCTTGTATGAATTATATAAGTTCTCAAGTTGTCTAAATATAAGTTCAAAAATGAAAACTATTGCTCATTGATCAAATTTCAACTACATAATTCATAGTGCAAAACTAAACCAAACCATGATTTGCTTTTTTTTCCACGAGAATAATCATCCTATAACGAATCTAAAATGTGAAAAAACATAAATTTTCATGAATTCTATTTGAACTAAAATAGTTTCTATCTAACCAAAGAATACAAAATCAAGCAAATTTTCAAACAATAGATATTTTGATTTAATTCCGACACATCCAAACTTTCCTTTAGAAGAGTGGTTTCATTAAATTAATAATAATAAATATTAAATAAATAAGTTCGGGACGGGACATGATAGGCGGAATGAAAAATCTCTATCCCAATCCCATCCCACTCTAAATCGGGACTGGACAAGATCAGAATGAGTTTGATCAATCCGTAAAGGACCCAAAATCGAGACGAGACCGGATCGGGATTGCGAGATGGGATGCCTACCCCTACTTCCAATGACCTCGAGTACTAGAGTCAATTTTTTTTTAATGTTTTGCAATATACCTTTCCAAGTAATAAGACAAATGTTCCTTTCACATTTATTTTATTTATTTATTTATTTATAGTCTTATTAGTTTTTAGTTTTATTTATTCTTTCTGGATGCAATAGATGCTTCCTAACATTCCTATAAATCCTTGTTCTTCATTTTGATCAAGTAATCTAGACACATCTTCATCACTTGGTCCCGTGAAAATTCTTTTCCAAAGATTGTCATCACAATCTTACAAAAAAACCTTTCGCGATTATAACTAGTTTTTTCAACAAATTTCAAATATTCGTCAAGATAATCACTATATGTTCCATGCACAATTCACAAATGATCTTCTAAAGAGGAGATAATACCATTTCACCTGTGTTATGAACCATTTGGATAAAATAAGAGGAGATAATACCATTTCAACTATGTTATAAACCCTTTGAACGGAATAAACATTTTTTTTAACAAGCACATCATGAATACAAGAGTACAACAACAACTGCATTTGAAGCGTCATTTAAAAAAAATCACCATCACGATTGTGATTCTCAATTAAATAATCATTATGTAATCCTTGAGCAACTAGCGCGCGAGGGTTTTTATTTTATTTTATTTTTTTATTTTTTTTGCGGTTGACAATTGAGTGATGCCAAGACTCCCATTGTCAATCAATTTGCTAGGACCAACTGTAATTGCTTGCGATAAATTTTTTGCCTCTACTCGTATTAAATTAAGTACGCCATTGTTGTAGTATGTAGGCATCTCTCCATACAACGGTTTCATAATCTTCTTATGCAACCATTCCAAAATTTCATCGTTGTTGCCATTTTACGAAACACATGAAGTGCATAAATTAAAAAAAAAATTTGAACAGTGGCTAATTGCTAAATGGATAGAATGGGGACTGAAATATCTCATTTTAACAATTTTTTTGAAAGATTTTGACTTGAAAAGAGGGATGAATGATATGATTAGAAGGTGGTAGGGTTGGGTTTGAAGGAAAGAAAAACATTCTCTGTTGTTGGTTTTTTTTTTTTTATCTTTTATCCCTCCCACTCCAAATGTAGCCGACAGGGTTCAAACCCTATATCTATGATACTATTCATCATAAGTCTACCAACTGGCTTCTCTTGGGTTTACTGGATATGAGAAAAGATTTTAACCGTTGTCGCATTGACTCTGGTCATGCGGCTATGCATAGGCCACACGATTAATTGAAGGCCGCTTGACCAAAAGTCAGTGCTAGGATGCCTGCTATGGCTATTGGAGAAGGGTTGAATTTGGAGTTTGTTTCTCTTGCAAGCTCACCAAAAGGAATTATAAGCTCTGCGAGGAAGGCCCAAATGAGGTTTATAAAGGTTTTGCATTTTTTTTAATTTTTATTGGGGCCCAATTTCTATGTAAGGTTACATTTTTTTTTTAAAATTTTAAATTTCAAGCGGAGCACATAAGTTTTGGCGTTGCCACTTGCCACAACATCCTGGCCCAAACCTTTTGCACCCTTTTCCCATTGCCTTTGCCTCTCTGAGGTTTTTGTCTTTATTCCGAAGCAAAGCAGAAAAAAGGCGCAACAAAAGTGAGAAACAATAACTAGGTTTTGTTTGGGAATTTGGTATTAACTTTAGGATAAGAAAAGAATACTGTCAAGGTGGAGTTTGAGTTCATCAATCCTCAGAATTCCCTTTTTAACTCTTTTTTATTTCTTCTTCTTCTTCTTCTTTCCACTTCCAGAGGGGTTTATAATTTTACCTTTTCAATATACTACTCCTTGTGGGATCCAGAATTTGACATGGATATTGGTTCCTGCAAATGTAGATGGTTACATCAACACCATACATTCTTATTTTGTTGTTGTCTCTTCTTTACTGTATCACATTCAAGTAATTTCCAGAAACCCCATTTCTTATTGTTCCTTCACATTACAATCACTATTTGTATTTTCTCTTTGCTTGAAGAATTGAATGGAAAAAAAAAACCCATTTTTTGTGCATTGTTATTTATTAGTGCTTTTGATCCAATTTTGTGAAATTTAGTTGAGCAGTTGAGTGGACACAATAAAGTTAGAGGTGTGAACTTGGGTGGATGGTTGGTTGTGGAAGGATGGATCAAACCTTCATTATTTGATGACATTCTCAATGGAGATATGCTTGTAAGTTGGTTTTCCTATTATTTCTGGGTTTATTTTATGGGTTTCCTGCATTTTTGTGCTGACATGTGGGGATTAAAATGTAGGATGGAACACAAGTGCACTTAAAATCTGTGACATTACAGAAGTATATGAGTGCAGAGAATGGAGGAGGTGAAAATGTGACAGTAAGCAGAGATGTTCCTTCTTCATGGGAGACCTTCAGGGTAAGTTAATTAAATCAGTTTACAGTATGTGTTATATGCTATCTTTGCTGATTTTCACTATACAGTAACTTATCCTCGGTTTTGGTTACTTGTCTTTGTATATTGCTTCCAAGATGATATGTATCAAATATTTCATGAGTATTGGTGCATTAGTAGTTAAAAAACATAAGTTCCTTACCAATCAATCCTCTTTACCCTTTGGGAATTCCCTAATACATGACATTTTAGTTGTAACACAGTTTCAACCATTACTATCTTTTGCTATCTATTGCTATCTATTACTATCTATTGCTATGAACTGAATAAGGTAGATAGGTAGATAAGTTCAGTGAAAACCATTTTGATTGCCAGAGAAATTTGAACGAAAGCTATCATGTAGGGATTGGGATACGAAGGCCAGTGTGGTGTTGTCCTGAAGTTTCGAGTCTAATAGGTTTTGAATTGCAAGAGGGAAGAAACAAATCCGAAGAAAATATGCCAAGCTGACCTTATATGTTGCACTTGGGGCTATTGGTATAGTAGAGTGAGGTCATAGTAGTAGTTGACAAGAAGAAGTTTTCCTCAACCGCATCTTTGTAGGTGTTTGAGTTCAACCCTCTTCTGTAAATTTCAAATCTTCATCTTACAGTGAGGACCGGCTATTTTTGTGTACTTGTTGTCTAACTAGGATATAATATCTAAATAAGATAGGTGTTAATCATAGAGTATTGCATAACATATATACAAGTTACAACCATAGCATTGCCTAAATCTGAACACTCACCCAGAAGTTGGTGTATAAGTTTCATAGATGCTGGGATTCAGAATGCATGGAAATTTCTTTTCTTTTAAGTGCGAGAAAAGGTGGGGCAAAGAAAACGGGGTAGGAGTTGTGGAAGTCGTAGAAGATGGTGATTTGAACAGACAAAGACTTCCATCTTTGGCTGATGAAAATGATGATGATAGGACCAAGATTAATTGTAGTTGGGAATGTACAACGTTAGGATTAGGAATCAGTCGAGGAACTTTGTACTTACATCAAGTTTGATTGTTGTGATACAACTAAACACAATGGAAAGGCAAAATGGCTTCAAATCCGCAATGAGAAAGAAGGGAAACCTATTGATATGGGGAGAGAAGAAGATAATATAAAACTAAGAAATTTAGTTTATATTCCATTCATGATTACATTTTTTGAGCTCCTAATATTAGTAACTCCAGGTATTCATCAAAGCGACTTTGAAACCTTCAAAAGCACTTAAATCGTTTCATCAAAACACTTAAATCAGCTTTCTTAAGCTAACATAATACCCTACTTCCTGACATATGAAAGCTCAATTTGGACGCTTAAAATTCCTAAATATGCCATCAAAATTAAGACACGAAGTAACAAAAACGAAGCTATTTTCGTAATCCATTTAAACGCTCAAAAGAAATATTGATACACCAAAATATCTGTTGTAGTAATTTCTGGAAAATTTTAGTGTGTATAAAAACTCTAAATAACTATTGGAACAAAATTAGAAATACTCAAATAGGTGCAAGCTATCTCAGATGAGGATAGAAAACCAAAAAAACCGAAATCTTGTACGAGATGATGAGGGCACCTACAGAAAATGCAAGATATTATACCTCATTCACATAAGGAATGCTGAACACCAAACAAAAAATCCATATCTATGATCGATTTACCATAAGCAGATGCAAGTTATTTGCCTTATTTCGACTATTGAAACCTTCAACCATCCTAATAATCTTAGCTTCATTTGCAAAATCTCGGAGATAAACAGAAAATTCAATTTTCAATGCTAAGTTGAAGAATATTTATCATCGTCACATGTATAATATAATTAATTTAAAACCAAAGCAATCACACTTGCAAAAAACTTGGAGGATTTAGAACTTTGAGGATACAAAATGAAGGGATTGATCTTTATCCTTTAGTGGGGTTATTCAAACCTAATTCTAGGAAATAGTATCTTGGTAATATTATAACCTATGTAGTTAAAACGGATAACGGACCCATAACGGCCCAAAAACGTTATAGGTTATAACGGGATATATCGGGGTATAAAAGTATATAACGGAATAAATTTTTAAATATATTTTTAATACCCCCACAAAGTATTAATGTATTATAGAGACAAAAAAATAAATCATGTTCATAACATTAATTAAATTAAAAAAACATTAATAAAAAACATCTTCCCTTCATATGAGAGTGAGATCACAACAGAGAGTGCGATCGAATTTCGTTAAAAAAACATTAATAAAAAACATCTTCCCTTCATATGAGAGTGAGATCACAACAGAGAGTGCGATCGAATTTCGTTTTCTTCCCTTCTCTCGTTCTCTGTCAAACGACGAGGTCTAGTTCTCTGTCGATTGGCGATGACGAGATTTGGTCCTTCTTTCCTATGAGTATAGGGTTTTGGTTCAATCGAGAATGAAATGGGTGATTTGTTTTATGTATTAGAACAAAACATTAAAACAACATTATTAAAAAAAAAACGTTATCTCAATAATGACCATATAACGCGGTTATATCAGAGCTATGATACTATAACGTGATAATGTCATTATGTAACGGCTCACCCCCGTTAAACGTTATATTGGAGTTATATCAACGTTATAACGTCGTTTTAACTGCACAAATTATAACTTGTAAAGTTATGCATCATTTTACCCACAATGAATAAGTATTTCATATTGTATCCGTGTTCAATTTCCAGTGAGATAGACTTAAATAAAATTGTACTCTATCATAGCCCTGCCCCCCTATGATGAGTTTTTGGGTCTGCCCCTGCTAAGGACCTCCAGTGTGGCAAGAATATGCCATGGACTAGAGATGGAAATTTGACCTGGATCAGCAGGGACCGTTCCGCCCTGCTCCTAATAGGGTTTGGTATGGGATAAGCCAGAGAAACCCACATTAAGTTGGGGTTGGGGACAGGGTGATCCATTTGCCTGGTTATATTCAGCTATTGTTGAATATTCAAAAACTAATTTAACCATCCTAAGGGTTTGAACTCAATGCCTCTTGCATAAAGTTTACATTTACGCTTGGCTGACTACCTGCTCTTGCTTCTGGTTTCATGTTATAATAAAAGATAAAATTACCCAGTTAAAAAAAAACGAACGAAAGTAATAAAACTTTACCACAACCCTCTCACACCTTCATTAATCTTAGAGTAAGAGAATCATCTTCTTTCTCATTGTTTAGCCATTTTGAATCTCCCTGCCCCTGGCTACTTAAGAAAAAACCTAAATCGTTTACTTTATCAAAACTGAAGTACAAACCCCCTCTCTTGTAAACTTTCTTCAAGTCACTCCATCTTCTTCCCTTCAATGTCAAATCATATTCTATTTGTTTATTTTGTTGTTGTGAACTTGAAATTTGAGTGAACAATAAAATCTGTAGGAAGGTTTTGAGAAAGGCTGCTCCATGCCATGGTAGTTTGGAAAGAAAGGAATAAAATCTTCTATAAAAGTGTAGTCAGGCACGGATTCAGGGGGGTCAAGTGGGGTCACTTGCCCCCACTGACTTTTAATTTTTTAATTTTTTATTGTTTTATTTTTTTTGTTTTGCCGATCATGTGACGCTGACGACACCATCTCGCCCCACCCCGACTCTCTCCCTATGTTCTCTGCGATGTCGATGATCCCGCCCCATCACTTTCTTCTTTTCTACTCCCTCTATCTGTGCGAGACCGACAACCACCCCGCTTCCTCTTTTCGTCTCCTTCCCTATATGTTTAATTTATTTCCCTTTTCTACCATCACCACTAGCCATCAGAAACCCCAACCTCTTTTATCTGCTTTGAGGAATAATTTTTTAAAGTATTTTCTCGAGATGAATTTGTATATCAAGGTCTAGTTTTGTATTTTT
Organism: Berberis vulgaris; assembly: GCA_963556465.1. Taxonomy (NCBI): domain Eukaryota; kingdom Viridiplantae; phylum Streptophyta; class Magnoliopsida; order Ranunculales; family Berberidaceae; genus Berberis; species Berberis vulgaris. The sequence continues at coordinate 52,429,662 of OY747131.1, read as the reverse complement.
ATTCATAAAATTTTTCATGGAGATACATGAAAAATTCAACCCATTAGTTTTTCCTCAAGATACATGTTTGTATCTCGAGGTTCATCTGTTGGTTATTGTTTGAAGGACATTTTGATAATCAACATGAGTTTTTGCAAGCAAACACATGCTGTGCAGTTAAAACAACGTTATAACGACGATATAACTCCGATATAACGCTTAAGGGGGGTGAGCCATTACATTATGAGATTATCACGTTTTTATATCACGACTCCGATATTACGTCATTATATGGCCGTTATTGAGATAACTTTTTTTTTTCAATAACGCCGTTTTAACTTTTTGTTTTAATATATGAAAAAAATCACCAATTTCATTTTCAATCGAAGGACTAGAGCTCGCCGTCATCGATTGACAGAGAACTTGACCTCGTCGGTTGACAAATACCAAAGAAAAAAAGGGAAGAAGATGAAGAGCCGGTCGCACTCTCTATTGTGATCTCACTCTTATACGAAGGGAATATGTTTTTTAATTAATATTTTGATGTTTTTGAATTTAATATTATGAACATGATTTACTTATTTGTCTCTATAATACATCAATACTTTGTGGGGTATTAAAAATATATTTAACAAAATATCACGTTATAACCTATAACGCTTCTGGACCGTTATGGATCCGTTATTCGTTTTAACTGCATAGAACACATGTTGATTGCTAGTCCTGGGGGAGACAAATAACCTAAATATTTTTATAGGAAAACTATAAAATAACAAATAACCTAATTAGCTATTTTTGATAGGAAAAATAGCAAATAACCTAATTTTTTCCTGTAAACATATTACTTTACATTTGAAATTAATTTTTGCCACTTAACTTTATATACCAATTTGATTTGTCCTCCATATACTTATCTTTTATGCTCCTACAAAGTAGCTTGTTGGATCCATTTTTCTCCTTATAAATTGGATGGAGTTTTGTTTAGCAATTGATGTTTTGTATTATTTATGTATTGTTCAAATTTTATAAAGAATTATGTTAATGTAATTAATTATTATATTATCATTAATTAACTAGAATTCATCATCCACCCCATTCAACAAAAATCCTGGCACCATCACTGAGTGTAGATACTCTGTGGACAAATATTAAGTTAACTTGTGGATTTGGGGCAATACATGGGGTATATCTATGAGAAAATAAAATGCCATTTTTAATGATCTCATAAATTATTACCTTAAACCTACAAAAAGTGAGATAAATTAGTAAAGTAGCAAGTAAAGGTGTCAAACCACTCTCAATGAGAAGAATTGCAACTAAGTAATAAAAAAAATGAAAGAAGAAAAGAAATGAAAATCCTACAAGAGTAGAAATAAAATAAAAGATGAAACAAAAATAAAAGTAAAGAAATGTTATGGAGGGATGAGAAATATGAATAGTAAGGTGCTTGACTTTTTTTTTTAAAATATTTCTTTGGAAGGCCAAAAAAATAATAAAAATAAAACAAATGAACTATGATGATAAATCTCAATGGTCAAGAATCAATTCCCACTTTCATATGAAACTACAACTTGGTTTAAAAATATATCATTTTAAGCTCATCTAGAGAAATCTGATTTTCATTTAAGATTAAACATGCTATCGTTTCTATTCATTTTATTATTAGTCAAACCCCATTTCTGGATGTTTGATAATCCTAGACACGTTGAAGCCAATAGATGGTAAACTAAGAGGTTGTTTGTTTTTGCTTCTGAATAAGAGTCAAAGGTTTTTAATAAGAAGTGGGACACCTAAACAAGGGCGTTTGTTTTTTAATTCTGATTAGAAGTTGAACTTCTGATTGGAGTAAACAACAGAGGAGTGCTGATCACTTAGTACTGAGTGCCGACCAAAAAAGTATTCCAATAGTAACCTTAAAATAATTTTGTAATGACAATTGTTGCCCCCATCTTCTTGAAAACAAGTAGGGCTATATTTTGACGTCACGCCTTCATTATCTTCACCAAGCATTGTCGTTTTACCTACCTTCACAAGGACTCTTCAACAATAAACGTATCTAGTTTCACTCCATCTTTGTTTTCTTTTGCTGTATTTTCCAAGCTTTTCTTAATCTCTCCAATTCTCCCTCTCTGTATTTTTCAAGCTTTTTTATTTTTATTTTTTATCTTTGTATTTTCGATATTCTTGTAATAAAAGATATTATAACATTATCTAGGATTTGGATAATTATTGGGTATGATTTTAAGCACAATATTTATTCGGTTTAGTGGGGCAAAATTGTGAAACAGATCCCATTTAACACCTAAAAATAAACACCTTTTAATTTTACTGCTTCTAATCAGCAGCTAATTCAGAAGCAAAACAAACATTTCATTTAGAAGCAAAACAAACATGTCATTCAGAAGCTCGTTTAGAATTTCTAACTTCAATTAGAAGTTATCTTCTAAGCACTTAAAAAAACAAACGCCCTCTAAAATTACTTAGAATAAACTTATTTCTAAGATCTACTCTAATAACTAGTATTCTTTCCCTTATGCCCCTTTCACGATCTTAAGTTTTGATCAATCTTAAATAGAAAAAAATTAATAATCTAGATGCATACACAACCTATATAATAGAATGATATTCATGTGAAGCATCATCTCTCCCCATGAGGTGGGGTTATTAGGTTTTCATAGACAATACAAATAAACCAGAAATAAAGAAAAGTAAGAAGAGAGTTTGAAAAAATCACCAATCTGATTTTGCTTCTTCAAATGATAAGTCAAATACATTCCATACTCTTTGTTTCTCTGCAAAATGCTTGCAAAATGAAAATCTAAAACTCATATAAGGAGAATTTTTTTCAAACTAGGGATCCCTTCTCTATGTGTCTTCTCATTTCATTTATGGCCACAAAGAATGAGAATGTAGGAGCAATCTAGAGGATTAGGGTTTGGTTGTTTGGCTTAGATGTTGGAGATTAGAGGTTATCAAAAAGGTTGGCTTGGAGGAATGTAAATGGTTATCAAAAAGGTTAAGTGAATGTAAATGGACGAGGAGTGTTTTATGCAAAGAGGAGTCTTGTGATGATTTGATTGGAATGGAAGGCTTGGTTTGTTTGTTTAGGGTTTAGGGTCTTAGTCTTGATGTATTTGGACAAGTTATGGGAGGCTTGATGTATTTGGGTAAAAGGAAAACTACGAAAAAAGATTTGGTTATTGGCTAGGGTAAAATATATGGGTTGGATGATTAATTAGGTGTAGGTGAATCAAGGTCTCTTTAAAATTCAGAATTAAATAATTCCAAATTTAAAGAATGGTTTTAGAGAAATTTTTGAAGGGATTTTGGTGGAAAAGCTAGTGGAACATTTGGGTATCAAGTGGAAATAAAAATGGGATGTGAATAGGTCAAAAAATTTTGTTTTGAGTTTTGAGGTTTTGGAGATTTGCTCATTTTCAATTTCTTCATGGAATTTTTCTAATTGCTCCTCAAATCTTGTGCATTATGATGGAATTGTCTCGAATATCACATTTTCCTTGGTTTCCTGCAAAAAGTTATGACAATGATTGGTAAATAGAGGCATTATTAATTTTAAGCACATCCAGGACTAATAAAGGGTTTATGGGGCATAAAAATCAATGTTTTTGGTGCTTATCAATATTTAAGGGTACCTTCTCTTATTGTATGTTCAATATGGTGACATTATGCATAACATAAGTAGTTAATGTATTTTCCCTAGATTACCAGTGATTCCTCTTTTAGTGATTATCTACCTTTAAATGAAATAGTTTTATTTATTTATTTATTATAAATTTTTTTTTTGGGGGGCGGGGGGATAGTAGTTTTTGCTTTATTGATTAAATTTATTTTTTCCTAGATGTGAGTAATTGGAATCCCTGTTGCCATCCATACCATGACTTGGTTACTGGAGTTTCGCTTAGGATGTCTCCTAGCCATGCTGTCAACAAGATTATAAAGTATGTATCAGTTTCCCATTCTTATGTTGGAGGATATACTTGATTTTCCCATGGCCCTACGTTAATCTCAAAAGTGGGTCTTCGCAGTGTATAGCATTACATCAGAATCTTTGCTGGAGATGAATGGAAAACCGCCTTAAAAAGGATGGTCTTTATAAGCTGATAATAATGATTTGCCGCTTGTCCAATGCCCCTTCACCTTTATGCTCAGTAAAATTCAGCTCTTATTACCCTATTTGGGAGTGCTTGTCATGGTGTATTTTGATGATATACTTAGTAGCTCGTCTTATGCAGAGCAGTTGGTGCATGTTGAGTTCTAAAAAGTTTTGGGGATTCTCAGTTGCACCTTTAGTTACAAAGTGCTTGGTTATGGTGCCATATGTTACCTTTTTTTGGTATTTATTTCTAGTGATAAGATTCATATCAATGAGTCGAAGCACGTACCCCAGTAGCTTAAGTTTGCAGCTCCACAGTTTATCCAATTTCTACTACAGGTTCATTCAGGGTCTCTGTTATATTCACCCCATTGCCTTTGTGATCAGTGTAGAGTACCAATAGACTTCCGAGGTTGATCAAGCCTTTGAGCTACTCAAGTATCACATTGCTTCAGTAACATTATTTGTTTTACCATATCCTCTCAAGTCTTTGAAGCTACATGACATTCTTGCATAATTGGGATGGGCACAAAATTTAGTCAAAATGGCACCTTGCTGCATTCTATAATGAAAAAATCTTGTGCTGTTTGTTATTCGACACATTATGTTGAGTTATATGCTATGGTACATTCCGTCAATCATTGGCGAACACTGCCTTATTCATAGGAAGTTTGAGCTCATGTCTGACCCGCTTAACAATAAACTAGAAGTCAGCAAGCGCGAACTAAGTCAATCATCTGCAGGAGTATACTTTTTATATTCACCATAGCCATAGGCGAGATTTAAAAAAAATAAAATAATAAAGTAGTGTTTTGATGTCTTAGATATCGCACGCTCGCTTTGGCGGTTACGTGCATGAGTTGCGCAATCTATATCCTCGTGATCCATTATTTGGCCATATATACTTGTCCATCTAATTAGTTGTTTTCAATGATTATTTATCACATGATGGATTCCTATTAGAGGCAATACTCTTCGTATTAGACGAACTTCTCTTGGGAAACGCCTTATTCATGAGATCCATGTAGCTAAGTTAGCATGCCATGTTGGAGTCGTATGGCGCCAACAACTTGTATTAGATGTAATATGGGTTTTTTTTATATGTTTGGATTATTTAAGCAATTGGGTCAGTCTATGTTAAAGCCAACCCAAGTACGAGTCCAAATAGGAATTAAGTTTAGGTTTTGTTTTTAATGAATAAAGAAATATAGGAAAACATTAGTTTATTTATTAATAAGTGGGTTGGACCCAACAACATAGGATAAAGGATTTTAATTCAACCAGAAGTTAGCGTTTATGTTTTGTTATGGAAACTAGGTGCTTGTTTAGTAAGCTTAGATCAATTAAAAATTAAAGTCGTTGGACAATGTAATAGACAGTTTGGAAATTTATAGGTTGTATTGAAGGTTTAAATAAAATGTAATTTATTTAATTTTTTGTGTGTTTATGGTTTTGCCTATGAGCCCTAAGCAATGAAAGAGATTTTCGTTGCAAATCACTATCAAAATTGGTATCAGAGCGTGGTTCGCTTTTAGAGAAGTAGAAGCTTGAAGGAGAATTAATAATATAAGAGAAGATCGAAGAATATAGCACCGGTACTGACAATTTCCGACCATCTGAGGCATCGTCTTTAGCTAGAAATACCATCAGTCTATTTGTTGCTTCATCGTTGTGTGTTTGCGTTTTTTTACCCTATGTCTTGATCGTGTTCTTTGAAGATAACTGGGTTTTATTTACACCCAAAAGTTTACTTGGTACACCCTGAATTGTTTGAAACCAAACACAACTTGCAATTTCCATAAATTTCTGGATAGTCCAAAAAATTCTGATTCTCTGCAGATTAAGCAGTCCAGAGAGGCTATTTGCACCCCAAATATCAGTAAGTGCAACAAGTTTAGGTTTTTCAAAAAAAAAAAAAAAATCATATATGAGTTACCACACATAGTACTCGCAAGGCATCCCAACTCAATGCCCGGGTGTTTTCTATGGTGGTTACCTATCTCCCATTGTAAATGCTCCCCATCCGCATTATGGTTTTGCCCCTTATACTAGCGCCTGATATCTACATAGTTATGCCACGCAACATGTTTATCATTATCCAATACCACCACTATATCCCACTTTTCAATCCCCTATTGCTGCTCCAGCCATGAGGATTTTTCATCCAACCACTACAATTAAAGATGTTGAAGAGAAGGCACAAGTTAATTCATGAGACCTTGAGGTAGATGATGAAAGCGATGACATGATTCTTGATTATGATAGGTTACTGTGGATAATCCTCACCCAGATGCCAGATGCATTCCTCGATGATCCAGTGATTGTTGAGATCTGTGAGAAGGTGCACACCTGTGAGAAGGTTGCAGCTGTTTCATACCTCTTAGTGTCGATTCTGGTATTGATTATTGATTATCAGTGTTTTTAGGTTTTTGAGGAAGCTGAGGGAGCCATCTCACGTACTAATTTCAGCCACAAGCATCATTAGACTAGTGTGATTTTTTTGATTTTCGAAAAAGAGGTGGGTGATCCTTCAGAATAAGTTGCAGCATATGAAAAAGTTTTCATTTGTCACACCCCGATTCCCAAGGCACCGAAATGCCTTTAAAACTGAGACGCGACGCAACCCCTTTTTTTTGCTAATGGTTATACCTGCTAGCGTAAGATACACAACAAACTAAACCAAACATCACTATGCACCAAAGTGATGATAATATCCAAGTTTTACATTTGTCCTTATGTTTCCACCTAAGTCACATTGACTTACAAAATACATCAAAACCCAAAAAAACTTGAGAGTTTAACTTTTCTCTCAGCCATCCGACCAGATAGGCGACAACCCGATCACTAGGCACCTCATGAAGCACCACCACCCCTGCACCCGAATAGGGATGCACCCATTTGCCACAAACAAGCAAATGAGTCGGCAGCAGCTGGTATGAGAAGAACCAAAACATCTATTTCCCAATTAATGAGCATTACCAAAAAAAGGGAAAAAGATGATAATGAATAAAGATGCACCCCACTATTCATCTTAACTACCCAATCATGATAAAAGTACACATAGCATGCCATATGAGTCGAATAGAATACATAATTTCAACCATAACAGTTCAAATAAATCATTATACTTAACAATGCACCACCAACTTTCATTATGAATGATCAATCATGATGTTACAATATCATACTAGTGCTCAATAGCACGAGCAATACTCTTCTCTTGGTAGCTTGCCGGCCATATCTCCTCCGCTGGCCAAAAACCCAAGATGTTACAACACTCTACCCTTGGTAGCTTGTCGGCCATATCTCCCCCATTGCACACCCACCCAAGGGTGTTACATTAATATATAAAATGGGAAGAACATTGTCCAGCAAAATTTCACATAAAGTCTCAATTACATGGTTTGAATGCTCAATTATGTCATCACTCACATATGCTTAACAACTCAAAACAGAAAATCATGATTTATTATGCAATTTCAACAATTATGCAATTATGTGAGCGGTCATCCACTAACATAATAGACTTTCATACAACATGGCATTACGACAAAACCTTTCCAAATCTCACTTTATAACCAATCCTTAGAATGCATTCATATCTAAAATAATAATTACATAATCTGAAATGCCAATAAATCACAATTTGAAAGGGGATGTTTTACTCATTTGAATGGAAATGGATTTTTGGAACCCAACTCCAACTCGACGAAGCATCTAATCTACAAAACAGAGATTAGGCGACTCCGGAAGCTTTCCAAAACAGGCCCGAACTCCGATTAGCCACCCAAATGACACCCAACTTTCGACAAAATCGTTTCAAACCCCCAAAACGGCGAAAACCACCTTACAGTGATCTGATCGTCTCCAAATAGTGCAACGGGCCGGAGACTCGTTGAAACAGTGAATTGCAGCTCACCCGCGAGAATTTCACCAACGAAACCAAAGGCAAGCTCGCACACCCTTTTTTTCATAATTTTTGACCGACCCTCACCCACTTCTGCATGTGGAGTTTACTCACTTCTGCATGTGGAGTTTACTGGCTCCAAACGCCCTAATAGACTCCATTAAAGGGCCAGATTGAAGCGGAATCGCTCGCTCGGCCTTCAACAACTCTGATCAAGCTTCACCCCTTGTTACACTCTGATTTTGAGCGGGAAATAGAAAGAGAAAGAAGAGGAAGAAAAACGGAGAAGGGATGATGAGTTTTGGTAGAGAAACGACGACGAATCGCCTGAAATCAGGTCAGAGAAGAAGGGTGGACAGATTGTGTCATGAACATCCTCAAGCGTGGGCTCAACCCCTTGACAAACCTCTTGTTCTTCTTATAATCCGTATCCACAAGGAAAGGGGCATAACGGCTCAATACATGAAACTCATTCACATACTATCACTGTCCTGGATCCTTGTTCCAAATGCAAGAACTGTTCTATCAACGACTTTTGAGACTGGGGAATCTACTTTTTCTCAAACTCTTCCTTGAACTCTGTCCAGGTAATCTCCGAAACATCTTTCCTCAGACGGACAAAATCCAGCATCACCATCTAATTGATGTTTTGTGACCTCCCTCTTTTCCACCTCTGTCATCTGCATCTTGGAGAACACCGTCTCTATCTTACGAATCCAGCAGTTTGCCTCCATAACTCCTTGAAATTCATCAAATCTCTCACTACTCAGATCCATGAAAGATTTGTTCCTATGAGCGAAAGGGTATTGATATTGTGGGCCCTTATTCAATGTCTGAACCAAGCCTGCTAAAGCTGCCTCGTCTAGCTGGTAAACACGTGGTCTCTCCTCACAAGAACGAGGAGGGTTAACTGCCACCCTGGGCGTATCTCCAACAAGACCAGCAAGAGGCACTGTCTGGGGTCGACTTTTACGCGTCATCACCTTCCAAGAGAGAAAAACAATTCAGGTCAACATAGAGGACAAACAACACACTAACACTTCTAACTTCTCTACCCAATCCCACGTCCGTAGGCAAGCTAAGCATTGATGCTTAGTGTAACCATGGCTCTGATACCAAATTGTCACGTCCCGATTCCTATGGCACCGAAATGTCTCAGAACTGAAATGCAATACAACCCCTTTTTTGCCAATGGTTATACCTGCTAGCATAAGATACAACAAACTAAATCAAACATCACTATGCACCAAAGTAACGATAATATCCAAGTTTTACATTTGTCCTTATGTTTCCACCTAAGTCACATTGACTTACAAAATACATCAAAACCCAAAAAAACTTGAGAGTTTAACTTACCTCTCAGCCGTCCGACTAAATAGATGACAACCTGATCATTAGGCACCTCCTGAAGCACCACCACCCCCTGCACCTGAATAGGGATACATTCATTTGCTACAAACAAACAAATGAGTCAGCACTAGCTGGTATGCGAAGAACCAAAACATCTATTTCCCAATTAAACATTACCAGAAAAAATAGAAAAAGATAATGAATAAAGATGCACCCTACTATTCATCTAAACTACCCAATCATGATAAAAGTACACATACTAAACTACCCAATCATGATAAAAGTAAACATAGTATGCCATGTGTCGAATAAAATACGTAATTTCAACCACAACAGTTCAAAGGAATCATTATACTTGACAACAATTCACCACCAGTTTTCATTATGAATGTTCAATCATGATGTAAATATGCATGCGAAATGCAACACTCGAGGGTGCTTAGCTAGTTCTCATTTTTCCTACACAGAGATGCCCCGTTTCTCAAGGCTAAGTGTTACTCCCTTTCAGGTTTAGCGTAGTTCCTCCTTTTAAAACGGGTATATATGTAAGTGCTCAACAACATTAACATCATCATATCAATTTCACAACAATACTTTTCCCTTGGTAGCTTGCTGGTCATATCCCCCGCTGTCCGCCCACCCAAGATGTTACAATATCATACTAGTGCTCAACAACACCAATAATACTCTTCTCTTGGTAGCTTGCCGGTGATATCTCCCACGCTGCCCGCTCATCCAAGATGTTACAATACTCTATCCTTGGTAGCTTGCCGACCATATCTCCCCCCTCTCGTCCACCCAAGGACGTTAAATTAATATATAAAATGGGAAGAACACTGTCTAGCAAAATTCGACATGAATTCTCAATTACATGCCATAAATGCTCAATTATGTCATCACTTACATATGCTTAACAACTCAAAACAGAAAATCATGGTTTATTATGCAATTTCAACAATCATGGAATTATGTTGGCGGTCATCCACTAACATAATAGACTTTCATACAACATGGCATTACGCCAAAACCTTTCCAAATTTCACTTTATAACCAATCCTTAGAATGCATTCATATCAAAAATAATAATTACATAATCTGAAATGCCAATAAATCGCAATTTGAAAGGGGATGTTTTACTCACCTGAACAAAAATGAATTTTTGGAACCCAACTCCAACTCGACGAAGCACCTAATCTGCGAAACAAAGATTAGGCAACTCCGAAAGCTTTCCAAAACAGGCCTGAATTCCGATTAGCCACCCAAATGAATCCCAACTTTTGGCAAAATCGTTTCAAACCCCCAAAACGGCGAAAACCACCCTACAACGATTTGATCATCTCCAAATAGTGCAATAGGCCGGAGACTGGCCGAAGCAGTGCTACAGACCCTTGAAATAGTGGATTGCAGCTCACCTGCTCGAATTGCGCTGACGAAACCGAAGGCAAGCTCGCACTTTTTTTTTTCTTGAATTTTCTGACCAACCCTCACCCACCTTTGCATGTGGGATTTACCGGCTCCAAACACCCTAATAGACTCCACCAAAGGGCCAGATTAGAGCGGAATCGCTTGCTCGTCTTCCAACAACTCCGGTCAAGTTTCACCCCTTGTTACACTCTGATTTTGAGCGGGAAATAGAAAGAAAAAGAAGAGGGAATGAAGAGGAAGAAAAACGAAGAAGGGAATATGAGTTTTGGTGGAGAAACGACGACGAATCGCCTGAAATCAGGTCAAAGAAGAAGGGTGGACTGGTTTGCTCGATCGTGTGTGGAAGAAAAATAAAAAGAAAATTGGTTTTATAAGTGGGTGGCTATTTGCCCCAACTTGATATCTAAGGGCACCTCACCAATAAAAAATCCAAAAAATAATTTTAAAATCTAATTTTTTTTTTCTAAAAATCAATTAAATTCTGAGAACTTTAAACCCACTTTTTTTAATAAAAAAAATCAAATTTAGCAATAAAATAAACAAAAAAATTCGGGTGTTACATCATTGATTCATATTGGGAATCCTATGCGGAGAAAACTTATGTCAAGATGTTTGTTCAAAAGTCCTTTCGTAATTTCCCATTATATGGGTCACATTGTAGGATCTTTGAGTCGTGGTCCTCAGTCCATGGTGAGTAGTTATCGATGAAAGGTTCGTGGACGTTATTTGCCAATATTGGGCCAATTTTTTTTATCATTCGTGGTGGTTAGTGGCAATGGGTACTTCACCTTTGGCTAAGGAACAATGATGCACGGACTCGGATACGCATGTCGTGTCGGACACAGATACGACACGGCGACTCGACAATTTTCAAAAAAATAGGACTCGGTGACACGGTCAAACTTATTTTTTTAATATATTTTTTTTGTAACTCATATGATATGATTATATGAACATTCAAATTCATTCATTCAAAATTACAAATACATCATAAAGTCAAACTCAAGTCATACTCATAAAGCATAAGCAACATAATTTCGTTAATTTGATAATGTAAATTGATAATTTCATAAACTCACCAGCGAGGCGGTTACATCTCTTCTTCATTAACTGGTGGATCAACTGTCGCATTTTCTTCATTCAACAGCCCAACCTCTAGCTCAGGTTCATCAAGTGAAAGACTGGCAATCTCAAGCATTCCATCAGCATCCAAATCCAACGAATCAATAGTATATCCTGCGATATCCCACATCCTTGTCTCACCTTCATTGTACTCTTGTTTTCTTCTTGACAAAAGACGAAGGTTGGAATGCACATACACTAAATCTTCAGCTCATTGTGGGGTCAATTTGTTCCTTTTTAATGAGTGAATGTTGTTATACGTGCTCCAATTCCTCTCACAACATGAGGAAAAACAAGGTTGCCCAAGTAACTTCAAAGCAATATTCAGGAGTAATGGTGCACATGTATCATGAGAAACCCACCACACATCAGGTTCTAGGTATGCTCTATTCTGTAGAGCATCACTTTCTGCAAACTGTCCAGTACTCGTTGAAAACCTAGCATACTCTGTAATAACCAATCTTCTTTCTTCAATATTAGGAAAGTATCTCTTGAAACACTTATCCCTCTCCTTTGTAATCTCAGGATCTTTGTGTGGCGAAACACGATTAGGAGCCCCTTCAAGCCATTCTCTGCTATAATACCTATACAATGTCAATCACAAATTAATATATAAACATTAAGTGCATAACCCATAAATTCTAGTCTTCTAGTCAAGACTCAAGAATAAGTAAAATAAAAAGTTAAAAACAATGTAATTATTTACCTTGGATTCAAGGAATGTGCTAAGCAATGCAGTGGTGTATTGCTTTTCTCCCATCGATCTACCAGTATCTGATGCACCACTGAAAAAAACTCTGATTCCTCACTATTTTCCTTTCCTTCATCGTGGTAAATAACTTGTTTCACTTTCTCAATCATAACATCTCACATCTCATACACCAAGTGAAGACAAGACTCATCTGTATCAGCCCTCCGCGACATTGAATAAATAGGCTCTGTGAAACGAAGTACATAGTTCACTTTGTCCCACCACAAGTCATCCGATAGTTTTCCTTTCACAAGCCGTGCTTTCTCAACATCAACTTCCCTATAGGAATCTCACTGATCTCCAATCACCATACTCTGGAGGCTATTTTTAATGTCTTTCAACCTCTTGAGCATAATTATGCTTGAAGCAAAGCGTGTCTCTGCTATGGAAAACAACTTCAATCTCGAATGTTCATTAAACATATGCAACCTCATGGAATGGTTCATGATAAAGTTCTTGATTAGCACCCCATCCCCAACAACATCAATAATCCAACTACACAAACTGTAGGCATTTTCATTTGCAGGCGTGTTATTTGGAGCGCATATGTTCTTCAAGGCAAGGTTGAGATTGTGGACTACACAAGGTGTCCAAAACACCTCAGGATACTGGCTCTCAACAAGTAAACCTGCAGCCTTACAAACTGGAGCATTGTCGGTTATGACTTGGACCACATTACTTGGCCCAACGTCACGTACGACTTCCTTGATCAAACCAACAATGAAGAACTCGTCTTTGTACTCCCCTTCACAGTTCACAGCCTTCAAGAACATTGGACCACCCTCATTAATCACTATGAAATTAATGAGAAGCCTCCTTTGAGAATCAGTCCACCCATCACAAACAATGGTTGCCCCTTTAGTAACCCATGTGAACTTTGTTGCCTCCAACAACCTCTGAATGTTGCCCATTTCATTTTGAAGCAATGTCGTCCTCAATGCATTATACCCAGGGATCTTGTAACCACTAATGGACTTTGCTTTATTCGTTGCATAGGTGAAAGCCTCCTGAAAATACGGATTCCTTGCAATGTTGAATGACAATGCAGCTAAGTAGAACGCCCTTGCAATCAAAGCATCCAACTCTTGTCGCTCACTCATATTGAAAGCATTTGCAATAGGATTATTAGTGGCTCTCCTCTTCCTTTGTTCATTGTATGGAACTGAAGGACTAACCCCACTACTTGAACTCGGGTGTGGGTGACTACTTGAGCCCACTGAAGGAGGTAAAGGAACATTTCGCGACCTTGAACTTTCTGCTCTCAATGCAGCTTCTTCAACAAATTGTTGCACCTCTCTAAGTTGTAGGGGGGAGATTTTGGCACAAATAGCTACCCCACGACCTGTTATCTTCAACAAGTGGTCCTTCAATCTAGTAAGAGATCCCGTATACTCTTTCTGACAAAAGTTACACCGCCATCTAAGATTTTCCCCACCTTCACTTGGTCTTCTTATTATTGTCACATGCTTCCAAAGATCATCTCCAGTTACTTGGCCTAAAAAAACATTAAGAGAAAAAAGACAATTACAATGTTAGACTCACTCAACCAGGATGACGTCAATGCCATTTTACAATTACAATTACGATTACAATGGTCAAGGGTATGCTTCACTCTCTTGTTCCTGCTAATCAAGCTCTTAATTGCTTTGACAATGGCTGAACATAATCAATGACAATTAGTGTAAGAGAGAAGCAACTTGGAAGTTTTAAAGCAAAAGCTTGCTAATGAGCATGATGAAAGTAAAAAACCCAACCACCAAAAAGCGGGAAATACAATGAAACTTTAAAGTACAACGAATTTTATCACATGATGAGGCTTGCAGCCATGAGCAAGGATTGCGTTGATCTCATAAAAGGTGTCTACACAACTAGGACCTCATCACTAACACACTGGCTACATACTGTCCAACTGGTGCCCTACTTATTTTGCAAATTAACCTGTAGAAGACGTAGTGAAACAATTCCTAGTTTTTTTATATGTATCATTTGGATCTGATTCATGGAAGTATAGGTCCTTCACTCATTAAAAAGAAACTAAAATCCCGTCGAGAGCAGATATCGCAGGAAAAAAAAAATAAACGAAAGAAAGAATCAAAGAAGGTACCTGGTGATGGTGATGCTGAGGACGACATAGATCCCGTCGATCGATCTCTCCCTCTCTGTTGAAATCGATCGAAATCGATCTCTCTACCTCCGTCAAACACTGTTGATTGATCGATCGAGTCGAGACTCTCTCTGTCTCTGTTCTCTCTTTTCTCTGCTCTCTCTGCTCTCTGTTAGTATTAGGGTTTGTGGGAGGAACCGAGCGATCAAAGAGGAGGAAAAAGAGGGAATATTTGCACCCGATCGTGTCCGGACCGTGTCTAGCCGAGTCTGGACCGTGTCCAAGTCAGTCAACAAATTTTGACCGTTGACCACGTGTCCAATACGTGTCGGGCACGAATCCGTGTCCGACACATATTTGACGTGTGATTCAGAGGTTTTCCGGAGAGTCGGTGCATTAGAGCTAGTGAATCATGGAGAGTTTCATGGGCATTTGTTGTGGCTTCACGTCATGTTGTTTTTCTTTATGGAGTGCTCAGTTATATTAATGTTTTATTCGGCATTAAGCTCAAGGACGAACTTTTCTTAGAGGAGGAGAATGATGGATAAGAATATAGGAAAACATTAGTTTATTTATTAATTAGTGGGCATGACCCAACAACATAGAATTAGGGCTTTTGCTTCTGCTAATAAAATTAGGGATTTTAATTCTTAGGGATTTTAATTCAAGCATGAGTTGGGGTTTCTAGTTTTGTTTAGGAAACTAGTTGTTTGCTTGGCAAGCTTAGGTCAATCATAAAATAAGGCTATTGACCAATGTAATAGACAATTTGGAAGCTTAGAGTTTGAATAAAATGTAGCTTATTTGATTTTTGTGTGCTTAGGGTTCTACCTATGAACCCTAGGTATTGAAATAGATTTGTGTTATTTATTTGAATTATTCCGCTACAAATTACTATCAAAATCTGCAGCAAATTACTATCAGTTAGGCCATAATTAGAAGTTTCTAATCAGTTTTTGAGTTTTGAGAAATTAAAGAAGAATTGAAACTTTGTTAATCAACTTTCAATGGTTGTTTATTTGCTTATAATATTATTGGCCGGCCCTATATCTAATGTGAGACCTTGAGTTAATTTGTCTACGTCAGACTTGCCAAACCGCTAATTTTATTTGGGGTTATTTAAGACGGGAAGGGTTTTGATTCCATTTTGTTCCTGGATTGCTTATTCATTGCAAACTTGCCGAGGATGCTTTTGTCGCTCATATGCGCTTCTGAGAGATTTTGCATTCATGATATCCTACCTAGTATCACTTTTGATAAAGACGACAAGCTGACTAGCCATTTTTTGGGTACTTTATGGAAAGGGATGGGAAGTACTTCATTACATCCAGAGATTAATGGCCAGCCCTACTCAAGTAGGGAGTCCATGGGTTGCCGTGTTGGGGTTTTACTAAGGTGCTTTTTGAGACTGAGACTTGAGTAGACTTTTTGTTTTTCTCCTTATTTTTATGTATAAATACCTGTCAAGTCTCTAGATCGCACCAGTTTTACTAGTTGACTTAACTCCAATCCCTATCATTTCAACCCGATTGCTTCATGATTTGTAGGTCATGAAGTTATACAACTCTGTAATGGTGATGTATGCTAAGGTCACACTTTGTGGGTGCTCAGTATTGACGTGATTCTTTTAATTCGAGTAAGCTTGTTAGGGTAACCATGATCATAAGTTGGTATGATCATTCTTATCTCATGATTCATGGGTCTTTTCAGAGTTCGGATATTCATTAGTGGTTGGATCTTAAGCTTTTTTACCGCTTCACCCAGCAAGTCTCGAGGACGAGGTCTTTCAACCTGGCATGGCTAATGAAGAGTCCTTGAGATTCTTTGATGTTAAATAGGGTTTCATCTAGGAAGCACCCGATACTACACAAAGTTGGTTATACCTGCACCGGATACGTATTAAATGCGGATATGGCTTGGGTACAGTCAATAGAGTAGCTATTATGGCCTATGTAGTTAAATCGAAAAGCGGTTGCAGCGCGGTCCGGGACCGAATTGCGATTAAGCGTGATTAATCGGTCAATTTTTTCAAAGCATTTATTTTTAAAATTTAATCATAGTCATATATTACAAAAATAAATAATTAGTAAAAATGGTGTAAATTTGTAATTATGTAACTTTACTAATTAATCAGTCATATATTACTTTACTAATTAATCAAATGAATTTAATTTTGCAGGTTGCGACACTTATATCACTATAAACAACCTAACTTTCCAACATAGCGATAAATCAGCGAGTTGGCCGGGCTGATTAATCGGTGACTGCTAAACCCCAACCGATTTCACCCAGTTCGGTTCGGTCAAATCCCGAATTGCGATTAATCGCCGATTCTTCGCCACATTAATAACATAGATTATGGCCAATGGAGTCAAAATCTGGATACGACAAGGATGTGACGAAGATACAAATATAACATGGTCTCAGTACTTTTTTTGTTTTTTTTCTACTTGGTTATGAGTCTTATGTCTTGTGTTATCGTAAGCATGATGACTTGTGAATTCATGATGTGGGATGTGTATGTTTATGAGCTATAATGCTTTTTGGTTTAACAAATTAATGATGAAATGATTTTGGTGTTTGTGATTATTTGTTTTACTAAATGTTTGACTATAAATATTTTTAACTCACTGATTATTTTATTGTTATTTATAAAAAAATATTTTTAAATATACTACTTTATTTTCGTTTCCCACCTGTACTTGTACTCTAGTTTTTGGAAAATTTTCATATTGTTGTGTCTGTATCTGTATCCGTGCAACTTAGCGCTTCATTTATAAATATAAATATGTAATCTCTGTTTTGTACTTTATATAATTGAAGCATTGACACACCAAATATTGAAGCAAGTCTATGTCCAACGTTTGCCCATACACGATGCCTTGTATCCTAAATGTTTGACTCGACAGACATGTTTTTGATGCGTATGGGATATGTTTTTGACTCAAAGCTTTGTGTTCTTTTTATTGCTTTTTTTTTCTTAACCTTTATTGTGGTGCAAGTAAAGAATATGCACCCGTTCATGTTTATGTTTCGATAGAGCTTCTCCAATCCAGTGATTGAGTTGATGGGAAAACGTTTAACTATTTGGAAAGCAAAACTTTTGTCGAAAGGAGGCATGCTCGTGCTTATTATAAGTGCTATTTCAAACATGCCTATTTATTATGTCGCTTTTCCACATGCCTGAATATGTGTCTAGAAAAATTGAGAAAATGATTAGAAATTTTTTATGATGTGGAGGCAAAGAAAGTAAAAGGTTTTCATGCAGTGAGTTTGGATTTGGTTTGCTTGCCGAAAGATGTGGTTAGGCTTGGAGTTCGACCTCTTCATAGTTAAGTGGTTGTGGAGATATGGTATGAGGATTGTTTGTGGAAAGAGGCAATTAGAGCTAAATATGATCTTTTTGGGGTCTAGCTGGATTTTGAGGCATCCTATAGGGGCATATGCATGGTACTAACACTTGGTAGAATTCTCTTCGGACACTTGGAATGGCGTCAAGGTTTTCAAAGATGGGTGATTACATGTGTAATGCAATAGAGAACAGGGGGAGTTAGTGGAGTTTGGTAATCATGTTAATGGAGTTATGACTTGGGATTTACATCTTCGCAAATTGGGTCTTTCAAGGGAGAATTATGACATTGTCTGTGTTGGAAAATATACAGTTGGAGGTTGAAGATGATAAGTGGGTTTGGAAAGATATAGAGAGCGGTTTTTCAGTAACTTCTTGATTTTCTAGGTTGATGCATAATCACATGCCAGCTGGTAGGTATAACAATTTTCCAACGAAATTGGTTTGGAAGAAATGAGTTCCACCTAGTATGTCATTTTTTATGTGGATAGCGGTTTGGGTAAGACTTCCTTCCAAGGTAGAGTTAGCTCAAAGGGGGATGAATTTGAATGTTGGGTGGAGTTTGTGTGATTTGGAGCCAGTGGATTCAACTCAATATTTGCTTCATTATACTTGGGTTAGCAGGTTGTGGAAACACTTCATTGGACTTTTTGGGTTGAACTGGGTGATGCCAATATCTAGGGATAGTATGTTAAGGGAGTGAAAGACTCCTAGTCATCTCATGATAAAAAGAGAAGTTCTATGGAAATTAATTCCTTTTGTTTTGTGTTGGAACAACAAAGTTGTTGATGAGTTGGCTATGGAGATCTGATTACATTCTGGAGTTGGGTATCTCATTAACATAAGTTTAGAGAAGTGTTATTTTATTCTTTTTCTACTAATTGGAGAACTTTGACTTTGGGGCCTTAATGCTTGTAAGGTGCCTTGTTGTATTCCTAAGTATATGGAGTAATAAAATTATAAAATTAATATGCTAAGAAAATTATAAATTTTTTACCTTCAAAAAAAATCTTCTCCAATCCCTGATTGTATAACTATAGAGAACTAAGCTAGCACTTGAGGAAAATCATAACAAACCATTTTGAAGAATAGGTTGGGCAAATGCCACATCATGCATGTTTCTTTCAACTCTTTTGAATATGAATAGTATAGACTCTGAAATATATATTGTTTGAAGCTCCGTCGCAACAGTGGTGTGACTCTAGAAGCTCTATTTTTATTTAATTCACCGCTTCGCTTCCGAAAATTTCTGCACCAAAAGTTTTTGGCGTTTCCTAGCGCCGCAGTGCAGCTCTCTTCATCAGGGGTGCACCTCACTTGGGAGTTAAATAATATGTTAATAACTAATTGCACATTCATACTTTATTCAATAGTTTAATATTAACTAACATAAATACAACTAGGGAACCTAATTGAGGAATAAACCACCTTAAATCGAAATCAATTTTGTTATAAAAACTAATAGCATGCTCAAACTTTATTCAATATTGTCTTATTGTCTTATTCAAACTTTATTCAATATTGTCTTATTTAGATTATGGTTTATTATTAGGATGTGATGATAAGTAAACTATATACAATTTATAAAAATATGGTTCCGCCTCAACTTCATTGCGACTCCGCCACAACTCTTGCGACTCTTGAACCAGAGGTCAACGCTTTGCCCCGCTTTACGGCCGAGACAACATAGTATGAAATTGCAAGAATGTTGTATTTTTGAAGGATGACCAATTAAGTTGACGCTCATCGCAAAATGTAAAAAGTTGTGGAAATTGGCGTATACTCTTAGTGAAATTTTCGGAGAAAATTACCTAACAATTTGATGTCAGGACCTCACAGTGCCAGACTAGGCTGGCCTTTCCTGGGCAAAAAGTTTGTCCTTTTGAGATTCAACCTTCACAGTGCTAGATTCGAACTTTTGTGCAACTTGTTTCTGTAGGACCATTATATGGGATATAAAGCCAACTGAAGGAATTTTTTGTGGCCTTTGCTATACACTTTGATAGATTGGATGCTCTTTTTGTGAGGATTTGAAGGTTTTCAAGGCGAAAAATTTTGTTCCTTTACTTGATCGAAAGATTGCTCAACTTGTATGTCTTCTTTCGTTGACGAAGAAAGAAGAAAACATGTTCATTTTTGGATGTAGGCACATTGCCAAACCTAATTTATCGTTGGGCCTTGTGTATGCGCTTGTCTTTGCATATCTTCATGTTATTTTGTTTCTTCTCCATTAGCTACATCCTACTGTGATAGATCATTTTGCTTTACAAAGAACATAGAAATTATAAACTAAAATTGGAAGTTTCTTTCAAATGTGCAACTGTGACTCAACCTGCTCCTACCTAACTTTCTTTCAAATGTGCAATTGTGCCTCAACCTGCTCCTCCCTAACTTAAAAATGCAATTTCTGCACTCTATTTTATTCCAGTGAGTGTCCATTACAATTTCTCTTACTGGGTTTTGGTGATTATATCAGTTTAGATCAAAGTATAAGGTAATGATGATATTTCAGTGTCTCTACCAAAATTTGAACTTATCCTGGTTCACTACTTGCTGTCTATTTCAGGCAACTTATTTTACCAAATTTCTCACAGCGCTAGATGTATAATATGTCAAGTTCATGCATATAATTATTGCTCTCCAATGCAGTACACAATTTTATTATTATCATCAGTATTATTTTTTATTTATATATTAAACATCTTTAAAAGTTTACTATCAGAGTACTTGTTTAAATTTATTTATTTTTATTGAAATAATTATATTAGTGTTTTGATTATAATAGAAATATGAAGGGGGGTTATTGATATAGCATGTGTCTTTTGTGGCAGCTATGGAGAGTTTCAGAAACAGAATTTCAATTACGCTCATTTAAGGGGCAGTTTTTATCATGCGATGGTGAAGGTGAATCTGTGTCTGCAACAGTTGTGTCGCCATCTACAAAAGAAACATTTTCCTTTGAAAGAAACAATGATAGTAGAGTTCACCTCAAAATTCCAAGTGGTGCCTATCTGCAGGTATGATTTTCTGGGTCATTCTTTATATTTGCATACTCACCCTTGAAAGTTATGGTTAAGGTGTACCTGGAAAGGCATGGTTAAGGTGTAGTGCTGGCGTAATGGTGTACTTGTGCAAATATAGGGTGGTCACCAACTTCCACTTAATTACATTCCACCACCCATTTGACCCTTAGCGAACACCCAATTGCATGTAGCAAGATCAATTTTTGCATGTTTTGGCTAGTGTCTTGAAGTTCTTTTAGTTCCAAAAACTAATGAATATATGGAGAGTAGGTACCTCTTTTGTTTGCAATTTTTTGGCCTTTAGGTTTGACTCACTGAATGACACGCGTGCATACCACCATGCTGTGGAGATATAAAGACAATTACTTTTATGTAACCTGTATTTTAACCAATGGAGTTCCATTTAGTATATGACGGCAGAATACTCTTTGTTAGGCAACATCTTCCAACGAGCTGACAGCAAGCTATCCAGGGAAGCCAGGATGGGCAGATAATGCGGCCACATTTGAATTGACCATTGTGGCAAATGACTTGCACGGAGATTACCAGCTTGCAAATGGATATGGACATGATAAAGCAAAAGAGGTTCTTAAGGTATTATTAAATTTTTCTTTTTTGAATATGTTAAAATTTTATTGAGCAACACTCGTGGTATTACAATGAAGGTCCCTGACTAACTCAAATGACTATCAAGTTCTCATTTAATATCCTCTTGAAAGACTGGAAATGGGACATCCATCCCCAAATAGCGATGAGAAACTCCGTAATTACGTTCTTTCCATACTGTCCATGACAGTGCATAAGTAACCTCCTAATATATTTTCGCTTTCGGAGATAAATGAGTTGGTGTCATCCAATTTCATACCAAAATCTCCATAGTTCCAGTCCTCATGCTAAGTAAGCCTACCCACAATGCATAATAACATGAACTGAACTCTCCGACTTAACACTACAAAAGTTACCTGACTTCAATGTCCATACCCTTGTGAACTGGCTTGACCTTCGAGGGTACTTGTTCCATACAACTGCTTACATGAAAAAGGACACCTTCGAGAGTAACTCGCTTTACCATACCAGTTTGGGTTGGAAGATTTTAAAATGCACCTATAGGCTAGTTATCTCTTGCTAATTTTGAGAAATACACCCCAACTGAGAAACCCCTCTCCTAGCCTTCTTCCACACCCATCTATCATTATCCTGGCCAGTTATAATTCCCTCCAATGCCCCAATAGAATCATGAACTCCCCTACGTCACTCACTAAAAGAACACCCCATCGCAAATGACAGTAGTCCCATTGCAAGGAGTCATTAACCTACCTACCAAACTCAGCCACTCAACCATGCTTATTCTCACACAATGGAAACAATCATGGGCATGCTACCTCTCCCATCCAAGCATCTTCCCAAAAATTGACCTATTTTTCACTTTCGAGCACTAGATCACTCAATTTTAATTAGAAATGGATCTCCAAGTATTTGTGCCATATGGACTTAATGAGTGTCTTGAAAGTTGATTCACATTTGAACAGTTGTAACTTGTACTTGGCTCTAATCATCTACTTTCACGAGGAATTTACCTCTGTGCCAAACCTCCACAACCACTTGTACAGACAGATGTTCCTTATTCATCAACTGAAGTGTTCTAATACCCAAAAGCGCCTATCTCCTTTGGCATGCACACCACCTCCCAATTAAGCGCATGAAGTCCTTTTATCTTCATCTCCGCCACTCCAAAGAAAGTTCCTAATCATCTGAAGAAACTGACATGTGAGTCAATGACATATAACAGATTGGCATATTTGCTAATGCCAATGCACTCCTGAAGAGTACCATTCGAGCCCCTTTAGACAATAACTTAGCATTCCAAATAGCTAGGTTCTTCCCAATCAATTTACCTAGGCTTTCTATTATGTTTTTGTGTTGCTATTATTTATTATAGATCCTCATTTTTATAAAAGTATGGACCTTGGTGCTGGTGGACTTGGTGATTATTAGCTTCTAAAGTGGAGATGTTGATATCAATAAATTTAATGGGCTTTTAGGCATTTGCCATAGAACTTAAATCACAATTTGGTCTTACCCAATAACACATATAAAGATGAATTGGAATACTTTGTATGTACGCGCTAGCACTGGCCCCAAAACAGATATGCCAATCTCTAGAGATCCAAGCCGTGCAATGAGGTCTTCCATTAGGCCTTCAACAAGGTTACAAGATGGAAGTAGTCGTTGACAACTAACAGGTTGTCTGTTTTCTACCTTGTCAGGCACCTTTGGCAAATCCCATGGAAACAAAATCAGATAATGCTGCAAATCAAAAGGCAAGTAGAACAGTTACTGCAATTCTCCATTGACCATGAAAAAGGTTGCAGACCTCTTGGCTACCAAGGATAGGCAATATGGTCACAATGTTTTCTATCTCCATGGATCAGGAATTAGATGTGCCACCAAGACAAATTGGGCTCGTAGGCAACCTTACACAATTGTCCTTAGGCAACTAGGCCCCAAAATTATTCGTTAATATAAAATAAAGTGGGTGTTGGGATACGAGCTCAAAACCTTACATAAATGTGCAATTAAGCTTAACCATTGTACTAAGAACGTAAGTACCGACATTTCTCATCAAGAATAAAAGGACAAAATATCATACAAAAAATTTCCTAAAAGTTTGAGGGCCCTTGAATTAGTTGGGGGCCTAGGCCAACCCATCAATTGCCTAACAGGCTAACACCAATCATAAGCTGCCATGTTGTTTGAAGCTGGCCCAGCTTGCTAATCCACACCAATCTGTAGACCTTGACCTTTGAACCCAAAAAGGAAAAACTATTAGTTTCCTCTTGGATCTAAACATTGCAATCTTACACAATTTTGGAAGAAGTCCCATATGGGATTGTCATAGAACTTCCCAAATTGTTCTTGATACCAACTTCAAAAAATATCCAATTTTGGAAAGCCTCCAACATGTCGGAGACTAGTCTAATAGATATTCTAATTCACCAACTTCCCAAATGGTTTAATTCTTTGCAGTTTGTTCTGATGGATATTCTAATTTCATTCTGAAAAGGGGATTTGATCATTGTTCCTGAGCCATAGGCTAGTCTGAACCACGTCAATTTTATCAGTTGTATGATTATTTGATTTCTTGCGTACTTTATTTTTTCGATTGTTGCTTTTATACTGAGCTCAGATTTGAAGTTTTTGAAAAATTTAACTATAGTATGTATATCTAATGTTCAATATCATGTAGATCAACCACTGATGAGACTTTTTTTTTTGGAAAGGCAAGCAAGGTTTTTATAGGATCCCAGAACCCATAAAGATGCTGCAAGCTGGGTTTGAACCCATGACCTAGTGGTACCATCCACCAAGCTCTAACCGTTGAGCTGTCATACCACTGATGAGACTTGGCCCCCCTTTAATAAGGAAGATAAAAAATGAATAAATCTTGACTAAAAATCAATGGTTTAGACACATAGGCTATCTTAATTACTAAGTTACCATGACTAATTCCGAAGATTTAGCCATGTATTCTCTATTCTAAGAAAAGAGATATCATTAGGGATCCCTATCAATTTACACAGTATGAAAATCTTTTCCACAATTTCAGATATTTTTTTTCTAATTTTCAAAAAAATAATTTTTTTATAACAATGTATTTTCTAAAAACAATTATGAACTCTCGTCGTTTAATTTTTGTTAAATTTTTTTTGTTAATGTTAATTTTTTTCATGAATTTAATTTTCTTTTCAACAAGAAGTTTGATGTTTTTAAAATCATGGCATCATTCTACGAACTCTTTGCTTAATAAAATACAAGGGTTATTTATTTATCGATTGATAAACTTTGATTGTGCTTAGGTCAAACCCACTTTACAATTTTAGACTAAATAATTATTTTTAGTTTGAACTTAATGATTAATCCCTTGGTCCCCCCACCAAATTCCTGGCTCCGGCTCTGGGTGAGGTCAAGATGTTCTAAACCAACAAGCGTTAGAAATTGCTCTGATGGGTAAACTTATAGGGATGGAAGATGAGGATTGGCAAAAGGTCAATTGCTATGCCTGTAATACTATAAGACTATTTTTGGCAAAGCCCATAAGTATGTTGTTATGAAAAATACCTTTGTTAAGGAGTTGTGGAAGAAACTGTTGGGCAAGTACATGATGAAAAACACTGAAAAATTGTCAATGTCCAAAGAAGAGGTTTTTCTGGTTTCATTATATTCAGAAATCTGCATTGCAAATTTAAGTTAAAGATGTGACTTGGTTTGAGTGTGCTAATGAGCATTGGATATGTCTTCCACTTAGGTCTGCAAGTTGGATTGGAAAATTGGATTCTAACTAATTCCAAACCGAAATTTTCCGGAAACATATTTCTGATTTCAAACTATATCCAATCCGATCCGAAAATTTCCGAAACTTGCAGAAAGTGTTTCGATCGAAAAATATTTCGATTATTACATTCCCAAGTATTCTGATCCAAAATTTTCTTAAATAAATAAGATGCCATTAGAATATGTTATATTGTAAGTTATAACTATATATTTTCATGTATCCTATTAATAAAATAAGATTATATATCATAAGTTATATGTTTGTGTTTATAAAATTTCTGAAATATAATCGGAAATGGAAATTCAAAAAAAAAAAAAATCCTAAATGTAAAAATATGAAAATTTAATTTTGTCTAACTAAATTTTTTGAAAATTCAATTCTTAATTTTTTCTAAAAAAATCCCACAAAATTCCGAAGTTTTCAAAAAAAATTTATTGGAATTTTCTGATTCTGATTCCGAAATTTTGGAATGGAAGTTGGAAACATTTTCAGTTCCAAAAATTTTTGGAACTAAAATTGGAACACCTTTTTCCGATTTGATCTATCCCAAAAACAACCCTATTTCCACTGGCAATGAGGCTTATTGACTTAACACCTCACACAAGAAGGCCGAGAGATATAACGGGTGTTTTAGTTTGGGAAAATATTGTTGCTTGTATTTGGTGGGATGTGAGGGGCAACAATTTCTTGCTCATGCTGTGTTGGGGCTTTAATTTCTTCTGTTCTTGGTCCCATCAAATGGTATTAGAGCCGATGGTTCTCGTTTAGCTGGGTTTGGCGAGGTGACACATGAATCGCATGGAACACAGGCTCAAAGATTGTTGGAGATGTGTCTCGGTTTGAGCATGCTAATAAGTATTGGAGGGTGATGGTGCTGGGGTGTTTCCACCCTGGTCTGAACAAAGCCTTCTTACTATTGAACTCCCTCATTAGTATAACAAAATTTTCAAGATCATGTTTTCGACACGAAGAAGCATAGCAGAAACTTATATATAAGTTCTAAAGCTACAAAGTATTGGCAATGCATCTTCTGTAGCAATAGTAAGCTTTTAACTATTGTACTTTCTTGTAGAAATAATTGGCTTGCGAAAAAACATTTTTTTGCAAACTAGAATGTTTCTACGTCATCCATTTTAGTAAATACAAGTTATACGGCTACAAAATATTAGATATGCGTCTTACATGGCAATAGTAAGCTTTTGGCTATTGTACATTTGTGTAGAAACAATTTGTTTGCAAAAACGCATTTTTTTGCAAAATAACCCATTTTATTAGATACCTATTTATGGTGTCACCCTTTTAAGTTAAGGGTGGCCTCATACTACCATCACGACCCACTTCTATAATTGGTGTCATTCATATTACAATATGTTATAATGGTTGGGTCCTAGACTTTGAACAATTTCAAGTTAATGCAGGAGGGTGACATCTACTGTTGTTGACAATGAAAGTCATAAGGGGGCTCTTGGGGTTGGTTTTGAAGCTGTTTCATTGTGAAAATACATGTAATTTGGGAGGGAGGGTTTTGGGGCATAATGTAACTTTTTTTTGCCTTTTGAAAGTGGGTAAAGCAACTTTGTCATTCGTTGTAATGTTTTAATAATGCAATGGAATATTATCTTAAATTTAAACTAATTCAAATTTACAATATGTTGTCATCAAGTGTCAACCTTAAAATTGAGGGTCACCCATTTGTCCATTACAAATCTCTATCTGGTAAAAGGGTGTATGTGTTTTATATATATGGATGCACAATCTCCTGTATTACCATCACAGCAAAAAAAAAGGAGTGTTTCATGATGAGATTTGGATCTAGATCCTCTAGTTACTGAATGGGAGAATCGCACATAAGGATAGAGAACAACATAGAGACGTTCGTGGTTTTAATTTAAGTGGCATTAACCATGTGATAGGAACTAAAATAATAGCAATAAATTGTGGCTATCCTAAAAAGAGGAGTCAACCAGCCAGTTTTTTGAGGACTGTGTCCATCCTCAGTAAACTAACTTATTTAGAATGGTTCTGTGTCTCATAGCCAGTAAGCATCTTGTACTTACCCGATATTGTGTTACGAGTCATCTCTTTTTCCTGTGATACTTGTGAGGATGGTAGGGATATTTTCTGCACGAGGAAAGAACTATGTTACTGTAAAATTATTTTTTCTATCAAGCTCAGTTATCTCTCTGCTTTTCAAAATTGCAGAAACATAGAAACAGCTTTGTCAAGGCAGAAGATTTCAGCTTCCTGTCCAGACATGGGATAAACACTCTCAGAATTCCTGTAGGCTGGTGGATTGCATTTGATCCTAATCCACCGGCTCCATTTATTGGAGGAAGTTTGGAAGCTCTTGATAATGCATTCTCATGGGCTCAGTAGGTCTTATTTTCACCCTTTACTCTTCACAACTATGAAGTTTTTCACAATCCATTTGTTTGACCCATTGTCTTCTCGCATCTTTATGACACAGAGCGTATGATATCAGGTGCATAATTGATCTTCATGCAGCTCCAGGATCTCAAAATGGAATGGAACACAGTGCCAGTAGGGATGGGTACACAAACTGGCCCAACTCTCCTAACTATATATCACAAAGCCTTGATGTCATTGATTTTCTAGCTTCCCGGTAAGATGATTCTCCTATTATTGGGGTGCTCATGTTGTGTAAAAGAATTGTGGTTGTAGGTTGCAACTTACATATAGTCTTCTTAATAATGTAGAACGCATGGTCTGTATTACACAGTTTGCATCTAAAGACCAAATTTCCCGTAAAAACAGACCTGGATAAACATTAGCATTGAATAGGGGGTAAAAGAATTGCTTGTCAAATAGGTTGAAGGGTTAACATGGCCCGTTAACTTGAATGAGTTAACATGAAACCCAATTTCAACAAACATCCTTTTTGGCACGAAATATCGCCAACAAAATCGTGTCTTCTAAACCTAGAGGTTTTTTTTATGCACGTTGTCTTTCTATTATTTCTTTGTTATTTTCTCTGCCACTTATTATAATTTCCTTTGAGAAAATTAATTTGAGCTTGCAATACATGTTCTGCATAAATTGTAGTCTCACACTCAGTTTTCAGGCCAGTCGGACCAAATAGGTTTCAACCAAAGACCCTATTC
This sequence comes from Berberis vulgaris, assembly GCA_963556465.1. Taxonomy (NCBI): domain Eukaryota; kingdom Viridiplantae; phylum Streptophyta; class Magnoliopsida; order Ranunculales; family Berberidaceae; genus Berberis; species Berberis vulgaris. Next base: position 52,401,083 of record OY747131.1, on the reverse strand, counting down.
CAAGTCCGGCATGTGAATCCTATAGGTATATCTGCTGTAAGCAATGATCAATTATTGAGTTGTTAAATGCGATCATGTGCTCGAGATGAAAACTTAGCTTCTGTGTTATGGTAAATACAAAAGTTTTCTTTCATCTCCTATCCTCCATGTTTCCTTATCTATAATTTTGAATATAGAATTTGTAGATAAACTATATTTAATTATTCATGGGCATGGGCATGGGCATGTTAGCATCTTCAGGCTTCTTGGACGCAACTAGTTGGCTATATCCTTGTTACTTAGCACTTTTCAACACAGAGAACATGATTTCATTCGTTACAGGTATGCAAAGCATCCATCTTTTCTGGGGATCGAGCTTCTAAATGAGCCTTCTGCCTCTGAGGTTCCATTGAATGTCTTAGTGCCATACTACTCAAAGGGATATCAAATTGTTCGGAACTACTCATCGTCTGCCTATGTAATTATCTGCCAGAGAATTGGGAAGGCAGATCCCTTGGAGCTTTTTCAAGCAAACATTGGTTTTTCAAAGCTCGTGGTTGATTTGCATTACTACAACCTTTTTGATACTTTCTTTGTTAACATGAGTGCTGTAGATAATATCGAATTCATATACAAGAGTAGGCAAGCTCAACTACAGGCCCTGACTCGTGCGAATGGGCCACTCATCTTCATTGGTAAGAATCAATGCACCTTTGAGTTTGTTTGGACAATGTGAAATTTACTTTTGATGGAAGTCTCCATGTTAATGTTGGTTTTTAATCTTACTCAGGGGAGTGGGTTAATGAATGGAGCTTTCCAAATGGGTCCCAGTTGGACTATCAAGATTTTGGGAGAGCCCAGTTAGAGGTTTATAATGCTGCTTCATTTGGATGGTCATATTGGACACTTAAAAATGATAGAAAGCACTGGGATTTTGAATGGAACATCATGAACAATTACCTTCAGCTAGGTATTATATCTCTCATATTTTACTACATCTAATATATACACAAGTAAATGCATAGAATGTCTATTATTTGGAGGTTTTATTTGTTTCACAAAAAAATGAGGCTATAATCTGATTTGCACATTGATATTCTGCTGCAGGCGATTCTCCTAAAATGAGAATTCCATGCAATGTCCTGTCGCTTGCATTGACATTTTTCATCTGCTATTTGAATCATTATTAATTTCGGTGGGTCAATAAAAGAGTTGATATGCAGAAGCAAATTTAAAGTTCACCAATAATATGACCACAACAGGAGAGTATCCAGAAAATGTTCTTATCCCTTTGAAAATGTATGTTCAACATTCATATCAATGCAAAATAAAACATTCTGGATATTGCTTCCATGATGATTTACAGTATTGATCTTCTTGTGATTATACTTGATGCCTCAGTATAAAGCATGAACTTGGAATATATATGACATTCCATGATCCAAACCCTGGATGGATGGGATTATCTCATCAGCTCTTCTGGATAATGGGAGTTTTCATGAAGAGATTCAGAACACAGGAAGAACATTTATTTCTCTTGGACTACAGATATAAGCCATTGGGACTAATCCAAGAACTACTTGTCCTAGGGATAGAAACTGAACCACACTTGTAATGAGCTAAAAAAGGGGTACTTGAATAAGCTGGGTTGAATAGTTTTTACCTGAGTAGCACATAAAGCTGCTTAAGTTTGCTAATCATCACTAAGTTTCTAATCAGTCTAAGTTTTGGTATTTTAGAGTGTCATCAAAAGGCAAAACTAATCTGTAGGTCTTTAATAGATATGGTTCCCTTTAAAAGGAATTTGACACTTGAAGCAAAATCAAAGTCTTACACTTTCTCTTAGCCTTGTAACATGCTAGATGAAAAGAATGCATGAGTCAATATCAATTCACAAATGCTAGTTAGTCCCTTGAATGTTTAATGCTTAGTTCTAGAGTCTTTGACCCTCACACGAGTCTCCTGCTTCTGTGTCTGTCTGTCTCTGTCTGTGTGTGCAGAAAAGTCCAGTGGGTGGGTTATTTAGTATTCCATCTTGCCTTCCCTTCCCTTCCCTTCCCATGCCTTGCCGCAGCATTAAATATTTGGTTAGTTGGTTGCTGAGCTTTCATTATCACTCAAGTGTATGTTTAGCGACCCATTTGTCTGTCTCTCTTTGTTCAAATTATTTTATTGAGGATAATTTCCTGGATAACTCCTAAGCATTTTATTTTATTTTATTTTTTCATTGCAACATGATGATCTATCTAACGAAAAGCCATGCTTAAACAAAGTATTCTTCATGCTTGAAGTGCGGCGTAATATTAGTTCGTCCTTGATATAAGATCAATAGAGTTATTGATATGTAAACTAAATTTATGTTTAGTGTAAGTATTATTTGAAAGAACACACTCAATTTAACTTGAAAACATTTTGGAACTACCTGTCCCATATGGAATTGAATTCAAGATACTAAAAATGGAGGCTTACCATTTCTTGTTCACATAAAGAATCAATTAAAAACTATGGAGTGGCCGGTTCTGATGTAAGCCAAATGTGAACCCTAAAAATTTCACCATGAAAATGATAACTTTCTTCTTTAATCAATCACCCTAACTTGAATTTGAACTTTTCTAGACAAGAAGGCCGAAAATTGGACACTTTGGATGCCAATCAAAGTCAAATTTTGTTGAAAAGCGTCATTTGGATCTACTTGGAGCCGTCAGATCTGCCCCAAGCATGTATCGCAATGCATCGCCAACGGCTGATAGTCAATCCTGGTTCACCATTCTAGAAGAACAAGTCTCCGTCCACATCCACCAACTAGTCTCTAGTCTTGTGATTGAGCAGAGGGAGGGAGAGAGGCCCATAAGCACTAACGTCACAAAAGTCCCTCAATTTAAACAACCCATTGATTATTCTATTATTATTATTATTATTATTATTATTATTATTATATAATATAACGTAACACATCATTTTACATGTTGTCTTGAAGCACACGTTCCTTCGTTGCAGATTCCCTTCTCCTCCTCCATCTTTTCCCCTTGCTTTATATCATCATCTACAACTACAGCTACTTCTGTTTCAGTTCGAAAAGAAAATTGAGAACAGATTAAAATTTGTTCCAAAGTTTCTCCACACATTCTTGTATGAACAACAATCACCAAGTTGAATTGAAAAAAAATTCAAATGAAGTCTACACTCAACAATAGTAATCAGTCATGGTGGCACCACCACCTTCTTCTTGTTCCACTACTGGTTTCGGCACTCTTTTCTTGTACAACAGCACAAAACAGCAGCAGCAGCAACAACAACAACGCCCCACCATCTCCATACGGTCTTGATGCCAACTTCAACCCTTCCATGGCAATCATCATAGTAGTCCTGATAAGTGCCTTTTTCTTCATGGGTTTCTTCTCCATCTATATTCGTCAATGCGCAGGCGAAGGCCGTACAGACAGAAGCATCCGCCCAGCGACTAATCAAACTGGCAGGTCTCGAAGGGCACAGCGCGGTCTAGATCCATCAGTGATTGAAACGTTCCCTACCTTTGCCTACTCTATAGTTAAAGGACTGAAGATTGGGAAAGGAGCACTAGAGTGCGCTGTGTGCTTAAATGAATTCGAAGATGATGAAACCCTTCGATTGCTTCCTAAATGCGACCATGTTTTCCATCCTGAGTGCATCGACGCTTGGTTAGTTTCCCATATTACTTGCCCAGTTTGCCGAGCTAATCTAACTCCTGACTCCACTGCCACCAACACCACTTGTTCAGATGAGGATGAACACGAAGAAAATGAAACGAATGAGAATGAAAATGAAATCTCAGTAAGTGTAGCTGCTGCTGAAGACGAACAAGAAACTGAAACTGAAACAGAAGCTGCAGCGGCAACAGCAACAGCAACAGCAACAGTGCCACAACCAGAAGTTTACATGAACCCAAGTTTGATTCCAATCCAAAATCGTCCTGCCAGGTCCAAATCATCATCTAGGCCAAGAATCAGAGGTGGCAAGTTTCCAAGATCTCACTCAACGGGACACTCCTTGATCCAACCAGGAGAGAATTGTGATAGGTTCACTCTGAGATTACCGGAAGACGTTCGAAAACAGATCATGTTAAGCCGGACCAAGAGCAGTTTTCCTGTAGTGGGCGATGGCTCTTTTTCACGGCGGAGCAGCCGCCGAGGATACCGTGGAAGTGGTGGCGAAAGTGGTAGCAGCAGAGGAGGAGGGAAGTACTACCAGATGTGGAAGCTGGATCGGAGTCAAAGAGCGAAATCGGATCGGTGGGTGTTCTCAATGGCTCCGCCATTCTTGTCAAGGACGGGTTCCGTTAGGTCGCCTAAAGGTGGAGTTAACGGTGAAGACGAAGGATCGGTGAACTCGAGGAACATTTTCAAAACGTCATTTGATTGTTTGAGTCCTAGAGTTAACGGTGGCGATCAAGCTACGTCGTCATCCTCGTCCACTCGCCTACCTGTTTGACTTGACTTTAAATTTTGAATCACTTTCTTTCTAAGCAAATAGAAAAAGTTCAAATTTTTTGTTTTTGTAGAGCAGTTACACACTTGGAATCTTTTCTTCTTCAACTATTTTACTAGCATTTTGTTGATGCTCTGTCTGTATTGAAATTTTAGGTAGGGAATTCAATGTAAAAAATTGTGTATCATTCTGGCATACTTGACTATTCAACTTTGACAGATTGTTTCTTAACAGACTGTTTTGAGTGTTATTTTTGCCTCCTGGGTATCATTTATTTAATCAAAATTATCTTGCTTGATTTGTATCAAAGTACAAATTTTAATTATGGGAAATGTATTTAAACCCAATCTTTTATGGTTGCTTTTATTGATTTAAGCTTTTGAAGCGGTGTTAGAAATTGAGGTGTAGGAATAAACAGATTGATAGTGTGGTGGTAATGTCAGACTTGGTTAGAAGCTCCGGTTACAAGTTTTGATGAAATTAAAACAATTCATATTAAACAATTCTAGCTAGTCATGTTTGCTAGTATTTTTTGGATTTTTTATTTTTACACTTTTACCCCTTCTACCCGTATTTATAGCTCAGTCTCTGTCGCAAACGATCCATTTTGAAAGAAGTTGTTTTAGTTTCGGAAATAAAAATAATATCGGAATTGGACTTGGACTTGCGGGAAAGGGTCCCGAGGGTTCTGAATGCGCAGGGTGACCTCATGCCCCTTGCATTCTAACTAAGTATCATAATGGCCCCGACAACTCTTCTACAGTGATTGCCTGTTCCAGTGTAGTGGTGGGAGGAGCAGTTGACGACTAACTGGACGACTCGTGGGATCAATACTGTGGGAAGAGTGCAGTTGCTTGCAGATTGGCGTTAGGACCGGTCCACCTACTTGCTTGTGGCATCAATTGAGAGGAGATCTCTTAAGCTATAATGGGCTGGTCTGAATTTGATTCGGACTGTGTAGGAGTGTCAATGAAGTGAATTGGGACCTCCGTCAACTGACCTGGGACTTCCGTAAGGTGACGTTTTGTCATGAGCATGAACCCTGCTTCTTGTGATAAATCGAGTTTTCTTTTCCCTTTTGGAGTAAGAAATGCAGATTGCATGCATCATTGCTAGAGTGCTTGAAGGGGGGAGCATTAGTCGGTTCTGACGTTTAGCCTTCATCCTCAGCACCGTTCTTCTTCATGCTTCACGCCTCTGATCGGTGTGAGCTTCTTGCTGCACTGGACTAATTGTGACCTGGGTATGGATACCCGTTGTTGGTGATTGGTAGACAAAAAGCCATACACCGAGGGGAATGGAGACATGTCATCATTTGTATTATTTGGTACAACCATTGTAACGTTCAAATTGTTATCCAAGGTTGGCGGCACCATGTTAAATGATTCCAACATCCCATAAAGGGAAGGAAACTGTGGGCCAAATATCTGTTCTGTAACAGATTGGGTAGTGCTCAGATGAGAAGTGAATAATGAGGCTTGGTACAGTGTTCCGGTTTGAGAACCTTCCATGAAGTAGCTTCCTTGTTGGGCCACAATTTAGAAGTTGAGGATTTGGAAATGTGGATTGTGATGGGTACCTTGCTCGATGAGTTTTTGTATTGTGAATGGTGGTGTAAATCTGACTCTGTGCAGTGCCATAGGTTGCAGTAGGAGTTTGAAGATGGTGGGGATGGTATGATGTTGCTGCGACATTCTTAGTAGTGCCGGAAGTTGGTGTGGTGAGTTGGGTGGTCCCATTAGTAGGGTTGAACAAAAATCCGACCAAACCGATCGATTTGGTTTAAATTCGGTTCGATTTGATTTTGTTTTAAAAACTTCAAAATCGAAGTGGTCGGTTCGATTTTCGATTTTTATGTAATTTTAACCGATCAAATATATATAATAAATAATATATATTTTATATAAAAATAATATAATATATTTAAAATAGTCGGTCGATTCGGTTTTATTTCGGTTTTGGTTCGATTTTAGTCGATTCAATTACGATTTGCATAAATTAGAATCGGTTTGGTTTCAGATCGATTTTGTTAATGGTCGGATCGGTTTCGGTTTAAAATTTTTGAAACCGATCAGAGTCGGTTCGGTTCACAATTTAGGTGAAAAATCGAATCGTCGGTTCAGTTTTCAACCCTACCCATTAGTACCATAAACTTGGTTGTTGACTGCCACCAAATCAGTATTGGCAGGAGCTGGTATGGTGAGTTGGGTGGTCCCATTAATACCATAAGCTTGACTGACCTTTATCGGCTTTGCTGGGGGAATAGTAACACAGTGTGGTGGCCTCATACCTCTACTTGTGTGCAAGCTCGACAGAGAGTTGAGATGATTACGAATACGGGACTCCATGTTGAAAGAAAACATTATGCGTAGCTCATAACTACTGATAGAGGAGGCCTGGGATGACTGGAAGCTTGGGAGTACACCGGGCAGTCAATACCAAACTTGTGACCAACCATACCACAGCAGAAGCAGAACAGTGGCATATTTTCATAATCGAATCTAACCTGGTATTGTTTTCCTTGGTATATTCCAAAGGAGGTTCGCATCCTACTCGGGAGAGGACGAGAAGTATAAGGCCAAACTTTGAATCTGATGAAAGGTATAGATAGGTCAGTAAGGGACTGAAGATCCACCTCCATAAGTTGACTAATACATTCAGCGATTATAGTGGCATTAGTCAAAGAAATCTTCTGAGGCGAAAACTCATGGAACCTAATCCAACAAGAAACTAAGTCGTAGTTGGTAGTTGTGTATTGTGGCCTCTAGTCTTTAACTGACACTAACCTTCCCATAAGGGACCATGGCCCCATGTTCAGAACTTTGTCTTTGTCCTCCCAGGGTTGTAAACTCTATAAGATGGTAATGGTTGATGTTGTCACCAATTGACGCCAACATCTCAACATGAATGGGATGGGTTGTAGCCCATTGCGTGATCATACACTTTGCAAAGATATCGGCATGTAAGAACTTGGAATTAAAGTATTTGGCCACTGTGGTCAGTGATCTCATCACTTCATCACCACCTTCACAGATTGCAAAGGAGGGTTCAAGTAGCGTAAGCTGAGCCACCAATCGTTGTCCCATCTGGTGGATGAGCAGATCCAGGGATGGAGATGGAAAAGTTCTTCCAGAGAATATACATTGGACTGTAGAAATTGTTGTCCATCTCCAATATTGGAATATTCTAAAGGTTCGGTGGTCTCTGCAATAGACTGTAGAGGAGGGTTGATGTCTCGCCACAAGGTTAAGAGTTGGTATGTGCTAGCATGATAGTTAATGGTGTTGTCATGGAGCTCGATGGAGTGAGGGAAGAGGATGATTGCGATGAAATAGGGGATAATGGTATGAAAGGGTTGACAATTGAGGGAGGAATGTTGTGAAAGGTTTGGAGAGGGTGGAACGATATAGGAGATGTATGTGGTGAAGAGTGAGACGATTGAGATGAATTAGATGGTGGTGAGAGAGTCAGTGGAGGCAGGTTTAAGTCAAGCTCATTAGTAGTAATAGATTTGGGGATTGAATGTGAGTGGATGAGTCCATAATCAAGGCTCGATAACAATGATGAGCTTGGAAAAGATGTAAGTCTCTATATCTGATTGAGGATCGTGGTGGTGAAAGATAACAACTTTCTCATAAGATCCGAGTAGTAAATATGAAGATTTGCGGAGTTAATCATGGAAAGAAATAGGAGACGAATTAGAATGATTACTCATTTAAGAGATATATTTGATCTGATGGTTTGAATTGATGGGACAAGTGGACAATAAATGGTGAACAGATGATAAACGCAAAGCTAAATCGAAGAAGATTTTTTACATGAAATGAGAAGCAACTAATTCCTGGATCGTTGTACTCTAGAGACCTGTAAAAAGCACAGAAAACACAACATTATTTAGACAAATGGCCTGTAATGGTGGTAAGCTTTACCTGGAAGAATAACTAAGAGATCAAGTGAGAACGGTGAAGATGAATGTGATTTGGGTTAGAGTTTTCTAAACGCAAAGACTCAGGCAGACCCTAGGATCACTTTTCAATGATGAACATATTAGAAAAAGCAGAAATGAAAACTAAGCAAGTTTACTCTTTAAACCCATTGATTCATAAACCTTTTTTTTTACCCACATTGCTTTATAGTTACTAATTTAGTCAAGTCATGTTCTCCTTGACCTTGACTTTGACTTGCACAGGGAACACACATGAGCCAAGGACCATCGTTGTGGTGGTCGATGACACTCCGATGCTTAAGTCAAACAAGACTTGAGAAATGCGTAATGTTGTAAATTAGGTTTTGTAGCGTACTTTTGTTCATTAACCTTGTGTCTTATTTATAATGCGAGAGTCCTTGTTCAGCTAGGCCATTGGTGGTGTAGTTTAGGGAAATATATCTTGTTGGAGATCATTTCCTTGCTAGGAATAGTCCATGTAGGAGAGTTTACCTACACGACTTGTGCTCATAGATCTGCGGGAGATTATTCCCTCATGGAGTGTTGTCCATGTAGGGGAGTTTTCATACATGACTTATACTTCGATATTTGTTTCCTAGTCGGAATCAATGTATTGTTGCTTTGCCCGTCTTAGGTCGATCCACCAAATACTTGCCTTATTAGGTCTTACAGGTATTGAGCTTGACCATGTGACGTATGGGCTTAATAGGGCGCTGCAATTTGGATCCAGCCTCCTGGACCCTGCCAAGATGGGCTTAGTGTTGTCTGGTTTTTGCCAGATTGGACGGGCAATCAGGCCGCTTTGCTCTGTTGACGAGATTACCATGACACGTGTACGACGCGTATTAATGAACGGTTTGGTGTATCATCAGCTGCCCCCTCCCCTCGAGTTAGTGGGCCATCTTGACAGTCCACTAAATCACTGCAATAGGAACTGTACAGTCGTGATTATTGAGCCCGAAACGTCATCTCGAGCGGCGCATACCATTAAATGAGTATGTGACTGCTCGAAAAAGGGGCGTGAATCCTTGGCTCTATATAAGTTGCCATTTCTGTAGAGGATAGTCTCTTTACTTTTGTTGTCCTTCTGAAACTTCTTGTTTTTTGCTTCTGCGTTCTTGCTTCTTGTTTCGCAAGTGCACTCAAAAGTCTGTACTTTCTTTCATGGCAGTCAATGTTGAACTCATTCCCGAACGGGAGTTGTGTTACGCTTGCCACAAAATTTTCCAAGACAGGTTGATTGGTGAATCCGATCTGGTTAAACTCTAGGATCAATATCAGGTTCTTGAAGACCTAGAACTTACTTGGGCAATGACTGATCCCCGTTAACGCCTCCACAGGGGTTCATCGTCTTGCATAAAGGCATGTTTTAATTTGGACTCCACTTTCCGGTATTGTTGTCTTTATCAGGGCGAAAAACGATGACCTTCACTTGACTCCACGGGTGGTCCATCTGCTAACTTCCCCTCGGCTGAATGCTCACTATGCATGTCAGCTAAGCATGCCAGATTGTTTGGATGCACTGTCGGAAGACTTCAAGTCCTGGCAAAAGTATTGTTTTCTTACTTCATCGGACTCTTCGTACTTTAAGCTGGAAGGGCATCCGCTTGTCAGATACTTCAAATTTGATTGAAGTAAGTACAATGTTCCCTTTCTTTTTTCTTGTTCTGTCATTTTTTTTTATGTTGCATTGAATTTTCATTTTATTTATTTGCAGAGATGTTTGTGGCTCCAACTCTCACTAAGGAGGAGGAGTCAATAAAGAAAAAGTTCGATGACCTTTCTTTTATGACCATCGAAAAGGTTATGGTTTCGAGCAACATCGTGTGGAATGGGCTGTTTGAGAACTTCTGTCACGACCCGATCCACATGATACAATATTGTCCGCTTTGGGCTCAACCTAACTACCCGCACAGCTTTAAAACACGTTGTGTCATGGAGATCCAAACTCGTACATATATAGAAAATATCCTTTTATCACCCAAGCAATTTGGGTTTATAAACCCCTAGTAGCCTGCCAACCTCTGAGCCCGCCCACACAAGATAGCCAACTAGCATTCTGAGCACGCTCAGACATGGAACTGTTAGCCTCATAGCCCATCCACACAAGGTAGCCTGCTAGCCTCAGAGCCCGCCAAAATAGGGTGTTACAATCCACCCCCTTAGGGCCCAACATCTTTATAGGCACACTTTCTGTTGGGTCTGGCTCTGATATCATGCTGTAACGACCTGATCCACATGATACAATATTGCCCGCTCTGGGCCCAACCTAACTACCCACACGGCTTTAAAACATGTTGTGTCATGGGGATCCAAATTCGTACATATATAGCACATATTCTTCCCTCACCCAGGCGATGTGAGAATATAACCCCTAGTAGCATGTCAGCTTCTGAACCCGACCAAACAAGGTAGTCTGCTAGCCTTTTAAGCCCGCCCACATAGGGTGTTTCAACTTTCATGAAGCTCCCATTTTATTAAGAACGTCGACTAAGGAGGTAGGCAGTGGTTGTTCAAAGAAGAGAAAGCTGACAATGCCTAGCCCGACAAGGCAGGCTGCCACCCATTACTCGGCTCAAGAGGGAGCGGGCCAATTGCAACATTGTTTCCTCTTCTCATCCGATGATTTTGCTGGAAGAGAAGGTAACATTCGCGGAGCCTGGACATACTCAGTCCGCCTAAAAGATGGTTCTGGAAGAGTAAGGTGTTGTGCTTGAGCCTCCTGCCCCCATTATTGACCTAGTGAGGGATCATTCATAGTTGACATGCCTTGGTGACATCGAAGTTTCGCATCTTGCTGGGTCCTTGGATATGGATTTTGCCACCGAATCGACTGTTGCTCCCCGTTCTACTGAAACTATTGGTCTCAAGAGTGAATTTTCTCTCACTCTCCCACCCTTAGACCCCGATGTTGAGCATCAGATTGGGCCTCTAGTTAATAAGGCATCAGCTATGGAGCGACAATCTTTGAAGGGTCCCCTTGGGACAATGATGACGTTCAAGGGCGAAGCAGGCGTATCATTGGATTTTAGTGAGTTGCACCTTGACGCCCATAATAGAGTACATGCTTTGGATAAGGTTCTGTTAAATTGTAGAAGTCATATTCTGACGCGCTCTATCGGATAGATTCCTTAAACAAGCAGCTAGAGGAGTCTGGTTTTGGGACAGACTCTGAATCAGTGTTGGTCGTGCGGGCTAATCTTGAGGCCTAGCTAGACGCCTCAAAGGCTGAACTGAATTCTTCCAAGGTCGGCTTAGCATCTTCTGAAGCGGAGTTGGAGCGCACTCGGGTGGAGTTGAAGTGCTGGAAGAGGTCGGGTAAGGCGCATGCTGATCTGCTAAAAGGGAGCGACCGAAGTCTGAATGGACTGCCTTACGTATGAAGCTTGAGTACGAAGTTGTTGACGGGCGTTGTTGTATCTGCGAAGCGGAGGATCAAGTTGCCTTTATGTTGGCTGAGCTAAATCTGCTAAAGCAACAACTAGATGAGGAGCAATCTCAGGTGGCTGCACTTGTAGAGAGGTTGAAGAAGGCATAGAAGAGTTTAGAGGAGTCTGAAGCTCATGAACAGAAGTGGCAGGCAACTTTGGACTTTGCAGAGATTGTCCGAAGCAGGCTGGAACTGCTAGAGCTGATCGAGGAAGAACACACTGACCTTGAACTTGACTTTGAGCACTACAAAAAAGATGCTTATTGGAATATTGATGAGGAAGAAGCTTCCGATCCAGCGCCCTCGACTGGCAATTCGGGACAGGCTTCTGACGATGCTGACTTGTCCCCTGTAATCCCTTCTGATGTAACTGACCCTTTGGCCATTGGAGCAAATTATCCACAACAGCTATAATCCTTAAATATGACTTAAAAAAAGCTAGTTAGGTAGTATTTTATACTTGTACTTTCTAGAGCTTAGTTGTATTGTCATGTCGTTGCGTCAGTCTCTCAGACTTGTTACTCGCATAGTAAATTCTAAAGTCGTTGCTCTTTAGATTTTTTATACCATCTTAATCCGCTTACTCGCGGACTAGGCTGTAGGTCAGACCAGAAGCTATTGTCATCAGTCAAAATCGACTAAACTTTGGTCAAGTTTGACCATCATTGTCTATGGTAGAACAATGATCACTGGCAAGCCATCGTCATCAGGCTGCATGAACTCTGACTAGACTCTTACTTTCTAACCCATCGTCATTTGCACTCGACGGATTAGGCGTTAGAGCGAACTAGAAACCATCATCATCAGTTGGAACTAACTAAGCTTTGGTCGGGTTCAACGATCATTGTCTATAGTTGGACAATGATCCCTGGCATGCCATCATGATCAAGCTCGATGAGTTTTGACTAGACTCCCACTTTTTAGTCCATCGTCATCCGCGCTCGACGGACTAGGCATTAGAACGGACTAGAAGCCATCGTCATTAGTCGGAACTGACTAAGTTTTGGTCAGGTTCGATGATTATTGTCTGTAGTTGGATACTGATCCCTGACAAGCTATCGTGATCAGGCTCGATGAGCTCTGACTAGACTCCCACTTTCTAATCCATCATTATCCGTGCTTGACAGACAAGGCGTTAGGTTGACCAGAAGCCATCGCCATCAGTCGAAATTGACTAAGCTTTGGTTAGGTTTGTTAACTCTAACTTGGGCGTCCTGACTTATGTAACTCGCCGAGTGGTCTGACATGGGGACCGATTCAGTGAATCCGGTATGAAAATCAAATAGTAGGTCATTGATTGGATATCCAATTAGATTTGATGAACAACGATGGAAGTTTATTTAAAGTAAATACCCTTTATTGATAAAAAATTTTAAGATGCTCTACATTCCATGGTCACTTAAGGCTTTTAACGTTCATGTCTTTCAACCAATATATTTATGGCCTGTTGACCTTGGTCACTTTGTAGGGTCCTTCCCAATTCGGGTTTAGCTTGTCTGCGTCTGGTTCTTTAGTGTTTTGTTGAATTTTTCTAAGTACCCAGTTGCAACTTGAACTCATGCGGCTTGAATTTCTTGTTGTAGTATTGCACCATTTTTTGTTGGTAGGCCTCTTGGCGGAAGCGTGATCCCTCCTTTCCTCGAGAAGGTCTAAGCTGACACACAAGGCTTCATCGTTGTTTTCTGGTGTGAACTCCTACGTTTTGAAAGTTGGCATTTCTAGCTTCATTGGGACCATTGCTTCCGATTTGTAAGCTATTGCAAAAGGTATTTCCCTAGTCGGGGTTCTTTTGGTGGTCCGATATGCCTAGTGGATTCCCGGTAAGTCGAAACCCATTTTCCCTTGGCCGCATCAAGTTTTCTTTTGAGCGCTTCCAAGATCTTCCTGTTGGTGACTTTTGCCTGGCCATTGGCTTGTGGGTGCCCTGGCGAGGAGAAGTGGTGACTGATGCCAAGATCTTCACATAGATTTTCAACCTTTCTGCCTTCGAATTGGGTTCCATTGTTACTGACTAGTATCCTTGGAACGCTGAACCTGCAGACGATGGAGGCCTATATGAACTTCTCGATTTGATTTTAAACTATTGTGGACAGGGTCTCGACCTCAACCTATTTGGTGAAGTAATCTATTGCTACGAGGCCCAACTTTTTTTTAAAACTTTTTTTTACAGTTTTTATTTATTTATTAATCCATGTCCGAAGGCTACATGACTGGCCCTATAGGGTTAACTAAATCAGGCCTGAAGGCTACAATATTCCACTTAATATCCTCGCCGCCTCCATCTCGCATGGAGACTTGCTTTCACTCCGATCCATCGCCTCCTTCCATGAAGACTTGTTTTTGTTTCACTCAGGTCTAATCTTTGTTTCAATCCGGTCTAATCTATCTAAGCAGCTTCATTCAATATCCGAAGGATTATGAACTCTTAATTATCGGGTGAAAACTCACATAATCCTAACTGGTGAGTCTCGAACCCGTGACCTCTCATAAGGAGAATGGATGTCCGACCAACTGATTCCCATGGACATATTTAAGGAATAATATTTATCATGTCATAAGAATGATTAAACAATTGATTAGTACTTATGATAAAGTAAACTTCTGGCACGTGTATAAAAAAACTACTACTCCTATGACTAACCACTTTGGGAGATTATTTCCAACTTGGAAATCATGGAGCATGATCTAATTTTTATTTTTTTTAGGATTTGAAGCAACTTTCTAATTCTATTAATAATGTAATGAGCACTTACAAGTTCAAACCCCTGCTCGCTTTACAATATTTATACACACGCACGCACGCATGCACACGCACACATATATATATATATATATATATATATAATCAACTTCCTAATTAGAAGTTGCTAAGTGACAATCAGGGCAGTGAATGCTCCACACCACCATGTATACTGTCTCACACTAGCATGTACTTTTTTTTCATTTTTTTTCTTACTAACCCACACCACCCAAAAAATTGTTTTTAAAAACAACAGTAACATAAAAATAGGGCAGCTTTCAACCAATTTAAATCCTCAATTGAGACTATTCTCATGCTCAACACAACAACAAAATTGTAGTACTCTAAGTTATCTAATAAACACAATTTTAATCACTTGAAAATGTTTTGAAATAAGAAAGTTATGGTCATTTTACAAAAGTCGCGCAAATTTGTCTCTAGCAATGAATACGGGGTAGTGTCTCTGATTTTCGGCCAACTTATATGCATGATCGAGACCAGTTCTCAAGCTCAAAAAACACAAATATTTTAGTACTCTCAGTTATCTAATAAACACAATTTAAATCACTTAAAAATGTTTTGAAATGAGAAAGTTATGAAAATTTTACTAAAATCACGTAAATATGTCCGAAAAAAAGTATGTTTTCACCCATTCGCATTAAGGAATGCGAGGATTGAGCGAAACTTTGCCCAGACCTATGCGAGGATTGGGCGAAACTTTGCATAGGTCTGGGCGAAGTTTCGCCTAATCCTCGCATAGGTCTGGGCGAATGGGTGAAAACAAACTTTGTTTTCCAGACAGATTTGCGTGACTTTAGTAAAATGGTCATAACTTTCTCATTTCAAAACATTTTCAAGTGATTCAAATTGTGTTTATTAGATAACTAAGAGTACTACAATTTTCATGTTTGATGAGCTTAAGAATCAGTCTCGATCGAGCATATAAGTTTGCCGAAAGTCAGGGACACTACCCTAGATTTGCGCGACTTTAATAAAATGACCATAACTTGCTCATTTCAAAACATTTTCAAGTGATTAAAGTTGTGTTTATTAGATAACTCAGAGTACTTCAATTTTTGTGTTTTGATGAGCTTGAGAATCGATCTCGACCGAGCATATAAGTTGGCCGAATGTCAGAGACACTACCTCATTTTCATTGCAAGACAAATTTGTGCGACTATAGTAAAATGACAATGACTTGCTTAATTCAAAACATTTTCAAGCAATTCGAATTGTGTTTATTAAATAACTCAAAGTATTACAATTTTTGTGTTTTGATGATCTTGAAAATCGGTCTCGATCAAGCATATAAGTTGAACCAAAGTAACTTGTTTTCAGAGACAAAGAGGGTGAGAGAGGTGGCAAGGCGCTGGTGGTGCTTGATGAAAAAAAAAGGGAGAAAGATGACGGTGGTAGGAGGGAGAGAAGTGGCGGTAGCGGGATGGTGGTGATGATGGTGTTGTCTAATGGAGAAGAGAGGGAGGGATGAGAAGAAGAAGAAGAAGGGAATAAAAAAAATGAAGAGAGGGGAGGAGAGGAGAGAGAAAATTTTAAATTTTGTGTTTTTATTGATGGTGTTGGAGAGAAAAAAATGGTGTGAAACAATAGTTTAAGTGGTGTGAAGTAGTAGTTGCTCAGACACAGCAAAGCAGAATTGAGTAGGCTCTGTTTTTGGCAGGAAAAAGACAAAAGGAAAATAATAATACAAAATATCAACCATTATGGCATTATCTCAAAGATCAAACTCATCCCAGCTGGGTTGGGTTTGGTAGGTGAATAATACCCAATCGCATGGTCCATAGTCATGTTACATTACATCCATTAGTCGCAAGCAATGACTTCATTTTTTTGCCTAACTGATACTGATCTTCGTTAAAAAGGTGGGACGTAATAGATACAATGAATCAAACACATTTCCTTTTCATGGCTGCAACTTGCTCAGTTAACCAATGACTCCTCCCTCTGTCCTAACTCATATCAAAGACCTAGTTAGTTGATTCAAGCAACCCCACTTCCATTCCCTACTAACTATGCCTATAATAACTCTACCTCTAGAGACGAACCCATGGTGTTGGCAAATGATGAACAAAATCCCGATTCCCTTTTCACCTCTAGTACTCCACCTCAACGATCTCATTTGAAATTAATTTTGGTTCTTAATTTATATACCAATTTCATTCGTCCTCTCTCTATACGTTGGATTAATTTTCTTTTTAATAGATTTGATTGAGTTTTGTTTAGTGATTGGTCTTTTGTATAATTATTTATATATTGTTTAAATTAAAATAAATTGTTTTTGTTAAAGTAATTAATTATTATATTATCATTTCTGAACTCCGTCGTTGAAATAGGATTTTTCATGGTAAAAAAAAAATGTTGAACTCCAACATCAATTCAAGCAGCTCACTGTCCCCCTTTAATTGCTAATTTTTCATATGTAGTATGTCCTAGCTTAGCTTTGGTTTCTATGCGTGGTTGCTTACAGGTGATCAACCATGGTATTGAAGAGAGACTCATTGAGGGACTGTTGGTGGCATGTAGAAGGTTCTTTGACATGAGCGAGGAAGAGAAGCTTGAGTACACTGGCATGCATGTGTTAGACCCATTCAGGTGCGGAACAAGCTTCAATGCTTCCGTAGAGATTTTCTAAAAATTTTAGTACATCCTCAGTTTAAATCTCCATCTAAACCCCCTGGTTTCAGGTAACAAAAATTCAAATTTGAATATCACTTATAAATTTGATCTATTTTGATGTATTTTGACATGCTTGGACTTCCACATCATACTGATATTTCATTAGAGTATTGCACAAGAACAAGAAAAGTAGCTATAGAACTAATTAAAGGGATATCAGAAACCATGGTATTGGAGGCATCATACATAGATAAGGAAATGGAGTTGGAGTCTGGATTACATATCCAAATCGTCAACCTGAACTTGCCATGGCCATGGGCATGCCCCTGCATTCTGATCATGGCCTTTTGACTCTCCTCATTCAGAACCAAGTTGGTGGTCTTTAGTTGAAGCACAAAGGAAAATGGTTCAATGTCAATGTTGTACCCAACTCTTTTCTAGTTAACATTGGGGATCATATTGAAGTAAGTACTCATCCTAGGAAAATTTCAGCTGGGACTCCTGGTTTAGCTTCTTTGAATAGATGTTTAAATCTCAAATTCCATCTGTTTGGCTGTTTTGAAACACTTGATGTTGTAGATATTAAGCAAGGGGAAGTACAAGAGTGTGGTACAACGAGCAGTGGTGAATAATAAAGCTACCCGTATATTGCTAGCCATGGCACATGGTCCTTATCTTGACAAAGTGGTATCTCCCATACCTGAATTGGTTGAAAACCATGTACCAGCATATCGTGGTATTAAACATCTGGAATATGTGCAGCTTCAGCAAAGCAACCAAGTTGACATGAAGACCTGTTTGGACCATGTTTTGAATTTGCTGATTAGTTATGTTTGTATTGCTTATTTTGGTGGCACTCTTATACTGAACACATAAAAGTGATGATGATAATATGTCAATGTAGATCCTAACAGCAATGAGATAGATAATTTAACTTGCAGAGGTGAGACCAGGAGAAAATTGGCATGGTTCACCTGATTTTGTCTTTTAAATTGTTTGAATCAAAATTTCTCTTAGCCAATTGATGTAAAACTAAAACCATTTAATAACAAACCGCGCACGCACAAGGTTAGCTACTACCATAAACACACCACCCCACCAAAGATTAATCTGGTTGTAGATATGAACAGAAACCATGCAAATATAAGGTCAACATAGAAGTTTGAGGTGCATATATGTAGTAGCTATGTTTAGCAGTATAAGTAATTTTTCATGTATATAATGCAGTGGACAGGCAGAGCAACCACCAAGACAAAAGCCACCACGAAACAAGAGATGTTCATTTAGTTGAGGGGGAATCTTAAGGGATGTTGCATATTGAAAATAATCTTGCCTCGTGATGACGAACGAGAAAGGATTATTCAGCAATTTGTTGTGTAGGGAGCTCATAAGACTTCATGAATACAGTCACAACAATAACAATCAAAGCTGACTAGTAATTGTAACCCATCCTAGTAGAACATGGGACGACTCTCTATCTCTAGCAGGGTTAGGGTTTTTGGCGCTTTGAATCACTGTTTTCGATGTGTTTTGCTGACCTGATCGAGCAAGGATGACCAGTATACCAGATCAGACCACGCTGCTCCATTCCCCCTTGTGGAGAGAGTGCGTAGGGCAAGGGGGGATGGGAAACAAGCCCTGATCTATCTAAATGAACATCAAGAATGAACTCAAGGAAGCAATAGAGAGAGTCGAAGGGGATATGTTGAAGAAAGAATTCATAGAAATTATAACTCTATTGGTAAATGAAGCAACTATAGTGGGTCAACACATTATTGAAGATCAATGTGTGGTTACCACAACTCAATCGCGCAAGGAAGACACTCTTCAGAGATCTTATTGAATCAAGAGGGCAAATCATAAATTTAGGGTGTAAATCAAGAAAGAGAACTTAGATGAAGATTAACATCAGCTATTGGAATCTTTCAAGAACTAATATACTCCTAGTTTTTAATTACTTTACTTTTCGAGTCAATGTGCTTCAAGATTGTCATTTCGACCTTTTCTATTTGTTAGGGAAGGGGATGTAGAACCTTATCCTAAAGATGATCAAACAATTTCTTGGTGCCTACCAAAATCACGAGTTTAAGCTTGTGCACCAAGGAACCATCTGGATAGCAATTCACTTGGTGAGTTTAACCCTTAGCATAAACCCAACTGAATCATCTTTTAGCTTGGTTGAAGAGTTGAGGAAAATTTCTTTCTTTGTGATGATCTAGTGAATGATGAAAAAAAATTTAGTGGTGTAAATTTGATGTACCTCTATGCTATTGTTTTTAATAATATGCTTTTAAAAAAAATAAAAATAAAAATATTGGTAGGAAAGGTGTACACGAGTCTTTAAGCAAAAACATAAAGCTAAGAATGAAGTCTTTTAAACAAGGCCCAACAGTTCAGCAGCTTATATGGAAACATCCGCTTCATAGCCACTCAAATTATAATTACATTTTGTAATTGTGTAACTAGTATGCTCCGAGATAACAGTGGCTTGCTCTTTGAATACAAATGCAGTGTGTGAGAACTTTGTTAGGAACAAACTTGAAGAAATGCTAGTGATATTTGATGCAGCCTCGACATACAAGAAAATTCTTCAAATAGAATTGGAAGCAATCTCCCTAGGACTGTGTACAGTTGAATATCCGTATTTGGATAGAGGGCTGTTCAAATAGACTCAATGATTGCTATTTTTGTTCTGATTAAACATTGCCATGTGCTTTTTGAACGTTGTGACCTCATTGAAGAAATCGATCATATAGTCTTCTATCATATTCATCCATTTTCAGATAAATGCTAAGCTAAGGCCAGTGCCTTGGAAACATTGTGACCTCGTTGAAGAAATCAATCATATAGCCTTCTCTGACATCATATTCATTCATTCATTCATCAGCCAATGGCGTTATGGTCGAGTGGTTAGGGCTGTGTGAGTTTATTCCCCACGTCCTAGGTTTGAGACCCGTCGGCGGCATAGTTACTTTCTTATGGTGTTGACCTGTAGGTCGCACCTTGTTGATAGGTTATAGGATCCTATAAAAACTCAGCTCGCTTTCCAAAAAAAAAAAAACATCATATTCATCCATTTTCAGCTAAGCTAAGGCCCTGGTATTTATTCTCTTAATAATCTTGAGTTCTCTACAATAAGCCTGAATTTGAATTGAGATGAAATCTTTATTCCGTATCTATTTATTTTTACTGCATTAAGCCTAGCCATTTTTTCAGGTAACCACATTTATGTTAAACAAACTAGGTGCTCACAACATTTTATCTGAGGATATAATTGCAAACCTTAGCAATTTCAAAAACAGGAAAAATATCACTAGGGTTAATACACTCCATTCACCCCAAATATAAAGCAGTCTATAAATATTAATAACTTTGAATATTTATAGACAAAACCTCTTGTAGATATTGAGGGGGAGGATGATGAGGTGATGGACAAGGAGGATTATGGGACTGAGGGGAAGCGATATATCTATGTTTAGTTTTATCGATTATTTGATGACTTTATGAGTTTATGACCATGAATTTCTCTCTCTATATATTATTTTGATTTCAACAAATCAATTTTTTTTAGTTTAACCTACAATTATGAAAGCATGAAATTGTTTATTGGAAATAGAATAATACATAAAGGAAATGCAAATATATTACTTAATAATAAATAAACACTTAGAGTTAACTACGTTCAGATGCATAATCAAAATACTAGCTAGTTTCCAAAGATTAATTTTAATAAGGACATGATAATAACGAACATCATCGCATTCAACATGAAGCGTGTAGACTCCCATTTGTTGCCATTATCTTGAAAAAGTGGAGCAAACACTTGAGCATGACTAGGCTCAGAACCAATAACACTCGCAAGAGCAAGAAAGAGTAGGAACAAGTGCAGGAGCAGGATCAAGATCAGGAGCATTAACAATCGTTTGCCCCATCTACATCTGTATCCATATTAACATATCTCACATATACTTATTGTGCCTCTTCAACACTTGGATAACTTTGAATCATTGCACTCAGGGGCGGACCCAGGATTTCACTCTAGGGGGGCGAAATGACAATAATATTTATCGATAATAATAATTTACTAAAATAACCATTTTCCAAAAAAACAAATTGTGACAAATTTAAATACTACTATTTATTTTCTTTTGTTAATCTATAAAATAAGATATTGTATTACTCACAAAAGATGGGAGAAGTGAAAGGAATTCACCACGCCAATTTACAAAATGTATTATCTATAAATTGCAACTATGTAACTCATACGTACAAAAAGTATTATCTATAAAGGAATGTCCTTATAAGGACCCTTCAAAACACTTACTATTTCTTTCTAACCATATCATTTAACCACATTTTTATAAATATTTACGACGCGATCTCATGTTTTGGAATTGTTGCATGATGGCTTCATTTTCAATGGTGTCCAAAACATCCCTTTCAATATTAATTAAGTAAATAAAAATATAATATTTACTTTCAAGCGTTATCATGGAAAAACATACAAACTCTAACAATATTTATGAAAACATTCAATTCACAAGATTTAAGATTAATTTTCATGAACAAAATGTTAATGTATTTGAGCTGCAAGAGTGTAAAGCAAAATCCAAGTAGTCATTGTCCTTCCTAGCTCTTCTTTAGTCACGTGATTTGCAATCTGTATATAAAATAACGAATAAAACTGGGTTATACATTAATCCCTTCAAAAACATATCCAATTAAAGATACTTTTGGAAGAACAACCAATGTTGTTTGGAACTCTACCATGCTTTAATAATTTAATTGTGACGAAAGACAAACATATCCAATTAAATTTTCTTTATACAATCTTCACAATAATTTAATTAACATAAAACATATATACTTTAAGGCTTTAAGCCACTTTTGCTTTGTAAATCTTCATATGGGCTGGGCACGAACCACATATTTTGTCAAAATCCCATTAGCCACTATTTGTTAAACAAGCAACTAAGTCATTTTCTTTATCTATCTTTATGCAAAGAAGCTGATGAAAGGGCTTGCACTTTCTTGTTCTTCATTCAGATTGTACTAACATGTTAAATTAACCAACCAAAGGAATCCAAAGGAAGGAGGGAATAATTGCTTCAGATCTAAACACCAAATTAACCAACAAGACATAAAATTTTCTCACCAAACAAGAGCCCTGACAGAAAATAGAACTTCACCGCCTACGCTGGTACGCAGCAGCAGAGTTGAGAATCAGATCTGATCATCTGAAGAGGACCAATCGAATAGACCTTGCGCGTGGTGAGAGAAAAGAAACATAGCTCAGCTGTGCGGTTGTGCCGCTGTGCGTGAGAGAAGAGGAACAACCGAACAGGCTGTGCGACTCCCTTTTAACTCCACAGACACTCTAGAAAAATGAAGAACAGGGCGACAATCATCCAACAAACACAAAAAAAACACCGTAAAAACAAATTCCTGAAACGCATTACAAAGAAAACCAACGAATCCCCCATAAGAAGAGTACATTTAAAAATCCCAATCAACATAAAATCATACTCTTTAATCATAATTCATCATTCAAAACCCACTTAATCCCAAACAAAGGCAAACAATCTAACAAGAACTCAAAAAAAAAAAAAAAAAAAAAAAAAACCTTAACCAAAAGCAACATTATAAGCAAAACCCAGACTTGAAAAACCCTAAATTCAAAACACAAACAACCCAAACCATCAAATCAAATCCAAACCAAAACTCGAACAAAGGGGTTCGTTGAATAACAGAACAGAGGATTTACCAGTGAAGGGCTTCCGCTTGACACAAGGATCAAGTTGATTACACCACCGAAGTCGACACGACTTTCCTGACCGCCCAGGGTTCCCCCGAGCAATCAGACTCCAATTCCTCGCTCCGAACTTGGACACGAGTTGACTCAAAACCGAATCCTCCTCCGGCGACCACGGCCCCTTCACTCGGTCATCCACCTCCTTTGTGCTGCGTGAGAAAAGTCCTTGCGCCTTGCGCGTGACTGCCTGAGAGAAGAGGAGCCTGTGCATGACTGTGTGAGAGAAGGGGAACTTCCCTCAGTTCCCTGTGTTGTGCGGCTGTGTGTGAGAGAACAGAGAAGGGAACTTCCTGTGTTGTGCACTTGTGCGGTTGTATGTGAGAGAACAGAGAAGGGGAACTGTTAATAGCCTTAGCCCTAATAGCAACTTTTTTTTTTTTAAATATGAACCAAATTTTTTTTTTTTTTTTTAAAGTTCAGCCCCCCCATAGGTCCGCCCATGATTGCACTACTATAGTGGTTAACTGGTGATGTTCCAACATAAATCAACACTACGGGGGGAAAAAAATGTATGCACTTTGAGCCATTGAGTATAGAGACAACTAAAGAAATAGAATGAGAGGTTGGAATGGGAAAAATATAAATTTCACAAATGAATGACTTGATTTTTTTCAGAAATTAGTGAGGAAATTCACTCTTATATAGATATTAGGTGTGGGGTGAAAGTAGTCGTTGGGCACAAAGACCTATTGCTGGTGGCAAGTAGCTATTGGGCTTTAACAACACTTGAAATGGCGCTTAGCTTTGTCCCACTTCCCCCATTTAGGGGGGTGTATTGTATATGGATTCTTATGGAATTGATAAATAATTTGAATAGTCCACGGACTCTTTAAATTGTCCACAGACTCTTTAAATTGTCCACGAACTTCTGCTGATTTTTTAAATCCATAGACTTTTGCTACAGACTTTCTAGAGATTTATGAAAATCCACGGACTTTGTATGAACGACTTTTACAGATTTCTAATTATTTGCAAGATAAAAAAGAAGTTGGTAAATAGTGATGAAACAAAAAAAACGTCCGCATATAATTAACAAAAGTGAGAGATACATGTGCTAAAAAAACTAGAAAAAGAAAAGATCGTTAATTAAGATTTATAGAGAGATTAAATACAAACCCATGGTTTATTCTTCTTAACTAAACTCAAAAACCTCACACCGAATTCACCTAATTTCACCCCTAAAAACCCAACAAAAAACCGCTCCACAAAACCCACAATAATTATGCAACGAAAACACAATTCAAGCAATACCCAGACCCAAATTTCCTCCAAAAATGCGATTTATCAATTCAAAGGGGAAGAACCATAAAAAAGCTCAACAAAACGACCAAAAGTAAGTCAATTTACCATTAAAAAGTTACCTTTGGCTTGAAAATAACAGGAAATTGGGCCCTCAAGACATCAACACCAACACCCATTTCTCCAATTCATCCAATAACATACAGAAACAAATAAAAACTGACTTTAGCTTCTTTTATTATTGCTTTGAGTGAAAAAGAATCCAAAGCTTCTTCTCAATCAAGTTTTCTCCTTTTTGCGTTTTTATTCTATGGGTCTCAACGCTCGTCAACTGTAAGCATTGAATGAGAGGGAATCTGTGAGGGGATTTTATTTATGCAAAGATAGAAAAAGAATTGAGAAAACAAGAGGATGGGAACCAACATCTTCGCGGCTGGCACAAGGAAAAACTTTGGGAGACTTTTTTTCACGTTGAAATCTTTGATATGGAGGCTTGCAAACTGTTGAACTTTGTTATTTATACCTAACACTACAAAGTCCATGAGAATCCATGATTTTCCAAATCCATAAATATGAATGATATTTTGAATACCCTAAAACTTTTGTGGACTTTCTGAAATCCATATTGAATACCCCTAGACTTTGTGGATTTCAGAAAGACTTTTTAAAATCCTGATTGAATACCCCTAGACTTTTGTGGACTTTTTAAAATCCAAATTGAATACACTTGGATTTTCAGAATCCATGGAATTTATTAAATTGCCCACAAAATCCAGATACAATACACCCCCCTTAGCCCACCTTAAATAAGTGTACTGTGTGGTCATTTGAGGTGGGATATCTTTATCCCACCAAAAATATGCCACCTCAAATTGGCAATCAAGAATTGTTGTGGTATATGAAGCAGTGCCAAGAGGAGCAGATGGTGGATCCCATCGTCTTGGTGTTTGTTTTATACAAGTATATGTCTGGGATAATAATATCCAGACTCCTTATAAGAGCATTCACAATAAGCTGGGTTTTGGGTGTGGGTGTGGGTGTGCAAATTTGTACACCAAGCATCCATAGTAAGCTAAAAAGTGTACCAAATGTGCACAATGTTGTCATTGGGTGTAAAAAATGTATCAAATTTGACATTATGCTAATAGTGTGCAAAGCAAATGCGCCATCTGAGATAGTGTTGTGTTATCCTATATGGCACAGCGAATCTGCAACCTTCCAACTGCTACCACTTCCCAAGTAACGACCACATTAGTGAGTTGTCATATTCAAACCTTCATTTTCCAAATAACGACTGTATTTTCGATACCTTTGATATATACCCTTTTTCCATGAGAGAAACTTAAATTTCATTTGTGTTATTTGCATTCCACAACCCTTTCTCTTTTCTTCCATTGTCTTCTATTTGATTTTATTTTCCTTTCAGCTTCATCACCATGAGAGACCAAACACCAAACTAATTCTACAATTTATGCCAAGATGGTACTTACTATAATGAATCCGGTTATGAAGATCCATATTTTCATGATCTTTTAAGATATCCACAAACCTATAATCCTCTCCCCAAATCAACCCCCCGTTTCAATCATATTACTCATAAAACAAAATGTCACAAGTTCCATTCAACATTTGGCAAAATGAACCCTAGCCAATCCCTCAACGAAGTTCACAAGGTGCATATGGTGGAGCACAACGAAGTGGAGCTGCAAAACATGGTGAGGCATGCATGGTGGAACAAGTCGTCAAAAATCAAAGGGCAAAGCTCAAATTAGTTCTAGCTATTGCGAACTGGTACTTGAAGATGAAGATAAAAGTGGTTTTTACGAGAAAGATATGCCTGAATCGATAAGAGGAGCTAATTTCACCATTGAAGAAGATGTTGCACTTTGTAAAGCTTTTACAAAAAAAAAAAAAACTTAGTGAAGATGGGTTCACCGGGATAGGCAAAAAAAAAAAAACATTTTGGGATAGGGTTGTTGATCAATATTACCAATTTCTTGAAAGTGGTGGTATAATTAGAACTTGAGATTAGTTTGAAGCATCGATGGCAAGTATAAAAAGGGCAATGAACAAATGGTCGAGCAAAGTACAAGTGGTGAACGAAAGACATTATAGTTGATGGAACGAAACCAATCGAGTAAGCATTTTAACTTCATAGTAATATATTTTTTGAGACCATAGGACACCATCATAATATAAATTGTAGATGTTGATACATAAAAACGGTCACAGTCCTGAGCCGAACACGTGTCATGATGATCTCGAGGAACTACGGGCCCAAGCACCGGCCCAACACAGATCCAACCCAAGCGGATCTAAGCCCGCTCAACTTCAGTCCACCAAGCGAACCCAGACTCTCATAGCATGCTAGGCCCACACATCTCACATCCATCCTCAATACCCATAAGCTTTCTTTAGGCAAGTATCTTGAGAATCAGCTTTGGACGGGCAACTACAGTTGCTATCTGCTTCCAACTAGGAAGCAAAAACCAACCTTCCACACAGGGAAACTCCCTTCTACGAATTGCTCTTGGATTGAGAACTATCTCCCGCATATCTAGGAGTGCAGAGCTAACGGGGAACTTCCCTCCTACAACACAACTCTTAATTAGAGAGGAATCTTCACGAAGATCTCCTCCCTAAATTATGCCTACGATGGCCTGGTTGAACTAGGACTCCTTACACTATAAATAAAACATGAGGTTGGTAAGCTAAGGGGCGCCACAAATTCCTTGTTATAGTATTACACAGTCCCCAAATCTTTGTCTAACTTTAGCATCAGACTGTCATCGACCACCCCACGGTGGTCTGTGGCTCGCGTGTGTTACTTCTGCAGGTCAGCAGGAATAGGGTCAAAGTAGGGGGCAAAAATCAACTGCATCAGTTTGGCGTCGTCCGTGGGAACGACATAGTTCTTAACTTTACACTAAGCGTCGTCTCCTACCAAATCAAATAGAGATGGTGACCACCAGGTCACGTAACAACAAACCAGGGGACACATCCAACGCTCTGGCTATCCCAATACCAGTTCCTGCCATGCACGGGCAACCTACTCACACCCCTATACCAACAGCAGCAACGACGGACCCCAGAATCGAGGTGCTGACATCTCAAACACATCAGGTTATCAAGGCGGTGGAGACGCTTACACAATAGAATCCACCGGCTGCTAATGGAGACCAAAAACAACACGGACATCCACCTCCAGTAGACGATAGGGAGGATGCGCAGGAGAGCCAGACTACCGCTAGTTCTCATTGGACTAGGGGAGGCTGCGCGGCTAACGCCGATACCGCCGTCAGGATAGAGAGGCTCGGTCCTGGGAACCCTCTCCGCAGAGGAGCGTATGACCCAGACATACTATATTGCCTTTTCATCCCACCCTTTGTGAACCGGATCATGAGTGAAGCACTTCCCGAAGCTCAATTTGTATGACGGGACCACCATCTTTTTTATCATCTACGCCATTACCAGCACGTAATGGCACTCAAAGAAGGATCTGAATCAGTCATGTGCAGAACCTTTCCCACCAGTCTTAAAGGCTCCGCATTGACGTGGTTCCACAGCCTTCCACCGAAGTAAATCGATTCCTTCAAAACATTGGCAAAAGAATTTTTGACACGTTTCGTCGGAAGCTAGCATTTCAGAAAAGACCTGCACTACATATACTTTCTAAGGCAGAGGTCCGACGAGACGATCCGAGAGTATGTCACACGCTTCAACAACAAGCTGGCCCTCATCGACGGGTGCAGTGACGATACAGCTGTGACGATATTCATTGTAGGCCTCAAAGATGGAAAGCTCTTCGAGGACCTCACCTTGGAGCCCCCTCTAGACATGGCTGAGCTCCTCAAGAACATCCAGAGACACATCACCTAGGAAAAGTCAGGACCGCCAAGAGGGATACCGAAGGCAACAGGAAGCCCTCAACTTCTAGGGACAAGAAGGAGGGAAAAAACACGAGGGTGAGGAGCGGAGAAAGAGGAAGCACACTTACAATAGATTGGATCCTGATCGTCCCAGACCTGAAAATCATCCAACTACGTTGGATCCAGAGCTGTGACACCCCTAAATGCTAGTCTGTCGGATGTACTCAACTCTATGAAAAATTGGGAGGCATTGAAGTGGCCCCCGAAAACACGCGGAGACCCTGCCAAACGGGACAATGGCTAGTACTGTGCATACCACAAGGAGGGCGACCACAACACCAACGACTGCAAAAGTTTGAGGTATGAAGTAGAGTACGGGATCCGCAAGGGCAAATTGAAAGACTTCCTGAAGTCTGAGAAGCAGTCAAAACATACCAAGGACAGAGATAGTCAATCAAAGAGATAGAGAAGGAGACTCCTGGGATAATATAGGTCCTTCATGGAGTCAGACCGAATGAAAACGAGTCTCGCAAGCGGACCCACGGATGAAGACAGATGTGTTTGCTATTCGAAAAATTCATAACCCCATTCCCACTTTGATTTTCATGGACAAGGACCTCGATGGAGTCCGAGCGCCGCACAACGAAGCCTTGGTCATCTCCGTTTCCATCGCAAAGTGGGAAATGAAGAGAGCTCTCGTTGACACAAGAAGCTCGCTCAACGTTCTGTTCTACAATGCTTTCCGCAGAATGGACCTCAAGGAGGAAAACCCAGCACCATCAGAGCACCCGTTGATTGGATTCAACGGGGAGAGATGTTTTCCAATCGGAAGAATAAGATTAGCCACGGTAGCAGGAGAACCGCTGCTCAGGAAGGTCCTATTTCTGGATTTCATGGTGGTAGACGCATCATCATCCTGCAACCTCATCATGGGAAGATAGTGGCTACACCAAATGGAAGTTGTGGTATCGACCCTTCATCAGTGTGTTAAGTATACTGCTAACCACTCCAAAGGGACAATACCAACCTACGACACGATGTTGCCACTACGCCCACTGAAACATGTAGAGTGCTCCCAGATTCAGCTACATCATGCAGAGAAGCCTGACCCAGTGCGAGGCCAAAAGACAAAAGATACAACATTTTTGAACGGTATAGGAGCAATCAACTTTCCCGCTCAGCGAGTCATAAGGGCAATGGCAAGCGGGAACACATCCCCCTGACATGCCATCGGTGCGGAGATCCGCCCCTCAGCAAGGTTTACTCTTCAGTAACCTATGTAACGCCTTGACAGTCTGCTAAATGATTTGCGAGAGCAACCCGAATTCACTTCAAGGTCATGATCAGTTTCTCTCCGTCAACAGTTAGTTTGCTTTAAAGTTTTTTGTTTCCCTTTCTTGAATCAATATTGAGTTTTAGTTCTTACAAGACTTGTGTGATTCGCAATCATTTAAGAAATAAAGAAAGAATTACGAAAAACAAACTCTATTGATTATTGGAAAGATGTAACAGCAAACACCTTGAGGCAGATACAAAAGACTACATATCATGAACGCCATGCGGCGGATACAAGAGACTGAGCACTATAAGCATCTAAATACATTGCGAACTGAAGTAAAAGACTCGCTTAGACAACTCTGCTATGTACATCGTTCGACAAAAACTTGCAAATCCTC
The DNA here is from genome assembly GCA_963556465.1 of Berberis vulgaris. NCBI lineage: Eukaryota > Viridiplantae > Streptophyta > Magnoliopsida > Ranunculales > Berberidaceae > Berberis > Berberis vulgaris. The sequence goes on along the minus strand of OY747131.1, from coordinate 52,371,294 downwards.
CAATGCGAGTAATTTGTCAGTGATAAAAAAAATAAAAACTGCTCGACCCCTTCCGAAGACGACGACAAAGTTAAGAAAATGGGAGATGCTCGACCCTTTCCCAAAATAAAGACAAAGCGTAAGAAGAGATTGAAATGACTGAGTAGTCAGATTGCTCCATCAAATAACTCCAGGAAAGTGCAATCCTTACAACATTAAAGGCCTTACGACTAGCTGTTGATTTCCTCAAGAGACATCCCTTCGTTTATCCAACCTCCTCAAAGGGCTTAGAAAAAGGAAGTTGAGGATGGCCACAAGCAACGTCGCAATTACGATCTCACAAAGCTATTAAGAGAAACCACTTTTCCCATATGCAATGGTAGGTGCGACTGAGAGCTACCACACCAAGAGACATCGCACAAAGACTAACACTTCAATCAACCATTGGTTAGAAGCGGGATCCGAGCACACGAAGACACAAGTGGTACGATGCAACACCAAGGCATCTCCCTTGGTGGAAAATTCGTACTACGTTTCCGCTAAATGAGAAGAGATTACGAGACCTCAGCGGATTAACTACGTGCCCACCCACAACAGGTGACCACGCATAACAACAACTATCATCATGCCTAGTCGATGTAAACGTCAAAAATTTTGAAAACTCCAGTGATGGAGATCCAACTTCAACCTTTGGAAAACCCAAGGCATTTTCCTCAACCTTTGGAACACCCAAAGCATCTTCTCCATACAAGAACATTACAGGAAATCAACTCAGCAAAAGATGGTGACTACAATGATTGAAACACACCATTATATAGACATAGTGGTTCACCAAACGGGCACTCCAGCATTAACTGCCAAACATTGAATGCCATATGGGAAAATGGAAGACGACGGTTCCCAAGAAAACTGTAAAAACCATGTCAATCAATTAATGGCGTTGCACGCAACCCCATCAATTGAGGGGTAGTAGCCGATATCCTCAAACGTCACGCAACCTACACCATACATATGTCACCATGCGATCTACGCTGTACACACAACGCACCATACAGGAAACCCTTGCCCTTCCTCTGCGGGCTCATGGGCTCAGCCTATTATTCGAACAACACCCTGTCGCATGCTTGGCACGAGCACTCAAGGATCCAAGTCAACTTTGGCGTACAAACTTTACCACTCGCTGAGTTAAGGTAACTTCGTCTGCACCATGAACTACTAGGTTCGCACACCCCTCAGTAGGCGGAACCTTTGGTCAAACCAGGCAAGCTTAGTCAGCTAACACTAATGACGATATTTTCTGGTCACCCCATGACACCTAGTGTTCTTAGCGCAGGCATCAACGGTTTAGGAAGTGGGAATCTAATCAGTGCTGCCACACCTGGTGATGATGACTTGCTAGGGATCACTGCCTCATTCGCGGTCAATGTTCGTTGAACCTAATCTGGTAAGCCTAGCTAGTGACGACCAGAAACGAAAGCTTCTGATCAAAACCTTGACTTGTAGCCTGGTCACCACACCTAAACTTGTTGACTGCGTTGCGAGGGTGTAGATAGTTAAAAAGATGGGAGCCCAGTCAGCCACGACCTGATTCAGACGATTTGCCACGGGACCACTGCTTTTTAGCATGGCCGCCAAACCCTTCCAAATTTGTAGCTTGGTGCACTCAGGTGTAGATAATTTGGATGGTGGGAGCCTAGTCAGTCCCAAACTGATTTTGATGGCTTGCCACGGGACCACTACTCTTCAGCCTGGTTGCCAAACCTCTATCGAATTCCTAGCCCCTACCGCGCGGGGAGGGTGTAGATGGTTCGAAAGGTGGAAGCCTAGTCAGCCTCGAGCTGATTTCGATGGCTTGCCACGGGACCACTGCTTTTCAGCCTGGTCGCCATACTTTTACTCCCCAAATTTGTCGACCGCTTTGCTCGGTCATAAATAATTTGGAAGCTGGAAGCCTTGTCAGTCCCGAATTAATTCCAACGGCTTGCCATAGAACCACTGTTCTTCAGCCTGGTTGCCAAACCTTTACTCCCTGAATTTGTCGACCGCTTTGCTCGGTCATAAATAATTCTGAAGGTGTAAGCCTAGTCAGTCCCGAACTGATTCCGACAGCTTGCCACGGGACCATTGCTCTTCAGCCTGGTTGCAAACCTTTATCCCCCGAATTCGTCGATCGCTCTACTCAGTCATAAAAGATTCGGAAGGTGGGAATCTCAAACAGCCCTCCACACGACCTCCGCTCTCCCCAGGATAGCGGACACAAATATGAGCTTAGCCGAGTCAGCGCCTTCAATCTCAAACGGATTGACACTCTAACATTAGAAAAAGGCCACACGTGCTGATACAAGGATAGTACAACCGGTGCCCAGATGAAAGGTAATTAGGACGCAAACCCGAGCTTACGGCACCTGACTCGGTGCGAACGCTCTGACATGTACTTTTGGCCACCACAGCTTGCCTACGGCAACAACTATAGTTGACTAGTCAGACAAACAAGAAAAAGTTCAACCAACTTACCTATGGGACATAACACAACTCGGGTGACTCAACCCCCAGTTAAGTTGTTCGCAACATGCCCACTATCGGACATAACTACGCAACAATGACCCCAAGTCATTCATAATACAAAGTGATCAAGCTCTCTGCCGTAGACAAACCAGACAATGTTCTATTGATTCAACCAACCTATGCTAAAGTAAGACGACAAGGCAAAATGAAAAACATGCAATAGAGACGTCAAGAATAAATCGAAGAATATTGTTTTCATTAATGGCCAAAACAAAAAGTGTACAAACACACAAAGTTTGCCCCTAATAAGGAGAAGGTAGAAAAATGGAAAAGCTAAGCCTAGGAGGAACAGGGGCAGAAGTTGTATCTATACGCGCTTCAACCTGGATATTAGGGATCAAACTGTCCTCCTCGCCTGACGACTCAGAGGTAATAGACAAGTCAACATATATATCTTATAACGGCTAAAATCCCATTCCGAATGCCCACTATCGGACATAACTACGCAACAATGACCCCTAGTCATTCATAATACAAAGTGGTCAAGCTCTCTGCCGTAGACAAACCAGACAATGTCCTATTGATTCAACCAGCCTATGCTAAGGTAAGACGACAAGGCAAAATGAAAAACATGCAATAGAGACGTCAAGTATAAAACGAAGAATATTGTTTTCATTAATGGCAAGGACAAAAAGTGTACAAACACACAAAGTTTGCTCCTAATAAGGAGAAGGTACAAAAATGGAAAAGCTAAGCCAAGGAGGAACAGGGGCAGAAGTTGTATCTATACGCGCTTCAACCTGGATGTTAGGGATCAAACTGTCCTCCTCGCCTGACGACTTAGAGGTAACAGACAATTCAACATATGACATCTTATAACAGCTAAAATCCCATTCCGGATGCTCCTCCTTCATCAGCGCCAATAGCTCCAGCCGGCCATGAACAACCCAACTGAACTCATTTGCCTTGTTCCTGGATAAGCTCTTCCTCTTGCAAGTTTGCATCAATAAGGTCACGCTCCAGTAGCTCCAACTTTCCAGTTAGCGCGTCGACCCGAGACTGTTCTGTGGCCAAACTGCTCTTCACAGCACTGAGTTCATGTCATCCCAGTTCGAGTTGGTCCTCGGCCTTTCTCTTATCTCGAGCATAGAACTCCACATCGGTTTCCAACTATTGCTTCTCAATAACCCACTCAACTCCCTTCGAAGCACTATCTTCAGCAAAATACAGCAGCTCAGAATGTGCCTTAGCCACAGCTTCCCGAGCGACCTCGACCTCTAGGTGGAGCTGGCTCAACTCCTGCTTAAGTCCATCCTTCTCGGACACCGCCTCAGTCAGATTACGCTCAACGTCCTCTAGACGAGCCCTTTGAGCCTCAACGGCCACGGTTGATTGATCCAACTGCATCTCTTTGGCCTGCTTCTTAAGCCGCTCAATTTCATGGAGTGCATCAGAATACAACGTCTGCACGTGCGAGAAGACACACTCTAAAGTATATACTCACTCGCAAGCCGCCTCTACGTATGTCCCAGCAATAGTCGCATGGCTCATATGAGACCTACCCAGCATAAGATACTTCAAACCCTTCTCCACAAGCTCTTCCAGCGTATCCTCCTCAGGTTTTGGAGCGTGGTCCATCAGCCGACTGCGACGCCTGCATATATGCTTCCTCGAAGCATACTCAACATCCACCTCTTGGTGCCAGACATGTTAGCTCATTTTCACCAAGTCTGGTGCAAACTTACTTATCCGTGCATCAGGATGAAGCTTTCCCTGATCAGGAACTATGCCAGTGTCGCCCTTTACAGTCACCATCGTCCTCAGACTCTCCTCCGTGGCTTTTACCTTGTCAAGAACGATCGACCCTTTATTGCGAGATGGCTCAATAGGATCCGAAAGCAGAAGAGGGACCTAAGTATCCAAAGGACCTTCCAATAGTTCTAGTTGTGGCCTAGAACAAAATGGTGAGCAATGCGGACTACAGGAGACAGGTCGGTGCCATGGCCACGTTTAGGCGAGTCAACGGTGGGGTGATCTGATTCCACCACCTCAGGCAAATCTTCAATAGAGCCCTCTACTGGAGTGGCCCACACAAATCAGCGCCAGTAGAAGCCGCCATTGCAACCCGCACCAGACGGTCATTCAGAGCCTCAATCTACATGTCTATAAGGTTTGACCCGTCAGCAACTCACGCCAACTGTAGATAATATTTCTCCGAGCCAGGAACATTAGTCTCTGCCTCAACAGGGCTAGCAGACTCATGCTCCTCTCTCACCAGAGCGGGTCGTGCCGTAGATGACCTAGTCCTAACGCGAGGCTTCTTCCTCACAAAGGAAGCAATAGTCTCAAATGGATCCTCCGCATTAGACAGAACGTAAGTCTTGGCCCTAGCAGCCTTCCTCTTCTTGGAAGGGCCCCCATCTTCTAGCTTAATGCACGACTCTCGATGCAGAGTGGGGGCGGCGTGCCAATTGTCCCTTAGCCCACTACGAACAAAATTGGAAACTCTTATGATATCAACCGCCTCACTTTTTGCCATAACGCAGAATGTCTCCATGATGGTTTGCTCCTCTAAGGTAAGGGGAGCAGTGAGAAACCTTCTTGCAAAAGAACATAAACAATGATCACTCAGACCGGTATCAAGCACATCAAAGTCACAGAATAGGAGTTGAACTTACGAAGTGGCCTGAACTATCGCTTGCACCGAAAATATTTTGAATCAGCAGGGGCCAAAAAGCAGTACTTTTGCCAGAACTTGAAATCATCTGGCAGGTTAATGAAGCAATTCGGTGACTTCATCTTGTAAACATCATTGCTCTGCAGTAGAGGAGCGGTCAGCAACTGAATAACCCGCAGGGTCACACTAACGCCGGCCTCCTTAGCACTGAGCAGAATCATGAGAATGATCATGTATCCATTGGGTCCCAATTGCGCCCGAGGAATCCCCAAGAAATCCGAGAACTCCCAAACTACATTTAGAACCGAGAAATGCAATCCAATTTGAAGCATCCCTTGATGTAAACAAATGAAACTGGTCGGAGGCGACATTGGAGTTTGGTTGCCCGTCAAAAGGTACAACGACAAGTCTTCAGGAACTCCAAACTTTGTACGGATTTTAGCGAGACTAGGCCCGAACAACAACCTGTCTTCAAAAAACTTTATGCCCTTATCCAGAATAGCATCATCAAGAAGGTTTTCTTGAGCCATGAAGAAGACGAACGAACCTTTTAAAACAATATCTTCAAAAGCTAATAAAGCAAAATGGTCGGTCTCAACACTACGGATGACCTATATAGAGGATAGGTTCCCACCTCTTTTTTGCTGAACATGCCCAATTAATGCAGCGTGCGTCTCAAGCAACGATTCAGACTCAATCATCATGAGTGTCGCATCCCTTCAAGAGATGACTTAGCAAACCGATGTGATGGCCCACTAACTCGGGGGGAGTAGCTGATGACACATAAAAATGGTCACATTTCTGAGCCGAACACGTGTCATGATGATCTTGAGGAACTACGGGCCCAAGCGTCGGCCCAACACAGATCCAGTCCAAGCAGATCTAAGCCCGCTCAACTTCAGTCCACCAAGCGAACTTGGACTCTCACATCATGCTAGGCCCACACCTCAATACCCATAAGCCCTATTTAGGCAAGTATCTCGAGGATCAGCTTCGAACGGGCAACTACAGCTGCTCTCTGCTTCCAACAAGGAAACAAACACCAGAGTATCTTCCACACAAGGAAACTCCCTTCTACGGATTACTCTTGGATTGAGAACTATCTTTTGCATATCTAGGAGTGCAGAGCTAATAGAGAACTTCCCTCCTACATCACGACTCTTAATTAGAGAGGGATCTCCATGAAGATCTCGTCCCTAGACTACGCATACGATGGCTTGGTTGAACTAGGGCTCCTTGCACTATAAATAAGACATGAAGTTGGTAAGCTAAGGGATGCTACGAATTCCCTGTTACAGCATTGCACCTTCCTCAGATCCTTGTCTGACTTTAGCATCGGAGTGCCATCGACCACCCCACGATGGTTTGTGGCTCATGTGTGTTACTTGTGCAGGTCAACAAGAACAGGGTCAGAGCAGGGTGCGAAAATTGACTACATCAGTAGAAATATATATTTATGGACCATAGGACATCATCATAATGTGATGTTGTAGAAATACATATTTCTTTTGGAACATAGAACACCATCATAATATAAATTTGTAAAAAAAAAATTGGGACCATTGGACACCGTTATAATTTAAATTTGTAAAGTTATATATTTTCACGAATATGTGAATTTGTACAAATATATTTTTCATGATAATATAAATTTTTAAAAATATTTTTTTAGACCATTGGACAGCATGATAACGTAAATTTGTAACAATATATTTTTTGAATTATAGGAGACCATGATAATGCAAATTATTTTAAGATTGTTAAATTTCAAATTTTTGCAGTTGACTCAAGCTAGACATGAGTACTTGAAAGATGAAGGGAAGAATTTTTAGTAGGACCATGTTTATGAAGAGTTAAATGATTTCTCGCAAAGAAATTTTAGAACTACTAGTTTGTCAACACCTACATTTCCAACACCATCTTCAGTAGAAGTACAGGTCCAACCATAAAGGCGAGAAAAAACTTGCAATGAGATTGGTGGAGATAACACCCTGGACTCTGTAACGTCTACTAATGAAGGTCTAAGTGTGGGTAGCAGCGCAAGACCAATGGGTAACAAAGGCTTAAAAGAAGTCATGGCTAGGAAAATGTGAAGCTCATGTCCAAGTAATGACAATATGGCTCACAAGTATCTGAAGTGGGAGATGCTCATATCCAAGTAATGTTTAAATTTTGAGAAGAAACTACCAAACGTGAAGCTCTTTTGAAGGAAGACATGGAAAGGCATTTAAAAGAGGTGAAACTTGAACAACCTCAAAAGGTTCTGATAGGAACTAAAGCAAGAAAAAAAAAGTGAAAATCGAAAAAAGACAGGCCAAGAAAGCTTTAATGGCGATCAACCTTGAGGACTGCATGGATCCAACTTATCGTGCTTATCTTGAACTTCGAAGAGTTCGGATATTGCGTGAAGCACAACAAGGCGAAGGGGGATCTAATTAAATATGTACTATTTTAATTTGAATCAATGTACTAGTGTAAGTTTGAATCAATTTTCTAATGTAAGTTTGAATCAATGTTTGAATCAATGTTCTAATGTAAGTTTGAATCAATGTACTAGTTTAAATTTCTATCAATGTAGTAGTTTTAATTTCAATCAATGTAATCTGAATCAAATTCAATCAATCTCTTAGTTCTCATTTCAATCTTAAGTATAATACTTTTGAATCTTCTATTAGTACCAAAGATGTCAAACATAAAAACATATAGAAATAAAATGTACCACACACCACGTAGAAATTTAGATGTCAAATACATAAACACAAAATATAAACCCCTAATCAATTACTTCACGAGCTTCTCCAAAATTTTGCCAATGTATTCAACTAGGTCAACTTTTAGTTTGATTTATCTTTTCTTGCATTGCATGATATTGTGCCACAAATTACACATATCGACCTACTGGTTTTCTACTTACTATAGTACTGGTAGGTGTATTATTGCAAAGTATCATGCTCATCCTCAACAATCATATTATCAAGAGTAGTATATGTAACATGATATCGTGCATCTGTAGTGAATTCCAAGTCCTAGTAGGTTGGAAAATGATTGCCCAACACATTTGTAACACCCAAATACATTTTATACATTCTTTCTAGCACCTTCTTGTACTGATGAATTCAGATATAAGGTGTGAGAATGGTTTGCACTATTGTAGCAAACTTTTGATGATTTCCATCCGCTAGGTAAAAGCCCATCTTATACTGATGTCCATTAATAGTGAAATTTGTTGGACATGCAGTGTTAAGGAAGAGACTATCAAACATAGGAAATTTGTCTAATTCATTAATATCAATCAGGCGTACCAAAGAAAAATGCCAAATTAATCCAAAAAATGTGAGAAGCAATGGCCTCAAGAACTACAGAAGTAAACTTCTTATAATTGGTGTAGCTCCAATGCCAAGAGGTCGGACAGTTCTTCCAATTCCAATACATACAATCAATACTGCCTAACATACTTGGAAATCCATGTTCTTCGTTCGCTTGTAGCAGTTGAAGAACATCTGCTTGTGTGGGTTGTCTCAGATAACGTTTTTTATACAACTTAATCACAGTAGAACAAAAATGTTGCAAACATTCAAGAGTAGTGGTCTCACCGTTTTAATGTATTAATCAACAAAGTCGGCAGCACATCCATATGCAAACATCCACATCACTGCTGAGATCTTCTAAATCGGTGATAATCCCATTTGCCCAGGTGCATTCGACCTTTGTGTAAAGTAATCTTTTTCTTGTACAACTTGTTCAATATTGGGAATAAACAACGACCTCCTCATTCGACATCTTCTTTGGAAAAGTCTTTCATTGAAAATGAAATTCTTTGCAAACCCACGACCTTCAAATGGACTCTCGCGATATACGATCAATCCCATCCACCACATCCATTGCTAGATCACTAAATTGAATAATAATTAATAATAAACGAACTTGATTGTGATTCTCAATAATGTATCCCATTATACATGGCCTATTTCGTGCTGAAAAATACCCAAATATCCATTCAAGAGCCCAATTTGCTAACTATGCACCATAAGGGTTGTTGGACATAGTTGATTGAGTCGTTCTAAATGGCGAGGAAACGGGCGAGGGAGGGGGGTTTGACCCCATCCCCCTCGAGATTCCCACGAGCGCGTATCTCGAGGGGGATGGAGGGTCACACCCCTCCCTCGCCCGTTTCCTCCCCATTTAGAATCACCGTAGTTGATTGCCTTAAAATAATTTCGTCCAATACTTGGTGTGCACGAATTTGAAGACCAACTTTAGAAACTCACTAGACTTGAATCACCCCCAAACTGAAGCCTGCACAGAGATAAACTCAACGCAACTTATAGATCGAAATGCTTTCGAGGAATTGCAAAGATATCACCATTTTTTTCAAACCCAACTTGAAAAGAAAAGCCCAAACCCTTTTTGTTTCAAACTCTACTGCTTGAATGAGGGAGGAGGAGGAGATTCACGCGAGTTTTTTAAACTGTCACCTAATCGCTCGATCTTGGATAGCACGAAAAGCTTGTCTGCTGTGTGTGTGAGGGGGGAGGGGGTTGCACCTCATTTGGGTGTGTAATTTTTCTTTAAAATGCCAAAATGGCCTGATTATTTGGGTGATATAAACCACTTCCATTGAGATCCAAACTCCTACTTGAGTTTGAGCTCCATCATGTTTAGATCACTTTTGGAAATTTGAGGTCGGTGTCGAGGTCAATCCCAACCATAAGGTTCGAGTGTCAATAATAGTTGGCAAAGGCTCGAAATCCCCAACCCTCTAATGTTCTTTCATCCCTGTGACTGCCTGTCTCTCTCCCTTTCTAATGTATGGTTTTTCATTGTTGCTCTCTCTCGCTGGGTATGGGTGGGCACGGTTCGGTTCGGTTCCAAATTTTGAGGAACCTAACTCGAACCGTTTAAAATTTTAACGGTTCCGATTCGGATCGGTTCCTCTATTTTGAACGTTGGAACCGAACCTAACTCGAATCGTTTACAACGGTTCGGTTCCTACGGTTCCAAACGGTTCCTGTATTATATATCTCCAAAAATATTAATAGGCCACGCCGCCACGGACTTGTGCAATGTATTGCCATACATGGATCCAAAATTCATTTTTTAAATTTTGAATGGACTCGATCAATAGCTTGATCATAGTCTAAATTGCAAATATGTTAAAACCCCAACATTCTGTTATAGATTGATTTTTTTTTCCAAGGATATGTTATTGTAGCTTATAACGAATCAATAAACTTAAAAAACAAAAATCTTGCTTTGACAGTGTTCCAAGTAGTCTTGCTCACTGATCTTCATCTCCCATAACCTGACCTTTAATGGACTTGCACAAATAGTTCTCAAGGTTGTATGGAGATATTGTGCCCAATATTCCCAACAACAAAGAAGTGTGATTGACTTTTAAGCGTCAGCCCCACGCCTTCATCCACCTCTCAGATTGAGAGGTGAAAAAAGCAGATATTTGAAGGTAAATAGAACAGGCTAGTCACTATCTGAATAAATTAACACACTATACATATAGTTTTGAACAATATAAATAAGATATTATTGAGATTTCCAAATTGGAGAATAAGAAACATAGCATCTGAAAAGGAAATATCTTACCTCAATTTAGAATTTAGCAAAAGAAAAATTAAATGAAAATGAATAAATAAATAGAATAAATAGAATAACAACTCACTTGTTCACATCTGGATGATAACTTCTAGCAAGCTTCCGATAAGCTGCAGCAGAAGTATACTCGATAAGATCACAACATTCAGGAAATGAGTGGAGATTATGTCAAAAGAAATACTAAAAAATCCCTCATTCCGATATGGAATTGGAGATTGGATGAAGAAATACAAAGCACAGTTATAATGTCCTATTGATTCACAGTTAGCGAGTGTTCTACATCGCTCAGACAGAAGCTTTTTCCTATTTTTTTAGCCAAACATACAAAAAAATATTGATATTCAAATGAAAGACAAAGACAAAGAAAATGAGTGAGGAACTCACAACAGATCAGGGAAAATGACAACGTCCTGTTCACTTCTCTTTCCCTCTCCATCTCCATCTCCCTCTCCCTTCCCATCTCCCTCTTGCTCGCCTCGCTCTCCCCTTCCCCTGACCTTTGATTCCCTCTGGGTTCTCAAACTTTATTAGACCTTTCAGACCCAGTACATGTAAGCTTGTTCATTTCCTCTGTTTACTTAGTAGTAGAAGAAAAAAATGGTTCAATTTATTGTTTACAAGTCTTCAATATTCTTTTTGTCGATGAATAGCTTGTATAAGGGTCGAGGGGGCAGAGTATCAAATACGGCTAAGGGTGTGGAGGAATAGAGTTACCTGAGAAGGAGTCCTAGTTGAACGATAACGATGGTCTTTCTTTTCTCTCTGGAAAATAATCAGATCCAGATCTGATCGACCAGTGACTGTTGGCTGTTGTTTCGGTGAATGGTGTGAGACGGCGAGGGACGAGTAGATTTGATTTGCTTCAGGGTACTGGTCTGTGTGAGTTGCTTTTGCTAGGGTCGTCGTCGACTGAAAGTGAGGAGAAATGAGAGAAGAGGCGAAGAGCTTGTTGTGTGGAGAAATGAGAGGCGAACTTAGGGTTAGAAACTAAAGGGTATATGTAATCGGATCGGAACCGAACCGTTTGAAAAAAAAAATTAGGAACCGAAACCTAACCGTTTAAGAACGGTTCCAGAACCGAACCGTTTCACAATTTTAAAAATCAAAACCGAAAACGGTCCGGTTCGGTTTGGATCCGCGGTTCCTGGACCCGTTTGCCCACCCCTATCGTTGGGTGCTACTTTACCGTATGATAGGGACCCAAACCAAAAAAATGGTGGAGAAATAAAATATGATGAACACCCCATTTATTTTTATTTTTTTTACATTGAGTCCATTAGTTATTTGATTTATATTTTTTATTATTTATTCACTTATTTAATTTATGGAATGGACTTGAACTTTAATATTGTTTCTTTTGAAGCTTAATTAAATAAAATCTAAAATATAAGGGAGGTTTTTTAAAAAAACAACAGTTCCAAAAACCAAACCTAATAGGAGCAAAAGCATATTTTTTATTACATTTCTTCTCCAGTTCCTACGTTCTCCATTAATGCCTCTCGAACTTGGAAAGGGAAAAGCGAAGAAGAAGTAGAATATAAAAAAAAGGGTAGGTGACTAAGAAGGGAGAATAACATTGTTTCACAAGACAGACAAACTCTGAGTTTTCTTCATTCTCTTTAGTATTTTTTAGATTTAACTTTCGTCTCCATATACCCATATAAGTTTCCAATTTTTTTTTTATCAATTAAACATTGTTTTTTACCTATAAGAACCCACCCATTGATCCAACTTTTCTAGGTATTTTTTATTTGATTCCAGGTCTCAGAGATTTAAGCATCGTCTGTGTTGGATCTAGGCCTACACCAATTGAGATCTATTGGGTTTGAATTAATTAATTAATTAAATATGTGTCTTGCTTTGATTGGAGTCTGATTTGGGTCTCACATATTTATGGGCTTGTCTAATTGGCGAGGAAACGGGTGAGGGAGGGGGTGCAACCCTCATCCCCCTCGAGATGTGTGCCATCACACATCTAGAGGGGGATGGAGGATTGCACCCCCCTCCCTCGCCCGTTTCCTCGCCAATTAAAATTCCCCCATATTTATTGTATCAGGAGTAATTCTTCCTGGGCCCCCCTAGGCAGTCAACCGGGCAGTAAAACCCAGGCCATTAAGAATTGGGGTTGTATCAGATACCAATTGGGATTTGTTGTGTTTGAATTAAGTAATTAAATATGCCTTGCTTTGATTGGAGATCGATTTGGGTCTCATAGATTTAATGTGTCAGATTTGGGTCAGCAGTAATTAACTCTATCATATCTGTGTGTTTGAATTTATTAACTAAAGAGCTTCTACTTGTCGAGGAAGCCAGCGAGGAAATCAGCGAGGGAGGGAGAGAGGGAAGGAGGGGATCGTCCATCCCCCTCGGGATGTGTGCCATCATTTTTCATGCACGCATTTCGAGGGGGATGGACGGTCCCCTCCTTCCTTCTCTCCCTCCCTCGCTGATTTCCTCGCTGGCTTCCTCGAGATTTAGAATTCCTATATGCTTTGCTTTGTTTATGGGTTTGGTTTTATTAAAAGTCATTAATTGAAACTGACATTTTGTTTGTTTTTTTGTGTGCTTACGTGTTGTTGAAGTGGGCCAATGGGGGTAGTTGATTACCTCATACACAATTTTTTAATGCACAAACAATACAAAAAAAAATGGCAGTAGGATATGATGCCCGCTTATGACTTATGAGATGCTGTTGGTAAGCAACCATGGTTGTAGCCTATAGTCTTCTTTCAGTTTCGAGTTGGGTCTTCTGGAGTAGGGCACGCCTTTCTTAAAGAGAAGCTAAGTAACCTTCGAATTGGATTTTGTGAAAAGGGCTCGCTTTTGAAATGCCTAAAATAGGCTTGAGTGTTTATTCACAAAAAAACGTGACGTGATATCTTATGCTCAAATGGTAGTTCAAAAGTGGCTTTTATTTTTCTAATATAGTTATGAGTATCCGGTGATACATACTCGTATTTGATACTCACAGTTAGGCATGAATGACAAATAAGTTCTCATTTAAATGTGAGAGACATACAGACATGCATGTTCAGCATGGAGGAGGTGCGAATGTGGTATAGCCTAAGGTGATCAATTTATTGAAAATGAATAATTTGTTAAGACAAATAATATATTAATACAACAATCTTAATTGATAAATTATGATCACTTGAGATATTACATCTATTTCTTTTCTAACCATTTCGTACTGGATGGCAAATCCACTAGTATTTCTGCAAGTTAGATTTGCCATAGTCAACATCCATAGGTTAAGTAGGTAAAATAAATAATGACTAAAGTATCATAGAAATTTAATTAGCATGAGACATTGCCTCGTTGAGGAACTACATGGTTTTTAGTGGTTGTTTTTGGTTGTGATTAATTTCATGTCATCATATGTTAATTTATTGATTATAGAATGAAGAATTTTCACACCGGCTTAATTGCTGACCCAAGTGGGCTTTGGTTTGTTGGGTAAATTTCATTGGGAATGTAGCAGACTAGCTTTGTTACAGGACTAGTAGGTTATGAGTGAGATTTGAAGAGTTCGTTTCGTGAGAGGCAGACCTTGCTAAGGAACTGCATGTTGTCTCGAGAGTTAAAAATTTTCTTTTATAGGTGATTATTTATTATATTGTAGTAGAATCTATTAGTAGTATTTTTTTTAAATTATGTTCCTGGTTAGTTTAACTTTGATAGAGTTTAATCTACAAGATATCAACATTAGTTTCCTTTCTTTTGTTGCACTATTAAGAGAAATTATTATTTTCCAATATGGTAAATTGTGCAACTGGTTATTTATCGTGGATGTCGACTGTTACTTTTAGTTTGGTGCGTTTCATATCCTGAATTTCAGAAAACTAATTATCCTACATGGATATAAGAGCTTTTTTGGTTTCTCACAATTGTAGGGCGTGTTAATTTAGTATCAGAGCACAGTTTGCCTTATGCTAGGGAGAGTCTTGGGGATCCTTGGAATGATTTTATGGGTTAGAAGTATAGCATCTTGTTGATTTTATGGAATATCCAATCATTGCCATTTTTATTGGAGGGATGTGGCTGGAAGACATACTCGCCAAAATCCGAATGAGAATGACAACGATGGTGGTAGCAATGAGAATGTTGTTCCAATTGGAAATGACAATGCTAATGGCAATGGAAGTGAGAATGGATATGGTGAAAATACAATTTAGTTGAGTCACACTATGATGATGTAGTTGATACAAAGTTTACAACAAAATGGTAAATAGGGTGACCCTTTTGAGCGTTAAGAAATTCAGGACTTTGGGTGGCAAGAGGTTCACAGGACATAACCCGAGATATGCAGATGTTTGGACAAAAATATGTGAAACTATTTTTAAGAGGATGCAACTTTCTGAGGTCCAAAAACAAGAATTAGCTACACATCATTTGGATGATGCTACAAGTTACTGGGGGGAGGTTTAACGTCCCTTCATTGATGTTACCACTATGGCATGGGATGACTTCAAGAGTCGGTTTGAGAGTAGATTTTGGCCTAGTACAGTTAAAGCACAGTGGGCGACTGAGCTTAGTATGTTGAAACAAACTGAGAATACGACGGTGGAGCAATATGTTATGAAGTTTAATGATTTCTCTCGTTATGCTCCTATCTTGGTAGATACCTCAGAAAATAAAAACAAAAAATTTATTGGGGGTTTGCATCACTACTTATCGAGTGCTCTTCTTACCCCTGACAGTTAGAGTTTTGACATGGTTTTGGTATTGGTATTGAAGTGTGAGGAATTAAACAAGTTTTATCAGGAAAATAAGGAAAAAGGGAAATCGAAGGCAATGGGAATCACTCACCACTAGGGTATGTCACGTGATCATCATAGAGACCATAACCGTTTTCATCCTTACGATCAAAGATAAATGGGTTAACAATTTCATAGCCAAATGTCTCAAGGTGGTTATCAGAACCAACAACAAAAAGGTACTCAGTTCCACCGTCAGAGTAGTAATCAGTTCCAGAAAAAGGGTGGTAATTAGTATCATAAACATAATGGGAACAGGCTGAGACATGTTTAACTTGTAGACAACTAGGCCATGTGATGCAATCTTTCCCTAATGATAAGACAACCTAATAGAATGGGAAAGGTCAAACCACCCAAGGTCATGAATTGGTCGCTCTACCAAGCCAGGAAAACTTCCAAGGTACCCCTAATTTTTCTATCTCTAATGTTAAGGTTTTGTTCGATACTGGAGCATCATATTCTTTCATATCTACGCGGCTTGTTAGCAGAGAAAATTGAAAACCTTGCCACTTGTTATACCCCTATGTGTTACAACACCTTTAGGAGGATCAATGACATTATATGAACAATGTAGAAACTTTTACATTACGTTCCTCAATAAAGTATTCCTTGTTGGTTTGATTGTACTTGATTTTGACCTCAATTTGGGAATTGATTAGTTGTGTAAGAACCTTGTCATGCTTGATTGTCCAAATAGAATAGTGTCCATTCATGCTCCAGACATGCCCCGTGTTTCACATTATTGCGGAAACAAATAGCGAATTAGTGATGGCTAGTTTTCTTTACATGGTGGGGACGTCAGAGAGAGAAATTTGAGATGTAGGGGTGGTAAGAGATTATGACAATGTGTTTTAGAAAATTCTTGGCTTTCCAACTAAACGAGTTATTGAGTTTTGAGTTGATTTATTAATTGGAATTGCTCCCATTTTCAAAGTGGCATACAAGATGGCACAAAAGGAGTTGAACGAGATGAAATTCCAGTTGGATGAGATGTTGCAAAAAGGGTAATTTTTGTATGCTTTTATTTTGATTAATATGAATATACTTATTGACGTGTTTATTCTTGTTAATGTATATATGAGTAATCTTTTTTAGGTGTGCATGAACTAGATTTATACATCCTAGTAATTCTCTGTGGAAAGCACTCGCAATATTCATTTCGAAGAAGGATGGTTCCTTGAGGATATGTATCAACTATAAAGAAGAAAACAAGGTGACTATTAATAACAAATACCAGTTGCCACGAATTGATGATCCTTTTTACTAGTTATGGGGAGAAGTTTTTTTTTTTTTTTTTTTTTACTTTTATTTGCGAACTGGATATCATTAGATGGGTGTTAAAGAATATAATATCCCTCTCACGACTTTTCGTACTAGATATGGATTGTATGAGTTACCTATCATGCCTTTTGGGTTGACAAATGCTACAACTTTTTTCATAGATTTGATGAACAGGTCTTTCAGTCGTATCTAGACAAATTTGTCATTGTTTTTATTGATGACATCTTAGCCTATTCTTATAGTGAAGCAAAACACAGAGAGCATCTCAAGATAGTTTTGCAGACACTGAAAAATAAAAAATTGTACACGAAATTTAGTAAGGGCCATTTTGGGGAGAAAATGGTGAAATTCTTGGAGGCATATGGTTTCTATCAGGGTATAAAGATAGACTAGATAAGGTGAGTACAATGAAGGGCTGGAAACAACCTACTAATGCAACTGAGGTGAGAAGTTTCTTATGGTTTGCTGGTTATCACTCTCATATTTATTGATAAGTTTTCTCTTATTGCTGCCACTTTGACTAAGTTGACTTGCAAAAATGTTCAGTTTATTTGTAACAATGAGTGTGAAAAGGTTTTTCAATAACTGAAGCACCGGTTAACCACAACGCCCATTTTGACTATTCCAGTCTATGATGGGAAGTTGGTGGTTTCCACTAATGCTTGTGGTACACGTTTGGCTTGTGTATTGATGTTGAACCAGAAGGTTGTGTCATATGCCTCACGATAGTTGAAGCCTCATGAGAGGCGATACCCTACCTGTCACGCCCCGATTTTTGAAAGAATGAAATCCTGATATCCACATAGGATAACCGATTTTCCAAAATTCAGGGAATGACAGTTTGGTATCAGGGCATTTGGTTAGCCTAGGTTGGGGTAGAGTTTAGGTGATCCTTGGAATGTGGATATGGGTGAGTAAGAGTTTCCTGGTTAGAGTTTTCTTTTGTTTGTTTCAATTTTTAAATTATGTCTCAGTTGATGTTGCTAAATGTTATTCAGTTATTGAATTTCACATCCCGGATTTTGGGGGAAACGGATAATTCTATGTGGATATTAAGATTTCATTTTCTTGAAAATTGGGGCGTGACACTACACATGATATGAAATTAGTTGCAGTGGTGTTTGATTTGAAGATGTGGCGACACTACCTTTAAGTAAAACACTTTGAGTTGTATACGAACCATAAAAGTCTCAAGTATTTGTTTTCACAGAAAGAAATGAATATGAGACAACAAAGGTGGATGGAGTCATTAGTAGTTATGATTTTGAGATTCTTTACCACCCAAGTATTAGGGAAATGTAGTAGTTGATGCTCTTAATCGACAAAACACTACCATGGCTTCACTTTATGGTGGAGTGGAAGTCTCTTAAGGTTATTTCTTCTTACGATGTTGAGCTTATCTGGGGATGAACACGGCTTATATTGGTAGTTTATATGTTTGACGCTCTTTGATTAATAGGGTTTTTGATGATCAACATAAAGATTCTTGTTTGTTGAGAAAATTGGAAGACTTGGTGCTTGATAACTTGGATGAATATCCTTTAGAGTGGTCAGTTGGGTCCAACCAACGGCGGTTTGAGATTTCATAAGAGACTTTTGTGCCCGATATTGATGAGTTGAAGAGATAAATTATGGATAAGGCACTAAATGTATCATGATTTGAAGAGAACCTTATGGTGGGAAGGTATGAAGAAAGATGTGGGAGAATATGTATCACGGTGTTTCACTTGTCAGCAAGTGAAGGTTGAACATTAGCGACCAACGGGTTTAATGCAGCCTTTGGAGATTCCTATTTGGAAATAAGAAAATATTTCCATAGAATTTATAGATGGCTTACTAAAGACTCGATGAGGTAATAAGTCGATTTGGGTCAAAGTTGATTGTTTAACTAAGTCCACTCATTTTGTTCCACTTGGTGTGCATCATACTACCGATCTCCCAGAGGTAATTAGGCTTTACGGGTTATCAGTGTCTATGTTAGACAAAGATCCACTATTTGCATCTAAGTTTTGGGAATGTTCAGCGAGCTATGGGAACAAGGCTCATGTCTAACATAGACACTGATATCTTCCTTCAGTTTTATCTAACATAGACAAAGATCCACTATCTTCCTTCAGTTTTATCTAACACGTTTTGTCTTTGTTTGAATAAAACGAATGTAGGAATTTGTTAATTCCAATATGATATCATCCTAACCCATTTAACAGTTTTTAAAGGCTTTTAAATCCATGGCATTGATATTATGTTAGGAATAGTTATTGTATTTGATGTATATTGTATGTATATTCACTACAAGAAAAGTGAGATTTGGTGAAGAACGTTGTTCCTCACTAAAACATGTTAATTCCTCACATTTTAGCAATGGTGAGGAATTTTAGTCGTCACAACATTCCTCACATATGGGGTGTTAAGGAAAGTATTATGTGATGAATTTCTTACTCGTCACAGAAAGTCAGCTTATGTGGCAAGTGGTTTCTCACATAAACTTAGTGTGTGGGTATACAATTACAACATGGGTGATGGAACTTTCGTCACTCTACAGTGTTATGTATGATGAAAAGATGGCTTCACGTGTGGTGACTCTATGTGATGAACATTTTCTCACTTATGTGATTTATATGTGAGGAACAGTTTGTCACGATAGTGATTTCACACATTAAAATATCTATTGTAAACTTTTTGTGAGGAATCTTTCCTCACTTATGTAATTTGTACGCCAAGAACAATTTGTCACGATAGTGATTTCATAAATTAAAAGTATCTACCCTTGACGAAAATTTTCCTCACACTTTCATTATATTTATGACAAGTCATTTTTCACCCATTTATTGTCGTTGTCTACTAGCACATATTCTTAAATAAGACCACCTAATTTTTTTTGTGTAATGCACAATCTAAAATTAAAATAGTAGAATTTTCATTCATAAAAAAAATATTGCAATCTTCCATTACGTATGTGAAGTCACATAATCGAATAATAAATATATATATATCATCCTCAAATAAGTCTACCAAAGTTTAATAATGATATCAAGTGACACCATGCACATGTCCAAAACTTAATTGAGTCTACTTTTGTAACACTAAGCTCCTTAACTCATCAACATCTATTCATACCCACAACCTTCTTGAATCATTCTTCATTATCACCATCATGGTCAACAAGCTCATCAAAATAAGAATCATTTGGATGTACATCACTACCATTAGAACTGCTTGGATCGTGGCGAGAGAAAACAATGTTGGTACGACCTTGCATTGTAGTTGCCAAAAAAAAAACCAACATTCGACATTAGAAAGTATAAGTGTTAGTAATTAAGAAAAGTAGGCGATCTTTCAGAAATCTCAAGCTTGAGAACTATAATCTAAGTCATTCTCTCCAAAGAAAATGGAGTAACTTTGGCAAAGCATAGGACATAGTAAAAAGCCATTTTTATTTCTGAAGTAAATGGCTCACAGGGACCAAAGAACAAAAATTTACAAGTCACTACAACAGATTTGTTTTAAGCGGCGCTTCTAAAAGCGCCGATATAGAAACAAATGTGTCAGTTTAGATCATTGCCGACATTTTATAAACGACGAAAATAGTATGTGCCGCCAAAGGATTAACGATGCTTTATATGAAGCGCCGATAAAACAGTTACATTGACAACGCTTTATAAACCGCCGTAATCGTTATATAAGCGCCGATAAACAAATGCATATGTCAATTCTAGTTTGGACACAAACGCCGTATGTATAACTTTGTAATGGCGCTTTAAAGCGCCAACAAAGATTATTTGCGACGCTTTGAAAGCGTCAGTTATGTTAACATACCTGCATAAAAAAAATCAGTTTCAGGTAGCTCAACCTGCATCAATAAAAATGTTGATTCCAACTAAAATAAATACATTGATAGCATTAAATTTAAAACTTATTGCCAATGCGAATTTGCCATGAACCCATCTTTGACTCATTGCCAACCCTATCAACAACTTAAGCTTCATAGAAAATATAACAAATAAAATAGTAACACAAGGAACATAACCCTTTAATATATTTATAGGTAAAACATTATGTTCAACCATGGAAAGTTTGTAAGAAGAACATATACCACATTCTCATATAACAGCATGACTAATCCAAAAAAGTTAGAAACAAAATAAGATCCTCTGTCTTAATCAACATGTAAGACAAACCAACATAAGTGAGCTCTACATCCAGATATATATACATCCAAGTATAGCACATCAGCATCCACTTCAAACCTGTAGACAACAAGTAATAAAATTAACAATTATACTGGTGGAGTTGAACCAAAACTCAGTTGAAGCTTTGCAGCTCTCTAGCTAATTAACCATGGAGATTTCAATAGCAAAACTCAAAATTATTGTAGGAAAAATCAACAAATAAGGTTCAAATATGAAAACAACTATTATCACTAATGGCATACAACACATCCTAGTTATTATCACTTTAAAAGACTCACCGCTAATGTGTCTCAGATCCACCATTGTTTTGTTCAGTCAGTCTCCTCAATGCTTGCATCATCATAACCATATCATCCTTCATTTTATTCATTTCATCACTGGCCACTTTCTTGTAGTCTGCCAACTTTTTTTTTTGCTTCCGCAGCCTCTTTCCTTGCAATCTCAATCTCTCGTCTTGCTTCTTCTGCAACTTGAGATCCAAAGCGACTACTCGTGCTGTTTTCAGATGTTGGCGTGACCCCATGTCCCCTACAATGTACATGTCCAAGTCTGTCTGGCTCGAATACTTGAGCAAAAATGTGGTCGTCATCTAAGAAGTGTAATCCCTCCTCTTGTTGCACGATAAAATTTTGTATCTCTTCCTACATTTAGAGGCACATTTAGTTAGTGAATATGGAATATAAATGGTAATGGATACCAAAAATTTTAAATTGGAAAAGAAACTTACCGCATTTCTTTGAGTGAATACATCTGAATATGATCCATTTTTGCTTGTATAAGCAAGCTCAAACATCCTAATATGAGAGAGGGGAACTCCTGTCCTTTTCATCTGGCAACAATAGAAAACGTACACAAATGAGTAACTATATTTCTACTAAGTTGATATTCAAACCCAAAATCTCAAACATTGTGTACTTTAACCTCTTCATCCTCAATTATGGCTAAGGATTTTCTGCCTGCACGATAAAGCATTTGTTGTATGTCACACCTATCTTTTTTCTTATCACACAATTCCCGAATTTATTAAAAACATATTTGAAAAACCATGTCAAGAATGAAGTATGCATATATAATGTAAAAACTGTTAAATAATAACAATATGAAAGGATACTCCATGCAGCAAATAGGCCACCATTGGTGCAATCCATCAGTTACATCATCTACAAAGTTTTTTTTTTGAACCAACAGAGCCTTGAATAAAGTGGTTTGCACAATATTTTAAAAAGTGTTTTTAAGCCTCGAGGAGGTCAAGCTTTTTTCGAGGCAAAGTGAGGCATTTTTTTTGTTGTAAAAAATGATGAAAAATATATATAAAAAATTCAAACAAATAAAGAAAAAAAAATCAATCATCAAGTGAAATAGCATTATACTGAAAGAAATTAAATCACACCATTATCACATTATGTATTTCAGTATTTCCGCCTACACGTATTGTTTGTTGAGATTATCAAACTAACCTTATTATTGTAATTTTATAAAACCAGAAACCAAAGAAAATTTTGAAGACTCGAAGCAATTGTAGTGAAGAAGAAGTGGAGGATGAAGACTTCACTTGATCTTGTAGATTGTAGACTCGTAGTATTCATAGTACACTCAGTTGTTTCAGGAAATTTAGCATATGTTACTGAAATAGAGAAATTTAGCATATGCACATCTTAAATGATGAATCATGAATTAAATAGAGAGAAATCAATTATTCAAGAATGCGTACCGTCGGCGTCTACACAAGTAAAGTATATAAAGTGTGTGTCCACACGACCACACTCACATTGATGTTTGGAGCCTGCTAAGACAAAATAATATGTCAGTAAATGAGCATACAAAATACAATAGAACAATTCGCTACAAAATATAGATTGCCACCCCACCTGTTCAATCTTCTAAATATAACTAAATATACCAGTTAGCTACAATTGTGTAAGCCTTTTCAAGGAAATGCACATGGGAATATTAACCCCTTTTAAGCTTGCTAAGGAAAATGCTACGTTTGCATTATAAAAGGACACAAGCAATAGCTTTTTTGCTGAAGCCATGCTAAATTCTTTAGCTTTTATGTATCCCATCATACGCCCAGAGTGTATGAGCAAGGCTGTTGCCAATTGTTAAAAGAATTTGCAAAAAAAATGCATTTCTATCGGTGCATTGGACATCACAAGTTGCACTAAAACGATCAAACTCTTACTTGAGACTAATACCTGTAGAGTGAGAAGCGTCATTGAGTGTGCATACTGCATAAGAACAACCTTGTTGATGAAAACCATGGCCATAAAGCAAACCCATAAGATAAGGCAGCAAAGAGGCTACAATCCACAGTCCAGCCATGTACAGACTAGTTAGACCAGGCCAATAAAAAGTGCATCTTTGAGCCTACAAATTAGAAGAAGAAAAAAAAAACTGAAGAATTAGAAGAACTATACCGTATACGTACAGAAACTGAGCTTGGATGAAATGGCTACGATCGACCAAACTCCAAATGCGAATCGCAGATGAAACGGCTTCAATCAAACAAACTCCAAAGTGTTCGACCGTCCTGTCTTTTTTGATGGTCGATCGGTGGTTCCTAGTTCGATCTTCTCTTCTTCTTCAGTTCTTCCTCTGTTCCCCTCTTCTCTATCTACAAATGAAACAAGAGGAAATCGATTAGGTTAGGTTTTTGCAAATGAAATTATAATGTTAGCCGTTGGATCTGTTAAAAGATCTGAAGTAGATAAATGATCCCGATTTTATGAAGTGTGCGCCTCATTATGCTTCGAATGATAACAAAAGGAGATGGTAACAGGTTTGCCTCCTGTGAAGATTCCTTCTTCATCCTGCCAGGAATGCTTGATAGGCAAGCAACACAGAGAACCTTTTCCTCAGAAAAGTGTGTGGAGATCCTCTCATATTCTTCAACTCGTCCACTCTGATGTGTATGGCCCCATTAACCTGTCCTCAAACAATGGAAGAAGGTATTTTCTGACTTTCACCGATGATTATAGTAGAAAGTCTTGGGTTTATTTTCTCAATGAAAAATCTAAAACTTTTTGTGCATTCAAAACGTTTAAAGCTATGGTTGAAAGAGAAACTAGAGTTTTTATTAAAGCTTTGCGTACTAATAGAGAAGGGGAATACACCTCTCGTGAATTTTTAAATTTCTTCATTGTTCCACTCTCCCTCGCTCCTGGAAAACACTCACAAACACGGGGTATTCCCGTGTTATTAGCATCAGACGTTTAAATCAATGGAAAGTTGAGAAGTAAAATGAAAAGAAATCTAAGTGAGTTGCAAATACGAGTTTCTTTTGAGCTCCCTTAGAATCCAACCCCATCCTCGTTGGCTAAGGTGTTCTATTTATACTACCTATTTTACCTACTTGTCCATATTCTTATATTTAATAAATTAACATAGCCTTGTAAAGCATGATCCTTTGTTCGAGACTTGCAACTATCGAGACACCTAGTTTCAGCTTTAGTCCCTTTCACCTTACATGGCCAGATATTGTCGTCCTTTCCCGTCGCTCTCTTGACTAGTTGACTACGCCTGTCTGCTACCTCAAATTCACGTGTCGTGTTCAGATTGGTTGTTTTTATCTAGGGACACCACGTGTCGAGCATATGGTGTGGGTTTCCCCCTAAAACTTTCTTCAATAGTATAGTCGAGACTCCTCTTTAAGCGTTAGTCACGTACTATTGTTGACACATGCAGAGCACCTATCATGAAAATTATGGCACAAACACATATCACTCATCTCCCATTTATTTCCTACATTTTAATTCTCAACTCTAATCCTTTTATATGATAGAGATAACCATTGTAAATCACACACAACAACAAAATAGAGAAATAAAGACTCGTAGCTAAAATTGAGAGAAATAGAGAGAAGAGAGTTTTATGAGTTCCAATTGCAAGCGTTCTTGACTCTCTTTATTTTATCATCTCTCAATCTAATTTTTATCTAATTAGCCTATTATCAAAACCACTTTGATCCCCTCTTTTCATTCTCTTTTTTCTTCCTTGGTGCAAGCTTCCTGATTTCCTTTTGCTATTTTTTTTTCGCGTTTCCACTTGTTTGTTTTTTGAGTTTTCATTTCCCGTCATGTATTGTCCATTTTCATTTTGCGTGGTTTCTCACCTCTTTAAGCCAAACATTCCTCACCACCCTCATATATTGGTTTTCAATTTCTCCTCCACCCATTACCATGAACATTCAACCACATCAGGTATTCCATACCAGATACATCACTCGACACAATCTAGAATACAAACCACCCCCTTCCCCCTCTCAATTCCATCACCACTTTTACACCATCTCCTCTCTCCACTATGGTCTATCTTCATACACTTTCCAGGAACACCATTATTTTTCCTTAATAATGGATTCCCCAAGCCTACGTACTACCTCACTCCCAAACTCACATTCGATTACATCTATACTGTTTATATCTATCATGTCCCCTTCACGTCCAAACATTGATCACATACTACCACTCCCACACACATCCAACATCTTATTCGTGAATCTCCATACAAGGATCAAACCTTGATCTGTGACATGATGACACATCTTACCAGGACCATATGTAAAGATGGATTCCTTTTTTCTGGCATAAATAAAGTCTATTACAGACATGATAAAGAGGGATTCCTCTTCCTTTTCAGAGATAAATAGACATAACTTACCTCTCAGATTTCAGGATCGATTGGGATCTCACGATTAACTCATGGCCGTAGAGGAGGTCGGATCTCCTTCATTCAAGATTTCATGGTGTGGACAAACTCTAGTTCCCTGCCTTCAATCAACACGATGAACAAACAAATGAGAGATGCATCACCGTTTGCATGACTTGAATGGTCGGAGCTACAAGATCTCAAATCCATCAACCTCGCTACCGTCTGACTCCATTCTGGTGGTGGATCAGAATGGTGTCAATGCCCTCATTAAAGTAGAAACTCATCCACCCAATTTAATGGGTTGTAAGTCAACTCTTGCGAAAAAGTTAACAGAAGTCGACAACTCAGAATGGTGTCAAAATCCCCTTTAAGTCATTCTTAAAAAGGTGCGGCTAGATCACTTCCTTTTCAGGGAGAGCAGATGTTACAACCACTATGACGGCAGTGGTTATGATAGCAATTTCAACATTTTGGCCTTTAGTCGTGTTGAAGGTAGTCATTTTGTCAGTCTTGATGGTCTCTCTTCCAGGCCTCTTATCAGTGAGTTGGGGTCCATTTTAACGGCTAATGGAAGCGATGTTTTGACGAGGAACAAGAGGGAGGGCCACATTGTTATAACTATAGACTTTCAATGTGGTTGGGGGTCTTTGTTAAGGATCAAGCCTAAAGTCCTCCTTCATCAACGAATATTTGGTGTTTCACCCTCTCCTTTATACATCACTCCCTATTACCACACAACCATCCAATCATTAGTTTTGGTTTTTTTTGCCAAAGGTGACAAGGGTGACAGTTAATACACAAAAAGCTACTTATGCTTTAAATGGAAAGGACTGTCATCGAAAGGAATTCTTCAGCTTCCCAAAGAATAATCAAACCACGACTCAGTGGTAGCAAGACCTACACAACACACCTCGTATCTACGTTTAAGATAGAGTCACATTCAACATTGAGATCTCATGGTAGCAAGAAAATAAGGGGTACATTTACAACACATAATCCCATAAGAAGGAGAAAGACTGAACAGTCCCTAGTGTTTTGGAGTGAACAAGGACAGATTCCTCGGGGAAATTACTATATTGCTAATAAGGCTATGAAGGTACTGGCGACCGCCGCAGAAGGGTCGCCCAAGCAATCAGGATACTTTTCTAGAGCGCAAAGGGCATAGGGTCTCCCTGCGCGTACCGAAATATAAAAACCCTATCCCAACAGTCCAATCATGATATATTTTTCTTGTCAGAAACCAAAGCCTCATCTGATCATATGGACCACATCACCGGAGACTCGGATTCAAACACGGAGCCTCAATTGCAGCATTTGGCCAATCAGGTGGCATTGCACTGTTCTGGAAAGAAGTATTTCCCTTACCATTATCTCGTCATGTAAATACTATTTAAATTGTATTATTCATGATTATTTTGATATTTCTCATTGGTCTGTTATTTTTATGTATGGTGAACCCAACCCATCTCTTAGGGTTCATTTTTGGGATAATATGTCTACACTATTCAATTGTCAAAACCTTCATGGTATCATTATTTAGGACCTTAATGTCATTCTCAATTCCGGGGAGAAATGGGGGGTAATCGACCTACTATCTCTTCCCTTAGTCACCTTCGCATTTTCATCGACAACCATAACCTTCTTGATTTTCCTCTCACTGGTTCTAAATTCACATGGAACAATAAATGTAAAGACATGAATGGCATTAAGGCAAGGCTAGATCACATCATGGTGACAATTGATTGGGTAAATTTGTTTTCTTTAGGCATGGCTCATACTATTCATACCTCAACCTCAGTTCATCGAGCTCTTTCTCTGCAGTTAGTCTCCAATCATTTTAATGGTCCAAAACCTTTCAAATTTTTTTCAAATGTGGACCAGAGACCCATAGTGTAAAAAACTGGTTGATTCGTCCTGAGCTCCAAGGAGTCACCCCAAACCTATTCAAAACTTCCATATCAAAACCAAGAAACTAAGTTGTTGTCTGTCTAGATGGAACCAAAATGATTTAAAAAATATTCAATTATGTATTCAAAAGACACATAAGGCCCTGGATGTTCTCCAAAATGAATATCCTTCCTCACAGAATGCCTTGGCAATTGCCACTTTATAGGACTAACTCTTAGAACTCTTGGTTAGAGAAGAACTATTCTAGAAAACAAATCTAGTCGTTCCCGGCTCAGGGAGGGAGATAAGAATACCAAGTTCTTTCATCTCTCTACCTTACTGCATCAGAAATGGGATCTCATTGTCCGCTTGAAAGATGAGTCTGATATCTGGCAATCAGGCCATGACAATATTGGTATAGTTCTGAATACTTATTTGGAAAACATTTTCCAATCTTCGGGTCCGTCCCCTAGCTCGGAAATTTTTTCTCTGTTCTCCCATGTCATCTCTAGGGATGATAACAAGGTTCTTCTCTCCATACCTACAGACTCTAAGATTCAAAACATTGTTTTCATTATGGGTAGTCACAAAGCACCAAGTCCCGATGGCTTTCATGCCTACTTCTTTCAGTACTATTAGAATATAGTGAAGTTGGATGTTTGCGAGGTAGTTAAACACTTTTTTACTACCCGGCAAATGGATCCCAAGCTCAATGAAGGTTGGCAAGCCAGTCACTCCGGATAAATTCCGTCCTATAGGCCATTGTAATGTTATCTATAAGGTAATCTAAAAAATCTCAGCGAATCATATGAAATCCCTGTTAGATAACATCATATCTCCCAACCAAAGGGCCTTCCTTCCAGGGTGGTCTATTGCAGATAACGTCAGTCTTGCTCATAAGACTTTCTTCCAAATGGAACACTTCCGAAAGAAAAAAAACAAGGTTGGATGGCCATTAAAATTGATAAGGCCAAGGCCTATGATAGAGTGTAATGGTCTTTCTTGTTACAAATTCTTAGACAACTGGGATTTACGGAAGGATGGATCTAGCTTATCGATCAATGCATCTCCACCACATCCCTTTAGGTCCTTAACAACTCACCATTTTCTTCCATCAAACCCTCTAGGGGCATTCGGCATGGGGATCCCTTGTTTCCATATCTTTTCATTCTGATGGCGGGAGCTTTGTCTAGTCTTCTTGCCTGAGCATAAGCTGTGGGGCTCATCAAATGCATTAAGATCAAACAACATTCCCCCTCTTTTAGTTACCTGTTTTATGTGGACGATCTAATGTTTTTTGCTGAGCTTCCCTTGTTGAAGCCCACTCGGTCAAAGATATTCTTCAACAGTATTGTCTTGCATCGGGTCAAGGGGTTAATTTTGATAAGTTTTCGGTGTACTACAGCTCCAGTGTTCACCCAAGGCATGCGAAAATGATCAATAGGATCTTGGGCTTTAAGTTCTTGGCTTATATCTTGGCTCACATCTTCTCATGTCAAATAAAAAAGCCAATGATTTTCAATTCATTGTTGATAAAATCAATGTTAAACTTTCAAGCTGGAAATCCAAAGTGCTTTCTCGAGCGAGCAGAACAGTTATGATCAAATCTGTCCTAAACTCGATTTCGGTTTACAACATGTGTACTTTCTTTCTTCCCACCTCGATCACAGCCAAAATTGACATTCTAGCTCGCAATTTATGGTGGAATGGGACAACTGTTAACAAAGTTAAGCATTTGTACCTGGGGTCGGATCACTCAGCCTCGCCTTCTAGGCGGGTTTAATATCCCCTCAATGAGGAATAAAAACTTTGCCTTAATGGCAAAAGGCATGTGACAAGTCATCTCTTCCCCTCAAAACACCCGTGTTATCCAACTTAAAACGTTTTATTTTAACTCCAAAAGCCTTTTCTAAATCTTTAAACATCCGTCCTTGGCGACGCAATCTCATTGCGTTGGACTGAATGAAGTGTTATATCAAATGGTAAGCGTTGTCGGGAGGAATTGTTCTCTCAATTTACAACTTTTATTCAGACCATATGGCAGACACGTAACAACTATATCTTCCACAAACCCAACTTCAATGCTCAGAAGTTTCAATTGTCTTTTAATAGCATCTAGTCTGCTTGGAAACACCAATATTTTTTACAAATTCCACTTCCACGAGTCATCGATGATCCCTTACCACTGTCATTGAAACAACTTGATCTAATTCCTATTCCTTTTCGCCATCCCCTTTTGGCCCTCACTGAGTTAGCCACTACCCAGATAACATTGATTCATGCCCAAATCCATTCAGCGAGATGACACAGACGAAACCTTAGATCCTCACAGCTCAAACTTATTCCTCTTTCCTTGGACCCGAACATGATAATGGTCACATATGATGTAAGTTTTCGCCCAATCTCAACAGGGTGCGGTCGGAGTTTTTGCAGTCAAAATACATGAGGAGGTGCTTGAACGGGTTGCTTGCCTGATCATGAGGAAGGTGATGGATTGTACCATGGCGGAGTGTCATGCGGTTGAGACGACTCTTTTTCTTATTCAGACCAAGCAGTGGAGGACATGTTTTTTGCTTGGAGATTCGGGACGCTTCCTTTTATTTTGCAGGATGATTAAAGGCAATCTAGAGTAGCCATCTGGGTTTGGCGACCTCTTATTAGTAATATCCAGCAAATGTTTTCTCTTCACACACTTTGGTTTTGAAAATTTATAGATCTCAATTATGAGACTCATAACCTCGGTGCTATAGCAAGCCAATAGTTATGTACACTTATTAGTAATATATGCAATATGCTTTTAACAAAAAATAAAAGAGAAAAAAAAAAAAAAACAATAAAGTTGAAGTCGAGCCATCAAGTGCTCTTACTTCCTGTGCATGTAGGCCACAAGGCTAAAAACATTACGTAGTAGTGTTCTTTATTTTATTTTTCAGAAATTCTAGTCGGCTTGGTTTCTCTCCTTGGGGAGCAAAATTACATTCTTACCCCATCTCTAAAAGGTGTTTTGGATTTGTGTATTTAAAAAGGAGGGGCCAGGCGGGGAAACCAGCAGGCCGGCTAGAAGGATACTTTATTTTTTTTCCTTAGTGCATGTCTACTCAAAGTCACAAACAAACTCAAATGTCGGTGGTTCTTATCAAAATATCAGGTACAATAAGTGCCATCATAATAATAATAAAAAAACAAGAGCTCACTCAGAGAGCCGGGGGAGACCTACACATTTTTAAGAGGAGACCTACACATTTAAAATTTCCCTTTTAAGAGAGAGGAGATCTCGAGGGATCTTGAGTTTTTTTTAGGTGTTCTTGAGAATTCTGGAGTTCTTGAAAAGTTCTCAAAGAATTATTGCATGGCTGTTAAGAATTTTTGTGAACAAATTCTAAAGTGCTTCACTTCCCCTTCCCTTTTTCCCTGCTTTCCCTGGCCAGCTTTTAGTTGTACTCCATGGCTGCAACATTTGAAGTTACTTGTGATTCATCGCTACCACCCAAAATTTTGTACATCAAGGACCTAGTTGAATCAACTAATCTTACTTCCATTCCTTCCAACTATGCCCATACTTCCACCACCCCAGACCAACCTCTCCTCGTCTCATCATCTACCGAAGAAGAGCAAATACCCATCATTGATTTCTCCCTCCTCACCTCCAATTCTCCTGCTAAACGATCCAAAGTCATACAAGAACTCTACCAGGCTTGCACCGAATGGGGATTTTTCATGGTAAAAATTAACCGAATTCTCAAGCAACTAAGCAAGCTTTTCTATTGTTAATTGTGTTGATGGCAGGTGATCAATCATGGTGTGGAGGAGAGGTTGAGAGAGGACATGTTGGATGCATGTAAAAAGTTCTTTGACATGAGCAAAGAAGAGAAGGTGGAGTACTCTGGGAAGCAAGTGTTAGACCCAATCAGGTGTGGAACAAGCTTTAATGCTTCAGTAGAGAAGGCCTTCTTCTGGAGAGATTTTCTCAAGGTCATTGTACATCCAATGTTTCATTCTCCATCTAAACCTACTCTTTTCAGGTACTCCCAGTATTCCCCCTCTTTTTAATTAATTTTTATAAGACCAAATTAAATATTACCAGGTTGGGGATTGGTGATCTTAATTTTTTCAATAATTATAAGAGATCAGAAGTCAGAACCCATCGATTTCAATCAGGAGAAAAACCTGTGCATATAGTTCTGTTTCTCTAATAAATCTTTGAGTCTGAGTAATGAGAAAAATGAGACACTGTAGAGTGTTGCTTTTAGTTTTGGAAATGTTGGGTCAATTAGTAGTCCTGTTACCTGCGTGATCAAGGACTACTAATATGAAACAAAACATAACACTCTAACAATGAGGTCTTTTTCTGGGCAGAGCAAAACGTTTGATTTCTTTGACACAATTGGGTAGTTAGTGTCAATGGCATGCATGATATTTGAGGAAGTCACAGATCAGTTACTTATAACTTATTGAACCATGGCCTTAATAAGAACTTGGAAATGGAAGGTGGATAAGCAAATCAAATGAGATGAAGTGAAAACAAAAAACCTCGAGAAGACAAGTTTTAATTTTAATTTGAGTAATTCTATGCTGCCTTGTTTGGGTGACTCTTTTGTGCATTGTTACAATGAGTTTTTTTTACACTTTTTACTCTCTCATTAAAACACGACCACAAACACCATCGACAAAAGGGGAAAAAGTGTAAAAATTTTCAAACAAGGCACAAAAGAGACACCCAAACCAGGCAGCCTAGAATTTTTCTTTTAATTTTTTTCCTGAGTGTTGGGATCGTGATGAAATGCCGTCCAATTTAACAAGTTTGTTGTCGCCACATGTATCCATTGGCAAAACCCCGTCAATTACTTGCATGGACTGATAATGAAATGCCATCCACTGTATCGATGTTATATCTGTCAGATGCCTTGCGTAACTGGAGTACTGAAACCCAAAAGATACATTTTGAAAAACAATGTCTTGGGTCGAGCATCATCACCAAACGTGAATGCTGACGGTCGACCTGAATAAAAAATGCTTAAAAAAACAAGTTATAGGTCATACTTGACTATCAAGATAGTTGATTGCCCACGGTTGACCACGTGGGAATACTCGACAATCGACTATTTTAGTTGATTGATTCCAGTCAAATGACTTATTAATTTTTTTCTTCTTTTTTTCCAATTTTTGTTAATAGTCGACTATCAGAACTGGATGTCAGGGATGATCATAGTTGCTTGTGAGGGTGTTTTTGTGTGTGATGTTGATAGAGAAGGGGAGAGATGTAAACCAAAGGAGATGGTGGTTTAGTTGGAGTTACATTTGATGTGTTTGTGTAACTGAGAAAACAATAGTATTCTGAGTGCAAAATAGTGGCGTGGAAAGTGAGAGGAATTGTAAGAGCACTGCTTTTTTAAATTATGATCTCTGCTTAGTCCATTTTTCCATTATAACATGATATATATATATATGTATATATATATTCTTTGTTCCTCGAGTTACATGATCTTACCCTTAACAGACAGTCAAGCGTTTGGTGGAGGGTAGAGGCAGACAAATAATGAGAAAATGAAGAGGTGTTTATTAAATTATTGAATTAAAACAGTTTCACCTATTTAACAATGGTAACTCTAAGATATACTTTAACTCAAACAATTAAAAACAAATAGATTGATAAAGCAGGAGAAAATACCATCCTTTAAGGTTCTGGCATTGAAGGAAGAAGCAATAGTTTGATTGAACAAATGTTGCTTCAATAAATTGAAAGAACAGTAATCAAAACATTGTGGTTAGAATACCTACCATGTAGTAAATAATTTCTTTTTTCGACTTCCACAGGGACATATCAATAGAGTATTCCACAAGAACAAGAGAGATAGCTAGAGAATTGCTTAAAGGGATATCGGAAAGCTTGGGGTTGGATGCGTCATACATAGACAAGGCAATGGAACTGGAATCTGGACTGCAGATCCTCGCTGCCAATTTTTACCCTCCCTGCCCACAACCTGAACTTGCCCTAGGCATGCCCCCACATTCTGATCACGGCCTCTTGACACTCCTCATCCAAAATCAAGTTGGTGGTCTTCAGGTGAAGCATGATGAAAAATGGGTTAATGTGAATGCTGTACCCAACTCTTTCCTAGTCAACACTGGAGATCATATTGAAGTAAGTATTTGATGGTTAGATACTTTAGAAATTATTAACAAGTCTTGACTGGAACCTGTTCTGGTGTAAGTGGTTTCAGTCCAATCTAAAAATATTGGAACAATCTACACCTCGGCATAGATTTCTAATTATAATATGAACAATATGTGGATTCTGAAATCTTGATTTAAGCAGATCTTTAAATGATAAGTTATATGGAGTATTGAACTTCGATTGTTTTGAATTACTCGATAGATATTGAGTAACGGGAAGTTTAAGAGCGTGGTACATCGAGCAGTGGTGAATAATAAATCTACACGCATATCTCTAGCTATGGCACATGGTCCAGCTTTGGACAAAATGGTTTCTCCAGCACCAGAGTTGGTTGACATTGAAAACCAGACCCCAGCATACCGTGGGATGAGATACAGGGACTATTTGGAATTTCAGCAAAGCAACCAACTCGATGGGAAGTCATGCTTGGACAGCTTACGAGTTTGAATCATTTACTATGCGTCATTAGCTTTAGCAATTAGTATTTATCAGGATGTGTACATGTTTACAACGGTGACCATAATGTCTATAATGACATGTTACTCTCTAATGTTATCCACACTCCCTTTTCCATGGCACTGATACTAACACACAAGCCCACAGTTCTTTTGTTCAATTTTGTCTACCTATTTTAAAGACATCATTTTAACGTAATGATAACCTAACTTTTCTCATTAATAGATTTTGTTCCCAATTCGTGGGTTTTTTTTTTTTCCTCTTCAAGATGTTTTCATGTAAATCTGTGGGTCAGTCTTTGTTTTTTCACACTGTGATTAATGTGTGATTGATAACATAGTTAACTAGTAAAATATTCATTAAAAAGCCAATATCTGAATTTTATTTAAAAAAAAAAATCTAGTTGAACCCTTTGAGTAAGATGATTTTTTTTTTCCAGTTTTACAAATCATTCATTTAAACAATACAGTGGCTCTTGCATTATTTAGATGATGATTCCAGTTTTAAAAATTAATATGTTTATCCCAACATGTTTTTGTTTTTTTGGTTGTTAGAGGCCCTTGTAGAAATCAATGTGATTATGCCAGGCTAAACCTGACAACGCGTTGAGTCCTGTCGGGTTCGCGGTTTGGTAGGTCACATATATAAGACACGAACACGACTTGTTTCATTATCGAGTCAGAAAAATAAAACACGAATACGACAATGCTAGGAAACAAGTTAACACACCCGACCTGTTTGATAAAGCATGCTTTGACCTGACACGACCGGATCTGAAGTGACTCAAAATTGACATGTTAACCTAAAATCGAAATGCGGTACAAACCACCACAAAAAATGACACAGGTTAAGGTGCTAAACTTGAACACGACTCCGCATGTGAATGGGTCAACTCGAAATGACACAAAAAAATATATACCATTATATATTGGGTCGGTTTCGGGTTGTGTTATAGTGTTCGGGCCAAATTGCCAGATCTATGCATGCATGGCAAAAGACAAATTCTTCTTATGGTGAAAAGCTATGTTTTTTATTTGGCAACGATTACTCTACACTACTATATATGTTGTTTCACACCATTACACTCTCCCACATCACTTGCTTTATTTCCCACACGATCACTGCTTTCCCACACTACCAATATAAACAAACATCCGCTCTCTCCCCCATTCAAAATCAAAATCGAAATTGAATTCTTCTTCCCCATTCAAAATCACATTTTCCCTCTCTACCCTAATCGAATCTTCCCCCATTCGATTGGTTCAATTGTCCTCCCCCCTTCTCTTGCTGCTCTAATATCTCGCCCATTCGATTGGTTCGATTGCTTTACCACTCTCTCCCCCATTCAATTCGTGGGGATGATTGAGATGATAGAGGTAAAAAC
This sequence comes from Berberis vulgaris, assembly GCA_963556465.1. NCBI lineage: Eukaryota > Viridiplantae > Streptophyta > Magnoliopsida > Ranunculales > Berberidaceae > Berberis > Berberis vulgaris. Next base: position 52,335,746 of record OY747131.1, on the reverse strand, counting down.
GATCAATGACAGTGTCTCACAAAAAGGCGAGAGTAGAAAATGGCAAAGAACAGGCGGAAGAACGAAAACAAAAAAGATAACTCATAAATTTTTTAAAACAAATGTAAGGTTAAACTTCAGAAATTTTTCAGCAAAAAAATTATTGTTCACCAGGAACAATGCGAGGTTTGTCATTTCCTCGCCTGGATCAATGCAAGGCTTTGGAAAAATCCCGCAACGTTACAGGTGAGGAAATTGCAAAACCTCGCCCGGGGTAATGCGAAGGTGAGAAACAAACTTTTTTCGGACAGATTTGCGTAACTCTAGTAAAATGGCTATAACTTTCTCATTTCAAAACATTTTCAAGTGATTCAAATGTGTTTATTATATAACCTAGAATACTAAAATTTTTGTCTTTTAATGAGCTTGAAAATCGGTCTCGATCGAGCATATAAGTTCGCCGAAAGTCAGGGGCAGTACCCCGTTTTCATTGTGAGATAGGTTTGCGCGACTTTAGTAAAATGACCATAACTTGCTCATTTCAAAATATTTTCAAGTGATTCAAATTATGTTTATTAGATAACTCATAGTACTACAATTTCTGTGTTTTGATGAGATTGAAAATGGGTTTCAATCGAGCATATAAGTTAGCCGAAAGCAGGGACACTATCCCGTTTTCATTGCGAGACAGATTTGCGTGACTTTAATGACTATAACTTGCTCATTTCAAAAAAATTTCAAGTGATTCAAATTGTGTTTATTAGATAACCCAGAGTAATCAAATTTTTGTGTTGAGCTTGAGAATCGGTCTCAATTGAGGGTTTAAATTGGTCGAAAGTTACCATATTTTTATGTTACTATTTTATTTCATAAACAATATTTTGGGTGGTGTGGGTTAGTAGGAAAAAAAAAGTACATGATGATATGAAACAGTATATATGATGGTGTGGAATAGGCGTTGCCTTTTTGTTTTTAAATTCCGATGGGTAGGAGTGGTTCTGATACACTAAACCTTTAGTTGTAGTGTAAAGAATTGAATGCAAACTAAAAATAGGGAACTTTACGAATTTACACTATAATAGCTAATTAAGTCACTCAAAGGATAAGGGTGATTGCGGCTAACATGGAAAATCAAAGGGAGATCGTCACTTTCGACATATATCTGTTACAATTTCTTGGGTAGTCCACAGTCTAAAGAAATTATGTTCACAAAACTATTATTTGAAAATACCTTGAAACTAATAGTTCCCATGGAGCACTTAAGGACCTCGCTGCCCCGATGTTAAGGTTGTGCTGCGCACATGGAAAATCATCTAGGTTGTAGACTATTACTTTTTTGATGTTGAGCTATGGCAGCGAATGCGTATGCAGCAAGCAGAGTTAACCTAACAGTATATGTGGGTGCATCATGTGAGCACATTTGATCAAGTAAGCAAAAAATTATTGTTTGTCTATTTCATATTTTAACTAATTAGTTGTCATATATGATGTGGATATTTAGTAATTTAACTTTCTAATATGTTATATGCATGGTAGATTCATACAAAGAAGCGAAATCGATTAGAACAAAAGCGACTGAATGCACTTGTATTTGTCAAATACAATCTTGCTCTTGACCAACGCCAACAATATAGGACACAAGGCACAGATCCCATTCTATTGTCGGAGTTAGATAATGACAATGAATGGATTGTGGAGCAAGAAGATCCGACACTCCCCAATGATACCTCATGGTTGGACATAGTAGATTGTTTCGTTGAGAATGAAGCGGAGCCAAGCCGAAAACGACGTCGTAAGTTAATAATTTATTACTTGTTTGCTTTATTTATTCAAATTTACTTCTATTTGTTTACTATAGTTAGTTACTACTTTTGAACTTTAATGTGAATAGGACCAAGAAATTTAACGAAGTCGACAAAGGGAAAAAACAAAGTCATTGAAGATGAAAAGGAAGAAGGTTGTGACTTGGAAGATGAGATTGATGTCATTGATAATGCGGACATTGCAATTATTGATGCAATTATCGATGAGCATGAACTACTTCATGAAGGGATCAAAGTTGGAACCGGGGAAAGCCTCTAATTTCTAATTTAATAGTTATTATTGTTTAATAGTTTATATTTTGCCTTTTGAGAGTCATTTTGTATACGCTTCCACACATTCTTGGGTATATTTTGCGTATAGGATAGAATGTTAGAATGAACAAGAAGTGTTGAAGTCTTATATTTTTTGGCAAGTGAAATCTTTTACTTTTTGGCAAATGAAGTCCACTTTGCACTACTATAATTTGTTTGTTTTCCTAGAATTTAAAAAAAAACTTGATAAAAGCAATATTCTGCACAAATAACAATATATTGGAACTGATCAATTTTTTTGTAAATCTTCATCACACAAACAAAGTTGAACTTGGATTACATTCATTCATCTTCATTCTAATAATTTCTCTTCAATCGCAATGGTCGTTCTAATGGTCATCTCATTCGCACCTGCCACATCTATTGCCCCACTTTTATACTTTGATCAAGCTGAATACACTTCGAGTTTCAGGTAATTTTGAAACCTATAAAGAGTACAAAGAATGTAAGTAAAAAGAAATGATATATTCCTAAATGAAGGCAAATATATATATATATATATATATATATATTATAATTAAAAAAATCTTACGATTTACGATTAAATCTAAATCTTACACGTTACGATTTACGATTCACTAACACTGGGTGCATGCATTAGCAAATAGTTGTCACGTAAGGTGTTTAATTTCTTGCCAGGCTCATTGCTATTGCCAAGAAAATTTTGAACATTTACTAGCATGGAGTCAGCTTGGATGAGAATATTGACAAGATTTAGTGCATAATTTAAGGGAGTGTTTGTTTGGGTTAGACGTCTAATCTTTATCTCGTGATAGATCTCTGCCTAAGGGCAAACATCTGCCTAGAAATATTAAGAGATAAATAAATTCTGATCATATGCAGAGTTGGATGTATAGTTAAACATCTCACCAAACACTCCATTCAGACATTAACGACTCATTTTTAGACAAAATGCATGTAAACAAACAAATTCCTTAGTCCCCCCCATAGAGCTAAAGAAGATCATGTTCTATATTTGGGCGCCTTCATCGAACCAACCATGTTATTCCCTCATACATGCCCCAAATTGATATCCACGTGCTCTATTAATTGTTTGAGCCTTCGTTTAACAAACAATGTTTAAATTATTTATTTATTTTTCTCGTCATGGTTTATGATTCAGTTGATTTTCATTTCTTGCTTTGATCTTATTCCTGTTGACCTGCACAAGTAACGTACATGAGTCTCATACCATCGTGGGGTTGCTGATGGCACTCTGATGCTAAAATCAGATAGGGATCTGAGGAAGGTGTAATATTGTAATAGAAAATTTGTAGCGCACCTTAGCTTACCAACCTCATGTCTTATATATAGCACAAAGAGTCATGGTTCAACCAGGTCATCGTAGGCATAGTTTAGAGAGGAGATCTTCGTGGAGATCCCTATCTAATTAGGAGTCGTGTTGTAGGAAGGAAGTTTCTTGTTAGCTCTGTGCTCATAGATTTTTTTCTATGCCCGCTCAATTTCAGTTTGCTAAGCGGACCCGGACTCTCATAGCATGCTAGGCCCACATGTCTCACAGTCATCCTCAATACCTATAAGCCTTCTTTAGGTAAGTATCTCAAGGATCAGCTTCGGACAAGCAACTACAGCTGCTCTCTACTATCAACTAGGAAGCAACCACCAGAGTATTTTTCATACAGGGAAACTCCCTTCTACAGATTGTTCTTGGATTGGGAACTATCTCCCGCGTATCTAGAGGTGCAGAGCTAATAGGGAACTTCTCTTCTACAACACGACTCATAATTAGATAGTGATCTCCATGAAGATCCCCTCCCTAAACTACGCCTACGATGACTTTGTTGAACCAAGACTCATTGCACTCTAAATAAGACATGAGGTTGGTAAGCTAAGGTACGCTACAAATTTTCTGTTACAGCATTACACATTCCTCGGATCTCTGTCTGACTTTAGCATCGGAGTGTCATTGGCCACCCCACGGTGGTATGTGGCTCATGTGCATTACTTATGAAGGTCATTAGGAACATGGTCAAAGCAGGGAGCGAAAATCGAATGCATCAATTTGGCGTTGTCCGTGGGGATGACATAGTTCTTAACTTTACACTAAGCGTCGTCTCCTACCAAATCTCAGAGAGACGGTGACCACCAGGACATGCAACAATGAACCAGGAGACACGTCCAACGCTCCGGCTGTCCCTATACCAGCCTTTACTATGCACGGGTAGCCTACTCATGCCCCTGCACCAATGGCAGTAACGTCGGACCCTAGAATCGAGGTGCTGACGTCTCAAATAAAACATATTATCAATGCGGTGGAAATGCTCACACGATAGAAACCACCCGCTGCTAATAGAGACCAGGATTAGCACGGATCCCCACCTCCAGTGGACGATAGGGAACAAGCATATGAGAGTCAGGCCTCTGCTCGTTCCCATTGGACTAAGGGAGGCTGCGCGGCTAACACCGATCTAGCCGCCAGGACAGAGAGGTTCGGTCTCATGAACCATCTCCGCAGAGGAGCGCACGACCCGGATGTACTATATCGCCTCTCCGTCCCACCATTTGTGGACCGGATCATGAGTGAAACACTTCTGAGAAAGTTCACTCCCCCGAAGCTCGATTCCTATGACGGGACCATCGATTTGTTCGATCATCTACGCCATTACCAGCACGTAATGGCGATCAAGGAAGGATCAGAATCCGCCATGTGCAGAACCTTTCCCACCAGTCTTAAAGGCCCTACATTGAAGTGGTTCCACAGCCTTCCACCGAAGTCAATCGACTCCTTCAAAACAATGACAAAGAAATTCTTGACATGTTTCGTCGAAAATCAGTGTTTCAGAAAAGGCCCACACTACATACTCTCTCTAAGGTAGAGGTTCGGCGAGACACTCCGATAGTATGTCACACGCTTCAGCAATGAGCTAACCCTCATCGACGGATGCAGCGACGATATAACTGTGACGACATTCACTGCGGGCCTCAAAGATGGAAAGCTCTTCGAGGAACTCACCTTGGATCCTCCTCTAGACATGGCAGAACTCCTCAAGAACATCCAGAGACATATCACCCTGGAGGAGTCAAGGACTGCTAAGAGGGAGACCGAAGGCAATAGCAAACCCACAGCTTCTAGGGACAAAAATGAGGGAAAGACACACGAGGATGAGGAGCAGAACAAGAGGAAACACACTTACAATAGATTGAATCCTACTCGTCCCAGGCTAGAGAAATCATCTAACTACGTTGAATCCAGAGCCATGAAACCCCTAAATGCTATTCTGTCGGATATACTCAACTCCATGAAAATTTGGGAGGAATTGAAGTGTCCCCCGAAGGCACGTGAAGACTCTGCTAAAAGGGACAACGACAAGTATTGTGCGTACCACAAGGAGGGCGGCCACAACACCAACGATTGCAAAAGTCTGAGGTATGAAGTAGATCACTTGATCCGCAAGGGCAAATTGAAAGACTTCCCAAATAGATAGAAAATGAGACTCCTGGGATAATATACGTTCTTCATGGAGTCGGACCGAATGAAGACCAGATCCTGCAAGCGGACTCTGCTGAATATGTGGACATGACTCGCGGATGAAGACATACGCATTTGCTATTCGAAAAAATTTAGAACCCCATTCCCACTTTGACTTTCACCGACAAAGACTTTGATGGAGTTCAAGCGCCACACAACGATGCCTTGGTCATCTCCATTTCCATCGCAAAGTAGGAAGTGGAAAGAGCTCTCGCTGACACAGGAAGCTCGCTCAACGTTCTGTTCTACAATGTTTTCCGCAACATGAACCTCAATGAGGAAAACCTAGCGCTATCAGAGCACCCACTGATCGGATTCAGCGGGGAAAAATGTTTTCCCATTGGAAAGGTAAGATTAGCCACAGTAGTTGGAGAATCCCAGCTCAGGAAAGTCCTATTTCTTGACTTCATGGTGGTAGATGCACCATCATCCTACAACCTCATCCTGGGAAGACCGTGGCTACACCAAATGGAAGCAGTGGTCTCCACCCTTCATCAGTGTGTTAGGTATACTGCTAACAATTCAGAAGGAAGAATACGTGGAGACCAACCTCCGGCACGAGGCTGCCACCATGAAACAGATAGAATGCTCCTAGATTCATCAACATCTTGCAATGTAGTTTGAACCAGAGCCAGGCCAAACGACGACGACTACATCACTTTCAGGTGGAACATGAGCAACAAGCTCTTCGGTTCTGCGAGATAAGAAGGCCAAGGTTAGCAAATGCGCATACTCCCGATGCCATGTTAGTATGGAATTTGCCCCTCTGCCAGGTGTACTCTTAAGTAGCTTGTATGACGCCCAACAACCTGCTAGAAGATTTGCGAAATCTATCTGAATTCATTTTGAGGCCAAGATCAGTTTATCTCCATCAACAGTTAGTTAAGTTGTTTGTTTCCCTTTCCGTAGTCAATATTGAGTTTAGAATTCTTAAGAGACTTATGTGATTAGCAATCATTTAAGAAATAAAACAAGAATTTTATAAAAAAAAACTCTATTGATTATTGGAAAGATGTAATAGCAAACACCTTGAGGCAGATACAAAAGATTACATATCACGAACGCCCTAAGGCGGATACAAAGACTAAGTACTATAGGCATCTGAATACAGTGCGAACTGAAGTAAAAGACTCGCTCAGACAACTCTTCTATGTACAACGTCCAACGAAAATTTGCAAATCCTTTGATGTGAGTAACTTGTCAGTGATAACAAAGATAAAAACTGCTCGACCCCTTCCGAAGACGACAATGGAGTTAAGAGAATGGGAAATGCTTCCCAAGATAAAGACAAAGTATAAGAGGGGATTGAAAGTACTGAGCAGTCAGATTGCTCCATCAAATCACTCCAGGAAAGTGCTCTCCTTACAGCATTGAAGACCTCACGACTAGCTGCTGATTTACTCAAGAGACGTTTCATCGTCTATCCAACCTCCTCAAAGGGCTTAGAAAAAGGAAGATGAGGATGGCCACAAGCAGCGACGTAGTTACGGTCTCACAATGCTATCAAGAAAGACCACTTTCCCATATGCAATGGCAGGTGTGACTGAAAGCTACCACATCCAAAAACATCGCACATCGACTAACACTTTGATCAACCATTGGTTAGAAGCGGATTCGAGCACACAAAGACACAAGTGGTACGGTGTAACACCAAGGCATATCCCTAGTAGAAAATCCGTCCTACTTCTTCGTGATATGAGAAGAGGTTACGAGACCTCAATGGATTAACTACGTGCCCACCCACAACAGGTGACCACACATAACAACAACTATTATCATTCCTGGTCTATGTAAACATCAGAACTTTCGAAAACTCTAGTGATGGAGATCCAACTTCAGCCTTTGGAAAATCCAAAGTATTTTCCTCAGCCTTTGGATAACCCAAAACATCTTCTCCAGACAAGAACATTACAAGAAATAAACTCAACAAAAGATGGTACCTACAATGATTGAAAAACACCATTATATAGACATAGTGGTTCACCAAACGAGCACTCCAGCATCAATTGCCAAGCATTGAATGTTGTATGGGAAAATGAAAGATAACGATTCCCAAGGAAAATGCGCAGACCACGTTAATCAATTAATGGCGCTCCACACAACCCCATACATTAAGGGGGAGTAACTGATATACTCAAACATTATGCAGCCTACACCATACACGTGTCACCGCGCGATCTACGTCATACATGCAACGCACCATTCATGAAACCCTAGCCCTTCCTTTGCGGTCCCATGGGCCCAGCCTGTCATTCGAACATCACACTGTCGCATGCTTGGCACGAGCACTTGAGGATCCTAATCAACTTTGACGTACAAACTTTACCACTCGCTGAGTTAAGGTAACTTCGTTCACACCATGAACCACTAGGTTGACATGCCACTCAGTAGGTGGAACCTCTGGTCAAACCGGGCAAGCTTAGTCAGTCAACACTGATGACGATAGCTTCTGGTTCACCCCAACACCTAGTCTTTTTAGCGCAGGCATCGACGGTTTAGAAAGTCGGAGTCTTATCAGCGCAACCACGTTTGATGACGACGACTTGCCATGGATCACTGCACCATTCACAGTCAGTGTTCGCTGAACCTAATCAGGTAGCCTAGCTGGTGACGACCAACAACGAAAGCTTCTGATCAAAGCCTGGACTTGTAGCCCATACTGCGAGGGTGTAGATAGTTCGGAAGGTTGGAGCTTAGTCATTCTGGAATTAATTTCGATGGCTCGCCACGGGACCACTGTTTTTCAGCGTAGCCGCCAAATCACCAAACTTAGACTTGTAGCCCGCGCTGCGAGGGTGTTAGGTAGTCTAGAAGGTGGGAACCCAGTCTGCCACGACCTGATTTCGATGGTTTGCCACGGGACCACTGCTCTTCAGCGTGACGGCCAAACCCGCCAAAATTTGTAGCTTGGTGCACTCAGGTGTAGATAATTTGGATGGTGGGAGCCTACTCAGTCTCGAACTAATTCCGACAGTTTACCACGAGATCAGTTCTCTTCAGCCTAGTCGCCAAACCTTTACTTCCCAAATTTGTCGACCGCTTTGCTAGGTCATAAATAATTCGAAATGTGGAAGCCTTGTCAGTCCCGAGCTGATTCCGATTGCTTGCCACGACACCACTGCTCTTCAGCTTGATTGCCAAACCTTTACTCCCTGAATCTATTGATTGCTCTACTCAGTCACAAAAGATTTGGAAGGTGGAAATCTCAAACAGCTCTCCACACGACCTTCGCTCTCCCTCAAGACTATGGACGCAAATATGAGCTTAGCTGAGTCAACGCCTTCACACTCAAACGGATTGACATTCTAACATTAGAAAAATGTCACTCTTGATGATACAAGGATAGTACAACCGGTGCCCGGATGAAAGCTACTTAGGACACCAATCCAAGCTTACGGTGTCTGACTCGATGCGAATTCTCTGACATGTACTTTCGGCCACCACAGCTTTCTCGCGGCAACAGCTACAGCTGACCAGTCAGACAAACAAGAAAAATCTTAAACAACTTACCTATGGAACATGAAACAACTTGAGTGACTCAACCCCCAGTTAAACTATTCGCAACATGCCCATTATCGGACATAACTACGCAACAATGACCCTAAGTCATTCACAATACAAAGCGATAAAGCTCTCTGCCGTAGACAGACCATGCAATGTCCTACTGATTCAACCAGCCTATGCCAAAGTAAGATGACAAGGAAAAACAAAAAACATGCAATAGAGACACCGAGTATGAAACGAAAAATATTGTTTTAATTAATGGCCAAGACAAAAAGTGTACAAACACACAAAGTTTGCTCCTAATCAGGAGAAGGTACAAAAAACGGAAGAACTAAGCTTAGGAGGAACATGGGAAAAAATTGCATCTATACGCGCTTCAACCTGGACGTTAGGGATCGAACTGTCTTCCTAGCCCGATGACTCAGAGGTAACATACAAGTCCACATATGACTTTTTCTTATAGTGGCTAAAATCCCACTCCGGATGCTCCTCCTTCATCACCGCCAACAGTTCCAGCAGGCCATAAACAACCCAGCGAAACTCACATTTGCCTTGTTCCTGGAGAAGCTCTTCCTTTCGCACCTTTGCATCATAAGGTCACACTCCAGTAGCTCTGACTTGCCAGTTAGTGCATCAACCTGATAGTGCTCTATGGCTAAACTGCTCTTCACAGCACTGAGTTCATGCCATCCTAGTTCGAGTTGGTCCTCGGCCTTCCGCGCTTCTTGAGTATAGAACTCCACATCAGATTCCAATTGTGACTGAAGTATCCAAATGACCTTCCAATAGTGCTAGTTGTGGCATAGAATAAGACGGTGAGCAATGCAGACTACAGGAGACACGGCCGGTACCACGACCACTTTCAGGCGAGTCAATGGTGGGGTGATCAGATTCCATCACCTCAGGCAAATCTTCAACGAGGCCCTCTACCAGAGCGGCCCCACGCGAATCAACGCCAGCACAAGCCACCATTGTAACCTGCACCAGACAGTCATTCAGAGCCTCAACCTGCACGTCGCTAAGGTTTGACCCGTCAGCAACTCCCGACAATCGCAAATAATCTTTCTCCAAGCCAGGAACATTAGTATCCACCTCAACAGGCCTAGCGAACTCGCGCTTCTCTCTCACCGGAGCAGGTCGTGCCGAAGATGACCCAGTCCTAACGCGAGGATTCTTCTTCACAAAAGAATCAAACGTCTCAGATGGATCCCCCGCATCAGACAAAACGGGAGTCTTGGTCCTAGCAACATTCCTCTTCCTAGAAGGGGCCCCATCTTCCAGCTTAATGCGCGACTCTCGATACAGAGTGGGGGCGACGTGCCAATTGTTTCACAGCCCACTACGAATGAAATTGAAAACTCTTATGATATCAATCGCCTCCCTTTTTGCCATGACGCGGAATGCCTCCATGGTGATTTGCTCCTCTAAGATAAAGGGAACAATGAAAAACCTTCCTTCAAAAGAACACAAACAATGATCACTCAGACCACTATCATGCACATCAAAGTCATAGGAAAAAGTTGAACTTACGAAGCAGCCTGAACTGTCGCTCAAGTGAACGACTCTTGCACCAAAATAGTTCGAATCAGCAGGGGACGGAAAGCAGTACTTCTGCCAGAACTCAAAATCATCCGACAGGTTAATGAAGCAATTCGGTGAATTCATCTTGCAAACAACATTGCTCTGCAGTCGAGGAACGGTCAGCAACTGAATCACTCGCGGGGTCACACTAACGCCGACCTCCTTAGCACTGAGCAGAATCATGATAACGGTCATGTATGCATTGGGTCTCAACTGAGCCAGAGGAATCCCCAAGAAATCCAATAACTCCCAAACCACGTCCAAAATCGGGAAACGTATTCCAGTTTGAAGCATCCCTCGATGTAAACAAATGAGGCGAGCCGGAGGCGACATTGGCATCTAATCGCTCGTTTGAAGATACAACGGCAAGTCTTAAAAAAAACTTTAGGCCCTTAGCCATAACAACATCATCAAAAAGGTTTTCTCGAGCCATGAAGAAAACGAACGAACCTTTCAGAACAATATCTTCAAAAGCAAGTAAAATAGAATGGTCAGTCTCAACACTGCGGATGACCTATATAGAGGATAAGTTTCCGCCTCTTTTTCGTCGACCTACGCATGCCCAATTAATGCAGCGTGCGGCTCAAGCAACAATTCATACTCAATCATCATGAGTGCCACATCCCTTCAAGATACGACTTAGCGAATCGATGTGACGACCCACTAACTTGGGGAGAGTAACTAATGATACATAAAAATGGTCACACTCCTGAGCCGAACACGTGTCATGATGATCTCGAGGAACTACAGGCCCAAGCATCGGCCCAACACAGATCCAGCCCAAGCGGATCTAAGCCCGCTCAACTTCAGTCTGCCAAGTGGACCTGAACTCTCACAACATGCTAGGCCCACATGTCTCACAACCATCTTCAATACCCATAAGCCCTTTTTAGGCAAGTATCTCGAGGATCAGCTTTAGACGGGTAATTACAGTTGCTCTCTGCTTCCAACTAGGAAGCAAACACCAGAGTATCTTCCACACAGGGAAACTCCCTTTTACGGATTGCTCTTGGACTGGGAAATATCTCATGCGTATCTAAGAATGTAGAGTTAACAGGGAACTTCCCTCCTACAATATGATTCTAAATTAAAGAGGGATCTCCACGAAGATCTCATTCCTAAATTACGCCTACGATGGTCTAGTTGAATCAGAACTCCTTGCACTATAAATAAGACATAAGGTTTGTAAGCTAAGGTAAGCTACAAATTCCTTGTTACAACATTACACCTTCCTCAAATCTCTGCCTGACTTTAACATCGGAGTGTCATCGGCCACCCCACGGTGGTCTGTGGCTCATGTGTGTTACTTGTGCAGATCAACAAGAACAGAGTCAAAATAGAGAGCGAAAATCGACTACATAAAAAATGTCTAGGTATACCAACCAATATTCCTCTACACATACAATATCATACCTAAGATCTGACTTAGAATTTTCCAGGGTTGCAAATACTCCTAGTTGGGCCACCAGCAAAATTTAAAATACCCAGATATTTATTATATTTTTGGTTTTGGAACATTAATTATCCAAGATTGACTTGTCTACAGAAGAAAATTCTCACTTGGTACCATTCCAATCACTCACCCTGGTTATTACCATATTCATTCACATATCCAATCATAGAAAGAAGCTGTATTTTCTCTTTAATTTATTTACAAGCAAACATTCATCCGCGTTTCCTGAACTTACTGCTTCTACTTTCTAAAAGTAAAGCCTATTGAAATCTTCCAATCCTTTATTGAAGCTTTCAGCAATAATATTTTCTAAACGCGCAATCAGCACAAAGATTATTTTCCCCTAAACTCCTTATAAACCAAACAGATCAAACAAAACCAAATCCATCCATATGTATATTTTTTCTTCTTCTTCTTCTCTCAAAGTCTCTCTTATTATCTCTGATGGGGCGAAGAACTCTTCAAGACCTGTTAGGCATAATCAAAGACAAAGCATCATTAAGCAAAGCAGCTCTCCTATCCAAACCAAACACCTCTTCTCTCCACCAAGCAATTCTGAGAGCCACCACACACCGTCCGTCTAGCCCACCACCAGAGAAGCATGTCACCTTCCTCCTCTCCCTGGGCGGAGACAGCTCCCGCAACATCGCCGCCACTTGCATTAAAGTTCTGATGGACAGACTTCACAAAACACACAATTCCACGGTTGCATTCAAGTGCCTTATCATGGTCCATTGCATCATCCAAAAGGGCTCCTTCATTCTTCAAGATCAACTCTCCATCTACCCTTCCACTGGTGGAAGAAATTACCTCAATCTCTCCAACTTCCGCGACAACTCCACCGCCTTGTCCTGGGACCTCTCCTTGTGGGTCAGATGGTATGCAAGGGTTCTTGAGTCGCTCTTGTACACTTGCAGGGTTCTTGGTTTGTTCTTCTGCGACACCACCAATCCGCAGCAGCGAGATGAGGAGGTTTCTTCTCTTTTCAATACCGATTTGGTTAAGGAAATCGATGTTTTAGTTTCTTTGATTGAAGAGATATGCAGTTCGCCTGACTTGACTGGTGGAGACGGAGATAAGATAATTTACGAGGCTATGGCTTTGGTTGAGAGAGATTGTACTTGTGCACAGAAAGAGCTTTTCATTAGGATCAACGAAGTTAAATTGAGAAGAACAACCACCACAGCAATAGATTATACCTTTGCTGACTCTGTTGAGTTGATATGTATATTCAGAAGATTTGAAAGTTGTAGAGAGAAGCTAACAACTATGTTCTTGAACAAGAAGGGTGGTATTGGAGATTGTTTGTGGGGTTTGGTATTGGAGATGAAAGGAAATATTGAAGATGATATGACGAAGATGGAAGAGAAAAGACCAATGAGAATTTGCGCAAGTGAGTCGGCTCGGTTTGGAAATACAATGATTCCATCCATTAACTCAGTATCGTTCGCTTCTTGTAGATTCAAACTTGATCGTCTTCCGCACACCCTACTGAGTTCCGATGATTATTAGTGCTACCAACCCTTTACGCAACATGTACCATCAAATTGAATTCAGTCATGGCCAGGTGCTTATGGTTTTAGGTTTGGATTGAATTATGATGGATTTACTTTGAAAACCGTCTTTATTTTTTGGGGTGTAAATTTAATTAATAAGTGAGTATAGTTTTGTACATATTTTCTTCCTGCTTTGTTCCTCCAACAATGGAAGACCATTTCTTGGGTGCAACGGGTTGGGTCCAAACACCGATGTCCAACGGTTCTATCTTTTTTTGGTTTTAAATGATTTGATAACTTGAATGTAAGAGGCCAGTAAAGTAAGACGTAGTTGATATTTTAAATTGTGTCGTTGATTATGTTAATGATTTTGGATAATGGTGGGCACTGAAGCCAGAAAAAAAGTAGCATTGATAGAGATGGGAGAGGGACAAGTTACCCTTAACTAATAAAGTATGAAAAGGAGAGTTGAATTTCTAGGTAGTTTTGGAACTTGCTGTTGTTAATCTCCATTCATCTGACTTTGGTTGTGCGGGACTACTCTCTTGAATTTTTTTTTAGGCCGTTGGCATTAATATATATAATTAAGTATGATTACAAACTTGTAGCCCTGAGATGAAGGATTGTGATTTTATTTTTTGAGTTAATTCGGTCTTTTAATTTTAAGAAATATTTTGGTGTATAAAGAAAAAAAAGGTAAAAATTTTGAGGATACATGAAATATGTAAAAAAAAAAAAAAATCAACTAAATAAATCTATTAGATAAATTAAATAAAGCTTAAATACCAATAAATGAAACAAACATGAAATCAATATATAATTAGAAAATAAATGGGTCGTTAAAAAATCAATAAATAATTAGAAAAAAAACTCGAAATTTACAAAAAAACTCTGAAATTTGTCGAAACAGTCTTCGAAAAAATGAAAATTTGCTCATTAAGTTTTGTGTTTTTGGTGAAAAAATCGAATTTTACAAAAATTAAATAATTTTTTTCAAAAAAACATCGAAAAAAATGTAAATTTATTTTTCGCCTTTTTTCTTTTCGTAATATAGAAAAAAAACGAATATTTCGGTGAGATTTCCGCGAAATTTGCAAAAACTCATTCCATGCCGTAGCCATGTTGTGAGCCTCCATATTGAGGTCTTTATATACATACTTACAATTTTATAAGGTTAGCAAAAAGAATAAGCGTCCAATATTACTAATGATTAGATGCCAAATTCAGTCCATAGCAAAAGTAGGTTGAGAGTTATCAGCATGGAGAAGATCAATAAGTTTCGCCGAATCTCCAAAAAGGATGCATATCTTCTACTTCTGTGCCTGAATTAGTAGTAGGGTTGCCATAGTACTATCGAGAACTTTTCCCATTATCGAGCAAGCCACTGCAGCTAAAACTTGTCCATGAAAATCAACCTAAAAACGAGTCAAAGAAACAAGCGTCAAAAATGACAAAAATCGTGTTCGGGTCCAAATTAAGGGAACTAACATAGGCTGATTAGATCTGAAGTTAATTCTGTGGTGTCGTACTGACTGGATTTGGGCTTGAATCATAGCAATTTGAGAAATCACAGTCTCGAAAAGGGGGTCAAAAGTACTCTCTTAAATGTTATGTTCACCTGGAAATACTTCAAATCGAATGTCATTAGAAGAAATTATCACATGTCAATTTGCATACTTTAATCAAATGTGTATAATGTAGGGCTGCAACTTCTACAGGTTGGAGTGTATGATTTCTTTATGACTATTGACAATTAGTACTTCTGTCATTATGACTTGCCCTTACTTTTTCGTTTTCAATGCAATTTTATATGTAACTGCAAAAATTAAAAAATTGAATTGTTTATTCACAAGTGGTATAAAATCTCTTACAAAGAATATTTGAAATTAATATCTAAAATAATAACTATATAATTTTAACTATATAATTTAATGAAAATACATACCATTAGCCAACTCATACAAAATTTGAGGCTCATATAAACCATTGTTTTTTATGAAATTGTGTTAGGATCTTATTATGTTGGCAAATTTCAGATTTTTTAAGCTTCAACTTGATAATTATCTGAATTATTTTGTGATTTTAGTTATTACACTCATTTGCCCTCGCGAGGTTATCGATATTGTGACATTTGGACTACACTGAATTCAATTTGGTATATGCACTATACTTTTGATAGTTGTATTTTTTTTATTAGTTAATAGATTGTGTAGGAAATTTTTTTATAACTACTATTATCAACTAATAATTATTTGCCATTTTGCCTTTCTCCCGGGACTAAAATCTTGGGTCTGCTATTGGCGAGGCCTAACCCAAAGGTTTAAGAGGCCACTCCTCTACACACTTTCAAGTTGAGCTTGATCAAGGCTACGAGCCCAACCCAGTGTAACAATTCATATTTGTGTTGAACTTAGGTTGTCCAAATTTGATTTAGTTCAGTGAATTTAGATCGAGTTGGTTATGTTACACCTGAGGTTTTTTTTTTACAATTTTATTTTAAGGCAAACGTGCCACCCAGTGGGATGTTACACTTGAGTTAATTGTACTTTATCTCAGTTCTACTTTTAAAATATAAAATGAATAATATAATAAATAAAAGTTAAAGAATATAAAATGAACCAAAAAGGCCCAGTTTAGGACCCATTGAGTTTTTTTTTTGTTGGGTTATTGATGTTGGCTTGAATCGTCTCACATCAAGTAAAGATGAGTTGTCACAAAGGTTTAGAAGGAGGTGGTCCCAAAAAGTGGTATCAGAGATGACGGTTCGACCTAGAGTTGGCGAGGTGGAGGTGCAGACGACAAATTGTACAAGGAAAGTAAAGAGAGTAGGCATAGGACAACGAGCTAGGTGGAACATAGGTCTTTCATGTGAATGATCCAGGGTTAGGCTCCAAACCCTTGACAAGGCCAAGTGGATGTCCTACAAATCTGTACGAGGTGGAGTTAGTACAGTGGTTGCGATTAGGTGGAGCCAACAATAGTCGAGCCTGTATACTAATATTACTCTCAGGATCGTGGTTGTGTAAGACACTCTAGGATAAATGTACTTCGAGATATTATGAACCAAGTGGATTGTAGGATGTGTGACGATTCACACCAAAGGTGAAGATTGTTGGGTTATTGGTGTTAGCTTGAATAGTCTCACATCAAGTAAGGATGAGTTGTCACGAAGGTTTATAAGAATGTGGTACATTCCCTAATAGCAATGAGGCATTTTGGGGAAAATCTCACACCACCAAAGCCCATAATGGAGGCCCAATATAGTGGCATTTAAGATGGGAACAATATCGTTGCTATGTCTAATGGACCAACGGATGCACACAGATGCGTGGTGCCTTGACACTTTTACCTATAAGGACATTAAACATCTCTCTTTTGCACTCCTTTTCTTTATATTTAAAAAACAAGAAGCCACTCGCGATCTTCTATGTTATTATTTCTTCTTCTTGGTTTGATAGGTTTCTTATTTAGATCTACCTTTGAACTTCTTAAATCCACAATCATTTTTTTGTCTCTTTCTGACATTTCGCTATTTTTAGATGGGTTTTTAGTAAATTCAATTGTTGGGATGGTGAAGAAGAATTTTGCTATCATTAATAGTAGGTAGAATGCATTTAGTGAGTACTTATACCATACTGGAAATTAAAGTAGGCACTCTTTGCATATAACCCTAAGTTTCCGATTGGATTCAAAACTTGGGATCAAATGGGTAGTTTGGAAAACACTATAAAACTAGATCCCAGTTTTGATTTGAGAGAATCACTAGATTTATTTTGAAAACCCCTAATTTCTCTTAGCAACATGCAAGTAGAAGAATCTAATAATGGATTTTAAGCAATGAAATAAACAAACAAGAATATGAAATTGTAAAGAGAAAATAAGAGACAATGCCACACCAAGACCACAACCATGAAAAGAAGTGATGTACGATTTTTAAACAAAAGTTCATTGTTTTGTTTAGCAACAAGAAGACATGATATCAATTCTGAATACTTTTGGAACCCACATTTACGATATTTTTACTGAAACATGGAATGTTGAGAAATTTTTCTCCAATAAATCTAAATCAGTAATTTTTTCATCACAAATTTTTAACTGTAAAGTGGTACGAAATAAGGCAAAATTGTGTTCCGCAATTATCTTAAAGTCTTGTATGTGTAAATTCATTCATTCATAGCAAGCTTTTGGAAAATTTTCCATCTTCAGTTGGTCATATCCTTCCATTGAGTTAACCTAAAACATAAGATATTGAGAATTATTTAGATTTTAAGCGTTCATCAAGATGGTGGAAGAGAAAAATTAAAGATTTGGCTCGATCTTTCTAGGAAGACTCACCTTTGTTTTTTAATTGTGGATCTAAGATTTTTGGCATCAAGATGGACATTGGCATCAAGTACCAAGGTAATGTAGTTGTTACCCGTGAGGTTGAGACTAGCAAACTCAAGCTTAGTGAGACTTGTCATTTGCAAGTTATAATATAAAACCATTTTCAATTTAGAGAATGACCCTATTTATAGGCATACAACCTTAACGATAGAGAAACTAAAAGATTCAAGTTTCAATCATGATGAGACAAAAATAACATATCAATGAGGATAAACTAAAGATATTTTACATTATAGATATGCAAGAACAATCCATCGTGTGCAAACATTTGATAATATCTAGACTATTATAAGGAATAGTTCTAAGAATTGTCTTTGCATGAGTAAATTTATGGAAGGACAATTGTGAATTATTTCTATAAAATATAGTTAATAAAATGTTCTAAAATATCTATAACCACAAGTCCTCTATGGATCAACTCTTACTTGATTAAGTACATACTACTAAAAACTATTACAAGGATTTGTACATTTGCGAATTATACAATAAAATTAACAAGTGCTTGGGAATGTGGTTGAGGACTTATTTGGTACAAACTTTTTTTTTACCTAAAACATTTAAATTTTAATTATTTATTTATTTGTGTTTTTTCTTCTTTGCGTTTGGTTATTTGTCATTATTCAACAAAATGTTTATTTGACTGGAAACTTGTGTGAAAGTTTGAGCAGAAAGTAAAAAAAAAAATTATGCAAGTGTTTTCGTGATTTTAGAAAAACTTAAACTTGCATGTGAGTACCAAATATTATTGGGGCACATGGCTTTAAATGTGCTCATAAACACTATATCATTGTGATTGGTACAATCCTCAAGATCTGTGTCAAAATTACTTACGATATTTATTACAAAATATTGTTCATGCTCTAACTTGCAAAATGAGACATCATGACCTCGAGATTTGCACCAAGGTATTTGCCTAAGGATATGTAATAACTATATACTTGATCAAGTATTTATATAGATTTAGCTTTCTACAGGGAATATGATACCAGTAGTCTCAGTCCCAGCCAAACTGGTACAATCCTGCTTATATATACATACCCTTTATGCAACTATAGGGAGACAAGCAATCTAATCCAGTACATGCTATTCCTCCCTGCCTCGTTATGACTTGAGCATCAGAGTGTTTTTACAAGTATACTCCATATCTAGTGCATCTGATACATCCAGGAGTAGCAAAGTCGATCCAGCAGGAAGAAACCAATCCGTAGATTTTCGTCGAACCTTCTCGATGAACGTCAGACAACATATTTGCCCCAACACTGTCGAACGAATTGATTTAGACTATCTTTCTGGAATTTTTTGAAAATGTTTTTAGAGTTTTCTTGAATTTTAGATTTTTTTAATCCATTTGTCATGCCTTGAATGTCATACCCCGATATTTAAAAATATTTGATAAATAAATTTTCAAAATTTATTCTGCTCGACCTACTCGAAAACTAAAACGCGAACTTGTTTTAATATTACCATCTAGTCTGATAATTCAAAACTAAAACACCAAAACTTACCAAAGGAAAATCAAGCATGTCCAAACTACATATGGACAAAATAAGTAACAAAAAGAAGTACATTAAGAAATATCGATGAGGGTGCAACATACACATTTTTCTACCTGGTCTAAAATAAATAAAGACTTAATGACCAACTAAAAGTCTCTCAATATTAACAATTATGGAAGTTCTAACAAGGAATTTCTCACCATGACTGAACACAGTATGACACCAACAAGGTTTTAAGGCTGCACTCATCTCTCACCAAGACTAAACACGTTATGACACATACAAGGCTCTAAGGATGCACTCATAAGAAAACGTATCAAAGAAGCATGAAAATATATTGGGTTAATAAAAAGCTGGTATGAGTTATTTTTTAATCATTACAATAATTAAGCCATGTACATATGCAATTACATTGCAAACTATTAAATAATCAAACAAGTAACTAATTATTTGACATATTACTAGAGTAACAACAAAATAAAATAAACACCTCATGAGTCATGCCAGAGCCATAATTATTTTCTCTCTTTAAAACCGAAAGGAGGTTTCTCATTCGAGTGAAATATATCATAAAATAATATTAAATATATAAAAATCACAAATATAAATATTTAAGACAATACTTGGGGTTATCATCGGAAGAGAAACCGGCAAAACAAATTAACATTATACATGCCAAAAATTTGTTGTACAATTATTAACCTAACTAATAAACTTATAATTGTGCGTTTTATTCGCAAGTGCATAAGATCAAACAAATAATATGTATGGCAAGAACGAGATAATTCCCACGAGGATTGGTTCAATTATGTTTAAAATAATTTTCCTAATACTATTATTTCATTGAAACCTAATAATTAATTGAATAAGAGAAGATAACGAGAAAAATTAAATGTAAAACTAAATAAATTCAAATAGTGAGAAAATAAGTTAGGGTCGTCATTTGAATAATATCATGCACAATGATACATACCAAATTTCAATGCTCAAATTTTGCCAATTTAAGGGCATGAGTGTCTACTCCTTAAGATATGAATTTCCCTAAACAATGAATAGATATGGGTGTCTACTCTAACTCTTTTCATTATAAAGGTGTTTAACGCATAAATCAATGAAAATCGACAAAAACATAAAATCCAAAACATGATATCTATTTCGGTCATCTATTTTCATTAATTTCAAAAACCGGTCTTACTTGACTCTTTTTGTTACTTGGCATAGACACAAGACACAATCATCAAAATTTACCTATGTAACTACCCTAATAAAAATCATGCATATGATAATTAAGCATAAACAAAATTAATATGAAAGGTGAAATAAAATAAGAAATTAATCAATTGAGCAAGTAATCAAGGCACGCAAAAATTATAAAAATTCATAATTAGTACTTCAATCTATCCCTAATTTGATTAGTTAGGGAAGATTGGTTTTCAAATAAAACATTGAAAAACAGAAGAAATAAAAAAAAACTTTGCTCGCGGTGGTACAAAAAGACGTTCTGGGGTGCAAATAGCTGGAAGAAGCTCTTCCCTCCAGCTGCTTCTTCTTCTTCACACGGTCTGTATCAGCAAAAATTCTAGGTGTCGAGGAAACCAGCGAGGAAATGAGCGAGGGGAGGGAGGTGGCGGGGTGGGAACCGTTCACCTCCCTCGGGATGTGTGCCATCTTTTTTGGTGCGCGCATCCCGAGGGAGGTGAACGGTTCCCACCCCGCCACCTCCCTCCCCTCGCTCATTTCCTCGCTGGTTTCCTCGACACCTAGAATTACTCCTGTATCAGACCACGAACTGAGCAGCAGCTCACATAACAGCTCCTTCCTTCCTTATTCTCCTCTGCTTCTTGTTCTTCTTCTTCCCCGCTTCAGTCACACACAATAGAAACTCGCAGCGAGCAACCCACGAAAAACAACAAATAAGATGGAAAAAACACAGCCAAAAAGGGGTCAAAATTTCAGCCAATAGAGACCCAAATTCACAGCCCAAAATACAGCAAATTCGCAGCCAAGAGAGGTCGAATTGGTAGCCGAGAAGATGGTGAATTCACAGCCAAGGAAGGGTCCAAATTTCAGCCAAGGAGAGGTGACTTCGCAGCCGAGAGGGATTAGACATAAATTTTTTTGTGTAATTGGACTTCCTATTAAGCTAGGCTTTCTTTTTAGGACCTGGCCTTGCACGTGGCATTAGTTTCTTTTTTTTTCCATTAAACCACCTGCCAAAATCAAAATACACAAAATATACTAATTAGAAAATCATTACAAAAAAAAAATACTAAAATTAACTAAATAATCTAACAATTAGGGGTGGGCAACGGGTCGAGGATCTGCTGGTTCACGAACCAGACCGTTTTGCTCTAAACGGTCCGAATTTTAAGTTTGTATTATTAGATACAATTCGGATCCGTTATAAAACGGCTTGAGCCCGATTTCTATTATTTAAAAAGAAACAGTCCGGGTTGGACCCGTTTCAAATCACATTTACAAGTTAAAGTTAAACACTTAAACTTAACTACTTAGAAGAAAGTTTCAAGAGGAAGACGAAGCTGTATCCCTTCTATCTCTTCTCTGCTTGTTTGATTCCCCATCTCGATCGATACGAAGTTGTTGATCTGTAGAAGAAGAAGAAGGATCTCTCTCGATCGATCATCATTCTGTGTTTTCTGTTAGATTCATCAACAAAAACTAATCTGTAGAAAAAAAAGAAGGACCTGACCTGAAGTTGCTGCCTTGGTTGAAGAAGAAGATCTGTTGAAGAAGAAGGTCAAAGGATTTCTCTCAATCGATCATCAGTTTGGATCGAAGGATCTTTTCCCCATAAGGTAATTTTTTATATCATTCTCAAAGAAATTATTATTAGGCTTCTTTTGTGAAGATACCTGAATGTGGTATGCTTAAGTCTTTCAATGAAACTGTTGAAGCTGAAAGTCGCCAAGAAATGATTAACATGTCATTGCAGGATTGTTTCAAAGTCGATATGTATTTAGGTAGAGGTGATACTTTCTGCATTCACATACACTGGAAATGCAATTTACAAATGTGTATTCTTTGTAGTCAGAGGAGAAGTGAGAATGACAACTGTGTGTAATCTACTTCAATGTCAATTTATTGACTGCACTTTGCAAAAGCATAAAATGTTCCTTCTGTTGGGCTTCATGATTCTTTGCTCATTTCATATGTGATTGTAATCGATTAAAAATTATATGTAAATGATACTCTCATACTCCATTCTAGGTATTCAATCACATTGTTGGACAATATATCAACCTTCATCTAAGATCCGTTGAATACATTTTTGCATGTTGTAAACTTGTATATACCTAATTATTTTCTTTCCCTTAAAAAACAGTGGGTACTCCAGACGCCAAAGCTCTTGGTCATCTCTTATCATCTTCTCTTCCAAAGGTACACCATTTCTTTCCTTCTTTCTTACATATTTGTGTTTTCAACTTTGAGATTACAAAACTTTGACAGTAGTAGTAGTTCAATTGGTTTTGTACTGTGATGGGGTTTTGCAATCAATCATTTGATTCAATAAATAGTCTTTGAAAATGAGTTCAATAATGCGCTGCAAGTGTTTGTAGAAATAGCTAGAGCTATGTTGAATTGTATGGCATTACATTGTTTTCTGGAAATGGGGGTCTTGGTATTCTATCTTTTGCCCTTCATTAGTTCAATATGACATTTCCAAGATCTCCTATTAAATGCCCATACATGCATTTAGAATGTCCTTCATCAGGCAATTTTTGTTTAATGCAAGAGCAAAGTAAGTAACCATGTCTCAAAGTACTACCCCCAACGGAATTACTAAAATAACATCTTCTATTGCTACATCACCTTGTCCTGTACAAACAGAAGAATCCATGCCTTCTCCCAAGCCCGTCCCCTCAAGAAAAAAAAAACACCAAATGCACCAAAAACTCCACAATCTAGATTTTGGGTTTGGGATCACATCACTAAGTTTATTGTGAAAGAAAAACACGAAGTTGTAACTGAAGGAAATAGTACGATGGTAGATGTAGATGTACTCAAGGCGAAGTGCAATTACTGTGCTCAAGTGTTTGCATGTGATACCAGTGGCGGTGGCACTAGTACTTTTGGTAAACACATCACCAATGTATGCAAAAAGTATAAACCAAAACGGGATTTAAAGTAATAGGTCCTTGGTAGTTCTAGTGTTGGTAGCAGCATGCTAGTTGCTAGGGAATTTAACCAAAGTTTGAAAGCTATTAGGCGGATGATGAGTGTTATACAACCTAGACTACATGTTCCATCTCGAAGAACTGCTGTGAGGGAGTTGTTACAAAGTTTTCATGACATGAAAGCAAATTTAAAAGGGCAATTGAGCAAGCATATGGTCAGCTTGACTACTGATACATAGACAATTATCCAAAATGTGAACTACATAGTGCTAACAACTCATTTTGTGGATGATGACTGGAATATGCACAAAAGAATTCTAAACTCTTGTATCATTCCTAGTCAACAAGGTAAACAAATAAAGAGGTTGATAGAACAGTGTTTGGTAGCGTGGAAGATTGAAAAGGTGATGTGTATTTCAGTTAACAATGCATCGGCTAATAAGGTGGCACTTCAGTATGTACTTGCTAAAATGAAGATTAAGTCTAACTGTTCACTTATTTTGGAGGGTAAATATATGCATGTGAGGTCTCTAGCTCACATTATTAACCTAATAGTGAAAGAGGGGTTGAAAAAGTTGGATAAAAGCGTGGCATCAATTAGAAATGCTGTGAGGTTTGTCAAATCAAACCCTCAAAGGTTTGCTTATTTCAAGGAAATTGTTGAGAAGGAGTTTTTAACTGACAAAAGTTTTCTTGTTATGGATGTGCCTACTAGGTGGAATAGTACATATTTGATGCTAGAATCTAGTTTGAAATTTAAAAAAGTATCTGATAGGATGAGTGTAGAAGATGACAGTGCGTATTTAGGTTACTTCATAGAAGATGAGGAGTTGGATGATGATGATGAAGTAGATCCGAAAAGAAAGGTCAAAGGAAGGGTTGGGCCACCTTGTGAGAAAAGTTGGGAAAGTGCTGAGGTTTTTGTGACTTTTTTGAAAGTCTTCTACCTAGTGACTGTGAAGATGAGTGCTAGCAAGCATCTGACGTCCCAAACAGTTGTCCATGATGTGATTGTTATGGAAGCAGAGATTGATAAAAAATTTTTGCCCGAGTATATGCAATTTGGAGGTGTTGTGGAGAATGTGCTACGTGATATGGCAGCGAGCATGAAAAAAAAATATAATAAGTATTTTGGTTCAATTGGGTTATTGAACCAAATAGTTGTTGTTGCCCTTATCCTAGATTCAAGGTTCAAATTGAGACATTTTTTACACTTGTGTAAAAAGAAATTGGGGTATAAGGAAGAGGATATTGAAGAAAAAAGTAAGAAAATTAGGGCATTAATGAAGGACTTGTGTGATGAATATGCTCAACAAGTCGCCGGTTCCCAAAAACAACATAAGGGTTCAAAACAGGTAATCAAAAGTTCAAAACTTTTTTCAAACGTTGTTTCATTATTATAAAGTTTATTGGTTATTTCAATTCGCACTTTAATTTAATCAAAATTTTCTCTTTCTTTTGGTTTTTAGCATTCTCAATCAAGTTGACAATAACTCTGCATATGGAAAACAAGGAAGTGTAGGAGCACCAACCGAAAGTCCTTCTATACTTGATGAGATGATGAATGATTGGGAGAAAGAGCTAGAAGATATGGAGGATATTGTGCTTTCACATGAGGTGGATATGTATCTCATGGATCCATTAGAGAAAGCTAACAAGATTGAGATGTTTGAAATTTTGAGATGGTGGAACCTGAATGGGAACAAGTACCCCACACTTGCATTGCTAGCAAAAGATGTATTGTCTATTCAAGTGTCAACAGTTGCTAGTGAGAGTGCTTTTAGCTGAATGCTGATTGATTGATTCCTTTAGATCACTTCTCACTCCAAACTATGTGGAGGCATTAATATGCTTCCAAAATTGTATAAAAAGTGATGACATCAGCAACATTGAGTAAGAAGCAAATGCAGAGGAAATTGAGTTCTATGCAAAGTGTGAAAATGGTAATATTTGAGTTTTTTGTAGTTTGATTTTTTATTATGGTTATTAACATATTCATTATTTGATATTGCTTCTATTAATTATGTTGTTTGTTTTTCTTAGACTTTGCAAAGTTGAAAATCACAACAGCTGAGGGCAGAAAAAGTGATGCAAACTCAAGTGGCCATACTCAAATTTTTCAATCAACATCAAAAGGAAAAGCAAAGGTTGCCCATATCGGTTTGGTGATAATTTAATTTGAGTGGCTATCTTAGCTCTTTATGTTTTAAATGTAATAGATATTGGATACAATTTGAATTTGTAATAGATATTGGATTTTTCAAGTATGTGAGTATGTTATACTTGGATTTGAATTTGTAGCTTGGATTTGGATTTGGATACAATTATGTTGTTTGTTTTTATTGAAGAACAATATTTGGATTTGAATTGCTTGATATTTGGATTTGGACTCATTGGATTTACATTTACTGATTGTACAACATACAGATACAGGGACCAAGGCACGCAGAAAAAAAATTTGCAACTTGCTGGCTGGCTAGCTTGCTTGCTTTGGAAAGCAATGTTAATCTCACTATCAGGACTACTTACTGCCTTTCTGAAAATTTTCTTTCATTGGGAGTCCTATAATGGCAATCTTGGGAGCCCTATCTGGTATGTGGTTTCCTCTTCACTTTGGTAAGCAATGTCAATCTCACTATCAGGACTACTTGCTGCCTATATGGTGTAAATCTTGGGAGTAATGCCCTTTCTGAAAATGTTCTTTCATTAGCATTTCAGGGGATAATTTGCTTGTTTTACTTTTTCCTGGTTTGTACAAGATTGAGGTTTTACTCCTGATGTAAGCCAGTACTTTGTTATTTTTAATTTTTACCGTGAGGTTCAGTTTTTAGCTAAATTGTGTGCCAATGATGCAACATATTCTTATGTATAGAGAAGGTAATTCTCCATAGATTTGGTAAGTCATCACAAAGTCATTAGATATATACGAGGCAAGTAATGACTTCATCTTATTATTCATACATAGATCCACAGGTAATGGTTTAGCATTCCATTGGCTATGAGCTAGTAAAATAATTCTACTTGGGCTACAAGAAGTTGGATCTGTTTGGAACCGGACCATTCCAAACGGTTTGGTCCTAATGTTCAAAATGAGGAGATTCGGACCGGACCGAATCTGTTAAATTTAAACTGTCTGAGTTAGGTTCCTAAAAAATTGGAACCGATCAGGACCGTGCCCACCCCTACTAACAATTATACTTAGAAAAACGATGTTTGGAGTGCACCTTTATGCACTCATCAGCATACCCCTTGCAAAACAAAGTTAATTATACAAAATACATCATGTCTATTCGTAAGAGCTTAACCCAAATTGGAAGAAAATTTACAAAAAATGTTATTCCATTAGAAGTGCGCAGAAGCAATTTTTCAACCAAAGGGGAGAAAAGGTATCCTATTTCGAGTTACAGATCAAAATATTTCAACACTTTTGCTCTGCTATATCGACATTATTTCTCCAAACTGAATAGCTACAAAATTTATTTATCTTAGTTATGTTAGGGTTTGCCACAATAATCATCCCTCCTATTGCTTGAGCACATACCCAATGTATCTCAAGTATATCTAATGGTTTCTTCAACTAATAATAACCTGCACGGGTTATACGCCCAGGGTTATCAATCTAGCTGAAAGGTTAAAACAATATGTTGCTCGCATAACCATACATAGGGGTGGGCAAATGGATCGAAAAACCACGGATTCAAACCGAACCAGACCATATTGCACCAAATGGTTCGGATTTGATTTTGTAATTTAATAAACAACCCGGATCGATCTAGATCTGTTGTAAGAACGGTTCAAGTCCGGTTCCAAAAATTTGAAGTCAAACGGTTCGGTTCTGATCCGTTTCTATAACACTTATACACCTAACCTAAAAAATCCCAATCTTACTTGCTACCGTCACTTCTCTCATATATTTCTCCTATTAGACCACATTCTCACCTCATATTATCTTCTCTGCATCTTTTCGATCTCCATCCATCCATTTATCCTCGTCTTGGCTTATTTTCGTCATGGCGTCTTAGATCATACGAGTTCTTCAAAGCTGCTCTATCGACCAGATCTTCACTCCCTTCATCGTAAATCTTAGTCTCTTCGAAGCTTCTCCTCCGATACCTCTCCCAATACCTCGATTTGAGCCTTTGTCTTCCCCATTGGCGAAAACCAAAACGAGCAACAATAATCCAGCCCCAATGATTATTTGATCTGCTAAACCACCTAGGAGCTTCGACTTGATGCACTTCTCCAGGTTCAATGGCTCCTCTGTATCCATTGCGGAAGGAGCTTTGACTTGACGTACTTCTCCAGGTTGACTGGTTCCTCTGTTTTCACTGGGTAAGCAAGTGAAGAAGATGCAACGATGGTGAGAAAGGATGGGTCTTAATGTGATTTGGGGTTGATTTTGTGGGTCTGGTGAAAGATAGAGTTTGGGGTTTGGTTGAAACTTGAGAGGAAAATGAGAGAGCTGATAGGGAGGATGTGATTGAAGAAACATACTGCCGTTGTTTTTTTCTCTTCTCTTCTATTGGAAGGCACATCAACTTCATCATCAGTCGAAGGTTTACCGAAAAAATTCTTTGACATTTTTGTTATGCAAGGCATGGAGATTGATTTGATTGAACTTGGTCGACTCATTTGCGCCATGAAAGTCCCTCGCCGTCTCCTTGTAAGTCAAATTATACCCCCATTTTTTTTCTTCTTTCAAATGTTTTTTTCTAATGTAATTTGAGATTCTGTGATATGGGTTTTGTTGTGTTTGTGATTCTGAGAAATGGGTTGGTTTCTGATTGTTGAATGATTAGAACATTGGGAATTTTCTACATGGAGGAGCAACAATATCTCTGGTTGTTTTGATTGAGTATTCTCTGATTTCCTCCAATTTTGTATGTTTTGTTTATAGTTTTTGGTGTTTTTGAAGTTGGAAATATGATTAAACAGTGGATTCATTTGGAATCATAGGAACCAGACCGTTCTAAATGGTTTGAATTAGGTTCGGTCCCAATTTTCAAAATGAGGGAACCCAGACCGGACCAGATCCGTTAAATTTAAACGAACCGAGTTAGGTTTTTCCAAATTTGGAGCCGATTTGAACCGTGCCCACCCCTAACCATACACAGTCGGCTAGACAAGAGGTCGAGGTAAATCAATTATTGTTATTTTCCACGGGCTAAATAACAATAAAAAATTTAATTTTCAAATTCCTTTTTTCACAAGAATTTCCTCACACGAAAATTTTGAGCTAAGGGTTTGCTTGGTTAGCCATTTTCCTTGGGAAATGGAATTCATTTCCATTGTTATGCAGATTTCTGCTGTTTGGTTGTTATTTACTGACATGAAGTCGATTCTTCATAAGACTATTTTTTCACTACTCATGGAAATTCAAGTATGAGGGGGAGACCTCGAACTCGGATTCACGGAAACAGTTTCAATTTTCATATCTATTTTTCGTGCAACAAAACAGTCCTTTAGCTCAAAATCAATCAATTTTTTTTCTCGAGCTGTGGCATTAAGGATTTTTCTATAAGTCAATTTAATATCTTTTCAGAGTAGGCAATGTATTGATTGATGCCTAAATTCGACATTATTCTTGCATGATTTTTTACATCAATCAAAATAAAATATTATTTTTTTCCCTTCAATCTAGAATACACTTCAACAATGCATAGCCGAAGTAGGGGTCATCAACTACTTCACTTGAATCATATGACAATACTTTTTTCACAAATAAAGAATAAATGGAAGAAATGAAATTAAAAGATAGATAATAAAATGTTGAGAGATGATGTTATTGAAAACAAAATAATTAAATTGTGAAATAAGATTGAAATATTGAGAATTCTCAAGGGTATGAGAATCACCAAATTCCAACAAAATGATGATAGAATGTATTTTCAATTTATTCCAAAATACTAAAATCACATGGTTTTTCAACTTATATGACTTGAAGTGTGGGATTTAAGAAGTAAAAGTCTTTTAATTTTCCTCAAACTTTAACCAAATCAATTGTTTCATTTCTAAAACATCATTGGATTTCGATTATTTTTCATTGAAAAATCCTAAAAGACATGAAAATAAATTTATTTTTCGATTAAAAAAGATTATCAATTTAACAAATAGAGCATTGTTTCAAATACTTAATTTCATAAATGAAAATACAATCTCTCTACCATTATATTTTCATTGGGCTTAATCTCTTCCCTTTGAGATGAGAGGATTAACTCTTTATTAGTGATGAAAAATAAACTAATACTTAAAAAAGATAATTGAGAAGGGGAAACAATTACTAAAAATGAATAAAATGAAAACAAGAAAGGATTAAATAAAAATGAAAATTACTTAAAATATAAAAAATAAAACTTGCACTTCTCTATAAATAAAAACTTGTACTTCTCTATATTCTCTCTAAAATTAAACCTAGAAAAAAAAACATACCTTGCTATTTATAGGCCTATACCACATGCTTGGACGGTTGCAATCTAACTTCAAAATCTGACGGCGTTGAATTAACTCCTAATGTTTGAAGGCTAAGATTCATTTGTTTGATAAAGTAGATGGTTGAGATGTATTAGAATTAGGGTTTAAGTGGATTCTTGGATGGATTGTGTGGGAATAAATAAAATATCTCAAAAATTCATAATTAAATAATTAAAACTTTGTAAAAGTGATTTAGAGGGATTTTTGAAAAGATATTGTTGAAGGTTGAGATTCATTATCCATAATGGCAAGTATGTAAATATCAAGCATGTAGAAGTGTAAAAGAAAATGAACATAAAACTTAAAATGATTGTGTAGAATGTACATGACGGAGAGAGAGAGTTGTGTTTGTATTTTTCTCAAAATAAAAATTGTCATAACTATGTCATTAGTTGTCGTGTTTTGGAAAAGTTGATATCGTTGAAATGCAATTTCAAAGATCTTTCCAACGAAATCAATAATCAATACAAATGCGTAAATTTTTTAAATACTCATGTCGCCCCATATGCATTTTCCAAAAAAATGCTTAATACATTTTATGTCGTGAGTATTTTCAATATTAATCAAATAAAGAGACGGACATCTTAAGTCACATTCAAGGAACTCGTGCAGGTTAAGGATTGTCAGAGTGATGAAGAAAAAAATGAAACAAAGTATTGGGTTCATGATTGGTGGGTTGATAAGCACTCGAGCTTTCAGATGTTTGCCCAGCCATGATGATCAGAATATTGCACGATCAAGACTCTGGTTATGCAAAATAGAAAAAAATTCTCTTGCAGAAGGAAGGCTCGGGTATTGTTCTGATACCATGTTACAAGCTATTGAAACAAATTAATGTTTATTGATTGGCATGATTGTTTATATACATATCAACTCCTTAACTATCACCTTGATACTAGAGAAGTTAGAGATTTATATGATTAAGAAGTAGAGATAAATTTCTATACAACTAAATTATGATAAATACAGTTAGATGGGGATAAGAATTGAATTGTTGAGATAGGATGAGAGTTGTTGAGTTGGAGTATACTTGGGATGAGAGTTGTGGAGTTAGTGTATACGCGGGTAACGTATTAAACATTTTCTTAAAAAATGACCTAGTTTTACTTAATCTCGCACGCATATCTGGAAAATAAGTGTCCATACAAAAATGTATGATGATTTTGTGAAGGAAAAGAATAAGGCTTGTTCTTCATCTGCCACATGCAATTGGCGATTCAACATCAAGTTTTTGTCTTGTATTGAAGTTGAATTTTCCAATTGTAATATGATCTATTCATGAAACAGGCAGTAAGGTCTCTCAGAGATAACTCATTTATTCCTAAAGCTCTAGTTGTTAATTAGCTAGGATATGAGAGTGAAGAAAGCAAGCTGGAATTGGATGATTTTATTCATACGAAAGAGTGGCTATAAATAGCATTTACATCATACTCTGCTTCATAACAGAAAATAAGAAAAACGTACTGAAACTCCATGAAATAATCCTAAGATCATGGGATGACTCTAACAATCCTAGACTCATGGGATGACTAATTCAAATCCTAAACTGACTCAAAGACTAGTTCAAATCCTAAACTGACTCAAAGACTTATTCAATCTATTGGAACAAGTAAACAAGTACCTGTACTTTAACACTTTCCCCTAAATTGAAAACTCAGTAATCAGTTTAATTCCATCTCTGAACACAATCCCAACAGCCCACGCAGCTTAACAAAAGTGTCCAACTTGAGTGGCTTTGTAAGGATGTCAGCAATTTGGTCTTGACTCTGGCAATACACAAGCTCGATTACACTGTTTTTGACAAGATCACGCAAAAAATGATAACGAATGTCTATGTGCTTACTTCTCCCATGCAATACTGGATTTCTTGATAGTTTGATAGTGGAACTATTGTCACAGAAAATTTGAGTTGCGTTACTTTGAACACATTGCAAAGTACTCAGTATCCTTCTCATCCATACAGCTTGGCAAGCGCAATGAGCTGCAACAATAAACTCTGCTCCAGTTGTTGACAAAGTAACAATATGTTCCTTTCTTGAAGACCAAGCCACTGCCGCTGATCCAAGAGTAAAAATATAGCCAGATGTGCTCTTCCGGTCTTCCAAGTCTCCACCATAGTCACTATCAGTGTATCCTACCAAATAATCGACATAATTATTCTTGTAGAACAATCTGAAATCGACAGTTCTCTTTATGCATCTCAAGACTCTTTTAGCAGCTTGAAGATGTAGATCATTGGATGCCCCCATATATCGACTAAGTAAGCTCACTACAAACATGAGATCAGGCCTAGTAGTTGTAAGATACATCAGACTCCCACTATTTGCTTGAAATAAGTGTCATCAACTCTTGTCCCTTCGGCATCCTTAAAAAGTTTGGTACCTGGAACTATTGGATTTTGAATAGAATTACAATTGCTCATGTGAAACCTTTCTAGCACATCCTGTGAATATTTGTGCTGGCATATGAAAATGCCTTTTGAAGTTTGTTTCACCTGAATACCTAGGAAATAATGCATTTTTCCCAGATCCGTCATCTCAAATTCCTTCATCATGGAACTCTTAAACTCTTCAAACATGCCAAAGTCACCACCAGTGAAAATTAAATCATCTACATACAGGCATAAAATCAGAATCTTACCTTCACTTCCTTGTTTGATAAACAATGTATGCTCATAGGGACATTTGGAGAACCCTTCCTTTAAAAATTAAGACTCAATACGACTGTACCATGCTCTAGGGGCCTGTTTTAGTCCATATAGAGCCTTCTTTAGCTTGTAAACTTTGCCTTCATTTTCCTTTGAACATAACCAAGAGGCTAGTCTACATATACATATTCATCTAGCTTTCCATGTAAGAAAGCCGATTTCACATCAAGCTGATAAATTTCCCATTTGTTTTGTGCAGCCAAAGAGATTATCAGCCTAATAGTATCATGCCTAGCTATTGGAGAAAAGACCTCTGCATAGTCGATGCCGTATTCTTGTGCATACCCCTTTGCCACAAGTCTTGCTTTATACTTCTCAATCTATCCATTTTCCTTGAGCTTAGTCTTAAATATTCATTTTACTCCAATTGTCTTTTCTCCTGAAGGTAATTCAGTGAGCTCCCAAGTTTCATTCTTGACTATAGCTTCAATTTCAGTGTCCATGGCTTGCCTCCACTTTGGCTTCAACACTGCATCCTTGAAACTGATTGGATCATTGTCAACAAATAATACAAGGTGAGCATAATTGTCATCCTCAGAAAGTTCACCTCCACTGACATAGTCAGTCATCCAGGCTGGTGTTCTTCTGGTTCTTGGTTCTCGGACAGCTTGTTCATCTTCAGAAAGTTCAGAACTTGATGGATTTGATGAGTTTTCTTGGGAATCATCAGAGTGTGATTCATCTGCTCTTGGTTCGACTGTCTGCTCTTCATTCTCTACTTCGAGATTCATTGGCGCATCTATTTCTTTGTTCAAGGACCAATCCCAACCTTTCTCCTTATCGAACACTACATCTCGACTAATGATAACCCTTCTAGTGATAGGATTATATAGTCTATAAGCCTTTGATTCCTCACTGATTCCCAACATCACACATGTCATGCTCTTGTCATCCAATTTACTCCTCAATTGGTCATGCACATGTGCATAAGCCAAACAACCAAAGACTTTGAAATGAGCTACTTCTGGCTTGTTGCCGCTCCAAGCTTCCTTAGGAGTTGCATTTTTCACAGCAAGTGTAGGACACCTGTTTAAAATATGCACACTCCACTTTACAGCTTCAGGCCAAAAAGACTTGGGAACTTGCATTCTTGCCAACATACAACGTACCATATTCAGTACGGTACGATTCTTCCTCTCTGAAATCCCATTTTGTTGGGGTGAATATGCTGCAAGTAATTGCCTCCTTATACCTTGTTCTTCACAAAAATTTAAAAATTCACGAGAGGTGTATTCCCCTCCTCTATCAGTACGCAAAGCTTTAATAAAAACTCCAGTTTCTTTTTCAACCAT
Organism: Berberis vulgaris; assembly: GCA_963556465.1. Taxonomy (NCBI): domain Eukaryota; kingdom Viridiplantae; phylum Streptophyta; class Magnoliopsida; order Ranunculales; family Berberidaceae; genus Berberis; species Berberis vulgaris. Next base: position 52,301,620 of record OY747131.1, on the reverse strand, counting down.
AGCTTTCAACCATAGATTGTTCATAAGAACTATAAAGCCTCTTTCTTGGAGTTGACCAACACTTATCATATTGCTTGATAAATCAGGAACATAGAATACATTAGTGATACGATGAGTCACTCCGTTAACATGAATATAAATATCTCCCTTTCCTGTCACACACAAACTAGAATTGTTTCCCAGTTTAACTCTTTCTCTAAATGTTTCATCAAATGTGCAAAAAAAGGATTTATTTCCAGTCATATGATTACTGCAACCGGAATCAAGATATCACACATAGTTTGATGTGTTTACCTTGTCATTCTCAGATATAAGTGACACATCTGCTTATTTGAAATCCACCTGAGCCATAAGAAGCATCTCTTATTCGGTTCCCCTGTAATTAGCTTTGATGTCCTGATCCTTTAAAGGACACTCATGTTGGAAGTGCCCCATTTCATGGCATTTGAAGCACTCTATTCCATATTTGTCAAAATAGTTCCTGCCTCTGCCACGACCTCTAAATCCTCCTCTAAAAGCTCCCCGGCTTCTTCCTCTTCCTGGTGAAAAGTGTTCTCGACTTACATTCAATGCTTGTTCCTCTACGTCATGCCCTACAATTCTTTGCTCATGGACCAACAGACTACTTTGAAGCTCATCAATAGACAAGTTATCAATGTCATTCGATTCCTCTATGGAACATACCACATAGTCAAATGCCGAGGTCATTGATCTGAGAATCTTTTCTATAATCACCACATCACTCATTTTTTCTCCATGAATTCTCATTTTGTTTGCAACGGTCAATGTCCTAGCAAAATAATCATTAACTGACTCACTAATTTTCATCTGAAGCATCTCAAACTCCTTGCGAAGTGCCTGCAAATGAGCATGCTTCACTCTCGCTGTCCCTTGAAACTTTTTCTTCATCGAGTCCCATATGTATTTTGAAGTATCTTTCTCCAAAATTGTTTCAAGTACAGAGCGATTTATAGCTTGAAACAGATAATTTTTAGTCTTCAGATCTTTGAGCTTCTGCTCCTCCACACTTTTGAGTTGTGCCTCTGTCCATGCTGCTCCTTCTGGATACTGGTTGATTCCATTTTCGATGAGATTCCAATTCTCATTTGATCTCATAAAGTTCTCCATTAGTATAGCCCAATGGTCATAGTGACCATCAAACCTTGGATTTGAAGGTTGTATAAAGCTTCCACCTGATCCTTCAGCTGCCATTATTGCCTACTACGGTAAGCTAAGAAGACTGCAGCTTCTCCAGAACTAGACCCCAATGTTGGGGCTCTGCTACCAGATGTTAATTAGCTAGGATATGAGAGTGAAGAAAGCAAGTAAATTCTGGAATTGGATGATTTTATTCATACGAAAGAGTGGCTATAAATAGCCTTTACATCATATTGTTCTTCATAACAGAAAATAAGAAAAAACGTACTGAAACTCCATGAAATAATCCTAAGATCATGGGATGACTCTAACAATCCTAGACTCATGGGATGACTAATTCAAATCCTAAACTGACTCAAAGACTAGTTCAAATCCTAAACTGACTCAAAGACTTATTCAATCAATCGAAACAAGTAAACAAGTACCTGTACTTTAACACTAGTTTCATTCTCAGCCTGCTTTGTACTTCCAGCATTGGGTCAATTTGTTATATTCATTTCCAAGGCAATTTGTTGTCATAATGTTGTATGCATGTACATTTCGTACGAGTTTATGTCTAAATCCAAATTTCAATATCCTACTATTTAATGCGTGGCTTGATGAAAATTAGTCTTTGGTATGGCTTTTCACTTATAATCTGCCTACCAATGCGAGAAATGTATTTATAAATACATTATCAGTTAATTCCTTGGAAAATTAAATCTTTATGTATCTCTCATATTTTGGATTGTTGTATATTCATTTTTTGATTTATTTTGCTTTATAGAGTAGGTATTAGTGTTGCTCATCAATGTTGTACCACTAACTGGAAGGTACGCAATCTAGGTTTTAGTTTAGAAGAGAGTGGCTATTTATGATTATATCTAGAGAAGCATGCACAGTGATACTCCTTGGATACAAATACTTTGTACATGTCATAAGGTTAGCAAAATCCTTGGACACTTTGATACTTGATGACTTGGACAGTCCTTTGACATTTTTATAATTTTGTTTATAATTTCCTTAAATTTCACTTCTTTTTATTGTCAATAAGAGTTTATCAAGAACGAGGGAATGAACATCTCCAAGATCCCTAAATATGAGGGAATGATGGAAAATCAGAACAAGAAACTACAGATCTTATCACATGATCTCTTTTTCCCAACAACAAAAGATGGAATACTATTACTCTAACAAATTGCTAAAATGATGACATGATACAAGTAATTTGATATTATGACATGATTAAAGACTTGTGTAATCGAGGGATGGATATAAATGTTTATGATTTCTTTATGTTTCAGATATTTGAATGTGATGCGTGCAAATTTGTCTTCCTTGACTTTGACATGTAAAATGAGCAACAATGAACCAAGGACTACCGTGTGGGTGGCCAAAGGAACTCCAATGGTAATGTCAGGCTATGAACAAGAAGTTAGAAATCGCTAATTGAATTAGGGTTGCATACCTCTGTCCTTTATCTTGTTCACCTTATATAATGAGATAATTTATTTCATTCCGTGACTCTACCTCTAATTGCACAACAAAAGGAGAAAATCTTTTTCAGATCCTCCCTCTATCAAGTTATGTCCATATAGGGTTATTTTCTTTTCATGACTTGATCGTCTTTGGTTCTCTCTTTTTTCTTTTTCTTTTTTTCCTTTTAGGCCTCAATGTTCTTCTACTTAGTTGGTGTATGCCTTGTCTAAATGAGCCTTGGGCTTATTCTAGCCCAAGGGTTTGTGTTCTCGCCTTTCTGTCCTTGGCGAAGCTCCTAGATTCTTTTTATATTGGGCGTATGTAATACAGGCTTGATCTCCTAACTTATAGACTAAATTGGGCCGGATTGGGCCTTGACTTGGGTCTGGTTCGTCTATGCCATTTTCTATTAGAGTTGCTTGTGCCACATGTATGGCTGTGATTAGATGATTGTTCAATGTCTCAAAATTAAATCCCCCAAAACCGGACTTATATAGACTTGGCGTGTGGACGAATCAACAACCCAAGAGTTGCACCACCATTAAATGATGCGCAGAGCCCTAAGAGACACTAAAAAAAAGCCATCATGGCACAGTGCAAAACCCTACATATGGTGAGTTAATGGTCTCACTCATGAACCAACTAATTAGGGGAAGTAGCTGATGAGACATCGAACATTCATCTAATCATAGTCATATACGTGGCACGAACAACCCTAATGGAGAATGGCATGGACGGACCAAGCCTGGGCTGGGTCCCATTCAGGCTCAATTGAGCCTATAAGTCAAGAGATCATGCCCATATTATATAAGCCCAATATGGCAGGAATCTAGGAGCTTGGCCTAGGACAAAAAGGCCAGAACACAGACCCTTGCGCTAGAATAAGCCCAAGGCTTATTTAGACAATTTCTAGTCAAACTAAGCAGAAGGAAAGTGAGTCCTAAAAGGAAACAAATACCAAAGAAGACCGAGTCATGGAAGGGAACAAACCCTACAAGGACATAACTTGATGAGGGAGAATCCGAATAAGATTTTCTCCCTTTATTGCGCAATAAGAGGTAGAGTGAAGGAAAGAGATAAATTATCTCATTACATAATGTGAACAAGAGAAAGGATTGAGGTATGCAACCCTAATTCAATTAGCCGAATTCAAGAGAAAGAACTGAGAGCGTTCAAGAAAGCAACAACAACCCTACTGGGGATTTAAATGCAAACCCTGAAGGAAACCAAAGGGAGTCCGAGGAGACCATGCATCAAGCCCTGACAGACTATCAGCCAAAATCCACTCCAACACATAATTACGAACCTAGGGTCTTATGCAACTTCACAATCCCTTCATTCTCAAGTAGATCATGAACGCACCTCTGCTCAGAAAATTCACCTCCCGAAGCTTGAGTTGTACGATGGAACTATGGATCCATCAAACCACCTACACCATTACCACCACGTGATGGCGTTGAAGGAGGGATCTGAGGCCATTATGTGCAGGACCTTCCCCACCAACCTGAAGAAGGCAACCCTGACTTGGTTCCACTGCCTCCAGCCAAGGTCAACTGATTCATTAATGATGCTGGCAAAGGCTTTCATCAACTGATTCGTGGGAAGCCAAAGGATTAGAAAAGGTCTTAACTATCTGTTAAGCCCAAGACAGAAGCCCAACGAAACTTTCATAGAATACGTGATGCGGTTTAATGAAGAGTTTACCTTGATCAATGGCTGCAATGACACATTTGTCACTGTTTTCACGTTCGGCCTTTGAAGAGGCCAGTTTTACAAGTTTTTGACCTGGTAGTTCTCAAGAGATATGACAAACTTGCTAAAAAGTGCGCAAAAATACATCACCATAGAGAAGATATGAACAGTCAAAAAAGGAGGTGAGAGCGAGACCAATCCCTTTTCTAAGACCGAGGATAGGAGAGGGGAGAAGAAGTAGAAAGAAGATGGATCCAAAAGGAGACAGAGTGATAGCAAGCCCGAGTCGGGCAAGGCAAAGTCCAAAAAGACGACCAGCTAGGTCAACTCTAGGTATCACCCCTACACTCCTATCAATACCAGTTTGTCTAAAGTCCTCTCTGCTATGAAGCACTGGGAGGATATTAAATGACCTTTCAAGCACAAGGGAGATCCTTCGAAGTGGGATAAGAACATGTATTGTTTGTTCCACAAGGATAATGGCCACGACAGTGAGGACTGCAAAAACTCATTAATGAGATTGAATACTGGGTCCAAAGAGGGAGACTGAAAGAATTCGTGGGCTTTGAAGAAAAAAACCCCCTGGGAAAAGAGAAAGAGGAGTCTGTAAAGAAGATCGAAGGGAAGACTTCGGACATTATATACGCCTGCATGGTGTAAGTAGAGACCAGGGACAATACAACCAATCAAGGAAGAAATCGATCTTTGAGCTATGGACCAGATTTCACCATGAACATCGCCCTGTTCAGCATGCTTGAGTAGAACACCCTATTTCAAATTTGACATTCACAGAGACATACAAGGAGTCCACTTCCCCCATAATGACGCCCTAGTTATCTCGATCGAGATAGCAAAGTGAGATGTTAGAAGATTGTTGTTAGATAAAAGGGAGTTCAACCATTGTCTTGTTTCTAGAAACATTATTGAGAATGCAGTTGAAAAGCAGAGGAGATGACGTTGGTTAACCACACCATGGTCGACTTCAGTGGAGAGAGTTTTCTCGGTAGAAAAGATCAGACTGCCAGCAGTAGCAAGGGAATCGAACTTGCAGAAAATCCTGCTGATGGAAGTCATCATAGTAGATGTCCTTTTTACGTACAATATAATTCTTAACAGATCGTGAATCCATCACATTGCAGGAGTGGTCACCACGCAACACAAATGCCTCAAGTACCACGCTAATGATGAGATGGGGACTATCAAGGGATATCAGCTCATTGTAAGAGACTGCCACTATGCAACAATGAATTTATCAAACAATTAACAATCACAGTCAGGGCTAGAAGACTTATTTATGGAGATCCCAAGCCCGAAATTAGAAGACCAGTCTCCATACTTGGACAGTGAAACACCACTTAGTTGAGAAGAAGACCAAACACTGGATATCCAGAAGGAGAGGTAGTTACCGCTTATCTTGATAGTTGTGATAGCACTAGAGTTGTCAAAATAGGCTCCAATCTCAGTAAAGAACTAGCTAACCAGTTGATAGAGCTTCTGAAGGAAAACTAGGATGTCTTCGCCTGGAAAAATGAAGGATAAGGCGAGAATTAACCCGATCATAATCACGCACCGAATCGAAGTTAATCCAAAACTAAAGTCAGTTAGACAGAAGAAAAGGTCGATGGCCCCCGAGCGCAATCAGATTATTAATGAAGAAGTGGAGGCTACTGAATGTCGGCATGGTAAAATAGTCACGTTATCCATAGTGGCTGCGAAAAAGAAGAATGGGAAGTGGAAAGTCTGCTTGGACTATAAAGACCTTAATAAGGTTTGCCCCAAAGACAACTTTCCACTCCATCGAGTAGAGCAGATCATTGACGCAACTTCAAGACATAGCCTCCTGAGTTTTATGGATGCTTAATTATTTCAGATACAACTAGATCGAGATGCATCCATCAGACCAGAAAAAACTCTTTCATAACAGAGAGGGGTACATACTGTTACTGGATGATGCCATTCAGACTAAAAAATGCGGGAACGACATATCAAAGGCTGGTCAATCACATGTTCAAAGTACAAATTTGGAAGACAATGGAGGTTTACATCGATGATATGCTTGTAAAGAGCCTCCATAGTCCTGACCACATTGCGAACTTCAAATAAGCATTTTCTCAACTCCACAAGTATCGAATGATACTTAATCAAGAGAAGTGCACTTTCGAAGTAGAGTCTCGAAAGTTCCTAGGTTACATAGTAAACCAAAGAGGAATACAAGTTGACCCAATGCAGATTCAGACTCTTTTCGACATGAGGTCACCTACGAATATCAAAGGGGATCAGAGCTTGACTGGAAGGGTGAAAACCCTAAATAAGTTCATATCCAAATCTTTGGATAGTGTCTTTCATTTTTTAAAATTTTGAAGGGGAATAAGGTATTCCAATTGAATGAAGGATGCGATCATGCCTTCCATAATTTGAAGGCGTACATGGGGAGCACAGAGCTACTCTCAAAGCCTATTCCTGAAGAAACACTTTGTCCTAATCTGAGAAGACAAGGGGAGACATAAGCCTGTCTACTACGTCAGCAAAACATTTGCTGAATAGAGGCTAACTATCCCAACTTAGAGAAATTGGCCTTGGCGCTAATTACCTCCTTCAGAAAGCTAAGACCCTACTTCCAAGCTCACTCAATAATGGTCCTTATTGAATATCCATTCCGATCAGTATTGCATAAACTAGAGCTGCTAGGAAGGATGGTCAATAGAGCTAGCACATTTTGATATCTACTATGCTCCGAGATCGGCCATCAATGCGCAAAACTGAATGGACTTCATTATTGAGTTCACTGGAGTAGGAGAGCTGAAGCCAAAAAGCCAAGAGGAAGAGAACCACGAATCAACCCTACCAGTATGGATCCTACGATGTGACGGATTATCCAACAAAAAAGGAAGTGGGACTGGAATCGTTATCTGCACTCCAGAAGGAGTAACTGGAAATAGCCATCAAATTCGACTTCAATTCCCCCAAAAATGAGGTAGAGTATGAAACTCTCATATCCAAACTAAAGCTAGCGGTATACACATATGCCTGCTCAAAACCTGGTCCTAATAACCAATCCATGGCTCTATGCACAGTGAGGAACTGACATCATAGGCTCATTCCCCATCCCGATAGGAATAACTTTTTTCCTTGTAGCTGTGGACTACTTCACCAAATGGGTAGAGGTTGAGTTGTTGTTCAAAATAGGAGAGAATCAAATCGAGAACTTTTGAAAGTCAATCATTTGAAAGGTTGGTATTCTTAGAATGTTGGTCAGTGATAATAGACCCAGTACGAAGGCAAAAAAGTTAAAAAGCTGTATGCCAACCTGAACATCAGTCCCCACAAACGGCGTCAAGCTAATGCGCGCAAATTTGTCCTTCTTGAATTTTACCTATAAAAAGAGCAATAGTGAACAAAGGACCACTGTGTCGGTGGCCAAAGGCACTCCGATGGTAGGCTTTGAATAAGAAGGTAGAAGTCGACTAATTGAATTAGGGTTGCATACCTCAGTCATTTCTCTTGTTCACCTATATAATGAGAGAATTTATCTCAATCCTTAACTCTATCTCTGATTGCACAATAAAGGGAGAAAAAGTCTTATTCGTATCCCCTTTATCAAGTTATGTCCTTATAGGGTTATTTCCCTTCCATGACTTGATCTTTTTTTTTTTTTTTTTTTTTTCCTTTTAGGACTCAATGCCCTTCTCTTTAGTTGGTGAAGGAGTGGTCTAAATGAGCCTTGGCCTATTCTAGCTCAAGTGTCTGTGTTCTGGCCTTTGTTTCCTAGGCCAAGCTCCTAGATTCCTCCCACATTGGGCTTATCTAATATGGGATTGATCCCCTGACTTATAGAATGAATTGAGCCTAACTTGGGCTTGGTCTGTCCATGCCATTTTCCATTAAGATTGTTCGTGCCGCCAGTACGACTGCGATTAGATGATTGTTCTATGTCTCATCAGAATGGTTGAGGACTACTAATGCTTCTTAAAGTGTATTTTCATTTTAAAAGTTACTAAGTGTAAGGTATGAACGCCTTGATTTATATGCATTTGAATTATGCTTTTTATTTTTTCATTTTTGAAGTTATGTGAACCAACATTCCCACCTTTAATGTATATATTCGTACTATCAGCTCTATAACTATATATACTTGTTTCGTATCTTTGCCACACTGGTATCCCTAGTTTTTTAAGATTTGTTTTTTTGCCATGTTTTATACAAGAACTGCATCTATATCAGTGGTTGGTTATCTTTAGTACAAAGGAAAGAATTGTATAGTTTCAGTAGGAAATGTGACAACGGGTCCAGGTACTCCGAACATACTTCAGGAATTGAACGCAGACAAATTCTTCATGCTAAGGACAACTTCCGAATTGAGCAAAACTCAGAGAAAAACCATAGTGATGATCCACTAAAGATTTTTAACCATTGCCATGGCATGCTATTGTTGCACTTTCCAGAGACCTTGATATATGTTCCTTTGATTGTGACTTGGTTACAAGTAATATTATATCCATCAATAATTAATCAAAATTTGAAGCACATTGCGATCAAAATTTTCTCAATTAAATGATTAGATGCCATTTAAACGCAGAAGCTACTTGACTTTCTGAGTTATGCCACACAGAAGGTGCTGCAATGCTATTTCTCTACATTAAAAATGGGGCATTCGACTAAAATGATTAATTTTGGTTTTTACTAGTAGTTGAGGACACGATTGAGTTTCATTTAGCTAAAAGGATAATACCCGAACTAAAAAATTGTTTATTAGAAACGTCGTGTTAAAATTTCATCTCATTTCAACATTGTTTAATATACATATTAGGTCCCCACCATTAAAATATCTCAATAAATGGTCTCTATGAGTGTTTAAGGACAACCCGCAAACGGGTAGTTGGGCAATGGGCGCTAGCCGAAATGTGTTGAACCCAAGGTGGACCTCCCTCACAGAGAAAAACCTTTATTCACACGGCACACATGTCGAAACGAGCTGAAACTGTAATACATTATGTCTTTAATTTTCTTCAAAATTTCATCTCAAACAAATTTGTAAACAATAATATTCATTTACTAGGGTTCCTAAGTAGATGAAACTTAAGGGAATCCTAATGGGTAGTCAAACTAGAAATTAGGCACTTTTAGTCCAATATCTAATTAAATTTTGAAACTTCATAAAAATGCTCTCATGTTGATCATCGATCATATATATATATATGATACATCAAATCGTCCTCTGATCAACACCGCACGCGTGTCATGATAATCTCATCAACAGAACAAAACAAGTCTGATTGCACATTGAATCCAGCAAGGCCCATATAGCACTAACCCACTATTGGCAGGATCCAGAAGGTCGGACCCAAATTGCAATGTGCCACTAAGCCCACACATCACCCAGTCAAGCCAAATACTCGTAAGCTCTGATTAGGCAAGTATCTTGGAGATCGGCCCAAGATAGGCAGGCCAACAATACATTAGTTCCGACTAGGAAACAAATATTGGAGTTTAAGTCGAGCAAGGAAACTTCCTTGTATGGACAACACTCCGAAAGGTAAACCTCTCCCAAAGATCTAGGAGGACAAGTCGTGTAGGGAAACTTCCCTACATGGAGAGCTCCCAACAAGGAAAGGATCTTCAGCAAGATCTCTTTTCCTAAACTATGCTACCAAAGGCCTAGTCGAACAAGGACTCTCATACTATAAAAAGGAGATAAGGTCGATGAACGAAGGTACTCTAAAGAAACTCAATTTAAAGCTTTAAGCCTCTTTTAAGCCTTATATAACTTTTTTTTTTTTTTGAAAGGCAAGCAGGGTTTTTATAGGATCCCAGAACCCATAAAGATGCCGCAAGCTGGGTTTTAACCCATGACCTAGTGGTACCATCCGCCAAGCTCTAACCATTGAGCTGTCATGCCATTGGCAGCCTTATATAACTTAAGCGTCAAAGTATCATAGACCACCACACGGTGGTCTTTGGCTCATATGCGTTCCCTGTGCAGGTTTAGCTCAAGGTGAGGAAGGAGAGCAGAAATCGATTACATCAGTTTGGCGGTCCACGCAAAATGACAGAGTTCCAAAAGAAATAGTAGTACCACCTTTCCTTTCGACTCAGAAAAATAGTGACAACGAGGTCTCATAAGATTGGAGACATTGTTGAACCCTTGAAAGCATGAACTAGCATAGTGCCTCCAGCTGTGGTGCCGCCGCCACCGCGGCAAGAAGACTCTCAGACCCCTGTGCCGGTGGAAGCCATGACTAACCCAAGGGTGAATCTACTGTCAACCCAGATGCAACAAATCGCACGAGAGATGGAGATACTCAATCAACAAAATCATCCACTCGCAGGAGGAGACCGTGAGCAGCGAAGTGCCCAGTCCTCAAAAGGTTCCAGAAAACACATTCAAGATAGTCGTGCTACCCTTGCAGCTTCCTAGTGGACCAAAGGCGAAGAAGCAACGAACATAGACCCAACATCCAGAGCTGACAGACACGTCTCACAAACCCCATTCGACAAGGGGCCTCAAATCTAGACGTACTATTCAAGCTCACTGTCCCTTCATTCATGGACCATATCATGGACGAACCGCTATTGAAGTACACCCCGCCAAAGCTACAATCGAATGGGAGATCCGTCCGATCACTTATGCCACTTCTAGCATATAATGGTACTTAATGAAGGGTCTGATGCGATAATGTGCTGATCATTCCCTATCAGCCTGAAAAAGTCCATTGATTAATTTTGAACATTGGCGACATCATTCCTCACGCGCTTTGTGGGTAGCTAATAAATCAAGAAGGGCCCACACTATCTGCTGGCCCTAAATCAGATCAAAACCAAACGTTGAGGGAATACGTCACGAGCTTTAATGATGAGTTGACTTTCATCGACGGATGTAGTGATGATATCGCCATCACAGCCTTCACCTCGAGTTTGAGAAGAGGAAAGTTCTATGATTTCCTTACTCTGGACCCCCAACCAATATGGCAGACCTGCTGAAGGATGCCCAAAGATATATCACTCTAGACGAGATGTTGACCGCCAAGAAGGAGGCGAATTCCGAAAAGAAACCCTCTGTCCCCAGGGACAAGAAAAAGGGGAAGAAAAAATTGGACGACGAAGAGAACAAGAGGAAGTGCAATGACAGTAAGACCGACTACGACCGCATAAGGCATGACAATGCCTCTAATTATGTCGGGTCCAAATATGTATCCCCTCCTAACTCCAGTTTGTCCGACATTCTCAATTCTATCAATAATTGGGAAGAACTGAAGTGGCCCCCAAGCAGCAAGGAGACCCCATTCGGCCCGACAACAACAAATATTGTGCCTTCCATAAGGATGGCTGACACAATACTAAGGATTGCAGAAACCTCATAAGAGAAGTCGAGTATTGGATCAGGAAAGGTAAGTTCAAGGAGTTATTAAGCTCGGACACGAGGCAAGCCAAACAAAGAAAAGAGAAAACGCTGTCAAGGAAATTGAAAAAGAAGTTTTTGACATCATTTATGTCCTTCATGGGGTCGATCCCGAGGGAAAACAGTCCAACACGTCCCGCAAGAGGACGCTGACTGAATGCAGACACCCCCAGTGTGAGGACAAACAAGTGCAACATCCATGAGTTCATAGCCCGATCCCACCATTGGCGTTTACGGTTAGGGATCTCCAGGGTGTATATTTTCCTCACAATTACACCATATTCATCTCCGTCCTCATTGCAGAGTGGGAGGTCAAAAGGGCCCTGGTGGATACAAGAAGCTCACTCAATGTCATGTTTCTCAGCGCATTTCGCAACATGCAACTCCAGGAGAAAGACTTAACCCCCGCCACTCACCACATGGTTGGATTCAATGGAGAGAAATGCTTCCCTATCTGGAAAACCAATCTAATAGTGGTAGCAGAAGAGCCATAATTGCGAAAGTACCTTGTCCAAGAATTTATGGTGGTTGATGCTTCGTCCACCTACAACATTATTCTGGGAAGGCCTTGGCTTCATCATATGAAGACAGTAGTTTCCACTCTGCACCAATGCATCAAATACACAACCAACCAGGCCCAAGGAACTATCCGAAGAGATCAACCTGCAACAAGAGATTGCCACTATGCAGTTCTGAAATAGATGAACTACTACCAATTATAGCTCGAGCTCGCGGAACAGACATCAGACACCGGGCCTAGTCAAAGAAAGAGAATCAATCAGAGCGGACAGAGAAAAAGCCTTGACAACCAAAATGTAACCATGCAGAGAGCCAAAATTTAGACCAGGAGATTCCATCCAGACCAATATAAAGCTAAGTAACAACACTTCAGCAAACGGGCCCCTACTCCAAGAGCTGATAATCAGCAAAAAACTGCCCACCAACATGCACTCTTCAGTAACTGTGCTAGCTTTGGCAAAGCAAAACATTTTGCTAGAGGGATTATGCAATCTTAGCCAAGACAATATGCGTTTTCCTGCTCGGAGTCAAATTATTTTGTTGCTTTGATTTAATTTTTAGTTTTTTATTTTTATTTTTTAGTTTAGAAGATTTGTTCGCAAAATACATATTCAAGAAAAAAGAGATTTTATTGATTGCAATGAAAATTATTACAAAGCTTGCCTGACTGAGTCGTACAAAAGTTTACACACAAGTATCTAAGTCCGGCGCAAATATGCATCTGCTAACACGCACGTAGAGGCTTCGCTTTGCCAATCTGCCTCCAGAGAAGGTAATGAAAGCAAAAAAAGGCAGACAAGAATATCCCTAAATAGCGGGATCATTGGGGTCTCATAGTACTGCCATCCCCAAAACCGCGGGCTAGGTCAACAGGCTTTTCGCTCAGTCAATCTGCCCCGTGAAGAGGAATAAAAGGAAGGAGAAGAAGCCAAATGAGAATGTACCTCGAACGAGGAATGACTCAGGTGATGAGAAATCAGTGCCCAAAGTCAAACCCGTCAGACCTCCGCTCTGCCCATCTGATGTGAAGCCTCGTACATACAGTGGGAACAACCGCCACAAACTAGCTACAAACATTATCTCCCAATACCAGTGTCGGATGGGAACATGGGAGCAATAGAAGATGGAACAGACATGTCCCCTGAGGAAGAGTTTGTACGTCTCCTTCGAAATATAAAAAGATATTACAAGATATCACTGAATCAATTGGATGCTCATTCACCCTTCAGCCTTTGGAAAACCCAAAACATATTCTCTAATAAGATGCATTTTATCAACATGTTCGACAACGCTCATCGCATTGCTTGAAACAAAGAATGACTAGGATATATATAGGCGAGGTGGTTTATGAAGCAAAGTCAACCAATAGTTACGTCAGCATTAAATGCCGCATGGGAAGTGGTTCCAATTGCAACTGCACGCGTCCACATTCATTGAATTAATGACACTGCACGCAACCCCATTAATTGAGGAGAGTAATCGATACTGAACTGTCTTGCAATCTGCGTCGTACACATGCCACGCTGATCTACAAAGATTTTTTTCCACTTGGGCCCCGCAAACTAATAGGCCCAAGCTTCTGCCCTGCAGAATTTGACTCAACACATGCAAAAACATAAAAAACGAAGGCCTCGAGCGCCCATGGAATAAGAAGCACGCCCACATAGTACTTTCATAAATCCAAGGCATCCGCCTATTATTAATCCGTTGTAGTTCATTAAATCTTGTCAATATATTATTAGTCTGATCAATCGATCCAGCTCTGAAATCAGAATGCTGGAAAAATTAAGTAAGTCAGGACACCTAAGTCAGACTTGCACACCTAAAATCTTATTCTAACCAAAGCTTAGTCAGTTCTGACTAATTACAATAGCTTCTAGTCTGCTAATAACAGATTCTGACGGCTTAAAATGTAGGAGTCAAATCAGCGCTCTAGACGTCTAATTAAGATGGCTTTCCACGGGTCACCACTCTTACGCAGACGATGATCGCCGAACCCGACCATTACTTTGTCGCTAATGACGGACCAAGATGACTTCCATCTAGCCTAGTCTTATTCAGGATTAAGATGGTTTATATTATCAAGTCTAGACCGTTTTGCCAAAATGACTTCCATCCAACATAGTCCAATTCAAGATTAAGTGGCTTATATTACAAGTCTAGTCCGCTCGGACCAAGATGACTTCCATCTAATCTAGTCTTATTCAGATTGAAGTGGCTTGTATTATTCAAATCTAGTCCAATTGGACCTATTGTTAAAGCAATAACACAGATATGAATCAAAGAAAACTCAAGCTTTATTGATTAAGAAAAGGTTTTGCACAAGCTTAATTGACTAATCAAACGAAGGCTTATACACAATAAGCACTAACCAGTAGAGCTTGGTGGAAAAGACTTTGAAAACAAAGACCTACCAGAACACATACTGCGAATTGACTCTATCGGTGTGTCTTATAAAAAAGATGCCCCGATTGTAACTTCTGATAAATAACAGAAGATCCTCAGGATCAAGGTAGGACCCTCGGCTTTTTTTTCACAAAAAAATGATATCTATGCCAGTTCTAGAAGAGCGTATGGGAACAAATCCAAGCAAGCCAGCTCCCTCAAAGCACAAATCCCATTAGGATTCATCATGATGCAGTTTGATGAGTGCACCGACTTCATCGACAAGTAAAGCATCGCCTCCCCTGCACCAATAAAAAATGTAATCAGGATTCTCCACCCATTCGATAGTAGTTGGGCTGGAGAGATTTGGTACTGATGACAAAGTTCAAACAGATCCACCTCCTTCATCACCGAACCCCTGAGGAGACCGAAGCGGGAGAATATTCAAGAACCATTGAGCGCCATCAGGAGGAGAGTTAGATACAACAGAACTAGACTTAGCTGGAGACACATCCATACATGTTGCTTCTCGATCACCCTCCTCAGAGTCACCTCCTTCTTCTAACGGATTAGAGGCCACTCCAAATTCCGCATATGGCACTTCTTCATAATTGAAGAGATCCCAATCGAGATGTTTCTCCTTCATAAGTTGCAACAACTCCAGCCTTCCATGCATGACTCTGCTGAACTCAAACATGCCCTGGGCCTTAAAAAGCTTTTCCTCGCGCACCCTTGATTCAGCAAGCTCCCGCTCTAACTTTTTCAGCTTGCACGACAGCATGTCAGTCTTGGACTGCTCGACACCCAACTTATCAGTAACAACACTTAGTTCATTCTGTACCAGAAGGAGCTGCTCTTCCGCGGTTCGCATGCTTTTGACATTAAAATCAACATTAGCCTCTAATTGCTGACATCAGACAACCAATTCGGACTCCTTTTTGGCCTTCTTGGTGTTCAGATCCTATATTTCAGCCTGTACTCCGACCGCAGTCTCCTGGGAAAATTGTTAGTCACGACAGACAAGGTTCAGTTCATTCTCGAACCGATCCCTCACGGTCACTGCCCCCGCCAGGTTGGACTCAAGCGAATCCTTTGAGCCTTCGATCTAGTGCGCCAGGACTCCACTCCAGCATCTAAGTAATCTTCGAGTTGCTTCCTCAACGATTCAATCGCATAGAGAGCATCAGAGTATGACTATTTTACATTTCCAAAGACTCGCTCCATGGTATACATTCTCTCACGAACGGCCTCGACTTCAGTTCCAGCAACGGCCACTTGATTCAGATATGGCATCCTGAGTACAAAATGTTTCTGCCCTTTATCCTTATACTCCCTTAGCGTCTCTCCTTCTGGCTTCAGAGCACAACTCGCAGTCAGTCATTCCACCTACTAATATGGTTCCTGGAAGCATAAGAAATGCCAACATCTTGGTGCCAAGATTGGTTGCTCATTTTACCACGTCTGGAGCAAACTGACTGATCCGCGTATTCGGATGGAGGTCCTTTGGGACTGGAATCACTCCAGCGTCACCCTTTACCGTCTACACTACATCAGGGCCCTCATCCACAACTTTCCCCTTGCTCGCAATGATTGACTCTCTTTCACAAGTCGACTCGAAACCAGTTGACGGGGAAGAAAGAAGTGAGTGATTTCTTGGGTCCGTCGTCACCGCAAATATGGGGGCGAGAGCAGGACAGAGGATAGTACGGGCGACGCAGAGGGGACGTTTAACCATAAGGTCAAAAATTGAACAACTCTTTAGTAGGGTCGCGATCCAAAGAGGGACGACCCAATCCCACACCAGACGAAGCATCCACGCCCGCCTGAAGCAACATTTTGTTCAGAACCTCTGTCTGCTCTATACTCCGCTTCATTACATCTTCAACCCCCATAATTTGCAGATACTCCCTCTCCAAGTCAAGAAGGGAAATACAGACCTTTGCTTGAGCATCATGCCCCTCAGACACAGTAGTATCTGCCCCAGTGGACGAATCAAGAACTTGTCTAATAACTTCACATCCCTCGAACGAAGCTGAATGCCCACGAGCATGCCTAAACACAACACTAGGCTTTTTAAGACGAACAGGAGAATGCAGCTCCTCATTTAATTCTGCCCTCCTTGAAGGGCTCGGAATCTTAATCTTCTTCAAATCAACAACCTTCAGACTTTAGCTTCGAAACCCTAAAAAAAGTGGGAGCGTCATGCCAATGATCCCATAATCTGTTGAGCTTGATATTAGAAGACATAACGACTTCCTCTATCCGCAGACGAACATGTCGCGAAATGCGTCTAAAGCCACTTTATCCTTAGCAGAAAAAGATGAAGTTGGTAGTTTCCCTACGAAAAACACAAAGGTTAATTTGATATGCATTTAACACAAACGGGATCAGAAACATAATCAAACTCACTCAGTTGCCTATATTCCTACTTGACCGGATGACCAGCAAGCTCGAAATAAGTTGAGTCTGCTAAGGCCATGAAGCAATATTTCTGTAAGGACTTAAAATCGTCAGGCAGATTGCCAAAGCAGTCTGGCGATGTCAGCACTCGCACAACATACTCGTTTATCCAAGGGGAAGTAAGTAGTTGAATCGCCCTTAAAGATACTCGGACTCCAGCGTCCTTCGCTCTAATGAAAATGGCGGTCACAATCCTATACATGTTTGGCATAATGCCGAGGTACACCAGGAACTCCCAAATTTCCTTCATAATAGGAAAGGGGACGTCGGATTGAAGCATACCTCGGTGAAGACAGATGAACCCCTCTGGATGGGACAATGACGTCAAATTGGCGACTAGAGTGAAGAGCATCAGGTCATTAAGAATCCCATATGTTTCACCAAGGACTTCCAGACTTGACTCAAAAAACAATTTTTCCTCAAATAACTTATGGCCCTTAGCAAACAGTTCGTCGGAAAGCTAATTCAGGCCTGCCATGAAAGATTGTAAAGCTTACGATTACAAAAGTTGAGCAAAATCAAAAGCACAGAATGCGGTACGACAAAACAAAGTCTTAGGGTTCGAAAGAGTAAAGAAGATAAACTCTGCAGGGAGGGGATCTATATAGAATACATAACTCTTACCTTTTTCTCTTTCGAGCAGACGCATGCCGAATTAATGAAGCTCGGCAATTGAGGAAACGATTCAGACTCTACCATCATGGCAACACAGTTTCTTCATGAAGTGACTTGGCAGACCAATGAGTTGGCCCACCAACTCGGGGGAGTAGCTGATGATACATCAAATTGTCCTCTGATCAGTACCATGCGCGTGTCATGATAATCTCGTCAACATAACAAAGCATGCATGATTGCACACCAAATCCAGCAAGGCCCAGAAAGCACTAAGCCCATTATTGGTGGATCCAGAAGGTCAGACCCAAATTGCAACGCTCCACTAAGCCCACATGTCATGCAGTTAAGCTCAATACTCATAAGTATTGATAAGGAAAGTATTTGGGAGATCGACCCAAGATAGGCAGGCCAGCAATACAATGGTTTAGATTAGGAAACACATATTGGAGTACAAGTCGGATAATGAAACTTCCTTGCATGGACAACATTCCGAAAGGGAAACTTCTCCCGTAGATCTAGGAGCACAAGTTGCGGAGGGAAACTTCTCTACATGGACAGCTCCAAACAAGGAAATGATCTCCAACAAGATATTTTTTCCTAAACTATGCTACAAAAGGCCTAGCCGAACAATGACTCTCGCACTATAAAAGGGAGATAAGGTCGATGAAAAAATGTACGCTACAAAATTCCAATTTACAGTTTTAAGCCTCTCCTAAACCTTGTCTAACTTAAGCATCGGAGTGTCATCGGCCACCACACGGTGGTATTTGGCTCACGTGCGTTCCCTATGCAAGCTTAGAATATATATATAAATGTTTGACATTCCCTGATCACATTCTTCTTATTTCATGCCTTTGCAAATCCATAAAACTAACATTCTCTCTTTTATATATTTATTTAGCCTTGATTGTAGTAATGTTGCCCCCGCATAGAATCAGACTTGTTTGTTTCATTAATACTAGCATGTGGAATGGACTTCTTACTGGGTTTATTTGTTCTTGTAGAATATTGGATGATGGGTAAGCGCGGTCCAAATTTGTTGGAGTTAGTTCTCTATGTTGGTGTCATCCTCCATGCCTTCTATGGTTCACGACCTTGATTTGGTACTCCCTCATTGTGCCTCCTAGATAAAAAAAAAAATGGGATAAGCTTTGCGTTAGAGATTTTGGCTCAACATATTCCCACATCAAGTAGCGAGATCATCAAGTGAAGTATATGAAAGATTCAATATGTCTCAATAAGTAATGAGGTTTTTTGGGGGCAGTTGAGTAGTTGAGCCCCATTCATAAAAACCCCACACCCGAGGGGAGCGAGTTCTAACGTAGGTACAATATTCCGTTGAAAGAGAAATCTCATATGCACGTTGAAGAAAAGTGATCTTTTGATTGTTAGCAGGCAACAACATTACACACAACTAGGGTGTCGACGTGCTTTACGAGCGCGGATATTCAATATTTTTTTTTAATTTTATTACAACAATACAATAATAAACAAAAATTATTATTGAATTTCTAAACAAAAATAATTATATATAATTTTAATGGCCTATGTATAGTTTATAAATAAATAAGGAATATCAAATAATTTATGTTATAGAGTAATCATTGTTTGTGAAAGACTCGTTTTGATTGTAAAAATGTAAATGTGGAGGGCATAATGGGAAATCCAAAAGTTATATCTAGGGGACTTTTTGTAATTTATAGATAATTGGAGGGTTTCAAATAAATTATCTCAGGGGCTTATGTATAATTAATGAATGTATACATGGGTTGGTTTTGAATGTAAATAGTTTAAATATGGATGGTAAAATGGTAAAAATATTTAATAGTATTTTCATTTGAATGACATAAATGCCTCCTTCACTTTTTACCCACTTTTAATTTTTCTTGTAAAATCCATAAAACTGGGAGGGCGAACTTGGAAAGAAATATCAGATTGAATACATGTTTACTGTTTCCCTACTATTCATTTGGAGAACTGGCATTATATTGTTGAGATTTATAAGTTTTAAAAATATGGTACAACATAATAATGTTTTATAAAATTATTAAGACGCTCGCACACACCCTCAATGCAATTTGTATATTTGAAAAAAATAAAAATATATAAAACAAATATTAAATAAAGGATACCTAGAATTTTGTTTTTCTATAATGGTTGCTAAAATTAGAGCCTAGGCCCAATGTTAAACTCAGGCCCAATAGTTATATTTAGGGGTATATTTGGATTTTATCTAATTTGAGGGCATATTCGTAAATGACTGAATTAAAATCCAGCAGATTTTGTCTAAAATATAGACTTTGGTAGGAACAAGATTGGAATAAGAAATCGGGTTGAAGACATTGATATATGAAATTCTTTTTTTATTTTTGTTTCTTTAGTGGTTTGCTAAATATTAGAGCTAGACCCATCATTAAACTCATGCCCAACAGTTCTCTATAGGGGCACATTTGAATTTTACCTAATTTGAGGTCAGATTTGTAATATCTATAATTTCAAAATTGAAGGGTCAATTTAAAAAGTATCAAAGTTTCTAGGGGACACCAGTAATTAAGGGTGGGCATCCCATCCTGATCCCGTCCAGTCTCAATTTTTATGGATCTTATTGGAATTGATTAATCTCATCCCAATCTCGTCCCATCCTGATTTAGAATGGGATGGGATGAGATGAGGATTTTCAATCCTACCAATCCCATTCCGTACTGATTTTGTAATATTTATTATTAATAATTTTAATATTTATTTTATGTATTTATTTAGAATTGCAATTGTTTGGATGCCCATATAAAGTTTGAGCATAATGTTACAAGTTGTGTATTATTGTGTTACAGAATGAAGTTTATTATGTTTGTTATATTTGTGAATGAAAGTCATAATGAATCAATGAAGTGTGAATGAAGTCACAATGAAGTTTATGTTACACATTGTGAATGGAGCTATGTTTATGTTACAGATTGTGAATGAAGCCTATGTTTTTTTATGTTACAACATAGTAATATGTTACACATTACTATGTTTATTATGCTAGAGATTGTGTTTATTATGTTTTGTTGTGAGAATGCATCTCCCTGAACTTCAAGACACAACAAAAATAGTGGAGATTCTCGAGACATTTTCCTGCCCTGGGTATTCATCGATCTAGTGATGCAGCACCTGCATTGACCTACAGTTGCATTTTAGAGACATTAAAACACAATTAAAACAATTGTCTCGCTAACAATACAAAAAACAAAAGGCTTCTATAGGAATCATTATCGATGAAAATGAGTTTAAGAGCTCTTAACAGGAAATATTCGAGGGAAGACATTTGAGATTAAAACCAGTAGCCTTCCTAGAAAACTTGTGATATCCTCCAGCACTTGGGGGAACTCGCAAAATTTGACTCTTACACTCGTTTAACCAACCTAGAGGTTTCAAATTAAATGATTTTATTTATGGAGATATGGGACGTCACAAATACTTTAATAGTTTCATGTGTATCAAATTTTTGATGTTCCATCATACGTGTGAAGGAGATCATCTCTACCAAAAAGAACAGGCAACTAGTATTCAAAAACTTATGTAACAACTATAGTATTTGTGGTTCCTAACGAATGTGCTGATTTTTTGTGGCATTATTTAACTTATAAGGGGATTACAAAATTTTGTGAAATAACCCAAGGTAGGAGCCCAAAAATCAAGCTACAACAAAAGTTGGGAAATGACTAGTTCCATTCCCACAGGAAGCTAATAAAAAACAAATAAATAAATAAAATGTTCAACGACCTATGTTGTTCAATTGGGTGGGATAATTATGTGTATCAGCGGTGAGTTCAAAGGAAGCAGCCTGTAAGAATTTTTTAGGTATAGGTTTTTCCCCAAGTCATATGCCAAAGGTCACTTTCAGTGTAGCTTGAAACATTGGTGTTTCTTCGGTTGATGAGTTACTGAAGCTCCTTTTAAACCGCTGGCTGCTGGGAATGTCAAAATGCGCAAGGTGCATGTATATGTCGTGAGGTTACAAAAAAAAAAAAAATAATAATAATAAAAATTCAAGATACCTACCCTTTACTTAAATTCCACACATGGTGAATGGAGGTTATTAGTTTATTAGGCATGCATAACAGTGGGAGAAGCTTCACAACTCTTAACGCCAACAATATCACTTTCAAGTTGTTCCACTACTCCTACATTGCCATTCCTTTTTTCAGTGTTAAATAAAATAATTTTTAAATAATTCAAAGCACAAATTTATTCATCTTAAAATGAGGTATTTTATAAGGATACATATATAATTCTAACTCATCATCATCATCAAAACCTATTTCCTATATTTTTTGGGTTGGCTACATGGATTTTAGTTTTCCAAGTAATGCATTATTCCAACATATATTCTCCTAATCCAAGCTCAAGGATGTCTTCATTAACCGCCTCCATTCAAGTTTTCAATGGTCGTCCCCTCCGTCTACACCCTCCATTAACTTGACAATCTAGACATTTTCTAATTGGCACTGTACTTGGGCACATGACCAAACCAAGTTAAATGTATTTCTCTAATTTTTTTCCTCTATGGGCGCTACATCTAAGTATCTTCTAATTCTTTCATTTCTAATTTTATCCTTACTGATTTTACCACACATCCACCTTAACATACGCATTTATGCTACTATCATCTTATGTGTATGTTGTCGCGTAGTAGCCCAACATTCTGAACCGTGTAGCATGGCTGATCGAACAATTGTCTTATAACATTTCCCTTTTTGCCTTGCAGGCATCCTTCTATCGCATAATACTTCTTACGTCGTTATCCATTTCAGCCAACCACTTTTAATCCTATAGTCTATATCTTCTCCATTACCCCATTCTTTTGAATTATATATCCTAAATATCGAAAAGTCTCACAATCTGGGACATCAATGCCTTCGATCTTAATTGCATTATTCATCTCTCGTGATTCACAATCAAAGTTGCACACTAAATACTCCGTCTTCGAACGACTAATTTTAAAAACCTTACTCTCTAAAGCTTCCCGCCACCTATCTAATTTCTGACCTAAACCTTCACTGGTTTCATTAATTAAGACAATATCATTTGTAAAAAAACATGCACCAATATACATCTTCTTGCAGATGTCTCGTTAACTCATCCATGACTAAAGCAAAGAGGTATGGTCTTAAGGTCGACCCTTAATGTAGTCCTACTAACACTGGGAATTCACTGGACATCCCACCCACTGAGCGAACATTTGTTACAGCTCCTTCATACATATCTTTAATGATATCGACATAACATTGAGACACTTTCTTCATTTCAAGTACCCACCAAATTAACTCCCCGAGGACCCTATCTTAAGTTTTCTTTAGATCAATGAAAACCATATGCAAACCTTTACGTTCCTCCCGATATATATATATATATATATATATATATATATATATATATATTTTTTTTTTTTTTATTTTCCTAAGCAAGAAGATAGCCTCCATAGTAAACCTACCCGACATAATACATATATAATCTTAATTAAGAAAGGAAGAATAATTATAATCCCAGTAATTTCGATATTCCTAAATTACAGTAATTACTAAATAAGTATTTTTAATTATATAACTATTATATGTTAATACTCTCCCGCAAAATGTGCATAAATATCACAAATGCTCAGCTTGACAAGGTATATTAGCAAGACAACAAGTCAGCAACAGAGCAACAACAAAATAGTAAAATGAATAATTGACGGGGAGTAGTCTTCGAGAGCGCCCAATGAATAATTGTCGGTAAGTAGTCTCTGAGGGCACGTAAATGAATAACCGACGGGAGTAGTCTCCGAGAGTACGTAGGAAGACGAATAAAAAAATTCGTCACATTCGATTCCATGGTATTGGTGAACAAACTCACATTCAGTTCCATAGCACCAATGAACCAACTTCTTTTGCAGAAACATCCTTTTCACATGAAATTGGATCTAGATTGCCCCTATCACAACAATCATCTCTAACATATGCTATCCAAGCACACGTTAACTCATCATCCCCTTCATATCGCAAAATGGAATAAATAGAGGAGAAGAAAAAACATATTCTTTCAACTTTCCCTTCTAGCTTCTTCTTCTTCTCGAACCATGCTCTAATACCATGTCAAATAAAATAACTTTTAAATAATTCAAAGCATAAATTTAATCATATCACAAGGAGGTATTTATAGGGATACATATATAATCCTAACTAGGAAAGAAAAAATAATTCTAATCCCAGTTAATTCGATATTCCTAAATAACTAAAGTAACTGTTAAATATGCATTCCTAATTATATAACAATTATAATTGTTAACATTCAGCTCCCAATCTGGGTGTGTCATCAGCTATCATTATACCATATTAACATTCTTGTAACAACAAAAAATAGTAACATTTTTTGAGCTGTAACAGTCATTCAAACAATTTTACACATTTTTACAAACAAAGTGATACTATTCATGGTGTTCCAATTGATTGTAACACTTTTTTTGTGTAACAGTTTTTCAATTATTTTTACTAAATTTAGTTTTGAGTTGAAATTGTTTAGTGTTACTGTTTTCGAAATTGTCACAAAAATGCCAATTTAGTGTAATGTATGGGTATTATATGCATTTATGGAAATTGTAATAAATGAAACATAAACATGAGTGTTTCCTCTACATCAGTACTTCTCAAGCTCATAGGGGGAAACAAAGGTATTCAAAATGTGATTTAATGCAGACTTGCAGATGAATTCAATACGTATAGTGGCAGATTTTACTACAGGACTGAATGTCTCAAAGTAATCCAAACCATATGTTTGATTAAAGCCTTTGGCAACAAGTCGAGCTTTGTATCTGTCAATACTCCCGTCAGGCTTGTATTTGAGCTTATAAACCCATTTACAACCTATAATGTTCACATTACTAGGTGGATCAACCAAAGTCCAAGTGCCATTTTTATGTAAAGTAGAAATTTCTTTTTCAATGGCTTGAACCCAGGATGGATCTTTAAGAGCTTGTCTCAAAGTAGTAGGTTCTGAGATTTTAACAACAGATAAATCAAAGATTTGTTTCCTCTTTGAAATACCAGCCATAGAGCGGGTAAGCATGCGAGTTGGAATAGAAGAAGATGGGATGGATTCTGTGGAAGGAACATCAGCTGGAAGCAAAGAATGAGCATCAGTTGGAGACAGAGTAGAAGAAGAATGAGCATCAGTTGAAGCAGCAGTTGGAACATTAGGAGAAGGAGCATCAGTAGGAGACAAAGAAACTGAACTAGTGGAGGACTTAGGAACAACTGAAGTGATCACATTGGACACTTCATCTGGAATGGGAACTGATGGAATCAATGAAGTAGGATTGTGCATAGGAAAACGATATTCATCAAACACTACATTTGGAGAGACATATACTCGACCAGAGACTTGATCAAGACAATAAAACCCCTTATGATCTAAACTATAACCCAGAAATACACAAGCAACTGACCTGAATTGGAGCTTATGTTGATTATATGGACGAATGAAAGGAAAGCATAAGCAACCAAATACATGAAGAGCACGATAATCTGGAAGTCGATTTAGAAGAACTTGATAAGGATACTTATGACTAAGGACTTTTGTTGGCATGCGATTGATAAGGAAAACAACTATTTGGAAAGCATATTGCCAGAACTTGAATGGCATATGAGCATGAGCTAACAAAGCAAGACCAGTTTCAACAACATGTATGTGCTTACGTTCCACTCTACCATTTTGCGAAGAAGAGTGTGGACATGAGAACCTATGACCAATGCCAGATTCTAACAGAAAAGATTTAAAAACTCTAAACTCACCCCCATTATCAGATTGAAGATTTTTTATGGAAGTGTTGAATTGTTTTTCAACTCGAAGCTTGAATAGTTTGAACACAGACAGTGCCTGGCCTTTGGACTGAAGTGGAAAGAACCAGGTGAATCTTGAAAAATCATCAACAAATAGAATAAAAAATCTAGAACCAGAAGTGGATTTGACAAATGCAGGACCCCAAATATCCATATGAATAAGTTCTAAAAGACTAGAAGCATGAAAAGAAGACAAAGAAGTAGGTAGGCGATGACTTTTGGCAAGTTGGCAAGATGAGCAAATTGATGAACAAGTAGATTTATTGAATGAAATATTACAGAGTTTCAATGTCTGATGAACAATATCTGTCGAAGGATGACCTAGTCTATAATGCCATAATTGCTCAATGGTGGCAATACAAGAAGAACTAGAATTTGTAGACAAATCAGACATGATAGAACTAGAATTTGTAGACAAATCAGACATGATAGAACTAGACATATGAGACACGCTTAGATTGGAGCTGATCGCAAATGCTGACATGCTGGAATTGGTTGCAAATGCAGGGAGGACTGGCAGCTTGTATAAACCATTTTCAAGACTGCCTTGAGCTAGAACCTTCCTCGAAAGTGGGTCCTTCACAAAGAAATGATCATACCAGAATTCAATTAGTACATTGTTGTCAGCACAAAACTTAGCAACACTGATCAACTTAGTAGACAAAGACGATACATGAAAGACTTGGTTTAGCGGAAAAGAAGAAGATGGTCGATGAGGAGAAGAAGAGAAAGATAGTGAACCAACATTAGTAATAGGAAGGGAAGAACCATTACCAACTGTAACCTTGTCTGACCCCATGTAAGGAGATGAATTGGCTAGACCAACATGATCATTTGTCAAGTGGTGACTGGCTCCTGAATCCAAGTACCAACCCTCATTATGAAATGGATTAGACACTGCTGCTAAGGCTGGTATAGCTGGTTTAAAGTCAGTCGAAGACCCAGAATTCAAAGAACCTGATGAATGCTGAAAGTTAACATCAAATCGATGATAACAAGCAAGAGCTATATGGCCATATTTGCCACATAATTGACATTGTGGCCGATCACTTGACTGCTTACTACTGTGATTATTAGAATGACCACCTTGTTGGCCATGATTGGAGCCATATTGCTGTCCATATTGCGGACCATATTGCTGGCCATATTGCTGACTATTGAAATTTCTTGCACGACCTCGTCCCCTATTAGACTGGCCACCATAATTTCTTCCTCTGCCTCGACCAAATGACTGTCCAAACTGCTGATGATAATGCTGATTATATTGCTGTTTATAATTGGAATTGGCCATATTTGCGGAAATGGGTGGAATGCTATCCACAGAGCCTTGTTGCTCAAGCCTATTTTCAAAAGACGATAGCATACTATGTATAGATTCAAGCGAGATCTGATCATCTCTGACATTGATTGCTGAGACCACTGAGTTGTATTCATTTCCCAAACCATTTAAAAGATTCATTATATGATCTTGATCTGAGACTAACTCACCAATGGCTGCAAGATTGTCTGCTGCACTCTTGATCTTCATGATATAATCAATCATGGATAGAGAACCTTTCTTACTGGATTGTAAATCTAATCGCAGTTGCATGATTCTAGCCCTTGAAGAAGAAGAAAAGATTTGTTCTAAAGCCTTCCAAGCTGAAAAAGAAGAAGTGTGTCCAATGATTTGAGCCATTATGGCTGGTGTAAGAGATGCATAAATCCAAGACAAGATTGTGCGATCTTGTCTTCTCCAAGCAACAAAAGCAGGATTGATAACTCCTGTACTCAGTTCTTTTGTTGGACAAACTGAAACTCCTTCAATGAAATCTTCAAACCCATTTGCAAAGATTACATTTTCAATTTGAAACTTCCAAAGTATGTAATTAGATCTGTCTAGTTTTACTGGTAAAGAGTGATTCAAAACTTGATAAGAGGGAGTAGAAGACACAGTGGATGTTTGACCTGTATTGAGAGACCCAGAAGAAGATTGTGTTGCCATTGATGAAAGAAACTAGAAAGCTCTGATACCAAGTTAGAAAAGTATGAACAGGTTGAAACTCTGCAATTGCTTGAATGAGCAATTCAGAGAGCTTTCTATGTATTTATAGATAGAACTGATTACATCTTAGAGTCAAGAACTTACACTTACAAATTACATACAGCTCATACTAACTACATACATCTCATACTCTAACTAATTACAGTTTATGCTAACAACTTGTCTTAGACTCTCTGTCTATCACCATCTGGGTGACCTTGATCTTGCTTCAATGTCCATTTATATCACTGTTATCGCTGGCTTCAGCTTCGGTCTTATGGTACGTGATATATGCCTTCCTCTTCCTCTTCCTCTCCGCGGTTCGTATTCTGTACAAATTGGTAGATAGTCATTTATTAGTCCCCATAAATTACACCCAAAACATTTATGTGAAAATTGAAAACTTTACATGCATCTTTGAATACACGAGTAATTCTAGGGAGCTCGCTCATGTAGCCTGGGTCACTGTCCGGACTCTTCTGGGCACGTGCCTGGGAGGGTGTTTGGCACGTGAACCCAGGCCCAAAACTCATCTATTCTTCGGTCATCCCTTTTTTGCACGGTTTCCCACTACCACTAGTCAGTTAGCTATCTCTGCCTTGTCTTTTTCTTTGTCCTCCACCTACTAGTGCCTCCAACATCAATGGGGAAGAATGATTTCTTGACACCAAAGGCGATTGCAAATCGAATCAAAGCTAAGGGGCTCCAAAAACTTAGATGGTATTGCCAAATGTGCCAAAAGAAATGCAAAGATGAGAATGGATTCAAGTGCCATTGTATGAGTGAAAGTCACCAAAACCCCAATCGAATTGTTGATGGGTACTCTGAAGAGTTTGAAGAATCCTTCCTCGAACACATGAAGCGAAGCCATAGGTTCAGCCGAATCGCCGCCACTGTTGTGTATAACGAGTATATTGCTGATCAGCATCATGTTCACATGAACTTGACTGAGTGGGCCACACTCACTGAGTTCGTGAAGTATCTTGGAAAAACTGGAAAGTGTAAGGTGGAAGAGACACCAAAGGGTTGGTTCATGACTTACATTGATAGAGATTCAGAGACACTTTTTAAGGAAAAGATGAAGAACAAGAGGTTGAAGACTAATGTTGTTGAGGAGGAGAAACAAGAGCGAGTCATTAAGAAACAAATTGAATTAGCTGAAGTTGTCAAAAACAAAATAAAAAAGTGATGATTGCAAAGATGGAAAAAAAGAAGCAGATTGCAATGAAATTCAGATTTCTCTCTTTAAAAACAAAAACTAGCTTACAAAAACTAAAAACCAGATCAAAATCCCACAAAATCAAATCCCCAAAACAGGTAAGAAGAAGAACCCATCATCTAAAACACTTATTTTCTTCCTTCTCTTCCCCCTCTCTGATTTGTTGTGTGTTGTTGGAGCTTTGAAGGATTAAAGTGAAACTGAAAAACAGAGAGAGAGACTTTCATTGGCTAACCACTGATTAAGAGCTTCTTGGAGCCGAGGTTGTGTTGGGTTCACGTGTCAAACACCCTCCTTCTGGCATGTGTCTGGGAGGGTCCGGACAGCCAGGCGGACTACATGAGCGGGCTCCCTAGAATTATTCTTGAATACACTAGTCTGTATCCCTCTTCCCAAAATTAAATACCGTACATCTTGCATAAATTATTTTACCTAACCTCAAATTTCTAGGCTGACTTAATTCAATTCCGGTGCCACCATAAGTTTACAAAGCAATTAAAAAAAGAACAAGAAAAAAAAGGGGTCACCCATAAACTCTTATTTCCCTCCACTCTCCGTCACCACCTCTATCTGCCCCATGCTACATACTCATCCATCGCTCTCTCTCTCTCCAACTCCTTTCTCTTCTATTTATCTGTCTCGATGTAGCACAACGAATCAAAAACTCTCCATCTTATATGCCTTGCATGCTTTTCCACTCACCATTTCTGATATAAATGATTGGCGAAAGCTTCAAGAATTAATTACAAATACGAAAAGGGTGAAAAATTATTCAGTATTTTTATTTATTTATTTATTTTCTCAAAGTTGACAGTTGCTTTAATATAACCCATACAACTTTTTGAACTTGTGAATCTACTTTTGCTGTTTGTGAACCTATTTTTGAGTTACCATCATGGTGTGTGCATACTCTCCACGCTTGTTTCCCAACCAAAGGTCATGTCCCACCAAGGCTTTAGAAACCATTGAATTTTATAAGCTTTCAAAAACCATTTTGTGACCAACAATGAGTACTCTATTTGGACTCAAATCCTAGCAATCCATGACAAGTGTTATTCATACCTAACCCAAAAACGTATAGAAAGCAGCCATCAAATACGCAACTTTCAAGTTGCCACTCGCTCTTTAGAACCCCCTCTATTTTTTGAGGAAAAAAATTCCAGTAGGGGGCTTTCTCCAAGACACTAGTGGATAATTTATTGAAGGAAAGAATTGGAGATTTTTAGACCACCAATTTGTTGGGACAAATACTAATAAAACAATATCAAGGAAATAATCTAAAGCAATAATAAATGAGACACCAAGATTTACGTGGAAAACCCTTCAATGTGAAGGAAAAAACCACGAGGCAAATCCGAGAGAATCCACTAATCAAATAAAAAGAAGTACAATAATTTTTCAAGTTTTTTGCTCAAAGCTTGAGTAATACAATGAGTAAATAACACGGGTTACCTCACAACAAATTAACCCAAAAGCTTCTTCAACTTCTACCAAATCAATCGACAAAACTAAGTCGATATTGCAGCCACGCGACACACTTTGTCGCACAAAATCGCGCCCAAAGAATCAGACACAAAGTCACCGTCCATACGCACACAACCGCACCAAACACCAAAGAGAATACTATGTTCTCTGTTGCTTATCCACGCAACAGCTTATTTGAAAACACTATATCATAAAACTTTATATTATGCACCTATTTATACTTGTTTGCATCCACCCAAATAGAACCTTGTTTCTATTTAATTAACCAGCTGCCAAATAGAACTTTGTTTCTATTTAATTAACACCGCCTCAAATAGAACTTTGTTTCTATTTATTTATGTTCTTGTTTCTTATTTAAAACATTTTTTTCCTTATTCAACAAAACTTGAAATTATGTTTGATTACTTACCAAAGTTGGATCCACTCTAATGGGCTGGACCTCAACAAATCTCCCCCTCCAGACCATTAGGGAAGAATCACTGCCTAATCATATTAGGCCATTCCAATGAGTTCTTTACAGAACTCATGTTTTCCTTTTGGAACTACTTTTGTCATCATGTCGGACATATTTTTACTAGTATGAATCTTTGCTACCTGGAAACAATTTTTCTAAAGCACATCACGTATCCAATGGTAGCGTGTATCAATATGTTTGGTAAGTCCATGGTATGTGGCATTCTTACTCAACTCAATAGCACCCTGACTATCACAATGCACCACATACTTATTCTGATTCACACCCAACTCCTTGAGCAATCTATTCAACCATAACATTTCATTTTCTGCTTCATTAATGGCAATATACTGGACTTCAGTAGTTGACAAAGCAACACACTTTTGCAATCTAAACTACCAAGCTACATCTCCCCCTGCAAAAGTGAAAACATAACTTGAAGTCGACCTCTTCTTGTCTAAATCACCTGCAAATATATGCATCTGTGTACCCTTCTAACACAGCTCCTGAATTACCAAAGCTTAAACAAAGCTTTGAAGTACCTTTCAAATATCTCATAATCCATTTAACTGCAGCCCAATGTTCTTTTCCTGGATTTTCTGAATACCTACTCACAACACCGACTGCTTGATCAATATCTGGTCTTGTACAAACCATGACATACATCATACACCCTACAACAGAGGAGTATGGAATACCTGACATATGCTTTTTTTCTTTATCAGTACGAGGAGATAACTTGGCACTTAACTTGAAGTGATTAGCAAGTAAAGTACTCATGGGCTTAGCATCATTCATGTTGAACATTTCAAGTACTTTTTCAACATATTTTTCTTGTTACAACCACAACTTCTTAATTTTTCTGTTACGTGTAATCTTCATCCCTAGGATGTGTTGAGCTGCCCCCAATTCTTTCATATCAAAAGAGCTAAACAAATCTTTTTTCAACCTGCCAATCATATCAACATTTTTTCCAACAATTAGCATATCAACATAAATAAAAAAGATAATGAAGCTATCATGCAAAAAATATCTGACATAAACACAATGGTCTTGAAGTGTTCTCTTGTAGCCATGTCCTACCATCAAGAAGTCAAACTTCTTATACCACTGTCTCGGAGCCTGTTTCAATCCATAAAGGCTTTTGTTCAATCTGCAAACCATATGTTCTTTCCTTTTCACTTCAAAACCCTGTGGTTGTGCCATGTAAATTTCTTCATGAAAATCCCCATGAAGAAATGCAGTTTTAACATCTAACTGCTCAATCTCAAGATTCAGGCTAGCTGCAAGACTTAACACAACTCTAATGGATATCATTTTCACCACGGATGAGAATATCTCATCAAAATCTATCCCCTTCTTTTGCTCAAAGCCTTTTACCACTAACCAAGTTTTGTGCTTTACATTCTTTCCATTACCATCCTTTTTCAATTTGTACACCCATTTGTTCTTCAAAGGTTTTCTACCTTTTGGAATCTCAACTAAATCATAAGTACCATTCTTATGCAATGAATTCATCTCTTCTTGCATAGCTTTCATCCAGCTATCTTTATCTTTATGATCTAGTACTTCTTGAAAATTTTCTAGTTCACCTTCTTCTATAAGGAAAACACACTCATCTTTGGGGTACCTCTTTGAAGGTTGGTGCTCTTGGTAGACCTTTTTAATTGAGGCTCTACTATTTCTTATTGAAGGGGTTGCTCTTCATGCACAGTCTCATATGTTTCTACATGATCATCATTAACAACTTCACTTTCTAGCATATGGTCATCAACTATATCATCTAGCATCTCTCCCCCATTTTCAACATGCGACAAAGGAGGAGGAAGTGGTGTAAGATCTGCTACCTCATTATTTATCTGCTTGGGCTTTTCAATTTTTTCAAAATCTGCAATGGTATGATCTTCATAAAATATCACATCTCTGCTTCTAATAATTTTCTTATTCTCAAGATCCCATAATCTGTAGCCAAACTGCTCATATCCATAACCAATGAAAATACATGGAGATGCCTTCTCATCAAGCTTTAATTTCTTTTCCTTCGGTACATGAACAAATGCTTTAAAGCCAAATACCTTCAGATGAGAGTATGAACTATCTTTCCCTCTCCACACTCTTTCTGGAATGTCACTATCTAAAGGAAATGAAGGAGACCTGTTGATGACATAACAAGCTGTACTAGCTGCTTTAGACCAGAACTATTTTGGCAATTTAGCAATGCGAAACAAAAATCTCACATTTTCTACAATAGTCCGGTTCATTCTTTCTGCTACCCCATTATGTTGTGGAGTGCCAATAACTATCTTTTCATGCCGTACACCAAGCTTACTACAATAAGCTTTAAATTCTTTTGATGTGTACTCGCCACCATTATCACTGCGGAGACACTTCAAAACTCTACATGCTTCTCTTTCAACCTTAGCATGAAACTGCTGGAATTGTTGAAAAACCTGGTCCTTAGATCTGAGAAAATATATCCACACCTTTCTTGATGCATCATCAATAAATGTCAAGAAATATCTACTACCACCAAGAGAATCTACTTCAATGGGACCACAAACATCAGTGTAAACCAAATCTAACAAGCCATATTTTCCTTTTGATGATCTACGAAATGCAACTCTATAATGTTTACCAAATAAACAATAATCACATGAGTTAAGAGGAGTACTTTTCAAGGAGGGAATTAATTTTTTCTTTTCTAAGAGTTGCATACCTTTCTCACTCATGTGTGCAAGTCGCCTATGCCACAAGTTTATAGAAGAACCATCTTCAGCTCATTCAAACCAGTCTTACACAATTTCACATGAGTCTTGTATAGTGTGCGACATGCTATACCCTTTGCCACAACAAGTGAACATTTGGTAAGCTTCCATGCATCATTACCTAAATAATTAATATACCCTTGTTTATCCAAAACAAGTCCAGAAATCAGGTTCAGACAAAGATCATGAACATGACGTACATCTTTCAAAGTCAACGTGCACCTCGTATTAGTCTGGACACACACATCACCTATTCCCACTATTTTAGAGTTGCTAGTGTTTTTCATCTTCACACTGCCAAAATCTCCTGCTCTAAAAGTAGTGAAATAGTCTTTCCTTGGGGTTGCATGATAAGATGCACAGTTGTCAATAATCCATTCGCTTCCTTCATTTGCAACATGCAAACATTCACCTTCGCCATACAAAAGAGCCACAGGTTCATCAGTAACAACAGCTGTAGCTTATTTACTATCATCATTAATCACTTTTCCCCATTTCAAATCTCTTTTGTAACTATAACATTATTTTATGAAATGGTCTGGTTTACTAAAATAATGACATTTAAAACTTCTATCTCTTGACTTTGATTTCCCTCTTGACTTATCACAATTCTTATCATAACAATGATATTTTTTATATTTTTCTCTCCCCCTTTTTCAGTCACAAGTGCTTGGGAATGATTAATACCGACAAACTTTCTAGTCTCTTCATTAAATAAACTACCGATAACCAACTCCATGGTAAGCTGTCCATTTGGTGCCGAATTACTAATCGACACCACCAATGTTTCCCAACTTTTTGGTAATGAACTAAGAAATAATAGTGCTTGCATTTCATCATCTAACACCATCTTCATGTTGGGCAACTGATTCACCACACTTTGCACCTCATTCAAGTGCTCAGCAATAGAACTACCTTCATTGAATTTCAAGTTCACTAACTTCCTAATCAAGAAGGCCTTGTTTGCAGCGGTTTTCCTTTCATATAAATTCTGGAGTTTGGTCCAAAGAGCATGTGCAGACGTCTCAGCTGACACATGATGAAATATCGAATCATCTAACCATTGCCTGATGTGACCAATAGCCTTTCTTTTTAATTTCTTCCATTCTTCTTCTGACATATCCTTGGGTTTAGCTGCATCTCCCTCAATTGGAGGGTACAAATCCTTATAGTATAATATGTCTTCCATCTTGGCTTTCCAAATAACATAGTTTGAGCCATTATGGCTAATCATCTTTGTATTGTTGTTATTTTCCATGTCAACTATCTTAATTGACAATCTCCCAACAATTGCTCTGATACCACTTTGTTGGGAAAAATACCAATAAAACAATGCCAAGGAAATAATCTAAAGCAATAATAAACGAGACACCAAGATTTACTTGGAAAACCCTTCAATTGAAGGGAAAAACCACGGGGCAAATCCGAGAGAATTCACTAATCAAATAAGAAGAAGTACAATAACTTCTCAAGCTTTTTGCCCAAAGCTTGAGTAATACAAGGAGTAAATAACACGGGTTACCTCACAGCAAATTAACCCAAAAGCTCCTTCAACTTCTTCTACCAAATCAATCGACAAAACTAAGTCGATATCGCAGCCACGCGTCACATTTTGTCGCACAAAATCGCGCCCAAAGAATCAGACACAAAGTCACTGTCCATGCGCACACAACCGCACCAAACACTAAAGAGAATACTATGTTCTCTGTTGCTTATCCACGCAACAACTTATCTTAAAACACTATATCATAAAATCTGTATTATACACCTATTTATACTTGTTTGCAGCCACCCAAATAGAACCTTTTTTCTATTTAATTAACCAGCTGCCAAATAGAACTTTGTTTCTATTTAATTAACACCGCCTCAAATAGAATTTTGTTTCTATTTATTTATGTTTTGGTTTCTTATTGAAAACCTTTTTTCCTTATTCAACCAAACTTGAAATTATGTTTGATTACTTACCAAAGTTGGATCCACCCTAATGGGCTGGACCTAAACACAATTATCTGATAATTCGTGGGATGTGAGGATGTTTTTGAGATTGCAAACCCAACTATCCATACACCCACCAAATGTTAAATTTTCAACTGTTGTAATGTTGCCAAGTTTCCCAAAGACAATAGAACCAAGGATTGTGTTTTCATGGGATTTCGTTGAAAATTTTTCATTTTCATAAAATTACGAAAAGAAAAAGGTTGAAAGAAAAAAAAACATTTTTAGGGGTTTTTCGAAATTTTTTGAAGTTTTTTGTTAAAAATTCATAAAACAGCTACAAAAAGGATTTAATGTTTATTTCATTTATTGTTATATAGGCATCATTTAATGTGTTTAATAGATTTATTTATTTGCATCTTATTTTTTCATATATTTCATATGCCTTCAAAATTCATTATATATGATGTAGTCGATTTTCGCTCTCTGCTTTGACCTAATCTTGCTGACATGTTGACTTGCACAAGTAACGCACGTGAGCCACAGACCACCGTTATGGTGGCTGATGACACTCCGATGCGAAAGTCAAACAGGGATCTGAGGAATGCGTAATGTTGCAAAGAGGGAATTTGTAGCGTACCTTAGCTTACCAATCTCATGTCTTATTTATAGTGCAAGAGTCTTGGTTCTACCAGGACATCGAAAGCGTACTTTAGGAAGGAGATATTCATGGAAATCCTTCTCTAATTAGAAGTTGTGCTGTAGGAGTGAAGTTTCCTGTTAACCCTGTGCTCCTAGATACGCGAGAGATAGTTCCCAATCTAAGAGCAATCCGTAAGAGAAAGTTTCCCTGCGTGGAATGTACTTTGGTATTTGCTTCTTAGTTGGAAGCAAAGAGTTGCTGTAGTTTTTGCCGAGATACTTGTCTTAGTAGAACTTACGAGTATTGAGTATAGCTGTGAGACGTGTGGGCCTAGCAAGCTGTAAGAACTCGGGTCCGTTTGGCAGACTGGATCAAACAGGCTTAGAGCTGCTTATGCCGGATCAGTATTGGGCTGATGCTAAGGTGCGTAATTCCTCGAGATCATCATGACACGTGTTTGGCTTAGGGATGTGACCATTTTTATGTATCATCAGTTACTCCCCCCGAGTTAGTGGGGCGTTAAGTCGGTTCATTGACTCTTCGAAAAGGATACTATACCGTCGTGATGATTGGACTCGAAGTGTTTGCCTTGAGAGGCGCACAACATTAAAGGCTATGCGATTGCTTAAGGAAGGGAAATGCGATTTGTCTTCCCTATAAATATCGGGCGTTTTGATGGTGATTTTATTATTCTTATCTGTACTATTCTTTCGAGCCATACTATTGATGTAAAATTTGATTTGTTCTTTCTACCGATGGTTGACAATGTTAAACTTTCTCCTAAGGACCGATTATCCTTCACTTGAACCAGCTCTTTGAAGGTAGTTTTTTTTTTTTTTTTAATTAAACCTCCAGTGGGGAGGGGCAGCTATGGGATGCCAGACCTTTATTACTTATCAAAAAATTGATTTACAATCAAGACGGGGGTACATGATGACTTTACCCGTATAAAAGCCAAACAAAATGGACCAAAAACCTTGGCCAATCTAAATGACCGCAAACCAAACCACAAGCTGGCTAACAAAAACTTTAAGACTAAAAGTCCACAAACAATCACTTAAAAAAAAAAAAAAAACCATTTGCATAAGACCCAGAATTAAAAAACCAAAAAAGCAAACACTGTTAAGGAGTGAAACACACCGTACCATCGTGCACCCCCTGCCCAATCTGCAACACCAAGCAGCACATCACCTCCTGCCGTACCTAGACAGTAGGTACGTGTCTGACTGCATCATGCCTCTCAGCCGACCCACCAGCAAGCCCGGCCTCTTCCCAGTGCCTGGCTCTGCCTAGCATCCCCTGTTTTACAAAAAGCAGGGAGCACTTCCTGCAGACAGCACCCGGCCTAAATAGCATGAAGTGAGCGCAAAATCCAGCCTCTAGCGAAACTTTCCTCCCCCAGCTGAAACGTTGTCTCGACCACAGACTGCCCCTGCAACTCGACGCGTCTGACTGCATCATGTCTCGCAGCCGATCCACCGGCAAGTCCAGCCTCTTCCCAGTGCCTGGCTCTGCCTAGCATTCCTTAGCTTTACAGAAAGTAGGGAGCACCAAGAACAGAGTGTTCCAGGAGATAACACCCGATCCCAGACAACATGAAGTGAGATGCTATCTCGACCACAAACTGCCCTTGCAACGCGCTGCTGTTCCAGACCCGCATTGCTCCGCAAAACCAGCCAGTGTTGTTAAATAAGGTTGCCTCTATACTTCCCCGTGGAGGATGCATGCCTTATGCCATTGGTCCAGAACCAGCAAGCCTGCCACTATCCTCGGAAGTTCATTCGCACCAAAAGAGATAGTCCTATAGTCTCGTTGTGCTCTGTCCGCTAACGCATCTGCCACCGCGTTGGCCTCTCTATATATATGTTGGCAATCTAACGTCATTGTTGCTGCCAACACCTTAAGTGCCAAGGGATTGTCAAAGTGTCCTTAAACCATCCACAAACCAGTTCTGAGTCCGTTTGAACTACCACCTTGTTGAAACCCAAAGAGAGACAAAGGCGGAGGCCCTCAGCTAGAGCCCAAGTTTCCGCTTTATTATTGGAGCCTGCACGGAAAAATACTTGTTTGCCCATCACACAGTGACCCCTAGAGTCTCTAATGATCACACTGCCAGATGCCTTGTTCTTACGGGAGGATCCATCGACATTAAGAGCAACAAAATCTGACGGAGGGGGGTGCCAAAATAAATTCTGACTAACTTCCTTCTAACTGGGAGCACCTGTACCCAATGGAGTTTGGTCAATGATACTGAGTTGTTTTGGCTTCGTAGTTTTTACCGTATCCCAAGCGATTTGGACATTGTTCCCGCATTTGGAGTTTTGGGCTCGACTGTACCTTTTGCACCAATGCATGTTTTAGTCCGGGCTTCAGTTTCTAGTGCCAGATGATGTTGGCGCTTCCTTGTTCATTTTCGTATGCATCTCGCTCAAATGGTTCAGAGTGGGTTCAAGATTTTGCTCGCGATCCTCCTGAGGGCTCATGATGTTGGTCTTCGTTTGACTTCGTCGGTGATCCATCACATGACCGCTACTCGAATAGATCCCACGGGTCTCTGCATATTGAACTGTCTTACTTGTTTGCGCTTGGTGGCAGATGGCACTGAATCTTGGGTAAAGCACTAGTTCTTGGCTTCGGTGGATTCTGGGTACTTCAAACTTGGGAGTCGTAGAGTGTCCCGATTTTTTTAGTTTGATATTTGGTGAGTTTCTTTGTCGTCGGTGTATGCATACTTTTGTATATCCCTTGTGCAGTGCTGGTTATAATGTTATTCCTCTGTTTTAGGAAAGTTCGTTGTTTCGTTTCTTAACGAGGAAGAAAGTCGAATAGAGAGGAAGTTTCTCAATCTCCCTTTGACATCAGTTGAGGATGTTATAATGTCAGGCGATGTTGTGTGCAACGGGTTGCTGCAGTGTTCTCATGGTGCTCGCCCTGCGCCAGGTTCACCGGTTGAGGGGGTGGTCGCTCGTCGTTCGAGGAAGAGAAATGTGGCTCTGCCTAGCCCGTTTAGGCTTGCTGGCTTGGAGGCGAATGTGCTTCCTGTTGTTGTTCCAAGGAACATGCAACCCTCTGACAGGGCAGTTTTTCCCCATGGGATGTCGCAATTTTCCCGGGCCACATCCTCAGTGGTCGTGGCTTTCCTCCCGATGTTTCCGCTTCCCTTGTTTACCTAGAAGGGGAGGAAGTTGGTCCTCTTGTTGATGCTTCGCGTTATCGTGGTTTTGAAGTGACCACTCGTGCCCTTGAGTCGTCCAATCCTGTTTAGCGGCACCCCGAGGCTCGCGGGAGGGTTCTTACATTGAAGAAAGCCTTTGCGGACCTGTTAATGTCATATTTGGATGTTCTCAATCGGGTGGATTCCCTGAATGGTCAGTTACATAATTATGATACTGTTGCAAACCTGGGGTCTGTGGGGATCGCGGCCTCCGTCACCAAAGAAGAATTTACCAGTATGTGGTCTCAACTGAAGGCGACCAAGTCTGATATGGAGGCCCAAGAAGCCGAAACGAGGCGGGCGGAGGCGGAATGGGCTGTTGAGTGACAACAATTGGAATCTGCAATCGGTGAGGGGCTCCGCCGTGTTCGTGCGGCAGAGCGATTGTTGGCGGAGGAGCATTCACACTACGCTGCCTTTGTTGGTGCGGTAGATTTTGATGAGTCGGGCAGGAGGCCGTTAATCTTTTGGAGCTTCTGGAGCTGATCAGAGGAGAACATCGTGGCGTCGACCTTGATTTTGCTTGCTAGAGGAGGGTTGCTTTCGAGCCGATTCTTCAAGGGGAGTTTTCTAGCTCCGCATGACTAGTTGCTGAGCAGGATGTTTCTCGTTAAAAATGGTTATAAAGTCTTTTCCTGGATAGACAAATATTCTACATTTATGAATGAAGGTGTTTTTGTGTCCTGTATCGCCGTGTTTGTTTTATATGCTTTTTAGATTACAAAGTTTGTACTACTGGGCGAAATGCCTGTCAGCCAAACTATATTTTTACTTTTGATTGTTGTGTTGACCTTGTAACAAAAACCATCGCTAGTTGAGGGTTGACCAGGCTCCCTCGGTCATTATCTGTAATCATTTCTTGGTGAGTTGTTACCGGACAAGCGTTGAGTAGACTCTCACTTCTTTGGCTGTTGTGGCCCGCGCGAAGCAGACTAAGCTTTGGGCACCAGAAGCCATCGTCATCAGCCGCGAGCTGACTAAGCTTACCTGGTAAGTTCGGTGATCAATGTTTGTTGGAGAGCAATGATTCCTTGGCGTGTCATCGTCATCAGTGGACTAGCACTGACTAGACTCCCACTTCCTCGACCGTCGTGGTCCGCACACGACAGACTAGGCTTTGGGCATCAGAAGCTGTCATCATCAGTCGCGAACTAACTATGATTACCTGGTAAGTTCGGCGATCATTGTTTGTTGGACAACATGATCCCTTGGCAAGTTGTTGTCATCAACGAACTAGCGCTAACTAGACTCCCACTTCTTCGGCTGTCGTGATCCACGCGCAGTGGATTAGGCTTTGGCACCAGAAGCCGTCGTCATCAGTCACAATTTGACTAAGCTTACCTGGTAAGTTTAGCGATCATTGTCTGTTGGAGAGCAATGATCCCTTGGCGAGTCGTGGTCATCAACGAACTAGCACTGACTAGACTCCCACTTCCTCGGCTGTTGTGGTCTGCGCGTAGTGGAATAGGCTTTGGGCACCAAAAGTCGTCATCATCAATTGCGATTTTACTAAGCTTACCTGGTAAATTCGGCAATCATTGTCAGTTGGAGAACAATGATCCCTTGGCGAGTCATCGTCATCAGCGGACTAGCGCTGACTAGACTCCCACTTTCTTGGTCGTCGTAGTCCGCGCGCAGCGGAATAGGCTTTGGACACCAAAAGCCATCGTCATCAATCGCGAACTGACTAAGTTTACCTTGTAAGTTCGGCAATCATTGTTTGTTGGAGAGCAATGATCCCTTGGCGAGTCGTCGTCATTAGCGGACTAGCGCTGACTGGACTCCCACTTCCTCGGCTGTCGTGGTTTGCGCACAGCGGACAAGGCTTTGGGCTGATGTTAGAGTATAGCCATAGTCGGGCTTATTAAGGGTCGTAACAGATAGCAGTGGAAGTTTTTGGTAAAAACAAATATTTTATTGATAATATTTTTTTAGATATTCTACATTCCATGGTCGTTTAAGCTCGTCTCCAACTATAACTTCCAGCCAGTACGTTTTCGGCCTATTGACCTTAGTGACTCTGTAAGGTCCTTTTCAGTTTGGGTTTTGCTTTCCTGCGCTGGCTTCTTTGGTGTTCTGTCGGATCTTCCTTAGCACCCAATCTCCCACCTTGAACTCGTGTGGTTTTACCTTCTTGTTGTAATATTTCGTCATTCGCTGTTGGTAGGCGGCTGTTTTGGCAGAAGCTAGATCCCGCATTTCGTCAAGGAGGTCTAGCCCTACGCGCAAGGCTTCGTCGTTACTGTCTGGTCTGAACTCTTCCATTCGGAAGGTCGACACCTCAAGTTCTACTTGAACAATGACTTCTGACCCGTACACTAGGGCGAAAGGTGTTTCTCAAGTAGAGACTTTTTTGGTTGTTCGATATGCCCAGAGTATTCCTGGTAGCTTTAGAACCCATTTCTCTTTGTCTTTGTCAAGTTTTCTTTTGATGGTCTCTAGGATCGTCCGGTTGGTAACCTCCGCTTGATAGTTGGCTTGTGGGTGTCATGGCGAAGAGAAGTGGTGGTAGATGTTTAAACTGTCACACAACTTTTTGACCTTGCTCCTTCGAACTGGGTTCCGTTGTCGCTGACCAATACTCTGAGAACGCCAAATCTATAGACGATGGTTGCCCATATGAATTTTTCTATCTAGACCTGCCTTATTTTGGATAGGGGCTCGACCTTGACCCACTTGGTGAAGTAATCGATGGCCACAAAAAGGAACTTTTTGCCGAATGATGTTGGGAGTGGTTCGACGATGTCCATTCACCATTGCGCGAATGGCCGTGTGCTAGTCATCGAAGTTAGTAGCCGGGCTGGCATATGTGTGTGTGGTGCGAATATCTGACATTTGTCGCATTTATGGACAATATCTTTGGCGTCTCGCTGCATGATCGGCCAGTAGTACCCCACAATTAGTGCTTTATGGGCAAGGGTTCTCCCGCCCAGGTGATTCCCGCATATACCGCTATGGATTTTTCCCAGCACTTGGCTTGCCTCTGAAGGTGATAGACATCGAAGCAGGGGCTCTGTCACTGATCTTTTGTATAAGTTGTTGTTTAGAAGAGTGTATCTCGTTGCTTTATTTTTTAGTCTCCTTGCTTTGATCTTCTTGGTTGGTAGGGCCCTGGTTGCTATATATCCCAATATCGGAGTCATCCAACTTGGTTGTGTTTCCACAGCGCAGATATCTCTATGTTCTACTTCATCGAGGCATGATCACTCTTGATATTCAATGAGGCCGCTGGAGACTTCATTAGAGGCTGATGCTTTTTTGGCTAGCATGTCAGCTCTTTTTTTGTTACCTCAGGGGCACTGCGTGAGTTCGCGGCTCTTGAACTTGCCCATTATGCCAAGTACTTTGTCGCGGTAGGCTATCATGGTCCTTGCTGTTGAAATCCCCTTTGACCTGGTTGACTACCAATCACGAGTCGTTGTATGCTAGCTTTAGGCCTGACAATAGGGCTTCGTATTTGGCCTCGTTGTTTGAAGCGGGGAAGCCAAACTTGACAGCCTTTTCAAGGGTGAAGTCGTTGGGGGAGAGTAGTGTGATCCTTGCACCGATCACCTTTTAGTCGAGGACCCATCGCAGCGCAAGATCCATGTTTGGACATCTAAATTCGAGGGCTGGTGGTCTACCTTTGGTTCTT
Organism: Berberis vulgaris; assembly: GCA_963556465.1. Lineage (NCBI taxonomy): Eukaryota > Viridiplantae > Streptophyta > Magnoliopsida > Ranunculales > Berberidaceae > Berberis > Berberis vulgaris. The sequence goes on along the minus strand of OY747131.1, from coordinate 52,258,706 downwards.
GTCCGCTAGTGAACACAACAATGAAATCTGCGATCGCTTGGGCTTTGATGGCGGTTCTTGGAGCATAGTTTATGTCAAATTTTTCGAGCTCAACTGACCATTTCACCATCCTACCTGACAGCTGGGGTTTATGCAATACCGAGCCGAGTGGATGTTTTGTCAGGATCGATATGGAATGGGCTTGGAAGTATGGCCTCAGTTTCCTGGAGGATACGTGTGATGACCCCCCTCCTGCACTGTACAAATACTGTCCGCTTTGAGCTACCATCCAGCCCTCATGGCTTTAAAACGCGTCTGTACAATGGGGAGCTGACCCTGCACATATAAGGATCATCCTCCTCCCCTACCCAGGCGATATGGGACTATGATTCCCCTTGTAGCTCTTCCAACCTCTCTCGGCCTGTTGGGCTCCAACCCTCACCCGCACCCTCACCTCAGGTCCGCCCACTTAGGGTCTCACAATACGACCAGTACTAGAGCCAACTTTTCCAGGTACGGGTAGTGTGCTTCTGATTCTACGAAGGTTTTGATGGTGTAACATACTGGTCTCTGAGTCCCTTGGTCATTTCGTACGAGGGCTGAATTGACAGTGTGTTTGGAAACAGACAAGTACAAGTAGAGTGTTTCCCCCGTCGTGGGCTTTGAGAGTAGCTCTGGACTCCCCATGTATGCTTTCAGGCTCTGAAAGGCTTGTTCGCATTCTTCATTCTAGGAAAATCCCTTGTTCCCTCTAAATATCTTAAAGAATGGGAGGCATTTGTCGGACGACTTTGATATGAGTCTATTGAGTCCTGCCACCCTCCCAGTCAGGCAATGAATGTCTGTGATATTGGCCGGAGCTTTTATGTCGAGAAGGGCCTGAATCTATTTTGGGTTGGCCTCGATTCCCCTTTTGTTCACTTAATAGCCTAGAAATTTCCCAGACTCGACTCCAAACGTGCATTTTTGTGGGTTGAGTTTCATCCGGTATTTCTTAAGTTGGTTGAATACTTTGGCATGATCTTGTATGTGGTCAAGGTTGCGGAGGCTTTTGACCAACATGTCGTCTATGTACACTTCCATGTTTTTGCCAATTTGTTCTTTGAACATCCGGTTGATCAGTCCTTGGTACGTAGCGCTTGATTCTTTAAGCCGAATGACATCACCCTATAGCAGTATATTCATTCCCCTTTCCATCACGAAAAAAGTTTTCTCTTGGTATGGGGGTGCATCAATATTTGATTGTAGCCTGAATAGGCGTCCATGAAGCTGAGTAAGATGTGGAGTGAGAAGCTGTTCTTTGGGCATGCTTTGTTTAGGTCAGTGTAGTCTACACATACCCCTTATTTCTCATTTTTATTTTTTACAAGAACAGTGTTTGCCGGTCAGTCGGGGTATCGTGCTTCCTTTATCATGCCCGCATTGAGTAGATGTTGTACCTCTTTGTTTATGATCACGTTCCTTTCGGGAGCTGTGGGCCTCTTCGTCTGCCTAATAGTTTTATTTGAGGGGTCCACTTCTAGGTGATGGGTGATTATCGACAGGTCAATCCCCACCGTGTCCCGCATGGTCCATGCAAAGATGTCTTGGTTACGTTGTAGTAGCTCTATGAGTTGCTTCACAAATTCTTTGTTCAAACGGGAACCAATCTGGATGGCCCTACTATTGTGAGGGTCGTCAAGGTATATCGTAACGGTTTATTCCTTTGGTTGTCCAGCATTGGGCCTATCCTGAGGGCTTACTAGTGCCTCGTTGTCTGAAGTCGGTTGTTCCCCTCTTATACTTTGGGTAGAACGGAGGGTCGTCTTAGCTGCTGGGTTGGCCACTGATTGAGAATCGCCAGGTGGCGGGGTCGTCATGTATTGGCACTGCCTAGCAACTACCTGGTCACCTTTCAATGTACCGACCACTCGGTTCGTTAGATACTTAACGCACTAGTGCAGGGTGGAGACCGCTGCTCCCATCTGGTGTATCCAGGGTTTACCTAAGACCGCATTATATGCTGAAGGTGCATCGATCACTATGAACTCTTGAAACAGGGTTTTCTGAGCTGACTGTTCTCCCACTGTTATAGTCAGTTGTATCTTTCCTACAGGGGACAACCTTTCGCCACTGAAGTCGATCACCATACGATTATCAGGGGTCAATGCTGTCTCTTCTAGTTGCATGTTGTGGAACGTACGGAGAAACATGACGTGGGAGAACTCCATGTGTCGATTAAGGACCTCTTTATCTCCCAGCCAGCAGAAAAAACGTTATCGCCAGGGCGTCATTGTGCGAGAGTTATATGCCCTGGAGGTATTTTTTCTTAAATACTAATGACTCGGAGAGACCTTGGTTCCAATCGTGCGGTACCCGCTGTTTGCTGCGTATCGCTTGGATCCTCATACCTCGTAGGGCCCTATTCTTGGACCTATTGGATAGTTCGAACTCGAAATGGGCTCCATGTAGCACGCATATTTTGTTAACCACTTGCTCATTGGATTCGATTTCTTTTCGCGCTGCTCGTTCTTATTCTAGGGCGATGAAGCTCTACGCTTCCTTCACTAGGTCTACCATGCTTGCTAGAGGGTCCAGTGTCAGAAAGTGGTAAAACTTTCATTTCCGTAGTCCGTTAATGAAAGCTGAGGCGGTCGTCGCGCGGTTGCACACGTGGACGGTGGTTAACTAACTATTAAAGCGGGTTAAATATGGCTTTGGTGTTTCATCAAGCCTTTTCTTCATTGATGCGAGCATCTTAATCATTGACCAAGCCTGGTGTACGAAAAGAAATCGCACAACCAGCTCGGGGTTCAATGGTGCTGCCGCCATTCTAGGAGCGCCAACTCGGTGTGTTCGCATTACTCGAGTTGTTGAGGATGGTGAGTCGACTCCAGGCTGAGTGCTCGACATTTCCCCTCACTTTCTTTTCTTGTATGAACTAGTCACCATCTCTTTGTTTCGAGGGGAGACGATGCTAGTGAAAAGTTAGGAACTTTGTCGTCCCTACGGACGGTGCCAAACTGATGCAGGCGATTTCCGCTCCCTACTTTGACTTAATTTCATTGATCTGCTGACCTGCACAAATAACGCACGTGAGCCACAGACCACCGTTATGGTGGTCGATGACACTCCGATGGTAAAGTCAGACAGGGATATGAGGAAGGCATAATGCTGTAAACAAAGAATTTGTAGCGTACCTTAGCTTACCAACCTCATGTCTTATTTATAGTGCAGGAGTCTTGGTTCTACCAAGCCATCGAAGGCGTAGTTTAGGAAGGAAATCTTTGTGGAGATCCTTATCTAATTAGGAGTTGTGTTGTTGGAGGGAAGTTCCCTGTTAGCCATGTGCTCGTAGATATGCAGGAGATAGTTCCCAATCTAAGAGCAATTTGTAGGAGGAAGTTTCCCTGCGTGGAATGTACTCTGGTATTTGCTTATTAGTTGGAAGCAAATAGCTGCTGTAGTTGCCCGTCCGAAGTTGATCCTCGAGGCACTTGCCTTAGTAGGACTTACTGACATTAAGAATAGCTGTGAGACATGTAGGCCTAGCACGGTGTAAGAGTTCGGGTCTGACTTGCGGACTGGATCAGGCGGGCTTAGAGCCGCTTGGGCTAGATCAATGTTGGGCTGACGCTGGGGGTCGTAATTCCTTGAGATTATCATGACACCATGTATTACTCAGGGATGTGACCGTTTTTATATATCATCAGTTACTCCCCCGAGTTAGTGAGACGTTAAGTCGATCCGCTGATTATTCGAAAAGGATACCGTACCATTGTGATGATTGGACTCGAAGCATTTACCTCGAGCTGCGCACAACATTAAAGGGTACGCGACTTCTCAAGGAGGGAAAATGTGATTTGTCTTCCCCATAAACACCGGTCGCTTTGATGCAGATGGTCTTATTCTTGTCTGTACTGTTCTTTTGAGCCATAGTATTGCTGTAAAATTTGATTTGTTATTTCTATCGATGGCTGATAATAATGAACTTTCTCCAAAGGACCTGTTATCCTTCACTTGCATCCAGCTCTTCGAAGGTAGTTTGGTCGACGAAATTGAGTTGCTCAAGCATTATAGTTTGTACCATATCCTAGGCGATTTGGATATTGTTCTCGCATTTGGAGTTTTGGGCCCATATGTTTCTCCTCAGGGGTACATAGGTTTGCATCGTGGCATGTTTGAGTTTGGGCTTCGGTTTCCAATGCCAGATGACGTCTGGTGATTCTTTGTTTATTTTCGTATGCCTTACGTTCAAATGGTTCCAAGTGGGTTCAAGATTCTGCTCGCAACCGAGGGCTCATGATGCTAGCCTTCGTTTGACTTCGTTGGTGATCCATCACATGACCGATGCTCGATTGGATCCCAGGGGTCTCTACATATTGAACTGTCCTCCTTGTCTGCGCTTGGCGAGGGATGACACTGAATCTTGGGAGAAGCACTGGTTCTTGGCTTCGATGGATTTCGGGTACTTCAAGCTTGGATGTCGTAGAGTGTCCTGATATTTTCAGTTTGATCTTGGTGAGTTTCTTGGTCGTCGGTGTATGCATACTTTTGTATATTCCTTGTGCAGTGCTGGTTATAATGTTATTCCTCTGTTTCAGGGAAGTTCATTATTTCGTCTCTTAGCGAGGAAGATAGGAAGATAGAGAGGGAGTTTCTCAATCTCCTTTTGCCACTCGTCGAGGATGTTATAATGTTAAACGATGTTGTGCGCAGCGGGTTGCTGCAGTGTTCTCATGGTGTTCGCCATGCACTAGGTTCACCGGCTGAGGGGGTGGTCGCTCGTCGTTCAAGGAGGAGAAGTGTGGCTCTGCCTAGCCCGTCTAGGCTTGCTAACTTGGAGGCTAATGTGCCTCCTGTTGTTGTTCCAAGGAAGAGGTAGCCCTTTGATAGGGCGGCTTCTTGCCATGGGTTGTCGCGATCTGCCTGGGCGGTGTCCTCGAGGGGTCATGGCTTTCCTCCCGCAGCTTTCGCGTCCCTTGTTAACCTAGAAGGGGAGGAAGTTGGTCCGTATGTTGATGCTTCGCATTATCGTGGTTCTGAAGTGACCACTCGTGCCCTTGAGTCGTCCAATCCTATTTCGCTTCACCCCGAGGCTCGTAGGAGGGTTTTTGCATTGGAGAAGGCCATATTCGAATGCTCTCTATCGGGTGGATTCCCTGAATGGTCAATTGTAGAATTCTTATACTGCCGCAAACCTTGGGGCCGTGGGGGCTGCGGCCTCCGTCACCGAAGCAGAATTTACCGGTATGAGGTTTCAATTGAAGGCGACCAAATATGATCTGAAGGCCCAGGAAGCCGAGAGGAGGTGGGCGGAGGAGGAATGGGCTGCTGAGCGACAATAGTTGGAATCCGCGATCGGTGAGGGTCACCGCCGTGTTCGTGAGGCAGAATGATTGTTGGCGGAAGAGCGTTCACAATATGGTGCCCTGGTAGGTACGGTGGATTTCGACGTGTCGGGCAGGAAGCCGTTAATCTCGTATGAAATTATTCGGGGCAGGCTGGAGCTTTTGGAGCTGATAAAAGGACAGCATCTTGGCGTTTACCTTGATTTTGCTCTCTACAAGAGGGCTGCTTTCTGGCCGATTCATCGAGGGGAGTGTTTTGGCTCCGCAGAACTAGCTGCCGAGGAGGATGCTTCTCCTTAAAAAATGGTTGTAACGTCCTTTCCTGCACAAAAAAATATTCTTCCTTTTTGAATGAAAGTGTTGTTTTGTCTTGTATCGTCATGTTAGTTTTAGATGCTTCGTAGATCACAGAGTTTGTACTACTGGGCGAAACGTCTGTCAGTCAAACAATGTTTTTGCTTTTCATTGTTGTGTTGACCTTGTTATAGAAACCATCGATGATTCAGAGTTGACCAGGCTCCCTCGGTCATTTCTGTAATGACTTCTTGGTTTGTTGTTAGTGGACAAGCGCTGACTAGACTCTCACTTCTTCGGCCCTTTGGCCTGCGCGAAGCGGAATAGTTTTTGGGCACAAGAAGCTGTCATCATCAGCCGCAAACTGACTAAGTTTACTTGGTAAGTTTGGCGATCATTGTCTGTTGGGGAGCAATGATCCCTTGACGAGTTGTCGTCATCAGTGGACTAGTGTTGACTAGACTCCCACTTCCTCGGCCAACATGGTCCGCGAACAGCGGACTAGTCTTTGGGCACCAGAAGTCCTTGTCATTAGTCGCGAACTGGCTAAGCTTACCTGGTAAGGTCAACGATCATTGTTAGTTTGAGAGCAATGATCCCTTGGCGAGTCATCGTCATCAGCGGACTAGCGTTGACTAGACTCCCATTTCCTCAGCCGTCATGATCCGCGCACAGTGGACTAGGCTTTGGGCCCCAGAAGCCGTCATAATTAGTCACGAATTGACTAAGCTTACCTGGTAAGTTTTGTGATCATTGTCTGCTGGAGAGCAATGACCCCTTGGCGAATTGTCTTCATCAGCGGACTAGCGCTGACTAGACTCCCACTTCCTCGCTCGTCGTTGTCCGCGTGCAGCGGACTAGGCTTTGAGCACCAGAAGCCGTCGTCATCAGCCGCGAACTAACTAAGGTTACTGGTAAGTTCGGCGATTATTGTCTGTTGGAGAGCAATGATCCGTTGGCGAGTTGTCGTCATCAACGGACTAGCGCTGACTAGACTCCCACTTCTTTGGTTGTCATGGTCCGCGCACAACAAACTAGGATTTGGGCACCAGAAGCCGTCGTCATCAGTCGCGAACTGGCTAAGCTTACATGGTAAGTTCGGCGTTTATTGTCTATTGGAGAGCAATGATCCCTTGGCGATTCGTCGTCATCAGCAGACTAGCGCTGACTAGACTCCCACTTCCTTGGTCGTCGTGGTCCGCGCGCAGCGGAATAGGCTTTGGCCACCAGAAGCTTTCGTCATCAGTTGCGAACTGCTTTGACCAAATCCCGCTGACATGCTGACCTGCACAAGTAATGCACGTGAGCCACGAATCACCGTTATGGTGGCCGATGGCACTCCGATGCTAAAGTCAGACAGTGATCTAAGGAAGGCGTAATGCTATAAATAGGGTATTTGTAGCGTACCTTAGCTTACCAACCTCATGTCTTATTTATAGTGCAGGAGTTTTGGTTCTACTAGTTCATCGAAGGCGTAGTTTAGAAAAGAGATTTTCGTGTAGATTATTATCTAATTAAAAGTTGTGTTGTAGGAGGGAAGTTTCATGTTAGCCCTGTGCTCTTATATACGCGGGAGATAGTTCCCAATCCAAAAACAATCCGTAGAAGGAAGTTTATCTGCATGGAATATACTCTGGTATTTGCTTCCTAGTTGGAAGCAAAAAGTTGCTTTAGTGCCTGTCCGAAGATGATCCTCGAGATACTTGCCTTAGTAGGACTTACGCGTATTGAGGATAGTTGTGAGACTTGTGAGCCTAACACGCTGTAAGAGTTCGGGTCCGTCTGGCAGACTAGATCAGGCGGGCTTAGAGCCGCTTGGGCCGGATCAGTGTTGGGCTGATGCTGGACCCGTAATTACTCGAGATCATCATGACACGTGTATGGCTCAGGGATGTGATTGTTTTTATGTATCATCAATGTATATTTCATGAATCCTAGAAATATTTACATTTTTTTTACACACCAAAATATTTCTTAAAATCACGAAACAAAAATTAACTCGAAAAATGAAATCACAATCTTGAAATAGAACAACTGAAAGGAAAAGCATCTCCACATGAGAAATACCTATGTCAATGTATTTTCATTGTTTAATAAGCTCAAATACATTGTAAACTCATTTTAGATCTATCCCAAAATATTGATAAATACATATTTTCTCAAACAAGAATGATGTAGTATTAAGCCGTGAGTGATATGAGAATCAACCTAGTGTAACCATCGCTTCATCTTTGGCTAGGCGCGCCTTTCCAGTTTGTCATACTTCTAGGGAGTTAGGGTGATAATATACATACAAAATCTACGTTATAGTCTACAGAATTGATTGACACCCAATAATAAACTAAAGCATCAAATCATATTTGTATGATTGATGTCCCTATACGAAAAGTTGGGGTAGTCGAAATACATAATTGGGGTGGATTACGGTTTTCTAGAGTAAAAAATCTCAATGCAAGTTTCGGTGACCTTGACGTGTTAAAGTAACATAAACAAAGAAAATTGATCAACAAACAAAATATCCCCGAGTTTTTAAAACAATTATCCTTGAGAATGATGAACTCCTACCTAAGAGATTAGCTAAACATAGTAGAAAATATGGATGGCAACGGGGTGGATTTGAGCAAATCCATCCCCGATCCGTCAGGAATAACGGATCCCCAAATCCGTCCCGCCAATCCGTTTACGGTTTGCGGTTCAGTTACTGGATTTAGTTATTCCTCTTCCATCTAACTACAAACTACAGTAAATTATACTTCATTCCTCTTCCATCTAACTACAGTAAATTATACTCCATTCATCAGATATTATACTTCATCCATCAGATCAGTAAAACAAAATTATAACAAAAAATTACAAAGAATCCATACAAAAATTACAAAAAATCATACAAAAAAAATTAAATAAATAAAAAATCGATCTAAAGAATCTCAGAACTTTGATCTGAGATCAGAGATCTCGGATCTCAGATCTGAGATCTAAGATCTGAGATCTGAGGTCTCTCAGATCTCTTGCAGCTAGAGTCCAGGGAAAAGCGGGGAAGGGAGGGGAGGGGAGGGGAGAGGGAGGCGGCCGGCAGGCCGGCATGCCGGGATGGGTGTCGAGTGAGAGCTTCAAGTGTCCATGGAAGAGAAGGAGACGACCCTTCGAGTGTCCGTGAGAAGGAGAAGAAGGGACGAAGACGACCAGGACGACCGTTCGGGCTCCGTTTTTGCTGTGAGAGAGAAGAATGGGAGAATGTGAGATGAGTCCGCCTCCGCCTTCGCTGTGAGAGAAAAGAAGGGACGATCGGGATGACCCTTCGGGCTTCGGCCTCGGCCTCTGCCTTTGCTGTGAGAGAGAAGAAGGGGAGAATGTGAGATGAGGGGGAGAAAGAATCGAATGATATGTTTATCCCTTTATATAGTAAGAGTATTTTTGTAATTTCACTAATTAAATCGAGTGTATTTTTGTAATTTCACTAATTAAATGGATATTCGTGGGGCGGATATGGCTAAATCCGTATCCGCCCCAATTAATAAACGGATACAGATTGGAAATCCGTATCCGCCTCAAGATCTAGGGTCCCTTTACCAAATCCGTGAAAATCCGCCCCACTGCCATCCCTAGTAGAAAACACGGCCAGGAGAGGAGCCCTAACCTACATACTCGGTACCACCACAAATTACATTCTCTTTTATGACTTTAAACTACTTCAATCCTCTTGAACAAAAATATAAATCTTAAGAGTATTGTTTTATCTCCAGCAATTAGAACATACGAACAATTATCTAATGGTGCTAAAACGAGTTTTGGTTTTCATTTGTTTTTGTTAGCTAGGGATGGCAAGTGCATTAGAAACACTGTGGGCAAGCTTTCGGAGCCAAAAAATATGATATGTTGGGAATTTACATACAAAGATCATGGATTGTTTTGTTTCTCTGTGCAGTTCTACTTCTGCACATGTACATATTCACAACTCCCATTCTGAAACTCTTGGGAGAGCCATCTGATGTTGCAGAGCTATCAGGAACATACACTATTTGGTTAATACCACTCCATTTCGCCTTTGCTTTTCTTTTCCCCTTGCAAAGGTTTCTTCAAAGCCAACTTAAGACTGAAATTGTGGCATGGGTTTCATTGGTAGCTCTTGTGGTTCATGTTATTATCAGTTGGGTTTCTGTCTATGGGATTGGGCTTGGAACAATTGGAGCTGTTGTCGCCTTGGATATTTCATGGTGGATTTTGGTGTTTGGACTATTTGTTTATACAGTGTCTGGTTGGTGTCCATTATCTTGGACTTGCTTCTCCACCCAAGCATTTTCCGGCCTTTGGGAATTTCTCAAGCTCTCTGCAGCTTCTGGGGTTATGTTATGGTAAGGTGACTACCTTTTCAATGATCACTACAATAATAATTGATTATATATGCACCCCATTTAGTCAACTCTCTGCGGCAATACGTTGTGCTTTGGAATATGGTCGACCAGTTCTATGGCTGTGGGGATGATTATGTATGCCCTACATGACTCACAGGAGGTGCTACAAGACTATGTCTTAAAGGGTTTTAGAATTTATCAATCCAAACAAAACAAAACATAGGTTTTTATTAATTTTGTTGTATCATAGATAAAACTAAAAATAAAAAATAATCACAAATGAGATAACATAATTATTATGTACTTGCTTTATACCATGGTTTTTAAACACTAAGGTGTGACGCAAGGCGTTCCAATGGACGAACTCTGACATAAACCTTTTATAAATGTATATGCAAGTCAATATATATAATATATAAGAAAATGATAGATAACTCATAATTCACATATAAAAGTGATATAAAGCATATACATATCATGATTTAATATTGTAAGTCAACACATAAACGAAACAATTAAAAATGTTAAAATATCAAGCAACAAAGTTGCGCACATCATTCATGAAGTATACGAAAGGTATGAAGGCATGAGCCTTGAGGGTAAGGCGTAAGCCTCTAAGCGTGATAATCTATATAACAAATTCAGAATTGTGTTTAGGTTGGAGATAAAAGATAGCTAAGAATTATCTAAACGTAAAGATCTAACGGATACATAGAGTGCGGGCAGGGGAGGGTGTTTGGCAGAAATTTATGTTCACATAGGACTGAAATACCCTGACCAAAGTTGAACATTCTCCTCGTATCAAACAATTTGAGTGTAAAAAGCATGAAAATACCCTAGTGTAGAACAAGTGGCAATTGCATTCATGAAGGGAGAAGAAAAGAAGAAGACAACAAAAATAAAGAAATACTAGCTGATTTATATTAAAATTCAGTTATTGAGAGTTATTACTAGTTAGGGTAGTTATGTAGTTTTTGAAGCAAAGCGTCTCTAAAGGCTTCCAGGAGTCCTAGTTAGTTATATATGGGATTATGGTATGTTATATCACCAAAAGCCAGTTCAAAAAATCTGTATACTTTGTTGTATTAATTATCTTTGTTCTTTTCAGTTTGAAGTCAAATCCTTGAGGATTCAGGAGTGGTGATTTCGAATTCTAAGACATTCCTATTCAATTCAACTTTTTCAATTCTCCACGTGAAGCTTAAGCCTTTGATGTATTCAAGCCTTATGTAAGCTTTTCATGTATTTTAATTGTTTCCTTGAGAAAAACCTCAAGGCATAATCCTCACAAGCTTTTTAAAACATTGATCTATAAGAACACCATCATAATCCTGATATCTTAATATATTACTTAGAACAAGTTGTTTGGGAAGAAATATCAGACATTGATTAGAAATGTTTGTCACCTACTGAATTCAACTATTCACACTCTGCTTCAGGTATCAAAATCATACTTTTAAAAAATTTATTTACTTTATCCGAAAACAGTTTGGAGAATTGGTATTACAGGATAATAATATTAATGACGGGGACACTGAAGAATGCTGAGATCCAACTCGATGCTTTGGCAATCTGGTACCTTACATCTTTCCTTAATTTCTTATTCTTGAAGCTCTATAGTAACTCTAATGTAATTGAGTAATGTCTAATGACGGGCATTGTATACCATGAAGTATATCATTGATTGTGCTGGCTAAATAGCTAGGAGTAGGCAACATTGATTCTCTTAAAATATTTTTCCAAGTTATAATATTGTGAAGGGCTTAAATAAACAAAATGACACACACAACAATATTATAGTTGCCAATGGTAGTCTGGTTGGATGGTTAAGTCTGTGGTGGTTTAATCCCCACGTCTTGGGTTCTATACCCACCGGTGGCACACTTGCCTTTAAAAAAAATTTATATTATAGTTCACTCATGGTTTTCTAAGAACAAGCTAGAACATACTCGAACTTTGCAGAAGTACTTCACCACAACTTTATATACATAACTCAACTGAAACGAATTAAATAAAAAAATAAAATAAAAAAAGTCAACAAACATCACTGTAATTTTGGAATTATGGTAATCTAATGACAATAAATTTTTTAATTGATAGTATAATTACTTTTATTTAATTTGGTTGTTTTATTTAATTGTCAAGTCGGGTCAATAAGCCCATAGTTAATAATAGGGTTAAAGACTTTGTTTAGAAGATTAGGGTTTTGATTAGCTTCTTCAACAGGCCAGCTAGGTTAGGGTTCAATATTTTTGTGTAACAAGCTTAGTTATGTTATGAATAAGCACTTTGAGCCTTTTGTAAAAGTTAGACTTGCTGACAAAGAAAACTCCAAATAGGGCATTTGTTGTAAAGTTTAGTATTGTATATCTTTCATTGATAGAACAAGAGTTTAAATAGACTTGTACAGGTATTGGGGTGGAGTTGTATAAGAATACAACTATCTTATTCATAAGCTTAGCTAGCTGCATACTTATCTTATCTAGTTGGTAGAGTTGTACAAGGGATGTGATACCAAGATTACAGGGAATACAACTACCCTATTGATAAGCTTAACTAACTACATACTTATCCTATCTAGTTGTTACAGTTGGATAATCATCTGCCACAACAGATAAGCATAAACTCCAATACTCCCCCTCAAGTTGAAATTTGAATGTCGAGAACACCCAACTAATAACACCTGAAATTGATCGTTGCCCAAGGCTTTAGTGAATAGATCGCCAATTTGGTGAGCTATGGGAATGTGTCTAGTTTGGAGTGTGCCATCTTGAATTTTATCACGCACAAAATTTAAATCAATTTCGATGTGTTTGGTACGCTCATGGAAGACGAGATTGACATCAATGTGCAGGGCGACTTGGTAATCACAGTAGAATGTTGCGGGCTTCAAAAGGGGGACACCCAAGTCTATTAGTAGGTAACGTAACCAAGTAATCTCACAAGTGGCTGAAGCCATTGCCCGATATTCGATCTCAGCTGAGGAGCGAGAAACGATAACTTGTTTATTCGTTTTCCAAGAAATTGGAAAATGACCTAACATGGTGTAATAACCAGTCGTGGAACGACAAGTAACAGGACAACTTGCTCAATCAGAGTCGCAAAAAATCTTCAGATCCAAAGAACTAGTAGCCCATGAAAAGTCATTGTCCAGGAGAATTCTTCAAATAACGAAGTACGCATAAAATGACTTGAAGATGGGGTTTACGTGGTTGACTCATGAACTGACTTAGAAGATTAACTGAATAGACAATGTCTGGTCTAGTAATGGTAACATAAAGAAGACGTCCAATTAATCGTCGACAAGTGCTTGGATCAGATAGAAGTACTCCTTCAGTATTGTTTAGTTTTGTGTTTTGCTCTATGGGGAAAAAAACTGGTTTAGCTCCAAGTAATCCTATATCTTCCAAAATTTCAAGCGTATATTTTCTTTGTGACATGGAAATGCTTGCCTTTGTTCATGCAAATTCGATACCCAAGAAATACTTCAACAAACCGAGGTCTTTGATATGAAATTGCTTGTGTAGAAATGTTTTAAATCATGGATTGCCGATGCATTGCTGCCAATATTGAGGATGCCATCCACATAAACAAGGACCATTGTAAACTCCCGGCGGGAACGTTTAATAAAAAGGGAATAATTAGCCTTTGATTGTATAATACCAGCATCCTTGAGTGCATAAGAAAATTTTGCAAACCAGTGACGTGAGGCCTGTTTTAAACCATATAGAGATTTATTTAGGCGACACACTCGCTGCTCCTCCTATTTAGAAAAGTCGGGTGGAAGTTGCATGTATACTTCCTCATTAAAATCACCATGTAAGAATGCATTTTGGACATCTAGTTGCTGAAGATGCCAATTTCGAACCGAAGCAAGGGCATACCGAACAGTGATAAGTTTCGCCACAGGAGCAAATGTATCATGATAGTCCAAGCTTTCCATTTGATTGAATCTTTTTGCGACAAGTTGCACTTTCTATCGTTCATTAGAACCATCAAAACGATATTTGACTTTGTAAACCCATTTACAACCAATTGCCTTTTTATGAGTAGGCAAAGCAGTAAGTGTCCATGTATTATTTTTGTCAAGGGCTCGAATTTCATTTGCCATGGCCTCACACCATTTCGGATCGCGCACAACCTGTGAAAAAAAAGTGGGTTCTAGAATAGAAGACACAAAAAGTTTATTATAACACAAGTAGTTTGATAAAGAGTGGCGAGTACCTTTTGTTGGACCTTCCGTTGAATGTGACGCGGAGTGACGTGATACAATGGCACTAGAACAATTGTAATCACGTAGGTAGGATGGTGGTTGTCGAGTGCGATTGGATACACGAGGAACAATAGGTAATGGAGTGCTACTGATTGCATCAATTGAAGATGTTGAATGTGAATTGACATCTGGAGGGACATTTGTATTTGTAGTGGTATCTGTGAGTTGATTAGTAGGGATAATATAAGTTGAAGGCGCTTCATTGGTGGGAGTCAAATCATTGGTGGATGAATGAGGTAAGTCAGGGATGGGTAATGGAAACACATGAGAAAAAGATGAAGGAGTTATGACTGATTTATGATTGGAAAATTGTAGAATATTTTCATGGAATATGACATCTCGGCTGGTAATATTTTTTTTTATTTTCAAGATCGAAAACACGATAGCCTTTTTTACCATAGGGATACCCAATGAAAACACATTTTCGAGCTCGAGGATCAAACTTATCACGGGAATGAGATAATGTAGATAACATAAACAACCAAAAACTTGTAAATGACCATATTTTGGTAGTTTTCCAAACAATAGTTCATGTGGAGTTTTGTTTGATAACATGGGGGTTGAGATGCGATTAATAAGGGGTTGAGATGCGATTAATAAGGTAAACGACAATTAAAATATATTTACCCCAAAAGGAAATTGGAAGGGTTGCTTGAAAGCGTAAAACACGTGCCGTTTCTAGAATGTGACGATGTTTGCGTTCAACGACACCAAATTGTTGTGGTGTTGCAACACAACTATATTGATGAACAACACCATTATCTTGGAAAAAAAAAATCGAAGGGAATGAAATTCAGATCCAGAATCAGATTGCAATTTTTTTACTTTGCAATTAAACTAAGTTTGAACCCAAGCAAAAAATTGTCGGAGCAAAACTTGAGTTTCGAATTTGAAACGCATAAGAAAAACCCATGTGCATCGTGAATAATCATCAACGATAGTAAGGAAATAACGTGCTCCTGATGAATGGGGCGTGGAGTAACCACCTCAAATATCACAATAAATTAAATCAAATGGTGCAGTAGATTTGATTTCACTCGACGAAAATGACAATCGAGTTTGCTTAGCACGTGGACAAATATCACAATGATAAGAAGAATCACTAAAATTTTCAGCAACATCTTTTGATAAAAAATTCAACCTATTTGGGGAAATGTGGCCTAATTGCCAATGCTAAACATCAAAATGGACTTGGTTTACTGATGGGCTAATACTAGGATTTATTGATTATTTACCCTAGATATGGGAAATGCTTGAAAACGATAGAGACCACCATGTACTTCAGCCACTCCAATAGTCATCTTCTGGGAAAGGTCCTGGAAAACACAAGAGGTATTAGTGAATATGACAGAACAAAGTCGAGAAAAAGTAAATTTTCTTACCGAAATGAGATTAAAGCTAAAAGACAGACTACATAATACGTTGTGTAGCTGAATAAGAGGAGTCAGATGGATAATACCAATGTGAGTAACAGGTGCAAACATGCCATTTGAAAGTTTAACAAGTGGGATGTCAAAAGTTGCAATAGATGAATGAAACAAACTAGGATCAAAGGTCATATGGTCGGTAGCACCTGTATCTACAATCCAAGTATATTTGGAAGTGAAAATATGTCAACAAACAGGCATACCTGCTAGGTTTGTGGATGGTTGTGTACTACCTTATTTGAGTAAGGCCAAAATCTTTTGGTATTGGTCATGAGTAAAATACTGAGCACCGTGTTCTGGAGTAGAGTTACGGTAAATGTTTGTACCCGATCATAATTTTTGTGAAGAAGTTTCACTAGAGTTTTGTCATTTTTTGATTGGGATTTTTGAAGAAGATAAGTGCTTCTAAAAGAAATCAAAGAACTATTTGAAGCTCTGATACCATGTAAAGTTTAGTGTTGTATATCTTTCATTGATAGAATGAGAGTTTAAATAGACTTGTACAGATATTGAGGTGGAGTTGTATAAGAATACAACTACCCTATTGATAAGCTTAGCTAGCTATATACTTATCCTATCTAGTTGGTAGAGTTGTACAAGGGATGTGATACCAAGATTATAGGGAATACAATTACCAAATTGATAAGCTTAACTAACTACATACTTATCCTATCTAGTTGTTATAGGTGGAACAGATAAGCATAAACTCCAATATTTGTAGTTATGTTTGTTTATTTTTAGTATTTTCTTTGTGTAAGTGTTTTTTTTTTTTTTTGTTATTTATTTTACTTCAAGAAATCAATATTCATTATCTTGTATAAAAAAAAACATGGGTAGGGTTGGCCCTTTTATTGTGATCTAAACAGAAACATGAATCGTTTTTTTTTTTTTTTTGCGGGGGGGTGGAGCATGGGGCGGATATCCCGGAAGTTTAGATTAATAGGTTACATTGTGTATTTACATGGTGTATTGAACATAGTGCATGCTCACACTTGAAACAAGTCCTTTTTTCCCAAAACAACAACACTACTTATAAATTGATATCGAGTTGAAGTATATTTTTATTAAATGATGTGTGATTAAATTAGTGAAAGAGTGAGATGTTTTTGTCCCACATGAGCCACAGATACACTAGGGCATCCCATGTAAGCCACAAGAAAGAAACTAGCACCTTCCAAATATAAAAAGCTTATTCAATCCCACATTGGCTAAAAAAAATCAAACAGGCTTATTTTCCGTATAAAGTATAAAGACTTTCAAGTTTGATTTAGTCCAACATCAATTAAAATCATAACTCAAACAATCTTCTATTCTATAAGAAATAAAGACTTCTCATTCTTTGCTTGGGTTTTATTGAAATGGCGGAGATGACTTTGGCCAGACTGGCGTTGATCGAGGTGTAGTTGGGGTACCTTGTATGTAATTGGTGACCTTGTCAAGCTTCACCTTGTCATGCCCGACCCCGTTGTTGTTTTGCCTCCTTTCTTCTTCCCGGTATTGGGTTTTGAGGGATTGCTTGGCCTCATTCTCGTCTCCTTTCTTAGCTGCCAGCATCTCATCAAGGGTGATGTACTTTTGCACACTCTTCAGTAAGTCTATCATGTCCTTCAGAGGCTCTCGAGTGAGGAAGTTGTAAAACTCACCTCCCTGTAGGTGAAGGCGGTAACAGACGTGTCATCGTTGTAACCATCGATCAGAGTCAGCTCGTCGTTAAAGCGAGTGATGTACTTCCTAAGGGTATTTCCATGTTTCTTCTTGAGGCTAAGCAGATAGTAGGGCCCATTCTTGATTCTCTGGCTCCCTACGATTCATGTGTTGAATGCCTTTGCCAAGACCTGAAATGAATCGATGGATCTTGGCTAAAGGCTGTGGAACCAAGTCAGTGTAACCTTCTTTAACTTGGTAGGGAAAGTCCTGCACAAAATGACTTTTAAATTTTCTTCCAACACCTTCACATTGTGGTAATGGCGTAGATGATCCGATGCATCAAACGTCCCGTCATAAAACTCGAGTTTCGGGTAGATGATGAACTTCTTTGGCAAGGGCACGCTCATGATCTTCTCCGAGAATGGAGGAACAGCAAGATCATAAAAGGTCGTCTAGATTAGTTGCTCCCAACCGAAGTGGGTTCTCGACCATGGTCATGTCTGCCTTTGAGGCATGGTTCCCACTGCCTTTCCCATTCCTCAGGTTCTCCTCTTTACCAACTCTTTGATCTTCACCGGGGAAATTATCGCTTTCATGGACATGCTCTTTAGCGTCTTCTTGGGTCAAACCCCTTCTCGGATTTTTGCCATTCTCTGATGGTGGTTATCGATCTAGGGTAAGCCTTTCAACCACCTGCATGAGATGATTAAGAATCTGATTTATGCTGGAGTCTTCCGCAGCTGCCTCGATCGCTAGGCCTCGCGAATGCTATGCTTCCTCGATTGGATCGACTCGGCCTGGTGGCAGGGTTTCTCTGGGCGGAGTGTTTTCTAGCTCTCATTATTATTGTTGACCCAGGATCTGGTGCTGGTGATTATGTCTTGAGACTCTGCTGGTTTAATAGAGCTTGTGTTTTTGTTTTAAGGGAATCTTATTAATTTCTATAGACGATGCCAAATTGACGTGTCCAAATCTGTCTTGATCGATTGTTGGTCGGCAAAATGAACAACAGTGAGCCAATGACCACCATTGTAATGGCCGAAGGCACTTCGATGCTAAAGTCAGGTAGATGAGTACGGTTGGATGTAGACTGCAAATTAGATTGATAGTGCGTACCTTTCTCATCCATTTGTTCACCTTGTATAGTTAATATTTCACTCCTTCATTGATTCTATTGTCGAGGCATGATGGAGGGAAGAGATCTCGTTGAAGATCTTACCCGTCCATGACTAGGTTGCATTCGTGCCTTATTGTCCTGGGTCAAGCTCCAAAATTTGTACCCCGATGGGATCACATGATCTGAGCTTGGGCACCTAACTTATGGGCTGAACAGTGATTTGGTTGAGTCTGGGTTGGACCGAGCTTGGGCCTACTCAAGACTGCGATGAGGCCTTACTATATTAGGGTTGGTCTATGCACCACGTACATGGCTGTGACTGGGTGACTATTTGATGTCATGTCAGTATATTTTCACATTACAGCTTGATTGTTTTATGCGTCGCAACAGGCAATTTTGTTAAAAACCGCACGATTTGACTCGCAATTCAAATCAAATTGGTTGCTCAATGATTTGCATCGCTACAAAAAATCATATGGAGCTTGAATCATGCAACCAAAACAAGTTGTGTTGGGATTCCAGTTAAGCAGTGCGAGTTTTTGGCTTTCTTTCTCGATTTCTATCAGATACGAGCATAACAACAACAGGTGGAAGAAGGAGAAGATTGGGAGAAAGGAGAGAAGACGAAAGAAGCTACCTTATTGTAGGTAGGTTGCTCTTCATCACACTAGTCTCTAAGGTTCTATAGAGTTGAAGGCTCTAGGGTTTCCTTTAGAGATGAGTAAAGTCTTGTCCCCAATTTTGGCCTTTTAAAATTTGGCCCAAGTTTCAAATGTTCAAGCTTTCATGAGGGTCCAAGTTCCAATAGCTATTGAGCCAACTTAATAAAACCTTTGGCCAAGTTTTCATATTTTGAACAAACTTTAAATATATAAAATTTATCACAACTTAACATGAGTAGTTATATAAATTTAGCAAAAAAGGGATGCTTAGGTTTTGGATAACCAAATATTAACATTTATAAATGTCTCAAATTCATATTAAGCTATGTTTGAATCCCAACTCGAATATTATGATTCACAATTTGAATCTTGATTCAATTTTTCAAAAGACCCTTACGATTTTCTAAAAATAATGGGTGCAACCGAAAACGCCATAAAAACCCTAATAGAAATAACTGAAATAAAGAAAATCTATATTACGATTCAGAGTGGTGTTTTACTATTCATTGCTGACTGGGACAAAGTCAAATCGAAGGGATTAGAGATAAAATATGGTTAGGATTAAAAGTTGGGAAATGTAATGAATTTGAGGGTTGATATTCATTTCCTATAATGACGTATTTGTAAATATAAAACATGTATAAGGGCAAAAATAATGAAAAACTTTTGAAAAAAGTTGGTGGAATGTACATGTGGCGGAGAGAGAAAATATTATTTTTTCCTTTTAACAAAATGAAAATTATTATAACTATCTATATCTTCATCGGATTTTGGTAAACTTAGCGTCATTGAAATGCATTTTTGAAGATCTTTCCAACAAAATCAATAATCAATACAAACACTAAAATTTAATAAATATATATTCTATAATTAAAAAACATATAAAGTATTTCATGTTTTTAATATTTTTCAAAGCAAAGAGACGGGCCGATCATACTAAAAAAAATGAGTCGGGCATCTTAATGCACATTTAAACAAAAACTCTAAACTTCATATTTTGGCGAATTCAAAGATTGGGGGAGAACTCATTCTTGGAGTTTAAATGTTTTTTCTCAATTGATTCAAATTTGACTGAGTCTTAACTCTAAAATTTATAATATATATTTTTACCTTAAAATAAGCTTACACTTCAATACCGATTCAGAGCCAAAATGGGGATAGTGAAAGAAGTGTCCAGTACAAAATATTTTGCAAAAATAAAATTATATGAAGTGCCAACGACACGGGGCATACTCTAGTCCATCTTACAATTCACATAGGTGTTTTACTATTCATTGCTGACTGGGATAAACATCAAATGAGAATTGAAGATTATAAATGGCTATGATTGAAAGTTGGGAATGTTGAGGGTTGAGATTCATTCTTCTCTACAATGACATGTTTGTATATAAAAACATGTTGAATGGAAAAAAATTAAAAGATTGTGAAAAAGTTACTGAATGAACATGTGGCGGAGAAAGAAAATATATTTTTTTTCAAAATGAAAAATATCATAACTATTTACGTAGTTGTCAGATTTTGATAAACTTGGTATCATTGAAATGCAATTTTGAAGATCTTTCCAACAAAACCAATGATCAATACAAATACTTAAATTTTAAAATATAAAATTTATTTTAAAAACAAGTATTTTAATATTTTCATGCCTAAGTATAATATTTTTCAAAGAAACAGACGAACATTTTAATGAACATTCAAACAAAAACTCCGAACATTTAATCGATTCTAATTTTAACCGAGTTTGACTCTAAAAAATGAGTATTCTAAATATGAACTTTTTATGGAACTGATTGAGGGCAATGGTGAGAATGGTGATGTGGGTGTCCAGTGTATGACAATTAACAGTAAAAATAAATAAACATATTTGGGATGCCAACGGCATGGGTAATATGCTAGTATATTACAATTCAGAATTGTGTTTTACTATTTATTGCTGACAGAGACAAACTAAGGATTGAAGATAAAAGATGGCTAGGATTGAAAGTTGAAAAATGTGTTGTGGGTTGGGATTCATTTTCTATTATGGCATGTTTTTAAATATAAAATAAGTAGAAGGGTAAAATAAATGAAAATTTTTTGAAAAAAGTTGGTGAAATGTACATGTGAAGGAGATAGAACATTTTTTTTTTCTCGAAATGAAAATTATCATAACTATCTACTCATTTGTCTGATTTTTGTAAAATTGATATCGCTGAAAAGCATTTTCGAAGATATTTTCAACAAATCCAATGATCAATACAAATGCTAAAATTTAAAATTATATATTTTAATGTATAAAAACAACTAATGCGTTTCATACCGGTAGTATTTTTCAATAGTGAGTCTAATGCTAAAGTTTATAGTATATATTTTTACCTTAAAATATGCTTGCATTTCGAAATTGATTGAGACAAACGTAGGGATGGTGGCGGGGTGTTAAGGACATGATATTTAGCAAAAAAAATTACATTATATACTGCCAACAACATGGGTATTATACTAGTATAGAAAACAAATAAGGATAACTAAATACTCTTTTTAGAGTTTTCTTCATCATATCAAGTCTAACTTTTATAAAAGGCTTAAAACCCTTATTTATATCATTACCCAAGCTTGCTAGATAAGCATTCTAAACCCTAGCAAAAGTGGCTTTTTATTGGAGCTAATCTTCAAAATAGAAGCCCTAATCCCATTTTATTAACTATGGGTCTATTGATATTACCCATTTGTTAAACAAAACTAATTATAACTCTAATTCAATCATCCCTCCCTTTCTTATAAAGAAAAGGCTTTGAATGTCCAAGCAAATCATCAAACCAATCATATAAAGAACATGCCAAATAAGGTGTAGTGTCCTCAATCGGCCTTGAAATTTCCCTCCATGGTTACTCACTACCAAAGAGTTTGGTTTTTGAGTTTATCAAGAGAGATTTATTTTGAGAATCCCAAATTTTTTATTGGCTTAGTGATTTAATGGACAATCTTTTGAGATTTTGTAGGGTGCAATGAGGTTTCACCTTATTCTATTTCAAGAAAAGCAATTTCATTAATATGTGTTTGAGAGTTTTCCAACAACTCTTTTTGTTTCATCTTTATTAAGAAAGTTGTTTCCCTAATAGCAAAGCTAATTAAACATCAGAGAAAAAAAAATTGGAAAGTCATTTTCCATCCAAAATTTCTATGCAACTAAACAGGCACCCTGTAAAAAAATATTATTTCTAATTGTCTCTTGATTTGTTGTTTATGTCACAGCCAAAATATAAATGGATGGGAGTTAATGATTCCCCTTGCTTTCCTTGGAGCTACTGGGTACAATCTTAAGATATTCATCACCCTTGGGTTTTTTTGCCATAATGGATATAAAGCTAATATGTTGGTCATTAGGGGTGGGCACGGGACGAGATAGACCCATCCCTATCCCATCCCGTTCATACGGGATCGGGACGGGATGAGATAAACTCCATCCCGACCTCGTCTCATCCCAAACGGGTTCGGGACAGGACGGGATCAACGTGTTTCAAATTGACCATGCAATTTCAATAACTAAAATAGATCTTCAGCAAATTGCATGTTCACACATAACCATACTGAAAATGAAATAATAAACCAAAATGCAATCAACTAAACATAATGTAACCTATGCCATAATAAGCACATGAAGCTGTCATTGGAATCTCTCACAGAGTTTAATTTTCATGCATATCTACCCTTGCAAATGAGATGATACTAGGAACCCATTAAATTGTATTATAAGTTGAATATCCAAAGTTTTCAATGAAATCGAATTTACCCTAGTTAAATACAATTAAACAAATTGGTCTTCAAATATGAGTTGATAGCCTAACGACATTGAGAATTTTAGATGCTAAAATGTTATATGCATCAGGGAATTTGTATGGGCATCCAAATATTGCAATCATAAAATAAATAAATAATGAATATTAATAATAAATATTAAAAAATTAGTTCGGGACGAGATGGGATTGGCGGGATTGAAAATATTCATCCCATCCCATCCCATTCTAGATCGGGACGGAACGGGATCGGGATGGAATTATCCAATCCTATTGGTCATTAATGGTTAGTTATGTTACACTTGCAGGGTTAGAGTAGCAAATGAGCTTGGAACGGGCAATGGTGAAGGAGCAAAGTTTGCCACAATAGTATCAATAGTAACCTCGACAATAATAGGTTTATTCTTTTGGACTGCCATCATGATCTTCCATGACCAAATTGAGTTAATCTTCACAAGTAGCTCAGTTGTTCTCGCTGCGGCTAACAAGCTTTCCATCCTCTTGGCCTTCACCATTCTCCTTAATAGTGTCCAGCCAGTTCTTTAAGGTGTCATCAATTAATCCCTCAATTTCGAGTGCACAATTTTGAAAAATATGCTAATAAATAATCATAACTAGTGAAATGATGCTTGTTATTTTGAATAGGTGTAGCAATTGGATCGGGATGGCAAGCATTTGTGGCTTACATCAACAGAGGTTGCTATTACATCGTTGGAGAACCACTTGGAGCCCTACTTGGAATGGTTTTTTACTTCGGTGTCATGGTATGCATATAGTATTTATTTATATTTTTTGTATGTAATTAAACTCACTAACATGAAACAAGCTCTCATATGAATCCAATTATAACGACGTAGTACAATAACCCACATAACAAGTACATGTTTGATCGGTTCTAAAACCTTTTCCTTCATATCTCATTGATACCAATTTCTACCCAGGATTGCTGACATAAGGTTAGATAGATACAGAGATGATAAACAAATGATATGCATAAATCAAAACAGAAACGAACTACAAATCATGAAGTACAAGTACAAGAAATTCTCTAAACTATTTTAGAGATCGATACAGCCTCAAGCCAATTTCTTAGTTTACACTTGGGGATTAACCGTAAGATCAAGCTAGATAGTTTATTGAATTATTCAAAGATAGAAATAAAATATAGATATGATTTATTGAAATATACAAAAGATAAAAGATAAAAGATAGAAGCTTACATGAAAAAGGCGTAAGATATGATTTTCACACTCGAAACTCGCTTACCCTCAACTTAGAAAACTACTTCCTTAAAAAGAAAAGATCCAGTCGAAGATAAGCCTCACTGGAAGATAAGGTGAGTGGACAATTTGTCCTTAGTAAACATTATTGAGATAATGCGAAGCAGGAACTGTTGAAGATGCTTCGACTGTAGCTGCTTTTGTAGTGGGTGAACAATGACTTCACATGGATACATTTGTAAAGGAGAGATGTTGTCAGGCTGTCGGAACCGAAAGTATCTTGTTTTGTAGTGTTGTTTGGCAGATACTGCCTTTGGTGATGTGGATGGTGGGTCCATTAATCAAGTTGAGAGAAGACGTCATAACAGTCATCCTCATTGAATGGAACTGTTGGTTCATCTGAGTCTTTTGAACAAATCTTTGACAATGTTTCAAAGAGTTGAGCTTTTGTAGGTTTTTCTCTAAGCTGTTGTCTTATATGATGACGAAGAAACTTAGCATCTGAAAGAGGTTCAATAGGATTCACCTGAGGAGCAGGAGAATGATTTTTGCCTGAGAAGAAGCGGATAACTCCTTCTTTTGTAACTCTGGAGTGGTCAAACTGTGCCCACCATTTGACTTTAAAACTGCGACAGAACCACATGGGAACATTCTTGGATTGATAAGGCTTGCTCAATGCTGAGCAGGTATAATCCCTGCATAAAATCCAGGATAAACCGAACCTGATGAAGAACCAAAGTGACAAAACCTGCTCTGTAACAGGAATTGGAGGTTGGTACTTTTCTTGGAAAATCTTTGATCATTCTTGAACAGCAGAAGGGATGATATCTTGGATCAGACCAAAATGGCTCCACCAAATGTGTTGGAACCAAAAAGAAAAAGATTTTTGTTTGAACTTTTGACAGAATAAAAAGAACCATGACTGGCCACAATTCTGCGATTATATGTAGAAGGCTCTTGACTAAGCTAGTTTGTAGTCAAGATAATTGTATGTCTGAGGAACATAGTTCAATGAGAACTTCTTGTGGTAGTGAGGGAGCTGATGCCAGTCAGCTTCTGAGAGAACTTTGAGGATCTGACACTTGGAATGGGTGATCCTTTCTTGGTGGTCTTTGTCATGATGGTGGGTGATGATCACAGAATCAAAATCTAGGAGGATGAACTCATAGAACTCCTGTGATTTTGTACTGTCTGCTTCTTCAAACTGTTGTTGTTGAGGAAACAGATTCTTGGTGATGAGCTGGGGCTCTTTGACTAAAGCATACATGGATGAATCGATCATAGTGATATAATTAAGGCATGCTTTAGGAATGTATGGATTTGGTGCCGAAGTTTGCGGCTTTGTAAAACTGGTCATGGTAGAACATGTTGATTCTTCTTGGTTCAATGGAGTGAACTTTTGTGAAAGGGAAAAGGGCATAAGAAAGAAGGGCTTGATGTTGTGAGGCAGAATGCACCATAGCATATTGGGATTTTGATTTGGGTTTGGAAAAAGGAGGAGGGCGAGAGAAAGATGAGTTAGAGAAACTCATCTTTGCAGGAACTCTCTTGTTAGAAAATATGCAAGAGAGTCATCATCTCCTTTTATAAAATTTATTTCAAAATCAAATGTTTAAAGAAGACTTTGCCATCTGGCAAAGATCTGTTTGGAAACAAGATTTAAAATATCTTTAGTTAAAATCTCTCTGGCAGATTGACAATCAACTTGTAATAAAAACTTTTGATTTATTAAATCATCTTGAAATTTCATGATGCATAAGACAATTGACAAAACCTCCATTTTTACTGTGGAATAATTGAATTGGACAGAGTTCCAAATACCAGAGTGGTATCAGACCAATTGGATAGAGGTAGAATCAGGAAGACGCTGTTTGAGAATACCACCGTATCCTAAATTGGAAGCATCTGTTTCTACAATCTTGAAGGCTTCTGGATTGGAAATCCCTAGACAAGGAAGATGCATGACTCTGGACTTGACTTGACGGACAACTTGGGAATGGGCTTCAGTCCATGGGCCTGGGTTTTTCTTAACCCTGGTAAACAGGGGTTTCAATAAAATCCGAAGGCCTTTGTAAAAGTCTGCAACATAGTGAAGAGATCCTAAAAACCGTTGTAACTTGTTTTTATCTTTTAACTCATCTGGAAATTTGTTTGCAAATCAATTGCTCTGGATATGAGAGTGAGAGTCCCATGAAAAATCTTATGTCCAAGAAATCGGACATTGGTTTGAAAAAGATTGATTTTTGTTGGAGAAAGAACTAAACCATTTTCTTTGATAATTCTTTCAAATTGATACAAATGTTTCTAGTGGGCTAGAATCGATTCTGAGAAAACAAGTATATCATCGATATACACGATTGTAAAGGTTGATAAAGGGGAGAAAATATCATTCATGATATTTTGAAACTCACTAGGAGCATTCTTGAGGCCAAAGGGCATAACATTCCATTCAAAATGACCAAATGGAACATTAAATGCTATCATGTAACGATCAAAAGGATGAATCTGAATTTGCCAAAATCCAGATTTTTACGATCAAACTTTGAAAAAACACAGGCTGAGTGTAATATTTTAAGAAGATCTCTTTTGTTAGGTATAGGATACCTGATCCAAATCTCCCTGGAGTTGTGCATCCTTTTATGTTAATAAAGCAGCGGAATTAGAAAGATGATGTCCTCGTATTGTTATCAATTATAAGCCTTTAAACCAGGCTTTGCAATGGATCAGGTATCTTATACCTAACAAAAGAGATCTTCTTAAAAGATTACACTCAGCCTGTGTTTTCTCAAAGTTTGATCTCAAATCTGGATTTTGGAAAATTTAGATTCATTCCTTTGATCGTTACAAGACAGCATTTAATGTTCCATTTGGTCATTTTAATGGAATGTTATGCCATTTGGCCTCAAGAATGCTCCTAGTGAGTTTCAAAATATCATGAATGATATTTTCTCCCCTTTATCAACCTTTACAATCGTGTATATCGATGATATACTTGTTTTCTCATAATCGATTTCAGCCCACTGGAAACATTTGTATCAATTTGAAAGAATGATCAAAGAAAATGGTTTAGTTCTTTCTCCAACAAAAATCAATCTTTTTCAAACCAATGTCCGATTTCTTGGACATAAGATTTTTCATGGGACTCTCACTCCCATATCTAGAGCAATTGATTTTGCAAACAAATTTCCAGATGAGTTAAAAGATACAAACTAGTTACAACGGTTTTTAGGATCTCTTAACTATGTTGCAGACTTTTACAAAGGCCTTCAGATTTTATTAAAACCCCTGTTTACCAGACTTAAGAAAAATTCAGCCCATGGACTAAAGCCCATTCTCAGGTTGTTCGTCAAGTCAAGTCTAGAGTCAAACATCTTCTTTGTCTAGGGATTTCCAATCCAGAAGCCTTCAAGATTGTAGAAACAGATGCTTCCAATTTAGGATAAGGTGGAATTCTCAAACAACGTCTTCCTGATTCTACCTCTATCCAATTGGTCCGATACCACTCTGGTATTTGGAACTCTGTCCAATTCAAATATTCCACAGTAAAAAAGGAGGTTTTGTCAATTGTCTTGTGCATCATGAAATTTCAAGATGATTTAATAAATCAAAAGTTTTTATTACAAGTTGATTGTCAATCTGCCAAAGAGATTTTAACTAAAGATGTTTTAAACCTCATTTCCAAACAGATCTTTCCCAGATGGCAAGGTCTTCCTTCAGCCTTTTATTTTGAAATAAAGTTTATAAAAGGAGCTGATAATTCTCTTGCAGATTTTCTAACAAGAGAGTTCCTGCAAAGAGGAGTTCTTCTAACTCATCTTCCTCTCGCCCTCATCCTTTTTCCAAACCCAAATCAAAATCCCAATATGCTATGGCGCATTCTGCCTCACAGAATCAAGCCCCTCTTTCTTATGCCCTTTCCCTTTCACAAAAGTTTACTCCATTGAGCCAAGAAGAAGCAACTGGTTCTACCATGACCAGTTTTACGAAGCCGCAAACTTCGGCACCAAATCCATACATTCCTAAAGCATGCCTTGATTATATCACTATGATCGAGCCATCCATGTATACTTTAGTCAAAGAGCCCCAGCTCATCGCCAAGAATCTGTTTCCTCAACAACAACAGTTTGAAGAAGCAGATAGTACAAAATCACAGGAGTTCTATGAGTTCATCCTTGTAGATTTTGATTTTGTCATCATCACCCACCATCATGACAAAGACCACCAAGAAAGGATCACACATTCCAAGTGTCAGATCCTCAAAGTTCTCTCAGAAGCTGACTGGCATCAGCTCCCTCACTACCACAATAAGTTCTCAGTGAACTATGTTCCTCAGACATACAATTATCTTGACTACAAACTAGCTTGGTCAAGAGACTTCTACATACAATCCCAGAATTGTGGGCATTCATGGTTCTTTTTATTCTGTCAAAAGTTCGAACATAAATTTGTTCCTCTTTGGTTCCAACACATTTGGTGGAGCCATTTTGGTCCGATCCAAGATATCCTTCCTCCTGTTGTTCAAGAAGGATGGAAGATTGTTCTATAAAAGTACCAACCTCAAATTCCTGTTTCAGAGTAGGTTTTGTCACTTTGGTTCTTCATCAGGTTCGGTTTATCCAGAATTTTATGCTGGAATTATACCTGCTCAGCATTGTGCAAACCATATCAATCCAAGAATGCTACCATGTGGTTCTGCATGCACAAACTACAGAATAACAAAGAATTGAATTAGGAAAACAATTTTATGCATGTTTTGAAGAAATGCAAGAAAATTTACCCTTTTTAGATTGGTATTTTTCTGATTATGTTCCTAGCATAAATGTTATCAAAACTAATTCAAAATTTTGGCATACAACTGAAACTAATTCCGCCAAAGAATCCATCTTACCACCTTTAGAAGAAATTAAATTTTCAACTTTAGATGTTTTGGCATCACCTTTCAAAGATCCTCAGATAGATAATACATTTAAAGGTCTTTGTAAAATTATTCAACAGAATAATTACACCAATATCTTGCTTCATGAGATTGGTGATAAATTAATCCAAGATCAAGTCCACCAATATCAATTGGCTCATACCCAATTGGCTCAAAAGCAAGCCTTTAATGTATCAAAACCAGCAACGTACTTTACACCTACGTCTGTTGAACAAAATGTGTTAACCACACCAAACCAATTAATTAAAGAAATTGATCTTAAATTGGTTGCTTTCAATTTAAAATAAAATCTTCGAATCAATACATTGTCTTCCCAAGCAATGAATTCAGATAGTGATTTTGATCTTATGAATGCACTAGATAATTTAAACTACATCCAATACGAAGCCAATCCCATTAAGTTTGCTAAATCTTATGGGAAAACTCAAAATCCCCTTCCTACAACTAGAAATTTTTATCCACGACCATCACTCTCTGACATGCAATTTGAAGAGAAATCATTTCAGGTCTATGGGTCATTTTCTACAGGTAACCCTTATACTTGGAATATAGATGGTCTAACTGAAGAAAATATTATTGAATTAACCCAGGAAATGGTTATGATGGCTTCGGCTCATCGTAGCGAAGGCAAGAATGATAGGACAATTGCATCTCTTATCATTGCTAGTTTTTCTGGACTACTCAAAGGATGTTGGGATAACTACCTAACAGTTGGTGAACAACAATCAATTTTTAATACAGTAAAAATTGATTTATTAGGTAATCCTATCAAAACAGAACAAGGTTTAGAGATCCTTGATTCAATTAATACTCTAATCTTCTGTATTCTTAAGCATTTTATGGGAGATCCTAGTGAATTACAGAACAAGTCCAAAGATTTGTTGATGATTCACAAATGTTCGACTTTGAGCCACTTTCGGTGGTACAAAGACATATTCCTCAAAAAGGTTATGTTTCAATCTAATGCAAATAACCCTTTTTGGAAGATGAAGTTCATTTATGGTCTTCCACCAATCTTTGCTGAAAATGTTAGAGAAAAATTACAAGAAATCTATCCTAAAGACATTCCTTATGAACGTCTTACCTTTGGAGATATCATTATTTTCATTAACAAATGTGCTTTGCATAATTATAATGATTTAAGACTTAAAACCCAATTAAAGAAACATTATATCAATGGTCCAAGAGAACTTGGCGATTTCTGTCAACAATATGGCTATGATGATTTTAAGCTCCTTCATCAAAAGCCTTTTCAATCAAAATTACAATACAGGTCTCGTCCTGCTGGACAGTTTAAGTCCAAAAAACTATATGGACCAAAACAACTCCCGCCCAAAAACTATAATCAATATTATAGTCAGCCCAAGAAGCATGGTACGCATAAACCCAAGCCTACCAAACCATTCAAGAAGTATCCAGCCCATACCCATTCAAGGCCAGTTTGCTTCGAATGTGCTCGTCCTGGTCATTATGCAAAGAACTTCAGAACAACCCAAAAGATTCAAGAGCTTCAAGCTCCTGAAGATATCAAGAACATGTTTCTTCAAGTTTTAATGAACTTTGAATCAGATAATTCAGACGAAGATCTTCAAATTCTTAATTTGAATTATTCTTCTGATTCTGATCAATCTGAAAAGGTCAGTGACGGAGAATGCGCTAAGGCATGTCATTGTCATAACCTTCAAAGTATCAACATGCTTTCAAAAACAAAAGAATCCAGTATTCTTTTAGATTTTGTTGATCGCATTGAAGATCCTAAACTTAAAACAAAATATCTTCAACATATCAAAACAAATTTAACCACAAAACCAACCCCAGAGGTTATAAATCCAATGATCACAAACAGATTATTGACAAATTTAGAAGATCCACATCTTCTATCCCTGTCAATTTATCTGATCTTCAGCAAGAAGTCAATCATATCAAAAAAGACATTTTGATTTTAAAACAAAATCATTCTCTCCTTGATCTTCGTATCAACGGACTTCAAAATACGTCTTTACCTGATATACCCTCTTCTTTTGAACATGGTCATATCTATACAATATAAATTAACAAATGCTCATATCTGCCAAGATAAGGTTTGTGTCAAACAAGATTTTTTGCTTGTTCAAAACATGGTCCAGAAGATGATTCTTGGAACACCATTTTTTGAGGCAATTTATCCGTTCTCTGTTACAACATCGGGCATCAAAACCCAAATTCTTGGAACAGATGTAGAGTTTCATTTTTGTACAAACCTGAAATTATAGAAATCAACAAATTCAGAAATGATACTTCTTTCAAAGATTCAATGATTCCAACTAAAGCTCGACCAATTCAAAAGAATTCTGAGCTCATGGAACATTGCAAAAAAGAAATCAAAGCTTTGCTTTCAAAGAAACTTATTAGGCATTCCAAATCACCCTAGAGTTGTGTAGCCTTGTAGGTTAATAAAGTAGCTGAATTAGAAAGAGGAAGTTCTCGTCTTGTTATCAATTATAAGCCTTTAAACCAGGCTTTGCAATGGATCAGGTATCCTATACCTAACAAAAGAGATCTTCTTAAAAGATTACACTCAGCCTGTGTTTTCTCAAAGTTCGATCTCAAATCTGGATTTTGCAAAATTCAGATTCATCCATTTGATCGTTACAAGACAGCATTTAATGTTCCATTTGGTCATTTTTAATGGAATGTTATGCCATTTGGCCTCAAGAATTCTCCTAGTGAGTTTCAAAATATCATGAATGATATTTTCTCCCCTTTATCAACCTTTACAATCGTGTATATCGATGATATACTTGTTTTTTCAGAATCGATTCTAGCCCACTAGAAACATTTGTATCAATTTGAAAGAATTGTCAAAGAAAATGGTTTAGTTCTTTCTCCAACAAAAATCAATCTTTTTCAAACCAATGTCCGATTTCTTGGACATAAGATTTTTCATGGGACTCTCATTCCCATATCCAGAGCAATTGATTTTGCAAACAAATTTCCAGATGAGTTAAAAGATAAAAACCAGTTACAACGGTTTTTAGGATCTCTTCACTATGTTGCAGACTTTTACAAAGGCCTTCGAATTTTATTAAAACCTCGTTTACAAGGCTTAAGAAAAATCCAGCCCATGGACTTTAGCCCAATCCCAGGTTGTCCATCAAGTCAAGTCCAGAGTCAAACATCTTCCTTGTCTAGGGATTTCCAATCCAGAAGCCTTCAAGATTGTAGAAACAAAGGCTTCCAATTTAGGATACGGTGGTATTCTCAAACAACGTCTTCCTGATTCTACCTCTATCCAATTGGTCCGATACCACTCTGGTATTTGGAACTCTGTCCAATTCAATTATTCCACGGTAAAAAAGGAGGTTTTGTTAATTGTCTTGTGCATCATGAAATTTCAAGATGATTTAATAAATCAAAAGTTTTTATTACAAGTTGATTGTCAATCTGCCAAAGAGATTTTAACAAAAAATGTTTTAAATCCCGTTTCCAAACAGATCATTGCCAGATGGCAAGGTCTTATTTCAGCCTTTGATTTTGAAATAAAGTTTATAAAAGGAGTTGATAACTCTCTTGCAGATTTTCTAACAAGAGAGTTCCTGCAAAGACGAGTTCTTCTAACTCATCTTCCTTTCGCCCTCCTCCTTTTTCCAAACCCAAATCAAAATCCCAATATGCTATGGCGCCTTTTGCCTCACAGCATCAAGCCCCTCTTTCTTATGCCCTTTCCCTTTCACAAAAGTTCACTCCATTGAACCAAGAAAAAGCAACCGGTTCTACCATGACCTTACAAAGCTGCAAACTTCGGCACCAAATCCATACATTCCTAAAGCATGCCTTGATTATATCACTATGATCGAGCCATCCATGTATACTTTAGTCAAAGTGCCCCAGCTCATCGCCAAGAATCTGTTTTCTCAACAACAACAGTTTTAAGAAGCAGACAGTACAAAATCACAGGAGTTCTATGAGTTCATCCTCGTAGATTTATATTTTGTGATCATCACCCACCATCATGACAAAGACCACCAAGAAAGGATCACACATTCCAAGTGTCAGATCCTCAAAGTTCTCTCAGAAGCTGACATACAATTATCATTGAACTATGTTCCTCAGACATCTCACTAGCACAATAAGTTCTCATTGAACTATGTTCCTCAGACATACAATTATCTTGACTACAAACTAGCTTGGTCAAGAGCCTTCTACATACAATCGCAGAATTGTGGCCATTCATGGTTATTTTTATTCTGTCAAAAGTTCAAACAGAAATCTGTTCCTCTTTGGTTCCAACACATTTGATGTAGCCATTTTGGTTCGATCCAAGATATCCTTCCTCCTGCTGTTCAAGAAGGATGGAAGATTTTCCAAGAAAAATACCAACCTCCAATTCCTGTTATATAGCAGGTTTTGTCACTTTGGTTCTTCATCAGGTTCGGTTTATTCTGGATTTTATGCTGGGATTATACCTGCTCAGCATTGAGCAAACCTTATCAATCCAAGAATGCTCCCATGTGGTTCTGGCATCGTTTTAAAGTTAAATGGTGGGCACAGTTTGACCACTCCAGAGTTACAAAAGAAGGAATTATTCGCTTCTTCTCAGGCAAAAATCATTCTCTTGCTCCTCAGGTGAAGCTTATATCTTTTATCTTTTATCTTTTGTATATTTCAATAAATCATATCTATATTTTATTTCTATCTTTAAATAATTCAATAAACTATCTAGCTTGATCTTAAAGTTAATCCCCAAGTGTAAACCAAGAAATTGGCTTGAGGCTGTATCGATCTCTAAAATAGTTTAGAGAATTTCTTGTACTTGTACTTCATGATTTGTAGTTCATTTTTGTTTTGATTTCTGCATATCATTTGTTTATCATTATTGTCTTCGCTACGATGAGCCGAAGCCATCATAACCATTTCCTGGGTTAATTCAATAATATTTTCTTCAGTTAGACCATCTATATTCCAAGTATAGAGGTTATCTGTAGAAAATGACCCATAGACCTGAAGAGATTTCTCTTCAAATTGCATGTCAGGGAGTGATGGTCGTGGATAAAAATTTCTAGTTGTGGGAAGGGGATTTTGAGTTTTCCTATAAGATTTAGCAAACTTAATGGGATTGGCTTTGTATTGGATGTAGTTTTAATTATCTAGTGCAGTCATAGGATCAAAATCACTATCTGAATTTATTGCTTGGGAAGACAATCTATTGATTTGAAGATTTGATTTTAAATTTAGAGCAGCCAATTTAAGATCAATTTCTTTAATTAATTGGTTTGGTGTGGTTAACACATTTTGTTCAACAAACGTAGGTGTAAAGTACGTTGCTAGTTTTGATACATTAAAGGCTTGCTTTTGAGCCAATTGGGTATGAGCCAATTGATCTTGGTGGACTTGATCTTGGATTAATTTATCTTCAATCTCATGAAGCAAGATATTGGTGTAATTATTCTGTTGAATAATTTACCTAGACCTTTAAATGTATTATCTATCTGGGGATCTTTGAAAGGTGATGCCAAAACATCACAACCTAAAGTTGAAAATTTAATTTCTTCTAAAGGTGATAAGATGAATTCTTTGGCGGAATTAGTTTCAGTTGTATGCCAAAATTTTGAATTAGTTTTGATAACATTTATGCTAGGAAGATAATAAGAAAATACCAATCTAAAAAGGGTAAATTTTCTTGCATTTCTTCGCAACATGCATAAAATTTTTATGATTTGCTTTACAACTTATGATGTAAAAGTGAAATGGTTTTCTATATGGTATATGGGGAGGGATGATTGGAGGAACAACAATTCAAACAATAAAATTGGCTACCATCATGATCCGCAGTGATTGGAAGAAACAGGTAAAACAACAACAAGAGCTTTCCATGGATCATCATTGTCTTTACTGGTCGTTAATATCCCAGCGTATCTATTATTGCAGGCCAAGAAAGCAGGCTCTAGAGTAGAAAGATGGACAGACGATCCCAATGACAGATAAATTTATTATTCAAAAATTTGGTCCATCACGAACATGGAGGGACAAAAACATTGTATCTACTGCAGACAAGAGGAGTTTTCGTTAAGGTGTTAGATAACAATGTATTTTATTTTCTTAAATATTTAAACTGGTATGATTGCGGCTTCAAGTTTTATCTGTATTATTATTTGTTTTGTTTTTCTTAATAGTTTATATCAATTATGGGGTGATGGGGTTCTCGCACTTCTACTACTATACTATATGAGATTAACATAACACTGATCTCTGACTAACGAGTAATATTTATACATGCATGAATACCTGACATATGCAAGACAAACGAGTATATCAAATTGGCATTTTTGTATCAATCCCCAAAACAGTAACAATTTTGAGCTATAACAATCTAC
The DNA here is from genome assembly GCA_963556465.1 of Berberis vulgaris. NCBI lineage: Eukaryota > Viridiplantae > Streptophyta > Magnoliopsida > Ranunculales > Berberidaceae > Berberis > Berberis vulgaris. Next base: position 52,223,343 of record OY747131.1, on the reverse strand, counting down.
AAAGCAATTTTCACATTTCACAAACAAAGTGATACAATAATTGTATCACCATGAATAATGATGATACATAAAAACAGTCACACCCCTAAGCCACACACATGCATGATGATTTCGAGGAAATACGGGCCCCAGCATCAGCCCAACACCGAACAGGCCCAAGCGGTTCTAAGCCCACTCAATGCAGTCCGCCAGACGGACCTGAACTCTCACAACATGCTAGGCTCACACGTCTCACAACTATCCTCAATACCAGTAAGCCCTTTTAGGCAAATATTTCGAGGATCAGCTTCGGACGGGCAACTACAGATGCTCTCTGCTTCCAACTAGAAAGCAAACATCAGAGTATCTTCCACAGATGGAAACTCCATTCTACAGATTGCTCTTGGATTGAGAACTATCTTCCGCGTATCTAGGAGCACAGAGCTAACAAATAACTTCCCTCCTATAGCACGATTCCTAATTAGGGAGGGATCTCCACGAAGATCTCTTTCCTAAACTACGCCTACGATGGCCTGGTAGAATCAGGACTCCTTGCACTATAAATAAGACATGTGGTTGGTAAGCTAAGGTGCGCTATAAATTTCCTGTTACATCATTACACCTTCCTCAGAGCCCTGTCTGACTATAGCATCGGAGTGCTATCGACAACCTCATGGTGGTCTGTGGCTCACATGTGCTACTTGTGCAGGTCAATAGGTCAGTAGGAACCAGGTCAAAGGAGAGAGCGAAAAATGACAACATCAGTTTGGCGCGTCCATGGGGACGACATAGTTATTAACTTTACATTAATCGTCATCTTCTATCAAAACTCAAAGAGATGGTGACCACCAGGTCACGCAACAATGGAGAACCAGGGGACACGTCCAACGCTTAGGTTGTCCCTATACCGCCTCATTCAGTAGTCCCTATCGTGCACAAACAACCAATTCACGCACCTGCGCCAACGACACTAACGATGGACCCCGAAATCGGTGTGCTGGCATCTCAGGTACAACAGATCGCTAAGGTGGTGGAGACTCTTACACAACAAAATCCACCACCTGCTAACGGAGACCAAAAACAGCATGGACTTTCGCTTCCAGAAGATGATAGGGAGCAAACACATGAGAGTCAGCCCCCCACTAGTTTTCAATGGACTAAGGGAGGCTGTGCGACTAACGTTGTGGTCACCGCCAGGATAGAGAGGCTCGGCCCTGGGAACCCCTCCGTAGAAGGGCGCATGATCCGGACGTACTATATCTCCTATTCGTCCCGCCATTTGTAGACCGGATAATGATCGAGGCCCTTCCGAGGAAGATCACTCCCTCGAAGCTCGATTCCTACGACGGGACCAATGATCCTTTCGATTATCTGCGCCATTACCAACACGTAATGGCCCTTAAAGAAGGATAAAGTTCATCATGTGCAGAACCTTTCCCACCAATCTAAAAGCTCCGTGCTTACATGGTTTCACAGCTTTTCACTGAAGTCAATCGACTCCTTCAAAACACCGGAGAAGGAATTCTTGACACGTTTCGTCGGAAGCCAGTGTTTCAGAAAAGGCCCGCACTACATACTCTCTCTAAGGCAGAGGTCCGACGAGATGCTCCGAGAGTATGTCAAGCGCTTTAACAATGAGCTGACCCTCATTGACGGGTGCAACGATGATACAGCCGTGACGGCCTTCACTGCGAGCCTAAAAAAGGGAAAGCTTTTCGAAGACCTCACTTTTGAGCCCCTCTGGACATGGCAGAGCTCCTCAAGAGTGTCCAAAGACACATCACCTTGGAGGAGTCAAGGACAGCTAAAAGGAAAACCAAAGGCGACAGGAAGCCCTCATATCTTAGGGACAAGAATGAGGGAAAAAAACACGAAGAACATAGCAAAAAGAAGCGCAGTGACAACAGGTCGGACCCTGGTCAGCCTAGGGTGGAAAAATCAATCAACTACGTTGGATCCAGAACTGTGACACCCCTAAACTCTAGCCTTTCAGACGTACTTAACTCCATGAAAAAGTGGGAAGACCTTGGCTCCACCAGATGGAAGCAGTAGTCTCCATCCTTCACCAGTGTGTTATGTATACTGTTAACCACTGCGAAGGAACAATACGTGGATACCAACCTAAGGCACGAGGCTGCCACTACACCACACTGAAAAAAATAGAGTGCTCCCAAATTCAGCTACATCAGGCAGAACAGCTTGACCCAGTGTAAGGCCAAAAGATGGTAGAAACATCTTTTTTGAGCGGTACAGAAACAATAAGCTCTTCCGCAGAACGAGTCGAAAAGGCCATGGAAAACAGGAACACATCCCCCCGATATTCTGTCGGTGCGAAGATCCGCCCCTCTGCAAGGTTTACTTTTTAGTAACCTATATAACGCCTTGACAGTTTGCTGAATGATCCGCGAGAGCAACCCGAATTCACTTCAAGGCCAGGATCTATTTCTCTCCGTCAACGGTTAGTTTACTTTAAGTTGTTTGTTTTCCTTTCCATAGTCAATATTGAGTTTTAGTTCTTAAGAGATTTATGTGATTTTCAATCATTTAAGAAATAAAGGAAGAATTACATAAACAAACTCTAATGATTGTTGGAAAGATGTAACAACAAGCACCTTGAGGCAGATACAAAAGATTACGTACTACGAACACTCTGAGGTGAATACAAAAGACTACATACTGGAGGCATCTGATCAACATGGAGCAAGAACTTGCTTAAACTGTCCGACCACTTATGCAACACGAATAGTCAGGGGCAAGCTGCCCACAAGCGAAAAAACGCTCCATCGAATACCACATTAAAAAATGGTATGCGGGGGTACAAAATCGGCAACCGGGAGTCCCACAACGAGCTGTACTGCCAGATGCGGCTAACTCACACACTCGATCCATTGGATCGGTGAACCTGGGACAAGTATCAGGTCAACACAGGTAGGGTGCACTTTTCAGCTACGGAGATGAGAGGGACCTCCAGGAGTAAATGGCTCAATCAATGGACCATGTCCAACTCCTCTTCATCTCAAGATCCTGAATTCCAGCGCAAAACGGGGTGGCGTGTTAATCGAGAAGTGGCGGAGGTGGCCACCACCGAGTTGGACGCAGATGCTATCACTGAGATAAAAAATTAATGAACAACGATAAGGCACCTGCACATAAAGGACATACTCTTCCCTTGGGAGAGAATCCTCACCACTTCTCCATGGTGTGAGAAGAAATTCCATGGTGTGAGAAGAAATTACGAGACCTCAGCGTTTTAACTATGCGCCCACCCATATCAGGTGATCGCGCATAACAACAACTATCTCTATGCCTGATCAGCACAAATGTTAGAACATTCGGAGACTCCAGAGTCGAAGATTCAACTTCAACCTTTGGAAAGCCCAAAGCATTTTCCTCAGCCTATGAAAAATCCAAAACATCTTCTTTAAGCAAGGACATTACAAAAGATAAGCTCTGTGAAGGATAGTGCCTAAAATGATTGGAAAACACTATTATATAGACATGATGGTTTACCAAGCGGCCACTGAAGCATTAACTGTCGAACATTGAATATCGTATGGGAAACTGGAAGACGACGGTTCCAAGGGAAACTGCACAGACCACGTCAATCAATTAATGACGCTGCATGCAACCTCATCAATTGAGGGGGAGTAACCAATACTCAACCGTCATGCATCCTACGCCATACACGTGTCATCGCGCAGTCTATGTTGTACACACAACGCACCGTGCAGGAAACCCTAGCCCTTCATCTGTAGGCCCATGGGCTCATCCTATTATTCAAGCAACACTCTGTCATATGCTTGGCATGAACACTAGAAATCCGAGTCAACCCTGACATACGGATTGTACTTATAGAACACTAGCTGATTTAATGTGGCTTCTGGTACAACCCAATACCTAGTCTGCTTAGTGTGGGCATCGACGATTTTGGAAGTGGGATCATTGCCACACTAGGTGACAACCCGATATCACTCTTGGTGACAACGACTCGCTAGGGATCATTGCCCCCTTCGTGGTCAATGATCGCCGAACCTAATCAGGAAAGCCAAACTGGTAGCAACAAATTTTGATTCAACCCGATACCTAGTTCGCTTAGCACGGACATCGACAATTTAGGAAGTGGGAGCCCAATCAGCGCTATCACGCCTGGTGTCGACCACTTGCCGGGGATCATTGCCCGCTTCACGGTCAATGCTTGCCGAACCTAAGCAGGAAAGCCTAGCTGGTGGCAATGACTTTTGATTCAACCCGATACCTAGTCTACTTAGCGTGGGCATCGACGGTTTAGGAAATGGGAGTCTCTTCTGCACTATCACACCTGATGACGACGATTCGCTAGGGATCATTGCCCCCTTCGGGGTCAATAATCGCCAAACCTAATCAGGTAAGCCTAGCTGGTGACAAAACCTGGACTTGTAGCCCCCACTATGAGGGTGTATATAGTCTAGAAGGTGGGAACCTATTCAGTCCCGAACTGATTTTGATGGCTGTCCACGAGACCACTACTTTTCAACGTGGCTACCAAATCATCAAACCTGGACTTGTAGCCCGCATTGCGACGGTGTAGATAGTTTAGAAGGTGAGAACCCAGTCAGCCACGACCTGATTCCGATGGTTTGCCACAGGACCACTATTTTTCAGCGTGGTCGCCGAACCCTCCCAAATTTGTAGATTGGTGCACTCAGGTGTAGATAATTTAAATGGTGAAAGCCTAGTCAGTCTGAACTGATTCCGATGGCTTTCCACGAGACCATTGTTTTTCAGCCTGGTCGCCAAACCCCTCTAAAATTCGAAGCCCTCACCGCGCGGGGAGGGTGTAAGTGGTTTGAAAGGTGGAAGTCTAGTTAGTCTTGAACTGATTCCGATGGCTTTCCATTGGACTACTGTTTTTAGCTTAGTCGAGAAACCTTTACTCTCTGAATCTGTAGTCCGTTCTGCTCAAACATAAATGATTTGGAAAGTGGGAGCCTAGTTAGTCTCGAACTAATTCCGATGGCTTGTCATGGGACCATTGCTCTTCAGTCTAGTAGCCAAACCTTTACTCCTCCAATCTAAAGTTCACATGGCTCGGACATCAACAACTCGGAAAGTGGGAACCTCAAGCAGCCCACCACACTATTTTCGCTTTCCTTCAAAACAACGGACGCGAACATGAATCTAGCTAAGTCAGCGTCTTCACGCTCAAACAGACTGACATTCTAAAGTAAAGCGAAGGCCACTCACATCGATTCAAAGATCGTACGACCACTTTCCATATAAAAGATACTTAGGATGCCAACCCGAGCTTACGACGCCTGAGTCGGCATGAACGCTCTAACACGCATGCTCAACCATCACAACTCGCTCACAGCAGCAGTTACATCCAACCGGTCAAACAAGCAAGGTAACCCTCAAGCAGCTTATGTTAGGGATAGGACACAGCTCGGCTGACTTAAGCCCCAACTAAACTACTCGTAACATGCTCACTATCAGACATGACTACAAAGCGATGACCCTGAGTCATTCACAACACAAAGTGGTCAAACATTCTATCGCAAAAAAACCAGTCAACGTCCTATTGATTCAACCAGCCTATGCCAAAGCAAAATGACAAGAAGAAATGAAAAACATGCAATAGAGACAACAAGTACGAAATAGATGAAACTGTTTTCATTAATGGTCAAAGACAAATAGAGTACAAGCACACAAAGTTGATTCCTTATCAGAAGAGGGTACAGAAATAGAAGAGTTAAGCATAGTGGAAGAAGGAGCAGGAGTTGCGTCCACACACGCTGCAGCCTAGACATCTGGGCTCAAAATGTCTTCCTCGCTCGATGATGTCAATGTAACAGACAGGTCCACATACGACATCTTCTTATAACGGTTGAGATCCCACTCCGGATGCTCCTCCTTCATCAGCGTTAGTAGCTTCAACCGTTCATGTACAACCCAACAAAACTCACATTTGCCTTGTTTATGGAGAAACTCTTCTTCTCGCACCTTTGCATCAACAAGTTCAGGCTCTTGTAGCTCCAACTTGCCAGTCGACGAGTCGATCCGAGACTGGTCTATGGCCAAACTGCTCTTCACGACACTATCCATGCCACCCCAATTTGAGCTGGTCCTCGGCCTTCCTCGCTTCTCGAGCATAGAACTCCACATCGGATTCCAGCTGTTGCTTCTCAACAGCCCAGTCAGCTTCCTTCGAAGCTCTTTCTTCAATGAAAGACAATAGTTTAGAACTCGCCTTAGCCATAGCTTCCTGCGCAACCTCAAATTCTCAGTGGATACGGCTCAACTCTTGCCTAAGTTCGTCCCTTTCAGACACCGCCTCTGTCAAATTATGCTAAAAGTCTTCCAGACAGGCCTTCTGAGCCTTAGCAGCCATGGTTAACTGATCCAACCGCTCATCTTCTGCTTGTTTATTAAGCCGCTCAATTTCATGGAGCGCATCAGAATACATCGTCTCCTTATGCGAGAAGACACGCTCCAAGGTGTATACTCTCTCACGAGCCGCCTCAACTTCCATCCCAACAATGCCCGCGTGGCTCAAATGAGGCATACCCATCATAGTATACTTCAAGCTCTTATCCATACACCTATCCAATAAATCCTCCTTGAGTTTTGGAGCGTGATCCATCAGCTAGTTGTGATGCCTGCTTATATGTTTCCTCGAAGCATACTCTACGTCCACCTCTTGGTGCCAAACCTGTGAACTCAGCTTCACCAAATCCGATGCAAATAGGCTTATCCGTGCATCCGAATGAATATTTCCTTGATCAGGAACTATGTCAGCACCGCCCTTCACGGTCGCCACCTCCTCTGGCTCTCTTCCGTGGCCTTTCCCTTGTCAACAGTAGCAGACCCTTTTGTGCTAGATGGGTCAATGGGATCCAAATGGAGAGAAGGCAGCGAAGTATCCAAAAGACCCTCCAACACCTCTAGCTGGGGACTAGAGCGAGATGGTGAGCAATGCAGACTATAAGAAACAATGCCAGTACCGCGGCCACTATCAGGCGAAGCATATATGGGGCGATCGGATTCAACCACCTCAGGCGAGACCTCATAAGAGCCTTATGCCTGAGCGGACCCACGCAAATTAGCACCAGCGAAAGCTGCCATCACAACCCGCACCAAACGGTCAATCAGAGCCTCGACTTGTGTGTCACTAAGGTTTGACCTGTGTACGAGTTCTGCCAATCTTAGGTAATCCTTCTCCAAGCAAGAAACATCAGTCTCCGCCTCAATAGGCCTAGCTGATTCGCGCTCCCCCTTAATCGGAGCGGGTTGTGCCGAAGACGGCCCAGTTCTAACGCGAGACCTCTTCCTCACGAAGGAGGCAAAAGTCTCAGGCGACTCTTCCGTATAAGAAAGAACAGGCTCTTTGACCCTAGTAGCCTTCTTCTTCTTAAAAGAGGCCCCATCTTCCAACTTAATGCGCGACTCTCGATATAGAGTGGGGGTGATGTGCTTGTTGTCCCATAGCCACTACGGATGAAGTTGGAAACCCTTATGACATCGACCGCCTTTTTTTGGCAGGACACAGAACTTCTCCATGGTTAATTGGGTCACTATCAAGCATATCAAACTCACAAGAAAAGATATGAACTTACGAAGCAGCCTGAACTGTCGCTCGAGCGGATGACCCTTGCACTGAAAATACTTCGAATCTGCAAGGGCCAGGAAGTAGTACTTCTGCCAGAACTTGAAATCATCAGGCAGCTTAACAAAGCAATCCGGTGACCATCTTACACATCATTACTCTTTAGCCGAGGAGAGGTTAGCAACTAAATCACCCGCGGAGTCACGCTAACGCCAACCTCCTTAGCACTGAGTAGAATCATGAGGATGGTCCTATATCAATTGGGCCCCAACTGAGCCGGAAGAATCCCTAAGAAGTCCAAGAACTCCTAGATCACATCCAGAACCGAAAAATGTACTCCAGTTTGAAGCATCTCGCGGTGCAAACAGATAAAACCAGTCGGATTGACATTGGCGTCTGGTCACCCGTCAAGACATACAACGAAAAATCCTCTGGTACCCCAAACTTCATACGGATTTTAGCAAGGCCAGGCTCGGAGAACAACCTGTCTTCAAAAAACTCCAGACCCTCGGCTAAGACAGCGTCATAAAAAAGGTTTTCTTGAGCCATGAAGGAGATGAACAATCTTTTCTAATCAAGGTGGTAGCTTCGAAAGCAAGGAAAATAGAAGAATCAGACTCTACACAGCGGATGACCTAAATAGAGGTTGGCTTCCCGCTTCTTTTCCGTTTAACCAACACACGTTCAATTAATGCAGAACGTGGCTCAAGCAACGATTCAGACTCAATCATCCCTTCAAGAAATGATTTAGAGAACCGATGTGACGACCTACTAACTCGGGGGGAGTAGCTGATGATACATAAAAACACTCACACCCCTAAGTCACACACGTGTTATGATAATCTCGAGGAAATACAGGCCCCCGCATCAGTCGAATACTGAACAGGCCCAAGCGGTTCTAAGCCCGCTCAATTCAGTCCTCCAGGTAGACCCAAACTCTCACAGCATGCTAGGGCCACACGTCTCATAACTATCCTTAATACCCGTAAGCCCTCTTTAGGCAAGTATATCAATGACCAGCTTCGGACGGGCAACAAAAGTTGCTCTATGCTTCCAATTAGGAAACAAACACCAGAGTATCTTCCACATAGGGAAACTCCATTCTACGGATTACTCTTCGATTGAAAAATATCTCCCGCGTATCTAGGAGCACAGAGCTAACAGAGAACTTCACTCCTATAACACAACTCCTAATTAAGGAGAGATTTTCACAAAGATTTCATTCCTAAACTACGCCTACGATGGCCTAATAGAACTAGGACTCTTTGCACTATAAATAAGACATGAGGCTGGTAAGCTAAGGTACGCTACAAATTCCCTGTTACAACATTACAACTTTCTTAGAGCCCTATTTGACTTTAGCATCGGAGTGCCATCGGCCATCCCATGGTGGTCTGTGGCTCACGTGTGCTACTTGTGCAGGTCAACAGGTCAGTAGGAACCAAGTCAAACCAGGGAGCGAAAAACGACTCCATCAAATAGTATGGTCCTACAAGTGATACTATTCATGGTGATCTAATTTATTGTATCACTTTTTTTTTTGTAACTATTTTTTTTTTGTTGACTAAATTAAGTTTTGACTTGAGATTGTTTGGTGGATTGTAACAACTCAAAAGTGTTACTGTTTTGGGAGTTGTTACAAATATGCCAATTTGGTGTAATGAACCCATATTTCCTTCACCACCATCCTTAGTGATGTTTAGGGTGCACAATGAAATCCTTTCTTTTGTCAAGTATATCTTGCTTGTCAAGCTGTGCCCCATCATTGTGATTTAATTTTGCAGGTAGTTTCTAATTTTGTGGTAAGGTGCTTTTTACTCCTACCTCTTCTGTGCGGGATAAGGTGATTGTTGAGATTCATAATGGAGATTTAGGTGGCCACTCTGGTGTTAGCAAGATGTTGTGTTTTTTATGGGAACACTACTTTTGACCCACCACGCGATCTGATTTTAATACCTTTTTGTAAAAGTGTTATATGTGCAATATTGTTAAGGGACGGTTAAAAAACGCTGCTTTATTCACTTTTACCCATTCTAGAGAGACCATGGTTGGATGTTTCCATGGATTTTATTTCAGGTTTTCCAGCATCACAAGGTTACAATTCAATTTTTGTGGTGGTAACCATTTTGGAAAATGGTTCATTTTATTCCTTGTCAGAAAACTAATGATGCACCATATGTCACTAATTTATATTTTCGGGAAGTGGTTTGCATTCATGGTGTTCCTCGGAGCATTGTGCCTAATCATGAAAAGAAGTTTACAGGGAAGTTTTAAAAGACTTTGTGGCATCGTTTACATTGTTCTTTGAAGTTTTTCACTGCATTTCATCCGCAGACAGATGGAAAGACAAAGGTTGTTAATAGGAGCTTGGATGACCTATTGCCTTGTTTGGTGGCAGAACATGGTGATTTTTGACCTTCTATTTTTCCTCGTGTAGATTTTTCTATAATAATACAGTGAACAAAAGTACGGGGTATTCACCTTTCAAGATTGTACAGGGTTTTCCTTTTTTTTTTTGTTAATTTGGCACCTTTAACTAATATGGGTCTGGTGAGTAGCGACAACTGTTAAGGCTGAGTCGAGAAGTTTGATTCACCATCTGGTTCGCAGTCGTTTGATTGAAGTATATGATAAACAGAACGGTGTTGTCGATCACCACAAGCGTTGTTTTTACATTTGAACAAGGTGATTTAGTTATGGTCTTTCAGAAGGGTCAGCAACAGACATGGGAAGGGCTCGAAACTTGTGATGAGGCACATTGGCCCTTATGTTATTATGTGGCGGATTAGCGATGATGCTTATGTGGTCGATTTTCAAAAGAGTTTTCGGATGCACCGTGCAATTAACGTTGTTGATTTCAATCCGTTCGTGGTGATGTTGCATCTCCCATTTTGCTACCAGTGGTGTGTTCCCTACCTCCACCACATGTGACAGATCATGTGTAGAGCATTATTGAAAGCTTTGATGTTAATCTTTTCGACAATGTACACAGCCGGTTTTTGGTTCAATAGAAGTGACAACTTGCTTTTGACAAGTCATGGATTTCTTATCAGCTTATGTCTTCTATGGATCAAGAATTATTAACTAAATATGTGGCGCAAACTCGATGTCGAGTTCTTCGTAACCGGGAAGGACGATGATATTTAGCACGTATACTATTTAGGAGGTGGGTTAGTATAACAATATTAGTATTAGTAATTGATGTGTTTAGATCTGTCCCCGTTGATCCCGATGATATTGAACCTGCAAAATTGAGCAGCGTTACTACCTTTATGGTGGCCGAAGACACTCCGATGCTTAGGTAAGATATCAATGCAACGATGAGTGAAGACTATTTGTAAATTTTAGTGTGTATGCGTACTTTTCTTCCTCTTTCATCATCTCTTATAGCGAGTGTTCCCTCCCAACTTTCCTTGTGATCGAGGGCGTGATGGAGGAAGGAGATCTTGTGTAAGATCTTACATGTGCATGAATGAGTCTCTTCGGCACTTGGATGTGTTTAGGATCCAATGCTTGATTAGGCTAAGAGTTGATTCCGTGAGAGCGGATCTCGGGCCTGTGACAAGCCCTAGGATTCGTGCCTATTGAACTAGCGTGTCTTTTATGTGCTACGGTTAGCCCATGCCACATGTATGACTGTGATCCTATAGCTGATTGATGTCTAATCAGCTACTCCCCCTAGTTAGTGGGTCTGCGTGCTGTGCTACTAACTGTCGGTGCTTAGGGGCCTACGTGAGGTCATGATGATATATTTTGTGCCTTTTTGGCTCCTGAGCTACAATTATTGCCTATGCAACGGTTTTTGGTGATTGCTTCACCTGCAATTCAAGTCTATATATACCTTCGAGAGAATCTGACATTTTCCCCTGCCCGAGTTCCTATTTTCTTCTCAAGAGTTTTATTCAATTAGGTTAGGTGCAAAATTCTTTTGGATTATGACTTCTCGATTCTTGCCTGATTGTTTTGTGGCCTATACTGAGTTTTTTGGAACTTTTTTTTTATGACAAATAGGGATCTCGTAGACATTCGCAGCCAGTATTAGATCCTCGGTGCTTTAAGGTTAACGCTCTTGTGCGACGTTGAGTCTCCAATAACCCCAAGGGAGGGGTACAAAACTCTATACAAGTCCATGTTCAGAATGGGCCTGGGCTTCCTTGTTCCTGAAATTATTTGGGAATTTATGTCATTCCATGGTATCTGATTATGCACCAAACCGTCATTAAATTTGTGTCGTACGCGTGTCATGATCATCTCGTCAGCAAAGCAAAATAGGCCTGACTACCCACTAAATCTGGCAAGGCTCAGATAACATTAAGCCAATTCAGCAGAATTCGAAAGATTGGATCCAAGTTGCTGCCCCCTATTAAGCCCGCATTTCACATGGTAAAGCCCAGTACCCGTAAGGCCAAATCAGGCAAGTATCTGAGGGATCACCTAAGACTAGCTTGCCATCAACATATTGGTTCCAACTAGGAAATATATACTGGAGTATAATTCGTGTATGAAAATTTCCTTGCATATACAACACTCCAAAAGAAAAACCTTTCCCACAGATCCTGGAGCACAAGTCGTGTATGGAAGCTCTGCTACATTGACGACTCCCAACTAGGAAAAGATCTCCAGCACGATTTCTTTCCTTAAACACTACACCACAAATCCTCAGTTATATCATGCCAAAACCACTACACTACACCACAAATCCGACGCTATTAAAAGTCTTGCTCTATTATAACATTTTTGGAACGCTATTAAAAATGCACTTTTAATAGCGTTTCTGAGACGTTGTAGTAACACCTTCTATAACGCTTAGAAAATGTTATATAATGTTATACACTGTTGTAACATTTTTTTTATAGCTTTTAAAAAATGTTATTACATAGTTTTATACAACTTTTTTAGAATGCTATAAAATTAGTTAACCATGACACTTTAAAAATGTTATTAAAAGTCTACCCCATTTTTTTTACCCATTTGTTTTTAGCTATGTTGGTATCATTTGCAATATTCTACCTGATATTAAAAGTGAAACAGTAAATTACCCAACAATGTAAGAAAATTTAATTTCTAGATAATCCAACAGTAAATTACCCAACAATGTCGAACAATGTAAGTTTCATTACTTCTTACATAACATGTAAATATAGTATGAAAATTCATTTCTACATAAGAAATAAAATCTTTTTTCCTTGTCACTTTCATCTTCCTCGTCTTCATCTTCCTCATCATCGCCTATCATATAAACATAAAGGTATATCAAAACTCTTGCAAGACAAAAGCACCACATGCAATCTATATTCACAAGGCCAAATTCAAAGCTATAACTAAAATAGACATAATACTAAAAAGGCATGACAGTTTTCGATATTCTTGTATGTCATCTGGTTTGGTATTCTGTCTGTCCAAGCAAATAGCAGCTATGGAGAAAAGTCCAACAACTACAAAGATGTATAAAGGAAGAAGGACGACTTTGAGACTGACATACACCACATGCCGCATAAAGTAGACATAGATATCTTTGTAACTCCAGTCAAAACTTCATGACAATAACTAAAATCATGACAAAAACAATTATAAGAGAAACTTGCAGTATAACAACTATATAAGAAAAGTGGATACAAACATTTGATTAAAAGGAAAAATGGAATACATGCACCCAACATTGAATTTCTATGACCTTCGTCACAGGCAAACAAATAATATTACTACATAATTATGAAGGAAAAATGGAACAACACAATTCATATGCATCATATAATAAAACATCAATTATGGAACGAAGTGGATACCAACTCTTGATTGACATAGGCTCCATTTCATGACAATCAAGTGCTTAGGTTTTCTTACCTTTGAGTCTACAAGCCAAATATCTTGTAACAATTCATTTATGGCACACAAATAAAATAGATTGTAAACATCACTCACCATGACCCTGTATGGGTGGTCACTTTTGTGAAGTACAACCTCGACCCCGACGGAGATGCACTCTACACATAGGTCAATATCTGGGCATTAGGCATACTTAATTCGAATCTTGCATGTTATATCTTTATTGCAATAGTTGCGGTACGTTACCATTTTCCCTACATTTTTTTTCAAATAAAACACAACATAAATATAAGTATATTAAAATAAAGTTACAATTGAGAAGATTGACTACTAAATAACGTTGAGAAAAACAAGTAGGTCACACTGGAGAAATATACCTGTAGTTGCACACTTTCTATTTGATGTAGATCTTGTTCTCACTCCTCTAAAGAAATGAAATGAAATGTTATATTCAGTAAAGAAATACATAAAATAAAGAAGATACCATGACAGCAATACAGGCAATGTACAATAGCAATACAGGCAATGTACAACAGCAATACAGACATCGATCAAAATGTTTATCCCGTTAAGACAAATGAGTGGTTTTCAACGAAATAATCAGAACTTTCTTAGAACAGGTAGTAATGATAATCTGATTTGATATCCTAATTAACCACTTCCTGCAAAGACTCCACCCTTCTCAAGCAAAACTCCTCGAGATTTTCAAAATCAGTAAAATCTCTTCATAAACCACATCATAACAAATAAACTCCCTTCATTTTCAAAGTAAGTTGATTCCCATGAGCCCTGAATGGCTCTGTATGAACCTTGTCCTTCTTCTTCCAACTGGAACTTCAAAACAAGTCGAAGATTTTTAATGCAAATAAAAGCAGGAAACATTTTTTTTAACCCTGGCTACAGTTAAATCAAAACTTTATTTTTAAGTTGCTTGTTGATATCACATAGATATTGCTCTTGTCAAGATAAACAAAATGTCCATACATACGTACAAGAACATTGAATGTTGCAGATTAAAATTGTGTAAGAAAATTTGTTGGAATGGTGTGTCCATTTACCTTTCTGCGAAATTCCTCTACTTGTTCTATCATTATCTGTGTCAATGTTTAAAAGGAACACAATAAGAACATACTCAAATTCACAGATTATTCCATCGAATATAGCATTAGGTGAAGAAGCCAAGGAACTTATTTATGATAAACAAAACAAACGTAAATGGATCTTAAAGAAGTAAAAATATTTACTGTTACAAACATGAAAATAATCATCAGTTCTTGATATAACTAAGTCGCACTGTCTATATAGGATAAACAACGTAAAACCAACTACTTACAAAACACTGGAATTCTATAAAATTGTGCATAAGAATAGTAAATAAAATTAATTCTCTTCAGCCAAGGCAACTAATGTAAAAACTAATCAGTATGGCACAGTCAACAGACTTGTTAATATTTGAAGTACCTTGTGTAAGAGCACCTTCAAGTTGTTTCTCCAGATTTCACAACTCTTTCACGCTAAGTGGCCCAAGATCTTCCCCAAGCAAATGCCTTGAATAATGAAAACATCTTAAAAGAGTTAGAATTTTTTAACAAATTTTTATTTTTTTGAGAAATCAAATTTTCTTTCAATTACTAATACAACATACAACAGGAACTATTAACTGGTGCAGCTAAGGTATTTATTAATTTAGAGAATTGAGCTCAATGTAACCTTTGAGCACGTTGTAGAGGTTCATATTTGGCGTTCAACTTAGAGACCTCTTGGTACCAGCTCTACACGTACCAAAAGTAAATAACAATATAAGGAAAGGTCAGTATGTCATAGTTACAGATTGGAATATCTTACAACATTCATCAGCTTGAGACACATAATTTTGGTACTAGAATAGATGAATGGTAGAGCCCAAGTGCCCAAGCCCTAAGTAAGCATGGGAGCGCCCAATGCTAGAGGAGTGTAATTCATATGGAAGACATTACTAATGGCAATGCAATAACACGTAGAAAAACTGAACGCTAGAACTACTGCTACAAAAAATTTAGCATACACTTGCATTTACCATCTTAGCCTAATTATAGAAAGAAATATTCGAAAACAAATATGAGTTTCATGATTAGCGAGATTTGTCTCTTGAGTGTAACAACATCTTTGATACCGCTTGAGAGTTCTATTCATACTGCAATAAAAATGGTGAAATTCATAAGAAAATGTTTAATATTAAATTTTCACAAAAAATTGATGATATTAAATTTCTACGAAATTTGACATTAAATTTAAAAAAGAAAAGAAAATAATACATTCATTCCACAAGATCCTTGTTCAACAAACCCTAAACAAGTTTTCAAGAACCCCAATTGTCAAACCATAAACAATAGAACTGAATTGAATTGATTTCTGCTATAGCCATAGGGTTTTTTTGAAAAATGTATAACTTGATTGCTAAATGAATGACTAGCCAGACACTTCCAACATTTTCGCTTACTAACTTAGATCTATATTATACCTATAAATTAAGCAAAAGAAGCCAGTTTCAACTTTCCTTGGACAATTAAAAGCTCTAGTTGGTGGTGGACTAGGTAGTTAAATGTAGAAGTAAAAGATAAAAACTTGTGAAGTATCTTAGTTCTGCTGCTTTGGCAACGAGTGTGTTGATTTCCACATACTCATTCTGGTTAAAATTCAGAAGAGGAGCGTGAACTATCTTGATGTGGTATATGAAGAAGAGCACGATTCAATTTCTCCTAGCCCTTTTCATTATGGACACTTGGTTTGCTGATGTATGGACACTTTCTTGAACAAAAAAAATGAGATTAACAGGGGATATTCAATTATGGATTTTAATAGACTGTGAAAAACTTTAAATCTCATGGATTTTAAAATATTTCAAAGGAGTTTACAGAATCCACTGAACTTTGATGTATTTTAAGTGACTGGATTTTGTGGATTTTACAGAATCCACTGGATTTTGATGGATTTTTATTATTGGATTTTCTGAATTTTATAAAGAATTGTTATGGATTTCTATTAATTCTTATAAATTTCTGTAAATTCTTATGAATATGCTATTAATCATAGGAAGTTATGAAATAACGTCACCTACATTGTTATCCATATCAACACAAATCATAAAACATCCCTCAAATATCAATAAAACATTCGTTTGTATGCTATGTGAATTTTATTTCAAATTAAAAAAAATTCAAATACATTGAATATGGTCCAAAAGTAATACAAATAACTATTTTTCTTTTGAAAAGAAGAAATAATGCAAATAATTCTCCAATAAAAATAAAAGGATAAATAAAAAAATACTCTCTTTATTGCTCATCGTTGACTCCCGACACTCACAACATCTCCCCACATATCTGAAGCTATAGTTGCTCTCCATTCATTAGCCTTCTCTCATCGTTGATCTTGGGTTGAAAAATTTTCTTCTTCTTCTTCTTCCAATGGTGATGAAGGCTCGTCATCTTCTTCAATTGAAAATTCATCAGAACGACACTCTTTACGAAGAAAGTTGTACAATGCTACACACGCTAGCACTAACTCCACTTATGTTTTATATGGAAATGGAGGCACAGACTTAAAAATTGTAAATCGTGATTTAAATATACCAAATATCCTCTCAATTACGTTTCTCAATGACACATGACGAAGATTGAACAACTCAGTTGGATTTTCGGGGTCGCGACCATGACCAGCAAAATCTTGGAGATGATATCGAACACCTCGAAATGGAGCTAAAAAATTGGGACGATTTGCAAATTCACAATCAACTAAGAAATATTTTCCTGAAAATTCACCACACATACAATTAGAGTATCAAATAATAAACACACGCATATAATACAGAATAAAAGAAATAAATATGTACCTTGTGGGACATGAAGTCTGTTACTACTCCTTGACAAAACATCATTTAACACTTTAGAATCATGTGCTGAACCTTCCCATCCACTTAGAACGTATATGAATTCCAAATCAAAGTTACAAACAACTAATATATTTTGTGATTTATTTCCGTGACGATCACGATAACTAGCAACTTCAGGCCCTGTTACCATTGCATGTATGTGTGTGTGTAACACCCCTACTTTTCCAATAACAATAAATAATTTATGTTTCTAAAATTCAATTGAAATTGTGTTTCAAATTCTTCTTTTGTTTGGCAACTTGTATTTTTCGAAATTCAGTCAACTTTCTTACATTCCGAATCTCGGGACGAGATTCCATTTAACGTGTGTATAATGTAACATCCCTAATTTTCATAAAGATAATTTATTTTATTTTTAATTAAATAAAATAGGGTTACATTTAATTAAATGTGAATTTCGAAATTAGGGTTTTATTTGGTGGCGTTTAAGGGTGGGTGTTCTCAGAAATTTTAGTGGGGACAAATAGCCACCCAAGCTATATAAAAAAAAACCAATACCTTTCTTTCTTTCTTCTCTTTTGCAAACCCTTTTCTCTTTTTGTTTTCTCCCTCTCTTCTTCACGACTTCTTTTTCGATGGCGGCGATGGAAATCGCGTGATGAGGATAGAAGGAATGGCAAAGCTTGGAGGGGAAGGTGGTAATGGTGACTCGCGAGCGTGGAAACACTAGTAGAGGAGGAGGAGGAGAGACAAGGGAAGGTGTTAATCAGAGTCAGAGCAATGATGGAGTCACTCCTTCAGATTTCATTATTGCTTTGCTTCGAGATTCAGGACAACAAACATGGTATTCCACTTCTCTTCTTCTTCATCACTTGATCTTCTCAACCACAAATCCATCAACATAAAACAAAGACCCGGTAAATCAGTACACAGTAGATCAATTGATCTTCTTCATCAATTGTTGATCAGTACACAATGTTGATCACTACACAGTAGATCAGTAGATCAATTGATCATCTTCATCAATTGATCTTCTCCATAACAATTGTTCATCAACTGTTCTTCTTCTTCGATTTTCGATGCGCAAAAGGGTGGAGGCGAGCGAGAACTCTGTGAGATGAAGATGAAGAATCTGAAGCTCTACGCGGAGCTCACTTCGCAGCTCGACTTACAGTCCTCAGAAGAAGAAGTATTGTTATCGGTTTTCGACATCGAGAGAAACCGATTGTTCATCTCCTCTTCTTCTTTCGTCACTGCTCTTCCTACCCTGTGGGTTTTCTTCTTTATGGGACATCTGTATTGCCAGAGGTGGAGAACAGAGCTCGTATCTCTCGGAGCCATGGAGGGAAATGGGATTTTCAGTAGGAACTTGTTTTGGGAGTCTCCTCCAGTTAGGTACTTGTGACGAGTTTCTAAGTTTTGGTCATTTTACATTTACAACTATGAGGCACTTATGTTATGATGATGGGTTTGGTGCTAATGAAGTGGAAGCCATGGTTGTCTTTTGTTTCTATGAGATAGACGCTCGAGACCTGTCTATTTGATGCATACTATCGCTGACTTGAATTGGAGTCGCAGAAGTGGGAGCTTGTGTAATTGTTCTCTTAGGATTCATCACGGTCGCATTGTTCTCAGCTTGAATGTTTGTCTGGACAGTGGCACAATGAGCAGTAGACTGTTGTGAATGAAGAAGATGGGTGTTTGGATGATTGGGAGAAATCACAGGCGGCAGGATGATGAGACGATAGCGTTGGCTGCGCAATCCTTTGCTATTTGCAAAATTGGTGAGTTTCTTCATTTCTTTCTCTTCTACTTTGAGTCCTTCTTTTCGGTCAGTTTGCCTATGCTGTGTTACTTGTTTCTTGTTCCACTTGTTGTCTTTTGATGAGTAGAGTATATATTAAATAGTACCTTTTTAGATAATCTGTTGTTGGATTGTTTGATTGGTTGATTGGGTGGCTAGTTCATGTTGTTTCTTGAAAATAGAATATCCCCAATTTACAAAAAATAGAATGGGTTTTGTCTGTGAGAATGAGTTTGTCTTCTTTGTGCATTTTGTTCGTGTTTCTTTGCAATGTTTGTGTTTGAATTCTGTGATGAGTATTTATGGTTTTGGAATGTGCAACATCGAATAGAGTGTTTGTATTAGAGATGGGTTACGATGGGTTGCCCTTGACATGAGTCAATACTTGATGAATCTATCGATGATCATAAATTTGTTGTAAGTCATTGGATAAACTTTGGCAAATAGTCACAATGCAGTGTTCTGGTGTAATCAAGGACCTGTCAATCTTTTGTAAGTTTTGTTTGTGAACAAGTAATTTAGTACAAGAATAGGAGTGGGACAGAGAGGAGGATTACACCTTGTTTTTGAAGCTAAAACTCTATTTTACTATTGTTATTAATTTATGATCAATATTATAGTGTAGTTCCTTGTCATCATGTCGCAAGGTCATGGTAAGTGGTTAGATCTTCTAATGGCTACTACTAAAGTGTGGCTAGTTTTCTATTGTACAATTACTTTTTAGTAGGACTTGATTATGATGTGAGACAATCTCCCACATTTTGTCGAGTATTTGGGTATATTGAATGTCGTTTCTTATTAAGGCACTGTAAGCTAAGTTAGCTCACACCGAAATCAGTGTTTAAGAAAGGCTATTAGATATGGATTTGTTTGGCTTGGTGAAACTGCAGTTAGTAGCTCGTAACTATGTTTTTCATATTCTAAGTTAATAGTGATGCTTGAGATGTGAATGGTTGGTGAATATTAATGCATTGTGATTAATGTGGAGATTGGTATTATCATGCATGTTGACTTGTTTATGCATTATGAAGATTTTGGATATTTGAATCAAGGAGTGGCTTGATTGCCATATTGTTATTTAGCATGATTAATGAATATGCTATGTTTTCCCCAAAAATGTGGGTGAATAGATTGTGAATCAATTCATGCTTGACAAAATGTCATTGTGGAAGAATTTGAAATTTTGGAAAATAAATGATATTGGTACACCTGAATTTCTGAAAATATAAAACACTTGGGCTTGTATCACTTAGAACTACCACATCTCTGTTGTTTATTATTTTCCCCTCTCCTACTAGAGAAACTAAATGACCAGTGGGTCGTCTTGCGGAGTTGGGGCACCCATTTCTTACTAGAGAAACTAAAATAACCTTCGGGTTAGTCTTGCGGAAATGTGGTGAGTTTGTATGCCTAAAATAGGCTTTGATATTTATCCGTCAAAAATGTGACGTGAGTTTATGCGCATTGATAGCCCAAGAGTGGCTTTTGGTACTCATATAGTTAGGGGTATCCGCGATGCATGCCTGTATGTGATGTCCCCACTTAGGCATGGATGACGGAGTAGTCCTCCTTTATATGAGAGAGGCATACGGGCATGTATGTTCGGCACGGAGGTGGTGCGAATGTGGTATCGTCTAAGTGATCAATCCGTTAAAAAGATGAACCTAATTCAAATAAAAAGGAATAAATTATGTCGCATTGTTTTTAATCCTTTCTATGCAGGATGGCAAGTCCACTAATATTTCTGCAGGTTAGACTTGCCATAGTCGACTCCTATAGGGTAAGTAATGCATTTTTACTTAATTGAGATGATGATATGATTGCCTCGTTGAGGAACTAAATTCTTTGGACTGTGTTTTCTTGCATCACACCTTTGCCTCGTTGAGGAACTACCTATTGGTGTGATGGTTTGTTGTTTGTGTTTCGTTTGATGTTTATCACGTGCGATTTTACTATTTTTGGGATGAAGATTTCTCACACCAGCTTTATTGCTGACCCAAGTGAGCTTTTGCTTCTTGGGTACATTCCTTTGGGAATGTAGCCGATTAGCTTTTCAGGTTTAGGGACTTTTGAGCAGAGTTACGGGAGTTCCGCTAGTGGGGCTAGCGACGTCAGTTTTTCCCGGTTAGACTTTTGTATAAATTTTAGTTTGTTCCTATTTTCTAAATTATATTTTTTTGTCTTTGCTGCTAAATGTCTCTATTGTTATTAAATTTCACGTCTCGAGTTTTGAGGAAACGGATAATCCTACGTGGATTTTAGGATTTCGTTTTCTTCGAAAATCGGGGCGTGACAGTGTGCCATCAATAGCTCCAATGCAATCCTAAAATAAAATCACGATTTCACAAAAATAACAAAAAAAAAAAAAAACAATAACAGTAAAAAAAAATTTAGTACCTACCTTAAAGTAAGGGTAAAATCATGTACTCTCCAATATTTTAACTGGCGTTGTGGATCTAGGTTTGGCCATCATCTCTGGTGCTATTGTGTGTAAGGCCATGAGAACTTTGTTGAAATTTTTGCTTGTTGCGAAATGTGTCTTCAGTTTGACAATATTGAGAATTTTGACCAACAGTAAACAAAAATGTTGCAAGCATTTCTTCAACACATATGAATCTTATGTCTTTCAGATTCGTTTTCTCTCTAACAATATTACATAGCTTCATAAACACACCAGGATACATACGATATAACCGCCGAAAGTGTTGAGGATCCTCACTTAATACTTTATGTATATAATTGTATCCAGTTCATGTAATTGGTCGTCGGATTGGACGTTCAACATGGTCGTCATCTATGATAATCAATAATGCATTTAAAACTTTAGTAGTTGCTTCAATTGCCATCATTAACAACTTTATGGTTTCATAATACATTTCCTCCAATTCTTCGTCTTCCATTTGAGACATTATAAAATCACCTACATAAATGAATCGCATAATTAGAAATAAAAATCAACATACACCTTTTTATGTATAGCCAATACAAAACTGAGTGAGCTCACACTAAAAAATTAATAATATCACCTAATTGCACATAAATAAAAGTATAATATTAAAACAAATAAGTCTTAACATTCACCAAATTCTTAAACACAATATCCAATAAAAAAATCTTAACCAAAATTCCGAACATAAGATAAAAACATTAATAGTTTCAAGACACTCGAAAATGTTAAACATTATACCAAATACCCATACTCATTCCATATTGTACTGTATCCACGCCAAACGCTCTTCAAGTGACATTTTCACAAATGCGTCTTTCATTCCCAACTTATTAACCAATTCAAGTGCTTTGAAACGAACATGATTATCCATGTTTGGAATCTCTTTGATACAATTCAAAATGTTATTTTTCTCTCTATCATGTTCTCTTTTTTTCATTAGGCCGTGTATTCCTTGAATTTCACTGGCAATTGTACTAATTGAATCCATGCCAGCACAAACTTTTTCTAGAAGATCAGCTCGAGTGGTGGTCCCAGTTGGGGTACCATATGTTTGATACTCTGTTCTAGCTTTCTTTCTTGGAAGAAGCTTTTCAGTAGGGGCCTCCAAATATGTATCAAGGAAAGGTGGTGAAGTATAATCGCTAAGTGACAGAGTTTGGTATGAGTTTTCGTAAACCTCATTGTTATCATCAAACATGTTCTCATTTTCTTCAAGTCCATATGTTCTAACATCGGTACCATCGCCCAATCCAAGTGCATTTTTCCCAATAGCTGTTCCATTGCCAAAAATAATTTGCAAATCCTCGTAATCTTCAAATGATCCATTGCGAAGATTTTTCATGTTTGGGTGGGACTGTTAAAAATAAGAACAAAAAAATATATTATTAATATTATGAAGGTGTAATTTATCTATATAAAATAAAATTTAACATAAATAAAATATCACCTTAAAGTAATCTTCCCATATTTCATTATCAGCCATGAACTTCTTTGAGACAACGTCCCATCCAAATCCAGAACTATAGCGCAAAAGGTCAGCAAAAGTTTGATATTGGTTCTTAAACCATTTCATTCGGTTCTGATAGTGTTTATAGGTTTTTTGGCACCCTAGCTTTTCATTGAGAATTGGAAGTATCTTTTTTTCTACTGTCTGCTTGCTTATCGCACCACTAGCATCACGCCAACCATGTTTGATGCCTTCAACAAGTAATCCTAACAACATCTTGCTCTTGCAAGGTCCACTGGTTATATTGCCCCTTTCCTTGTTTTGAATCTCCCATTTATGATGCTACTAGATAACAAGTTTCAAAGATTTTAACATAAAGCACAAAGTAGGTAATTTCAATATTATCACAAAGTAGATAATACCATCTATATAAAATAGTATGACAAATAACTATTTATAAACATTAAATTGTTAATAAATAATATCAACATATACAATAAAAAAATGTAGCTAATTTATGTTGTTTCATTATAAACAGCAGGCTACTAATATCTCAGCTAAAGTTTATAAACAGTAATTTATCAACAGTACACTATTAATATCACTGTTCTTTCATTATAAACTATTGTTTATGTTCTTTCATTATGAAATATCTCAGCTGAAATTGTAAAGTTGTAACACTATAAACACATCCACACCTACCCCACTCAAACACACTAAAAACACATCCCATTGTAAAGTCACATTGTCCCATTTCCCATTATAAAATCACATTGTCACATTTCCCATTATAAGTCACATTGTCCCATTGTCATTGTAAAGTCACTTTATACTGACTTCTAAGAATTGGAGAAACCAATCAATCAGACAGCTAGATCTGAAACAAAGAAGAAAAAGAGCTATATAGTCGTCATCTATTATTTAGAGTCATGTGAAGATACAGAAGAGAGAGAGAGAGATCTCAATAGAAAAAAATGAGTGTTTCACAAACTGTAATGACCTTCAATCTTTACAACGATCAACCAGCATACAGTCCACATTCATGGGACAAAAGGAGAGACTTGTGCATCAGTGTCATCACTAGTTACTCCCCTATGATTCTGTGCACCCAACAAGGTAAAAAATTTATGATTTTTATGTACTTTTTTGGTGTATGGATCATTTGAATGGAAAGAAGGTCATTTGGGTGAGGCAGAAGCAGCAGGAGTTTCAGGTATCAGAGTGGTGGCAGCAGCAGCAGAGGAAGAAAAAGCAGAACAAGGAGAGGAGGTGTATTTGGTGGAGTGTTATTGAAGTGCAAAACTACTTGTTGCTATAACAAGAAGATAAAGTGTGGTAAGAAATCAAAAGTTGGAAGAGGAAAAGAAGAAGGGTCTGATCCTGGATCCTCAGAGGAATCAGAACCCCCACCATCATCACCACCACCAACAACTCCATCTCCATCAAGAAGAGCAGCAAGGGTTTCATGGACTTCACCAACATCATCACTTGCTTTATGGAAGAGGAGGTAGTGGTGGTGGTGGTGGAGAGGGTACTTCTTTAGGGACTTTAGATACTCAAGAACAAGGATTACAAACCCAAACCCAAGCTCAAACTGAACCTCAAATACCAAAGAAAAGATCTTACTTCCCAGAGTATGCAAGATTTGGGGAGAAAATGGGGGAAACACACCAACAACAGCAGTCTTCAAGATTGGGGTTGTTGAAAGGAGGAGGTGGTGGAGAGGAGACGAGGGAGACGAGGGAGACGAGGAGACAAGAGCAGGGAGACGAGGAGACAAGAGCAAGGAGACGAGAGCATGAAACCTCATCATCTTTGTATGTCGACAAGAGCAAGGAAACCTCATCATCTCATCATCATCTCGGTATCTCATCATCATCTCTGTATGAGAGCAGGGAGATGGGTATCGAGTTGATTTTTGGAGTATAGATTTGTGATTGTGGTTTCCCTTGCTATTCAATGGAAAAGCTTCGTGATTGTGATTGTGAGTGTTTATTGGTTGATAGCAAAGAGACAGTTTCAATGAAAAAAAACCCTAGTTGTGATTGTTTGTTTGTGTTCAAGAGCGTGAAAAATAACCCTAAAAAAATATATGGCAACACGACAAAGAAAAACTTTATTTGTTTTGAATAACATGACAAAAACAAATAAAAAAAAGGAAGAAAAGGTTGGAAACATACCTTGGAGTTGAAGAAGAAAACGCACAGTGTTGGTAGAAGAGAGGAAGAAGAAAAATTGAAATCCGAGGGGAAGAGGCTGAATTTGAAAAGGGTTTTGATATTTATACCTTTCACACATAAATCCTTCAAAGTCTATCAAGTCAACAAATCCATCAAACTTCACTTTTTTTTAATACCCCGTAATTTTGGTGGACTTTTGAAAATCATGTATTGAATACCCCATGACTTTAATGGATTATAAAACAATAATTTAAAATCTATATTTGAATACCCCTAGATTTCATTGTATTGTTTAAAATCCTTAATTGAATACCCCTATATTTTAATGGAGTTTAAAATCTTTCAGACTCTATTAAAATCCATGATTGAATACCCCCCCCCCCCCTGTAAGAATGACAATTAACCTTTAAACACTAAACACAAACAAGTATAATCTCTTCCTTACATTAAACTTCGAATAAACTCCTCTCGAAATCAAAATGTAGACATGTAAACTCCAATAGTTGAACACGTTTTACAGATACCCAAACACACAAACAATATCATAAACAAGCAAAATCTCGTTGCAAAATGAATAATTTCATCAAATTCAAAGCAAAAGAAGAATTGTAGAAGAAAAACAATAAAGGGTATACAAAGCACAAACCTTTGAATTGAATCAGCATCTGTAGGAGGCAAGAAACCACTTGAATGCTCCACTCAAGTTCGCCCAAAGGTGGCACTCACAAGTGACCCAACAACCGAAAGCAAACCCCCTTGAGTGACTTCATCTTCATGAAGAAACAAATCCTCAATGTTCCTAAATGCCTCATGTAAGCAATCAAGAAAACCCTAATCAAAATGGAAATGAGAACATTCAACCTCACGAGTAAAATAGGTGCCATAGGAGACTCAAGAAGAGTATAAGCAAGATTATGTTTGATTCGAGAGATGGCTTCATCGAAGTTGTAAGGGCAGCTGAAGGAGGAAGGATCTACGAGCTCCCGCCCTATTGTTGTTGTTATTCACTCTTTCGACCTCTCAGTGTCTTGATCTTTTTGTTTCCCTTGCTCTCTCCCCCGATCTATCTCTCTCATCGATTTAGCGAGAGGCGAATCGAGAACGACAGAGAGCTGAATCGAGAGTGAGAGCGACAACGAGAGGAGAGAAGTGGAGAGGCGAGGCTAGGGTAGTGCTTTGTGGCGAGGGAGACGAGTTTACGTTTTAGGTTAGAGACTTATGCACGATTCTATAATTTTAGTGGCAAAAAATGCAGTCTAAAATTTTCACTCTCCTGCTCATTTTTCCATAGCATTTTAATGTAGTCATGTGATTAATGCTTGGGTTTTTCATAGCACAAGTTTAAAAAATGCTATGAACAATTATGGTGTAGTGAAACTACGCTACCAAAAGCCTATCCAAACGAGGACTTTCACACCCAATTTATAGCTTTAAGCCTTTCTCAAGCCTTGTCTGACATTAGCATCAGAGTGTCGTCGGCCACCACCAAGGTGGTCCTTGGCTCATGTGTGTTCCCTATGCAGGTCCAAGTCAAGGTTAATGAGAGTAGAATTCAACAAAACATTAGTTTGGCGCCATCTGTGGGGAACGACGAAGTTCCTCCTTGTAGTAGTGGACCAGTTCACTAAATGGGTCGAAGTCGAAACCCTGTCCAAGATAGGCTAGAACCAAAATTATATATTCATATGGGCTTCCATCGTCTGTAGTTTTGACATCTCATGGACACTAGTCAGTGACAACGGAACACAATTCGAAGGTAGTAAGGTTGAAAAAACTATGTGAGGATCTTGGCTTCAACCACCACTTCTCCTTGCCAAGGCACCCGCAAGGCAATGGTCTAGCGGAAGTCACCAACAGAATGATTTTGGAAGCACTCGAAAGAAAACTCAATGCAGCTAAGAGAAAGTGGGTTTCATCACTTCTAGGAATACTCTAGGCATACAAGACCCCCAAAAGAACCCCCACTGAGGAAACACCTTTTGCCTCAGCCTACGGGTCAGAAATGATGGCCCTAGTGGAGCTTGAAATACCGATTGAAGCCTTATGTGTTCTGACGCATCTATATGCCTAAGAGCCATTTCTTGATCAGGGGAGACACGTAGATAGGAAAAAAAAACCTGGACGATAAAGGGATAAGTGGTTGAGGTGGTTGATCACCCCTATCTGGTTCACTAGGTCAGAACCGAGTCAAGAAAGAATAAACACATTGTCAAACCCAACTTAAGCTCGAAACACACCGGAGGGAATGGAACAAAGCCTGCAATGGCCCTGGTAGTAGGAAGCTCGAAGAGCTTTCTCCGCCAGCGACTTATGTAGTGGTCGGCCAACTGAAGCTCGCTCCAGATATCTTCCAAACTGTTGGGGTTGTTGCGGGGCCTCAAAAATTTGTTCCCCTAGTGCGAAAACAGTTAGTTCTGGCCAGTTGGTGCTAGCAGCCAGAAGAGAGAAAAAGATGGTTGGTTCAAAGGCCCTGACATATCTTTAGGACAGAGGAGTTTAGGCTAGAAGAAAACGACGAAGCTTTACGTGTCGGGTTAGATATCCTCGAAGAAAGGAGAGATCGGGCCTTTGCCAAGATAGCCGCCTACCAACAAAAGATGGCTCAATACCACCATAAAA
Organism: Berberis vulgaris; assembly: GCA_963556465.1. Classification (NCBI taxonomy): domain Eukaryota; kingdom Viridiplantae; phylum Streptophyta; class Magnoliopsida; order Ranunculales; family Berberidaceae; genus Berberis; species Berberis vulgaris. Next base: position 52,195,586 of record OY747131.1, on the reverse strand, counting down.
AAGCCAGGCCACGTGAATTCAAAGTCGGGGACTGGGTACTCAGAAAGACTCACCAAAACACTGAAGAACCAGGCGCAGGCAAGCTGAACCCCAATTTTGAGGGGCCCTACAAATTGACCACGATCAACAAGCCAATGACATATTGGTTGGAAGACATTGATGGAATAAGCTTTATGCGGCCATGGAATGTAGAACACCTTAAAAAGTATTATCAATAAAAGGGTATTTGTTTTTCCTAAAACTTCCTTTGTTGTCTAGATGAACAACCAATCAATCTTCACTATCTGACTCCCATCCACTCAATGAAGTGCATAAGATCAGACGCAAGAGTAAGACTTATCAAACTCGACCAAAGCTTATTTAGATTCTATTGATGATGATGGCTTCTGGTCCGCTCTAACTCTTAGTCTGCTAGACAGATGACGATGGGTTAGAAAGTGGGAGCTTAGTCAGTGCTTTAAGGCCTGATCGAGACAACTCACCAGGGATCAATGTTCTACCACGGTTAATAATCACCAAACCTGATCAAAGCTTAATCAATGACCACTGATTACGATAGTTTCTGGTCCGCTTGAAGCATGTTCCACAAATAATGGATTACAACGACTTAGAAAGTTGGAGTTTAGTCAGCGCTCTCGATGCCTGATGATGATGGTTTGCCAGGGATCACGTTTAGTTACGGACAATGATCGTCGAACCTGACAAAAGCTTAGTTAGTGGCCATTATATGAAATCCTTTATTTGGTCATGTATATCTTGCTTGTCAAGCTATGCTCCATCACTGTTATTTTCTTTTGCGGGTAGTTTCTTATTTCATAGTAAGGTGCTTTGTACTCCTGCCTCACTTTTGCGTGATAAGGCGATGCTGAGATTCATAATGGGGTTTGGGTGGTCACTCTGGTGTTAGCAAGATGTTGTGTTTTTTATGGGAACACTAATTTTGACCCACCACATGATCTGATGTTAATACCTTTTTGTAAAAGTGTTATATGTGCCAGACTATTAAGTGGGGGGTCGAAAAACGTTGGTTATATTCACCTTTACCCATTATAGAGAGACCATGGTTGGATGTTTCCATGGATTTTATTTTAGGTTTTTCGGCATCACAAGGTTCTATTCAATTTTTGTTGTGGTAACCATTTTGGAAAATGGTTCATTTTATTCCTTGTCGAAAAACTAATGATGCTCCATATGTTGCTAATTTATATTTTCGGGAAGTGGTTTGCATTCATGCTGTTCTGATCAGTGTGTATGATCATGATAAGAAGTTTACAGGGCAATTTTGAAAGACTTTGTGGCAGCGTTTAAATTGTTCTTTGAAGTTTTTCACTGCATTTCATCCGCAGACAGATGGACAGACAAATGTTGTTAACAGAAGCTTGGATGACCTATTGCCTTGTTTAGTGGCAGAACATGGTGATTTTTTACCTTCTATTTTGTCTCATGTAGATTTTTGTATAATAATACATTTGACAAAAGTATGGGGTATTCACCTTTTAAGATTGTACAGGGTTTTTCTCCTTTTTCTGTTAATTTGGCACCTTTAACTAATATGGGTCCACTGAGTAGCGATAACTGCTAAGGCTGGGCCGAGAAGTTTGATTCACCATCAGGTTCGTAGTCATCTGACTGAAGTATATGATAAACAAAACGGTGTTGTGGATCGCCACAAGTGCTTTTTTTACATTTAAACCAGGTTATTAGTTATGGTCTTTCAGAAGGGTCAGCAACAGACTAGGGATGGGCTCAAAACTCAAGATGAGGCACATTGGCACTTACCTTATTATGCGGCGGATTGGTGATAATGCTTATGAAGTCGGTTTTCCATAGAGTTTTCGGATGCACTTTATAATTAATGTTGTTGATCTCATTCCGTTCCGTGGTGATGTTGTACCTCCCATTCCGCTACAAGTAGTGCATTCCCTACCTCGACTTCATGTGACAGATCATGTGTAAAGCATTATTGAGAGCTCTGATGTTAATCTTTTCGACAATGTGCCCAGCCAATTTTTGGTTCAATAGAAGTGACGACCTGCTTTTGACAAGTCATGGATTTCTTATCAGCTTGTATCTTCTATGGATTCAAAATTATTAACCATATATGTGTGCGCAAACTCGATGTCGAGTTCTTTGCAATCGGGAAGGATGATGTATTTAGCATGTATATTATTTAGTAGGTGGGTTAGTATAGCAATATTAGTATTAGTAATTGATGTGTTCAGATTTGTCCCCGCTGATCCCGATGATATCGAACCTGCAAAATTGAGCAGCGTTACCACCTTTATGGTGGCCGAAGGCACTCCGAGGCTTAAGATATCAATGCAAGGAAGAGTGGAGACTATTTGTAAATTTTAGTGTGTATGCGTACCTTTCTTCCTCTTTCATCATCTCTTATAGCGAGTGTTCCCTCCTAACTGTCCTTGTGATCGAGGGCGTGGGGGAAGAAGATCTCGCGTAAGATCTTACATGTGCATGACTGAGTCTCTTCGACACTTAGATCTGTTTAGGATCCAATGATTGATTGGGCTAAGAGTTGATTCCGTGCGAGCAGATCTCGGGCCTGTGACAACTCTGAGATTCGTTGTTTAGGCCTTATTTCCTTGGACAAGCCCTAAGAACCATGCCTCTTTGACTAGCGTGTCTTGGGCCTGGGCACCTTATTTAGGGGCTGAATGGCAGTTCGCGCATGGGTGCGCTTGGGACCATGGTGAAATCTTTTATGTGCTACGGTTAGCCCAGGCCACGTGTACATCTGTGATCGTGTAGCTGATTGAAATCTCATTAGCTACTCCCCCTAGTTAGTGGGTCTGCGTGGTAGGCCATTAACTGTCGGTGCTTAAGGGCCTACGTGAGGTCATGATGATATATTTTGTGCCTTTTCGGCTCCTAAGCTACAGTTATTGCCTGTGCAACATTTTTTGGTGATTGCTTCACCTGCAATTCAAGCTATATAGACCTTCGAGAGAATCTGACATTTCCCCTGCTTGAGTTCCTATTTTCTTGTCATCAATTCTATTCAGTTAGGTTAGGTGCAAACTCTTTTCTGATTATGACTTCTCTATTTTTGCTTGATCATCTTGCGGCCTATACCGATTTTTTTGGAACCTCTTTGATGACAAAGAGGGATCTCATCCACATTCACAGCTAGTATTAGATCCGTGGTGCTTTAAGGTTAACGCTCATGTGCGACGTTGTGTCTCCAAAAACCCCTAGGGAGGGGTACAAAGCTCTATAGAAAGCCATGTTTAGAATGGGCTTGGGCTTCCTTGTTCCTGAAATTATTTGGGAATTCATGTCATTCCATGGTATCTGATGATGCACCAAACCGTCATTAAATTTGTGTCGTACGCTTGTCATGATCATCTTGTTAGCATAGCAAAGTAGGCCTGACTACCCACCAAATCTGGCAAGGCTCAGACAACATTAAGCCCAATTCAGCTGAATCCGAAAGGTTGGATCCAAGTTGTAGCGCTCTATTAGGCCCACACGTCACATGGTAAAACCCAATACCCGTAAGGCCTAATCAGGCAAGTATCTAGGGATCACCTAAGATAGGCATGCCATCAACATATTGGTTCCAACTACGAAACATATATTGGAGTATAAGTCGTGCATGGAAACTTCCTTGCTTGTACAACACTCCTAAAGAAAAACCTTTCCCACAGATCTTGGAGCACCGATCGTGTAGGGAAACTCTACTACATGGACGACTCCCAACTAGGAAAAGATCTCCAGCATGATTTTTTCCCTAAATTACGACACCAAAGGCCTAGCCAAACAAGGATTTTTGCATCATAGATAAGACACAAAGTTGATGTGAAAATGTACACTAAAGAACTAAATTTACAGTTGTAAGCCTTTCTCAAGCCTTGTCTGACATTAGCATCAGAGTGCCATCAACCACAACAAAGGTGGTCCTTGGCTCATGTGTGTTCCCTGTGCAGGTCTAGGTCAAGGTCAAGGAGAGCAGGATTCGACAAAACATCAGTTTGGTGCCATCGGTGGGGAACAACGAAGTTCCTCCTTGTAGAGGTGGACTACTTCACTAAATGGGTCGAAGTCGAAACCCTGTCCAAATAGGCTAGAACCAAATTAATAAATTCATATGGGCTTCCATCGTCTTCAGCTTTGGCATCCCAAGGACACTAGTCAGTGACAATGAAACACAATTCGAAGGCAGTAAGGTTGAAAAACTATGCGAGGATCTTGGCATCAAGCACCACTTCTCCTTGCCAAGGCACCCGCAAGCCAACGGTCTGGCGGAAGTCACCCACATAACGATCTTGGAAGCACTCAATAGAAAAATCGATGCAGCCAAGGGAAAGTGGGTTTCAGCGCTTCCAGGAATACTATGGGCGTACTGGACCACCAAAAGAACCCCCACTGGGGAAACACCTTTTGACCTAGCCTACAGGTAAAAAATGATGGCCCTAGTGGAGCTTGAAATACTAATTATAACCTTAGGTGGTATGACCCATTTATATGCCTTAGAGCCATTTCTTGATTGGGAGAGACACGTAGATAAGGAAAAAAAAGCCTCGACGATAGAGGGATAATGGGCTGAGGTGGTTGATCACCCCTATTCAATTCACTGGGTCAGAATCGAGTCAAGAATTGATAAACACACCCTCAAACCCAACTTAAGCATGAAACGCACCGAAGGGAATGGAACAATGCATGCACTGGCCCTGGCTGTGGGAAGCTCAAAAAGCTTTTTCCGCTAGCGGCTTATGTAGTGGTCGACCAACTAAAACTCGCTCGAGATATCTTCGAAATTGTTGTGGTCGTTGTGGAGCCTCAAAAGGTGGTTCCCCTAGTGTGAAACCAGCTGGTTTTGGCCAGTTGGTGCTAGCAGCCAGGAGAGAGAAATAAATGGTTGGTTGAAAGGCTCTAGCATATCTTTCAGACATAGGAGTTTAGGCTGGAGGAAAATGACGAAGCATTACGTGTCGGGTTAGATTTCCTCGAAGAAATGAGAGGTCGGGCCTCTACCAAGATAGCCACCGACCAAAAAAATATGGCTTAGTACCAACATAAGAAAGCCAAGCCACGTAAATTCAAAGTCGGGGACTTGGTACTCAGAAAGACTCAACAAAGCACTAAAGAACTAGACGCAGGCAAGCTGAGCCCAAATTTTGAGGGGCCCTACAAAGTGACCACGATCAACAGGCCAGGGACATATTGGTTGGAAGACATTGACAGAAGAAGCCATATGCGGCCATGGAATGTAGAACACCTTAAAAAGTATTATCAATAAAGGGTATTTGTTTTTCCTAAAACTTCCACTGTTGTCTAGATGAATAACCAATCAATCTTCACTGTCCAAATCCCATCCACTCAGTGAAGTTCATAAGATCGGATGCAAGAGTCAGACTTATCAAACTCGACCAAAGCTTAGTCAGTTTCGGCTGATGATGATGGCTTTTGGTCTGCTCTAACGCCTAGTCCGCCAGATGGATGATGATGGGTTAGAAAGTGGGAGCTTAGTCAGCGCTTTAAGGCCCGATCGAGACAGCTTGCCTGGGATCATTGTCCTACCATGGATAATAATCACCAAACCTGACCAAAGCTTAGTCTGTGACGACTGATTATGATAGTTTTTGGTTTGCTTGAAGTCTAGTCCGCAAATAACGGATGATGACAGCTTAGAAAGTTGGAGTCTAGTCAGTGCTCTCGATGCCTGATGACGATGGTTTGCCAGGGATCACGTCCAGTTATGGACAATGATCGTCGAACCCGATCAAAGCTTTGTTAGTGGCCACTGATAATGATTGCTTGTGGTCTACTCTAACACCTAGTCCACTGAGCACGAATGACGATGGTTAGAAAGTGGGAGTCTAGTCAGTGCTCACGTAGCCTGATGACGTTGGCTTTCCATGGATCTTTGTCCAATTGTGGGGAATGATCGCCGAACCCTATTGCTCTAACACCTAGTCCGTCGAGCACGAATGACGATGGGTTAGAAAGTGGACTCTAGTCAGTGCTCACACATCCTGATGTTGATGGCTTGCGAGGGATCTTTGCCCAATTGCAGGGAATGATTGTCGAACCCTATTATTCTAACACCTAGTCCGATGCGGATTATGATGGGTGAGAATGTGGGAGTCTAGTAAGTGCTCATGCAACCTGATGACGATGGATTGCCAGGGATCATCATCCTTTTGCAGACAATGGCTTTTGGCCCAACCTGCAGTCTAGTCCGCCATAAGCAGATTAAGGTGGTCAAGAAAATTTTGAAGTGTAATGACTTCAAAATCTGCTTGGCAACCTTGGCATAGCAAGATAACTAAGCTTTAGAAAGTACAAGTAAGGAATACTACTTAATAAACTTTATTTAAATCAACTATTAAGAATTATAGATGTTTTGGAGAATCCACTCCAGAGGCCGAAAAGCCAGATACATCAAAAGGAGCTGCGGATGACAAGTTAGTATTGTCCAAAACCTGTCCAAAGTCTAGTTCAAGATCGAGGTTTTCTTTTTCGATCAGACCTAGCAGTTCCAGCCTACCCTAGACGATATCAGGGAATTCTGAAGTTAGTTGCTGCTCCTATTCCTGAGCTTTAGACTCCGCTAAGCTTGCATCCGCCTTTGTCAGCCTAAATGAGAGAGCAACCACAAGAAATTGCTCTCTTGTCAGTTGCTGTCTTAGCAGATTTAGCTCAGCCAACGCAGACACAGCCTGAGCCTCCGTTTCATGGATACGCCAACACTCATCATCCAACTTAGATTCAAACTTCTGGTGTAAGGTTGTCCACTCAGAGTTAGCTCTCTCCTGTTAAACGGCTCGGGCTTGTAGATCAGCCTGAGCCTTGCCCAACATCTCTTCCACGCGCTTCGACTCTTATCGAGTGTGCCCCAACTCTGTTTTAGCGGACACCAAGTCACCCTTGGACAAATTCAACTCGACCTCAGAGGCTTCCAATTTGGCCTCAAGATCAGCCTAAGCAGCAGGCAATGATTCAGAGCTTAAGAAGTCTGCCTGATAGAGCGCATCCGAATATGACTTCCACAGTTTAGCAAAAGCCTTCTCCAAAGCATGGATTCTACTGTGACCATCAGGGTGCACCTCACTCCGATCCAATGACACGTCCGCTTCGCCATTGAATGTTGACACTATCTCGAGGGGACCCTTAAAAACATGAGCTATGTAATCGAAACACTCTTAACTGAAAGCTTAGCCCGATGCTCAGTTCTGGAGCCTAAGGTTGGGAGGAAGGGAGAAGATCCATGCCCCAAGATGACATCTTCTACAGGATAAGAAACATCCGCAGATTCGGCGGTGGGATCCAAAGCTTCGACTTTGCCGAGGTACGCCACCTCTGAACCATCCTTCGACTTTGCCGAGGTCCGCCATCTCTCAAGCCGATTGATTAAGTCTACACTTCACGATGAGCGCTTCTCTCCCCAGCTAAATCAGTTTTGGAGAGGAACTAATTTTACGATCGACTCGCTTCTTCTTGGTCAGACCAATGGGTGGCATGGCCGCCTCCAACTCAGCCTGCCTTGTTGGGCTACGTATCGTAAGCTTTCTCTTCCTGGAATGACTACTGCCAGCCTCCTTTGGCATGGACCTAAACAAAGTAGGATCTACATGGAAGTACTCGAACAACCCACTCCGCATGATGTTGTCCGAAGTCATAACCTCCTCGATGGTCATCAAAGGAAGTTCATTGAATGTCCTCCTTAGTAAGAGTTGGAGTTACAAATTTTTTGCAAAAAATAATAAGACGACGTCAATATCCACGAAGATTAGACAAAAAAAAGGAGGGATATTGTGCTCACTGCGATCAAATTTGAAGTATCTAACAATCGGATGCCCCCCAGCTTAAAGTATGAAGAGCCCGAAAAAGCCAGAAAATAATACTTCTGCCAAAACTTGAAGTCATGCGATAGGGAACCCAAACAGATCGGCGTACCCAACAAACAGACTCAGTGACCATTCAGCCGAGGGGAACAGTAGATGGATCACGTGCGGAGTTAAACGAAGGCCAACATCTTCACCCTGATAAGAACAACTATCAAGGTTCTGAATCCGTTCGGCACCATCTGAGAGGAAGGAATTCGAATATACAATAGGAAGCGCTAAACATCTTCTGGACTTGGAAAGTGAAGCCTGGGTTGAAATATGCCTTTATGCAAGGCGATAAATCCTTGCGGAGGTGTTAACAGACTTTGGGTTGCACCCAAGGGAGAAAGTTCCAAGTCTTGAGGAATTTGGTACTCGTTCCGGAGCTTAGCCAAATCGGATTCGCCGACCTTCTACTCATAATAAAATTTAAGATAGGCATGTGACAGCTCCTGTCCAGAGGTTAGTTCGACATTGTCCACCATGAAAGAAAGAGCGAACTTTCAAAAATACTTGCAACAAGAACACAAAAACAAGAAAGAAAAAAGGAGTTTCAAAAATATTACAGAAGTAAAAAAACTCTCATTTGCAGAGAGAACAACTTATATAAAGCTAGGGGCCGCGCCCATTTTTTACGAGCAGTCACATACTCATTCAATTATGTGCGCCGCTCGAGACGACGCTTCAGACTCAATCATCATGACTGTACAGGTTCTCAAAAGTGACTTAGTAGATCGATGCAATGGCCCACTAACTCGGGGGAGTAGCTAATGATACACCAGATCGTCCTTAAATTTGCGTCGTACGCAAGTCATGATCATCTCGTCAGCAGAGCAAAGTAGGCCCGACTGCCCACCAAATCTGGCAAGGCCCAAAAAATATAAAGCCCAATTCAGCAAGATCCGAAAGGTTGGATCCAAGTTGCAGCACCCTATTAAGCCCACATGTCACATGGTAAATCCCAATACCTGTAAGGCATAATCAGGCAAGTATCTGGGGTATCACCTAAGATGGGCTGCCCAACAACACATTGGTTCCAACTTGGAAACATATACCTGAGTAAAAGTTGTGCATGGAAACTTTCTTGCATGGACAACACTCCAAAAGGGAAATCGCTCTTGCATATCTAGGAGCACAAGTCGTGTAGGAGAATTCTCCTACATGGACGACTCCCAACTAGGAAAGGATCTCCATCAATATCTTTTTCCCTAAACTACGCCACCAAAGGCCTAGCCGAATGAAGACTCTCACATTATTAATAAACATAGAGGTGATGAGAAAATGTACGCTACTAAATCCAATTTACAGTTTTAAGCCTTTCTAATGCCTTGTCTGACTTCAGCATTGAAGTGTCATCGGACACCATAACGGTAGTCCTTAGCTCACGTGTGTTCCCTGTGCAGGTCCAAGTCAAGGTCAAGGAGAGCAGGACTCGACTACATCAATATTGCTCTGACCCAATTGGAACCAAATGGGTGGAGGGTTCTGATTGCCGCTCTGGCTAAGACAAAGTATATCGGGTTTCTCCTTACGCGCAGGTTAATTCACTCCATGGCTCCTATCCGGACAAGCAGCCACAACACCTGTTGGCTGGTAAAGCCATCTTGCTTTAGCGTGCATTCAGAGTTCAAGAAGAATTGGCAACGGTACTGCTTCGTCGCTTCGGTGTGGTCTGGGTACTTTGACCTTGAGGACTGGTTGGTCTATCGCAACTTCAAAAATCTAAATCCTCTGACTTTTCTTGTCTGATGCTTTTGGCATAATACTTATTGTATGTCTGATGTGCCATCTATTTTTTTTTACCATGAGGCACGATGTCATTGCACTTTCTCATGAGAATGATAGAGCTAAAGCTGGCTTCATCTCTCTGCCACTTATGCCTATTTTGGTCGCACTCACTGCTACATTTATCGAGCATAGTGGTTTGTTCTTTGACAAGGTTAGTAGGGTGGGTCGAGCGCTACGCGCTCTGACTTGCTCTTTTTCTAGCGCCAAAGCGCCCAGGAAACAAAAAAAGATAGTTGCAAGGGATTCTAGTTCGTCCAAGAGGAAGGTTTTGGAAGGGTTGCTTCATTTGGCTTATATGTCCAAAAATGTTAAAATGGGGGCTACCCAAACTGCATTTTCTGCTACATTGTCTATTGAGTAGAGGGAGCTTATCGAGCACTCCTAATCAGTGGTACCTTTATTTGCTTATGAAAGACAGTGCCTGAGGCCGACAGTCTACCTCCTTGCCTTCCTGCCTAGATGTCTTTCTTCTAGAAGGAACATCTCATAGTCTTGCGGGGGTGGAGAACCCAGTAGTTCCTTCCTTTCAGCTTCCCTTTTTTACAGCTATGATATTTATGTTCGAGTCTTATTGTCCTGGGTCAAATCCCAATGCTCCGGCCTCTTAGGCTGGTGTGACCTGGGTTTCGGAACTTGACTTACGGGCTGAACAACATTTTATAAATGGGTTTGCATGGAACTACACTGACGCCTTTATCGTATTAGGGTTGGTCCATGCCACGTACACGACTGTGATCGTGTGATTGTTCGATATCTCATCAGTTACTCCCCCCAATTAATGGGGTTGCGTCCAATTCCATTATTCAATAAATGGGATGTGTCCAGTTCCATTAATTCAATAAAGGGGGATTGGTACAATTGTACTTGAAATCGTCACCCCTTCATTCCCCGCGTAGCATTTAATTCTGATGCGACTGTTGGGTGACCTCCTTCTGTGAACATTGTGCCTATATTTAGGCTAGTTTTGTAGGGCCAGGTGTTACCATGTGCTTTGTAGAACCTATTCCTCAAATGCACCCTTCTAGAAAATGTGCTTTTATTTTGGCTTCTTCAGAGGACAAAGAGGAGCCCCCATTGGTGGAGACTCCGAATGTACTGACATTTGCAGCGATTAGTCTCAACAAGACCTGCTATTGGAAGGAGCCACCTGGTTTGAGTGTGTTTCCAGTTGTTCCTTCGAAGGGAAAATTTTCACCTTAATGTATGTTGCCTTATTTGGCTCTTGAGGCAGATGAATTCACTTATTTGGCAAGTAGTCAACATGCTGAATTGGACTAGGCTTGGTCAATGTCTTCCATTATAGTCCCGTAGTCAGACTAGGTTATCTTAGGAGTGGTGAGTCATTCGTGGAGTGGACTCGCCACTTGCGATGAATTGTCCCTATACTCGGTTCAATCCACATGTTTGCTGACTTGGCTTCTGAGGCATATTAGGTCACTTGTGTGGCAAGCTGTCGACGTCTTGAATAGGAATAGGCTTAGCCAATGTGCGTCATTATAGTCTTTGTAGTCAAGGATTGTGATTTAGTTTTTGAGTTAATTTCGGTGTCTTGAATTTTAAGAAATATTTCAGTGTAAAGAAAAGACATAAAAATTATGAGGATACATGAAATATATATAATGAATTTCGAGTGTATATTAAATGTGTGAAAAAATAATTTGCAGGTAAATAAATGTATTAAACACATTAAATGAATGAAACCAAAATACCTATAGTTAGAAAATTAGGGGTAGTTTAAAAATCAATATAAAAGTAAAAGAAGTGATAGTAAATAAATTAGGGGTTGGTTTCAAAAGTCAATATATAATTAGAATAAACGATAATTAAAAGAAATAAATTGAAATTTACGAAAAAACCTGGAAATTTTTTGAAAAAACCTCGAAAAATGTATTTTTTTTCTTTTCGTAATTTAAAAAAAAAAATTTCGGTGAAATTTCATGTAATTTTGCAAAGTCACAATCCTTGCCCATAGTCGGACCAGGTTATCTTAGGAGCAGAGTATAATTACCCGATCCACAAAATACTATATTATCCTCTCCTACTTGCCAACACAGGGAGAACTCCATCTTGTTTCTTCCTCACCCAAACAACCTCTCTTCTTTACTCCATCTCACCCACCATCTCTCCATCACAGTCATTTATCCCTCACAACGATCATCAACAGAGCTCCATCTCGCCACTTCGCCCACCACCAACAACCACTACCTTACCATCTCATTTCCTTTTCCTCCCTCTCGTCACGCCACCTCACAGCAAAACAGAGAGCGCATAGCGAAGTAGAACAACAAAAGTTGCAGGGATGAAGAAGTAGTTTGGGAGAGAAATAGTATTCAAACTCTTTATCATGCTATTTGCACCACGTGTTTTTACTTAGTACCACCACAGAGCATCCGCACCAATACTTGAAGAGAAAATGGAGTTCACCTACGATGCTGCCGCAATCACCACCACCATGATCTAAACCATTCACTAAGGCGTAGATGATTCCTTAGACTTCGTAGAATTTTCTTTGGTATTTTATTATTTTTCTGATGCATTGCATGGTTTAACATTGGATTAATGCATATTACTTTCACCATGTATGTCATGCATCCATGGTAGTTAGATTTATTCTATGTTTTTGTTTAAGCATGTTTTGTTCATATTAGTTAAACAAGTGATTAGTTGTGCCTTAAACAGACAATTAATGCTCCGGGTTTGCATCTTTACTAAAATCAATCCATTACATTGAAGGGGACAATGATTGACATTATTATAATTTTATGAACTTGATGGATAATTCTAAAACCTTAGCATCCCTCTCTTTGATTCTCAAACTCAATTTTCAATTGTTTTTCTAATTTCCATTAGTTTAAAATTTTATGATTGTTGTAACCCCTTTTAAATTGGTCTAAATAAATTGATTGTGTCATCAATCGTCGTGGGATCGACTCGTATTTCCCATCATCTACTAGTTAGATAATTGTGCACTCGTGGTATTACAATTAGGTTAAATTAGCTTTTTAATTTAGGTTAGTAAAATCTGCATCAAGTTTTTGGTGTCGTTGCCTAGGGATTTTAACAGTGCAATCAAAGCCTAGGGTTTATTTTCACTAGTTTATTGTTTAGGATTAAGTTTCTATGTTAAAGAACAATGCTAGGCGTCATTTGCGTACTTGTTTTATTTGTTAGTAGTTTGAGTTTTAATTTGTTGCATTTGTTTACAAACAGTCATACACAAGCATTCATAGGAGTTCTCGTGGGAACAAAGTGAAAAGTAGAGGTCGTGAAATACAAGCAAAAAGGAACAATAACAAAGTAAATAATATAGAAAAAATATATATTACATTGTGGTTTTTTTTAAGGTTGCGATTCGCATGGACACTCTTAGCAGTCGGTGACCTGTCCATTGGACAATGCTTCTGATCGACGGCAACTCGACTTCTAGTCAGCATTGCAAGTATCTCGAAAGAGGTTCACGCCAGAGGTAACTTCTCCTCACCACATCTGCACGCGATTTCTGTTGGGATCACTTGTGATTTGGTTGTTTTAGGTAGTATTGCAAGCAAATTTGAATTTTTGCAGGATTGATTTACAACTTCTGTGTGCTCTCCCGCGGATAGGTTAACCACCATTTATTTTACGGTTAAGAACCTAACCCTTCACTATTTAAAATTTGTAGCAAAGTAATTGTCTAGGACATGTTTCACACTCATAGGATCCCTATTTGGAAGTTTAAAAGCTTTTAAAGTAATTAAGTGAAGGAACATATCCTATATTGGAATAGTTCTTGAACTGACATTTCACTTTGAGTTGGAAAGTGAAAAAAAAGGTAGGAGCAATTATATAGTGGCGGATTGATAGGAAATTGTCATGCTTCAACCACAGTTAGGTAAATTAAATTAAATTTCAGCCCTACATTAGTAACAAGACTCTAGGGTCGTTTTTCATTCATCTTGTTTGCGCATCATTTAGGAGTCATTTTCGGTTCTATTGTTATTTTTTTTTTTTAAGTTATATCATCTTCATATAATGGTTAGGCTTGCATTAAAAATAATAATAATAATAATAAATCTGGAACCCTGTTAAGGAGTGTTAACTTTGAAACTCCGATATCCATTAGTTTATGCGTACCTGGGTGAGTGATTCTAAGTGTAGGCTAATCTTAAAAAACCCCTAGGAATTTTTTTAAGTTCTCATTACCTTTCTAAGTTACTCTCCTTGTCTATTAAAACCAAGGAGATGGCTGAGAAGAAGGCCATTAAGGATTACTTCTCCCAACTTTCCAGCAATGTTCCATCTTGCATTGTCTTACATGAGACAACTGCAAATAGCTTTGAATTCAAACCATCCATCATCCATATTTTTCCTTCCTTTTATGGTTTTGAGAAAGAAGATTCATATCTCCATGTCAAATAATTTCTTGACACCTGTGCTACCCATAAGTACCCAAACATTTCAGATGATTCGGTCCGTCTTAGGTTGTTTCCCTTTTTTTTTAAAGATAAAGTGTAGTCATGGTTAAATTTGTTTGAAACATGAACCATCACAACATGGGATGCGTTATCAAGAAAGTTTTTGTCAAAGTATTTCCCCATTCATAAAACAAATGCTTTCCGAAGAGATATGTCTAATTTTCAAAAAAAAAAATGGTGAACATTTTTATGAATGTTGGGAAAGGTTCAATGAACTCATTGTTAAGTGTCATCGTCATGAATTAAGAAGTTGCATTTAGTTCAATACTTCCAATAGGCGATAACCCTTCAAAACCGTTGTATGATTGATGCCACTAATGGTGAATCACTTATGAAGATGAGTGTTAATGAGATCTGAGATTTCTTTGAAACACTTTCCGAAAATTCACAGCAATGAGATTATTCGATAAATTATTTTGGTAGGCATAAGGGTGGTATATATGAATTTAGAAATACATCCAGTCATCCCCCTTCTCCCTTGAAGATAGAAGCAATTGTTAAGACTGTGACTCAAAAAATTGATGCAATTTTGAATATGACTCAACCCCAACCTCCCACGAATGTTTCATCTGAGGTTTGTGTTGCATGCTCGAGTCCTAGTCATTCCATAGCTGATTGTGATTTGTAAAATGATTATCCTGTATATTTTTGCTGAGCAAGTCAATTCTTTTAACATTATTCGGCGACTTAGTAATAATCCACAACCTAACTATTACAATCCAGGGTTCGCCAAGAATCCAAATCTCTCTTGGGCCCATGGCCCATACCAAAGAGGATCTGTTTCCCTGGCTCCTCTAACCTTTAGCCCTGTTAGGCTCAATTTAACCAAGTTCTTCCATCCAACACATCCAATTTAAAGGAAATAGTTAATCTTTTTATGCAACGCACAAAAAGTATACTTGAGCAGAATTGTCAGGCTATAACAAAGTTAAAAGCCATGACTCAACACTAATCTCAAGCCATCAATAGACTTGAGATAGTTGTGAGTCAGATTGCTCAGTCATTCCTGAGAGAGAACAAGGAAGATTTCCTAGTCAACTTGTTCCAAACCCAAAGGGTCAATTCGCAATTGGTAGCACATCCGAGCTCTGTCATGAAATTGTCCAATCTATTATTACCCTCAGGAGCGGAAAACAAGTTGACAACTGGTACGAATGCCCGGTTCTAGTGTCGATCCATCTCTATCTAAGTCAAAGTAGGTTGCATCTCCATCTAACAAGGAGGCTAATAAAACCTCACCTTCTAAAGATGTTCTTCTTGACTCTGACCCCATTCAGGCATCTTATTTGCCTAGAGCATCGTTTCCATCACAGTTAGCTCCGGCAAAAAATGGAACAAATGTCAACAATGTCATGGAAATTTTTAAACAAGCTCAAATTAATATCCCATTGCTCGATGCTATTAAGCAAGTTCCTACCTATGCCAAGTTTTTGAATGACCTTGCACACAGAAGTGAAAGATAAATCTGTAAAAGATAGCCTTCATCACCGAGCAAGCACTACAAGAAAAATGCTCATTAATAGCGTTTCAAAAACGTTGTGTCTGCCGGAGCTATAATAGATATAGGGTCTATTATAGCGTTTTAAAAACGCTATTGTAAGTTGACTATTATAGCGTTTCTAAAACGCTATAGTAAGTCTATTATAGCGTTTGCAAAATGCTATTGTAAGTTGACTATTTATAGCGTTGCTAGTATAGCGTTTTAAAAACGCTATTGTAAGTTGACTACTTATAGCATTTCTGAAATGCTATAGTAACAGTACTTATAGCGTTTCATAACAACTATTGTATACTATACAATAACGTTTCTATTACTATAGCGTTTCAGAAACGCTATTGTCTTTTCACGTAGCATTTAACAAATGTTATTGTATTAGTTTCTATAGCGTTTCTCAATGCCCTTTTTTTCCTATAGCACTCATTAAGTGCTATCAAATGACTTTTTATAACATCTTATAAGTTATATTTCTGGAAAACAAAAATCTAAATGTGCCAAACTTAAACATTTCCATGAATGGAGGCAAAGTAATGTAATTAATAAGATAATGTATTACATCGAGTCACAAAATCTATCATATAATAAAGATCAGACTACATTTATTTCAGTTGAAGTATGGTCACATCATACCAATTCTATAATTAGAACTGTAGACTGTTGTTTTCTACATCCTCTTCGATTGCCATGTCTACGTATCAACTGCTTTCTTTGTCAAATTAGAACTGATATAGAGTAGAACTTAGAAAGGAAATGCTCTGCATGAAAGAAAATAGGACTGAGATTTGTTGAAGCTTGGGGCACAACATGTTGTTGCAGTGCTGGTTCATTCACTAGGCTCTTCCTTGGAACAGTTGCAACGTTGACATTGACCATGCTAGCAGCAAACCCCATGGCTCTCCCAATCTCCCTTTGCATTCTACAGATAACTACATCTTTGACAATGTCCTGAAATGCCTTACTCAAGTTTCCATTCTCCATATCTTTTATGGCACGTAAGGCACTAGCTTTGTTTCATAGATAAACTGCATTGACATCCTTCTCCCAGTAGAACTAGTTGTGACAGCTAACTCCATATCAGATACTGAATGTTTGAAGTCACTGTTCCACACAAAGATCAGTTAGCAAAACTGGCTTTGTGTAGCAGCGTGTAGACTAGTATGAAAGACTCATATACAAACCTGGTCTATCACCAGAACTGAAAGATCTTTCATGATTTGAGCAAGCTCATTCACTAATTTCACAACCTATAAATAGATATCAGGCAGGTTAAATGAGGACTTTTTATCTTTAATTCGAAAATGGAGCTGAAAGGAGAATAATTTAAGCCTGCCTGAGTTATCTCTCTCTCCCTCTCTGCTGTGAATGCCTCACTTTTCTTCAACCTTGACATTTGGTGCTCATTAAATCTCTAAACATAAATATATATACACTAACCAAATCAGAATTTTATCTATTTTATCTCAATGAATTATCTAAAAAATTTCACTTTCATCAGATTGAGATCGCATTTTTGGATGTTGGAGATACCCATCTTGACCCAGATACAAATTTTATCTATTTTACCATGTCACTGAAGTCATCCACTTCCATTGTAGATTTACTTCCATTCAAATTCATCTCGATGTCAACCCCATCTTGACCCTAAAGCATAAATTTTCACCATTTCAGAAATATGTATTGCTCTAAGCACTTGAACAAGTTGAGTATTTGAAAGAGGCACCTAGATTGTAAATCAATTAAAGTATTTATGAATAAAATAACTGCAGTCTTATTCCAAAGAGCAAACCATACATTTTCATTTTGAAAATGGCAAGGTAATCATATGTTGTGTAGAAAACTTTCTAACCAGGTCATATGGAACTACTAATGCTACTAACGTTACAAAACAATATTAAGAAAAAGGTAATGTAGACCTCTTTTTGCTGCCAGAGGATTCAAGTAAGTAGATTGTTTCTTTTGTAGCTCCACTGAAAGATTCTAAAGGTCAGTCAAGAAAACGCTGTACAAGAAAAATGAAGATGCAATCAAAATCCACCACTGAAGGATGCAAGGAAAATGAGATCCAATTACTAGATATTCTAATTCTTAACTATCAAAATAATCAGTTTAAAATGTATGTGCAAGAGGCAATAAGTAATGATCATCGTTATACCTGTACATTTTTCCTAACATTTGAATCCTTAGAAGGCCCACTTGCAGAAAGTCTTTGTAATTCCTTCTCAGATCTTTTCAACAATCCGTTATCTCTTGCATAAGGGCCTCAATCGGGTGTTGATTTTCTCTGCCATCTGCAAAGCATGTAATCTTTTCAACATAATTGAGGGAAAAAAATTTCATGGTTGTCATTACTTACCTCTCCCAAGGCATCATCAATATTCATATCTTTCACAAACCCGCATTAAACAATGTCTGTTCCGAAATCAGGATCAATGATCTGAAACAAAGCTGCCAGTACATCTTTTTAAGCTGTGAATGATGTTGTAGAAGTGTCGGCTACAAGAAACAAAGTTGTGGCAGATTAGATAGTTTAATTAGAACAAGAATAAGATAAAATGAGAGTTTACCTAGTTGGCATCGGTGTTTATATATTAGTACCCGAACAAATAATGAGCATAACTCTCCTATTGTTCCAATGGAGAGAAAAACATACCATGTCATTACTCAAAGGTGGTATTGTCACTGATATAAAACTCATGCTTTCGAGTCTGAGCAATAACATTGCATCACAAACTTTCATACCAGAAAATTATTTAGCATAAAACATGCTTCAATGCCTTTCAAAATCCTGTTAGGATCCCATTAGTGAGACCACCTACATCTGTTCTAGCTGACCCGAATCACCTTCATGAAATATTCCTACTCTCCAGCTTTTTAACCCCAAGCTAATGGATCACACGCCATCCATCTGAATGAACACAAATGACAGTCAAAACATAAAGTCCCAACAACGTCAAAGAGAAGTTGGCACAGAATGAACAAGTTACCATCTTAGACTTCTCCTGTTCAAGCTCTTTCTTCTTCTGAATCCCACTGTTAATTCGATCTGATTCAGCCTGAATAACAAACCACACAGATGGTAAGTTAAAATTGCAGTTATAATCATCAAACATAAAACAGTAAGAGTTACAAGAAGTTAAACCTTCTTGTTTCGAATTTCCTCTTCTTTGGCATCTAAGAACTGCTTAGGGACACCACTAGCATTACTCTGAGCACTAAGGAGGAGACCCCAAAGATTTTTCATAAAATTTCCAGTATTTTTCTCCATGAATCCAATAATCTTGATTTGAACTTGCTTCCCATTCATCTCCTGTATCAAACAAAATAGTCAACAATCTGCCAAAAGAAGCCAGTAAGTAATCTTGGCTGAATGCTAAAAAAATTCATTAGAAAAATTTACGTTTTTTAATGGAAAGTCCTATAAACTATACAGATTCATGTTACACCTAATCAGTACCTAAGATAAGTAAATGTTTAGTCCTGTCAAGAACAAACCAAAAAAAGCCTTTAAGTCGCAGCTTATTACAGGATTGTGAAGGAGTTAGCAGGTAGTTTCACCAAAACACAATTACCAGTCGGACAATACACAACATAATAAGATCTAAGCAATCACAATCTTAATGTCCATATTAGCAAGATCTATGACTCAATAAAGATATTCCAAGCAAAAACTAGACGTAGATTTGAATGCTGCCCCAACGGTCCTGAATAGACACTACACCAAAAATACCCATCAGCAACGGTTTGAAACCGTGGGGATAACCAATGGCCACGGCTAAGAGGCATGGGCTGTAGAGGCGTCGCGAAATCATCCGTGACGGCTATAAACCGTGGCCAAAAATTTTAGCAACGGTTTTATGCTCGAGGACGGTTGATGATTTATCCACGGTTCTAAGCCGTTGCAAAAAATTTAGCGACGGTTTTAAGCCGTGGCAAATTTTTTTTATTTTGTTTTACTATCAAATGACTTTTTATTACATCTCATAAGTTTTATGTCTAGAAAATAAAAATTTTAATGTGCCAAAGTTAAACATTTCCATGATTGGAGGCAAAGTAATGTAATTAATTAATAAACTGTATTACATCGAGTTAGGACTCTGTGTTTCAAAAATACAGTTTCATTTCCTAGAAGGCACAATTTCATTTCTGCCAATGGACAACTGCTCAAACAATGTCCCAGATTGAGATCAATGAGACAGCTGATCACAGATTAACTGAGCATTCCTATCCAAATTTACCAATTGATCTTGCATAAAGCTGCCAAAATTGGAGTCTCGACGCCCATCCATGAAGGAACTGCCAGACTGAACTGTAGGGATCCTGTATGAATGATCTGAAGATCTAGATCCAAAAGAATCCCTTCTTTCATAAGACGAGATAGGAGCACTGCCATTCCTTTTAGGTGACTGACTGTTTTGAAGACCCATTTTCTGCTGGAACAAATTCATCAAAACTCGTTTAGAGTTCCCATTATTTCCTCCAGCTTGAATCCATGAATTTGGGTCCTTAGACAACATGTGGACTTCAGCTTCCCTTTTCCGTTGCTCAGCTTCGAGATGCATTTGTTGAATTCGAGGATCCATCCATCCATTTGCAAGCTGCTCATTGGATTCAGAAGAGTGGTTTCTAAAGGCATCCAAATTTGAAGCACTATACTGGTTGGGAGCTTTTTGGTGGTAAGAGCGATTGGCAGAATCCATTGTACCATATTGACCAATTGAGTGCATCTGGCTGTGGCTATCCTGCATGTCTAAACTTTGCTAATGACTCGTACCATTTATGACATCCATGTTCATACGAGGACTACCAGTAGGCAATGAAACCGACCTCTCAAATGCTGATGGACTTGGATTATAAAGCCTTTGCTGAAGTTGCTCTGGTACCGCACGATTTCTCTCAATATGACTTAGTTGCTCCTCGTAGGGGATAGACCTCTGCCGCCGCTGCTAAGAGTCTAATTGACCAATTCCAGTCAACTGAGCCTGATGAGAATTAGAAACCTTAGAGACAAATTGACCAGATCTGTCCATAGACCATAGCTCACCATTATGCTTGTCTTCTTCTACTCCTGCTTGCGGCTTTGATGCCATTGAAAACAGCCTTGCCAGCAGTTGCTCTTGCTGAAGACGGAGCTGCTGATTCAGAGATGTCTGACCACGCTTTGCACCTGATAAATGATCCAAAAAATCAACATAATGTTCTTATTGGTTGCAACGTCTTTTTTATGCAGAAAATCTTGATGTCGTAAAAATATTCAGGGTATCTAGGGAATAAACTTTATCAACTTACAGGAGTAGGGAATGTAACGACCCTACTTTAACATATAATAATTTTTAATTAATTAATTAATTATTTATTTATTTAATTTTAATTTTATTAAATGTGCCGTGGCGTCAAGTAGAAAGATGGGGTGTCCCTAACCTCGAGCAAAGCCCTAATAGAAAATGATTTGGTCTTAGTATGAATAAATAGGGTTTAGGTTCTTCTATTTGTTCTCTCGCTGCTAACAAAAAAAAAAAAAAAAAAAAAAAAAAGAGAGAGGAGAAGAAGAGAGGGAGAAAGAAAGAAGGAGAAAAGCAAAAAAAAAGGTGAGTCTCTTTATTGCTTTCAACTTTTACTGTGATATGTTTCTTTTTGTCATTTTCTAATTTTTGCATAAAGATTGAGAATGCTTTGTGCATGATTTGATTCGAGATTGGTGAGTTTTGTTCTCTATTTTCTTTCTTTCAAAATTTTGTCAGATCACTCTTAAGTCAATATTATTTCAGGTTCACACACTACACACTGTAAAGAATGAAAGTTGTATTCATCCTCATGTCAGATCTCATTCATCGAAATAGTTCTTGGGTCCCACGTATGTTTGACATTAGCAAAAAGGAATTGCAATGGGAATTCATTGCAGATTCGAGATTTTATCTTAGGGTGGGCCCCACTGCAACTTTTTGCAGTTGTAAAATTTGAGATTTTATTAAGGGTGGGTCCCACTGCAACTTTTTACATTTGCAAAATTTGAGATTTCATTTAGGGTGGGTCCCACTGCAACTTTTTACATAAAATTTGAGATTTTATTTAGGGTGGGTCCCACTGCAACTTTTTACATTTGCAAATTTGAGATTTTATTCAGGGTGGGTTCCACTAGGTCCCACCTTATGAGGGTATTTGCTACGTGGAATTAGGCTTTCTTTATGAGGTTGCCTTATTTGTGGTGTTTTGTGCTGTAAACGCTTGATCTCCAATATTTTTGATCTGTTTGATGTGTGAGATTTTCCTAGCTTGCTGGGTTCATGTTTGGGGTCACCCATGTTTACCATTTTATTGATTGGGTGTGACTTTGTTTGGTTGGTATTTGAATGGTTGATGAATATTAATGCATTGTGATAAATTTGGAAATTTGTATGCATATTGACTTGTTTATGCATTATGAAGAATTTGGATATTTGAATCAAGGAGTGACTTGATTGCCATATTGTTACATAGTCTGATTAATGAATATGCTATGTTTTCCCCAAAAATGTAAGTGAATAGATTGTGAATCAATTCAGGTATGACAAAATGTCATTGTGGAAGAATTCTGAATTATGGAAAATAAAGGATATTGGTAAACCTGGATTTCTGAAAATATAAAACACTTGGGCTTGTATCACTTAGAACTACCACATCTCTTTTGTTTATTATTTTCCCTCTCTTACTAGAGAAACTAAATGACCAGTGGGTCGTCTTGCGGAGTTGGGGCACCCATTTCTTACTAGAGAAACTAAAATAACATTCGGGTTAGTCTTGCGGAAATGTGGTGGATTGTATGCCTAAAATAGGCTTTGATATTTATCCGTAAAAAATGTGACGTGAGTTTATGCGCATTGATAGCCCAAGGGTGGCTTTTGGTACTCATATAGTTAGGGGTATCCGCGATGCATGTCTGTATGTGATGTCCCCACTTGGGCATGGATGACGGAGTAGTCCTCCTTTATATGAGAGAGGCATACGGGCATGTATGTTCGGCACGGAGGTGGTGCGAATGTGGTATCGTCTAAGTGATCAATCCGTTAAAAAGATGAACCTAATTCAAATAAAAAGAATAAATGACGTTGCATTGATTCTAATTCTTTTTATGCAGGATGGCAAGTCTACTAATATTTCTGCAGGTCCGACTTGCCATAGTCAACTCCTATAGGGTAAGTACAGGTAAATGCATATTTACATATTAGGATGATGATATGATTGCCTCGTTGAGGAACTAAATTCTTGGAACTTTGTTTTCTTGCATCACACCTTTGCCTCGTTGAGGAACTACCTATTGGTGTGATGGTTGGTTGTTTGTGTTTAGCTTGATGTTTATCACGTGCGATTTTATTGATTTTTGGCATGAAGATTTGTCACACCAGCTTTATTGCTGACCCAAGTGAGCTTTTGCTTCTTGGGTACATTCCTTCGGGAATGTAGCCGACTAGCTTATTTTCAGGATACAGTATTCTCGGGCGGGCTTAGAGCATTTCGTACCATACGTGACGAGCATTGCTGGGAGTTGCGCGTGTTCGAAAGATTAGATCTTTCTATCTGTAGGTGTTAGTTTAAATTCTTGTAATTCGAACTCGGAGTTATTTATTATTTTTTTGGGAGTGATACATTCGTAAATTGTTGAACTTGTTAGCGTTGGCACTACGAGTTTTAAAATTTTTTTCCTTTGATGGACTTATAGATCAGTTGTGTTTTTCCCTCTATTTGGTAAATTGTGCAAATTTATTATTTCTCGTGGATGCCAACTGTTATTTTTTTCGTGAATGAAAAATTCATGTCCCGACTTTTGGGAAAATAGATAATCCTACGTGGATTTTTGGGATTTTCGTTTTCTCGAAAATCGGGGCGTGACAGTTTGGTATCAGAGCACAGTTTACCCTAGGCTAGGGAGAGTCTAGGGGATCCTCGGAATGTGGTTATGGGTAAGCTGTAGAGTGTTTTGTGGATCTTATGGAGTGTCTAATCATTTCCTTTTTATTGAAGGATATGGCCGGAAGACATACGCGTCAGAATCCAAACGGGAACGGAAGCGGAAGCAGTGGGAACGTCGTTCCAAATGAGGGTGGCAATGAAAATGGAAATGGCGATGGTGATAATACTATCCAGTTGAGTCAGGCTATGATGATGCAGTTGCTACAAGGATTGCAACAGAATAACAATCAGGGTGACCCTTTTGCTAGAAGGGTTAGAGTTTGGTACATTGGGTGGAAAGAGGTTTACCGGAGAAAATCTGAGAGATGCAGATGTTTGGGTTCAGAGCTGTGAGACCATTTTCAGGAGGATGCAACTTACTGAAGTCCAAAAACAAGAGTTAGCTGCACATCACCTGGATGGTGCTGCTAGTTACTGGTGGGAGGCTTTACTACCCTCCGTTGATGTTGCGGTTATGACATGGGATGACTTTAAGGATAGATTTGAGAATAGATTTGTGCTTAATGCAGTTAAGGCGCAATGGGCTGCGGAGTTTAATATGTTGAAGCAGATTGGGAATATGACTGTGGAACAGTATGTCACGAAGTTTAACGAGTTGTCCCGTTATGCTTCGTATTTGGTAGACACCCCAGAAAAGAAAAATGCCAAGTTTATTGGGGGTTTGCATCACTACCTTTCGAGGGCTCTTCTCACCGCTGACAGAGAGAGTTTTGACAGAGTTTTGGATTTAGCATTGAAGTATGAGGAACAGAACAAGATGTATCATGAGAGTAGAGAGAAAAGCAAGCAGAAATTGGGCGAGGTGTCAGGAAACACTGGTCATCAGGGTGCGTCGCGTGATTTTCGTGGTGACCGTAGCCGTTTCCGTCCTTATGATCAAGGGCAAAGGGGTCGACAGTTTCAGAACCAGAAACCTCAAGCTGGGTACCAGAACCAACAACAGGGAGGAAACCAGTTTCACCGTCAGGGTGGAAATCAGTCCCAGAGGCAGGGGTATGACCATTCCCAGAAACAGGATGGTAATCAGTATCAAAGACAGAATGAAAACCAATTCCATCGTCAGGGTAACCAGAGACAAGGTTATCAGGGTCAGCAGAATCAGACTTCCCAAACAGCATCAGGGGGGCGCACACTGATCTGCTACACTTGTGGGCAACCAGGTCATCGAATGCGAGATTGCCGTAATGGTAGGAACACGCCCCAGAATAGGCAAGGTCAAACCACCCAAGGGCGTGTATTTGCTACCTTACCAGATCAGGAAAACGTTCAAGGTACTTTTGATTTTCCTATCTCTAATATGAAGGTGTTATTTGATACTGGTGCATCATACTCTTTCATATCTCGACGTTTGGTTAATCGAATAATGTTGAAAGTTTTGCCACTTGCTATACCATTATGTGTTACCACCCCTTTAGGAGGCTCAGTGACACTAAATGAAATATGTAGAAATTTTAAGATTTCCTTCCTCGACAAAGTATTCCTTGTCGACTTGATTGTGCTTGACTTTGAGGGCTTTGATGTGATTTTGGGAATGGATTGGTTGCGTAAGAACTTAGTCACGCTAGATTGTGCAAAGAAGATAGTTTCCATTCATGCACCCGACATGCCCCCTGTTTCTCACACTTGTGGAAATTGTGAAGAGTTAGTAATGTCTAGTTTTCTGTACTTGGTGGGGACGTCAGAGAGAGAGATTCGAGATGTAGACGTGGTAAGAGATTATGAGGATGTATTTCAGGAAATTCCCGGCTTGCCGCCTAGGCGAGAAGTTGAGTTCCGAATCGATTTAATACCTGGAACCGCTCTTATCTCTAAGGTAGCGTACCGGATGGCACCAAAGGAGTTGAACGAGATGAAAGTCCAGTTGGACGAGATGTTGCAAAAAGGGTAATTTTTCTTGGTGTTTTGTTTGATTTGGCCATACTTATTGACATGTTTGTTCATGTTAATGTATATATGTGTAATCCTTTTAAGGTGTGTATGAACCAGGTTCATAAGTTTGAGTAATTCTCCGTGGGGAGCACCCGCAATTTTCGTTTCGAAGAAGGATGGTACCTTGAGGATGTGTATTGACTATAGGGAGCTGAACAAAAAGACTATAAAAAACAAGTACCCATTGCCTCGAATTGATGATCTTCTTGATCAGTTGAGAGGAGCAGTAGTGTTTTCTCAGTTTGACTTAAGAACTGGATATCATCAGATGGGTATAGAAGAAGATAGTATTCCTCTCACGGCTTTTCGTACGAGATATGGGTTGTATGAGTTTCCAGTCATGCCTTTTGGTTTGACAAATGCCCCGGCCTTTTTCATGGATTTGATGAACCAGATCTTTCGACCATACTTGGACAAATTCGTCATTATCTTTATCGATGACATTTTGGTTTACTCTCGTAGTGAAGCAGAGCATAGGGAACATCTCAGAACAGTGTTGCAGACCTTGAGAGATCAGAAATTATATGCGAAATTTAGCAAGTGCCATTTTTGGGAAAAAAAAGTAAAATTCTTAGGGCATGTTGTTTCTAGTCAGGGGATAGCAGTTGATCCTGATAAGGTGAAAGCAGTGAAAGATTGGAAACAACCTACTAATGCAACGGAGGTGAGAAGCTTCTTGGGGTTGGCTGGGTACTATAGAAGATTTATAGAGAAGTTTTCTCTTATCGCTGCCCCGTTGACTAAGTTGACCCGCAATAATGTCCAGTTTATTTGGACTAATGAGTGTGAAAAGGCTTTTCAGGAGTTGAAACACCGATTAACTACTGCGCCCATCCTGACCATCCCAGTGCAAGGTGGAAAGTTGGTGGTTTTCACTGATGCTAGTGGCACAGGTCTGGGTTGTGTACTGATGCAGAATCAGAAAGTTGTGTCATATGCCTCACGACAATTGAAGCCTCATGAGAGGCGATATCCTACCCATGACTTGGAATTAGCGGCAGTTGTGTTTGCTTTGAAGATGTGGCGACACTACCTTTATGGGGAGCATTTTGAGTTGTTCACAGATCACAAGAGTCTTAAGTATTTGTTTTCGCAGAAGGAGTTGAATATGAGACAACAAAGGTGGGTGGAGTTCATTAGCAGTTATGATTTTGAGATCCTTTACCACCCAGGTAAGGGGAACGTAGTAGCCGATGCTCTCAGTCGACAACACACTGTTATGGCTTCACTCATGGTAGAGGAGTGGAAGTCTCTTGAGACTATTTCTTCTTGTGGTGTTCAGTTTGTCCAGGGAGCAAACACGACTTATGTTGGTAGTTTATCTGTTCGACCTTCTTTGATCAACAGGGTTTTAGAGGAGCAACATAAGGATCCTCGGTTGATGAGTAAATTGGAAGATTTGGTGCTCGATAACCTAGATGATTGTCCTTCCATGTGGTCAGTTGAGTCCGATGGTGGTTTGAGATTTCACGGGAGACTTTGTGTGCCTGAGATTGCGGGATTGAAGAAAGAAATTATGGATGAGGCTCATAAGTCACGTTTTACCATTCACCCAGGAGGCACGAAAATGTACCATGACCTGAAGCGAACTTTCTGGTGGGACGGCATGAAGAAGGATGTGGGAGATTATGTATCACGGTGTTTCACTTGTCAACAAGTGAAGGCCAAGCATCAGCGGCCCTCAGGTTTAATGCAACCACTAGAGATTCCTGTCTGGAAATGGGAAAATATTTCTATGGACTTTATAGATGGTTTAACGAAGACCCGACGAGGTAACGAGTCAATTTGGGTTATAGTTGACCGTTTGACTAAGTCTGTGCACCTTGTTCCGGTTGGGGTGCACCGTACTACCGAACAACTAGCCAGACGATACATCCGTGAGGTAGTTAGGCTTCACGGAGTACCAGTGTCCATTGTGTCTGACCGAGATCCCTTGTTTGTAGCTGAGTTTTGGAAGAGTTTCCAGCGAGTCATGGGGACTAGACTAGATTTGAGTACAGCTTATCATCCTCAGACTGATGGTCAGACGGAGCGGGTGAATCAGATTTTAGAGGATATGCTTCGGGCATGTGTGCTCGATTTTGGAGGTAGTTGGGAGGATTATTTACCTATCATAGAGTTTTCTTATAACAACAGTTACCATTCTAGCATTGGCATGGCCCCATTTGAGGCTTTATATGGGAGGCCTTGTCGATCACCATCCTGCTAGGCGGAGGTAGGCGACATAGTCTTGTTGGGGCCAGAGATGGTTAGGGAGACATCGGAGAAGGTGCAAATTATTAGAGAGCGGATCAAAACTGCTCAAAGCCGACAGAAGAGTTATGCCGATCGAAAGCGTAAGGCGATAGAATTTCCGGTTGGGGACCTTGTTTTTCTTGAGGTTTCACCTATGCGCGGAGTATTGAGGTTCGGTAAGAAGGGGAAGCTAAGTCCTAGATTTGTGGGACCATTTGAGATCATTGCTCGGGTAGGGAGTTTGGCCTATAGACTCGCGCTGCCCCCGAGCATATCAGCTGTTCATGATGTGTTTCACATCTCCATGCTTAGGAAGTGTGTGAAGGATCCTGCTAACATCGTCCAACCCACAGAAATTGAGATTAATGACGACTTCACCCAAGTAGTACGACAAATTAAGATTGTGGATCGTGATGTGAAACAGCTCCGTAGAAGGATAGTGAATCTGGTGAAAGTCCAATGGAGTGAAAAAGAGAATGATGTAACTTGGGAGCTAGAGGACAGAGTGAAGCAGTTGCATCCGGAGCTCTTCATCCAGTGAATCTCGGGACGAGATTCCTTTTAAGGTGTGTATAATGTAATGACCCTACTTTATAATATAATAATTTTTAATTAATTAATTAATTATTTATTTATTTAATTTTAATTTTATTAAATGTGCGGTGGCGTCAAGTAGAAAGATGGGGTGTCCCTAACCTCGAGCAAAGCCCTAATAGAAAATGATTTGGTCTTAGTATGAATAAATAGGGTTTAGGTTCTTCTATTTGTTCTCTCGCCACTAACAAAAAAAAAAAAAAAAAAAAAAGAGAGAGGAGAAGAAGAGAGGGAGAAAGAAAGAAGGGGAAAAGCAAAAAAAAAGGTGAGTCTCTTTATTGCTTTCAACTTTTACTGTGATATGTTTCTTTTTGTCATTTTCTAATTTTTGCATAAAGATTGAGAATGCTTTGTGCATGATTTGATTCGAGATTGGTGAGTTTTGTTCTTTATTTTCTTTCTTTCAAAATTTTGTCAGATCACTCTTAAGTCAATATTATGTCAGGTTCACACACTACACACTGTAAAGAATGAAAGTTGTATTCATCCTCAGGTCAGATCTCATTCATCGAAATAGTTCTTGGGTCCCACGTATGTTTGACATTAGCAAAAAGGAATTGCAATGGGAATTCATTGCAGATTCGAGATTTTATCTTAGGGTGGGCCCCACTGCAACTTTTTGCAGTTGTAAAATTTGAGATTTTATTAAGGGTGGGTCCCACTGCAACTTTTTACATTTGCAAAATTTGAGATTTCATTTAGGGTGGGTCCCACTGCAACTTTTTACATAAAATTTGAGATTTTATTTAGGGTGGGTCCCACTGCAACTTTTTACATTTGCAAATTTGAGATTTTATTCAGGGTGGGTTCCACTAGGTCCCACCTTATGAGGGTATTTGCTACGTGAAATTAGGCTTTCTTTATGAGGTTGCCTTATTTGTGGTGTTTTGTGCTGTAAACGCTTGATCTCCAATATTTTTGATCTGTTTGATGTGTGAGATTTTCCTAGCTTGCTGGGTTCATGTTTGGGGTCACCCATGTTTACCATTTTATTGATTGGGTGTGACTTTGTTTGGTTGGTATTTGAATGGTTGATGAATATTAATGCATTGTGATAAATTTGGAAATTTGTATGCATATTGACTTGTTTATGCATTATGAAGAATTTGGATATTTGAATCAAGGAGTGACTTGATTGCCATATTGTTACATAGTCTGATTAATGAATATGCTATGTTTTCCCCAAAAATGTGGGTGATTAGATTGTGAATCAATTCAGGTATGACAAAATGTCATTGTGGAAGAATTCTGAATTATGGAAAATAAAGGATATTGGTAAACCTGGATTTCTGAAAATATAAAACACTTGGGCTTGTATCACTTAGAACTACCACATCTCTTTTGTTTATTATTTCCCTTCTCTTACTAGAGAAACTAAATGACCAGTGGGTCGTCTTGCGGAGTTGGGGCACCCATTTCTTACTAGAGAAACTAAAATAACCTTCGGGTTAGTCTTGCGGAAATGTGGTGGATTGTATGCCTAAAATAGGCTTTGATTTTTATCCGTCAAAAATGTGACGTGAGTTTATGCGCATTGATAGCCCAAGGGTGGCTTTTGGTACTCATATAGTTAGGGGTATCCATGATGCATGTCTGTATGTGATGTCCCCACTTGGGCATGGATGACGGAGTAGTCCTCCTTTATATGAGAGAGGCATACGGGCATGTATGTTCGGCACGGAGGTGGTGCGAATGTGGTATCGTCTAAGTGATCAATCCGTTAAAAAGATGAACCTAATTCAAATAAAAAGAATAAATGACGTTGCATTGATTCTAATTCTTTTTATGCAGGATGGCAAGTCTACTAATATTTCTGCAGGTCCGACTTGCCATAGTCAACTCCTATAGGGTAAGTACAGGTAAATGCATATTTACATATTAGGATGATGATATGATTGCCTCGTTGAGGAACTAAATTCTTGGAACTGTGTTTTCTTGCATCACACCTTTGCCTCGTTGAGGAACTACCTATTGGTGTGATGGTTGGTTGTTTGTGTTTAGCTTGATGTTTATCACGTGCGATTTTATTGATTTTTGGCATGAAGATTTCTCACACCAGCTTTATTGCTGACCCAAGTGAGCTTTTGCTTCTTGGGAACATTCCTTCGGGAATGTAGCCGACTAGCTTATTTTCAGGATACAGTAATCTCGGGCGGGCTTAGAGCATTTCGTACCATACGTGACGAGCATTGCTGGGAGTTGTGCGTGTTCGAAAGATTAGATCTTTCTATCTGTAGGTGTTAGTTTAAATTCTTGTAATTCGAACTCGGAGTTATTTATTATTTTTTTGGGAGTGATACATTCGTAAATTGTTGAACTTGTTAGCGTTGGCAATACGAGTTTTAAAATTTTCTTCCTTTGATGGACTTATAGATCAGTTGTGTTTTTCCCTCTATTTGGTAAATTGTGCAAATTTATTATTTCTCGTGGATGCCAACTGTTATTTTTTTCGTGAATGAAAAATTCATGTCCCGACTTTTGGGAAAACGGATAATCCTACGTGGATTTTTGGGATTTTCGTTTTCTCGAAAATCGGGGCGTGACAGGACAATGACGCTTTGAGCAAACAAATATTGGATTGTAGAACTCCCAAAGCTTCTAATATTCCTCTATGTTCCACGCTCTCTTCATTTTGTCGCCACAACTGCATTGTACGAAGCTCTGAAACCCAGCCATACAGAAATGACATGCAGCTGCTCGTCTTCATCTGTTCATGGTTATGCATGTTGATCATTCGTGCTTCTCAAGTAACCTTAATTCAAACCTAAACACCAATACAAAGAAAACCCAAGATTTAAATACAAAGAAAATCTTCAAACTTAACCACACACACCACCACCACCACAAAAAAGGTGAAATCAACAAAACTACATCTGAACATGATAAGGATTAGCAAGCATCATAGAGCAGGACAGTATCAGAGTAGACACTCTGGAGATCAGCGGTTGACCAGTTTGATCACAAGTCTCTCTTGCTACCTGACCTCCCAAGGGAGAAGGGGGATCCTTTCCAGGTGGAACTAGGAGCCTCATAGCTTCACTAGATCTGATTTCTGCAATATAGGAACATCATAATCATAAGAACATAAATAAGTAAATATATAAAATCATGCAACAACATGATCCATACCTTCTTCCAGACCTTGGAAGGCATCATTAAGGTGAATATTTATTGACATCAATATCTTTTGTATCATTAAGGACCAGCTATCATCATCTCCTCTTGCCTTTGGGAGCATTGCAAAGCATTGGGCAAATTTCTTAACATTGAGTAGGAAAGCCAGGTCACAATCTAACCAGATGAAATCGAATGTATAATGAAAATTTTCCTACAATAGCAACACAGTTTTTATCTTAAACAACTAGAAATATCAGTCACCTTTAACACATTTGTACTGCATTTCCACGACATGATCTTCAAAACAATTACATCTTCAGCCTGAGAAAAAACATATCAACATCTTATCATGTATGCATTAGCGTGAGCACTCGAAGTTCATTGTGACAAAGACAAGAAACACCATGTTGGTGATCAAGAAAAAGAAAATAAAATGTATTATTTTCACTTCCTTTTGCTGAAAGAAATGTTGAATGATCTAAACATTTTTGTGATGATGAATGTACATAATGTTTCAAAGGAAAAAAGGGAACGAAAGCAAGAAGAAGAAGAGAAAGAAATGGCAGTAAAATAACCAAATATAATCATGTCAATGGTAGTCATTGTCCGACACCTCGTAATCCGTCTTGGACACCGACACACATGTCGGTGTCATTGTTACATAGGTTTTCACTTGTCAAAAACTGAGGTGTTAGGGCCAGTGGCTTGTACTAAGCAATTAGTTAAATAAATGAGGCAAGTTTGGAGGGGCAATGCATTTAGAGGTTTATCCTATTGTTAAGGCAGCTTTGGAGAGAAAAAAAACAGAAAAAACTACACTATAGAAAAGATTACATTTCGCATAAGGAACAAAACCGTATGGGATCTTATGAAGGCAAAAATAACACTCACAGCTTCATAATGGCGATACACTGCAGATGGAAAGGAATTCACAAGGGTGCATAACAAATCAACTGCTAGACATTCCTAGTTCAGCTGGGCAAGACAATAGCTTCTTTAGAGCAACCTTCGTGAACCAAAGACAATGAAAAAATGGCAACTCAAATGAACAGAGCCAAAACGCACAAACATTAATCAGATTTAGAAAAATTAATGAAAACAACCAATAAATCAAAAACATACTTCATATCATCATTGCTTCTTATTAACTTGTGAATATATCAACTTTCAAGAAAGAATGACCCCAAAGATACATAAACCAAGCTATGATCACAAATATGCTTAAAATCAAATTCAATAACTTCAAGGAGTCGAAACTGCGAAATATTGAATATGTTAAACCCAATAACCTCACACCAGAGGACCTATGACTGAAATGCGTGTCAACAACATTAGTATAGACATTTGGAAAATATACTAATGTTATACCCTTTACAAAAGCACCTGTTTCTAAGAGTTGGGGACAACATTTACTTTACTTGGACAAGGTTTCGCAATCTACCAAGTGCCCCAATTCTTTCGTATCAGCCTTTAAGCAGCAAGCAAGTGATGTGGATGTACAATTCTTTCATTAAATAGCTACAACCACGACTAAATAATTCACCTGGCAGCTGCAAACATCAAATGGTGCATCTTCTTCCAAAGCTTTATCCAAGCGAACCTGTGACAATATGAACAATATCAGGATGTACATCCTTTTATAAGAGAACCATCATGTTCTAACATAGTAGCATGAAGTAAAAAAAAATCGACAATGCCTTTGTGTACCAGTAACAGCGTCATGATGTTGAGCAATTGCTAAAGCATCAGCCAACAAGTCCGTCTTGGCACCAGAATCATTCCGCCTTTTCAAAAATTCAAGTTGCCTCGCAGCCTGAAGATTAATGAGTAGCTTGTAAACAATAGACTTAAATGCTAGAAATCTGTCAAAACTGTTTTTCGACTTCGGACTTAAATTCAAGCTGTCCGTCATGATGTTTTTTATTTTTTGGTTTCGACTTCGTCTAAACAAAGACATCACCAACTCCTACTGACAACCAAATGGTTTCAGATGATGACAAACATCAAATACTGAACTTGATGAACAACATACCTCTTCGGAAGTTTTGCTGCTTCGTCACATCTAAGAAGTTCTGCATATAGACCATCCGGGGTTAAAAACATGACTGCAAGCAATAGGACTCACGTCATAGTGACTCCATTCAAGTTATTTGGGCAGACTTGAGAAAGGGCCGTTAAGTGTGAACTGTGTACTTGCACGATCTGCTTCGGTCCCTGAAAATCATTATTCATAAAATAAAATAAAAAATAAAAAAACTAATAAATAACTAAATAAAA
Organism: Berberis vulgaris; assembly: GCA_963556465.1. Lineage (NCBI taxonomy): Eukaryota > Viridiplantae > Streptophyta > Magnoliopsida > Ranunculales > Berberidaceae > Berberis > Berberis vulgaris. The sequence goes on along the minus strand of OY747131.1, from coordinate 52,161,903 downwards.
AATTAATGAATAAAAAAATTTAATGAAATAGTAGAGAATAAAATGGGACATCAATTATGTAATAACACATGAACATGGCTGCTGGTGTCGGACTTGTAGGCGAAAAAAGTACAATACGAGACACACTTGGGACACACCTGTATATCTCAGTAGTATTTACTTGTTTCAGTAGTAAATTTTGCATTGTAGGTCAACATTGCTAGACGTGTAATGCAACTTGTCGTAATATGCTTGTACCATTTCTAAAGATAAGTGTCCGACACGGGAAATTTTTTGAAAATGAAATGACGGTGTTACATAGGGAATCAAGCAACAGATGGGACTATCACTCTTAGGATCCTTGGGTATCAAAGACATTGATCCACAACATGATATACTTAAACCAAGTTTAAGTGTTTATGGCCACACAAGTGTGGTCTAAATCAGCCCGAGGTAAGACAAAAAGGGACGAAACCTGAGACTTCAATCTCAGAAAAGGCCGGTTCGACAGAAATTATTAGGTATGAAGAACAAGCATTGAACCAGAATATTAGGATCACGTAGGCATAAGTAGGTAACCCTTTGGCGCAAATGCCTAAGAATGAAGGAAAGGCTACATGCATAACCTTGAGCACCTACTATACCCAGTTCTCAACCGTTTTTTTCAAGACAACAAAATAGCAATTTTGAGAGCATTCTGTAAGAGAAAAGATTGTCACTTGTTTTTTTTAGTTGACTTGTGCATATTGTGAACTTAAAGTGCCTGATATATGATGGATTACCCAATAAAAATGATTTTCTCAAAATGGGACTTCAATGTATCCTCTTCCATCGGACCTTGCAAATGTTGAAACAATTGTCTTGCGCTACCCTGATGATGTTTGCCACAGAAACAGATCAGATTGGTGAAAATGTCAAGTTCAACTGTAAAGAGCAAATCCCTAACAATAGAAAACCAGGCAGCATACCTTAGGAATACCAGGTAGTGTTGATGGATAAGGTTGTGAAGACCCTGAGTCTTCAGCGCTATCCGCCCCATCACCAGCATTCCTGTCCATTAAAATTTTGTGGCGCTCTTTGCATTCTTTGGCTTTTCTATAAATACACTGTATCATTATTGACAGCAAACTCAATTCAGAATCTTCAGATATGAAAAAGTAAGGATAGAGAGGAAACACAATAACTTCTCAGATATGAAAAAGTACGGATAACGTAAGGATATACAGGAAACACAATATCTTTTAACTGACTTTGAATTGCAGAGTACTGTTGATAGCTTCACTTATGAGCTCCCCGTTTGGACCCATGTCATGTACAAGGACGAAAAGTGCCTAGAAAAAAACAAAAATAAACAGATCGACATCAAAACATTTCGAACTACTCTTAATTTCATAACTGTAGATAACAATTCAAACTTGATCTTCACAAAGAGTCCATGCGCTTCCAGATCCCGACTGGCCAACCGTCATCTATAAAGATTATAAATGCCCAAGTTAAGGAGATACCTCATACAGAAAGGAGGGAAAAAAAACATTGGATCACTTTCTTCTTCGAATTTTGTGGTAATTTGTGACAAGCCATCAAAAGCACATTGAATTCATTCTATCAAATTCATAGAAATCGAATCAAGGCAAGATTTAGAACCAAATACAGATTAAGGATAAACAATATACAGATGAATAATACATGTCTATGGTCAACCAGATGAATAATACATGTCTTTACATTAAATAATAATCATACAGAAGCCACATGAAGGCTTCAACTTGTTACATTGTGCAAAATGCACATGATGCCAAAGACATGCCAACATGTAACAGTGCAAGGACCAGCACGTCGATGGCATATGCTAATGTGCAAGAAAACTTTTGAGAAATTAAACTAACAAGAAGTGACAAGCACAAACAAATTGCTGTCCTGTTCATAAATACAAGGCCACCATGTACTGAACACATGCAGGCGTGTGCATGGCTCCTAGAGTATACAAAATCTTGTGTTGAATCCTTTAACCTTCTCCAATTTAAGTTTGCTCAATTCATAACTTTTGCTTTTTACCAATCGCTAAGGAATATGCTAAAGGAATAGAAACGGTGAAACCAGATTGAGAAGGGTGTACCTTCAGGGCTTTAGACTTTCTACCACGATCATGGCAAGGAAATATTTTCACGACTCCTTTACTTGGACTTGACATATTACTCATCCGGGAAGTCGCTGGAGAAGGGATGGAGCCATTTATTGGAACAATACTTTCAGGAGATGTATCTTGTAATTGTTTGTTGATCTTAGGCCTCTTTGCAGCTTGTTGAACAAATAAACCTTACACATAGTCCACACAAATGAGACAAAATAATCATGAATTGGATGAACTATTTGCTAAGACTGGGTACAAGAAAATAAAAGGTTACCATTGTTTCCATTAGATTCAAAAGCATGATTGTCCCTCTTTTTTGAATAATCTCTTTGTTCAAAGAACACCATCAAGAATTAGACAAAACAATGCTTATACACACACTCAATTGAACACAACTAAGGAAAGTTGTAAATGCTTAGGAAATGTGAACACCACCAAGGTTAAAAGTAAAAAGGAAAGTTGTAAATGCTTAGGATAGGTGAACACCACCAAGGTTAAAAGTAAACATAATAGAAACATCTAATTAACTTGTGTAATGTCAATCACAATATATAACTTGTGTGTCTGATACAGCGCCCTAAGGATACAGATATGTTACTTGTGTGTCTGATACAACGCCCTAAGAAGAATCAAAACATGCAAAGACACAAAGATGTATTTATTGCATTGTCATTGGCTGAAACTGCCAATAAGGTTCCATCATTAGTGCCCATGATTTTAATTGCATTGTCATTGGCTGAAACTGCCAATAAGGTTCCTTTTTGAGATTTCTACCCATGATTTCTGCCCATGTAAGAAAATAGATGTATTTATTCATAATAATTAAAACTTTTTGAGATTTCTCTGAAAGACTTTTAGTTTTATGCAGGTAAGCCACTCTCTCAAACTACAAAATAAAGAGCAGAGAGATGGGGAAGATAACTCAAATATAAAAAACTAATGGAATACGTAATTGCGGCTTCTTTGACTGGTACACAGGATAAATTCATTGTGTTATGATGTTAACCTTGTCACTATATAGATCAGAGCAACTCGGATTGAGTAGACAACATGATCTCTTATATACATGGCAGGTGTAGCTTCTCTTTGGTTACTTGAATTAGAAAAATAAGTAGCCATTTCTTTTATTTTCTTCAAACATAGAAATGAATTTCTTATTAAGGCGAAGGAACTGGAGGGAAAACCTTCTATGCGAATGAATTTATAGCTTCAGAAACAGTTTCTGTCCAAAAACAATGTTGATTAGCCATCAAATCTCACAGAAAACACTTCAATGAAACTAAGATGCATATTATTGAGCCAAAATTTTTGTTACACCTTTTTAACATAAAAGCTTATCTAAATTCATAAGGTTAGGAATCATAGTTCATTTCATGAACCACGACATGGTAATGGACGACTGTCGAAAATCTGATATAATTGACAAAAGGTAAAACTAAACCAAGTATTGTCAAGAGAGGCACCTTAGTGAGCCCCTTCTTGAATTGCAAAACTAAAGAATCACAAAAACCCCCCTAGATGAACAAAGATTGAGAAGACAAACCCAGATTCTACAACAATCACCCTTCCTTGCTCCAACATTTCATTTATTCTTTTATTAGCGAAACAAACAGGCCAATATATTGATCATGCTCATAACAATACAAACACACAGACATGGTTAAAGAAAACTATTGAGTAAATCATGTTGATGGTCTATACATAGTAGCAGACTCAAATCCCTCCAATTGAAATGCTCCCTTGTACATAATAAACACTAGTGCTTAACAAAAGTCTCAAAAAATTAAAGAAGACCCAATACTCACCAAGTAGTTCTTCTACCGCTTCTTCAATAGCAAAGGACCAACATTATCTCCAGTGTCTTTGTTGTGCTTCACATGAGTTCCATCACATAGAGGAAATGTACCTGACCTCCAACACCTGCCAAACACACAAACACCCCAACACCCCAATTAGAATCTGACCCATATGTTGTTCACAATCCAATGAGGCAATGAACAAAGACAGGAAATGAGAGAATGTTGAATAGCTTACCTGTTGTTTTGAGTGGTTCTCTTAGTCTTCTTCTTCTCCTCTTCAGAAATCGAGCTGGAGAAAAGAAGAAAGTGAGTTCTAGGGTTTTGAGAGATGGAGAAAAGAAGAAATTGTGAAGGGTTTGATGTTCTAGGGTTTCAATGAAGTAAATCTTTAATCAAGGCAATAGAACCTTTCAATGAAGTAAATCTCTCTCTGGAAGTTGAATAAAACCTTCAGAGAATCTATAAAATGTGAAGATCTGAGGAGAATGTTGAGAAATGTGGACTGAAATTGAGGGGAGAGGGAGAGGGAGAGAAATCGAGCGAGTGAAAAAGAGCTTATTCTTCTCCTCTTTGAAAGTTTGGCTTCAATGGAGTTTCTTTTTCTCACCTTGTTTGATGAAAGGAGGTGAGAAGCAGAGTCTTCTCAGGCCTATGAGGAGATGGCGAGATGAGGAACCGGTGAGGGAGATGGCAAGATTGAGGGGAGGGTGAAGGAGCTCTACGTCGAGCGCCAAGTAAAATGAGGGGGGAAAGAATCGAGCGCCAAAAAGCCCACCCATTTTTTTCAGCGTGTGTTGTAGAGTAGCCACGATTTTGAGCCGTTGGTTAGTATAGCCACGGTTTTGAGTCGTGGCCATTTTTTTTTAGCCACGGTTTTAGGCCGTTGGTCAGTATAGCCACAATTTTTGGCCGTGGCAAATAAACCAACGATTTTGAGCCGTGGCCATTGTTTTAGCCACGGTTTTAAGCCGTTGGTCATTCTAGCCACGGTTTTAGGCCGTGGCAAATAAACCAACGGTTTTAAGCCGTGGCCATTTTTTTTAGCCACGGTTTTAGGCCGTTGGTCATTATAGCCACGGTTTTTTGCCGTGGCAAATAAACCAACGGTTTAGAACCGTGGCCATCTCCGCGTAGCTAAATCGGCCTTTTGGTATAGTGAGATTATCTTTCCTCCTCTTTTGATCAGAATTAACTGCATCAATAGTAGAAATATCTTAGTTATAGAGAAGGATAGATTCAAAGAAATAAGGCGATCCTCCATCAGAAAGAGTTCCTACAGGACATGCAAATTCAAGTCGCTAAAATAAGCATTACAAGACGTAAACTCTTGGCTGAAGCAAAAGTAGAGATGAAGAAGATGAATGCATTTTGAAAATTGGCAATTTTATAAATGAACTATGGTTTCAGATCCAAAACTTCAACTCTTCAAGGCTCGTATCATGAAAAAAAATCAACTAATGAGCAACCAACAAGCACAACCAAATGAAGTATCTGATAACCAGAAACACATGATTTTGAAATTTCAGAATCTCAATAGATGACACCAAAAAATTGACCTGTTGAGCGAAGCTGGAAAGTAGCAAGGACATTTGAGAAAACTCTCTCCTCGCCTTATCTAGATTAAAGAACTGGCCTACTACCATCGCTATTGTAGATGGAGGCTTATGTAATCCATCTTGCAAAAGAAAAGGCAAGTATATATCAAATTCAATACTCAAGTTAAACCTTTTCCTTGGATGTATCCATTCAAATAACAGGAAAAAAGAGGATCAACGATATGAAAACAGTTCACTGTAATAAAATGCACTACTAACAAGCATTCAATAGAATGCCACCATGACAAAAGATCATCATATGGAGCTTAGTGCCAGAGTTGTCGCAACTGAGATAGTCAGGAATTTGAAGCCATGGATGTCGTCAGGACCCAACCAAAATACAGAGGATGGAGGTGCTTGTTGAGTCAGGCTGTCTGGTTCAATCTGGTAGATCAACACTTCATATCAACCAACTATAATAGTTTTTATACCAAACCTAGCAAACTAAAATGAATCATCACTCAATGTAAATTCAAAATTTTGCTACTCTACTTTTGGTGAGATGCAACAAATATGACAGAAGTATTTCACATACATCTTTATCAAGTAAACATAATACCTGCCTTGGTGCTGGAAGGCGTACCATCTTGGGTGTAACATCTACAACTCTTTTATCTATAAGTACTTCTGATGTTATATTTCCTTTCTCGGGCCATAGATGAAGTCTAACTCCAGAACAAGGAGTCAAATTTGTAACAGACAGGAAGTGGTTTCTTCTATCTGAACCCTTTCCATGGAAATCAAACTGTAAGTACTTTCTATTAGTAGAAATGCAAAAACAAATTTCATCTCTTACACTATATTAACGTTTTAAATATTAGCAATCAAAATAATGCACAATTTTACAAAATGAGGAATCAGTTATGTAGGTATCAATGGCTTGAAGAGCGTGGGAGGCTTACGCCTCCAGACAAGGATTACTTGCAACACCCTAAATGCTCACACCATGACTTATATACATCACACATTTGCACCTCTATCGCATATTTACACTTCTGGAACATGGAGCACACCTTAACTTAAGCAGTCTCATTTTATCCAATCAAAAGGCTTATGAGATGTATATTTTATATATTACTAGTGTAATACCTGTGCCGTTGGCACTACTACAGAGTACTTTTTCAATTAACGCTATAAAAATCCAAGATCTAGGGTTATTAAACCCAACTCATGTAATCAAGAACAACAACATAAACCAACCGAATCTGATAAAAAAGGATTCAACATTTACTTTTTTGGAGAGGAAAGTATCGTGGAGGTATGGAGTAAAATGCATCTCCACACTTTTACAAACCTGAAAAAAAAAAAAAAATCAGAAAGTAACCCATCAAAACAAAAGACCCCAAATCACAAAGAACAATCATTAAAACCCTGACTTGAGATAGAGAAAACTCACCCACTGCTTCAGATTCGATCAAAAACCCTCAATGGGTATCTCTCTTTTGCCCAAAATTTCACTTTGGGGATCTGTTTCACCTTTTGTGTGGAGCGATTTGGTCTAAAAAGGTTGGAGTAAAATGCATCTTCACACCTTTACAAACCTGAAAAAAAAAAAAAAAAAAAAAAAAAAAACCAGAAAGTAACCCATCAAAACAAAAGACCCCAAATCACAAAGAATAATCATAAAGACCCCAAATCATAAGAACAATCATAACCTAGAAATACCTTATAAAAAACTGAGGGCCAGAAATGCCAATGACATCTGTTACGGGAGAAACATCTAAAAGAGCAGCTGCTCATGGAAGTATGTTTTTTCCCAAATGAACTTGAAGAAGCGATTATGTGTAAGTAGCCACCCTTTTGCTGAACCAAACGGAGTAATTTAGCCCAAGGTTCTGCAAGAGGAGGTTCAAACATATCTGAATTAGCCACAAGAACCTAAAATTGTAATAGAGACGCACAAATATTAAAATTCTGCACACTATATATGTCAATATATAATTATGAGTTGTGATGCAAGGGATCATAACAAATTTATTGAGTTGCAAGTATTATAAAAAAATCTGATCAACTAAGAATGCAAGAAACCTACCTCAGAAATCGAAGGATGGCTTTTGGCAGCAAGTTTAGCAGCTTCTTGAACCTGCCAATAACAAAGAAATGGAATTTTCCTCACTTATGATCTTTGCTGCAGCTATTGCACTCAGTGATGATTGTTTCACATCACCACCTTCATGTTCCCCCAAAATCAATGTGCTTACCTATCAACACAGAGAAAAATCAAGGAACATAACTACACAAACACGACTAACAATAAAACATGTCACATTACAGTCCCCATTGTCTTTCATACAACAAATTTTTGAGCTGAGGGATCATTCCTGATCACGAATCTTATGAATTACCACAATATCACTTGTAGAACCATTTGCATTCTATAATCCTGGCACTACTTTTGCAAAAAGTAGCATCTCCTAAAATTGTAGCTTTTTTCATGAAACCCAAATCACTATATTTTACTGTGAATCAACAAAAACTGTATGGGTTTTGCTTCAAAACTCACAAAATCTCAAATTTTAAGCAATGGGTTATCACAATTTTCAGTTTGATCAAAATCCATTTAGTGATTTTGGAACCAAACAACTATTCCTAAAGATCAATCACAAATTTCAATTTCATCAAAACCCATTTTGTGATTTTGGAACCAAACAAACAACTATTCCTAAAGATCAATGTATGAAATCACTATGGAACTAACTTGGAATGATCAAAGTTACCAGTAAGTAGGAGTAAACTTGTCTCAAGGCAAATCCTGGTTCCACAAAACTTGAAAACTCACTCAGACCTCGTTGAAAATGAGACCAAAATGTGAGCAACAAAATGAGATTTTAAGGCCAAGTGAGAATGTAGAAAGTTGTGAATTTTTTGAATAGCAAGAAAGTGTGCTTACTTTTGAGGTCACTTAGTCACCACAATAACCCAATCAGACCAACTTTCATGATTCAAAACAAAAAAGGAAATCACAAACCCCAATTTCAACCAAACAAACCTTAAATGGGTATGAAGTTCTTACTTAGCATAACACCTCAACAATCAAAACCCATTCAACCCCAAAACTTTAAATCAAAAACCCTAACTCAAACCAAATCACAAACCACACAAATTGCCCACCAAGAAAACCAATCAATCACACTATTGCCAACCAAAAAAGGATTCAAAATTACAATTTTTTAGTGAATTCGAGTTACCTGAACTGCTACTACCTATCTGAAATCCCAATTATCAGCCATTGAGAAACCTCAGCTTTGCTACCTACCCCTCCCACCCATCCAAGTACCTGCAAAAAACCATCAACCAATTCTTTAGTTACGTCTCAAAAACCTTCTAAATTAAAAACCCATTTCAACTCTGTCATCCAAAAAACCAAGGAGTTAACCCATTTCACCTCTTCTAAACCAAGGAAAAACGCCTAGAAACTCAACCCATCACATCTTTTCAACATAAATTGCACCACAGAGTTAACAATCTTCGAATGAAATAAAAAAAAATAAAAAATAAAAAGCAGAACCCCAAGCAGATCTATAATGAAAAAGCTAAGACAACAGACACAATAAACCCTACTTGCACACCAAATATGTGAAGAAATTACAGAATTGAAGAATGGGTATTGAAGAGGAGATCGAAAATTCGAAACCCTAATAGCGAAGAAGAGAATGGAAGAAGAGAAACACACCTCTGGTTTGAGCTTCTTCATTTCCTTCAAGAGCTTCTTCATTTCTGAAACAAAAAAAAAAAAAAAAAAAGAACTTCAGATCTTAAGAACGAAGAATCAAACTTCAGATCTTACCTTCAAACTTCGGATCTGAAGAAGAAGAAGAAGAGGAGATGTAGAGGAAGAGGAGATCTTACCTTCTCGTCCTTCTTCTTCTTTCATCCTTCTTCTTCTCTGCTTGGTGGCTTGGTGGGAGGGGTTTGGGTAGAGGAAGAGAGGGGAAAAGAGAGAGTGAGGAAAGGATCGGGTTTTTTTTTTCACTTAACTTCTGCCAAGGACATAAGTGGTGCCACGTAGGACAAACACTCTGTTTTTACTGTTCATGAACAGTAAAAAGCCTATATGAAATGTTAGATAGATGTTTATATCTTCTCTAACTTTACATTAAAGGCTTACACCTCAATGGATAGAGAGCTTAAATGCCTCACATCACGCCTTAATGTCTAAACAGTAGTCTGTCATTGGATTTGATTGAACCATATTGTACTAGTACAGAAGAAACACAAAATCAATGGAAAAAAAACTTTTAAGGAATATGAAAACAAATCATGATGGGGAAAACTAAACCATGAAGCAAAACTACTAGATCAAAGAGAATTGAACAAGAAAAAAGTATCACAGTGCATATTCATCATAAAGCATGCAAAAATATCACAGTGCATATCAATTTCTATTAAAAAATCGCTACCAACCTGAATACGAGCTCCAGACCTTCTTTGCATGTTCTTGATGATCTCACCCCCTTTACCAATAATAACGCCAACCTGTATGATATCATTCTAAACCATGAGCAGAAAGAACCAAATGAATGCTAAAAATGAAAAAGGCAGGACATAGCTGGATAAACTGTTACCTTTCCATTTGGAATTGTTATATGTTTGCTCGTGCTCTTACCATAAATTCCATACAATATTTACAAGATCTTCTTCCATACAATATTTACAAGATCATAAATTCACTACTGATTAAGATTACTAGCTTATCTCATTACAGTAGATGCTTTCGTATGGAATGAATACGGGTAAACAGTTGGGATGAATGATCACAGAAACTCAAAATAAACTTCCATCTAAAAAAATTTAAAACTTTGGGTACACAGTACATTATACAAAACTTAGCCAAAACAAAGTAGACTAATCATTCACCTCCAAATGACGTAGTGACAGCAATAGAGGCAGCCACTGATCCTGCAGCACTTGCTGCAGCTACAAACCTAATTGCTCCAATCACGGGGATCATAGTTCCTAATGTAAGTGCTAAATCACTAAATCCTGCAGCTATTGCTGGAGTAGCTAGATGTTTTGTCTTCTTCTCCACTTTGCTCGATCTAACAACACAGCTAATAGTTAATAAAAAAAAATTCAATGACTAAGCTGGAATTTTACTTATTCACTGATCACAACATGTATCAAACTTGCCTTGTTTTTCAATAATGTGTTCACCAATTTATCCAAATGTTGGATCTTGTTGTGCATGAGAGTTTGTTGTTCTTGCATCTTGGCCACATGTTTGTCTTTAGTTTGAAGTAATGCCAATTTTCTGATGGTCATTCCTCTTCCCATTCCTCTTAGTTGTCCAGGTTTTTCATTTCCTAAGACTTTGGAAAGAGCATATTCGGTCACATTTGTTGTCGAGTTAGATGGTGAATCACTTTCAGCTTCGATTAGCTTCTCCTATATAATTCAACGCATTTAATAGCATAGTGTATGGTTTCAGAAACTATACAAAATTACACATAATTCTACATTACAAATAACATTTCACTCACAATGGTTTCGAAAACTCTTGTATTTACTAGTTTATCGTCTTTTCTGGTGCGCGACTTAATCCATACTTTAACCCTAGAAACAGAAGATGGCTCGACACTATTATTTTTCTATAAGAAAAAAAAATTGATATCGGGTTCTGAAAAATTAGTAATTGAACCTACAAAATTATTTTGACCACAACATAAGAATGCATATGAATATGAAATATGTATCACCATATCTTCTGCTAATCGAGCCAATCCTTTTCGACTGCATGTGTGTGGGATTTGCTTACGACTGATTGCTTTATACTTATCACTTACAGCCTAAAATTGTATTACTTTAGCATGATTTTAACTGAATTATAATGTTTCACCATATATTATAATATTACAACTAGTTTTAAAACATACCTTAAATGCTGGACCAGTTTTTGTCTTGAAGAACTTTATCCACTCTGCTTTACTTTGAAAGTTTTTAGGCTGAAGCTCAAGTCTTTCTTCCTCATTAGTTGTTTCTTGTATTTGGCTGACTAACCGTGATTTTGAGGCCCTCCATATACATCTCATCGATTTAAATACGATACCCTTTTGCCATTCTGTATCCAAGTCGAATCTTGCCTGGAGTTTATATAAAATTATCACTAAGTAACTCAATACTGGTAATTTTACTGTAAGAGTTCTATCACAACTTGTGTAAACTGAAATGTACATGTCATTGAATTGTAAGAGTTCATAATACCTGAATTGATCTCCACAATATTACTTTTATATCATTACCAAGCTTCCTCCAATCACATAATGTTATAGGTACATGCTCTCATACAAGTGGCCTAAAAAAGAAGACAAACGAATTGACCCCTCTCCACATGGTTCACCTTTATCAGTAAATTCAACATGAACTCGACTTGCAGCCTCTACAACAATATCTCTCATTTTGGTTGGACCCCTAGCTTTCTTAACTCCTATCGGGTCTGCAACTGACTCTTGTGCTTATGGTGCATCTTTTTCGACCACTTCTTTGGTCACCAATGGTTGTATATGTTGGAGATTAGGTTCATGACTCTCATGTTGTTGGATCAAAGTCTGTTGACATGCTTCTGGACATTCTGATACATTTTTATCCGTTCCTTCAAAGACCTTGGATGTTTTTGTGGGTATCAAAGCACGTTTCCTTTTGTGAGATATGTCGTTCTTCTTGGCTTCAACAACCATTGTTGTTCACCTGTTTAAGAAAAAAAAATTTTATCATTTCAGTATATGTAATGCATTAATAAGCTTAATCATATAATGAAAACAAAAAAAGAGACAACATATGAAATATGTGTAACTAATATATAAAAACAAAGACACTTTTGATAAAGCAACCAAAACACAAGCTAAATAAAGATGAAGGTTAAGAACATATATTACACAAATATGCCCTCACAATTCTCCTTCACATATCTAACTTCACCACTAGACTCGTCAATGTCCATGTCAACTTCTAGTCGTATTGACGCTTCTGCACTTTCGTCATCGACCTCTGACTCATGGAAACCTCTTGGTGGTGCCTTCATTACAACATACCAATTAGAAGAATCATCTTCTTTGGAATAAAATACTTGTTTTGCTTGAGATGCCAAAATATATGGATCTCTTGCAAATGATACTTGACTTTGATGGAGGTTCACGAGGGTTAATCCATCTTCAACTATAACACCATTACCTTTGTTTGCCCAATGACACCTAAAAACCGGAAAGTAGAATACATGATAGTCTAGTAATATTATATCTGTCAATACTCCATAGTAAGTTACCGAATCAAGCACTTGTGCAGTATCTTTTGCGCTTGCCCTACACATGCTAGTTGCCTCATAAATAATCCCACTGTTTTGGGTTTCCCAGTCGACATCTTTTGTGTTAAAACACTGCCCATTGATAATATACCCAGAAAAAGACAATGCACTAATCCGTGGACCATATGCAATCCATTTCAATGTGTCCGAGTCAGCTTTTGAATCAATAGGAATTTGTTAAAGTGCATAAATTAAATGAAGAGATACAAAGTAAGTAGTTATTAAATTAAACACAAACTAAGGTAATAAAAACCTGAAAGATTTAATTGAACCTTATTTTTTATCCATTCTGCAAATTTTTCAGTATGTTTATTCCAAAGTAAGGTTGCATCGCGTGTAAGACGTTTGTTTGATTCTTGTAAAACCTCCAAGTGCATGCTAGTAGGAGAGAAAACTGAATAAGTAAAATGGTTATGGTGTAACGATAGAGATCTAACATCTGTGAATTTCATTTTACTTACTCTAAATATGGATCCACCACCGCTGTATTCATCAACACCACTTGATGTGCAAGTTTTTTTTTCTCTATCGCTTAGTGTGATCGATGTGGCTCTAGAAATTGGACGGCCTTCCAAAATAACTTCATTTGCAAAATCATTATTGCGAACTTCTTTTTCCTCCACCTGTATTGTTTTTTTTCAAAAATTCGCTACAAAAACTTATGCACTCTTCTGCAAGATATGATTCAGCGATACACCCCTCTGGTCGTGCAAGGTTCCTAACGTAATCTTTTAGTGTTTTCATATATATGTACATAAATAACTTATAAGTTATTCAACATATTATGCTTCAAACAGAAATATTCAGACTAAAAAAATGAATGATTCCTCACCTCTCAAAGGGATACATCCAACAAAAATAAACAGGTCCGCATAATCTAGCTTCTCTTCCTAGATGAACCATTAAGTGTATCATAATATCAAAAAACAAAGGTGGAAAAAACCTTTCAATCATGCACACAGTTTCAATGACGTCTTCCTCCAATATTTCTAATTTCTCTCTATCTATAACACGCTAACACAACCTATTGAAGAATGCACATAACCGAAGTACTGCATTTCTAGGCCCTTTTTGAAGTAATCCTCGTAAAGCAACTGGCAACAATTGTTGCATTAGAACATGATAATCATGGGACTTCAGGCCAATGACCTTGCATTCCTCACAAGATACACACCTCCCAATGTTTGAACAATAGCATCAGCTCCCTTGAAGTCAAATAATCTCTTGCAAAATTACTTCTTTTCAGACCTTGAAAATGTCTATGGAGCAGGTGGAAGGTATGTTCTGCTTCCATGAGGTTGTGGATGCATGTCGTTCCATATTTGCATATCATGTAAGTCCTTATGAGCATTAACCCCATCTTTTGACTTTCCACAGTGCAACATTGTGCCTATATTGCTTTCAAAAATATTTTTTTCGACATGCATTACGTCTAAATTATGACGTAATGGAAGTTCCTACAAAAACATGAACGTAACCATTAATACTTATTTTTTTAGACCATTACTGAATATAAAAAAAACTAAGCGATTAAAGACATAAAAACTAACCTCCCAATATGGTAAATCGAAAAAGATTAACCTTTTCTTCCACCTTGATAGCTCATCATGATCATCATCATCGTCATTGCCATCAACATCGTCATCACCATTATCATCAGCATCAGCATCTTTAGCATTATCATTTTTTTTTTGTTATGACATTTTCCTAAATCATTTGGAAAATTCTTAAGAGCAATAGAAATGTTCCGACCAGACAAGATTCTAGGCTTCCTTCCATGTTTCACATTGTTATCAAAGCAAACCTTATTTCCTTGATATTCATGTGTAGGTAACAAAAATTTCCTATGACCCATGTATGCAAATTTCTTACTGTGCGTTAACCATCTGTAGTGCGTATTTTTGCCACAAAGAGGACATGCCTTTTTACCTTTTGTACAACATCCAGCGAAGGTTTCCATATGCTGGAAAATCACTTATAGTCCATAGCAAAATTGCTCTGAGATTAAAAACATTTCAACCAAACGCATCATAGGCCTCCACTCCATTGTGCCACAAATGTTGCAAGTCTTCTATAAGTGGCTGTAAGTAGACGTCTATGTCATTTCCAGGTTGCTTTGGACCCGAAATCAGTAGCGTTAACATGATATTCTTTTTCTTCATGCACAACACAGGAGGAAAATTGTAGTTAACTAGCATCACTGGCCAACAACTATATTTAGAGCTTATCATGGAAAAAGGATTAAAACCATTAGTAGAAAGACCAAGTCTGAATTGTGTGGATCAGTTGCAAATGATTCCCATTTATCATTAACCAATTCTCATATTACGGAATCAATAGGGTGCCGCATTTTTCCATCTTTGCTTTTATTATTGAAATGCCACCTTAACTCTGCAGCCATTTTTTCAGACCTAAACATCCTTTTGAATCTGGAAATTATAGGAAAGTACCTCAAAACTTTAACTGGAATACCTTTTCTAATCTCTTTGGTCCTCTTATTTTTCTTCCATCTTGAAGCACCACATTTAGGACAATTGTCCAAGTCCTTGTACTCTTTTCTAAATAGAGTGCGATCTTGAAGCATGAATCTTTTCATAACCAATCTCAAATGACTTGAAAAACTTTTTAACCGAGTAAAACGACTTCAAAAGTACATTGTCCTGTGGAAGCATGCCTGCCAATGTCTAAAGAAGCTCACTAAAACTTTTATCATACCATCCACTTTGAGTTTTAAGTCGATATAAAGCTACAATGGCTGTATCTTTTAGTTTTGCTATAAAATCATCAGCATGTATGTATTTGGTAGGCTCAATGTAGTCTTCATTAACCAACTAAGTAGGCTTCATATATTCTTCACCAAAAAAGTGGGCAACTCTATATAAGTTATATGTCTCGTCGTTCCACATTTTTTCAGGAAAGTTGTCATCAATAATTATCTGCTCCCCATGCTCATACCAATCTTTACTTTGTTTGTACTTCGCATCCATTCCCCTTGTAACCAAATGTTCAACAACAGTATTGACACACTGATGCTCTACATTGAGACAATCTATGCAAGGGCATAAGATCATTTTAGGATTTCCCAAGTTTGTAACCATTTTCACAAAATTTCATGCTCCTTTCTCGTACTCAGGATCAACTCTATAACAAGAAAGACATGAAAAATCTATTTCTCTAAGACCTCTGACATTTCTAATTCTTTAATAAATATCTAACTACGCACAACTAATTTTGTACCTGTGAAGACCCACCCAACCTTTATCCAGCATCATCTATTCTTGTAGTACTCAGCCCAACAAATTCTAAAATTCAAACAAATAACTACTTAAATCTTCATGGGGTAGTTGAAAGTTTCATATATATATATAAGCAGTACTTGAAGGCAAGTCCAATTTCATACTAAATAGATATTCATATCCATTCTGAAAGCATTACAAACTGGCAGCATAAATGTTAAACCTAAAGATAGAAATTAAATTCAGAAAATGCTACAGCATAAATGTGATGAAGGGGTACAAATTGGACAAATTTTGGCCTTTTCATAGCACTAAGTGAAAAAAATGTTATTGTCATATGCTATTAATGAGCAATTGTTGTGTGGTAGTGAATGCCATCTTTTCAAAGAAATCGTAATTATAATGAGTTCAGAATATATGTTAGAAACTTTTGAATGGCATCATTTCCTTGCATACATGACAGTGACCTAAAAACTATAACTAGATCAACCAAGAAAATGAATCAAAACACCATCTTTCAAATAATAAAAAAATTGTATTACTCAAATAACACAATTTACATAACTTTTGAAAGGTATTCCCTTTGCAATATCATTTCCATGCATCTATAATTGACCTAAAACAATTTACACCTATCTCCTAGTGTTCACTTGCTGAGTGTGTGTGTGTGCATTTTTTTTCTTTAAAGGATCACTTGCAGAGTGTTAATATGTCCATTTTCATGTTCTGTTGTTTGTTTTTTATTCAGAGTGTTAATATGGTATGTATGTTTGCATAAATAAATTAGTGAGGTACAAAAATTGGCTTCAGAGCCTAAATAAATAAATATCACTCTCCCGCTCATCCCGCTCACTGTTTTCCTTATCGTTTTAAAAGGGTAACAAAATTAAACTTGGTTTTTGATAGCACAAGTCTAAAAAACACTATGTGCGTGTGCTATTAATAAGCACTTGTGTTCTAGTGGTGGTTGCCGGGCTACGTATGCAGATAGTTTTGGTTCTATAATATGCAGGGGATGGTATACAGGTTGTTCCAGCTCTGTTTCATCCGACAGAGTAGAATTCAGCTGCAGGAGACGGGGACGTTGCATGCTTAGCTGCAGTTCGTGCACCTTGCTGCTGTCTTGTGTTGGAAGCTGGAGGGGATTTGGAGCAAGTTTTTTTTCTACTGGTAGTGGCATAGGTAACTCAGGCAGGTTGCAGGTTCTATTTCAGTCTTGTTATATGTTATTTTTGACAATGTTTGATGCTTGGAAGAGTTTTGCAAGACTTGGGCAGAGTATGTTTTGGGAATGTATTCACTTGGTGAATAAGGTCTAGCTTTGGTGAAGTAGGTTCTTGCTAAGTAGCATGTAGTCTATCTGCGTAGTTTCTTGATGCCTAAGGCCTTTGGTGAATTAGGCCTAACGTCTTTGATGAATTAAGCCTAAGGTCTTGGTTTTTTTTTCCTAAGGTTCTTGAAGGATTTCTTTGAATTTCTTTGTTAGTTTTTTGGTGATTTAAGCCTAGATACTAGGTTTTTGTCTTTCTTTCGGGTAAAGTCGTAATGTACCCCCGACTTGTGTAAAATCTTTTGATCAATTAATAAAGGTCCGACATCCCATAGTTGCGCCTCCATCCTAGAGGTTAGAAAAAAATTATGATTAACCATATAAGACTATACTAAGGCATGGAAGTTGAGGGCATAGATAAAGCATTGTAATTTGCTTTTAATGTGTATTTACAGGTGGATTCAACTATCCAACGCATGGTGTTAACCCACCTCAATTTCCACCTCTGACAACCTAGCAACTATATCTTAACTATATATAAGGTTGAATTGTCGGAGGGACACTGTCTATTATCAATAATGGTTGAGATCTTGGCTTCTTTATCATGGGTGGAATTATAAGCGAGGTGTTGCAAAAATTTGTATTTTAATATACCAAGTGGATGCCAAAGTCGTAATGTACCTCCGTTATATATATTATTTTTATGGAAAAGTAATAAAGGTCTAGTATCCAAAGTTGCCCCTCAACACTGGAGGTTTAATTAAAAAGAAATCGTGCCAAAAATTGGTTCTCTCAGCTCCATTACTAATTAACATTTTTTTCCATACCAGTGTCAGTCCTATCTCTTAAAAATGTTCCTCCAACACCAATAGCAATTTTGTGGTGGCTCCATAGAACATCATTCTTTTTTCCTAGGGTTTTAGTAACCCATGTCGACCATAAGTTATCTGGATGGTGAAATAGGTTCCAAATATGTCTCAGGTTAGCAACTTTACTGCAAATTCTAAGATTTCTGTTTGCAAGCCCTCCTTCCTTGAATGGTTTGCAAATTTGATTCCAACCCACCATCGCTTGTTTCTTATTGTCACCTGTATTGCTCCATAAAAGTCTTCTTCAAATATACTGAATTTTATCATGAATTTCCACTGGTAGCATGAATAATAAGGTCTGAAACACCATAATGTTAAGAACTACACTCTCTAATAAGTACTCTCCGTGCGTAGGATAAAAAACACCCTTTCCATGAGTTTACGTTTGTTTTCCAATGCTACTGAAGGCAATCATATATCTCAATCAGGTAGAGATGAGTGGAAGGCCCAAATATCTCACTGGCAAAGTTCCCAAAGGAAAACCAAGGACATTTGTTATCTCATTTTTTTTTCTCTAATCACATTCCTGAAGCAAAGAGATTTCTCTTGTTAATATTTAACCGTGAGACCTGTTGCTCTTTTGAAAATGTTGAGAGCTGCAATAACAGCTTGAGCAGATTCAATATCTCCCTTGGGAAATATTGAATTGTTTAGTTTTTCATCCGAATCTAGTAATCCTTGAGAATTGCCTATATATACAAGGAGATGTCGGAAAGCGAACAAGAAGTACATGGATATACCACACTCCAAAGAAAAAAGGAATGAACAAGAAGGTTTGCGGACCAAACATCAGTTAGGTAATACTAATGTGTTAAATTGCGAGAATAAGAACGTAGCTGACCAAGCATCCATGAACACAAAAGTAAGTGCCATGAGAATCAAGCAACTCTCTAACCCAAATGTGGTCAATGATTAAGTTCGGTTGTTGGAACATTAGAGATCTTAACGGCTCCCTCAAGCAGTAGGAAGTCAGGGAGTTTGTTACTAAGCAGAAATTACATATAGTAGGGATAGATGAAACTAAGGTTATGTTGAAACTAATGAGCATCTAGATAAAAAAGAATGATAAAGAAATATATCTATTTTTTCTATATTAATTTAAGCATTGGTGTCCAGGGTGACGCTCCCTTGTAGGTTATGTTGAAGGCCTATTGCTTTCAATAGTTGAATAGACCACACTCGTAAAACACAATGGAAAACACAAATGGCAATTCAAAACGGATTACAACAACATAACAATCAAAGAAAATAAATTAAAAAATTCCATTGCCAAGAGCATTAACCTAGTGTATAGTGTATAATCGTCTGGAAAGTAGATTAAGCCATTTCAGTGATAAACCATCCTCAAAACTGGCTCCAATGCTCTTGGGAATGAGTCTGAACATGGTAAAACTCAAACTCCACCTAATTTGTTAATCATATTATCTCTTTATGTTTGGGAATAATACATTCAAAGGGGGTAAGAGCCTATCTTTTTAATTTGCAAAAATCTATTGGTGGGAAAATAAAGTAGATCAAAGACACATTGTAAAATGAACAATTATTAGAGTGCCAACCCTTAATGTGTCCTGGCTCGGATGTGTACTAAAACATTCAAGGCAAAGAACTACAGGCAGTTTTAGACTATTCAAAAGTTCCATATTGTTACTTGGAGGATCGTAAATTTGTTCTTGTTGAAGTGCCTCAGTCACTTGATCGAACATCAATATGTTAGTTCATATGTTTCAAATACCACCACACACGAGGATAAGACTATTACAAATGAAAATTTTAGGTCTTTTGCAAATATGTCACCAGACTAACTCCTTAGCAAGCACCCATTTGCTCAATATGAAAAATGTAAGAAAATGTCATTGTTTCTATATTTTACTTTTCATGAAAGAAGAACCATTCCTTCTTTATTTTCTAGGTTATTACTTATTTTTCTGTCCAAATAATGTCAATAGTATATTCGTCTTTGACAACCCTAGCATAAGACAAACGAAACAATATAAAATTTCCAAATAACTTCATTTCACACATGATGTGGGTTAAGTCAGAGAGTACATATGACATTTCTTACATGGACCACACTGAATGACAACCTAAATCAGATGATATAGGAGTTCTTGTGAACAACGAGAAGAAAAAAGAAAACAATATCAGAAGATTATCTCCACATTGAAATATAAAAATAAAAATATGAACAATGGAATTACCTTCTAATAAAGTTTAAGCATAAAGAGAAAACTATATTAGAGTGTTGCATTCATTCTTGGGTATAATAAGAGCAATTCAAGAAAGACATTCAAGATGAAAAGATAATTACTTATTAAATAACAATAGGTGAGTAACTAACACGACTAATTCAAGCAAGCTGCAGCTGAAAACGTCTAAATGAGTGCATCGTACTCAAACATAAAAACTTGATTATGTCATCACGAAGACATATAAATGGGTGCCCCATGGGTTGTCTCACCCACCCATGTAAAGTCCACGTCCCGACTTGGCCTATCTATGTTCCAACAGTTGGTGGTCCTACCCGGCGTACCCATAATAGGTATGATTGATGGTGTGTAACATTTAACCTTTTCTTAAGATTTGTAACCGATGAGCTTAAGCAGTTGTCATGGTGATCATATCGAATGGATACAAAGCACCGGCGAAATACCATACAGAAAATATGTCCAAGTCAGGACCAGGTATTCCTGAAATTATTTTGGTGATGTTGCCTTCAAATAAAGGGGATGAAACAAGTATGACTCAACAGTGAATACTGGTACACTTCAGTGATTTAGCAAATTTTCAGGACATACACCATAAGTTCAAATTCAAATTTTTTGTTTGAAACATTACATTCAAAAGGGAAATGAGGTTGAAGTTGATCCAAACCTTAAGAAGTGTTTGCATAACTAACTTTCTTCCTCTCTACAACAAAACTAAGTCCAAAGATTTATCCTTCAAAACCCACAACTTCTGTATTTTCAATGACAATATGTTACAAAGACATAGAAAGAAATTATCTCTTCAGAATTGCGCTAAAGGGAAAATATGCAAAAGAGAATTAGAGCTTAAAAAGGAGAAAAAACTCCAAAGGTCAATACTTTCTAAAACTTGTAAAAATGGAGAATTTCACACCAAACAAGACTCTTACTTTAACACCTGCAAAACGATGAGAACACCCAGAAATCAGATTGATAAGGAAACATAAGACCCTAAGAAATTTCAAGAGAAATGCAGGAATTTTACTCAAATAAACCCAAGGAAAAAAAATCAAAGGGTTTTCCCCAACTTTCACAAAAGCCTCTCTTCAAAGCCAAAATGAGGAGGAAAGAAAAGATTTTTAAATAAGGCAAATGGTTTTAAAACTCTCAAAATTTCATTAAAATGTGCTCATAATGAACAAAAACTCCCAAAATTCTGTAGGATTGAGTCAAATATTGTCTTCCTTTTTTTTCAAGATAAAGCATGCAAATCACCCCCAAATTTCAAGAAAATCAAAGGGAATGTGGTCAAAACACAATAATGTCTTTCAAAATCCAGTAATGATGAAAAAGGGAACAACTTTTTCCAGAGAAATTACTGCATGTTTTTCTTTGTTATATATCTATTTTCTGTTCGTTTTAGGTTTTAGACTAAACCTCTTAAAAGGGGTTGTTGGTGCATACAATTTTTTGGACAATTTGTGTCAGATGACACTTACAATACCACTTCTTTTAATATACCGCAGCATCATGGGGTCTTTCCAAAGATCTAAACAAATGTATAAGATGCTAACAACACTTTAAGTGTTGCCCAACACCTTTAATAGGCTTCAAAAACAATGTCTAGACGAATAGAGGGATGCACAAGTTCAAAATTTTGGATGGATATTCTGTCCAAAATGTATTAAAAACACCAACTGTGGTAGAGTGTGTTGGACTATGTTTTTCAAGATGTATAGTCCCAACTGTGGTAGAAAATTTTCCCAACTAATTATAAAATCAAAATAATGTTTTAAACCAAGTAGAACCTAGTATTGACAGAGTTAACAGCATGCCAAGAGTTTCAAAAAAGAAAATACATTTCTAAGGAAGGAAGGGTCACTCACACTTATTAAAAGCACTCTATCTGGTATACCAGTGTTTATGATGCCAACTTGCACCATGGCATCTTCAGTAGTAAGAACAACATGATTTGAGGTCAATAAGGTCTATAAAATTATGACCCAATTAAAATTGAAGAACAAGGTTATGAATCTGATGAATACAAAAGTCCTAAATTGAAGAACAACACAACTCAAAATGAAGAACAACACAACTCAACCAAATTAATACTCTAATAAGGAAATCAAAGAGGAAAAAGAAAAAATTACAATTCGACAATTACCTATCTAAAAAATTGATCCTTCAAAGCCTTCAATCTACCAATCCATAACATCCATTACTTAAAAAACTGATACAAAATAAAAATCGTTAGGGTTTTCGGTGAAAGCAAAGCAGGAGTGAGTGAGTGTGTTGAGAATCAAAGATCGACTTGAAACGGAGAGTGATAACATGTACGGCGAGAAGTACAACACGTTGGAAAGGGAGAGCACGACGAAACAGGTGGTCGGAGAGGTGGTTGACAGCTACAGGGAGAGCAATCAAAGAGGGAGAGTAGAATGGAGAGGGAGAGGGAGATGAGAGTAGTCAGAGAGGGAGACAGATGTGATACCCTTGTGTGGGCGGACCTGAGGGAAAGGCCCGTGCTGGCGAAGCCCAACAGGCCCATGGATCCCAAGGGGAGATTATAGTCCCACATCGCCTAGGTGAGGGAAGGGGATGTGCTATATATGTACGAGTTTGGATCTAAAAAGTACTACGCGTTTTAAAGTCGTGCGGGCCTTGGGCCCAAAGCGGACAATATAGTACTCTGTGGATCGGGTCGTTACAATAGAGAAGGAGAGGAACTTCTTGCTTCCTTCTTTCTTTGTTTTTTTTTTTTTGTTTTTTCGATTCGACAAGTCCCGCCTACCCTTTCATAGCATTTTACAAATGAACAAAGTTTGGCCTTTGATAGCATTTTACAAAGCTTGATAGCATTTTACAAATATTTGAACAAATTAAGATTTGCCTTTTCATAGCACTTTATGAAAAAATGCTATGGTCATATGCTATTAATGACCATTTGTGTTGTAGTGAAGTTTGCTCGATTATTCAATACATAACCTTGCCTAAGTTATAGGGATCTCGGGTGCCTGACTATTTCTTGTGTTATTGATGATCATATGATTGATAAGGCACTATTGGATTTAGGGACGAGTGTTAATTTATAGTCATATTCCATTTATGAGCAATTAGGTATCGACAACTTAAAATCGACTGAAGTAACACTGTAATTGGCAGATAGGTCAATAAGAGTCCCCCCGCAGTGTTATAGAGGATGAAATCATTAAGGTTGAAAATTTCTATTTTCTAGTGGACTTATAATTCTTGATATGCAACCTATTGAGAACCCCTCCAGTCACATTCGAGTTATTTTAGGTCACCCTTTTTTTGCCACATCTAATGTTATTATTAAATGTAGGGATGAAATCATGAAATTGTAATTTGGTAACATGACCATCGAACTCAATGTTTTTAATGTAAGTCAACAACCTCCCGAGTCCGAAGATGTCTATAAGGTTAAGATGATTGAGAGTTTGGTAGAGAATTCTTTTTTACAGTCTGCGCTAGTTGACCCCTTAGTGGCCTGTTTGATTCATTTTGGTTTAGAGCTCGATACTGACAATTCCATTAGGGAAGTGAATCCTTTTCTTGACTCATTCTATATTATGAATCCATGTTATACATGGAAGCCTAAAGTAGAACCCCTTCCACTAAGTGAGTCAAAACCAGTATCTTCTGTTGAGACTATTTTGTTTTCTAATGCATTACCCTCCTCATATTTTCATGTTGATTCATTCGACATATGCCTTCCTAGTGACTCGTGCATAAAGTGTAATTTTTAATATTCTCTGGAGTCTTGCCTCAACTATTTTCACGATACAATCGACCCCATATTTTACGAAATAGTTAGGGCATTATCAGAAGATGCATCTAATGAAAGAATTCATTCAACGTATGCCTTCCTAGTGACTCGTGCATGAAGGATGTTGTTGAGTCATCTAACCTATCAACTTTGAGTAATTCATTTTGTCATGATGAGCCAATACTACCCGATATATCTATAGACAGACATTTATATATCCCTTTGATATTGACTTATGCTACTAATGTGGATCCCTTGTTTGTAAGTGATGATTTCAATTTCCACCACCCCATTGTACAAAAGATTCAATATTCTGAATTGCAACCAGACTTAGGATGTCCCTTTTTAGGAGTAGGCAATAATCATTTGCTAGATATCACTGTTTATGATCCATTTATGTTTCAAGTCCCTAAGAATTTCCTATAAATGCGAGTTCATTTGCATTTTCTCTATGATTTTGCATGGTGCTTTCTTAGTTTTAGGGGTGTGTTAATATATGTTGTACCACATGTGGTTGCTACTATCTGTTGGACTGATCCTCAACTTTTTAGGTTGTTGATATATGATTCTTCGACATTTTTTATTTAATTTACATCATGGACTAAGTGTCTAGGTTGGGGGGATGGGTTCCCCATGTTCTTCCTCATCATTTTATGGTATATCATTCGTGAGGATATACGTCGAAATGATGATGTTAAACCAAACGCTCCTGGGAGGCAGTCCAACTTCAGTTATGTCATTAAGGTTAGTCTGAATTGATTTTGAGTTCTTTCTAGTTGCATTTCCCTCATATTCGTTAGCTCCGTAACGATTTTGACTTATAACTGGTGCATTTTTTGTGTGTACTATGTGTTTTATCAGTTTCTCATGATAAGTCCACAATTCTTTCGTTTTTTGAGCTTTCATTGGTGGATGATTTCTTGGATATTGGTAAAAACTTCATTATGGTAATATTACTCTAACCCTCATATTTTATTTTATTTTCACTTGTCATGATTCTTCTTTTTATACATTGAGGATAATGTTTGGTTTATGTTTGGGGCGGGGTTTACGAGTTTTTGTGCATTTTTCAAAATTTTGAAAGCAAATGTTTCCGACAACTATACTGATTAATTATTGTATTCTACTCAATCTCCATTGAATACGTAGATGATTATGGTAATTGTGAAATTTTTTATAAGAAAATACATTCAAAATCCGAAGTATCTTTTCAATGAAGAGAATATGCTTTTAAGTATGCTTTTAAATTTGAGAAAATACATGCTATCGCTTGTCACAAACATAAGGTTTAATATTATCTTTAAGTTAAACATATTTCATGAGATTTTTCAACTCGATTATTCATTCACTATAAGCCAAGTTAGCATAATATGAAGTTGATGAGTGAGATATTTAAATAGAAAGCCTTAGAATAATGATCGAGACTTAACCTATGTAAGTTTCGAGCCATTTTATTTTTCTTGAAGGTTATCCAATAAACTCTGATTTTTCTTGATTACGCATTATCCCGTTGATGATCTAATTATTTTTGTTTCTCTTATTGATTGCTTTGATAATGACATTAAAATTGGATCATTGCACTAAAACAACTTGGTTTATTTAGTTGGGATGTCATAATACTAATTAGAGCGTAGGAAGTTATATATGCATTTTTCTTTGAACCATTATATAGCCTTTTAGTCTATTCAGTAAAAAATATTTTTTTGCAACCCTTTTGAGCTGTTGAATAGCCTTTTTTTTTTTCCTAGCCCCATTCACCACTACCTACTTCAATTTTGGAGCAATACCCTATATTATTTTATCCTTGCCCAATATTTCTAGGAAAATGTATATGATTGGATATGTGTTTGGAATGAGCAAATACAAAGAACTAAAACTAGATATTCCATGAATCATTATCAATGAAATACTTCATTGTGTAGAAGGGGAAAAATGTCATTGACAAAAAACAAAGAAAAAAAATTAATGCTTCAAAAAAATATGAAAAAGAATTTGAAGGAAGAAAAATTAATGGCGTACAACATTGGTTTATCCTTCAGTGCCCTATGTGTTTATAAAAGGGTGTATCAATTCTCAGATAAGTTTTTTGTATCTTTTTAATTCTTGTTAGTCATAATCCAAGCCTCATTATAACCTAACAAAGACCTAATTGATCTTAAGTACAAGTTCGGTCCATAGATATGGAAATTGAATATACAAAAACTTTGGTGTGTGATTCGACATTCTTAAAAGTAATTGATATTCCTATCCATGAGATCATATTCATTTTAGTCTTTGAAAATTCCGTTTTTCATGATAATTATATGTAAGATGTTTGTGTTTCCATAATTTATTATTACTGTTTTATTTGTGAACATACACATATTACTTTCACCATCTATGTCATGCATCCATGGTAGTTAGAATTATTTTATGTTTTTGTTTAAGCATGTTTTATTCATATTACTTAAATATGTGATTATTTGTGCCTCAAATAAGCAATTAATGCTCGGGGTTTGCATCTTTTAAAATCAAGGGGACAATAATTAACATTAGTATTGACGATATACCAAGCCGTTTGATTATCACTGTACATGTGCCATGATAATCCTGTCACATTGGTAAGGCAAGCCTGATTGATGCTCAATCCATCAATGCCCAGACAACATTAAGCCCACTATTGGCAGATTCTAGAACGTAAGCCCTGATAAGGCAAGTATATAGGGGATCGACCCAATACAGGCAGGCTAGTAGTACCTCATTATCGACTAGGAAACAAATACTAGAGTATAAGTCAGGCAAGGGAACTTCCTTGCATGGACAACACTCAGAAAGGGAAACCTCTCCCGCAAATCTAGGAGCACAAGTCATGAAGGAAAATTGCCCCACATGGATAGGTCCCAACTAGGAAAAAATCTCCAGCATGATCTATTTCCCTAAACTACACCACCGAAGACCTAGCCGAACAAGGACTCTCATACTATAAAATAAAGATAAATTTGATGAACCAAGGTACGCTACAAATTTTTTTTTTACAACTTTAAGCCTCTCCTAAGCCGTATCTAATTTAAGCATCTGAGTGCCATCGGCTACCACACGATGGTCTTTGGCTCACATTTGCTACTTGTGTAGGTCTAGGTAAAGGCGATGAAGGAGAACAAGAATCGACTACATCAAGTATAATTTTGTGAACTTTATGAATGATTTGAAAACCTTAGCATCTCTCTCTTTGATTCTCAAACTCAATTCCCAATTGTTTTTCTACTTTCCATTAGTTTAGAAATTTCTAATTGCTATAACCCCGTTTAAATTTGTCTAAATAGATTGTAGTTTTCGATTCTGCCTTCAATCCTTGTGGGATCGACTCATATTTTTCATTGTCTACTAGTTAGATAACTGCACACTTGTGATATACGCCTTCAAATCATGGATGTCCTCTTCATACTACTCTCCCCATTGGAATTCTTTGTTCCCCTTTAGGATCTGAAAAAAAGGGAGGCACATGTCTGAAGATTTGGAGATGAACCTATTTAAGGTTGCCACCCTCCCAGTCAGTCTCTAAACTTTTTAATGTTTGCAGGTGGTTTCATGTCGTGAAGAGCATGAATCTGCTTTGAATCATCATCTATCCCCCTTCGGCTGACTATGTAGCTAAGGAATTTCCCTGATTGCACCCCAAATATGCATTTTTGTGGATTGAGTTTCATTTGGTACTTCCGGAGTTGAGAGAATGCTCCCTGGAGGTCTGCCAGTTGATCGAGACTGTGGAGTTTTTTTACCAGCATGTTGTCGATGTAGACTTCCATGGTCTTTCCGATTTATCCTTTGAACATTCGGTTACCAAACGCTGGTATGTTGCTCCCACATTTTTCAGTTCGAACGACATTACTCGATAGCAGTATGTGCCGCTGTCCATTATGAAGGAGGTTTTCTTTTGGTATGGCGAGTGCATACTAATTTGATTGTAGCCAGAATATTCATCTACGAAGCTGAGTAGGCTGTGTTCGGATGCTGCATCTACGATCTGGTATATTCGAGGTAGTGGAAAGCTGTATTTTAGGCAGGATTTGTTAATGTTGATGTTGTCCACGCAGAAACTTCACTTCCCATTTTTCTTTTCAATTGCCTAGCCGTGGTGTAGTGACATTCCAGAGTGATAGTTTGGTCTCCTATGATCATCCCTACTTCGCTGTCAGAAGGGCATTTGAAGCACTGGTGCTGGGTGGAGACTACTACCTCCATGTGGTGTAACTAAGGTCAGCGAAAATTACGTTGTATTTGGAATGAGCGTCTATGACTAAGAACTCTATCATCAAGATCATTTGTAGGTCTGGCTACCCTACAACCACCAACAACGTGATTGTTCTGATTGGGTAGCAGCTTTCTCCATTGAAGCCAAACATGGCTTGATTTGTAGGTGTCAACTCAACTTCTGTCAGTTGCATTTCTAGGAATGCGCCTAGAAACAGTACGTTGATGGAACTGCTTGTGTCCACCAGCGGTCTTCTTACTTTCCAGTTTGTTATCCAAACTAAGATGACTAGAGCATCGTTGTGGGGGAAACATACCCCTTTCATGCCTCAATCTGTGAACTTTAAGCTTGGGATTTTTCTTTCTTTTCATATGTGTTGGACGAGTTGATCTCGATAGTGCGATCTAACTCACAAATCTTGTACCGATTTCTTTAGTGAACGATTCAAGTGTTGCCTCTCTTCGTTTGCCCCATGAAGGAATGCCATGTCAGGAGTCTTGTCTCATGTTTCTTGTGTTGTTTCTTCGCCCTGGGGCTGCATGTCCCTGAAGTCGATGAACTATTTCAGTCTTCTTCTCTGGATCTAGTATTGTATCTCATATCTAAGGCCCCTACAACCTTTGGTATCGTGTCCTATCTCTTAATGATAAGAACAATTTTTATCTTTATTACATTTTGAAGGTTCTCCTTTGAGTTTCGATGGCCACTTAGTGTCTTCCCATTTTTCCATGGCAGATAAAAAGTAAAGTAGACTGGAGTTGAGCGGAGTGTAATAGGGATTCCTAGAGCCGCTGGCCTTGTACAACCTTGCTTGGCTGAATCCGTTCTGGTTCTCGTACTGTTTTCTCTTGAACCATCTCCCCTTTCATCCCTGTCCTTGGCTTTGGATGGGTGCTTTGACTCGCTTTCTTCCTTCCTGGCTGCATACATTTCCTCCAAGGTGATGTATTTTTATGTGTTCCCTAACAGACTCACCATATCCGCTAGGGGTTCCAAGGTTAGGAAGTTGTAAAACTGACCTCCTTAAAGGCCAGAGGTGAAAACAGTAATTGATGGGTTGTCGCTGCCACTGTCAATCAAAGTTAGCTCATCATTGAAACTAGTGACATATACCTTGTCTCGCCATGCTTCTACTTGAAGCTCAACAGATAGTGGGGTTTTTTTTTTATTCTATGCCTCCTGACGAATCTGGTGATGAATGCCTTTGCCAAGACCTGGAACGAATCGATAGATCTTGGCTAAAAACTGTGGAACCAGGTCATCGCAATATTTTTCAGGCTGGTGGGAAAAGTTCTGCACAGGATGACTTCAGAACTTTATTTCAGCACCATTATGTGGTGGTAATGACGCAGGTGATCTGACAGATCTGATGTTTGTCATAGAACTCGAGCTTTGGAGGAAATTTTTTTCGAAAGAGGGGCACTCATGATCTACTCCAAAAATTGAGGGATAGTGATATCATACAAGACATCAGGATCGATCGCCCCTAGTCAGAGCAGGTTCTTAGTCGTGGTCATGTCTGTCTTTGGGGCATGGTCCCCATGATCCTCATCTCCTCCTAGGTTCACCTCTCAACAAGCTTTTTGTTCTTCTACTGGGAGGCTTTCGCCCTCTTGGATACACTTTCATGCGTTCCCTTGAGTTGGAGATCTCCTCGATTTGTTTTCGATCTCAGATTGCTGTTGTCGATCTCGAGTGAGCCTTTCCACCACCCCTGTTAGGTGATATAAGTGGTTGGACCATGCGGCTGTACAGCTTCCTCAATCTGATTGATTTGGTCTTATAGTTAGGCTTTTTCAACAAGAGCATTGTCCGGCTCGACATCATCGTTGAGTGTTCAAGATCTACTGTTGGTGACCATGTCTCAATGCACTGCTTAACTAGAAAGATTTTTATATGTTTGTTGCAGAGAAAACTTGCCGTCTATCCCCACGGACGGCGCCAAACTGATGTTCCCAAATCTATCCTTGCTGATCTTCTTGATCTCGAACTTGCAAAAAATGAGTGGTGGTTAGCCATAAAATGGTGGCCGAAAGCACTCTGACGCTTAAGTTAGATATCGATGCAAGGAAGAGTGAAAACTATATGTAAATTACAAATTGTATGCGTACCTTTCTTCTTCCATTTCTCCCCTTAAGTAGCTAGTGCTTTCTCCACAATTGTCCCTGTTATTGAGGGCATGATAGATGGAGAAGCCCAGGATCTTACTTGTGCATGATTGAGTCTCTTCGACACTTGGCTCTATTTAGGACCCAATGCTTGACTGGGCTAAGGGTTGATTTGTGCAAGTAGATCTAGGGCCTATGACAACTTTGAGATTTATGTTTGGGCCTTATTGTCTTGGGCCGAGCTCCGAGGCTCATACCTCTTGGGCTCTGGCGCCTGTTTTACGGGCTAAACAATAGTGAATGAATGAGTCCGCTTGGGATCGCACTAAAGCCTTTCTCATATTAGGGTTGGAACGTGTACGGTTGTTATCGAGTGACTGTTGGATGTCTCTTCAGATATAAAATGGAAGAATTTCCACTAAAATTGAAGGAGGAATGATGATAGAAAGGTGGTTGGTTTGAAAGGCAGTAAATGACTCTGTTGGGGTTACTGGAAGAAATAGAGTAAAGGAGTGAGAAATAAGAAAGAGTTGTTTAAAGAGAAAGGAGCTATTGACTTCATTTAACTAGGGTCATGCGGCCTATGACTCCTTTTTCATCTAGGACTATTCGGGAAGGGTGGAACTGCATAGGCATGTGTAAGGCTTTTTTAGTTGCCATGTAAATTGAAAATGCTCAAGCCTCACACAACCCTCTTTACAACTAGGCTTGAGGGTCTGTGTGAGGCTTATGCTATCATAAATTGCGGCCTATGATAGGTTGCAAAGGGCTAACACCCTTTCTAGTTGTCTGGGATTGTGTGGCTAATAGAAAGCCTCGCGACATTTCATTAGGCACAAAAAATAGCCCCATTGGAAAAGGTGTTTGTGCATATGGTAAAATGTCAGTGATTTGAGGCTCAGCGCATATATATATATATATATATATGCGGCCTATCATTCACCGCATGGATCTTTGAGGCAATTTTCTCCATTATAACTATGGAGACGAGAGAAATAGGCAAGCTTGCAAAGGTTCTCTAGTTGCCTCATAGGCTCCTCTCATAGTCAAGGAATGAGTTTTCGCGAAACTTTGCTAAAATTTTACTAAGATAAAATGACAAAGACTACAAACATTACCTCATTCTCGTTCCTTAGGCCTTGCTCCTTCCCAATCTCTCTCTCACCGTCACAATGGCTTCCCTTATGCTTTTTAAGCCAAGGGAAAATCTCTTTGTGAGCCTGTGAGGATCCTTTCTTTCTCTTACACTCTCGCACTATTTGGGAAAACACAAAACAAGTTACTCGTACACAATCTTAAAATCACACAACCATATGGGCAAAGGGGACCCATTAGTATCGACAGGGTCCCAGGGACCTTACAAATTAAATTGGACCATCTCTTTTGATTCTGAGATTCATGAATGATCCATACAAATTGAATTTTGAGTACCATACCGCTTAAGGGGCAGTCTTTGTTGAAGCGAGTTATACGTAATCAAGCAGGATTAATGATCTCCAAATCTTTATGTAAATGTGAAGGTAGGCACGACTGCACCATTGGGTTTATACTACTTTTAGTAATTGACCGGAACCATGTGGTGCAAAGTGTAGAAAATCAAATGGAGAAATAGCAATTTTTAGTTGGGGATTCCAAACATGTTTGGTATAGGCTTGTCTAATCAATACTAAAATAGCATGATGGAAAGTATTTTTCCAACTACCCAGGAAAATATGGAGGCACTTATATCCCCAAAGTGGAATCTATTAGTGATATATAGAACCAGTTCTCATTCTTTAGTTTAAAGCTCTGTTTTGGAATTCTAAATATTAGTACATATTCAGTCAAGGAGGAATTTCTTAGAGTAATGGTTTCAGTTGGTGTAGTTTACAAAGTTCCATTAATGGTGGAACATGTCAACTAAAATTGATGTTAAATGCATATGTTATGCATTTGAAGAATTTAACCAGATGTTGGATTTGAAGCACGACTCTTCAAAACATTTTTATGACTCCCTAGAAGTAGAGAGAGATTGTTAGTTTTTATATTCGTACAAACCCAAACAACTTCTTTCTATGATTTAAGCTAATATATTTGTTATTTCAACTAGATTGTCAAATGATGCTATTCATGGTACAACTGACACTGCTGGGCTACTTACAATTCTAATTTGATTGCCAAAGCAGTCATCAGAATGGTTTTAGATTGAAAAATGTGCATGGGTGTCTCCAGACCAACTGGATCTTTAGATATCAGTTTCTTACAGTTATGTTGAATTGCATGCATCACTTACAATAACTTGTTCTGGGTGATATATGTTCATTCTGCAATGTAGAGTAATAGTAGCAGGTAATGCTGAAGCTAGCATGATCATTGCATTTTAACACCAATTTGCACTGATCTTCACCTCGATATCTTTTGTGCCAAGGCAGACCGTCTTTTACGACTTCACCATCCCTCCATTCTTGGAGGAGATCATGAGTGCCCCACTACCAAAGAAGTTTGTCCTGCGAAAGCTCGAATTCTATGACGGAACATCAGATCCATCGGATTGCGCCACTACCACCACGTAATGGCGTTAAAGGAAAGTTCATAAGCCATCCTGTGAAGAACCTTCCCCACCAGCTTGAAGAAGGCAACACTAACTTGGTTTCACAACCTCAAGCTAAGATCTATCAACTCGTTTCGGGTCTTGGAAAAAGCGTTTATTACTTGATTCATAGGAAGCCAGCCAATCATAAAAGAACCTTACTGCCTGCTGAGTCTCAAGCAAAAGCAGAGCGAGACCCTAAGAGAGTATGTCACCCGTTTCAACGACGAGCTGACTTTAATCGACGGTTGCAGTGACTACATGTCGGTCTTTGCCTTCACTTTTGGCCTCTGAGGTGGTCAGTTCTATAACTTCCTCACCTTGGAACCCCCGAGGGATATGGTGGACTTGCTGAAAAGTGTGCAAAAGTGTTCACTCTAGAAGAGATGTTGGCCGCCAAGAAAGGAGACGAAAGCGGGCTAAGCAGGCCCCTAGGACCCGGGACATGGGAGAAGAAAAAAAGGCGAGAAGAAGAGGATAGGTCAAAAAAAAAAATGACAACAAAACCAGGTCCATAAGGCCAAACCCGATAGGGCCACTAACTACGTCGGCGCAAGGTTCATTGACTTAGCTCCTCTCAACTCCAGCTTAGCCAAAATCCTCTCCGCCATGAAAAACTGGAAGTACATCGAGTGCTCTCCTAAGATCAAAAGCGATCCTTCAAGGCATGATAGGAGCAAATATTGTGCCTATCACAAGGACTAGGGGTGGGCAATGTCGGTTCGGTTCGGTTTTGAGCCCAAACCGATTTCGAACCGATTTAATTCGGTTTGCCCAAAACCCAAACCGAAACCGAATTTTGTATTTGTAAACTGATGAATTCGGTTGAACCGAATTTCGGATCGGTTCGGTTCGGTTGGACCGAAATTTCAGGCTCAAGCATTTGAAAGACTTTCATTAAAACATGTCCAATTTTTTTACAGGTCCAATTTTTTTATAGACTCAATTTTTAGCCCAAAATTGAAAACTTTGAGAGAATGGGGTGATTTAGTGCAACAGGGTGTATTGCAATGCATTTGTTGCACTAATCAAGTATTGACACCTACTTTTTATTTAGTTATTTATATATATTTAATTAATCGGTCGGTTCGGTTATAAATCGGTCGGTTCAAAATCGTAAACCGATTTTGAACCGTTTATAATCGGTTCGGTTCGGTTTAAATTATTTTCTTTCTACTCATATTTCGGTTCGGTTACCGAACCGAATTTGAAAATCGGTTCGGTCGGTTAACCGAATTTAAATCGGTTTTTGCCCACCCCTAACAAGGACTATGGACACATCACCAAGGACTGCCAAAGTCTCAAGAACGAGATAGATTATTGGGTTCGAAAGGGAAAAATCGGAGAATTCGTAAATTCTGATGAGAAACAGCCCCAAGAGAAAGTGAAAGAAGAAATGATCCCAGAGGCTGAAGAAAATATTGCAAACATCATCTACATTCTGCACAGTGCACACAACATACCGGAAAAATCCAACCCGTCGAGGAAGCGAGCAATCCGAGAGTTGCGGACAGCTCCCCACAGCGGAGACCGCCTAGTCCAACATGCTCGGGTAGAACACCCAACCCTGGACCTAACATTCACATAGCAAGACATACAAGGGGTCTACTCCCCGCACAATGACGCCCTGGTTATCATGATTGCAATATCGAAATGGGACGTCAAAAGATGTTGGTGGACACAGGAGCTTAGCCAATATCCTGTTCCTAGAAGCATTCTACAGGATGCGACTGAGAGGGGAAAAGCTGATGCCGAACAACCAGGTGATGGTTGGCTTCAGTGATGCCTAAAGTTACTTAGTCGATAGCATCAACCTACTTATAGGGGCAAGAAAACCAATGAAGCTCCTTATGATGGAGTTCATCGAGGTAGACGCCCTCTACATAGAATATAATCCTTGGAAGACCTTGGCTCTACCAGATGGGGGCAGTGATCTCCACATGACACCAAGTCCTCAAGTTCCCTGTCAATGTCAATGGAAAGACATGAGCTATCAAGGGCGATCAACTTCCCGCTAGAGAATGCCATTACATGGCGATGAAGCTATCGGGTAAGTAACCACGATGGCTCAAGTCTCCTTGAAAAGGGATGAACCAACAAGCCAAGGGCTTACTTGTAAGGAGCGGCGAGGGTAACATGTAACACTTTTGAAGCAGATCAATAAATGTAATTTATTTAAAAACGACTTTGCCCCACATTCAACTCCTTTTACAGGGGAAGACCCGATCCTGATACGGGGGCCAAAGCTGCTCACAAGTGGCCGAGCCTAGCCCCATTAAAGGAAACGATGGATCGCCGCATAAGTGAACTAGTCTTCCTAAGGAACTGTGGTATGATACGGTAGGTCGAGCCCAATCCCCAGACAGCTTACAACCCAATGAAGCCTGATGCTAACACGGAGATTGAAATGGCGCACAACAGCCGAGCCTAGTTCTATTTAGGATGTCGACAACTTGCCTCATAAGTGGCCTATTTCACAAAAGGAGCCAAGGGAGCTTAACTTCATATCAAACCCAGTCCCCGGACCAACTCACTACAAGCAGTCTAGACACAGTCAAAGGACAATCCACCGCAAGCGGGCGAGTCTAGTCCATCTACAACTTGTCGCTCCTAAGATAGCCTAGTCCGACCATAACACTGCGATGACACACTTGCGAACCGGACCTAGTCCATGGACAGTCCAGTGCAAGCGAGCGAATCCAATCCCCAGACAGTTCTCGCAAGCGAGTCCAGTCCCTGGACGCTCGCTGCTCCTAAGATAACCTGGTCTGACTATGGGGATCAAAATACAAATAAGTGGTTGAGCCCAGCCATACTGAAACAGATGACAACTCGTCACACAGGTGACCTAGTCCTCCAAGGAGCCAAGGTGCGACACATCGGATCGAGCTCAGACCATGGACAACTCACCACTTAAATAAAGTTTAGTCTATACATGCGTAAAAGGTTTCTTCTCAGTGCAGGTCGTCCCAAGGATTGAGCTAGAGAACCACGGGGGCCTAGCCATTCAAGCAGAGATGGTTCCTCAACAATCCAATTATTTTTTAAGATTGAGGTATATTATATAGTCATTTCCAAAGACTTCCACAATAGTCTTACAAAAATTCCTTAGATAATCACAGTAAGTTGTTTCAACAATTTCAAAAAATTAGTAAAGACTTGAACCTGACGTTCCATTAGTGAACATGCACAACATAAGTGATTTTTTGAAGAGGAGTTATACCCATTTGACCTATGCTCTAAACCCTTTGAGTGAAATACACATTATTCTCAGCAAGCGTATCTTGAATGCGATAAGACGCTATTTGCATTGAAAATGCCTTCTAAAGTAGTCATCATTATAAATGGGATTATCAATGAAATAATCGTTGTACACTCCTTGAGTTGCTATTTCACATGGTCGCCAAACTTTTTTTTTTCGTGGTAGACAATTAAGTGATTCAATGGCTTCTAAGAAATCAATCACGTCGTTCTTGAAATTTCAATCTGCACCTAAATAAAAAGGCTTCATAATTTGCATATGAGACCATTTCGGAGTTTCATCCCTATTGAACATTTTATCAAACACTTGGTGTGCCCAAATAAAAATTTGTGAAATATGTAGTTCAATGAAAGAGAATGGATATTGATGTGTCCAAATTTGTCTTTGCTGATTTCGAGCCTGCTAAAATAAGCAATGGTTAGCCAGAGACCATCGTTGTGGTGGCCAAAAACACTCCGATGCTTAAGTCAGATATCGATGCAATGAAGAGTGATGACTAGATGTAAATTGCAAAGTGTATGCATACCTTTATTCTTCCCTTAAGTAGTGAGTGCTCCTTCCACAGTTGTCCCTGTTATTGAGGGCGTGTTGTAGGGAGATCTCGCCCAGGATATTACTTGTGCATGATTGAGTCTCTTCGGCACTTGGCTCTGTTTAAGACTCAGTGTTTGATTGGGCTAAGAGCTGATTTGTCCGAGTAGATCTCGGGCCTATGCCAACTCTAAGATTAATGTTCGGGCTTTATTGTTCTGGGTTGAACCCCAATGCTCGTGTCTCTTGGGCTGGTGTGGCCTGGGTTTGGGCACCTAACTTACGGTCTAAACAAGAGTTTATGAATGATCTGCTTGGGACCTCGCTGACGCCTTTCTAATGTTAGGGTTGGTCCATGCCACATGTACATCTGTGTTCAAGTGACTGTTCGATGTCTCATCAGTTACTCCCTCCAATTAATAAGGCTGCATCCAGTTCCATTAATTCAATGAATGGGGTCTGACGCAACTGTACTTGAAATCGCAACCCCATTCATTCACTACGTGACATTTAATTTTGACGCGACTGTTGGGTGACCTTCTTCTGTGAACATTGTGCCAATATTTAGGCTAGTTTTGTAGGGTTAGGTGTTACCACGTGCTTCGCAGAACCCGTTCCTCAAATGCACTCTTATGGAGAGTGTGCTTCAATTTTGGTTTTTTCAGAGGACGAAGAGGAGCCCCCATTGTTGGAGTCTCATATTGTACTGACATTTGCAGTGATGAGTCTCAACAAGACTTGCTATTGGAGGAAGCCACCTGATTTGAGTGTGCTTCTAGGTTTTCTTTTGGAAGGTAGATTTGGTTTTGTCCGCATGTATGTTGCCTTGGCTCCTAAGGCTTACTAAGTTACTAACCTGGCAAGTTGTTGACATCTTGAATCGGACTAGGCTGGGCCAATATGAGTTATTATGGTCCCCGTAGTCAGATCAAGTTACCTTAGGAACAACAAGTCCTCCATGGACTGGACTTGCTGCTTGTGAATTGTCTGTGTACTCGATTCAGTCTGCATGTCTGTTGACTGGGCTCCTGAGGTGGATTAGTCACTTATGTGGCAAGCTTCAACGTCCTGAATAGGACTAGGCTCTGCCAATGTGTGACATTATGGTCCTCGTAGTCAGACCAAGTTATCTTAGGAGCACTGTGTAATGACCCGATCAAGAGTATTGTATTGTCCACTTTGGGCCCAAGGCCCGCACGGCTTTAAAATGCGTACTTTGCAGATTCAAACTCATACATATATAACACATACCCTTTCCTCACCCTGGCGATGTGGGACTATAATCTTCCATTTGTAGCATCCTAACCCCCTTGAGATCTAATGCATCCAAATCTCATCCTCCTGTATGTTTGACCTACAAAACAAATGTTAGACTGCAAACAACAACCTTTATGGTGGCCGAAAACACTCCGATTCTTTAGTCAGCAACTCAGTTGAAGAAGGAAATAAATCTGGACAAAATCAAGTTAAAGTTGCATATTTTGGTCGATTGTTCCCTTTACCTTATATAATGGTCGCGGTTAATTCTCTCCGTGACTTAAGCATGTGAGGCCTAATGAAAGGGGATGTTCTTCGTAACAGTCTTCTTCTTTATGAAAATGAATCCGTGGAGGCGTAACTCCCTCCATGACTATTTTCTTATGCAACGTTTCTCTTCTTTATGAGAGAAATCATTCGGGCCTGGATTTGTGCATTAATTATGATTTCTTTAATGGGTCCTTTTTAGGCTTTTATGCTTGGTTTTGCCTTTTTTGGGCTTTATGAACTGGCCCAGTAGGAGTGATACTTGATCTTCATGATAGATGATTTTTGCCACGTGTATGGCTGTGATGACGGTCTATT
The DNA here is from genome assembly GCA_963556465.1 of Berberis vulgaris. NCBI lineage: Eukaryota > Viridiplantae > Streptophyta > Magnoliopsida > Ranunculales > Berberidaceae > Berberis > Berberis vulgaris. The sequence goes on along the minus strand of OY747131.1, from coordinate 52,123,214 downwards.
TTGATGTATCATCAACTACTCCCCCCTTAGTTAGTGGGTATGCTGACGTGGCCACTAACTTCATGATAGTTGGACTTTCGATTCCATCATTGTCACACATTTAATGTTGTCAGCAGCTTTTGGTGGGTTAGTTCTTGCTCACCTGTTAGTTTTTGCGCACATTTTTGGGATTTAGCGTAGCCATCATATCCCGTACGTTGTCCCATGAGCAGCCCCTTGCTTGGTTCTATATAAGGGGCGTAATGGGTTTGCTTTTCACTCTTTACGCTATCTTTGAAATTAAGGTTCTTTTCTTCTTTCGTTTTCTTCGTTCACCATGTTTCTCCATTTTCTAGAGATGTCTACTAGCGATAAACTAAGCGGTAAGGAGCTAGCTACTTGGAAAGCTTATTTTTCTCCCCAAAAAGCTTATCAAGATATGTTGGACAACCTTCGTTATGACTATAGTTTGCCACCCAACCTCAAGATTATTTTGCCTAGATAGAACGATAGTTCTTGTCGTCCATGTTCAGGGTGTATTGCACTATATGTGCATGTTCTTTTCTGGCCTTCGATTCCCAATTCCAGAACTGTTTTGGGAGTATCTGGATTTTTTAGATATTCCTCCAGTCCAAATGGGTCCTAATGATTGGAGGGTCATGGTTTCTTCTTACGTGAAGGCTATTCTTTCCAGCATTTTTGTGACTGTTAAAGTCTTGCATTCGGTAGTTGGTTTGATGGTGACCGGGGATATTTGCTTCCTTCGTTCTCCTGCCTGTTTTGGAATCTTAATGATGACATCCGAGATTGGTCGAGGTCCTGGTTTTATGTTTTTGTTAACTCTAGCTATTTCCAATTGTGAGGTTGTTTGATATTGCTGTCGTTCCGAGTTCCTAACAAACAAAATGATTTACAGTTAACTGCGAATGAGCGGAGGGTCAATGACTGATTCTTGAAGCTTCTTGTGTTCTCTCTGAAGGCATTTCTCTCTGAGGACATCTTAGAGAGTAGCAGTTTGTACACTATGAACGAAGCGGAGTGGGCTATGCTTACTGGATCCAGGGTTGACGAAATTGTCGCTCATGCTGCTCTTACTAGTGTTAGTGGTACTAGCATTGATTGGAAAGTGAGTTCGAACAGGTGCATTACAGATCTCGATGCTCTTGTCTGCATCAATGTCATTGGCTCGACTTCTAGAAAGAGGAAATTTCCGAGGTCCGTTGGTCCGTCGAACCGATTGTTGGTAGACCCTGGTCGGGTTTCGAAAAAGAAATGGCTCTCTACTCGTGGTGTTGGTCAGACAACATCTCGTCCAAGTCCTTTTGGCAAGGATGTTAAGGAAGAGGATCGCACATCCCTCGAGGAGGTTGAGGGGATGAGGAGCGAGAAAGAGTCTACTCGTCCATTGGACGATAATGAAAAAAGTTTATTTTTGCCTATTTTGTTTTGAATGTTGCTGAATGGTCTAAGGATAATCCGGGCTATCGATGGCAAGATGCTCCAACTGGCGGTAGAGCAATCTAAAGAGGTTTTCAGTAATGGACAAAGTTTCGAGGTTTTTCCTCTTTGGTTTCTTTCAATTAATATCAACAATGTGACTGGATTCTTTGTTTATTCTCCCGCTCATTTGAACTCCCCTGCTCCTGCGGCCACTACTACTAGTTATGCTCCTACTATGGTTGCTCCGCTCCGCGAAAGGCAAAAGTGGTTCCTCTATGCTTTCCCTTCTTCGTATTGGGGGTGGTTCTTCTATGCTTTGAGATCCCCGTGTTTTTCTTCCACAGATTAGTTGGACTAAGCCCAGTTCGAAAAATATTCGTATCAAATCAGACAAAAAGTTTTGCTGGTTTCCTCATCTTGACGTGAAAGATGGTGTGCACAGGCTGATAAATGAATGGCACATACGGTCAGTGGAAAGACCTTCGATGCCCATATTGGATCCGAACGCTCATCTTGATTACAGACTTAAGCAAATAATGGATGGGATGAATCATCTCACTTATGTAGGGGTGATGGGCTTGGTTTATTAAGCTGGTCGTGATCAGGTGGCTTTTTTGGAGAGAAAGTTGGTAGCGTTGTTGCTGGTATTTTGTTACGTCCTTTATCAATTCGACGTGTTGAATGCATGATGTGCAGAGTTGGAGAACGTTGTCGGAGTAGCTCAGGCCCCGTTGATTGAAACAGAAGGTGCGCGAAATAAGTCTGCAATTGAGCTCGAGTCCTTGAGGACCAAGTTGGATGGGGTCTGTGTTCATTTGCTTGATATTGAGAAAGAGTTGTCTGCCGAGAAAGTAGCTTATGATGAGGCATAAAAAAAGGGTTCATTTTTTCAGTCTAGCGGTGAAAGTAGCGACATCCGTGTCATCGCTGCATCCATCGATCATTGTCAGCTCGTTAGTGAAACGAGTAAAATATTCCTTTATCGTCTCCTCGAGATTTTGTTTGATGTGAAAGAGGTAGTGTGGTCCTTTCCACATTCGCTGACTTGCAATGAATCTTGTGATAAAGGCGTGGCTAGTGCCTGAAAGAAATCTATTGACCTCCGTAGTAAGCTGTTGAACAAATTCATTGTTGTCGAGGTAAGGCTAGTCGAAAACGTTTTGCATAGGATGGACTTTGTACTCTCCTTTAACGCCAGCATGACGTGAAAATGTCGCAAATAATCTGTAAGGTCATAGTGCCATCATATGCCTCGAACTTTGGTGGGGTGAACTTCTTTGCCATGGGAGTTATCATGAGAGCGTTAGAGAATAACGATTTGGCTGGCTCATACAGTACATTGGGATCCGTGATGCCAATCATGAACGAAATTTCAAAAGGTGTTCCATCACTCTGTGGGGTCATACCTTGAGGACATTCATTGCTTTCAAGATTTCCTTGTTGAGGTTCTGCAGGAACCTTGTTGCTTTCTCGGATTTGGTTGGTAGAGTTTTCCTGGGGCGGCGCTTTGATAGTGTCGGCTGGCTGAGTGCGCTCTTGAGTGAGTTTTTCCAGCATCTTCATCAAGTAGTTCATCTGGGTCATAAGTAGATCTACTCGAGGGTCAGTAACAGCGTCGACGGATGTCTGAGCTACTACATGTTGTGGATCTTGATTATTGGGTGCAATTATCTCGGTAGTCACTACTGGGTCTCGATCACGAGTCGTTGGTAATATAGTGTCGCCAGTAGGAGGGTTACTGTGATTGTAACTGGGTTGAGGATCTTTAGAGTGTTCCATATATTCTGAATAACTTGTTAATCGTTGATCATATTTGGGTGAGTTTTGTCATTGTGGATCTTTTCTGAAAGGAAACTTGTCATTCCCCATGGACAATGCCAAACTGTTGCATTCAAATCTCATCCTTTTGTATGCTTGACCTGCAAAACAGATGTTAGACTGCCAAGGACCACCTTTTTGGTGGCCGGAGGCACTCCGATACTTAAGTCAGCAACTCAGTTGAAAAATGAAGTAAATTTGGACAAAACTCAGCTAAAGTTACATACCTTGGTCGATCGTTCCATTTACTTAAACATGTGAGGCACAACGGAAGGAGATGTTCTTCGTAACAGTCTCCTCCTTTTATGAAAATGCATCCGTGGAAGCGTAAGTCCCTCCATGACTCTTTTCTTATGCAACATTTTTCTTCTTTATGAAAGAACTCGTTCGGGCCTGGATTTGGGCCTCAATTATGATTTCTGTTAATGGGCCTTGTTTGGGCTTTTATGTTTAGTTTTGCCCTCTCTGGGCTTTATGAACTAACCCAGTAGGAGGGATACCTAATTTTCGTGATAGATGATTTTTGCCACGTGATCCATGAGCTTTTGAGCTTCTCCCATACCCTCCTCCTCAGGCTCGCCCACAAGGGTATCACAATCCACCCACTTGGGAGCCCAACATATTTGTTGGCACACTTTCGGCTGGGTTAGCCTCTGATACCATTCTGTAATGACCCGATCCATAGAGTACTATATTATCCGTTTTGGGCCCAAGACCTACATGACTTTTAAACGAGTAGTACTTTGTAGATCCAAACTTGCACATATATAGCATATTCCCTCCCTTACCCAAGCGATGTAGAACTATAATCTTGCATTTGTAGCTTGCCAACCCTATTGGGATCTTTAGACTCTTCGGCATTTTCTCTACCCTCCCTCTCGTGTTCGCCCATACAATGGTATCAAATGGTGAGCCATTTATTGACTAGACTCGTCCGCTTGTTGTGAACTGTACGTGGAGTAGGTTCAGTTCACATGTGTGTTGTCTTGGCTCCTGAGGTGGACTAGGTTACTTATGTGGTAAGTTGTCGACATCCTGTATAGGATAAGCTCAGCCAATGTGCACCATTATGTTCCCCGTAGTTGGATCAGGTTATCTTAGGAGCGGTGAGTCATCTTTGAACAAGACTCACCTGCTTGTGGTGAACTATCGCACTAAGTTCGGTCTGCATTTGTGCCATCGTGGTTCTCTCGTCGAACTAGGCTTTTTCTTGTGCATGGAGTCGTATGAAATGTGATTCCTTAAAAAAGAGTACCTTTATTGATAATACTTCTTCAAGTGTTTTACATTCCATGGTCTTTTTAGATGCTTTCCACTTAGGTTTTCTAGCCAGTAGGTTTCTTGCCTTATAATTGTTGTCACCTTATAGGCACCTTCTTAGTCCGTGCTTAGCTTGCATTCCCTTAGCCAGTAGGTTTTCTACGCTCTTCGAGTAAGTCTAGTTTGACTCTTCGAGTTTCATCATTGTCCTCCATCCTAAACGTAGGCATTCCTAGTTTTACTCAAACCATTGCATCAGACCCAATAGGCCAGTGTGAATGGTGTCAATCCAGTCAGAGTCCTCTTTGGGGTATGGTTTGCCCAAATGGTGTCTGAAAGCTTAGACACTCAAAACTCCTTGGCTACTTCGAGTTTCCTCTTGATTTATTTTTCAAGATAGTTTTCTTGGTGACTTTTGCTTGTCCATTAGCCTGGGGGTAACCCGGTGTGAAAAAGTGGTGACTAATGCCCAGGTCGGTGCAAAGTTATTTGACTTTCGAAGTCCGCCTTCGAACTGAGTTTCGTTATCGTTGACCAAGATTTTTGGTATTCTGAACCTTTATACAATAGATTTCTAGAGGAAGTTCTTGATCCGTTTATCTCCTATCTCAAATAGTCGACAACCACGAGGAGGAACTTTTTCTTTTCGTAAATGGAAAATGGGTCTACGATGTCCATCCCCTACTGAACAAAGCACCACGGGTTGGTCATTGGGACCAGGTTCTTTGCAAGCATATGTGTGTTTGGGGCATACCTCTGATACTTATCGCACTTGCAGAAGGCCAATAGTACCCCAACATGAGAGCTTTATGAGCTAGTGTCCTTGATCATGGGTTGTTCCCGCAGATTCCTTCATGGATTTCTAGGACATAGTTTACCTCTTTAGGCGTCAGGCATCTGAGGATAGGGCCACTCGTTGATCTCTTGTACAACCTTTCATTGAGGAGCGTGTACCGTACTGCTCCAATTTTTTGCTTGCGAGCCTCTAGCTTATTTGCTGGAAGGACACTTTTATGTAGCTGATTAGGGGGCTCATCTAGCTGGTTTCCTCGCTTATGGAGAAGGTTTCATGGAGCCCCTCTTCTTTGGACCGACTTTTCCTGGAACTCTATGAGTCCGTCAGAGTCATCATCTGCGAACGAGGCCTATTTGGCGGATTGTCGGCTTCCTGGTTATCTGCCAGATTCATTTAGCTAGTTTCAGCCCGGTTAGAAGGGCTTCATATTCGGTTTGGGTTTTTAAAATGCGGAAGCCGAACTTGATAGCCTTTTTGAGTATGACCCTTTCTGGGGTATAATGGACGATCTTCTCTTTGCAACCGTTCAAGTTGGATGACCCATCACATTGCAAGATCCATCCATGTGGTGCGGCTCGGGTTCTCGTCTTCTTGTTGGTCTTTCAGCCTCGATTTTCCTGTCCCGGTAAACTCGGCGATGAAGTCTGCCAATGCTTGCGCCTTGATGGCCGCTATCAAAGTGTAGTGGATGTCAAACTGTCTCAGCTCCACTGACCATTTGACCATTCTACTTGATAGCTCTGTGTTGTGCAGTATTGACTGGAGTGGGTACTCGGTTATGACTGTTATTGAGTGAGCTTGGAGGTAAGGTTTTAGTTTACTGGAGGAAGTCACCAGTGTTAATGCCAATTTTTCCATATTAGAGTAGTTAGCCTTCGCCCCATCAAACATTTTGCTGATGTAGTAGACGAGCTTATGTTTTTTTTTCTCCTCCCGAATCAGAGTTTAGCTAACAATGTATTCTGAGACTAAGAGGTATAAGCAATTCATCTCACCCAGAATAGGCTAAGAGGTATAAGTGGTTCGTCTCACCCGGAATAGGTTTTGAGAGCAGCTCCGTATTTCCCATATACGTTGATATACATGTAATTTATACTTAAATACCGTTTAATTTATATTTGTTAGTGTTTCGAACATTGTATGTTATTCTAATAATTTAATTTTCTTGTTTTATAGGATTGGGAACTTAAACAATAAAATCATATAAATGCGCACTTCAAAGAACAATTATTTCACAGGCTCGAATGGCGGTGCAAAATGACGGGTGAAATTGCATGTCACCATGACAATCACATGCCAAAACCCGACCCAACCAAACCCACATCCACCTTTTTTCTTAACCTAAGCTCAAACCAAACCAAAATCCCTAGTTATTGTCTTTTTTCTCCATGCAACAATTCTTTCATTTCTTTGGTGGCAGCCACAACACACAGAAAACTAGACATAGCCACCCTTTTCTCCCTCACCATCTCGCTTTCTCTGCTCATCGTCCCCCCAACGATTTCCGCTCGCTAGAAAGATTGGCAGCTACCATCACATCTTCCTCATCATAGATCTTTTTCGCTTGCTAGAGAGATCACCACCACCGGCCAAACAGCTCATCTTCTTCTCGTTTGTAATCAATACATTGCCTCCATCACATGAGTCAGTCTCTTTTTTATCACAACCACTATGAGCATGCCTCCATTTCCTCTCCTCTATTTTCCTACCACCAAAGGACCACATCATGAATCCCTTATCCACCCCCTCTTCTCGAAAGCCATGCTCTCCTCCACAATTCTTCATCCTCTCCTACTTGCAGACTCAGGGAGAGTTCCATTTCGCCTCTTCCTCACACAAACAACCTCTCTTCTTCTTCACTCCATCTCACGCACCATCTCTCCATCACAATCATTTCTCCCTCACAGCGATCATCAACATAGATCCATCTAGCCTCTTTGCCAACCACCAACAGCCACTACCTCACCATTTGATTTCCTTCTCATCCCTTTTGTTATGACACCTCACAGGGAAACAGGGAGCATACAACAAAATAGAGCAACAAAAGTTGTAGGGAAGAAGTAGTTTGGTATAGACTACTGCGGTCGAGGACTGGACCTGATGAGTACATCAGCCTAGCCTGTTCAAGTAAAGATGGTTCCTTGGCAGCTCAACTCCTATTCAGGATTGAGGTATATTACAAAATCCAGCCTAGACAAATTTGAAGTACTTCTCCTAGCTCAGATCCTCTCATGCACTTGACCTGAGGAATGCAGGAGCCTAGCCCGTTCAGGCAAAGACTGTTTTTCAGCTGCTAAACTCTTGTTTAGGATTGAGATGTATTAAAACATCTATCCCTGAAAGATGAAATAAGACTTCCCCTCAGCTCAACCCCTCTTATGGATTGAGCAAGATATGCATAGGAACCGAGCCCTTTCAACAAAGAAAGTCCCTCCGCAACCCAACTATTGTTTAGGATTGGGGTCGAAATAGAATGCCTAACCCAGATGGGCTGAGACTATTTCTCAGCTCAAGACCTCTCAAGGGTTGAGCGAGATAAATGCGGGGAGTCTATCCTGTTTGGGCGAAGATACTCCTCAAAAACCTAACTCCCACCCAGGAGTGGGCATATTATGGTAGCCCAGACTAGAAAGGTAGAGGCGACATTACTTCAATTTAGAGTCCTTGGGACAAACAAGGCTGCTCGTATATGTTAACGAACCTCAATTTTACAAGACATTATTTACCATGCAACCTATTATTTACGAAGGTCAGAGACCAGCAAAGAGGTGCAGTCTTCAGCACATGGAATCAACTACTAAGGGAAACAATAATTACGCCACCAAGGGAACACGACCTGCACAAACAAAGTTGATCATCTTATAGCTTAACTCTCATAGCAGATTAAGTTATTACTGTTAGCAAAATATGTTTAGTCAAGCAAAACAAGTGTTTTAGTCCAGACTAAAGCCCTAATTAAGATGGGGGTGAATATACCTCTTACCCAGCCTCTACTCACCCTAATCTAAGAAAAAATCAGAAATGGAAAGTACGACAGATATAAAAGAAAACAAAAAGGAAATTTCTCATTATCAAATATTTCCCTTAACCACTCATTTGGCGGGAACAAAGTCAGAAACAATTTCATGGGCAACATAGTCTGAAGCAGGTTCTGGGACATCAGGATGGGCAGTCGTCTACGCGACACATGAACCGGCTTCATGGCCACCTCGCGGTCCAGAAGAAGAATCGTTCGCCTCCTCGAATAGAGCACAAACAAGAGGACGGTAAACGGAGAAATCCTAATACATGTGGTGCTTCTGGATATAATCTATCGGATCTAGCCTCAAACAACAACGTCATGGGCCGAGCTTTATCAACAGCCTCGCGAAGCTTTTTCTTTCTAGCTTCCCATTCTACTTTAGAATTATTCAGCTCCCCAATTGATTTGGTAGCCTCAAACAACAACGATGGTTTCTGCTTCAATTATCAAGCATGAGGGGGATACCCACTGCACTCGCAATTGCTTCAATTCCTTTGGGATTCCAGAATAGCATGGGGATGTTATTCAAGCATATCCATATGGGAATTGTGTTCAAAGCATTGATGTCTTCCTCAAGAAAGGGTGTCCAAGGTCTGATAAAAAATAGCCTACTGGCTATATGAATTAGCCAATCTCAAGGACTCTGTCCCTGTCCTCCTTATTTTGAAATTTGAAGACAAATGTACTTGCACTGTGTGTCTTCATGTCAAACCCTGCCTTCACTTCCACGTGCGAGTGAGCACCTATTTCACGTAGCCAAAGGCAAGACGTTTACCCATGAAATTACCCACAATGAGCTCTTCCCACTCCTTCCGTTCATCAACAAATTCTAATGACCGCAATTGGACAATCGCAGCTCCTCCAGCCATGGATGGGGGCCTGTAGGAGAGGCGTGTGGTGCCAGTCCCATTCTTGTTTGACAGAATCTCTTCCAAAGTGCGTTGTTTAGGGTCTGCAAGGTTGTTGGTCCCTGCTCCCCCAATACCTTCCTCATGAACCTATTTCCCATTGACAATCGACTTGCCTAGATCAGCCTCATCAATCATGTTTGTGCCAGATGGAAGAGAGTTTGCACCTAGGGGTCGCACCTCTCCTGGCCCATACCCGCCTTCCATCGCTGAAATCATCGTCTCGACTCCAAGGTCGATATCTAGTGTGTTCCCCATGCTAGAGTTAGCTTGTGTTCCTCCCTTGGCATGTTGTTTCATCAGTAATCAGACATTCAGAAAACCCTAGCAGGATCAGATCTGGAGCCGTGCAAGACAGGCACAGATTTGTAGCCGAGGCAGCAGATCTAAAGGGGAGTAGAAAAAGGAGAGAAGAGCAAATCATAAGCCTCTCGCAACCCTCGCAGAGTCTCTCGCCCTCACAGAGCCTCTCGCCCTCGCAGATCTGAGCAGATCTTGGCCCACTGAACTCAAACCTGGGCCCACACAACCTAAGTGCTAGAACCAAAACTCAGAAAACATGAAAATGCTAAAACTAATCAGTTATTGTATTAGTCTAAGCATTTTCGTGTTTTCTGAGTTTTGGTTCTAGCACTTAGGTTGCGTGGGCCCAGGTTTGAGTTCAGTGGGCCCAACCCTAGTTGTTGACCCCAAGGACCCAGTGAGTATGGATCCACGTGTATAATCACTTGTTAGTGTGTGAACCCATTTGCCATCATTTTTCCATGTTCGAAAATGATCAGTGGAGCTTAGATTACCTTGTGGGTGTGCATGGTAGTAGTTGTGTGGGGTGTGTATGTGTAATATCTGCGGTTTGTTTTTTTTTTTTTTTTTTTAAAAAAAAATGGGCGTGTACTCAGTTAATGTGGTGGGGGCACATAGCCACCCACCCTTGAAACACAACCCCCCCCCCCCCGCCTTTTCTTTCTTCACTCTTTTTTTTTTCTTTCTTTCCAGTGAACGACGCAACGAGCTCTTCGTCTCCTTCTCTAGCAAATTTTCGGCAGTTTTGTTGATTTTCGTCCCCCAATCTCACCTCTTCCTCCTCATATTTCTTCCTCTCTTCGTTTCTCTGTAGGTTTTTCGCAAAAAAAAAAAAACAAAAAAAAATTCAGTTTTCATTTCGGCGGGGTGTTTGCCGAAATTTTTATTGCCTGTAAGTTTTTCTTTCAGTCACGCGCCGCTTGTAATTTATTTATTTTTTTCAGTTTTCGGCTAGTTTGCTCATTTTCGAGTCTGCCTTGCAGTTTTAAAAATTTCTGTGGTCCCACATTCCTGGTTTTGCGAGTTAGGAGCTTCGACCGGTAGGAATTGGGTTTTGAAAACCCATTCCGCCCAAGTGAGTGGAATTATACTAAATATTTTGAGAAATAATTATTTGAAATCCTGAATTTAATTTTTACATTATACCGTCAATTGTGTATAATTGAATCCAAATCCGAAATTCGGGGTTTTCAGATATTTTGATAATTGTGTTGGTTATTTGTGAATGAATTATGTATTGGGTTTCCTGAAAGCATGATATACTTGAATGAAATCGAATAGTGAATGAATTTTGGTGTGTTTAAGCTTTGGTGTAATGACATTGGACTTGTATGCTTCGTTTTCGAGTTTGCATAGTATGTCATGTTTTACCGTGGATTGCCGAGTCTTGAGCATGTATGATAATCGACTCGAATAAATTTATTGTGGTGAATTGGGTCATGTTGGGACCCTGGCATAGTCGTGGTTTTATAAAAAATTGCCGAATTATTTATGATTGCACGTCTGTTACCTTGATTATGCACAGACTCGTCATTTGTGCATGTGGATGTTAGTATAAGTGTCTTTACCCCGCTATAATGCCTGTTGTGCCGATGCTTAGGAGCTTGCTCGCATCGTGAGTTGGATGGTGCTCGAGATGACTCGCACCAGACATTGTGGACGCTATTGCATGAGGCAAGCTTGCTGAGGTGCGGTCAGCTCCCGCACGCACTTGCCACTATAGAGTGCAGTAGGACGGGTCCCGGAGGACGTGCTTTGGAGATTACTCGCTTTCCCTCCCAGCGCACTTGAGTTTGATTGTGTTAGGTTGGCTGTGTGAGGCCAGTCGTTCTGGATGTTTGAGTTTGTATTCTGGCGGATGGCACCCCATTAGGATACAAACAAGCCCGAAGTGGTACTGGTGCACGTTATGGGATGTGTCTGGGTGAGACATTTTCGTAGGGTATGCGGATGCCTACGATATGAGACACTTATACACAATTTTTGGTTTCAACCTGATTGCTATACCTAGGAGACTAGGAAGAATTATGAGATTGTCTTTATTTCCATCGCTATACCTAGGAGACACTTATACAGAATTTTTGGTTTCAACACTTATCTGAAATGTTTGTGTTGTTGCTTGAACTTAGAAACATTATCCTTAGAGACACGGTGTGATCTAGACTTTAGAACTTGTTGCTTATTCATTGTTGTGTGGCATGAATTTTCCTTGTTTATTATTCTATTATTTGTATTTAGTTCGCTCGCACCAGCTAGCTTTGTGCTTTGCTGACCCTGCAAGGGGTGTGCTTCTATTGGAGTGCAGGCAGTGTTGGCGTTCCTGCTGATCGTGGCGCTTAGGCCCCGGTTTCCGTTGTAGGCGTGTTTTGTGCTGTTTGGTTGTGTCCACCCGTTACGGGTATGTTTTGCTTCCTCTGTATTATCAGATGTACTATATTGTTATACTAGATGCTTGTATATTGGTTTGTCTTTATGACTCTAGCGGGGCGAATCAAATATACCTATTTTGTTCAAATTTTTATCGTAGTTTTTATTTCCGTTTCATTCTCGTATCAAGAATGTGTTATATTATGATGTTGTGGTCGATTAAGGTCTGCCTGTGTTACGGGTTAGTTCACGGATCGGCACGCTGCGATTCCCGTGGGGGTCGGGGCGTGATAGAGATTGGTATCAGAGCCATTGTTTACCGGTTCACATAGAACATCATCGTATACCACTTTCTTGAGTGAATTGGGTAGAGGAGTTAGGACTTTTTTGTGTTGTTTGATGTATGGTATGTGTGTTTTCTTTTACGTAGAGGTTGTTTGGTGATGGCGCGTGGTAAGAGATCCCAAGGTGAGGGATCAGGCACTGCTGGAGAGGATGCCTCTCAGGCTTTTATGGAAATGATGACCCAGTTGGCACAGAATATGAGGCAGGGCAGTTAGTCAGAGGATCCGTTTACTCGGCGCAACAGGGATTTCGTCAGCTTGGGTGGTGAAATATTTGATGGTACTGGAAATTCTCTAGCTGCGGATCGGTGGATCCGTAAGGTAGAGCTCATATTTGAGAGGATGGTGCTGACACCTATACAGCGTACTGAGTTAGCAGCACACCAGTTTGACGGAGAGGCTATGTACTGGTGGGATTCAGTGAGGCAGAGTTGTGACGTGTCGGAGATGCATTGGGATACATTTTATTCCTGATTCTGCCAGAGCTGAGATAGTGGACAGGTTTCTACATTTACAACAGGGTTCTAGATCAGTTTCTGAATACTTGGCCAAGTTTACATAGTTGAGCCGCTGTGCCACTTGTTTTATAAATACTCCAGAGAAGAAGAACAGGAAGTTTTTGAGTGGTCTAAACCCGTTCCTAAGGAAACAGTTGATGGTGATGATCGATCGTCCATTTGAGAGATTAGTGGACGTCACTTTGAGTCAGGAGCGAGTGGACGCCGAGTGTAGACAAGAGACTTTGGTTCGACGAGCTAGAGGTTCGGAACGCAATCAGATGTTTGACCGAGGAAGCCAGACAATTGACAAGGCACAGCAGCCAGAGCGTGTCGTTGTTCAGCAGAAAGACCCTGGTAGAGGGGGACCAGTTAGGACTGGCAGAGACCGCAGAGGTGACAGACGTTCTCGAGGAGATCATCGACAACAGCAGCAACAAAGACAACCTAGGTGGGGTGGTCAGACAGGAACTAGGAACGGTTGCTTCACTTGTGGTCAGGAGGGACATGTAACCCGTGATTGTCCAAGATGTCAAACAAATTGATGGGAGCATGTAGTTTGTTATACTTGTGGAAAATTGGGGCACTTTTCTAGACTTTGTCCTCAGAATAGGGATGGACCAGCACAACAGAGGGCGCCTCAGGGACAGTTAGCACCTGCGCCTGGAATTGGTCAGAGAATCCCTCTCCCAGCACCGCCTGTTCGCCTAGCAGCTATTCCCGATCAGGGAAATGTTGAGGGTATGTTATTATTTTTTTTATAGTAGTTGTGTGTGCCAGATGTAGTATGATTTGTGTTATGTGCATTGTGCGTAGGAAAAATTGCGTGTTAGTGTGTTGTTATGTGATTCAGGATACATGTGTTGTGTGCCAGGTTTTGTGCATTCGTCGTCTTCTCTGTTGAGGGCTCTTTTCGATATAGGAGCATCTAGGTCTTTTATTTCTAGACAGTTGGTTGTTAGAGACAACCTTGAGGTAGTGCCTTTGTCGGAGCCCTTGTGCGTTGTGTCTCCCTTGGGCAGTTCGGTTTGGTTGTGGGAATATTGTCCCCGTTTCGAGTTTTCCATGTTGGGGTACAACTTTGTGTTTGACTTTATTGTCTTGGGTTTTGAGGGCTTTCATTTGATTCTAGGGATGGATTGGTTGTCCAGTCATCCGGTGATCATTGATTGCTTGCATAGGTCAGTGATGTTAGCGCTACCTGATGTTTCGCCTCGTGTGTTGGCTTGTGAGCCCGATTCGGTTTTTTTGATGTCGAGTTTTCTTAGTTCTCTTGAGATTTCTTGTCCCGACACCAGTTCTGTAGAGGTTGTGTGTGAGTTCCCTAATGTGTTTCAGGAGATTCCTGGTATCCCTCCTCGTCGTGAGGTAGAGTTTCGGATTGACCTGGTTCCTGGTACTGCACCTATATCTAAATCAGCGTACAGGCTTGCTTCTAAGCAATTGGAAGAGATGAAAGTACAGCTTGATGAGTTGCTTCGTAAGGGGTTTAATCGGCCGAGCAATTCACCTTGGGGAGCTCCAGCAATATTTGTATCCAAGAAGGATGGATCATTGAGGATGTGCATAGATTATCGAGATCTGAATAAAGTGACCATGAAGAATAAGTATCCATTGCCTCGAATTGATGATCTATTGGATCAGTTGAGGGGAGCCGTAGTGTTTTCACAGTTAGATTTGCAGTCTGGGTATCATCAGATGAGAGTTGAGGAACATTCCGTTCCAATTACCGCTTTTCAGACCCGTTATGGCTTGTATGAGTTTCCAGTCATGCCATTTGGATTGACAAATGCACCAGCTTTCTTCATGGATTTGATGAATAGATTGTTCAGTCCGTACTTGGACAAGTTTGTGCTAATCTTCATTGATGATATCTTAGTGTACTCGAGGAGTTTAGAGGAGCACAGAGAGCACCTTCGCATTGTTTTGCAGACACTTAGAGAAAATCAGTTGTATGCGAAGTTCAGTAAGTGTCATTTCTAGGAGCCTGAAGTTCGATTTCTTGGGCATGTTATTTCTAGTGGAGGTTGCAGTGGATCCCGAGAAAGTCGAAGCAGTGAAGTCTTGGAGACGACCGAGCAGTGTGACGGAGATTAGTAGTTTTCTAGGTTTGGCTGGTTATTACCGACGGTTTATCGAGAAATTTTCTCTGATTGCGGCACCACTCACTCAGTTAACTAGGAAGAATGTTCCTTTTGTATGGTCAGAAAAGTGTGAAGAAGCTTTTGAAACTTTGAAGCTTCGATTGACTTCAGCACCAGTGTTGACTATTCCGACACCTGGTAGCCGACTGGTGGTATTTACTGATTCTTGCGGTACAGGATTGGGTGGAGTGTTGATGCAAGGAAAGAAGGTTGTAGCCTATGCGTCTCGATAGTTGAAACCCCACGAGCGGAGATATCCGACACATGATTTAGAGTTGGTAGCCGTAGTCTTTGCTTTGAAGATCTGGAGACATTATCTGTATGGTGAGAGGTTCAAGTTGTTCACAGATCACAAGAGTTTGAAGTACATATTCACTCAGAGGGAGTTGAATATGAGTCAACAACGATGGGTTGATTTTCTTAGCAGCTATGATTTCGAGATACAGTATCAGCCTGGTAGAGCCAATGTGGTTGCAGATGCCTTGAGTAGGCGACTTGCAGTGATGGCAACCATGATGATTCAGGAGTACCTAACACTTGAGACATTGGTTTCATTTGCAGTTCAGCCTACTTTCAGTACAGAAGGCAGCATGATAGCGGGTGTAGCAGTTTATCCGTCGTTGATTAGTAGAGTGGTGGAGAGACAGACCTCTGATCCAGTGATTACAAGGCAGATAGCAGATTTGGTAGTGGACACATTGGATGAGTGCCCTACCGATTGGTCAGTGGGTTCTGATGGAGGGTTGCGGTTTCGTGGGCGGCTTTGTGTTCCGTCTGATGAGGAGTTGCGAAGAGATATCTTACAGGAAGCTCATAGATCTTGTTTCACCATTCACCCCTGTGGAACAAAGATGTATCGAGATTTGAGACGTTCTTTCTGATGGCGTGGCATGAAGAAAGACATTGGAGAGTTTGTGGCACGGTGTGCGAATTTTCAGCAGGTGAAAGCCGAGCATCAGAGACCGTCTGGGTTATTGCATCCATTGGATATCCCGACGTGGAAGTGGGAGTATATCACTATGGATTTTATCGATGGACTTCCACGGTCGAGGAAAGGTAATGAGTCGATATGGGTCATTGTTGATCGGTTGACGAAGTGTGCACATTTCATTCATGTTAGTATGAATCGGACGACAGACAGTCTAGCGGTGTTGTTCATTCGGGAGATAGTCCGCCTTTATGGGTCGCCTGTTTCGATTGTATCCGACAGAGATCCGCTTTTCACAGCCCACTTCTGGCTGAGCTTTCAACAAGCTATAAGTACTAGATTGGACATGAGTACAACTTATCATCCACAGACAGATGGCCAATCTGAGCGAGTGAATCAGGTAGTGGAAGACATGCTTAGAGCATGCATTTTAGACTTTGGGGGCAGTTGGGAAGATCACCTACCGTTATGCGAGTTTTCGTAAAACAACAGCTACCACGTAAGTATTGGCATGGTACCGTTTGAGGCACTCTACGGACGACCGTGTAGGTCCCCTGTTTGTTGGGCAGAGATTCGAGAGTCAGTTGTGATGGGGCCGGATGTGATCAGAGAAACTACTGAGAAGATTGAGCTGATTAGAGCGCGTTTGTTGACAGCCAAGAGTAGACAGAAAAGTTACGCTGATAGGAGGCGTAAGGAGTTAGAGTTTGATGTTGGTGACAGGGTTTTTCTAAAAGTTTCCCCGATGCGCGGAGTTGTTAGGTTCCGAAGTCGTGGGAAACTTGCACCGAGGTATGTAGGGCCATATGAGATTACTGAGAAGATTGGACCAGTGGCCTACAGATTGGCTTTGCCGCAGAGTATGTCAGGTCTCCATGACGTGTTTCACGTATCCATGTTGCGGAAGTGTTTGGCAGACCCGTCGCAAATTATAGAGCCCGCTGAGGTAGAGATTTCTGATGAGTTGACTTATCTAGTGAGGCCAGTAGCCATTGTTGATGATGATGTGAAACAACTTCGTCAGAGGACAGTGATGTTAGTGAAGGTTCAGTGGAGCCACCGAGCGGGTGACGTGACTTGGGACCTGGAGGACCAGATGAGACAGAAATACCCCGAGCTTTTCGCCTAGGTTTTCTTGTCGTGGCTTTTGTCCGATCTCGAGGACGAGATCTCTTTTAAGGTGTGTATGATGTAATATCTGCGTTTTTTTTTTTAAAAAAAAAAGCGCGGGGTGTACTCAATTAATGTGGTGGGGCACATAGCCACCCACCCTTTAAACACAACCCCCCCCCCTTTTTTTTTTGTTCTTTCCAATGAGCGACGCGACGAGCTCTTCGTCTCCTTCTCCAGCAGATTTTCTGCAGTTTTGTTGATTTTCGTCCCCCAATCTCACTTCCTCCTCCTCATATTTCTTACTCTCTTAGTTTCTCTGTTGGTTTTTCGCAAAAAAACAAAAAAAAAAAAAAATCAGTTTTCATTTGGGTTTGGTGTTGGATTTGTTTGATCGGTTTTCATAGCTCCGATCAGACATGGAGGGGCCTTGGTGGCGTCATTGGGAGCCCTTAGAACCGACATGCAAGGTTGATTTTGGGGTTGGCCAAATTTTTTCAAAAAATCAGGGTGCATGTTCGTTTTGAGGATTCTTTGGCATGAATCCGGGCTTTGGGTGTGTGGGTGAGCCTCACTTTCGTGACTCCAAGTGTCCTTAGACTCATTTCCGGCCTGTTGTGCAGTTTGGAGGCGATCAGACTTGAGTAGGGAGGGTTTCGGCGCATTTTCGCCAAACTTTGGGTTTCGGCGGGGTGTTTGCCGAATTTTTATTGCCTGTAAGTTTTTCTTTCAGTCACGCGCCGCTTGTAATTTATTTATTTTTTTCAGTTTTCGGCTAGTTTGCTCATTTTCGAGTCTGCCTTGCAATTTTAAAAATTTTTGTGGTCCCGCATTCGTGGTTTTGCGAGTTAGGAGCTTCGACCGGTAGGAGTTGGGTTTTGAAAACCCATTCCGCCTAGGTGAGTGGAATTATAATATTTATTTTGAGAAATAATTATTTGAAATCCTGAATTTAATTTTTACATTATATCGTCAATTGTGTATAATTGAATCCAAATCCGAAATTCGGGGTTTTCAGATATTTCGATAATTGTGTTGGTTATTTGTGAATGAATTATGTATTGGGTTTCCTGAAAGCATGATATACTTGAATGAAATTGAATAGTGAATGAATTTTGGTGTGTTTAAGCTTTGGTGTAATGACATTGGACTTGTATGCTTCATTTTCGAGTTTGCATAGTATGTCATGTTTTACCGTTGATTGCCGAGTCTTGAGCATGTATGATAATCGACTCGAATAAATTTATTGTGGTGAATTGGGTCATGTTGGGACCCTAGCATAGTCGTGGTTTTATAAAAAATTGCTGAATTGTTTATGATTGCACGTCTGTTACCTTGATTATGCACAGACTCGTCATTTGTGCATGTGGATGTTAGTATAAGTGTCTTTACCCCGCTATAATGCATGTGTTGCCGATGCTTAGGAGCTTGCTCGCATCGTGACTTGGATGGTGCTCGAGATGACTCGCACCAGACATTGTGGACGCTATTTCATGTGGCAAGCTTGCTGAGGTGCGGTGAGCTCCCGCACGCACTTGCCACTATAGAGTGCAGTAGGACGGGTCCCGGAGGACGTGCTTTGGAGATTACTCACTTTCCCTCCCAGCGCGCTTGAGTTTGATTGTGTTAGGTTGGCCGTCTGAGGCCAGTCGTTCGGGATGTTTGAGTTTGTATTCTGGCGGATGGCACCCCATTAGGATACAAACAAGCCCGAAGTGGTAGTGGTTCACGTTGTGGGATGTGTCTGGGTGAGACACATTCGTAGGGTATGCGGATACCTACGATATGAGACACTTATACAGAATTTTCGGTTTCAACCTGATTGCTATACCTAGGAGACTAGGAAGAATTATGAGATTGTCTTTATTTCCATCGCTTGATATTTACCATGTTTGAATCACGTGTAATGATCGGCATATATTGTAAACTTGTAGTTATTGTGGAATCTGAAATGTTTGTGTTGTTGCTTGAACTTAGAAACATTATCCTTAGAGACACGGTGTGATCTAGACTTTAGAACTTGTTGCTTATTATTTGTATTTAGTTCGCTCGCACCAGCTAGCTTTGTGTTTTGCTGACCCCGCAAGGGGTGTGCTTCTATTGGAGTGCAGGCAGTGTTGGCGTTCCTGCTGATCGTGGCGCTTAGGCCCCGATTTCCGTTGTAGGCGCGTTTTGTGTTGTTTGATTGTGTCCACCCTGTACGGGTATGTTTTGCTTCCTCTGTGTTATCAGATGTACTATATTGTTATACTAGATGCTTGTATATTGGTATGTCTTTATGACTCTGGCGGAGCGAATCAAATATACCTATTTTGTTCAAACTTTTATCGTAGTTTTTATTTCCGTTTCATTCTCGTATCAAGAATGTATTATATTATGATGTTGTGGCCGGTTACGGTCCGCCTGTGTTACGGGTTAGTTCACGCATCAGCACGCTGCGATTCCCGTGGCGGGTCAGAGCGTGACAGTATAGCTAACCACCACCATTACCACATATGGATGTAGAAATGAATTGAGAATTCATTCTTCACATTTGGCCTTGGTGAACTCATGGAGAGGTTTTGAGTGAGCGAGAGAGAAACGTTGGGGTTGCTGCTTGTAGGGTGTGAATCTTGGGTTTACATGTAGGGTTCAACATCTTATTTCTCCTTTTTATTTATCTACCATTGTAGAGTTTGAGAGCTTTGTGTGAGGAGTGTAGAAGTTTTGTTGCTTGTTTCAGTTAGTTCAAGTTTTGCATGTTGGTGGATTGGGTGGATTATTGAAGTAGGAGTCTTGGTTCTTGCTTGGATTGTGGAATTGGGGTTGGGGCTGAATTTCACTTCTTTTACTTCTTTTTGTTTCCATCTTGTTGCTGACATGTATTGCTATATTATGTTGAATTTTTTGAATTAAATTGCTACAACATGACTTTGATTGTGTGCAATTGAACTCCAAGTTAGGGATTTGACTCACTTTGACTGCTATTTTGGTTCCATTATGAATGAGAAATGGAATGAATATTTTGAATTTATAACATGCATGATTGCAATTAAGTTGCATGTTATGGAATTCTATCAAGTTGGGAGAGATTGTGTAGAATTGTATAGAGGCATGCATGTTGTAAATGGAGTAATGTATTCGAGTTTTCTCAAATTCTGTCCAGATATCTGGAGAGCAGTTTCACTGTTTTGTATTGGAGTTTTGGTAAACTTATGCTTGTTGGTCGGACATGATTCTTATACCGTTAGGTGCGTTTCTGAATATAGATGTGTTTAGGCTTTGGTAGAACACCACTTGAGCTTGTAATCAGGGTTTTAGAGTCCGATTTGTATGACACTGTCGGACTAGTATCCAGATTTCTAGACAGCAGTTGCACTGTTTTGTATTGACCTTTTAATAGACTGATGCTCGTCAGTTTGGCATGAGTCTTATACTGTTAGTTGCATGTCTGAAGGTAGATGTGTCTAGGATTTGATAGAACACCATTCAAGCTTGTACTCAGGGTTTTAGAGGCTGATTTGTATGACAGTCAGACCAATGTCCAGATTTAATGACCTAACTTTACAGGCAAATCTGTAACTGCACAGGTAGAATGTAATGTTGAATCCTGTTCCATTAGTTGCGTATGTGAATGAAGTTTATTATGAGTTTTGTTTCGCTCCATTTGAGTGAACAGTTTGTGAGTTGTTTGCAATTGAGCGACTGTGAATCAAGCATATGCCATTAGTTCCATATTCGAGTATAGTTTCCAGATTGTCCAGGCTTTATCACATATGACTTACTGTTTGAAAGTTACATGCATTTTAGTACTAACATGTCAGGTTGTTCAGTTGACCGTTGTAACATCAGTTTGAGTGTTTTACCATAGAATGTCAAATGTTGAACCCGTATGTTTGTTCGACTTGAGGGACTTGACTGGCGTGATTTGGGTCATGTTGGGACCCAAGTGTAGTCGTGGACTTGTGAGGATTACTAGTTGATAGTTGGTACACATTTGTTCTGTTACGCTCTGTATAGACTTGTAGAGCGTGCATTCTTAGATTAGCGTAAGTGTCTTTAATCCTCTGTAGTGTCGTTTGTGCCAATGCTTTTAAGCTTGCTCGAATCATGAGTTTGGTGGTGCTTTGAGTTAACTCACCCAATGGACATTGTGGTAGCATTTTCTCGTGGATGTGATTCGCCAATGCCCAGACTTGGGTAAGTTGTTTTGTGTGTGGCCTATGCATGTACTTGGCTCTGCAATGAGCTCCCGCACGCCCTTGCCACTAGAGAGTGTAGTAGGACAGGTCTCGGAGGACATGCTTTGAGACTACTCGCTTTCCCTCCCAGCGTGCTTGAGTTTGATTTGATTTGTGTTAGGTCGGTCGTGTTAGGCCAGTCGTTTGGGACTTTTGAGTTTGTATCCTAGCAGATGGCACCCCATTCGGGTACAAACAAGCCCAAAGTGGTACTGGTGCATGTTGTAGGATGTGTCTGGGTGAGATACATTTGTAGGGTATGTTGATACCTACGATATGAGACACTTACATAGTGTTTTATTATGGATTTTTCTTTGATTTCTATACTTATAAGGCTTTGCATGTTTATGGTACTAATTATATCATCACCTAAAATTTGTTATGTCTTAATCACCTAAAATGACTGGCACATCTTGTAACATGTATCGTAGTTTTGAATGGTTATGGAGCTAGACTTGTAAACGTGTAGTGGCTGGTAAGTATTGAATACCTTGTTGTTTGGTGCATGAACTTAGAAACGAAATCCTTAAAGACACGGTGCGACTCGAGAACATAGGAACTTGTATAGGGATGCCACTTATTCATTTTACGAATCATGCATCTAGGATTACTCAGATCTTCATCAATGGTGGCATGGTTTCCTACTACATATTGTATTAATATTTTCATTTACTACACTCGCACCAGCTAGCTTTGTACTTTGTTGATCCCGCAAGGTGTGTTCATTTATTTGAGTGTAGGCTATGTTGTTATACTTGTTGCTCGCTCCGCTTAGGCCTAGTATCCAGTTGTTGATTTGTTCTGTTGCTATTTAGTCTTGTCCGCCCAGTGCTGGAATGTTTTGTAATAGTTGTAATATTTCCATTGCATTTATATACTTGATAAATATTGGATAATTGTATATATTGGTTTTGTCGTTATGATGCAGGTTGGACAAATACTCTTAATTTCATTTAAATTTTATTGTAATTGGTTATTTTTGTTTTATATATCATTTCAAGAATGTGTTATATTATGATGTTGTGTTTGGTTATGATCCAAACATTGTTTATGGATTCAAATCACGTGTTAGCACTCTATGGGTTCCTCGGTGGGTCAGGGCGTGACAGTTGGCATTAATCCTTCCATATCAAAAGCTAGGGCTGGGCAAGTACGGGTAACCGGCCCAAAGTGTAAAAACCGAAAACCGGACCGAAAATTTAGGGCCCGTATTTATGAGGCCCGAAACCGGACCGAGATGACCGGTTAACCGAATTTCGGGCCGGTCTCGGTCCAAAGAGCCAAAAAAAAATGCTTCTACCGTATATAAAAATAAAAAATAAAAAAAAAATACTGGAACCATACAACAAAATTAAAAAAATTACAAAAAATATTAGAACAAAAAATTATAGCATACAACAAAAATTATATCAAAAAATTACAAAAAATAAATACAACAAATTACAAGATCTGATCATCAAGATCTGATCTGATCTGATCAAGATCTGATTGATCAAGATCTGATCGGATCAAGATCTGATCTGATCTGATCTGATCAAGATCTGATCTGATCAAGATCTATGGAAAGCCGGGGAAGGGAGGGGAGAGGGAGGCGGCTCGGCCTCCGCCTTCGCTGAGAGAGGGAGCCGGTGGATATCCGCCTCCGCCTCGGCTATGAGAAGAAAGGGGAGAGGGATAGGGAAGCGGCCTCCGCGGCTTCGACTGTGAGAAGAGAGGGGAGTGGGAGAGGGAGGCGTCCTCGCTGTCGCTGGTTTCCTTCGCTAATCGCTGGTTTCCTCTCTGAATTTTTGAAAGTTGAGGGGGTTTGAGGGGAGAGGGAGAGGGAGGCGTCCTCGCTGGTTTCCTATGAATTTCTTGGAGTTGAGGGAGTTTGAGGGGAGGGAGAAATACTTAAGTGAAGGAGTCGGGCCGGGCCGGTTATTCGACGGGCTTCAAAAATGAAAACTGAGGCCCGAACCAGAAACTTCGGGCCGGGCCGGGCTTTTACAACCGAAAATATTTTTTTTAATTAAAACCGATCCGAACCGACCCGATCGGTCCGGTTATCGGTTCGGTCTGGGTTTTCGGTCCGAAATGCCCACTCCTATCAAAAGCCATAACAAAAGGGCAAGTTGCCCGTGTCTGTCTTGTAAGTAGTTCGATAAGCACATAATGTTCACGGTACTTTATCTACCAATATGTTCTTTTGTTGTTCCAACCTTTTATTCAAGTTTATGACAATAGTTTTGTTTGAGGACTCAACTAGTCTGTTGCCTTGGGGTACATGGGTTTTGAGAATAGCTGCTTAATAGGATAATCATCGAAGAACTCTCATAGCTTCTCTACCAAGAATCGGGAGCCATTGTCAAAAACGAAGGCATATGGGAAGTTAAATCGGTACTTGGTTCCACAAGAATTTAACGAGGTCGTTTTCACTTACGTGTGGCAAGGGAATGGATTGATACCATTTGGTAAAGTTGTAAGTGGGTAATTGCAAGAATCTATTTCTGCTACTTTTGAGTAGGAGACCGACTAATTAGACCCCATAGAGCAAAGGGTAGAGGATGTAGACGGATTGTAGAAGGCCTGCCGGGGCTCGGATGCCCAAGGCATGCCTCTCGCACTTTTCGCATCTTTTCATATCTTTTGGCGTCTGCCAACATGGGCGGGCGGCCAGTAGTACCCTTAGGTCCAGACTTTCTGAGCCAGACTTCTTTCTCCTGATTAGTTCCCACAATCCCCTTATTGGATTTCGGTGAGTATTTGGTTCAATTCTTTGAAGGCAACACATCTAATGAGGGGCCCTCTCGAAGAAACTTTGTAGAGGATCTCGTCCTGGAGGGTGTACCTCCTAGACTTTCAAATTATCCTGCAGGTTGCGGTTCTAATATCTGATAGTTTCCCCGTGAGTCAGGTAACTTTGGATCAGAGTAAACCAGTTGGTGACCTCTTCATATTCCATGTTCACATCTTCTCCTGGGAATGCTGGCTGGGGGAATGTGTCACTATAGTTCGCTTTCCCTCATGGATCGAGCAGACCAGCTTGGTAAGCCAAGGCATTTACAAGTCTGTTTTCACCCTGGTTTATATGAAAAATTCAAATTAGGTTGGAAAGGTGGGTTATTCGATTGTCAAGTTCCAAGTATTGTATCACGACTGCGTTTCGGGTTGTGAATTTCCAATTTACATTGTTGATTTACAAGCTTTTGGCTAAATTGACCTAAAATCAGGGCCTCATACACAACCTCATTGTTTGTGGCCACAGACTCTAGTTTGTAATCCAGTTCCAACATAGAGTTGTCCGCGTTTACGAACACGATCCCTATTCGAAAGAAGCAGATCCAAGTAGATCTATAGGTAAAGTCTCCTCTACGTTCCTTGGTCAAAGGGATATAGCTCCACGGGTAGTTCCTTGGACTCTATTTCTCCTTCGCGCAACCAAAACAAATCTTCCAAGGGTAAATCCGCTAAAAATTCTACTATCACTTGTCCCATTTCAGCCATATGGACCTTAAATTCTATCTCAAATTCACTAAGGGTCTATTTGGTTGGATGGAAAATATATATGGGAATTGAAACCGTTTCTGCAGATTTCGTTTCGGTAGATTTTGTTTCCTAGGAAGGCAAAAGATTTGGATTCCCATGAGAGATGGGAAACTTAGACAAACTCAAAATTCTTTTCCTATCATTAAATACTCAACCAAACAGCGGAAAACCAGTTGACATGTGAAATTGGATTTCATTTCTCATGGAAATCCAACCAAATTGACCCTAAGGTTACTATCCCACGTTTCCATCTTGAAAGATATGACAGATTTGTCCAGTACAGTTCGCAGGTGAACATTTGTCATGACAACTATGGTATGAAATTGGAGGTAAGGGCGCAATCTGTGGGTGGAAAACACCTTAGCTATATGACTATACTAGATATTTGCTTCGAGCAAGGTTTTGTTTTGGAAGTGGATAGGTTTTTCCACATTTTTCTCGAGTTTGATCAAGATGGAACTTACTGAGAAGTCAGAGACTCTAAGGCAAAGGTATATGTCTTCGCTGTCTATCAGCTTGGAGTGTACAGGGGTGTGCTGATGTACTACTTTAGTTGCCGGAAGGTGGATTCACACTCGACAGTTCATTTTAATTTCACCTCGTTCTTGAGTTGGTGGAACAAAGGGTTGCATCAACCCAACACACCTGCCATCCCAGCCATTTTTTGAACTTGTTCTTGGAATATGGGGGAAGGAATCTCAAAAAGAGCCCTCAGCTGGTCGTGATTAGCTTCTATACCTCGGTAAGACATGGAACATCCCTTGAAATTCTCGGTTGTGACTCTAATTAAAGCGCATTTCTGCAGGTTCAACTTCATGCCATACTGCCTTAGTATTCCAAAGGTAACTCCTAGTTTGGTCAGGTGGTTGGCCTTGTTTGTTCCTTTGACAAGAATGTCGTCAATATAGACTTATCCATGCTTTTCTCGATATGTTCACGGAACATAATTTCTACCAGTCGCTGGTAGGTGGACATTCTTTAGTTCAAAAGGCACCCTTTTATATCAGCAAATCTCATTCTCTGCATAGAATGATGTATTATCTTTCTCTTCCTCTGCCATTGGGATTTGGTTGCAGCCGGAGTATCCATCCATAAAAGACAAGAATTGGTGTCCTACTGCCCGATTGACGAGTTCCTCCACCTTAGGTCTAGAAAATGTCCTCTCGAGCAGGCCTTGTTGAGATTCGTGAAGTCTATGTAGACTCGGTTCTTGCCATTCTTTTGGGAACAACAACTATGTTGGCGATACACTCGGGCGTTCAGGTTACCTAGATGTGTCCCGCGTCTAGTAGCCTTTGGACTTTTTGCTTAATGCCTTCTGAAAAGTGGATGGTCAACTTGTGGCAAACAAACTCTTCTGACTTGTTAAAATCTAGGTTTCCTTCCCCCTTGGGAGTCTTAGGCTTGTCCTTATATCTGTATTGCTTGTCTTTTGGCTCATCATGTTGATGCAACCATCTAATTGGTTTTTGACTTGGACTCCCTCTTCTACTGATCTTATTTTCCACTTTTACTACTACCTCGACTATGTCGTAGGTTGCCTCCAGGGTGTCTGGCTCTTTCTTATGAGCTCGGGTTCCTGTACCAACTTCGAGTCTGAGAGCGAGACAACCTAGTTTCTGGCTGAGGTTGGGAATTTTCATGGCTTCTTTTTTGAATCGGGACATATATCCCTAGGAACTTACCTTTCCTCAGCTTTACTCTTTTCCTCAATGCATGTAGTGCCCGACGATAGTGGACTATAGATTTTTCAAGACCCTGATGGACCTTTTATGAGGTTGTTCAACCACATCATTGGAAGGTCCTTGGAGCCATACGGGAAGATCTTGCAGTTAGACGGTTGTGCTTTGGGGCTTCCCACAAGATCGTCATCTGCTTGAAGTGCAACATGTGTTCATATGGATCCGAGTACCCATCATATATCTAAAAAGTGGACATGGTAAATGTCATCGTAAAATGCATGTTCTTAATCTCAGTAGAGAAATGGGATTGGTGTTGGGATTTAACCAACTATGTGAATGAAAAAGAATAAGGAAAACAAGAGAGATTGTAATCTCTTGATAACACTAGAACTCTGATGTGTAGAGAACTCACTTGATTCACATTGATTGAAACCAAATAATACATGGGTTTAAATAGGACTCACATGACCACTTAGTAAAAGACACATCTCTTAGTAAAAGACACTTAGTAATACTAAAAGACACATTGGAACACCAAAAGACACAACTCTTCTAGAACTAGTCTAGATTAATTCTCTAACATCCCTCCTTAAGCTAGACTATCACCATTCCAAGCTTCTTCTTCAATTTGTTGAATGTGTCGGTCTTCAAAGCTTTAGTGAAAATATCGGCAACTTGATCTTGAGATCTGCAAAATTTCACATTGATATGTCCCTCCTTAACCAAGTCTCGAATGAAATGATATTTGATCCTTATATGCTTGCTTTTGCCATGAAAAACCGGATTCTTTGTAAGTGAAATAGCCGAACTGTTATCACAAAACAGTGTAGGAGAACTAACAAGTCCATGCTTGAGTTCACTCAAAACCCAAATCAACCAAAGTGCTTGACAAGATGCAAAAGCCAGTGAGACATATTCGGACTCGGTTGTAGAGAGAGTCACAATAGCTTGCTTTTTAGATGCCCATGAGATTGCACCGGAACCAATATTAAAAACATATCCGGAAGTGCTTTTACTATCATCAACACTTCCTCCCCAATCACTATCACAATAACCTACCAAACTTGGTTCTTCCACTTTCGTGAACTGAATGTCTTCATGAATTGTTCCACTCACATACCTTAAGACTCTTTTTCCAGCTTCCCAATGATTTTGCCTAGGAGATTCCATGAATCTACTAAGCATACTCACCGCAAACATAAGATCGGGTCTAGTGGAAGTCAAGTACATAAGACTACCAACAAGACTTCTATAAAGAGTTCCATCAACATGCCTATTGTCTTCACATTTGCTTAGCTTCAAACCAGCCTCCATAGGTGTGCTAATTGGTAGTGCGCCCTCCATTCTAAACTTTCTTAATAACTCTTGTGCATACTTCCGTTGAGTGATGATAATCCCATCTCTTTGTTGTTTAACTTCAATGCCCAAAAAATAATGGAGTAGTCCCATGTCGGTCATCTCGAATTCATTCATCATAGTTTTCTTGAAATCTTCATTCATACTTGAACAACTTCCGGTGAAGATTAAATCATCAACATATAAGCATACTATCAAAAAATCATTATGAGATCCTTCCTTGGTGTATAGAGTATGTTCAAATGGACATCTTTTAAAACCATTCTTCAAAAAATAGCCATCAATACGACTATACCATGCCCTTGGTGCTTGTTTAAGCCCATATAAGGCTTTTTCCAAATGACATACTTTCTTTTCTTCTCCAATTTTCACATAACCAGGTGGTTGAGTTATATAAACTTCCTCCTCAAGAAAGCCATTCAAGAATGCCGATTTGACATCCATTTGATAGACTTTCCATTCTCTTTGAGCTGCCAATGCAAGTACTGTTCGAATTGTTTCAAGGCGAGCCACGGGTGCAAATACTTCTTGGAAATCAACACCATACTTTTGTTTGTAGCCTTTCACCACCAAGCGTGCTTTGTGCTTATCAACCTCGCCTTTTGAGTTCAATTTTGTTTTGTAAACCCACTTCACATCAAGGGGTTTCTTGCCATTTGGGAGATCAACAAGTTCCCAAGTATTGTTTCTTTGAATAGCATCAATTTCATTATCCATTGCAAGCTTCCACTTCTCATCTTTAGAAGCCTCTTCAAACATAAGTGGATCGGCATCAACAAACAAAGCAAAATTAACCAAATCATCATCCAAATTGGCCAAATCGTCACCCAAATTGCTACTTGTTTGTTCATAAAGATCTTGGATACTCCTTGTCTTCTTCGAAGGATCTTTTCGACAATTCTTTGGTCTTCTAGATTCTCACCATTCAATCTCAATTGGTTGACAATTGAGATAACCCGATTGAAGTAGTCTTCAATAGTCTCGGACTCCTTCATTCTTAGTGTATCAAACTCCCCTCGAAGAGTTTGTAGACGCACCATCTTGACTTTGTCATCTCCTTTGTATGAAGAATAAAAAATATCCCAAGCTTGTTTAGCCGTTGTGGCTACTGAAATTCTGTCCAAAATAACTTCATCTATTGTTTGCATAATGAAATACTTGGCTTTGTAGTCTTTCTTGCGGTTAGACTTCAACTCGGCCAAGTTTTGTGCATTAAGAGTTGTTTCATCTTCGGGCTCTTGGAAACCAATCTCTACGATCTCCAATAGGTCTTGTGAACCAAATAGGGCCATCATCTTCATTCTCCAATGATTGTAGTTTTTACTGGTAAGAAAAGGAAGTGGAGGTTGGACGGAATTGTTGTTGTTGGACGCCATGGTTCTCTCAACTAGGCTCTGATACCAATTTGTTGGGATTTAACCAACTATGTGAATGAAAAAGAATAAGGAAAACAAGAGAGATTGTAATCTCTTGATAACACTAGAACTCTGATGTGTAGAGAACTCACTTGATTCACATTGATTGAAACCAAATAATACATGGGTTTAAATAGGACTCACATGACCACTTAGTAAAAGACACATCTCTTAGTAAAAGACACTTAGTAATACTAAAAGACACATTGGAACACCAAAAGACACAACTCTTCTAGAACTAGTCTAGATTAATTCTCTAACAATTGGTTGTGTCAGGCAAGGGCATTTTGGAATCGTTTCTCTTTCTTTCTTTCTTGTTGTGCTTGACAAGCAAGTCCTGAAGCGTCTCCACATTCACCACATTGTCTGGCGGTGCAGGGACGGCTGCTTGGTTGGAGCTTAGGGAGGATGCTCATTTCAAGAGGCAAGGTCAGGATTTTGAGTCTGGGCTTAGTGTGGGTCTATAATACTTCAGAATTATCCCTCTTGGGACTCTGCAAGGCCATTAGCCACGTTTCATATGTTGGCTCTCTCGGCCTCATGGGCGGCCTTTTCGGCCATTCGATCAGTTGGTTCTGCAATTGGGCCACGACTTCACATAGTTGATCGGATGTTTCGAGGTTCTGTTGGGACTCGAAGACATCCTCTTAGGTTTCTCCCTCTTTGTACCTTTCTTAGGAAGGCATGGTCTTAGCTTTGGCAGTCCAAGGATGATGCCAAATGTTGAAGGTAAAAAGTAGTCTCGTAACTTCTCCTGCTACGGTCCTACTGTCGGCCTAGAAGGCGAGTTGATGTACCTTCACAAATACCAATCCGGGCTGGTTACTTGTGCGTAAAATCCGACAGTCTAGCAGTGACTGGCTAAGGAGGTAAGAGAGAAATAGTGAGTGAGAGGTTCAAAGAGTGCCCTATTTGGCCAGGAGTTGTTGTGTGTCTGACTCTGGGAAAATGGCCAGGAGTTGTTGTGTGTCTGACTCTGGGAAAATGAGCTTGTATTTATACCTGTTTGATAGTATCTTTGTGTTCGTGGTGGTGATAAGGTTGACTCAATCCAAAAAATTTTGCTGGAAGGTAGCCCCAAGCAAGTTGTTGCATGTCTCGGGCAATGTGAGAATTTACAAGTCGGGAATGTTCAAAATATGCATTATCGACGTTGTTTTACTAGTTGAAGTGCAACTTCATACTTTAAGCGTACTGAAACAAAATGAAGTATGCATGGATCAATGCCAACATGTCATGTTATTAGATTTAGATAATCAATGGGGGTGCACTACGACTTTACCCATATAAGACTACATACTAATGGTAAAGGGGACCTTCGAGTGTGCATGACCATTGTGACCTAAGTTGTTGGCAAATTCATAAAGACCTAAGTTGTTGGCAAGTCTTTAATTGTCTCTGGGATGAAATGTTCATGTCATGTGACCATTGTGGCTTATGTGGAGATGCCCAATGATTAACTTGGGACTCCTTGCTCACGAAGAATTGTCTATAATAAAATCCCCTAATCACAAAGGACCGTCCACACTATGACTTAAGTTAAACCTATCAATCACGTACTATGTGTTAATCAAGGACTATCCATAGTCATCGATGTCCACTAGTTGACGACTAGTCAATGATTAGTCAACGATCAATGATTAGTCCAAGGCCAAGTGAACTAGGTTAGTCGATGGGAAATTACTAACATATAGTGTTTTTATTGGTTGCAAACTTGTATGTATTGTGAGGATTATCTTATTTGTTGCTCATGTCAAGACATTATAATGTGTAAATTGAGGTTAATGCAAGATGGAAAGAGACACCTCCCTCTTCTAAATCATTTGACTTGTTCAATTGATTTAGAATTAGAATTTGAATTTGAATTCTCCCCAAGTTTCCCACTAATAAGTCTCCATGTACTATTAAAGATAAATATCTAGTTAAACCTTAAACCCCGAGATTATGGATTTCCTCCAATGAAACTTCGGCAAATTAGTTTTTTTTAATCTCTACAAGAAATCTTAATCTTTCTTATATAGAAGGGATAACTGGGAATGCTTTATGAATGTGTGAGTTTTAGAGAAAACTAGAATGGATCAAAGACGAAGCTTTGTTGAGATTCTTTGATAAAATCATGGAAAGGAGGGTGACTCCTTATTGAAGCGGTTTACTATTATCTTTGTGAGTAAACGATTCTCTTGATTCCATTTTCTTTTATTTTGCTATTTTCTTCTAATTTGGGATCAAATATTTGAAAAACCGAATCAAGCTTGCTTTTTTTTTTTGTACAATATGATTTATCATTGGGTCGGAAGGTAAGCCATAAACATGTTGATAGCTTGCTTGAATAACATGAGTTGCTTTGAATAAATAGTAGCTTATATTTTTCATCTAAATTTAAGAACTCGTAATATTTGATGGTCTAATGCCAGAAATCTTGTGCACGCCATAGTGTGGAAATCTTTAGTTTAAGTATAATATTTAGGATCTTGGCCTTGATATGACTAACGGTTTGATATCTTGAATTTCTTTTCAATATCCACAAGGGCAATAATATATCATGCATAATGTAGTAACATTTAAGATCTAAATTAGTTTATAAAGAATATGCAAGAAACTTTGCATGCAACCTGGTGGAAAACTAAAAATTAATAAGACATGACGTGAGCCTGAGAATATGCAATAAATTTGGAACGACAATATGGTGAAATACTAAAAAGTTCGATAACTTGAATCAATTTTTTATATTCTGGATATTTTGCTCGTATACTTGTATAATTTTTTTTATATTCAATAACTTGGTTTTATTTTCCCACTTGACCCCAATTGATTTCTTACTTTCAAAAAGAAAAGTAAGCTCCTAAGTATCGTTCTTCTATTTGGAATTAATTTCACCAACCATCAATAGCTTTGGGTTAGAAATTAAATGCTACTAAAATCTTAAAAAAAGAAACTCCTAGGGATGGATTGGATTTAATCAATAACTAGGGATTTCAACATCAAGAAGGTCCATTAACATATCTTGGAGTCCCAGTTTATCAAGGCAGATGTCAGTTTATCATTTTTTTATATCTTGGCGTCGGATAGAAGGGTGGAAGGCGGGGTTACTATCTCCAAGCAGTTGTATTGTTTTTATCAGACATATTTGTGTTCCATTCCGATACCTACACGATTGTTGTAACTTTTGTGCCAAAAGAGGTCCTAGACGGTTGCAGAGTATTATTTCAAACGTTTTCTATGGTGATAATGAAGGGAGAAACAAAAGACGTTGGGTATGTAGTACGAAATTTTGCTTGCCAATTAGGGAAAAAGGGGCTGGCTTCGAGGAGTATGGTACAAGTTGTTAAGGATGTTAACTCTTTATGGGCTGTGTACATGAGGCGTAATTTTTTTCATGGGAAGCAACCAATTTGGGTCTATGATGTATAGAAGGTTTCCTCAATATTTATCCAGGAATTGTTGCAGTTGCATTTAGAGATGTGGCACTTGTCTACTTTGCAAGTTAGTGCTGGAAATTCTAGTTTTTTTTTTTTTTTTAGAAAATTTGTTGGAGAGAGATGTCTTCAAGAAATAGATTATACATGTTCATAAGTAGGATTAGCCTAGCATTAACGAGGTCATTCATAATGGAAGGGGGTTTGGATTGATTGAGCATGTCGAATGCTTTGGAGGCATATAACAATAGATTGCGAATAAAACTTGACAATATTGGATGTTCGAGTTTTGAAACCTAGTGTCGATGGTGTGTTCATAGTAAAATATGCTTTTGAAGCAATGAGAGTTAGATGTGATTCAGACTTTGTTTATGCGAAATTGTTTCATCCCTTTCTCCCAACTAAAGTTTCAGTGTTGCGCTGGACAATTTTGAAAAGAGCAATTCTTGTTGACAGATAGGTATTGGCGTGTGGTCCTTCGCTTTTTTTGAAGTGTAGCTATTGTAGATTTCCAGATATTAAATCGACTAAACATCTCTTTGTGGAAGGCGAGTTGGCAAGGCAGGTTCATTATCATTTTGACATGGTGTTCGGGGTTCATGCACAACGTCTGATAGAGGTTTACTCTTTGCTAAAAATTTGGTTTCGAATAGGTTTAGTAAATTCATAGGGTGAGGTTTTATTTCAGTTGACGCCACTTTCTATTTTTTCGGAAGTTTGGGTCCAAAGGAATGCAAAGTAGTCAGATAAACATTGGAATATCCATTTTTTGATTTTGAAGGTCGTGATTTGCTTCGACTGGTTAATCATTGTTTTATTCCTAAATGAAAAGGGAGAAAGGATGTGGTCATTCGGAAGCTTGGGTTTAAATCAAGCATTATAGGGTAAAAACTCCATTCGTTTTGTATTGGAATTTCCCACCATTAGGTCGGTATGCTCTTAATATAGATGGGTTGGCAAGATGGGATAGTAATTCTGGGGTTAAAAACATGGTTTGGTGGTATAGTTGTGAGGGATGCGCATGGGCACTGTCTTGGGGCCAAAATTTTGTTTTTGGTATGGGTTCGAGCAATAAAGCGGAGACCATCGCTTGTTTGGAAGGGTTGAAGTTTTATTTGGAGTTGGGGATCGGTAGAGTTATTATTCAAAATAATTTCTATGCTGGTAAGAAGATGGTATAATGGAATGGGTGTTCCTTAGTCCTTAGGAAATGTGTGGTGATAAATCTTAGCCATTGCACGTGACATGGAGTTTGTTTTCATTCATGTTTCCAGATAAGTTAATTCAATGGATGATCATTTAGCATCTTTGGCACAAGATGATAAAAATTTCAGGTTGTTTGATAAAGTTACATTGAAGCGAAAACTGCGGGCTCTAGTTATTTGGAATAGAATACATACAACATATATTAGAAAATAGTAATAGGCTAGGTAGATAATGGGTAAAGTCGAAATGTACCCCCATTGTATTGTTTTTCAGCCCGTTTCTTGGGCGTTGTTAATGAAGGTCTGGCATGCCACATGTGCCTCTCCATACCAGAGGTTTAAATAAATAAATAAATAATTCACCATCCATAGCTTGAACCTACTCATCATCTTGTATAGTTTCTACAAACCTAAGCGGATCATAATCTACAAAATTAACAAGCTCTTCATCAAATACATTTCTATCATTGGTTAAATAATGAGACTTCGATGAGGAGGAGAAGGTCAAAGTCAGCTGCAACAATTTCGATGTCGGAGAAAATGAGAGTCAAATGGTGGGGGCGAAGCAATGACAGTGTGATGGGGGAGGGTTTTAATTTCCCCCTTGTGATCCAAATTGACAAAATCAAAACAAAAAAGGTTTCACGCGTTTTATTTGAGGAGTTACTTAGTAGGTGTAAAAGTATTGGTTTTTTGTGGTGGTTTCACTGGGCGGAAATGTAGTGTCATGAAGATGATCACTTTAGGTAAACTCTTCCCTTTTAACGTTGATTTTTCTTCTAGAAATGTCAATTCTATTGAGCAATAGCTTGTAAGTTGTTGCTTAACGCCATGGTGTCCAAAGAAATTCAAGAAGGAATTTGATAAACACTCTCCTCCTTAATCCGTTCGGAGTCCCTTCAAACTATGCCTACTTTGTGTTTTCCAAATTCAATTTAAGGTCTTTAAATATGGAGGGGGAAAAGGAAAAAAATAGATTTTTTCTCATGATAGCTAAATAATATGGTACAAACAACTAGCATAAAAACTTAATCTCATTTATTTAGCACTAGTGTATTACCTGTGCCATTGGTACAACCATACACTTTTCATGTAGCGTGTGGCCATGACTTCGGCATTGCTCAACACTGATCAAATGAAGGATGGAGGGTTTCATTGGAGTAATATGTAGAAACTTATTAGTTGCAAAAGGGAAGAAAATGATAGACACTTCATTACAAAAAATAAATGTTTTATTTGCTAGAAATTTGCATTATTCACATCGAAATTTATAACAAAAGTAAGAAAATTTAGAAAATGGAATACTGACCTGATGCAATCATTTTTTGCTCCCTGCTTTGACCTAGTCCTACTGACCTGCACAAGTAACGCACGTGAGCTACGGACTACCGTTGTGGTGGCCGATGACACTTTGATGCTAAAGTCAGACAGGGATCTAAGGAAGGTGTAATGTTGTAAACAGAGAATTTGTAGCGTACCTTAGCTTACCAACCTCATGTCTTATTTATAGTGCAGGAGTTCTGGTTCGATCAGGCCATCGATGGCGTAGTATAGGAAGAAGATCTTCGTGGAGATTCTTCTCTAATTAGGAGTCGTGCTGTAGAAGGAAAATTCCCTATTAGTCCCATGCTCCTAGTTACGCGGGAGATAGTTCCCTATCAATGGGTAATCAATAAGAAGAAGTTTCCCTGCATGATATGTACTCTAGTATTTCCTTCCTAGTTGGAAATGAGGATATGTTGTAGTTGCCTGTCCGAAGCTGATCTTTGAGATACTTGCCATAGTAGTGCTGAAATCCGTATGAAGTTTGGGGTTCCTAAGGATATGCCATTGTCTGTTCTGAAGGGCGACCAGACGCCAATGTCGCCACCAGTGGGGTTCACCTGCTTGCACCAAGGGATGCTTCAAACCGGAGTACGCTTTTCCTCTTCTGGATGTGATTTGGGAATTCTTGGACTTCCTTAGGATTCCTCTGGCCCAGTTGGGGCCTAATGGACGCAAGATCATCCTTCTCATTCTGATTAGGGCGAAGGAAGCTAGCGTCCACGTGATTCCACGAGTGATCCAGTTGTTGACTTCTCCTCGGTTGAAGAGTAACGTTGTCTGTAAAATGATGTCGCCGACTTGCTTCGTGAATCTGCCAGATGACTTCAAGTTTCGACAGAAGTATTGCTTTTTGGCCCCCGCGGATTCAAAGTATTTCTAGTTCAGGGTCATTCGCTGATGGAGTTTTTATTAACCTAAATTAATAAGTTAATAAACCCTACTTGTAATACCGCAAGTGTACGGTTGTCTAACTAGTAGACAGTGGCAAATACGGGTCGATCCCACGAGGATTGACTAGACAATCGAATTCTAAGACTTATTTGAACTAATTTAGAGTTGGGGGTTACAGCAGATGTAAATTACTAAAATTAAGAGACTAAATTGACATCTAAAATTAAACTGATAGGATGATATGAGAGGGGACCAAGACATCGAATCCACCACAGGTTCTTTGAGATTTGTGTAATCCAAATTATTGTTTTCAAGAATTCACATGACTAACCTAAAGATTAATCTAAGTTCGCAACTGATTTCAGCAAAGGTATAAACATCTAGCATTGCGTGTCTTCTTACGGCACACAATCACAGGTTTATTTTAACTAATTCTAAACCCCTAGCATTGCATTTCTTCTTATGGCACACACAAACACAGATTCAGATTAATTGATTAAAGCATGCTTTGAATATCAATAAAGGGTACTTCTAACTACCGACTAGTCTAGATAATTAATCCGGATATAATCGGTGAAAGCAAATTATTGAGACTCAAAAATCAAATGTGTTTAATGTTCAAGTATAAAGAAAACAATAAATTTAAATACAACAAACTCTAGGAAACCCTGTGGTTTCATCTTCGCCTCGGCGCGGGGTCTAGAAGATCATGATGGTGGTGGTCATAGCATCAATGGAGGTGGAATCCATTTTTGCACCTTCGTCTCCAGCGAGCCGCGCTCCTCGAGAGCTCTTTTTCCCTCTGAACGGCTCCGGTACCTGCAAGAAGACAGAGAGGGTGAGGAATCAACAAGAGAGAAAAATATGCGAAGGAGGAAGAGGAACAAGGATGGTGAAACAGGGAGGCGCTCCCTATTTCCACTACTCCTCGTGAGATCCTTCGTCCTCGAACGAGCTTCGGTCCTTGCAAGAGAGAGAGAGGGCCGGGAGAAGGAATAACAGAGAGAGAGACCGAAGAGGGCGAGAATGGAAGAGGGAGACAGGGCGGCGTCGCTCTGTCACGCGGTGGAACAGGGCGGTGGCTGAGAAAGAGGGAAGCAGGAAGGAGGAGGTGGTGGCGTCTGATGGTGATGCTCGGCGGTGTGGATGCTGGACTGTGACGAGGTGAGGACACGAAAACAGGGGAAGAAGAAAGGAAATGGAAGGTCGTGGGCGGTGTTGTTACGGTGGTTTGCAACAGGGACAGGGGCAGTGGTTGTGTTGACGCAGGAGTTGATGATGTCTATGATGGACAGGGTGTGGCGTCTCCCTAGCGAGCAAGGAAGAGCAGGTGAGGGAGGACGGCGAGGTGACGACTGATGGTGGAGGACGATACAAGGGTGGTGATGGTGGGATGATCGCACTGCCGGTTCTCCTATCGAGCGAGGATTGCCGGCAGGGTGGATTGGCGTGGTGGCTGGAAAAGAGAGGAAGAGAAAATAAACATTGAAGAAGAGCCTTTTTCTCCAAAATGGGGAAGACCTAAATAGGGTTCTCTTATTTTATTGGGCTTGGGTTCTCCAAAAGGCGCTGGGCTTGGGTTTCTAGATTAGCTTTTTGAGTTTGGGCTTAGGTTAAATTAGGTGGACCTAGGTTTATTTGGGTTAGGTTTAGATATGTGACTCTCTACTTTGTACCACCGCTAGAATCGACCAATTGATCATTCCTTAAATTGTCGCCTTAATGTGATTTCATCGTTCACGCTCAAATTCCTACAAAGACATGAAAACGAAATAATTAGAATAAAATATAATAATTGAAACACTAACATATATAAATTAAGGGATATATTATGTATTAATTACGTGAATATCAAATACCCCAAACCTATATTTTGCTAGTCCTCGAGCAAAACAATAAAAATAAAATTTTAACTCACTTTCGCAGAAATCATCGGTTGCACTTACCTTAAACGTGCAACAAGGCTTTAAACCCTTAGATTACCTCTAGTGGACCAGTTATAGTCTCATGAGGGCTTCCAGAAATGTTACCCACAAACATTATGACTCAATAAATTTTCAAAACATGGTAACTTAGTCACTCTATCTATTATCCTCAGAGTAATCATCTAATTGCCAAAATTTTCAGAAAATAACTAACAATGTCAGAAAAATATATCAACGAGTCTAACAATGGTTTAATAGTATCCAAAGGTTAAATAAATTTCATCAATCATTCCCAACTCGAAGTGTGTGTGTGCATGGCCTTATCAACATAACTTTATTTTTCTCAGCAAAGATACGACTAGATAACATTTGAATTGTACGCTTCGACTATATCTTTCTTGTCACTCATAAATGAATCACTCAGAGATTGGTTAGTTATCACTCAGTTTATATGTGAGAAAGAGAATAAATTATGAAAATGCAAATATCTCACATATAATAATCATGAAAAATGGACTTTTAAAAGAATGAAATGAATATGATCTCATGGACATGAATATCAATTACTTTGAAAATGTTGAATCACACGCCATAGTTCTTGTCTATTTAATCTCCACATCTATGAACCAGACCTTTACTTAAGATCAATTAGGTCTTTATTAGGTTGTAATGAGGTTAAGATTTTGGCTAAAAAGAATGGAAAAGGATACGACAAAATTATCTGAGAATGGATACACTCTTTAATAAACACGTGTTGCTCTGAAGAATAAACCAATGTTGTACACCATTAATTTTTCTTCCTTCGAAATTTTTCATCATTTTTTTTCTTTTTTTCTATATATATATTTTTTCGAAGCATCAATCTTTTTTTTCTTTTTTTTTTTACATGCTTTCTCCTTCTGCATAATAAAACATTTCAATCCCGAGGATTCATGGAATATTTAGTTTCAGCTCTTTTTATTTGCCCATTCCAAAAATATATCAATCATACACATTCTCGGAGACATTGGGTAAGGATAAAAATAGTATGAGATATTACTCCCTAACTAGAGTAGGTAATGGAGATGGGGTTAGGAAAGAAAAAGTTCATTTAAAGGCTCCACGGGCTGCAAACGGGTATTTATTATTAGGTAGGCTAAAAGGCTAAAGAACGGTTCAAAGAAAAAAAAATGCCTATATCACTTCTTAAGTTCTAATCGGTATTATGACATCTCAACTAAATAAACCAAGAATTTCTAGTCTAATAATTCAATATAACGTCATTCTCAAAGCAATCAATAAAAGAAACAAGAACAATGAGATCATCAACGAGATAATGCAGATTCAAGAAAAGTCCGAGTTTATTTAATAACCCTCAAGAAAAATAGAATGTCTCAAAACTCAAAAGGGTTAAGTATCCACTATTATTCTAAGGCTTTCTAGTTAATATCTTACTGATTAACTTCAAATTATGCTAACTTGGCTTATAGTGCAAGAGTGGTCGATTCGAAAAATATCATGAAATATATTTAACTTAAAGATAATATCAAACCATATGTTTTCCTATTGATATATAAAAGTGACAAGTGAAAGCATGTATTTCTCAAATTTAAAGGCATACTTGAAAGCACATCCTCTTCATTGGAAATGAACTTAGATTTTGAATGCATTTTCAAATCGAAAAATTTTCACACATTCATAATTAACTATGTATTCAATGGAGATTGAGTAGAATACAATAGTCAATTGTGAAATACATTTCATTTCAAAAAAAATTCGAAGAATGCAAGAAAAACTCAAAAACCTCACCCCCAAACCTAAACCAAACATTGTCCTCAATGTATAAAATGATGATTATGACAAATGCAGGAAAAAGAAAATGTGAGAGTTAGAGTGATATTACCATGGGAAAGTTTTTACCAATTTTGACGAAATCGTCCACCAATGAACGCTCAACAACATAAGAACTGTGGACTCATCATAATAAATTGATAAAAACAATACATGACACAAAAATATATACAAATGAAATAATGAAAAAAATTACATGTATCAATTGTAAGTCAAAATTGTTACGGAGCTAACGAGTATGAGTGAAATTCAACTAGAAAGAACTCGAAAATCAATCCAGACTAACCATAATGACACAACTGAAGCTAGGCTGCCTCCTAGGAGCGCTTGGTTTAACGTCGTCAGCCCGACATATATTCTTTCTCATAAATGATGTGTCATGAAATGACAAGGAAGAACATAGCAAACACTCCCCCAAACCTAAACACTTAGTCCATGATGTTGACTAGATTATATAGCAATAACCGAAAAAGTTGAGGATTCGTCCAACATATAGTAGCACCTACATGCAGCACAACAAAAACTATCACATCCCTAAAATGACGAAGACGCCATGCAAAATCATAGAGAAAATGTAAACGAACCCGCGGTCGTAAAGAAGTCATAGGGATTTGGAGCAGAAAGTTGTCACCAACAGGAATATCCTGCAAATGACTATTTCCTACTCCTAAAAAGGGACATCCTATGTCTGGTATCAAATCGGAAGATTGAATGTGTTGCACAATATAATGGTCAAAATTAAAATCATCCCTTAAGAACAAGGGATCCACATAGGTAGCGTCAGTCACTATTAAAGGGATGGAAAGAGGTATGTCTATAGATATATCAGGTGGTATAGGCTCATCATAACAAAATGAATTGCACAAAGATGATGAGCTAGACAGCTCAACAACACCCCCAAACCTAGAATTAGCACTACCTATGGCATGTAGTCTCTCCAAGGAATACTGAGGATCAGACTTCATGTAGAAGTCACTAGGAGGACATATGTCAAATGGGTCATCATGAACAAGCGAAAAAGGGAATGGATCAGAAAGCCCAATAGTATCAGCAGAAAGGTTCAATTTTGACTCACTGAGTGCAAGGAGTTCCACTTTAGGCTTCCATGTATAACATGGATCCATAATAGGGGCTGAATCAAGCAAAGCATTCACTTCCCTAATGGAATCATCAATATCGAAGTCTAAACCGAAGTGAGTCAAACATGCTGCTAAGGGATCATTTGATACAGACTACAATAAGGAATTCTCCATCGAACTCTCAATCATGTCAACTTCATAAACATCCTCGGGCTCGGGAGGTTGTTGACTAACATTAAAAACATTGAGTTCGACGGTCATGTTGCCAAATGACAATTTCATAATTCCATTCCTACAGTTAATAATGGCATTGGATGTGGCCAAAAATGGTCGACCCAAAATGACTGGAATGTGACTAGAGAGATTGTGAACAGGTTGTGTATCAATAACTATAAAGTCCGCAGGGTAATAGAATTTTTCAACCTTGATAATCACATCCTCTATAACACCACGGGGGACTCTGACAGACCGATCTGCCAATTGCAGTGTTACTCTAGTCGGTAACACTCGCCCCTAAATCCAATAATGCCTTATCTATCATATGATCACCGATAATACAAGAAATAGGCGGGCAACATGGATCCCTATACTTAGGCGGGGTTCTGTGTTGAATAATTGAGTTCACTTGCTCGGTAAGGAAGGCTCTCTTTTGCACATGGAGCTTCCACTTTTGTGTGCAAAGATCCTTCAAAAACTTGGCATAGTTAGGAACTTGCTTGATAGCATCGAGTAATGAGATATTTATGTGAACTTGTTTAAAAATTTCCAATACGTCGTTTACACTTGTTCCTTTCTTTGCCAGAGCTAACCATGATGGAAACGGTGCCCTAGGGAAATAAGATGCCTGAGTGGGGTCAGAGTCAAGAGGCACATCTTGAGAAGATGTGACTTTATCAGCCTCCTTGTCAGATGTAGATGCAACCTGCGTTGACTTAGATGGAGATGCAACGACACTCGAATCAGGCACTTGTACCTGATTGTCAACCTGTTTTCCACTCCGAAGCGTAGTAATAGATTGGACATCTTCATGGTGTGACTCAGATGTACTACCAACTGCGAATTGACCCTTTGGGTTTGGAACAGGTTGACTCTAAAATCTCTCTAGCTCTTTCTCAAAAAAGGACTGAGTAATCTTACTCACAGCTATCTCAAGTCTATTGAGGGCTTGAGATTGGTGTTGAGTCGTGGCTTTCAAACCCAAAGGGAAAGGGCAAGTACCGGTCGATCCACAAGGACTGTGGTTGCAATTAAATTTCAGAGTTGACTTCAACTAATTTAAATGGGGGTTACAGCAATCAAAATATCTAAACTAAAAATCAAATTAAAAAGCAAAATGAAAAGTTTTTAAGAATATGAGAAGGGAAACCAAGGCATTGAATCCACCAATTCAGTTTTTCAAGTTATTTTAATCTAACTTATTATTTTCTAAAGCGAGAAGCTTTAGGGATGAGAATCCCTTGCTTGCATCGATGATGTGATCGTTAAGAACAATTCAGTTTTAAAATCCAATGTTACAATTAACTTCAACATAAATTATAGACTCCTAGCATTGAGTGTCTTACTACGGCAAACTCAATTACAAGTCTAATTTATTAAGTTTCAACTCCTAGCATTGAGTGTCTTATTACGGCACACTCAATCACAAGTCTAACTTAACCAATTAAAACTAATGCTTTAAATATTAGTAAAGAAAACTCTAACTACCGACTAGTCTAGATCAAATCCGATATAATCGGTGAAAGTAATTTACTAATACTCAGAAATTAAATGTATTTTGCAGTTAAGCACATAATAAAATAAAAAGTCAAACTAGAACAAACTCTTGAAACCCAATTGGTTTCATCTTAGCCTTGGCGAAGGGTTTAGCTCTCCATGGTAGCGGTGGTCATCTCTTTGTGGTGTGGTACGCCGCAACTCATCTCCTCAGAATCGGCAAATCAGCAATTCAGCAACTGTGGATGCTCTGAACAGTCCCGTGGGCGCAAATAGCCTCCAGCTTCTTCTACTGTGGTGGTACACGGTTAAAAGGTGGGGTGCAGATAGCACCCCAACCTTTCCTCTTTGATTCGAAAAGAGAGCGAGGCGGGAAACGCGTAGGAGCGCTGTTGTAGGAGCCCGCGAGAGAGAAAGAGATAGATCGGAGGATCCGGTGATGATGGTTGGGTCGGCGCAGGCGTGGTCGGAGGCCAAGACGAAGAGAGGCCGAGAAAAGCTCGGTGCTGGCTACTGCTCGGTTGCTGTTGAGGGTGGTCGCGTGCTGTCCGGCTTGTTTCCAGGTGGCGGAGAGGAAGACGGTGGATGATGGTGGTGCTCAGTGGCGAGGTGAAGATTTGAGGTGAAATAGGGTTGTCACGCCCCTGTTTCGTGGTGGTGGTGGAGCTCGGGTGATGGCGGAGAAGGTGGTGGTTTGTGTGTGCGTGATGATGGGAGAACGCAGACAATGCAGGTGGAGGAGATGGTATGGGGGCTGTTGGCTGGGATAGCCCCCAGAGAGGGGAAGAAAAGAGAAAAGAACCCCCCAGAGAAATTAGGGTTATTGGGTTTTATAGAAAATTAGGGTAATTGTGTTGGGTTAACTACACCCCTGTCTCCGCTCGTCAATACCAAACTGCTTATTATCACCTTGAACTCCGCATTAATCCATTAACGCTCTGAATTTTGAAAAATACAAAATTTAAA
Source organism: Berberis vulgaris (assembly GCA_963556465.1). Taxonomy (NCBI): domain Eukaryota; kingdom Viridiplantae; phylum Streptophyta; class Magnoliopsida; order Ranunculales; family Berberidaceae; genus Berberis; species Berberis vulgaris. Next base: position 52,079,749 of record OY747131.1, on the reverse strand, counting down.
TAATTAATATAAAATAGATTGTCAAAGTGAATAACAAATATAAATTAGGTGGTATTCTGTGTAATAATTAGGTGAATATCAGGGCTTGAGATTGCTGTTGAGTCGTGGCTTTCAACTCAGATATGTCCTTAGAATGCTGCTCAATTATACTTTCTGAGCGCTATAGAAACCGATTAACCGTTTCTTCTAAACTTGATGTGTTGGATGGAGGAACTTGGTTAAGGTGGGGCCTAACAGGGCTAGAGGCTTGAGGAGCCTGGGAGACAACAACAGGTTCCCCTTGGTGTGGGCCATGGGCCCAGGAGAGACTTGGATATTTGGCGAACCCTGAATTGTAATAGTTAGGTTGCAGATTATTGCCAAGTCGCCGCATCACATTAAAAGAGTTGACTTGCTCAGCATAGTATGCAGGATAATCGTTTTGCAAGTCACAATTAGCTATTGAATGACCAGGACTCGAACATGCAGCACAGACTTCAGATGAAGCGTCTGCAAGAAATACAGGTTGACTCGAATTCAAAAGTGCATCTATCTTTTGAGTCATGGTCACAACAACCGTCTCTAACTTTGAGGCAGAAAGGGGTTGAACAGATGTATCTCTAACTTTGTATAGACCGCCCTTATGCCTATCAGACTCCTTTATCGAATAATCTCATTGCTGAGAATTTTCGGAAAGCGTCTCAAAGAATTCCCAAATTTCACTGACACTCATTTGCATTAATGACCCACCACTAGTGGCATCAATCATACGACGGTTTTGAGGGGTTAAACCGTCTTGGAAGTATTGAACTAGTTGCCACTTCTCTAATCCGTGATGGGGACACCTGACAATGAGCTCATTGAACCTTTCCCAATATTCATAGAAATGTTCACCCTCTTTTTGTTGAAAATTAGATAAATCTAGTCGGAAGGCATTCGTTTTTTGAATGGGGAAGTATTTTGTCAAGAATTTTCTTGACAACGCATCCCATGATGTGATGGATCCCGTCTCTAATGAGTTTAAGCACGATTTCTCCTTATCTTTCAGAGAAAAGGGAAATAACCTAAAACTGATCGAATCATTAGAAAAGTTTTGGTACTTCAGGGTAGCGCAGATGTCAAGAAATTCTTTGACATGAAAATAAGGGTCCTCTTTCTCAAAACCATAAAAAGTGGGCAAGAGATGAATAATAGATGGTTTGAATTTGAAACTGTTTGCATTTGTCTTAGGTAAGACAATGCAAGATGGAACACTACTAGGAAGAGGGGCGAAGTAATCCTTAAAGGCCTTCCCCTCAGCCATCTCAGTGGACAAGGATGATGAACCTAAATAGGTAATGGAGACTTCAAATAACTCTTCGAATTCTTGTCGGACAAGTCTATTATTAGAATTATGCACCCAGGTATTCATAAACTAATGGATAACGAAAGTTCAAAGTCAACACTCCTAAATAGACTTCAATTTTTTTTTTTTTATGCAAGCCTAACTGCTATATGAAGATGACCTAACTCTAAAAGATAAAACAACTAAACCCTAAGTGACACCTAGATGATGCACAAACAAAATAAATGGCAGACGACCTTAGAGCTTTCTTTTATTAATGCAGGGCTGATATTCAATTCAATTTACCTAACCGTGGGAAAGGCACGGTAATTTCCTATCATTCCGCCACTACAAAGTTACTCCTACCTCTTTTTCCACTATCTAGCTCAAAGTGAAATGCCAGTTCAAAAATTGTTCCCAGATGGGATATGTTCCTTCACTCGACCACTTTAAGCTATCAAATGTCCAAAGAGGGTTCCTATGAGTGTCACACTAGTCCTAGATAATTATCTTGTTACAAATTTTAAATAGTGAAGGCCTAGGTTCCTAACCCTAAAATAGATGGTGATTAACCTATCCGCGGGAGAGGGCATAGAAGTTTTAACTCAATCCTGCCCCTATTCAAATTTGCATGCAATACTACATAAAACAAGCTAAACACAAGTGATCACACAGAAACCGCGTGCAGATGCGGTGGGTAAAAGTTACCTTCGGCGTGAACCTCTTTCGGATAACTTGCGACGTCGGGTAGAAGAGAGTTTCCTTGCGAATCGCAAAATTTCATTTCGTTCCCACTTGAGCTCCTATGTGTGTGACCGTTGCAAAATAAATGCAAAAAAAATAAAATCAAACTCAAGCAAATAAAACAAATAAGAAAATGACTCGTAACACTATTCCTAAAAAGAAAATTAAACCTAATTTATAAACTAGCAAAAACAAACCTAGATTTTGATTGTACCATTACAATCCCCGGCAACGGCGCCAAAAACTTGATGGAGTTTTTATTAACCAAAATTAATAAGTTAATAAACCTTACTTGTAATACCGCAAGTGAACGGCTGTCTAACTAGTAGACAGTGGCAAATACGGGTCGATCCCACGATGATTGACGAGACAGTCAAATTCTAAGACTTATTTGAACTAATTTAGAGTTGGGGGTTACAGCAGATGTAAATTACTAAAATTAAGAGACTAGATTGACAACTAAAATTAAACTAATAGGATGATAAGAGAGGGGACCGAGACATCGAATCCACCACAGGTTTTTCGAGATTTGTGTAATCCAAATTATTGTTTTCAAGAATTAACATGACTAACCTAAAGATTAATCTAAGTTCGCAACTGATTTCAACAAAGGTATAAACCCCTAGGATCACGTGTCTTCTTACGGCACACACAACCACAGGTTTATTTTAACTAATTCAAAACCCCTAGCATTGCATGTCTTCTTACTGCACACACAATCACATATTCAGATTAGTTGATTAAAGCATGCTTTGAATATCAATAAAGGGTACCTCTAACTACTGACTAGTCTAGATAATTAATCCGGATATAATCGGTGAAAGAAAATTATTGAGACTCAGAAATCAAATGTGTTTAACGTTCAAGTATAAAGAAAACAATAAATTTAAATACAACAAACTCTAGGAAACCCTGTGGTTTCATCTTCGCCTCGGCGCGGGGTCTAGAAGATCATGATGGTGGTGGTCATAGCATCAATGGAGGTGGAATCCATTTTTGCACGAACACGAATCCCGAGAAAAGACTGTTGATGGACTGTGGTAGCTCAGAGCAAACATCGGGGTGCAAATAACTAATTGTTTGAAAAACGGTTGGTTCCCGCCAGAAAAATCGTACGTCCTCTGCGCCTTCGTCTCCAGCGAGCCACACTCCTCGCGAGCTTCGTTTTCGCTCCTCACGAGCTCTTTCTCCCTCCGAACGGCTCTGGTACTTGCAAGAAGACAGAGAGAGGGTGAGGAATCAACAAGATAGAAAAATACGCGAAGGAGGAAGAGGAACAGAGATGGTGAAACAGGGAGGCGCTCCCTGTTTCCACTACTCCTCGCGAGCTTCTTCGTCCTCCAACGAGCTCCGGTCCTTGCAAGAGAGAGGGTCGGGAAAAGGAATAACAGAGAGAGATACCGAAGAGGACGAGAATGGAGGAGGGAGACATGGCGGTGTCGCTCTGTCGCATGGTGGAACAGGGTGGTGGCTGAGAAAGAGGGAAGCAAGATGGAAGAGGTGGTGGCGTCTGATAGTGGTGCTCGGCGGTGTGGATGTTGGACGGTGGCGAGGTGAAGAGATAGACACGAAAACAGGGGGAAAAGATAAGAAAGGGGAGTCGTGGGCGGTGTTGTTACGGTGGTTTGCGACAGGGACAGGGGCGGTGGTTGTGCATGGTTGTGTTGACGCAGAAGTTGATGATGTCTACAATGGACAGGGTGTTGCGTCTCCCTAGCGAGCGAGGAAGAGCGGGTGAGGGAGGAAGGCTAGGTGACGGCTGATGGTGGAGGACGAGGGGGAGGTGGTGATGGTGGGATGATTGCACTGTCGGTTCTCCTATCATGCAAGGATTGCCGGCAGGGTGGATTGGCATTGTGGCTGGAAAAGAGATGAAGAGAAAAGAAACGTGGAAGAAGAGCCTTTTTCTACAAAATGGGGAAGACCTAAATAGGGTTTTCTTATTTTCTTGGGCTTGGGTTCTCCAAAAGGCGTTGGGCTTGGGTGTCTAGATTAGCTTTTTGAGTTTGGGCTTAGGTTAAATTAGGTGGACCTAGGTTTATTCGGGTTAGGTTTAGATATGTGAGCCTCTACTTTGTACCACCGCTAGAATCGACCAATTGATCATTCCTTAAATTGTTGCCTTAATGCGATTTAATCGTTCATGCTCAACTTCCTACAAAGACATGAAAACGAAATAATTAGAATAAAATATAATAATCGAAACACTAACATATATAAATTAAGGGATGTATTATATAATAATTACGCGAATATCATCCGCTCGAGCGGGAGTTCAAACCACTCCATAAATACGGCTTTTTCTTGTAGTTTTGTTGTGCTTGATTTATGCTAATTGTTGCTCGTGTTTTTTCGCAAGATGGTTTCCTACTACTCCTCTTACCCTAGAAGAGTAAAACACTATGGAGGTGTTCTGCGGTTTGTCAATAAGGAACGTGCTGGATGTTATATGTGTTCCCAATTTCGTTCGCAGTGGACTATGGGACAACTAGCACATGGCCCCCACTCTTTATCGAACATAGTGAGTTAAGCTTGAAGATGTGTCCCCTTCTAGGAAAAGGAATGCCGCTGGGGCCAAAGCTCTTGTGCTACGCAGAGGAGCCGTCTGAGAGTTTGCGTCCTTTGTGAGTTTAAAGAGGTCTCGTATCAGAACTAGGTCATCTTCAACACGACTCGCTCCTGTGAGTGAAGAACACGAGTCTGATTGGCCCGTCAGGGTGGAGGCCGATGTATCTGACTGGGAAAAAGACTACCTGCGATTTGCAGGGTTGACGACATGTCGAATCTCAGTGTTGTGTAGATAGAAGCTTTGAGTGAGTGATTGATGAGGTTTACAAGTGTTGATTCGCGCGATACTACTCAGGTAGAATGTTCCCGTGAAGATTCGCTCGTGGTTATGGAGCCTGATTGTTCTGCTAGTGCACTGTCTGAAAGTAGCCATGTTGGCACAGGCCAAGTTTCTTGTAGTCTGCATTGTTCACCATCTCGTTCTAGGTCACAACTCGTGGTGTTAGAGGGTCATTTGGATAACTTCCTTCCTTCTCTTATTCCGGATCCTGTTAAACCGTCTTGCACTAAAGGGTCGGTTGTTCGTGAGAAGGGAAATGTTGCAGATGAGAGCCTCAGAACAGTGGTGACTTCGAAGGGTGGTGACAGTGTGATCCTTGATCCGGGGGAGCTTCATCTGGATGTGAAGATCATCCTCTTTGCGGCAGACTTAATAAAGATGAGCACCCAGGTCTGGCATCGGGAGGTTGACGTGGAGTATGCTTTGAGGAAGCATATAAGTAGGCGTCATAGCTAGCTGATGGATTACGCTCCAAAACCCGAGGATGATACGCTAGAGGGCGTATGGATAAGGGTTTAAAGTACCTTATGCTGGGTATGTCTTACTTGAGCTAGGTGGCCATTATTGGAACAGAAGTCGAGGCAGCTCGTGAGAGGGTGTAAACCACGGAGCGTGTCTTCTCGCACATGCAAGTATTGTATTCTAACGTAATCTATGAAATTAAGCGGCTAAGGAAAAGGCTGAGGAAAATAGGTTGGAGCAGTCAGCTGTGGTTGATGAGACTCAGAGGGTTCATCTGGGAGCCCTTGAGTGTGATCTAGCGGAGGCAGTGTCTGCAAGGAAGCAGCGGCTGAGACACGTTCTGTACTGCGGTCTCTCGCTAAAGAGAATGCTTTGAAGGAGGTTGACTGGGATGCTTAGAAGCATCAATTAGAGTCTGATGTGGAGTTCAATGCTCTGGAGGGCAAGGAAGGTCGAGGACCAGTTCAAATTGGCGACGTATGAGCTTAGTGCTATGAAGAGCAGTTTGGCTACAGAGCAGTCTCAGGGTGATGCGTTGACTGGAAAGTTGGAGTTGTTGCAGCGTGAACTTGCTAACGCAAAGGCGCGAGAAGAAGAGCTTTTGCAGGAACAGGGAAAGTACGAGTTCGGTTGGGTCTTACACGGCAGGTTGGAGCTGCTAGCGCTGATGAAGGTGAAGCATTCGGAATGGGATTTTGGCCAATATAAAAAGATGTCGTATGTAAACTTGTCCATTGCCTTTGCGTTGTTAGACGAAGAGGGCGGTTTGAACCCTGATGCTCAGGCTATGGCCTGTATGGACGTGACCTCTGCCCTTTCTTCTGTTAAGCTTAGCTTTTCTATTTTTGTACCTTCTACTGATTAGAAGTAAACTTTGTGCACTTTTACCCATTTCGCTTTGTCTGTAAATGAAAACAATTTTATCTTGACTGTGTTCTGTACTTGTTTTGTATTCGTTGTCCCTATCGTGTGTTTTACATTTCGCCTTGTCGTCTTACTTTGGCATAGGCTGGTTGGATTGATAGGAAGTTGAATGGTTTGTCTGCTGCTAAGAGCTTGACCGTTTGCACTACAAATGACTCAGTCATTGTGGCATAGTCATGTCCGAGAGTTGGCATGTCACGGACAATTTAGCCGAGGGTTGCGTTACTTGAGTTGTGTCTTGTCTTTAAGGTAAGCTGCTAGAGGCTTATCTTGCTTGTCTGATTTTTCGATTGCGACTGCTGCCGTAGGCGAGTTGTGGTAGCCAAGCGTATGCGTTGGAATGTTTGTACCAAGTCAGGTGTCGTAGCTCGGGCGGACATTCTATGTAGCCTCTATCCGAGCAAAGATTGGGCGATCTTTGTGACGATGTGAGTGGCCTTTGCTAAAAATAGAATGCCAGTTCGTTTGAGTGTGAAGACAGTGATTGAGCTGGGATTTATCTTTGCAGCCGCTGTTTTGAAGAAGAATGGTGGTCGCGTTGCGAGCTGCTTGGAGCTCCCACCTTCCGAACCATCTATGTCCGAACAGAGTGGACTACAAGTTCGTGTATAAGGATTTGGCAGCGACCGTGCTAAAGAGCAGTGGTCCCTTGGTGAGCCATCGACATCAGTCAAGGACTGACTAGTCTCCCACCTTTCGAACCATCTATACCCGCTCATGTGGTGGCTACAAGTTCGAGACGAAGGAATTCGGCGACCAGGCTGAATAGCAATGGCCCCGTGGCAAGCCGTCGAAATCAGTTCGTGACTAACTAAGCTCTCACCTTCCAAATCATCTAGACTTGTGAGCATCAAGCTACAAATTTGAGGGTTTTCACCGGCCACGCTGAAAAGCACTGGTCCCATGGCAAGCCGTTGGATTCAGTTCGACACTGACTAGGCTCCAACCTTTTAAACTATCGACACCCATGCAGTGGGGCCTACAAGTCCAAGGTTGGTAATTTGGTGCCCAGGCTAAAATGCAGTGGTCCCGCGGCGAGCCGTCGGAATCAAATCGGGACTGACTAGGCTTCCACCTTCCAAACCATATATGCCCGCGTAGTGGGGACTACAGTCTGGGGTTTGTAATTTAGCGACCAAGCTGAAGAACAGTGGTCCCGTGGCGAACTGTTGGAATCAGTTTGGGATTGACTAGGCTCCACCCTTCCAAACCATCTACGCCTGCGCAGTGGAGGCTACAAGTTTGTGCTTTGATCAGAAGCTTTCAATGTCGGTCATCATCAGCTAGGCTTACCTGATCTGATTAGGCGATCATTGCACCCTTCGTGGGGCGATGGTCCCTAGCAAATCGTTGTCACTAGGCGTGATATTGCTGATTAGACTCCCACTTCCTAAACAATCAGAAATCGCGCTACGCGGACTAGGTGTCGGGATGAACCAAAATCCATCATCATTAGCCTCGGCTGACTAAGCTTGTTTGGTTTGAGAGAGGTTTTGCCTGCTAAAAAGCGTGTGAACTTACGTCTACCAACTTTGTGCGTTGTGTGGACAAAATTACCTTAAATCATCTAATGATTTGTAGGTACAATCCATGTGTCAGAGTCGATCAGGATTTCGAGTGCTCGTGCCAGGCATGTTATGGAATATTGTTTGAATTTTAGGGTGAGCCAATGGGCCCGTAGGGGAAGGGCTAGGGTTTCCTGTACGATTACGCTACATGTATGGCGTAGATCGCGCGGGGGCACGTGTATGGCATAGGTTGCGCGACGGTTGATTATAGGTTACTCCCCCTCAATTGATGGGGTTGAGTGCAGTGCCATTAATTGGATGAACGTGGTCTGCGCAGTTTCCTTGGGAACTGTCGTCTCCTTGTTTCCCATACGGTATTCAATGCTGACCTCGTTTGGTGAACCATCATATCTATATAATGGTGTTTCCATTCGTTGTAGGCACTATCTTTTGCAGAGCGTATCTCCTGTAATGTTCTTGCTTGAAGAAAATGTTTTAGCTTTTCCAAAGGCTGAAGGGAGATCTCCATCATAGGAGTATTCGAATGTTCTGACATTTGCACTACTTGGGAACGATGATGATTGTTGTTATGCATGGTCACCTGTTCTGGTTGGGCACGTAGTTGATTTGCTTAGATCTCTTAATTTCTTCTTGTATTGCGGATAAGAAGTACGCCTTTTTCCCAAGGGAGATGTCTGGGTGTTACTTCGTGTCGCTGTGCCTGCGTATATGCAATTCTCGCTGCTAACTTATGGCTGATCAAAGTATTAGCGGATGCGTAATGCTTCCGGGGGTGCTATCTCTCAGTCACCCCGGGTACTGTGCATGGGAAAAGTGTCCTCGCTTGACAGCATTGTAAGACTTTGATTGCTTCGTCGCTTGCGACCGTCCTCATCTCCCTCCTTCCGCTTCCTCCAGAGGCGAAAAGCCATTTGAAGAAGTTTGCAAGGAAGTAGGATGCATTTTATGGAAGTCATCCATCCGTTGTATGGTCTATATCGCTATCGGCGGGTCACTTTGTCGAGGTGATTCGACGGAGCAATCGGCTGCTCTGTGCTTTCAGCCCCATCTCCCACGTTGTCCTTGATCTTGGGAAGGGGGCAAGCGTCGTTCGTTTGGATATCTTTGTTGTTGCTTGCGTATAGCTTGCATCGGAGAGCTCACTTGGTCTACTTCGGATACCTTTGCTTTCTTCTGATCTCCTCACGTAGTTGGGTTGTCTATATTTACTCCATGTCGTACTGGATTTAGATGCTTGTAGTATGTAGTCTTTTGTATCCGCCTCTAGGTGCTTGTTGTTACATCTTTCTAGTAATCAATAGAGTTTGTCTTCGTAATTCTTTCTTTATTTCTTAAATGATTACAAATCACATAAGTCATTAAGGATTAAAACTCTACATTGACTATGGAAAAGGAAATAAACAACTGAAATAATCTGACTTTTGACGGGGAGAAATTGCCCCTAGCCCTGAAGTGAATTCGGACGTCCCTTGTGGATCGTTGGTATTCTCAGCGGACTGTTGAGCTTCACTCACATTTACAGAGGTTACTGGAAGGTAAACTTTGTAAGGGTGTTAATCTCCTCACTGACAGAATGTCGGGGCTTCGTATCCCTACTTGGCTTGGTCTCACCGTTCCGTTGTGTTGAAAAACAAATTGTTCCTGTGTCGCTTGACGGTGAGGCTTCTACAGTCATTCCACCTAGTTCTAGTTAAGATTGATCTGCGTGACCCTGTTGGATCTATGAACATTCTATATATTTCAGTGTAGTGTAATGGCAGCCTCGTGCCGTAGGTTGGTCTCCATGTATCGTCCCTTCAGAGTGGTTAGCGGTGTACCTAACACACTAGTAAAGGGTGGAGACTACTGCTTCCATCTGGTGGAGCCATGGTCTTCCCAAGATAAGGTTATAGGTAGACGGTGCATCTACTACCATGAAGTCTAGAAATAAGGCCATTCTCAGTTGTGGTTCTCCTGCCATTATTGCTAACCTTATTTTCCCGATTGGGAAGCATTTCTCCCTGCTGAATCCAATCAGCGGGTAGTCTGAAGACGTCAGGTTCTTTTATTTGAGGTCCATACTGTGGAACCCATTGTAGAATAGGACATTGACTGAGCTCCCTGTGTCTACCAGGGCTCTCTTCACTTCCCACCTTGCGATGGAGACCGAGATGACTAGGGCGTCGTTGTGCGGCGCTCGGACTCCTTCGAGGTCCTTGTCCATAAAGGTCAAGGTGGGAATGGGGCTTTGAATCCTTGAATAGCAAATGCGTATGTCCTTGTCCGCAGGTTGTGTCTGCATATCTAGTACCGCTTGCTTGCGGGACTTGTGCAACTGGTCTTCATTCGGTCTGTCTCCATGAAGAACATAGATTATGCCCGGTGTCTCCTTTTCTATTTCTTTAACTGACTTCCCCCGCTCCCTCGATCGTTCTGGTCACTTCTTAGAGTTCAGAAATTCTTTTAGCTTGCTCTTACGGATCCAGTACTCAATCTCATACCTCAGACTCTTGAAGTCATTGATGTCATGGTTGCCCTCCTTGTGGTACGAGCAGTATTTGTTGTTGTCACACTTGGAGGGGTCTCCGCGCTGTTTCGAGGGCCACTTAAGATCCTCCCAGTTTTTCATGGAGTTTAGTACATCCGAAAGGCTAGAATTGAGGGGTGTCACAACTCTGGATCCAATGTAGTTGGACGCTTTCTCTGGCGGCCAAGGTCTGACTTGTCATCACTACGCTTCCTCTTGCTCTTTTCTTCATCCTCGTCTTTTTCCCTCCTTCTTGTCTATCGAAGAGGAGGGCTTCTTCTCACCTTCGATTTCCCCTTTCACGGTCCTCAACTCCTCTAAGGTAATGTGTTTCTGGGCGCTCTTGAGGAGCTCCGTCATATCTAAAGGGGGCTCCAAGGTGAGGTTTTCGTAGAATTTTCCCTCCTTTAGGCCTACAATGAAAGATATTACAGTTGTGTCATTGCTGCAACCGTCAATGAGTGTCAGCTCGTTGTTGAAGCGAGTGACATACTCTCTGAGCGTCTCATTGGATCTCTACCTTAGAGAGAGTATGTAATGTGGGCCTTTTCGAAAACGCTGACTCCCGACGAATCACGTCATGAACTCCTTTGCCAGCGTCTTGAAGGAGTCGGTCGATCTCGGCGATAGGATGTGGAACCATGTTAGTGATGACTTATTCAAGCTGGTGGGAAAAGTCCTGCACATCACCGACTCGGATCCTTCTTTGAGGGCCATTACATGTTGGTAATGGCGTAGGTGGTCGAATGGGTCGGTGGTTCCGTCATAAAAGTCGAGCTTCGGAGGAGTGAACTTCTTCGGAATGGCCTCATTCATAATACAATCCACAAATGGTGGGATAGAGAGACGGTACAACAAGTCTAGGTCATGTGCCCCTCTGCAGAGGGGGTTCAGAGAGTTGAGCCTATCTACCCTGGCAATCGGCTCTGCGTTAACCGCGCATCCTCCTCTAATCCAATGGGAACTAATGGGGGCATGACTCTCCTGTGCTTACTCTCTAGCGTCCTCCGGAGATGGAGGCCCATGTTGCTCCTGGTCTCTATTAGCAGGTGGAGGATTTTGTCGGGCGAGAGTTTCCATCGCTTTGGCGATATGTTGTTTTTGAGATGACAACATATCTATCCTGGGGTCTGTCGTTGCTGTTGTCGGCGGGGGGGGGGGGGGGGGGGGGGGAGGGGGGTGAGTTTGCTGCCCATGCTTAACCGGAACCACTAAAAGTGGCGGTACAGTGCCAACCAGGGCGTTTGACGTGTCCCCTTGTTCTCCGTTGTTGCATGATCTCGTGGTCACCATCTCACTGTATCTCGAAAGGAGATGATGTTAGTGAAAGGCTAAGAACTTTGTCGTTACCACAAACGGCGCCAAACTAATTCAGTCATTTTCTACTCCCTGTTTTGACCTAGACCTGCTGACCTGCATAAGTAATGCACGTGAACCACGAACAACCATTGTGGTGGCTGATCGCACTCGAAGTTGAAGTCAAACAGGGATCTGAGGAAGGTGTAATGTTGTAAATAGGGAATTTATAGTATACATTAGCTTACCAACCTCATGTCTTATTTATAGTGTAGGAGTCCTGATTTAACCATGCCATCGATGGCATAGTTTAGAAGGAGATCTTCTTGGAGATCGTTATCTAATTAGGAGTCGTGCTGTAGAAGGAAAGTTCCATTTTAGCCTGAGCTCCTAGATACGCGGGAGATAGTCCCCATTAGTGGGTAATCCGTAAGAGGAAGTTTCCCTGCATGATATGTACTCTAGTATTTGCTTCCTAGTTGGAAGCGGAGAGCTATTGTAGCTGCCTGTCTGAAACTGATCCTCGAGATACTTGCCTTAGTAGGGTGACGTGTATTGAGGATAGTTGTGAGACACGTGGGCGTAACGAGCTGTAAGAGTTTTGGTCCGTTAATGGACTGCATTGGGTGGGCTTAATGTCGCTTGTGTCGGATCAGTGTTTGGCTGACGCTGGGCCTGTAGTTCCTCGAGATCATCATGAGACGTATATGGCTTAAGGATGCGACCATTTTGGTGTATCATCATGACTTATACTCAAAAGTGAACGCCATGGATTACGAATAGCAAAAACACCAAATTTAATCATCACAATTTTGTCACAATGAGTATAAAATGAACGCAAATGGTGTACTGAACCACCATCATGTACATGAACAACACAATACCCATCTAATAAATTGAAAATTCATCGAATTTGAAAGGGAACCAAATATTGTACTAATTTTGAGACATTAGTTTAAAAAAATTACACACACCAATTTTGCTAGTATGCATTAATATGGTATAGGTTTCCTAAAATTTTTTTTTTTTTATTTCAACTTGGAACCGAACTTGATGAAAATTTTCTAATTTGGTGAGGTATTTTCAGAATACCAAATTTGATGACTTAAGGTTGTAGTACAATATAGATTATTAGGGGTTGCGATCAAATAAATTATGTTATGGGCTTAAGTTTAATTTAACAATGTTTCATAGGGGCTATTTTTATTGTAAAACGTATGAAATGTGGAGGGCAAAATGGGATATTGAACAGTCAGAAGTAAGAGCATGTTTATAGTTTTTAGATAATTGGGGGTTCAAATAAATTATGATAGAGGCTTATGTAAATTAATTAATGTTTGAGAGATGATGATTTTGATTGTAAATAGCCTGAATTTGGGAGAGCAAAATTGTAAAAATACTATAATAGTGTTTTTATAAAAAGGCCCCAAATACCCTTTATTACTATTCATCCACTAATGATTTTGCTCGTAAATATGAAGAATTAGTGAGGGCATATTCAAAATTCTGAAAATCTTGACACATAAACGGACATTCACGGTTCCTGGAATAGTGAAATCAAACTTTCATTATAAAAGTACACTTTGTGCACTTATATTCAATATTTATTTATTTATTTAAAAATTAATAAATCAACTTTAAATTTTGGGTACTCGAGAACTATGTTTTAAAAAAATACAATTCGTAAGAATAAGATATGGTGTTTTAAATATTATACATCATAATGTATATTGTTTGTAACTAAATATGAGTTTATAAAATTTTGAGAAAAATATTATCTTGTAAAAATTTAAAGAAATTTTAGTTAATGTAGAGCTTATAACCAAGTATTTGACTATGGGGTTTTAAAAGTATATGGTGGGACCCATCTACAATTTTCATACCCTACATGAATACAGTGGGTAAGGTCGTCCAAGGTCATCCGCATGTATTGAATCACTTTGATTATTTATTGAATCACTTTACCCCTAGAGACGTGTTATCATGGAAAAATAAAGGATGGCAAAATATGTAATTATAGAAACAGTGCAGTGGTAGGAAAAAGATATTTCAATGAAAATTTGTCTCTCTGTCCCGATTTTCATTACATCTAATTTAAATGACAAGTGGCAAAACTAAAAGTTGAATATTAACTTTACAGAAATGCCCTTATTGCAATTTGTTTTATCCTTCTTTTGTTTGAGCAAGATTGTAATTATTGTTTTGCTTTAGAGCATGTTTAGAATTTCAAAGAGTGATTCTATGTGTCGAGGGAAAGGGCGAGGAAACCAGCGAGGAAAAGGAGGTGGCGGGGGGTGAACCGTTCACCCCCCTCGAGATGCGCGCGCCAAAAAAATGGGCACACATCACGAGGGGGGTGAACGGTTCACCCCCGCCACCTCCTTTTCCTCGCTGGTTTCCTCGCTCTTATCCCTCGACATTTAGAATTTCCCAATTTCAAAATATTGAAACATTTACGGATGCATCACTGTGTGCAGAACGGGTAGCTACCTGGTTGTCAGTAATGGCAGTTCTAATAATATGATGAGTTGGAGTAATTCTACAGGGCGTGGTTTGCTGCCTGGGGGCGAAAATACAATTTTGCCTCCCCTCTTTAAACACCTTCTCCAAAAAGATGTTAAAAAAGGGGGGGGCAAAATTTTTTTTTTGCCCCACCCAGGCAGCAACCTCGCCCCTTTCCCAGGCCAGCTAGAATTGGGGATGAGTTGAAGTGAAGTTGAGAAATGAATTTCTTACCTTATGGTGAACCAATGTTTATGCCATGAAGACTATGTATGATGGAAATAGGAAAGAAACAGTTGTGTGGAGACTTTGGCCATGTTAAAAATTGTTTCGTTGTGAATCTGCCCAATATTCAAAAGGATGGTCGTAAAGTGGGAGAGCATATCTTTAGAAGTCTCAGGATGAGCCTTGGCTTGAGTCCACATGAAATGAAAAACCCCGAGATAGAATGGGGGATGGAATTAATCTTGCTTCAGTCAATGGGAAGGAGGGAAATAAGCTAGAATCTAATGTTGATCGGTCAAAGAAAGAAAATATGCATGATATCCTCCTTATTCTTGTGGTAAAAAATGCAAAAGTCATCAATAGGCTTGTGTAGCCTTAACCAGGTCAGTCTTGGTCGGAAGAATATTCTGATTGATTTTCCAAATAAGGAGAAGAGTGTAGAGAGTGTCTTTGACTCGCCAAAATGCATGGAGCTGGTAGTCTCCAAGAGAGAGGGAAGCAGGGTGAGAAGTGGAGCTCTCTAGGTGTTCCTTAGTGAAAGATTGGGTGACACTTTTAATAGAGAAAATTCTTTTTTTGTCAAGGAGCCAAATGAGGTTATTAGGAATATTCGTAGGACGATTGACAATATCCTAAATATCTCTAGTCACAGGTTCTGGGAAAGGGTGTTAATGAGATCCGCGTCCCTAATGATGGTATTCCTAGGAGATGAGATCCAAATATTCGGAATGATTGTAGTAAGCGAGAGCCTTGAGATTACCCCTCTAAAAAAAGGAAGTAGGGAAGGGATTTTGGAGATTTGGAATATGCTCGTAGATTTAAAATACAAGACTTAAAGTTGATGGGATCAGGAGTTGTGAGGAGAGGAAATAGCATTCCACAAGCTTTTTGCCACTAGGGCAAGATTTTTATTCCTCTTAGAAAGATTGTTGAGCCCCCAATTGACAGGGCAAGGAAATGTGATCCCATGAGCATATATGTTTGGCCAAACCATCAGTCCCCCCCACCCCCCACCCCCCCCCCCCCCCCCCCCCCCCCCCCCCCCCATTCCACTAGAAATTTCTAGCAAGGTGATCAATTTTAGTGGAAATGACACAAGGGAGGAGGAAAGTTTCCATGGTGTAGACTGAGATAGAGTTAAGAAATAGTTTAATCATTATGGTTTTACCAACTTGGGAGAGGACTTTGATTTCTATGTTGATAGTTTGGCATTGACTTTATCAACCAAGACTTGAAAGTCGTTGGTTTCCTTTTTGACAAAAGCAGAGGGTTTGATTGGAGGAAGGGGGGCATTAAGTAAGACTCGGAGAGATGAAGTAGACACACATTGTGCAATCATGTCAATCCATCCCTCAACAAAACCAAGTTGTCTGAAAATTTGAAGCTAAAAGGAAAATTCAAACCTATCATAAGCTTTGGCCATATCAATTTTTATAGTCATCCAACCTTGCTTCTGTTTGTCAAATTGTTTCATCTGTAAAAGGTCTCGTGGCTAGACTAACATTATCCGCAATAGAGTGACTTTGTAAAAGGCTTCTTGATTGGGAAAAATGATATTATTCGGTAGAGGTTTGAGTCTAATAGCCAGGATTTTAGAGATAACTTTGTAAATGATATTACAAAGGCCAATATATAGGTCGAAATTTATCAAGCGTAAAATGGCTACCTACCTTAGGGATCAGAGCAATGAAAGTTTTATTGAGCTTGGGATCCAATTGTTTGGTTGTAAAGAATTGTTATACATCCTCAATCACATCTAGTTTCACGATGTCCTAGTAATATTGTAATATTTGAATTGTTATACATCCGCGCCAGGGGCTTTGTGACTCCCCATGTAAAAAATAATTGCCTAGAGCACTGGGAATATTCAGAAGAGCCTCATTGTTCTCGGGAGATATGATCAAGGTGAACAAGGAAAGAATATTAGGATCAGAGACAGGATTGAAAGATGTTCACAAAATAGTTATGGAAAACTGCGCCAATTGAGGTTGGGTCTGATTGCCAATTATTTGAATTATCTTTCAACCGGAGAATAATAATTTTTTTTCCTGAGAAGAAAGGTAAGGTGAAAGAATTTAATACTCTTATCACCTTTACTAAGCCAACAAGATCCAGATTTACTGCGTCGAAACATATCTACCGGTAAGAAGAGTTCGGAAAGTTGTTCTTCTAACAAAGAAATGGTAATGGAGTTATCCTTAGAGGGTTGTTTATTCTGGAGATCATCCAAGGATTTGGGTTTCCACAATGCAGATCTGAATGTTTTTGAAATCTCGTTTGTTCCACCATCCCAAACAGTAACTAAGCTTTTTAGTTTTGAGATGAAAATTGCGAGCATGACTATCATGTCAGTGAGGAGTCCAAGAAGCTTGGACCACCTTGCAACATTGAGGGTCTCTGGTCAACATGTGAAAGAATTTGAAAGGTTTGGGATTTTATTGTGATTGGAGTTAACTTGAAGGGAGATAGCTCTATGGTTCGAAGATGAAGTATCTATCGTCCGGGCCAAGTCAGAGGGGAACAATTTCATCAAATCGGTGGACACCAAAATACGGTCAAGTTTTTCCTTTATACCATGTCTATCTTGACACTTATTATTCCAGGTAAATTGGAAGCCATGAAAAAGGAAATCCATGAGATTATGAGTGTCAGTAAAATTTCGGATATGGATAAGGTTTGAGCTAGTAGGCCTATTGCCTTTAATTTTGTCCCCCAGGGTTAAGGATATCATTTAGGTCTCAATAATCATACCCGACAAGGTTGCAAGTTACAAATGTCAGACATAGCATTCCAGAATTGAACCTAAAGAGTTGGATTAGGTTTTTCATACACAAAAATAATAGACTAACTGGAAAAAGCATAATAGTCATCAATATTACAGTTAAAGTAGTATTTGCATTAAAAAAAGAATATTAATATGAATACCTTATTTCCATAAAAGTGATATGCCTTCAAAGCGTCCCTGATGTTAGAACCCGTCTAATTGTCGAGGAAAACAGCGAGGTACCCCACCAGGGGGAGAGAGGGAGGGAGGGAGGGGGTGGGGTAGGGGGGGTGAGCCATCCATCTTTCCCCGAGATGCTCGCTTGACTTTTCAACGTACACATTATGAAAGCTCAAACACGCATCCCGAGGAAATGGACGGCTCCCACTCCCCCTGTGGGGTCCCTCGCTGTTTTCCTCACCATTTCCCACGATAGTCAGAATTTTTCCTGATGTTAAGCACGTGTTGTGGACCTTTCTGCTAATATTAATATGAATACCTTATTTCGTTAGCTGATATTAATATGAATACACAATCTTCGTTAGTTGATAATATCATGGCTTGCATGTTGATGTTAAGCATGGCAAACGAAGATTGTGGACCTTTCATTCTTCTCGAGAAACGTTGGCCATTACATCAGTTGTGGTGGTGAGAAACTGTGTCGAACTAACTGCCTGGTGAGTGGAGGACTCAGTGATTGGAGAGATGATGGTTGATGCATTGCCTTGTTAAACTGATGTTCGTTTGTTAGAGACCATTGGCAGTGATGAAGTCACCATAGAGTTGTCTTGGTTACCTACGCCCTCTTCAAGTTGTAGGAGTTGGGCTTGAGTAAGTTGTTGTGGTTGTTCCGTGGTGGAGCAGGGATAGCAGCTGAGTATGCATGATGTTGCCATATTGATTTGGAATGAGATTATTGTACATGAAGTTGGGGTGAAAGTATGTGAGCATCTGGTCGAAACTTGGGTGAAGCAAGTCTAGGGCAGAGTTATTCATCAGTTGGGAGGTCTCGCTAGGATGAGTGATTGTAATTAGTGCAGTGTGAGATGGGATATAGAGGAATGATGGATTGGAGTGGGGATCGATAGAGAGAGAATGACTGAGCTTGGGATGTGTTTTGAAGAGGTATGAACTAGTTTAGTTCAAAATGGGGAAAAGGAGAGTTGAAAATTTCCTAATGTGGAAGCAGATCGGTGTACAAAGAAGCTAAGAGGCTGTTGATATCCGTAGTTGAAGTTTGGTTCAATGGGTTGAACCCATAGAATAAATTGCTTTGGGTATTATCCAGAAAAGTTAATGGGTTGCCTGGATTGGGTCATGAGTGTTGAGCAATTAAAGCCTGAATTGAGCCCAAAAGGCAAGAAACCTATGTGCTGATCCTGTGTATCCGTGGTTGAAATAACTGATTGTGACAGGGTGAAGATGGCCGTGAGATCCATAGAGGTGTTGTGTGGATCACTTGGATCAATTTGACTGATCCCATGCTTTTGAGTTGGGAATAAGGAGAGACAACCGTCTACATTAAATGCCAGTGGGGTGCTTGGCAGACTAGTGTTCCATCAGAAATTCTAGACAACTTGGGTCTGCTGCCTGGATTCCTTGCCTGAGGGAGGGCAAAATTGTATTTTTGCCCCCCAGGCAGGGAATCCAGGCAGCATACCCAGGCCCTGTAGAAGTGTTGGTGTTCCATTCACTGAAGGCTTTGCATTTAATTGTAGATAAAACTCGCCATTGACTTTAGCTGATATAGCTTGCATCTCAGCCAGACGAAGGAAGACCGTGTTGTCATTGTTTGAGATCACTGAGTTAGTTTTGACTGGAAAATCGTGGTTATGTGTTAGTGAAACATTAGAACTCGACGCAACTTGTGGTTTGAAATAAGTTGATGATGACTCATTTTTTTTAAATTGACCTTTCAGAGGAGAGGGGCAACTATGGGATGTCAGACCTTTATTACTTGATAAAAAATATTTTACACAATTCGGAGGTACATGACGACTTTACCTGAAAAATAAAAAAATAAAAAAAATTGGGCTTAAACCAAAGAAAAAACAAAATAAGCATTGGGGCCAAAACCAAAAGTTTAAGGGCCTAAGACAACAAAATCAAAGCATAAACTCTTAAAAGATAAGGGAGTCTTCTCTCCAAAAGCTCCGAGGCATCAAGGCTTGTTTCAAAATGATCCAAGAATACAACTCTAGCACACTAAATGGCAGCCTAGTTGGCCGACATCTAGCTTTCCCAACCCCATGGCAATTCAATACCAGTTAGAAAACACCAAGCTAACTTCCTGAAATTCATAAACGCACAGCCTGTCATCTGCAGTTGATCCCTCCACTGAATAACCTGCAACATAACTCTGTAACGGCAAGCAAACATGCTCTGTTTAACATAGAAACCGGTCTACTATTGGCCAGACCATATTAGTATGTAGATCATCAAGCAATCTGTGATTTTTTGGACAAAAGGAGCCAAGCCATGTCCTCGATAAACATAGACGTCTTTAGTCCTATCCAAGACGCAAGTACACAGTATGACATCTATCCAATCTGACCAAACCTGCAATTCTACTCGGGAGGTCATGTTAGCCAAAATTTCCTTTGAGCCCTTCATTTTGCGCCCTATCCGCCAAGGCGTCAGCCACACCATTAGCTTATTTGTAAATTTGATTACAAATCACATCCATTTGTTTTGCCAGATTTTTAATAATTCTCCAAATATTCTCCAATTGCCAAAACATTTTGTAGATCTCCCAGAACCAACCACGAACTAAATCCGAGTCCATTTGAACAATTACTTTCCTGTAGCCCATTCTAAAGCATAAATGCAAGCCTTCTAAAAGTAAGCGCCTCCATTCTGTTAGTAATACTTTTACCAAATACTAATTGTTGAGCAGCCATACATAAACCCCTAGCACATCTGATTATCACACCTCCCGTTGACTAGTTTTTCCTTGATGATCCATCCACATTTAGAGTCACAAAACCAGTTGGCGGAAAAAAACAAGTATACAATTTTGTTCTCCTTGCTAATCACCAGTGCAACTGGAAGACCCAAAACCCCCAAGGGATCTTTGTTAACACTGATTTGTTTTGGGGTAAAAATATAATTCGCCAGTTTCAATCCCCACCTAACATTCATGATCACACATATATGATTCGGGTAGCCATATTAGTAAACGCATTTACACCTCTGTTTCCATATTTTTCATGTACTAAAAATTGGGGTAAGAAAATATAACAAACCTACTTGAGTATAAATAATGGCTCTACGAAACCAAGCAGACAACATCATTGGTATCTCTACAGACCTCCTCACATGAACATCAAAAACCCCTTCAAAGTGCCTCCAAACATATAAAAATAAATGTTTCAAAGTTTTTGTATTAGGATTAACATAACATCTACATCTCGAGGCTTAACTAAACCCACACCTATATAGTTCCCCATCCACAGGAGCGCCCCTCTGCAGTAATTTCCACTCAAAACCCGAAATTCTAGATGGCAAAACAAGATTCCAAATCTTCTTGTTAAAAGCTTTTTCTTTACCATTGTTTCGTAGCAACTCATAAGCCAAACGAATACTGAATAAGCCATCCGAATCCGGTGTCCAAACACATGTATCATCACAATGTTTCTTTCCCTTAATCCTGTCCTCAAAAAGACTAATTGCCAGCCCTATAATGTCAGGATTAACGTCTTCGAAACCCCCATTTTTCACTTCCCTAACAGTACGCCATTTCCCCTGACTGACTAACTCGCCTGACCTTCTAAACACAGCTACTAAATTTTGGTTTTCTATAAAGAAACTAGAGTCGCCTCTACCAATACGCCAAACAATGTTACCAACAACAAAGGATTTACACATCATGACCTCCTTCATAAATGGGGATTCCACTTTTTTCTACTTCCCACAACAAATTTATACTAAGCAGGCTCCATAACGCATTAACTTGAAAAGCCTTAATAACCACTGACAAATTCCTAACACCCAATCCTCCATCATCCTGTGAGAGGCAAATCTTATCCCATGACACCCACTTTTTCTTCGAGTTCCTTTCACAATCACCCTAGAAAAAGTCTGCTAACAGCCTCTGGATCCTTGACAGAATTTTCTGTTGCACACATATGGCACTTAAAGTATAAACATGGATAGAGCTAAGTACATGCTTAATCAAAATCAGTCCCCTCCGAGATTGGAGTTTCACATTCTATCCATAAATGCGCCTTTGAATTTTGCTTACCATTTTTTCAAAGAAAATTATTTTACTTCTTCCTTGGAAAATAGGGACCCCTAAATTTTTCATCGAAGACCCTTTGTATTGAAAACTTGTCTAAGTCTTTAATGCTACTAGTCATTCCGCTGTAGCATTTTCCTCAACCATAAAAGGGTTTTTTCAATGATTCTTTGACCTTAAGCCTTACAATATCTCTCCAAAATTTTAATACACCCTAAAACTGAAGATTTCCTGCCATTAAGAAAAATCAACGTGTCGTCTGCATACAGAAGATGAGTTATAAAAGCCTATATCTCCCATATTGAAAGCCACTTTAAGCCCCCTATTGAGAACCTCAAAAGCAATGGTAAACAGCAAATGAGAAAGATGATCCCTTTGTCTCAACCCTCTGGAGGATTTGAAATAGCCATTATATACCCCTTGCAGCAAAACAAAAAATCCGCAATTAGATATACAATTAGATATAATATGACATACCCTATTATTAAAACTAAATCTTCTGAGAACCGATAAAAGAAAAGTCCATTCTAAGCGGTCATAAGCTTTGTCCATGCAATCTTGAACACCACATTACCACCAAAGGCCTTTTTAAAGATATCTCTAACCAACTCCTGAGCCAAACCAATATTTTTCACAATAGACCTTCCTCTCACAAAGGCCCCATGTTCCTGAGCCACCATCACTGACAACAAATTGGCAAGTCTATTGCAAAGAATTTTACTAAATCTTTTGTAAATAACATTGTAAAGACTAATAGGATTGAAGTTTGAGAAAGAACATGGAGCATCCAGCTTGGGGATCAAAGCTATCAAATTAGCTGAGAAAATAGAAGGAAGAGCCTCACCTCCAAAAAATTAAACAATCGCTTCCCACATATCAAACCCCACCATCTCCCAGCAAGACTGAAAAAAACCACTACTAAAACCACTCGAACCAAAAGCTCTATTTTTCGCGATATCAAAGGCGGCTTGTTGCACTTCTTCCAAAGTAGGGCTTATAATTAAGGCGCCACAACTTGATCTAGAAATAACACCAGGAATGCAACCAAGCAATTATGTATTGTAACGCCCCGACCCGCCACGGGAATCGCAGCGTGCCGATGCGTGAACTAACCCGTAATACAGGTGGATCGTAATCGGCCACAACATCATAATATAACACCTTCTTGATAAGAGAATGAAACAAAAATAAAAACTACGATAAAAATTTGAACAAAATAAGAATATATGATTCGCCCCGCCAGAGTCATAGCGACAAAACCAGTATTCAAGCATCTAGTATAGCAAGGTAATACACCTGATAATACAGATGAAGCAAAACATACCCGTACAGAGTGGACACGACCAAACAGCACAAAACGTGCCTACAACGGAAAACGGGGCCTAAGCGCCACGATCAGCAGGAACGCCAACACTGCCTGCACTCCAATTGAAGCACACCCGTTGCGGGGTCAGCAAAACACAAAGCTAACTGGTGCGAGCGAACTAAATACAAATAACAGAATACTATACAAGAAAAATTCATGCCAGACAATAAATGATAAGTAACAAGTTCTAAAGTATAAATCACACCGTGTCTCTAAGGATAATATTTCTAAGTTCAAGCAACAACACAAGCATTTCAGATTCAACAATAACTACAAGTTTACGATATATGCTGATCATTACACGTGATTGAAACATGGTAAATATCAAGCGATGAAAATAAAGACAATCTCATAGTTCTTCATAGTCTCCTAGGTATAGCAATCAAGTCGAAACCAAAAATCTTGTAAAATTTTGTGTAAGTGTCTCATATCGTAGGTATCCGCATACCCTACGAATGTGTCTCACCCATACACATCCCACAACGTGCACCAGTACCACTTCAGGTTTGTTTGTATCCTAATGGGGTGCCATTTGCCAGGATATAAGCTCAAACATCCCGAACGACTGGCCTAACACGACCAACCTAACACAATCAAACTCAAGCGCGCTGGGAGGGAAATCGATTAATCTCCAAAGCACGTCCTCCGGGACCCGTCCTACTGCACTCTATAGTGGCAAGTGCGTGCGGGAGCTCACCGCACCTCAGCAAGCTTACCACATGCAATAGCGTCCTCAATGTCAGGTGCGAGTCATCTCAAGCATTATCCAACTCACGATGCGAGCAAACTCATAAGCATCGGCACAACATGCATTATAGCGGGGTAAAGACACTTACACTAACATCCACATGCACAAATGATCAAAGGTAACAGACGTGCAATCATAATCAATTCGTCAATTTTTATAAAACCACGACTATGCCAGGGTCCCAACATGACCCAATTCACAACGATAAATTTATTCGAGTCGATTATCATACATGCTCAAGACTCGGCAATCCACGGTAAAACATGACATACTATGCAAACTCAAAATGATGCATACAAGTCCAATGTCATTATACCAAAGCCTAATCACACCAAAATTCATTCACTATTCCATTTCATTCAAGTATATCATGCTTTCAGAAAACCCAATACGTATTTCATTCACAAATAACCAACACAATCATCGAAATATCTGAAAACCCCGAATTTCGAATTTGGATTCAACTGTACACAATCGACGGTATGATGTAAAACTTAAATTCAGGATTTCAAATAATTATTTTTCAAAATAAATATTATAGTTCCACTCACCTGAGCGGAATGGGTTTTCACAACCCAATTCCTACCGGTCGAAGCTCCTAACTCGCAAAACAACGAATGCGGGACCACGAAAATTTTTAAAACTGCAAGGCGGACTCGAAGGTGAGCAAACTAGCCGAAAACTAGAAAAATAAATAAATTATAAGCGGTGCTTGACTGAAAGAAAAACTTACAGACAATAAAAATTTGGCAAACACCTCGCCGAAACCCTCCCTACTTCGGTCTGATCGCCTCCGAACAGCACAACAGGCTTCAAATAGGTCCAAGCACACCTGAAAACACGGATTGGCAGCTCACCCACGCGCCCAAAGAACCCTCAAAATGGAGATGCACCATGGATTTTTTTCAAAAATCCGGCCAACCCCGAAATCATCCTTGCATGTCGGGTCTACGGGCTCCAAATGACACCACCAAGGCCCCTCAACGCCTGATCGGAGCTACGAAAACCGATCAAACAAGCCAACACCAAATAAGGCCACACAACATCTGAAATTCGATTTCTTAAATGAAAAACCGAAACAAGAAGGAGAGGGGAGAAAGAGGAAGAAAAATGAGAAGGAGGAAGTGAGATTTGGGGGAAGAAAATCGACAAATCCGACGAATTTCTCGCTGGAGACGAAGAGGATGAAGGGAGAACTCGCACTGTAAAGAAAAAGAAAAAGAAGAAGAAGAAAAAAGAGGGGGGAGGGTTTTGTCTCTTAAAGGGTGGGTGGCTATGTGCCCCCACCACATTGACTGAGTACAACCCTGACCAAGATTTTTTTTTTTAAAACAGATATTACATCATACCCACCTTAAAAGAGATCTCGTCCTCGAGACCGGACAAAGCCACGACAAGAAAACCTAGGCGAAAAGCTCAGGGTATTTCTGTCTCATCTGGTCCTCCAGCTCCCAAGTCATGTCACCCTCTCGATGGCTCCACTGAACTTTCACTAACTTCACTGTCCACCGACGAAGTTGTTTCACATCATCATCAACAAGGGCTACTGGCATCACTGGATACGTCAATTCATCAGAAAATCTCCAACTCAGTGGGCTTTATAATCTGTGATGGGTCTGCCAAACACTTCTGCAACATGGATACGTGAAACACGTCGTGGAGACCTGACATACTCTGCGGCCAAGCCAATCTGTAGGCCACTGGTCCAATCCTCTCAGTAATCTCATATGGCTCTACATACCTCGGTGCAAGCTTCCCTCGATTTCGGAACCTAACAACTCCGCGCATCGTGGAAACTTTCAGAAAAACCTAGTCACCAACATCAAACTCTAACTCCTTATGCCTCCTATCAGCGTAACTCTTCTGTCTACTCTGGGCTGTCAACAAACGCGCTCTAATCAGCTCAATCTTCTCAGTAGTTTCTCTTATCACATCCGGCCCCATCACAACTGACTCTCCAATCTCTGCCCAACAAATGGACGACCGTTCTAATCAGCTCAATCTTCTCAGTAGTTTCTCTTATCACATCCGGCCCCATCACAACTGACTCTCCAATTTCTGCCCAACAAACAGGGGACCTACATGGTCGTCCGTAGAGTGCCTCAAACGGTGCCATGCCAATACTTACGTGGTAGCTGTTGTTGTACGCAAACTTGCATAACGGTAGGTGATCTTCCCAATTGCCCCCAAAGTCTAAAATGCATGCTCTAAGCATGTCTTCCACTACCTGATTCACTCGCTCAGATTGGCCATCTGTCTGTGGATGATAAATTGTACTCATGTCCAATCTAGTACCCATAGCTTGTTGAAAGCTCTGGCAGAAGTGGGTTGTGAAAAGCGGATCTCTGTCGGATACAACCGAAACAGGTGACCCACGAAGGCGGACTATCTCCTGAATGAACAACACCGCTAGACTGTCTGTCGTCCGATTCATACTAACAGGGATGAAATGTGCACACTTCGTCAACCGATCAACAATGACCCATATCGATTCATTACCTTTCCTCGACCATGGAAGTCCATTGTGATATACTCCCACTTCCACGTCGGGATATCCAATGGATGCAATAACCTAGACGATCTCTGATGCTCAGATTTCACCTGCTGACAAGTCGCACACCGTGCCACAAACTCTCCAACGTCTTTCTTCATGCCACGCCACCAGAAAGAACGTCTCAAATCTCGATACATCTTTGTTCCACCGAGGTGAATGGTGAAACGAGATCTATGAGCTTCCTGTAAGATATCTCTTCGCAACTCCTCATCAGACGGAACACAAGGCTGCCCACGAAACCGCAACCCTCCATCTGAACCCACCGACCAATCGGTAGGGCATTCATCCAATGTGTCCACTACCAAATCTACTATCTGCCTCGAAATCACTGGATCAGAGGTCTGTCTCTTCACTACTCTACTGATCAACGGCGGATAAACTGCTAAACCCGCTATCATGCTGCCTTCTGTACTTAAAGTAGGCTGAACTGCAAATGAAACCAATGTCTCAAGTGTTCGGTACTCCTGAATCATCATGGTTGCCATCACTGCATGTCGCCTACTCAAGGCATCTGCAAGCACATTGGCCCTACCAGGCTGATACTGTATCTCGAAGTCACAGCTACTAAGAAAATCAACCCATCGATGTTGCCTCATATTCAACTCCCTCTGAGTGAATAGGTACTTCAAACTCTTGTGATCCGTGAACAACTCGAACCTCTCACCATACAGATAATGTCTCCAGATCCTAAAAGAAAAGACTACGGCTGTCAACTCTAAATTATGTGTCGGATTTCTCCGCTCGTGGGGTTTCAACTGTCAAGACGCAGGCTACGACCTTCTTGCCTTGCATCAATACTCCACCCAATCCTGTACCGCAAGCATCAGTAAATACCACCAGTCGGCTACCAAGTGTCGGAATAGTCAACACTGGTGTTGAAGTCAACCGAAGCTTCAAAGTTTCAAACTTTTCTTCACACTTTTCTGACTATACAAAAGGAACATTATTTCTAGTTAACTCAGTGAGTGGTGCCGCAAACAGGCAAAATTTCTCGATAAACCGTCGATAATAACCAGCCAAACCCAGAAAACTACGAATCTCCGTCACACTACTCGGTCGTCTCCAAGACTTCACTGCTTCAATTTTCTCGGGATCCACTGAAATACCTCTACTAGAAATGACATGCCCGAGAAATCGAACTTCAGGCTCCCAGAAGTGACACTTACTGAACTTCGCATACAACTGATTTTCTCTAAGTGTCTGGAAAACAATGCGAAGGTGCTCTCTGTGCTCCTCTAAACTCCTCGAGTACACTAATATATCATCAATGAAGATTACCACAAACTTGTCCTAGTACGGACTGAACAATCTAGTCATCAAATCCATGAAGAAAGCTGGAGCATTTGTCAATCCAAATGGCATTACTGGAAACTCATACAAGCCATAACGGGTTCAAAAAGCGGTAATTGGAACGGAATGTTCCTCAACTCTCATCTGATAATACCCAGACTGCAAATCTAATTGTGAAAACACTACGGCTCCCCTCAACCAATCCAATAGATTATCAATTCGAGGCAATGGATACTTATTCTTGATGGTCACTTTATTCAGATCTCGATAATTTATGCACATCCTCAATGATCCATCATTCTCTGATACAAATATTGCTGAAGCTCCCCAAGGTGAATTGCTCGGACGAATAAACCCCTTACGAAGCAAATCATCAAGTTGCACTTTCATCTCTTCCAATTGCTTAGGTGCAAGCCTGTACGCTGATTTAGATATAGGTGCAGTACCAGGAACAAGGTCAATCCGAAACTCTTCCTCACAACGAGGAGGGATACTAGGAATCTCCTGAAAGGCATCAGGGAACTCACACACAACCTCTACAGAGCTGGTGTCGGGACAAGAAATCTCAAGAGAGGTAAGAAAACTCGACATCAAAGAAACCGAATTGGGCTCACAAGCCAACACACGAGGCGAAGCATCAGGTGGCACTAACATCACTGACTTATGCAAGCAATCAATGATCTTCGGATGACTGGACAACTATCCATCCCTAGAATAAAATGATAGCCCTCAAAACCCAAAACAATAAAGTCAAACACAAAGTTGTACCCCAACAAGGAAAACTCGAAACGGGAACAATATTCCCACAAACAAACTGAACTGCCCAAGGGAGACACAACGCACAAGGGCTCCGGTAAAGGCACTACCTCAAGGTTGTCTCTAACAACCAACTGTCTAGAAATAAAAGACCTAGATGCTCCTGTATCGAAAAGAGCCCTCAACTGGGAAGACGATGAGTGCACAAAACCTAGCACACAACACATATATCCCGAGTCACATTACAACACACTAACATGCAATTTTTCCTACGCATAATGCACATAACACAAATCTTACTACATCTGGCACACACAACTACAATAAAAAAAATAATAACATACCCTCAACATTTCCCTGACCGGAAATAGCTGCTAGGCGAACAGGCGGTGCTGGGAGAGGGACTCTCTGACCAGTTCCAGGCGCAGGTGCTAACTGTCCCTGAGGCGCCCTCTGCTGTGCTAGTCCATCCTTATTCTGAGGACAAAGTTTGGAAAAGTGCCCCAATTGTCCACAAGTATAACAAACTACATGCTCCCATCGATTTGTCTCACCTCTTGGACAATCACGGGCTACATGTCCCTCCTGACAGCGGCACGCTCTGGCTGTTGTGCCTGCTCAATTGTCTGGCTTCCTCGGCCAAACCTCTGACTGCATTCTGAACCTCTAGCTCGTCGAACCAAAGTCTCTTGTCTACACTCGGCGTTCACTCACTCCTGACTCAATGTGAAGTCCACTAATCTCTCAAAAGGACGATCGATCATCACCATCAATTATTTCCTTAGGTACGGGTTCAGACCACTCAAAAACTTCATGTTCTTCTTCTCTGGAGTATCTATAAAACAAGTGGCATAGCGGCTCAACTGTGTAAACTCGACCAAGTATTCAGAAACAGATCTAGAACCCTGTTGTAAATGTAGAAACCTGTCCACTATCTCAGCTCTAGCAGAATCATGAACAAAATGTTGTTCAAACACCTGGTAAAATGTATCCCACTGCATCTCTGACACATCACGGCTCTGCCTCACTGAATCCCACCAGTACATAGCCTTTCCATCAAACTGGTGTGCTGCTAACTCAGTACACTGTATAGGTGTCAGCACCATCCTCTCAAATATGAGCTCTACCTTACGGATCCACCGATCCTCAGCTAGAGAATCTCCAGTACCATCAAATCTTTCACCACCCAAGCTGACGAAATTCTTGTTGCGCCGAGTAATCGGATCCTCTGACTGATTGCCCTGCCTCATATTTTGTGCCCACTGTGTCATCATTTCCATGAAAGCCTGAGAGACATCCTCTCATGCAGTGCCTGATACCTCACCCTGGGATCTCTTACCACGTGCCATCACCACACTCCCTCTACGTAAAAGAAAACACACATACAATACATCAAACAACACAACAAAAGTCCTAACTCCTCTACCCAATTCACTCAAGAAAGTGGTATACGATGATGTTCTATGTGAACCGGTAAACAATGGCTCTGATACCAAGCTCTGTCACGCCCCTACCCGCCACGGAAATTGCAGCGTGCCGATGCGTGAACTAACCCGTAATACAGGCGGATCGTAACCGTCCACAACATCATAATATAACACCTTTTTGATACGAGAATGTAATGGAAATAAAAACTGCGATAAAAATTTGAACAAAATAAGAATATATGATTCGCCCCATCAGAGTCATAGTGAGAAAACTAGTATACAAGCGTCTACTATAGCAAGATAATACACCTGATGATACAGAGGAAGCAAAACATACCCGTACAGGGTGGACACGACCAAACAGCACAAAACGCGCCTACAACGAAAAACGGGGCCTAAGCGCCACGATCAACAGGAACGCCAACACTGCCTGCACTCCAATAGAAGCACACCCCTTGCGGGGTAAGCAAAACACAAAGCTAGCTGGCGCGAGCGAACTAAATACAAATAACAGAATACTATACAAGGAAAATTCATGTCAGACAATAAAGGATAAGTAACAAATTCTAAAGTCTAAATCACACCGTGTCTCTAAGGATAATATTTCTAAGTTCAAGCAACAACACAAGCATTTCAGATTCAACAATAACTACATGTTTACGATATATGCCGATCATTACACGTGATTCAAACATGGTAAATATCAAGCGATTAAATTAAAGACAATCTCATAGTTCTTCATAATCTCCTAGGTATAGCAATCAAGTCGAAACCAAAAATCCTGTAAAATTATGTATAACCTACGAATGTGTCTCACCAAGACACATCCCACAACGTGCACTAGTACCACTTCGAGCTTGTTTGTATCCTAATGAGGTGCCATCTGCCAGGATACAAGCTCAAACATCCCGAACGACTGGCCTAACACGGTCAACCTAACACAATGAAACTCAAGCGCGCTGGGAGGGAAAGCGAGTAATCTCCAAAGCACGTCCTCTGAGACCCGTCCTACTGCACTCTATAGTGGCAAGTGCGTGCGAGTGCTCACCGCACCACAGCAAGCTTGCCACATGCAATAGCGTCCTCATTGTCAGGTGCGAGTCATCTCAAGCACGATCCAACTCACGATGCGAGAAAGCTCCTAAGCATCGGCACAACAGGCATTATAGCGGGGTAAAGACACTTACACTAACATCCACATGCACAAATGACGAGTCTGTACATAATCAAAGGTAACAGACGTGCAATCATATTCAATTCATCAATTTTTATAAAACCAAGACTATGCCAAGGTCCCAACATGACCCAATTCACCACGATAAATTTATTCGAGTCGATTATCATACATGCTCAAGACTCAGCAATCCACGGTAAAACATAACATACTATGCAAACTCGAAAACGATGCATACAAGTCCAATGTCATTACACCAAAGCCTAATCACACCAAAATTCATTCACTATTCGATTTCATTCAAGTATATCATGCTTTCGAAAAACCCAATACGTAATTCATTCACAAATAACCAACACAATCATCAAAATATCCGAAAACCCCGAATTTTGAATTTGGATTCAATTGTACACAATCGACGGTATGATGTAAAACTTAAATTCAGGATTTCAAATATTTATTTCTCAAAATAAATATTATAGTTCCACTCACCTGAGCGGAACGGGTTTTCAGAACCCAATTCCTACCAGTCGAAGCTCCTAACTCGCAAAACAACGAATGCGGGACCACGAAAATTTTTAAAACTGCAAGGCGGACTCGAAGGTGAGCAAACTAGCCGAAAACTTGAAAAATAAATAAATTACAAGCGGCGCGTGATTGAAAGAAAAACTTACAGGCAATAAAAATTCGGCAAACACCCCGCCGAAACCCAAAGTTTGGCGAAAACTCGTCGAAACCCTCCCTACTCCGGTCTGATCACCTCCGAACAACACAACAGGCCGGAAATAGGTCCAAGCACACCTGAAAACACAGATTGGCAGCTCACCCACGCGCCCAAAGTTCGGAGTCACGCCGAAGAACCCTCAAAACGGACATGCATCCTGAATTTTCTTGAAAAATCCGACCAACCCCGAAATCATCCTTGCATGTTGGGTCTACGGGCTCCAAATGACGCCACGAAGGCCCCTCAGTGACTGATCGGAGCTACGAAAACTGATCAAACAAGCCAACACCAAATAAGCCCACACAACATCTGAAATTCGATTTCTTAAATGAAAAACCGAAACAATAAGGGGAGGGGAGAAAGAGGAAGAAAAATGAGGAGGAGGAGGTGAGATTTGGGGGAAGAAAATCGACAAATCCGACGAATTTCTCGCTAGGGATGAAGAGGATGAAGGGAGAACTCGCAGTGTAAAAAAAAAGAAAAATAAGGAGAAGAAATAAGAGGGGGGAGGGTTTTGTCTCTTAAAGGGTGGGTGGCTATGTGCCCCCACCACATTGACTGAGTACAACCCTAACCAAGAATTTTTTTTTAAATACAAATATTACATGTATCAACCGCTGGATCTTCTTAGGACATAAGTAATTTATAAAAGTAATCATTGGCTTCTCGAATAATTTCCCCCGGGTCTGACGTTTCCCTACCACAAGGCAAAGTAATTTGATAAATAGCCATTCTATTTTGCTTTGATTTAACAGAAGCAAAAAAAATATTTAGTAACATGGTTTGCATCAACATTACAACAGGCATCCACATCCTAGTTTGCATCAACATTAGGGGTGGGCATCCCATCTCGCGATCCCATTTCCGTCCCATCTCGTCCCGATTTTTCCGGGTCTTAATGGGATTGAATAATTTCATCCTGATTCCATCCCGTCCTGATCTAGAATGGGATGGGAAGAAGCTTTTCAATCCCGCCAATCCCGTCCCGAGATAAATTTTCAATATTTATTATTAATATTTGATGCACACACTACTAGGTTGTCCACTAAGGTTAGCACTTGTTAGCACTAATGCGCTTCTGGAACCATGGGCACTTGCCCAAATAAAATAGAAATCTGGCACACAAACTGTGTTTTGTTTTTCTTCATCCTTTGAGCACGATATCATATACTTGTCAAAAAGAAAGGTCCATTAATTCAAAAATAAGCTACTGAAAGCTGAAAACTTTGCATGCAACCAGAACCTGTTGCCGTTACAGCACTGTAAAAAATTTTGCACTCCTCGTATACTGACTCTTCAATTGATGCTCAAAATTTTTGTTCATTAAACTAGTTTTCTTCTTCCAAGTGAAAACATTAATTGTCACAAAAAATCATAGTTATATTTAGACCCAACCATATCTGTAGACGTAGGTGCTTTTATACCAAACTCATTTCATATTCCTACAGGCAACAAATTGGCTTACAGTCTCAAGTAGCAAATGGAAATAGCAAGGCATCTGCGATGAAATTACTCAGCTCCAACCAAGATTTGCAGAAAAATTCAGAGGTCCACGAAAAACGAAAATTCTACAGGCAAACACAGGCCCAGAAAGGTCAGTATGTACAAACTATAATACCTGTACCATTAGGATCAATAGAGTTAACGCTGCCTGGAAGCCATATTAAAAACCTCTCGATCTACAAACATTTGAAGGCTTTTATACCTATTAGATTATCAAAAAACTTGATCAACAAATAGAGCACATTGATCCCGTCCCGTCCCGAACCCGTTTGGGATGGGACGAGGTCGGGATGGGGTCTATCCCATCCCATCCCGTCCCAATCCCTTATGAATGGGATGGGATAGGGCCCTATCTCGTCCCATCCCCTCCCGTGCCCACCCCTAATCAACATTATGTCCATTATTTCCAATATCTTCCCATCCCAATAGTAATATGGTTTCTCATTGTTGCATCTCATCTTCCAGTGCTCTAATTCTACTAAAAACATTATCAAACACATTTTTGTTCCATTGAATTAGAGCTTAATGAAGAGCTTTTAACTTAACATCAACTCTATCAAGCGCCCTCATTTCACCTATCTCCATCCTCCATATAGATTCAACCATTTCTTGAAAATTAGGATGAGTCACCCACATATTAAATAATCGAAAAGGAGAAAATCTTGTTCTCACCTGCGTTGGCATTGATGCCAAAATAAGGGAATGATCAGAAAACGTACACAACAAGTGTTCCACCTTCGGATTAGACATTTGTGATAGCCATGCAGAATTAACAAGGATTGTATCCAACCTGGCCCAAATATGCTCACTTCCTCGCCTATTATTATACCATGTTAAAACCCACAATTATGCAAACCATAGTTTCAATACAATCTGAAAAGTTAAACACACTAACAACTTAAGGCATTGTCCCCCTACGTTTTCTTGGGAATTAATAAAGGCATTAAAATCCCCTCCAACCATCCAGGGAATATCACAATTCAAAGCAAAATTTTCCATATGAGCCCATAACTCCCTTCTCTACTCAACTGAGCATTTAGCATAAACAAAGGAAATCATAAAAGCCGAAAATTAGAATAAGTTACCTTACAATGAATAATCTGATCTGACCTATCCACCATAGAGACCACCAAATCTGAAGCCTAGAATATCCAAATCTTTCCACCTACCGCTTTATTAGAAGAGAATCATGTCAATCTAACTTTATTTCCAATCTCCAAATGCCAACTAGATTCTACCATTGGCTCTGCTAACATAAGAATCCTAACATTGTACTCCGCAACCATTTTTTTAAACGCTTCTCGTGGCTCTATTCTCTACCCCACGAGCGTTCCAAAACATAAAGTTTTCAATCATTGGTCGGAAAAAAGAATGGAAAAAAACAGGGAAGGAAGAGGAATAAGAGATGAGAAAATTTTAGGCGAATGAACCAGTCGGATTGCTCGGACGCAGACGGAGGGGGAGGAGAAAGATGATGAAATGTACTCAAATATCTTACTGCTTTTCTCTGATTTTGGTTGGAAAAAAAAACGAAAAGGGAGAGGAAAGGAATAAGAATAGAAAAGAAGAAGAGATGAAAAGATTTTAGGTGAATAAACCAGCAGGATTGATAAGACGCGGGTGGAGGGGAGGAGGAAGACGATGAACAATACACAATTATCTTACTGATTTTTTCTGATTTTGGTAAAAAAAAAAAACGGAAAGGGAGAAGGGAGGAATATGAATAGAAAAAAAGAAGAAATGAGATGATTTTAGGTGGAAAAATCCGCTGGATTGCTCGAACGCAGGCGGAGGAAAATGATGAATAGTACATAGGGGAAGAGGAAGGGGGAGGGAAATTTGTTTTATACTTGGGTGGCTATTTGCAACCACTGCATTTATGAGGGCACTTCGCCTAGAAAAGTCAAATAAAAAGAAATAAATTAAAATTTTAAATTCAATTAACATTAACACTATGTACTTAATACAGAATTAAGCAAATCATGGTTTTAATTTTTCAGAGCACATATTTCCATTGTGCATTTAAAAAAAATATAATATGAATTGTTTTTTAAGGGCCGCTTTACGCTTTGCTTTTTGAAAAAAGCCAAGCCATCGGATTTCGCTTCACGCTTTGACTACCTTGGGTATTTGAGCTCTTCATCTGAGTTAGCCCCCAAATCCATATATCTAATCAATGATGCATGAGGCCTCGCCTCTAAGTCTAATTCCGCCTCATCACTATCTTCACTGGCACTTTCGAAAGTATTTATGTTGATTTTCTTCTTCCTTAAGCTGTGACCATCCTTGATCAAGCCAATTGTTTTGTCTAAAAACTCCCAATATTCTTATTCTTACCAAGCTCAGGACCCTCCTTTTGCATGCCTATAGCCGAACGAACTTCCACATTGGGTGTTTTACCAGTTTCATCTACCATCGTAACTTGAACGTCCGCCAGGTCCAGATCTGCGCATTCCTGTGCATGTAAGGTGCAACAAACTAATGAAACACCTTCGTCTCTGTATCTAATACTACTAACAACACCATTTCGAGCACTTCCATGTCCGCTACTTGGAGTATTTTCATTCCCTGAATCTCCCCTGCCTTCTATCCTCACCGGGTTGTTATCGACCAAGACTTGGACTATTGTTGTTGCTTCATAAACAGAGTTCGAAAACTCTATTTTTGGTTTTGAGTCAAAGTCTTTCACAACCTTCATTCTTGCTGAAACAACATCCGCAGACACTATTTTAGTTTTCTAACTTATCACCGCCTTCTTGCTCACTGAAACAGAGTTCGAAGGCTCTGTTTTTGTTTTTGACGTAGAGTTATTTACCGCCTTCAAGCTTGCTGAGATAGAGTTCAGGATCTTTGTTTAGTTTGTTGTTTTATCATGCACTATTAAAGCTTTCTCCACCTCACTGATTGTGTACCCGGCTCAACAAGGCCTTCATGGTCATTCCTTACCGTTTCCTTGCCAATTCTGCCAATCACAGTTAGCTGATCATCTATATAAATATGCTCTACGGATGAGATCTCTTGTTGGTGACTTGGAACTTCTTCTTTTTCTTCTGTCAGAGCATCCACTAAAGCCTCGTATTTGTTTGCCAAATTAATTTGTAAGGACCCTTTGCCTGAAGGCTTCTTTCCACTGTCTCATTCTTGAATCACAACACCTTGACTATTCTTGGCTCCACTCGTGCCAACCTCTACCTCTGGATCTTTTTGCTTTTTAACGACAGGAACATAAACTTGCTTGGAAAGTTTGTGTTCCACTTTATTTCTCTCGGCTTTCTCGTCCTTTACTATTGGAAACATGGGCGCAATGCCTTTCTGACCGAGCTTCCTCCTATAAGCATCCTGATGTCCTATCATCGCACAATGTTCACAATATTTGAACCCTGGATATTCAATTTTCTGCCATAAATCTCTATTATTCGCCCTATCTATCCAAACTCTTGTAGAAAGCTTTTCTGCCAAACTCATCTCAACACAAATTCGAGCAACACCTGGGCATGTTATGCGTCTAGTGTGGTCATCCTTTCGTAGAAAATTCCAAAGAAGTCCCCTATTGCTTTCAAGATTGGAGGATGAAAGAAATGCAAAGGGAGGTTTGGAAACTCAACCCATAACGAAACTGATATTGGATCTGATTTCAAACTAAAACCATCATGCCAACAAAAAGCTTTAAACCTGACTCCTCATATTAGGAACAAATTTCGTGAAAGAACTTTCTTCGCTTCTGTCTCAGATTGTAACCTCACTAGAACAAGGCGTTGATCGAGTAAACCCATCGAAAACTCCCCCATGATTCCCCATGTTCTTTGTATGGAATTGTGAATTGCGACATAGGGCGGTAACTCAAAAACTTTAGATCTATAACATGTTTTTCCATGAAAGATTCCCCTCAAAACTCATCCATAGCAGTAATGCGAATGGTTGGATCTCCCTCTTTTCGAAATCGAGTATCTTCTACTGGCATCTCTTTGATTTCCTCTGCATGAATCTTTCCTAGAATTTGAGCAAAGGACAGCTTGGGCGTCTCCACCGTGCTGCCCCCAAGCCCAGCCGAAGGAGAAACCTCCTGGGAACGTGAAGAACGACTTGGGATAAAAGGTCTAGATCGTACTAAGAATAAATCGCACAGTCCTGATTTTTTCGAAATGCAAAGACGTTATTACCCCATTATTCCTCAAATTGCCTAGCCAGAGCTCTAAAAAAATTGCCTCTCCCAGCACTTTCCACTACGAAGTTGCCACATGGTGATGACTCAGTTGCAGATGAGTAGCTCGATGAGATCGAAGGCTTGGCAATTGAGTGATACTCTGTTTCAAACGAGAGTTGGCAATTGGGGAGGTGAGTTGGCTGGAGTTGTCAATCAGGATCAACCAATAACAGAAATCAACTTGATAAATATAACCTAAGGCGGTTGAGAGTATTTGGGATGATTGTTGATTTCGAGGATGAGTTTTAATAGGTTGGGATGAAGTCTGATATAATATTATGCAGAAATTCTAAATGGCGAGGAAAAGGGCGAGGAAACCAGCGAGGGGGAGGGTGTGACCGCTCATCCCCCTCGAGATGCGTGCCTTCATTCTCGAGATGTGCAGTAGCGCGAATCTCGAGTGGTAAAACCCCTCCCCCTCGCTGGTTTCCTCGTCCCTTTCCTCGACAATAAGAAAGGTTCAATATTATGTGATTAATAGGATTAATGATGGTGGTGGCGACAGCTAATTTATGTAGTGGAATGATAGCTGAGGATAGGTTTTCAGATTGATAATGGCTGAGTAATGATGAAGGTGAAGGATGGAAAACACTTCACCTGAGACTTGCAAAAGAAACATAAAGAGAAAACAGTAAACCGGCAACAAAGAAATATGGAGAGCACTCAGTCGGAAGAGGAGGAAAGGATTGTTTGAATTGTTGAAAGTAGAAACAGATGAGATATAATATGGCTGAGAAGGAAATAGAGCTTGAGTTCACTGGAATTTGGGACTCTAAAGACTGTTGGAAGTGAGAGAATGGCTCATGAGGAGGACAAATTGACACCACCACCACCATACGAGGAGAATAGTGGTGTGGTCTTTCAGTTGTCCCTCTTTATCTTTTTCATGGATGCCATATGCAGTTTCAAATTTGGTTGTGGCCAATGACTTCTTAACTAGTCGGGCTAAGCATGTGGTAAACCGCAACCCATCCACCCGCACTAGTCTAATCCTTACACTGACAAACAAAAGACAAATTGATGTCTAGAAAGGGGCTCTTTCCCACACGGAACAAGCTGCCTTTGTGAAAGTTGCAATAAGTGATTCTTTCTTTGCCTGTTTGGAAAATGACAAACATGCAACAATCGTCTCTCCCAAATACTCACCTCTCCCCATGACCTCTGCTAGAAAGTTTAAAACTTTGAGGTGAAGGAAACATAGTTGTCCAGAGAGATTCCGATTTGCTAACCCATGATTGACACATGGGGGTTGCCAGCATAGCACACCAAATTTGAGAAATAAGCCCATATGGTTGACCACCATTGCGTAGTGTTTAACCATTTTTATACTGTACCATTGAACAATTCAATTATTGTTGCTAAATTTTGACTGGTGGTTCCAGTTGAAGAAGATCGATATATCAGCTCAAGAAAACAAAGAATATATTATAAAAAACAATAAATAAAATTTTATTCATGATTCCATTTACACCATGATATCCATCTCCCCAAATTAGACATTACAACCACCTCCACTATCCCATCCTCAGAATCAATCAGAAAGAATGAACCACCCAAAAGACAAAATTTAAACAACAGTAGAAAAGAAAAAGGAAAAAAAAAATGAAAATACACAGAAAGATTAAAAACAAGCCAGTCGATCACTAATACTCAGTACTCATCTCGACCAACAACATGGAGATCTAAATCTAGATCAAGAAGACGGCGGCGAATGTTCCAACTATAGCGGTTCCAGCAACAGCAAATCTGTTCAAAGATCCGAGGGCAGAGCTGTCAGCTGGTGGAGTACCTGTGGTACCAGCTGGTGTGGAAGCACCTGGAGGCAAAGTATCTGAAGGAGGTGAAGCAGTGGGAGATGAAGGAGTGACAGCAGGAGTGGACGCTGGGGAAGGAACTGGAGCTGGTGTAGGAGCCTTGGTAGGTGGAGACACTGTGGGTGTGGGTGTGGGTGTGGGTGCTGGTGTGGGTGGTGTTAGCACTGGGGTTGGTGGTGCTGCGGTGGGCGCTGCGCCGGGTGCCTGACCTAAAGACGATCCAATAAGAGCACCCAAGATCATCAACACTAGATATCCTGACTTCATCATTTCTTGACGAGCTGAAACAAGTAGAAACTAAAGAGAAGAAATGAGAGAAAGAAGAGAAGATTTGTGTTGTGTGTTTGGGGTGTGAGGAAGAGAGTTTAGTAAAGGATGATTATAAAAAGGAGAGGGAAGTGGTGGGGATGTAGGAGAGCACTCACTAATACAGCGAAAAAACACTCAAATCACTTGTGTTTAATTGAATCGTAGTAGTAGATTCCTATTTCTCTCTCTGGCTGGGTTCGATTTGAATTAATTTATAGAGAAAACAACTCGGCAAAAAGGCGGTGGACTTGCACGCGATGCGTTGGCCTACGTTTGCTTCTTTCTTTTTCTTTCTTTCTTTCCGTTTCATCAATAAGTCGTCGTTTTCATAATTTCCAATAGTTTTGTCAAGGAAGCAAATGAGTAATATTGTATTTCCCATCACCTTCTACCCACTCTCTCTGTCTTCCGCGTCAACTTTTTCCACGTATCTTAGCGTGGTCGGTCGATTTTCTAATTTACCACCCTACCTTACGCATCATTTTCTAAACTAAACTCAAGTGAGTTGATGATTTACTGATGGACTTAAATAACTCAATGAGGTTGTGTTTGGTTACGGGATTTCCTCTTAATTAGACGGTTATAGTTATGCCAAACCATCCAAAATGAGCAATTCAAAAGCCTTCTTTTTTGACCAATTGATGTCCTTGACGTAATTATTCAGTCATAATTGTGATTTTACATTGGTTCTAATTTTGCTGGAATAATCATCAACCATTCACATATGGACTCTCCACGAAAATGAACATAATGATCAGTGCAACCAAACTACTACATTAGTGCTTGAATTGGACCTTAAACCACTATTGACTCAGCAACAGAGTTGTGTGAGTCAACATTGGATACTTTCTTTTTTAATATGTTTTTGAAGCCGATTTGACTCAAAAGATTTCATGATCAGGCATAACTTGGAAGGGCCTAAATGATAAGCCATGCACCCAATGAGCCAATGAGGAACAAGTAACGTGGACAGGTAGCCAGGGTTGGTTGGTAAGTTCCATTCATGTGAAGGTGTCACATAATTCAAGGAGGGTATAATCCTATTAATATTTTACTATTTTTTCTGTCATCTTGGCCTCTCTTACTGTCCGTGTTTCCCGGTCACATTCACATGGATTTTTATGCTAATAATCATTTTTTGTTTCATGTGATATTGAAATTAATTTAGTGTTTGAAAACATATAATGTAGAAATTGTCAAACGTTGGAAGGTGATAAGGATACGAGCGTTTCTAGATGTTTTTCATACTTTTTTTGGTGGTAACCTTGTTAAAATGATTTGCCAAAATTTAGCAATAATGAAGTGGTCCCAAAAAGGACATTTTCTGATCGATGTAGTACATCTAGAGAGGGCATATCCTCCATGCGTATCACGATGGTTAATCAATAGGATGAGAGTGAGATTTTCATTTTTCTTCAAATGTAGGTAGACCCCTACTAGAATTCATTTAATTTTATAAGAATTTGATGTGGAGTGTCCATTAGGGGTGGGCATTCCATCCCGCGATCCCGTTCCCATTCCGATCCTGTCCCGATTTTTCCGGGTCTTAATGGGATTGAATAATTTCATCCTGATCTCGTCCCGTCCCGATCTAGAATGGGATGGGATGGAGATTTTCAATTCCGCCAATCCCGTCCCGTCCCGAACTAATTTATTAATATTAATTATTAATATTTTTATTTAATTATTTATTTTAGAATTGTGGATGCCCATACAAATATACTAATGTATATAACATATTTAATTTTTTAGCATCTCCATGAATATCTCACACATCTCCATGAATATCTCACAGTTCTCACTCACTCTCTCAAATCTCCTCTCTCTGAATTAAAAGGTAAAACATATCTCTAACAAACAAAAGCATGTCGATTTTAGGGTTATAGCAATTAGCAAATGAACAACAAACAAAAGCAGAGAAGACTGAAGAGTGAAGAGGTTCTTCTCACTCGCACTGTCGCACACTCGCACACGCTTCATCAGTTCATCCGACTTCATCTCCTTTCATCTGAGCTCACTCTCTCATCAGTCATCATCTGATTCATCTCTTCCCCTTCACCGATTTCAGGTAAAAAAGAAAACCCTATAAATCTCTTTGAAATCCGCAAAGATCGAAGCTTTGTAATATTGATTTGAGCCGATTTACCCAATTTTCTTCATCTTTAAGGAGGATCTTGATGAATCTTTTGGTTCGATTTTAGGGTTATAGCAAGTGAACAACAAACAAAAACAGAGAAGAGGTTGTTCTCACTCGCACACGCTTCATCCGACTTCATCTTTTTCATCTGATCTCACTCTCTCATCATCTCTTCCCCTTCACCGATTTCAGGTAAAAAAGAAAACCCTATATGCTTTGAATCTCTGCTTTTTTATGTTTTTACAGTATTGATGTTTCTATATGCTTTTTTATTTGCTTGATTCTGTTGCTAGATGCGAGAAAAACACCTTTCTCGTTTCGGTTGATGATTGAAAATCTTGGGTGTTTGTGGTTTTCTTAGGGTTGTAGTCTTAGGGTTGATCAGATGAAAAGAGTGAGATAAAAATTGTTTGACAGAGTCCTAATTTTGTTAGGTTTTTAGTTTTTTATGAGATCTTCTTTAGGTCTTTGTTTAAAGAAAATTGTTTGATAGGGCTCTAATTTTGTTTGGTTTTAAGCTTTCAATGACATCTTATTTAGGTCTTTGTTTTTAGCTTTTAATGAGATAGGCGTGATTTGTTTGATCAAATTTGTTTAAAGAAAATTTCACCTTGTTCTTTTTGTTTTGTAGGAGTCCTTACACAGTTACACTGATCAAGAAGCAGAACAACTAGGAATCTGGTGAAACCCCCAATTTGGAATTTTGAACCCTAAACACAAATCCAAAGATGAAGAGATCATTGGTAAGTTCTAACTCTTCACTTACCTTCTGTTCTTAGATAGTTATAATGAAATGTAATAACTTAGCAGAGTAATCCATTTGCTTTAACATAAAATTGCAATTTGCTAACATTGTTTATCTTTGTTATTGAGCAGAGTCAGCAACCAAAGAGTGGGGTTTCTTCTTCAGTAGGAGCCTCACCATTGGAACTCGCATGCATCCCAATTGAACCAAGTGAGCATGTCCAAGTGGGAGAGACAAACCTCAATGATGGTAATGTTGAAACAATTGAAGAATTACATGATGAGGTAAGTGGCTATAGTACTACTTGTCAAAAACGTAGTTGGGTTTGGGAACACTTTAAAGAATATGATGCAAATAATAAAATAAAAAGGAAAGATGAGAAAACAGGGAAAATGATAGAAGTAGAAGAGATACAAAAAAGAGCTAAATGCATTTATTGCCCTGCTAAAAGTTCACTAGGAGATTATGTTGCTGATGGTGGGAAAACAGGGACATCTGGAATGAGTAGACACATAAACTTGTATTGCAAGTATTACCCACCAAACCAAAACAAGACACAAAAAATTATTACTTGTGATAAGGGCCAAAGTAATAACATGGTTGCTAGGGGATTTTCTCAGAGTGTTGTCATGGATGCTTGTGTTAAAATGATTGTAATAGATGAGCTTCCATTTAGCCATGTTGAAAATATTGGTTTTAGGGGTTTTTGTGGTGTTGCTTGCCCAATGTTTCAAGTGCCTAGTAGGAGGTATGTGGTAAGAAACTTTTTGCAGATGTATGATGACAATAAAACAAGCTTGAAAAAAGAATTGAGTGCATATAGGGTAAGCCTCACTACAGACACTTGGACTAGTCTCCAGAATATAAATTATATGGTGTTAACTGCTCATTTCATTGACTGTGATTGGAAGATGCACAAGAGGGTTTTAAACTTTTGTGTGATTCCTAATCACCAAGGGACCACCATAGGGAAGCTTATAGAGGGTTGTTTATTGGATTGGGGGATTGAGAAGGTATTGACCATAACTGTAGACAACGCTTCAGCAAATAAAGTTGCTATAGATTGGGTTAGGGATAAGATGAATAGGTGGGAGAATTCACAAGCTGTTTTGGGTGGAAAGTATTTGCATGTGAGATGTTGTGCTCATATAACAAATTTAATTGTTGCTAGTGGCTTGAAAAAACTGACTAAGTCCATTTTAGCCATTAGGAATGCTGTGAGGTTTGTGAGGTCTTCTTCGAATCGATTGGACTATTTTAAGTCTTGTGCTGAGTTTGAGAAAATTTCCAGCAAAGGTCTTGTATGCTTGGATGTCCCCACAAGGTGGAATTCAACATTTTCAATGTTGGAGGCATCCTTGAAATATCAAAAGGTTTTCAAAGAATGGAGGAGGATGATGGCAATCCATTTTTGGCTTTTTTCAAGGAACCAGATGAAGAGTATGATGAGGAAGGGAATATGCTTCAAACTAGTGGTAAGAAGAGAAGGGTTGGACCACCAAGTCAGGTAGATTGGGACAATGCATCCGTTTTCGTAAAGTTTTTGAAGGTTTTTTATGATGTGACTTTGAGGTTTAGTGCATCATTGCACCCTGCTGTGCATACAACCTTTCATGATGTATTGAAGGTTGAACATGAGATTGAAAGGTTGTTTGTTGCACCTGAGATGACCACTGGTTCAGATGCTGAAAAATTGTTGATTGACATGGCAGCCAATATGAAAACAAAATATAACAAGTATTTTGGCTCTTCTAGCACCTTGAACCCATTGCTGATGATTGCATTGGTGTTGGATCCAAGGTTCAAGCTGAGACATATAACTCATATTCTTAGGAAGGAGAAGTTTGATGAGGAAGATGTGCAGTCAAAAATCAAATCCTTGAAAGGAATTTTGATAGCCCTTTATGATGAGTATGGACCAAGAGTGGATGGTGGTATACACATGAAAAAATCTGAATCACAAAATGAAGGTTCTTCTATGATTATTGATGAAGATAGTGGGAGGGATGATATTTTCGATGACTGGATGAGAGTGGTCGAAGAGAGTAATGATGCAGTGCTGGCACATGAAGTGGATCAATACTTGGTTGATCCTTTGGAAAGGGCAACTAAAGGTAAATTTGATATTTTGTTGTGGTGGAAGCTCATGGGTCCCAAGTATCCTATTTTGGCAGTAATTGCAAAAGATATTCTTGCTATCCAAGTATCAACAGTGGCATCAGAGAGTTGTTTTAGCACAGGGGGTAGAGTGATAGATGCATTTAGGAGTTCATTAACTCCTACAACAGTAGAGTCATTGATTTGCATGCAAAACTGGTTGAAGGGAGATGATATTGCAACTTCAGAACTGGAATTTCGACCAGACAATCAAGAACTTGAATTTTATGAAACTATTGAAGCAGGTAATTTTATTTTTAAATTTGCTTCTCCAATTTT
This sequence comes from Berberis vulgaris, assembly GCA_963556465.1. NCBI lineage: Eukaryota > Viridiplantae > Streptophyta > Magnoliopsida > Ranunculales > Berberidaceae > Berberis > Berberis vulgaris. The sequence continues at coordinate 52,035,222 of OY747131.1, read as the reverse complement.
AAATATTTGTTAACTTCTTTGGAACTTTTAGATTGATTAATTTGTGTGCTTTTTGTGTATGTAGAACATATAAGTTCAGTTTCGGATCCAAAGGGAAGGAAGAAGTGAGGTACATGTCCATATAACCTCAGTCTCTTCTTTATGATTCTGCAATCAAATATGTTTTCTTGCTTTCTAAACTCTAATTTTTCCCTGGAACTTATGAAAATAAATATGTACATTCAAGATATTCTTCCTTTTATATGTGTTCTTGATTTTAGAAAGGGAAGGAAGGTAAGCAAACTCTTGATGTTGTTTAGTTTTGTTTACTATTTACTTTGAATTGAATGATAGTGATGGTCACTAATTTTCCTGGGTGTCTCGTTCAAGTTGGTGAGCCTTGCATCTGGAACTACTTAATCCATGATTGTTTATGTCACTTAGAGTAAATGAAGGTCTGTGTGTGTGTTGCAAGAGGGAGGTTTCATTGGCAAGTAGTTATCCGTCAATTATAAACTTTTATGAATTTAAAGTCATTTTAGCAAAGCAACTCTCTGATGCCACTGTTGTAGGAGTTATGGAGAGTGGCAGAATGAGTTCTTTTTGAGTCTCTCTATCTGCAGAGTCTATCACTGTTGAGTCTTTTTGAGTCTCCTCCCATATTCTTTAGGACTTTGCTAATTGAGTTCATGTTACCCAGAGTCTATCACTGGTTCAAGATGGGAAACAAATATGGGAGGAGACCCAGAGTCTCTCTATCTGCAATATAAAGTTTGTGGTCTTTTATTCCTCACAGCAAGAATTTCTTTTTGACTTTTAATGATGTGCATATATAGTTGAGTCAAGCAAATTCAATATATATATTCCTGACAATATATACCTGTGCATATATACTTGAATGAGGATATACTTTCTAAGACAATATATACCTGTGCATATATAGTTGAGTCAAGCAAATTCAATATATACTTTTTTGTTTTTATGTAAATATAATTTGAATTACATGTACACAGTTTCTGGCACAGACATTTTCTTTACTTTGTTCTTGTATATAAGTTGGTGTGAACAGATCAGAGTTGATTTTGAAGTTGTTGTGTTCTATGCGAGCTTCTGTACTGTTCTTGTATATAAGTAGGTGTGAATAGATCATTTGACTTTGAAGTTGTTGTGTTCCATGTGAGCTTTTCTAATGAAAGCGTTAGCATAAATTAGAGTGCCATGAGAATAAAGTTCTTTACTTTCTTTCAGGAATCCAAGACAAACTCAAGACCTGTGCGTAGGATGCTACTTTAGATGCTAATTCAAGACCTGTGCATAGGAAACTCAAGAGTCAAGACCTGTGCGTAGGAAACTCAAGACCTGTGCGTAGACAAACTCAAACTGGTTCAGATGCTAATTCTGCAATTCAGTTTGGTTTCTTTGTTTGGTTTCTGTAACAATTCTACTTTCTAAAAGTTTGGTTTCTGTTTGTATTCTGTTTAGGTACTCTGTTTGTATCTTATTTAGGTCTTATGTTTGTAACTTTGTATTCTATTTGTTACTGGAATGTATTCTAGAAGTTCTAATTCTAACTACTCTGATTTGAATAAAGAGTTCTAATGCATTTAAGTGTTCTAATGCAGTATCATATTTAAGTGTTCTAATGCAGTATCATATTTAAGTGTTCTATGAATATGCAGTATCTATGTTATTACTTCAAGTGTTCATATTTAAATAAAGAATGCATTTAAGTGTTCTATGATACTGCAGTGAAGAAGCTCAGTATTTACATGTATATATTGCTTCAAATTTTGTTTGTACTGCAGTGAAGAAGCTCATTATTTACAGTTTATCACTTCTTGAATGTTGCTTCAAATTATTTACAGGTATACTATATATTGCTTCAAAATTTTTGGATGTTGCTTCAAATTTTTTGGCAAATGTTGCTTCAAATTTTTTGGATGCCGCTGATCCCGTCCCGTCCCGAACCCGTTTGGGATGGGACGAGGTCGGGATGGGGTTTTTCCCATCCCGTCCCGTCCCGATCCCGTATGAACGGGATGGGATAGGGATGGGTATATCTCGTCCCATCCCGTCCCGTGCCCACCCCTAGTGTCCATCCATCATGTTGTAGTGAACCTAATATTAAATTTATTGTTATTGTTATTTTTTAAATTTTTTTTTACTTTTTTTGTTAAAAGCATACAACATAAAATTAATAGTTACGATTACAATATTGTTGTTCTGTTGCAGTAGCTAAGTTATGAGCCTTGAAATTTAGGTCTTTGTTAATAAAATTACAAAACCAAGAGCTATGAATAGAGAGAAGACGCCAAATGTTGTCAATAAGCGGATGCAACATCCAACACATGGTTGTCTCCGGCTCCTGTTAGTTTTCCCGCAAAATGCCTGAAGAGTCCCTGAATCTCGTAGAAGAAACCTTTTTTCCATCGTTTAGCCTAGATTAGCAAAAGAGTTGCCTTTGCAGCATGGCATTCTGCCATCGTGTTGTTCATCACCTTCCCTGAGATTGGACATGCCACCCGAGCAAGCACCAGGCCAAGCACATCAACTGCCAGTACCCTTATCGCTCCTTGTTTTGATGCGTCAAAAAAACTATCATCATAAGTAACAATAATCATATTTGGGTCTAATGTAAGGGTAATGGGACTAAGCTGAGAAGATATGTAGTTTATTCTGTGATGTCTAGCTGATTGTACTTGGGCCTGAATTAACTTGATTTTGGTAGTTTTTGCCTCTGTATGAGGACCAATAATAGCATCGGAAGCCACCCAGGTAGTGGAATGAGTAGTTCGACTATCAGTAATTGCAGTTTCCATAATGTTGTGAATGGACACAAGCCTTTATGTATCCATAATCGCATTGGAGCCAGATTGGTCTGAAGGGGTTGAGTCATTGGTGAACCATTGTTTTTGCCAAGCGTTCCAAGTTTGGAGAAAATAAGCAAGGAAAATTTGAGTACAGAGTTTTGTCTTGTGGAAAATCGATTTGTTGCGAATCTGCCAAATAGTTTGGAGAATAGTCGTGAATTGAGACGACATTTCCTCTCGATCCTTTGGATGGGCCTTGGCTGTGTCCCATATGAAATGAAAATTTGCAAAATAGAGGGAGGATTAAAATTGGTATTGCTCCAATCAATTGGCAGAGGAGAAAGGTGTCCAAGTCTAATGATGATCAGGCAAAGGAAGAAATGAATGACATCCTGAATTGTCCATAACTTCCTGAATTGGTTAGCCCTAAGTTGCAGAGTTGTTACAATTGAGGTGGAACTTTCAGAGTTGTTACACTTAAGCAAAAGCCTGAGTGGCACTTTTAGCAGAGAATAGACCTTTTTTTTGTCAAACAACCAAATTAGCTTGTCCGGACTCCCTGACTGATAGTTATATTCAGGATATCCGTAGCCACCGGGGCCGAAAAAAATGGACATGATGAGTTCCATTTTCTATTGAGGACCCAAGCTAGAGGATGGCAACCAAAAGCTCTGGAATGGTAAAAGGGTTTGAATGAGTTGGAAGTAAAGATAGACAATCAAAAAGGATAAGTCCAAGCTTGGCCCAACAATCTCAGCAGAGATCAATGTATTCTCTCAAGAGAACTTGCAAGAGGAAATGACGTTTCATGTTTGAGAAAGCAGTTAGATTGTCTCTCCAAGCGAATGAGGCGGTGGTTGGATAGTTGAAAAATGTTTTTTTTATTGAAGTAAAAAACTTTGAGTTGAAAAACTTGAGGATTGTGGGGCCGAAGAGAGAGTCTGCCACATTTTTTGCCAATAATGTCAAATTTTTATACCTGGCTGATGGAATATTGAGACCTCTAAGATGGCAAGGTAGAGTAATTCGATCCCAAGTACACATATGCTTGGCCTTGCAATCCTCCGTTCCGTTCCACCAGAAATTACAGGCCAGTTTGGTGGTTACAGAGCTAGTTAGATGGAAAGTTTGCATTGTATAAACGAGAATTGAGCTTAACTACTTTAATCATGACTATGTTTCCAGCCTGGGAGATGACTTTTGATTTTCAGCTAGAAAGTTTGGCATTGACTTTATCGATTAAGAATTTGAAATCTGAAGCTTTCCTTTTGGATAGCAGTAAAGGGGAATCCAAGTATTTCTCTTTAGGGTTGAACAACTTAGAGCTCAGAATTTTGTTGATCATTTTGGTGTGCTTCAAGTGGACATTTTGAGCTGTAGAAAATTGACGATTCGTCGTAATTTATTGCTTGACCCTAAGCTAAACAATATTGTTGTAGAATGTCCTTAGCATAGTGGGCTTCCACTAGAGAGGCTCTACAGAACAACATGAGATTATCCGCATACAACAGGTGGCCGATGGAAGAGGAATGGCGCCTGATGTGGATACTTTTGATAATGCTCTCATTTTATGCTCACGCAAGAAGCCAGGATAGGGCTTTCGTTATCAAAATGAAAAGTTAAGGGGAAAGCGGGTCACCTTGTCTGATCCCCCGAGTGGGTTTGATGAGAGGAAGAGGAGATCCGTTTAGCCGAACTTGTAGAGAGGAGGTGGAAATACATTGTTCAATCATTTGTATCCACCCATTAGCAAAACCCAACTTGTCAAGAATTTGAAGCAGAAAGGACCATTCAACCTTATCAAGCGCTTTGACCATATCAATTTTTATAATCATCCAACCTTGTTTCTTTTGCGACAATGTTTCATTTGGAAGAAAATTTTAGTGTTAGTTATGAAATGAACATTTCATATTTCATCTTCCTCAATTACTGTTTATTTGAAACGTTCAATTTGAAACATTATTATCGCACAAAATAATTGAGGGTTTTTCTTACAATGTTTCTCAAACCATAACCCATAATTAATGTTGCCATACGCTTTGTTTACAACGAATTTAGTCAAGTGTTAAAGAAAAAAACTAGAATCAAACAAAGTCAATGCATGTTTTTGTCACATGCGGTGATTTAGAACAAAAACACATTTATCATTGTGTTGAATTTATTCCGTTTTGTTGTCACTCAAATTAAAGAATTCACATCATATCTGTATCCTCTCCCTCCCTCTCTTATTGCAATCATCATCACCCCAACACGTCGCCAGTGGAACCCTCCCCTTTCCCCTTCCTATTTCTCGCCAAAGAACCATCTCCCTTTCCTTCCCCTTTCCCACCACTAATTTAGTTTGTGAGTTTACAAAGCCAACCATCAAGTGTCCCACTCCGATCTCCCCAATTTGATTTGTGCGATACCTCTTACTCGCAGTCCACAAGGAACACAACCTCATTCTTTGATGGAAAAAAAAACCCTTCTTCTTCCACGCCAACGACAACACAACCTCCTCTCACCATGTCAGCTTAGATCTGAGAAGGAAATTGCATTAGTCGAATTGGGAATCTGTAGTGCTTCAAGAAATCATATTTGGAGGTGGAGAGGTTTCATTAAAAAGAGGAATAAAAATAAGAAAATGGGAGCTTTTTAAAGTTATTTGTGTTTGGGGTGATGATGATACACCGAAACATCCTATCATCTACATCGTACACGTGTCATGATGATCTCTAGGAATAACAGGCCCAAGCATTAGTCTAGCACTGATTTGGCCCAAGCGCCATCAAGCCCGCGAAGTGCAGTCTGCCAGACAGACCCGAATTTATGTGTCCTGCTAAGCCCATATGTCTGACATCCATCCCCAATACCCGTAAGACCTATTGAGGCAAGTATCCCGGGGATCAACTTCGGACGGATGAGTCAACAATACTTTGTCTCCAACTAGGAAGCAAATATTAGAGTATACATCGTACGTGAAAGCTTCCACCTATGGACAACACTCCGATGTGGAACTATCTCCCGCGTATCCAAGAGCACAGGTCTCGGAAACTTCCCTCCACAAGACGACTCCTGATTATAGAATGATCTCTAGGAAGATCTCTTTGCCTAAACTACGCCATTGATGAGGCTTGGCCAAAACATAACTCCAGCATTATAAATAAGACAGGAGGTTGGTGAACAAAGATACGCCACAAACTCTATGTTTATAATTTTAAGCTTTCATCAGATCCATGTCTGACTTTAGCATCGGAGTGCCATCGGCCACCACAATGGTGGTCCATAGCTCACGTGCGTTCCTTATTCAGATCAGCAGGTCAAGGTCAAGCAGGAAGCAAAAATCGACTGCATCAGTTTGGCGTCGTTCATGGGGACGACAAAGTTCCTAGCAAAGCATTGACATCATCTCTCTTTAGAATTCAAAAATATGGTGACCACCAGATCCCGTAGCAATGGATACCAGGGGGATACTTCAAACACTCAGAATGACGCTATACCACCGCTTCCAATGGCATCGACGACACAGGGGGAACATGCTTGCACCCCCGTGCCAGCTGCAGCGACAATAAACCCCAGGATGGATCAGCTATCATCTCAGATACAATAGATTACTAAAGTAGTGGAGATCCTCACTTAGAAGAACCCTTCACCCGCTGATGGAGATCAGGAGCATCACAGACCTCAATCTCCATACGACAACAGAAAGCAGGCACATGAGAGTCAAACCCTCGCCAGTTCTCACTGGACTAAAGGTGGCGACATATTCAACGGAGATCCAAATTTCAAGGCAGACAAACCCACCATGCAGAACCCTCTCCGCCAAAGGGCTCACGACCCAGATGTGTTGTACAACCTTTCTGTTCCCCCGTTCTTGGACCACATCATGAACGAAGTTCAGCCCACCGAAGCTTGAGTTCTATGACAGGATCGGTGACCCGTTTGATTACTTATGTCATTATCAACACGTGATGGCGCTCAAAGAAGGTTCTCAATCGGTGTTGTGCAGAACGTTCCCTACCAACCTGAAGAAGTCAGCGCTGACATGGTTCCATAGCCTCCCACCAAAGTCAATCGACTCATTCAAGACACTGGCCAAAACATTCTTTACACGCTTTGTTGGCAGCCAGCGGATCAGGAAGGGCCCGCACTATATATTTTCCCTGAGGCAGAAGTCAAATGGAATGCTAAAGGAATACGTCACGTACTTCAATGATGAGCTGACGCTTATTGACGACTGCAACGACAATACCTTTGTTACGACTTTTACTGGGTGGTTGAGAGAGGAAAAGTTTTACAACTTTCTCACCTTGAAAACCCCCATGGATATGGCAGAATCATTGAAAAATGCCCAGAGATACATCACCTTAGAGGAAATGGTAACGGCAATAAGGAAACTAAAACTAAAAAGAAACCCTTCGGTTATAGAGATAGAAGGGAGGGAAAGAGACAAGAAGACGAAGATAGGAACAAACGGAAATGCAACGACAGCACGTCAAACTCTGGTCGTGCCAGGCTAGAAAAGTCTTCCAACTATATTGGATCCAGGACCATAATCCCCCTCAAAGCTTAACAGACATCCTTAACAAATGTCCTCACCCAGAGAAGGTGACCACGCATAATAGCAAGTCTTCTCAAGACTCATCGCTTCAAATGTCAAAAAATTCAGAGGCTCAAATAACCGAAACATTGCATTAGCCTTTGGAAAACCCAAAGCATATCATTTGAGTAAAAGCATTTGAAGAGTGCACTTTGCAAAAGATATTACCTATAACGGTGAAAAAACGTCATTATATAGACACAGTGGCTCACCAAACAGGCGCGTCTGCATTAAATACGGTATGGAAAATGGGAAGGCGACGGTTCCCATGAAAATGACATGGATCCACGTTCAATCAATTAAGGATGTTGCTCACAACCCCATTAATTGGAGGGAGTAACCGATACTCTACCGTCTCACAATCTACGTTGTACACATGACACCATGATCTTGCAACAAAACCTAGTTTTTTCTTATATGGGCCCACCAGCTTGACCCACTATCCGAGCAACATTCTACCACGTGCACTGACGCAAACAGTAGAGGCCCTAATCACTCTTGACACACGGAGCACACCTACATATCACTAGCTGATCTAAGGTACCAATTTTTAAATAACTTTCATTAAAATTTATAGAAACTAATCCGCACAATGCAATTCGATATCGGAAGTAGGCTTGCACGCCCGTAATAGGCAAAGCCCCAACCTAGCCAAGTAAGCTTAGTCAATTTCGACTTATGACGACGACTTCTTGTTTACCCGACGCCTAGTTAGCTATGCGCGAATGTCGATGGCTTAGAAAGTAGGATTCTAGTCATTGCTCTCACACCTAATGACGATGACTTACTAGGGATCATCGCCCCTTCTATGGATGATGATCGCCAAACTTGATCAGGTAAGCTTAGTCAGTGACAACTGATGATGATAGCTTCTGGTCAGCTCCCAAATCTGTAGCTCGCTCTGCGTGGGTGTAGATGGTTTGGAAGGTGGGAGCCTAGTCAGTTCCGACTGATGTCGACGGTTTGCCACGGGACCACTGCTCTTCTTCAAACCAGGGTCGCCGAATCTCCAATTTTCAAATCTGTAGCTCGCTCTGCGCGGGTGTAGATGTTTTGGAAGGTGGGAGCCTAGTTAGTTCCGACTGATGTCAATTTTTTTTCATGGAACCACTGCTCTTCTATAGACCATGGTCGCCGAATCTCCAACTCCCAAATTTGTAGCTTGTTTTGCGTGGGTGTAGATGTTTTGGAAGATGAGAGCCTGGTCAGTTTCGATTGATGTCGACGGTTTGCCACAGGACCACTACTCTTTTACAGACCATGATCACTGAATTTCCAACTCTCAAATCTGTAGCTCCCTCCGCGGGGGTGTAGATGGTTTGAAAGGTAGGAACCTAGTTATTTCCAACTGATGTCGACGACTTGCCATGGGACCACTACTCTTCTACCGACCATGGTAGCCAAATTTGCTCATCTCTAATCCGTAGCTCGCTCCGCGCGGGCGTAGATGGTTTTTAAGGTGGGAGCCTAGTCAGTTTTGACTGATGTCGACGGCTCGCCACGGGATCGTTGCTCTTCCATAGGACAATGGTTGCTCAATCTGATTATAGCTCGGTCTGCGTCTTCACGCCCACATGGGCTGACATCCCATTATCAGCAATGGTCGCTTGAGCCGACCCAAAAACTAATCCTTTAAGCGCAGACGAATGCTACACGGGAAACCAGCCCGAGCTTACGAAACCTAACTCGGGCCAAACGCTCTTGCTTAACTACAAACGACAATGCATGTGCTCGATATAATAGTTTACTCATGCCAACAACCGCAACCATCGATCCAATATATAACTTCAGCCTCTAATGGCTTACATTAAAGATGAGTTGCAGCCTGGTTAAAGTAACCCACTACCAAACCATCCACATCTTACAGAATGCTCAATAGTATGCATAACTATGCTATGACGACTTTGAGACCTCATGGAAGTACAGGTCAAAATTACTTGCGTCATAAACGATCGAGCTCTCAATAGCGGATAGACCACGCGACTCCCTATTTTTTTTGCTCCCCGCTAACCCAACAAACTTGTGTCAAAATAAAATGACAAGGTGAAATGGAGAACATGCAACAGGGGGCTGAATAGAACACGAGTACAAAGTATACTCGAACAAAACTTGCTTTCATTAACAGTCCAAACAAAAGGTACATATGTACAAAAGTTACTCCTCATCAAGAGAATGTACAAATATCGGGTAACTAGGCTTAACAGGAGAAGAAGCAGAAGTTGCATCTGTGCAATCCTCAACCTGAGCACCATTATCTGGATCACCCTCTTCCTCTGATAGCTCAGAGATCTCTTCGAAATCTGCAAAGGACACCTTCGTATAGTAAGAAAGGTCCTAGTCTGGATGCTCTTCTTTCATCAAAGCCAGCAGTTCCAATCTCCCATACACGATCTTGCGAAATTCAAATGTGCCTTGTGCCTTGAGAAGCTCTTCCCCGCGTGTCTTTGTTTTAACAAGCTCACGCTCCAGTAACTCTAGCTTGCCTATCAGCGTGTCAGTCTGGACTGTTCAGTAATCAAGTTTTCTTTAACTGCGCTAAGTTCATGCTGCACCAGAAAGAGTTGCTCCCCAACTTTTCTTGCTTTCCAAGCGTTGAATTCAACATCGGCCTCTAACTGTTGTCTCTTGACAACCCAATCAAATTCTTTCCTGGTATTCTCATCAATAAGAAACCACAACTCAAAGCATACTTTAGCTGCAGATTCCTGTGCAACTTCTAAGTCATGGTGGACACCGCATCTACTAAATCGAACTTAAGGGCTTCCAAGTGAACCCTCTGGGCCTCGGCATCAGTGGCTGATTGTTCCAACCTCCCCTCTTCAAGCTGCTTTCTCAGTGATTCAATCTCAAATAGTGCATCAGAATACGACTTCTGCATATTAGAGAAGACGTGTTCCATGGTATACACCTTCTTGCGGGCCGCCTCAACTTTCATCCCAGCAACGACCACTTGGGATAAATGCAACATCCCTAACATAAGATGTTTCAGCCCTTTATCCATATGCTCTCCTAGTGCATCCTCCTAGGGCTATAAAACGTGGTTCACCAGCCAACTATAATGTCCGGTGATACGCTTCCTCGAAGCATAATCAATGTCAACAACCTGGTGCCAGGCCTGGTTGCTCATTTTTACTACATCCGTAGCAAACAGACTCATCCGCGCGACTGGATGAAACTTTCCCCAATGCGAAATTACACCAGTATCGCCCTTTGCAGTCTTCACTGCACCCGAGCCCTCATCCATCGTCTTTCCCTTGTCACAAGCAGCCGACTCTGTTGTGAGTCGGCTTAGTAGAATCTGAAGGGAGAGAAGGAAGCAAATTGTTAATCAGACCCTCTGTTATCTCGATATACGATTTAGAACGGGACAGAGAGCAATGCAAACTGCAAGAAGGAGGGACCAGGCTGCAATGGCTACTGTCAGACGATCCACCAGCAGGACGAGAGACCTCAGGGGCTACAAACAAATCTTTATCAAGGCCTTCCAGTAAAACAAGCATGGATTGGTCAGTATTAGTAGAAGTCGCCAGCATCAACTTCTTAATCAAGACTTCTGCCTGCTCAGTACTCAGCTTTGATTCGTCATCAACCCCTGTTATCTGTAGGAGCTCCTTCTCCAAATCAGATGCTACAACCTCTGCCACGGTGGACAGGTCAGAATCACGTTCCTCACTCAACGAAGCGGACCATTTGGAAGCAGGCTCAGCCCCAGTGCAAGACCTCTTCGAGCCAATAAAGGAAACAAACGTCTCAAAAAGCCTGTCTGTGTCTGACGGATTGGAAACCTTACCTTTCGAGGTATTCCTCTTCTTGGAAGAAGTTCCACCTTCAGACTGAACCTTCAGCACTCTGAACAGAGTGTGAGCCACATTCTAATGGGCCCATAACCCACTGCGACTAAAGTTGGAAATGCAGATGACATCCTCCACTCTCATTCGAGACATGCCACGAAATGCCTTCACTTCAGCTTCCTCCTTTGAGGAAAGAAGAGTAGTGGCGAACCTCCTTACAGAGAACACACGTAAAGATCAGCATATAATCGGCACAACGGAAGCAAATGAAGAAATTATACTTACAAAGTGGCATAAACTCTCGTTCAAGCGTGCGACCATTGAACTCGAAATACTTCGGGTCTGAAGAAGCCAAGAAGCAGTGTTTCTTCTAGAACTTGAAGTCATCCGACAGTTTCTTGAAGCAAGCTAGGGACTTCATCTCACACACGGCGTGATTGTTTAGTCGAAAAGAAGTTAATAACTGCATCACCCTCGGAGTCACTCAAACACTGGCGTCCATTGCCCTGATCAATTTAAGGAGAACAATCATGTATCAATTCGGTACCAACTGGGCAGGCGGGATACCAAGGAATTCCAGAAAGCTCAAGATCTCATCAATCACATGAAAACGGTCGCCCGTCTGAAGCACGCCACGGTGCAAACAGATGAATCATTTTGGAGGAAACATTGGCATGTGATCAACACCCAATGTGAAGAATTTCAGGTCTTCAGAGACCCCATATCTCATCCAAATCTTGGCCAGACTCAATTTGGAGGCCAACCTATCTTCAAAGAACTGGAGGTTCCCAGCAAGAAGCTCATTGTCAAGTTGATTCTGGCGAACCATGGGAAAAGTGAACAAACTTTCAATTAAAAATTGAACAGAGCGGAGCCTCTAAAAAGAAAGAAATGAAAGAGTCAATCTCTACAGAAAAGGAGATTTAAATAGAGATTGATTTCCCACCTTTTTTTACTGAACCGACACACGCTTAATTAATGAAGCGCGCCGCTCAATTAACGGTTCAGACTCAATCATCATGAGCGACGTATCTTTTCGAGAAGTGACTTAGTGGACCGACTAGGTGGCCCACTAACTCGAGATGAGCAACTGATGATACATCGAAACGTCCTATCATCTACATCGTACACATGTCATGATGATCTTTAGGAATAACAGGCCAAACATCAGTCTAGCACTAATCCGGGCCAAGCAACATCAATCCCACGAAGTGTAGTTCGTCAGACGGACCAAAATTACTATGTCTTGCTAAGCCCATATGTCTCATAATCATCCCCAATAACCGTAAGACCTATTGAGTTAAGTATCTCGGGGATCAGCTTTAGACGGGTAAGCCAACAATACTTCCACCTATGGACAACACTCCGATGTGGAACTATCTAACATGTATTTAGGAACATAGGTCTAGAAGGGAAAGTTTTCTCCACAAGACGACTCCTAATTATAAAATGATATCCAGGAAGAGCTACTTCCCTAAACTACGCCACTGATGGCTTGGCCAAACCAGGACCCCAACATTATAAATAAGACAGGAGATTGATGAACAAATGTACGCTACAAATTTCCTGTTTACAGCTTTAAACGTTCTTCAGATCCTTGTCTGACTTAAGCATTGGAGTGCCATTGACCACCACAACGGTGGTCTGTGACTTACGTGCGTTCCTTGTGTAGGTTAGTAGTCAAGGTCAAGCATGGAGCGAAAATCAACTGCATCAGGTGAGTTTGATAAGTTTCAATTAAAAAGCAAAGAAAATAGAGAGGACAAGAAAGAAGGCAACAAGGAAGAAAAAAATGAGAAGAAACAGATAGGTGGGTTGTTAATTATAAGGGTGGGTAGGATCTAGAACGGTTCCAAATTTTGAGGAACCTAACTGAAACCGTTTTTATTTCACAGATCTAGTTTAGTCCGAATTCCCTCATTTTGGACATTGGGACCGAACCTAACTCAAACCGTTTGGAACAGTCTAGTTCCAAACGGTTCCTGCGCATAGATGAATAGTCAAGAAACCTCCCAATTTCTCATACATCTCAACTCCCAAATCTCAAGAGACAATTTCTAGTGACTTAATCTTCTTCCCCAGACCTTCCTCTTGCTTTCCTGGATAATCTAACAACTCAATAAAAGCTACCAAATCAGAAAACTTTCAAACAAAAATACCAGACTACATAACACTTGAAATGATGAGAAAATGGAACAGGGTATGAGTACTTACTCAACAATATGACAAGATATTGATATTACACCAAGATTTAAATACTCACTCAACAATATGACAAGATATTGATATTACACCAAGATTTAAATAAGTAAACTTCTACCAAATTGGATAAAAAACACAAACTAGAAATACCCATAGAGCAAATGTAGAGAGACACCAACCAACACAGAGAAATTCACACTAAGTTACTGATAGGGTTGTAAGGAAGGAACAACAAACCTTATCGCTTGTCTTTGTCGGTGTGCTGGCTTGTTCAAGTTTGATTTCTATAGTTTGTCAATCACAATTGACGCTTTGGCTGAAGAGGTGCAAGAGATCTGTGATGTGAAAATGAGACTGTGAATAAGGTTCGTGTTAAATAGAGAAATCGAAGTTGTGTGTGAGAAAGCTATCTCTAGTCTCTTTCTCTTTCAGTGTGATTCAGTCAGCTATATTGAAAGAAAAAATAACAAGTAATCAAACCAAGGGGGTGCCCAAAATGATGCCACCAATCTAATCTATCTTCTCTATTGAAAGTGTCCGTTGCTACTACAAAAAAAAAAAAAAAACTGTACGTGTGTAGTGCATACCAAAAATCTTCTTCAACGCAGCAAGCTTGGTGAAGGCGATGCCGCCTGAGCGAGGTTGTGTGCCTGTGTCTGTGGGATGGATCTTCAACACTTTAACTGAATCAACGCATCAAGTAATCAACGATGGAGAGGACGAGAGAGGAGGCTGTGTCTGTATGAGTCTACCGCGGAAGAAAAGGAAAAAGGGAATAGATAAGGCATTAGGGTTCAAACTATCAAAACTATTAAAAAATAATGCAAAAATTTTAAATAATTAATCTTTTTCCGAACCATCCCGTTCGTGATTTTATTTTTACATGTGCGTGTCACACATGTTAAAAAAAAATGTGTGCGTCTGACGCTAAGTAGCAGTAACATCTAGTGAATCCAATTGTCCATCAATAAGCTAGATTGTGATGGACATTTTCGATTTTCATTCCTAAATCTTTCTTCTTCTGAATCTCACCCTGTTAACAACATCCAGTCTCCCCTACAACCAAAAACAACCTTTGGAATGGACAAATTCATCTTTACTGAAACTCAAACTACCTTCTCTAGCCCCAATCGAAAAGCGCCCCCAACATAAGAATCAAATTCCTAGATCTTGATGATCTGGCGGTGGTTGTGATCTTTAGGGGATATATTAATGCTGAGTTCAGTTAGTGGAGAAAGGTTGAAGTTTCGATGATGTCAAAGCCTAAGATGGAAAGAGCTTTGTCGTCATCTCTGGCATCATAGTTGTTGAGGAGAAAAGAAATGGAAGATAGTGTTTATATTAGAGTGAAGTAGGGATAGAGATGAAAAGAAGAGGGCTAACCTGATTTGTTTTGGGAGTTTATGTAGAGAAACTGAGAAGGGAGAAGAAGATTTGAAGAGAGAAGAGATAAAAAGGGTTGGGGTTGGGCTTTGGGTTTGGATTGAACCAGATTGGACAATTCTTGATAGTAGACATAACATAAGCAAGAGTGAGTTGATGAGTTGATTTTATCCATTTTAATTGTTATTTAATCTTGATTTGAGTAATTCTAGGGTGCCTTTTTTTAATGCCTGTTTTCTGTTTCTTTTAGACTTTTTATACTTTTTACCCATTTTCTTTAAAGCACAACCACAAACAACATTCATAAAAGGAGTGAAGTGTCAAAAACCTAAAAAAACCAAAAATAGGCACCGTTGAATTACTCTTTTGATTTGGATAGATTTTTTGTTGGTTCCATTCAAAACCTTCAGTTAACAACCACCGCTTTTCATTGCAAAGATTTGTGGTTAACATTGATATTCCAATCCTCATTTTTGGTGTTGGAATGAAGAACCTATTTGTTCTTCTAAATGAACTTTTGACTGAGCCGAAATAAGAGTATGAATTTCTTCTTACTCCAGTTAGAATTTTGTTTCTTACTAAGAACATGTTTGTTGAACACTTGCATCGTCACTTGAGACTTAATTCATAAAATTTTATTAATTTTTTAGTTAAGTGGTGTATATGTTAATGTATTTGAAGTCTAAATTGAACCAATAGTACGAGCCTTTTATATTCAGCATTCAAAGTTTATTTTCAATATCAATAATCAGTATAAGCCTTCAATATAAATCTTCAGATTCAATACTTTTGGAAAATGAGTTCTAAATAAGAAAAAATGAAAAATCAATCAGTCTTAGTAAAAATATTGATTATAAATAAGAGAAAAAAAACAAATGCCCCCTTAGATGAGTTGATTGTGGTTGAATTTGCATTTTGTGTGAGAAATTCAAAGATGGCAACATGTTGTTGCGAGATTAGGTGATAAATTACATATTTTCGGTGATACAACTGAAGAGAAGGATATGATGGTGTTTAAAAAAATGGTGTTATTGGTTGGAGAGCAGAGGCATAAGTAAAAGACAGAGGTTATCATGGTGCCGGGTTGGGGAAGATGAAGCTTGATATTTTTTTCAACATTGAAATTCTTCATATACAAGTCAATCTAGGCTATAAAATATTTGATCTTAAAACAAGCATTTTTGTCATTGATAATATATATGTGAATTAAAAAAAATGGTTAAGTTGTAAAACTAATATTACTTGAGTGATTGAATGAATTTGTAAAAGTTTGGAACTAGTCTATGAAGTCGTGCATTGGGTGGGTAAGATTTCAAGATCAATTAAAGAGCATGATATTTACAATTTTACACTTAAATTTATATAGGTTGGTCGATTTAGTATGCCATGTAGAGCCTAATTGTAATTATTTTTGTTGATCATGTCAAAAGACATTGAGAGCTAAAACATTTCATTTTTTGGATTTTGTTGACAAGAATTGGAAAGCTAGTTGACGGAAGAATTTTGCCACTGCCAGGGACATCAAGAAAATGTCAATGTGTGCGCACAGACCAATTGTAAACGAAACAATTTGAAGAATCCATAATTAACTTGGCCCACTAAACTCCATAACCATTTCAATCCCTATAAAGCTACCTTACAATGCTAAAACCACACACATTGCAATCTTTGCAAAATGGCAACAAATCAATTTCTTTAGCATTCCTATCAAAAACCAACTCAAGCCTTCTATTCTCCCGTACCAATATAAACCAAACACCAACTTTTAACAAATCAAATCCCTAGAATTTAGTATAATCAAATCTTACTTTTCCTTCTCGAAAACTTGAATTTTAGTTTGATTTGAGTATTTTATAATCACAAACCACAAGTCCTCATGGGACTGATTCATACTTGTCGATGGTGAACTTCCATAGACACCGTGAACTTGTGGTGTACATTAAAATTTTAAATCAGAGTGTCAAATAAAATTAAAGTTGACAAAAGTCAACAAAAAACCAAACTTAAGTGGGAAGACTAAAGTCAAAGTCAAGAAAAACAAGTCAATAAAAGTAAATAATTGAAGGATGTTGAAATCCAAAAAGTTTGTAGAAAGTCCAGCACATGGACCAAGGGGCAAAATATGAATTGACTAAAATGTAGTGATGATACATCAAAATAGACCGTCATCGCAGTCATACACGTGACAGAAATTATCCATCACGAGGATCAGGTATCCCTCCTAATGGGTCAACTCATAAAACTCAAAGAGAGCGAAACCAATGATAAAAGCCCAAACATGGCCCATCAGAAGAAATCATAGCTAAGGCCCAAATTCAGGACCAAGCGAGTTTTGTCATAAAAAATAGAAACATTGCATAAAGAAATAGTCGTGGAGGGAGTTACGCCTCCACGGACACGTCATAAAAGAGAAGACTGTTACAAAAAACGTCTCATTCTGTTGCGCCTCCCATCCTAAAGTCACCCAGAGAATTAATCGTGACCATTGTATAAGGTAAAAAGGAACAATCAACCAATGTATGCAACTTTAAGTGAGTTTTGTCTAGATTTACTTCATTCTTCAACAGAGTTGTTGACATAAGCATCGGAATGCCTTCGGCCACCAGAAGATCCAAAATGACAAAACTCACTTAAATTTGATCAATGATCAACATGCTATCAGAATAGATGAAACACTCTACAGACCCTCAACCCAGCAACAATCACAGTAACCCTCCTACTGGCGACACTACATTGCTAGCGCTAGCGATCGAGGCCTTACAGTAACCACTGGGCCAATTGCGCCCGATGGTCAAGATCCACAACATGCAATAGCTTAGACAACCCAAACATCCGACGACGTCACTACTGGCCCTCAGGTAGATTTGCTTATGACCAAGATGAACTACATGATGAAGATGTTGGAGAAACTCTCTCAATAACACACTTAGTCAGCCGACCCTATCCAAGTGCCACCCCAGCAAAACTCTACTAACCGAGCCCGAGAAAGCAATGAAACTCCCCAAGATAAGACTCCACAGAGTGATGGAACACATGCTGAAATCCCGTTTAGAATCAAAGTCACAGATCCTAATGTATTGTACAAGTTGACCAAGCCACGATTTTTTGACACCCGCATGATAAGTCCCATGCTAAAAAAGTTCACCCGACCAAAGTTCGAAGGATATGATGGCACCATTGACCCAACAGATCATTTGCGACATTTCCATCACATGATGACATTAAAGGAGAATACAGAATCCATCTTGTGCAGAACATTTCCGATCAATTATACCTCTACAACAACACTACACCAAAAATACCCATCAGCAACGGTTTGGAACCGTGAGGGTAACCAGTTGTCACGGCTTAGAGCCGTGGGCTGTAGAGGCGTCGCTAAATCACTATTAACGGCTACAAACCGTGGCAAAACATATTAGCCACGATTTTATACTCGAGGACGGTTGATGATTTAGCCACGGTTTTAAGCCGTGGCAAGTGCTAGCAACGGTTTAAAACCATGGCAAGTTATGGCCACGGTGTACAGCCGTTGCAACAATGTTAGCCATGGTTTTCAGCCGTTGCAACAATTTTAGCAACGGTTTTAAGCCGTGGCAAGTACTAGCCACGGTTTTAAACCGTTGCAAATTATGGTAAGCCGTGGCCATTTAAAACAAAATTCAAAAAAAAAAAAAATCTGGTTTGTTGAAAAATTTAAATTTTTTTTTGCTGCTGCTGCAGAATTGGAACAATCCAATTTCAAACTGATAATGCAATCACAGAGAATATTGGAAGATGATATTGCAGTTTCAGCAATCAAACATTATCAAGAGAATCACAGAAAGGGAAGACAAAGAATTCACAGGAAGGAAAGATTTATTTGATTGGAATGTAAAGGTTACAATGGTCTGATAGACTAGAATGTATTAGGCACAATTTGAGATTGCCAATCTCCTACACTTGTACAATGTGTTTACAAAAATGAATCAATGCTTTTTGTTACAGACTCCCCTACTTATATCAGTTCCTAAAAGTTCCTAATGCCTTTATAATTCTCCATAAAGCACAAGACAACACTGCATTTGATATAGCAACAATGCCACAACAATTTTGTGTAACCATCCAGACTTCCAGACTTGCTAACTTGCTAACAGATAACCCCCCAGATTTCCAAGCTTGCTAATACACTTGCTAACCACTTGCAGACTTGCTAACATACATGCTAACCAACCATAATGTAAATACAGCATGAGTATACCTGCAAGAAATGCATCCAGTTCTTCAGCTGGCACATCAAACACAACACCCTTCCAATCATCTGTAAGATAAATTTTAACCCTGCACAAGCCACACCTCAAGTTAATACTCTTATTTTGCTTATTTCACTTGTGAAATTTTTTTTTTTTAAAGCACTTACAGCTGTCTTTGCAAGTGCCTTTGCGAGCAGCTCCAGTGCTGAAAGGCCAGATGAACTCAGAAGATCTTCAGCTGCAGACTTGAATGCTGGAACCACACTGCATTTTAAGGTTGCTTAAATATATGCAAGAAATGATTTTTAATTATAATAAGCAATCATCTATTACTAGTAATATAAACTACAGAGAACAGTAAATGTTAGTGCTGAATAAACAAACAGCAAACAGTTAGATCTAGAAATCTAAGCAAACAAGCTTACAAAAGTTTTGCGCCCAACACATCTATGAACACAAACAAGCTATAAGTCACAGAATATGCTATTTCCATGTCTAAATTAAATATCAACTGATAATGAAACATAACATCTACCACTAATGGTAGCTGTTTCTAGCCCAAGGCAAGCTGAACTCGAAAAAACATTAAAAAACAAAGAAATGTGGACTATAGATTTTGTCTCCAATTGATTCAATTATCAGTATTTTTTTTTTTTTTCTGCTTAGCCAATTATTACTTTATTTACACCTATCATTTGCAATCCCAAAAACTGGATCACTTTACAAATGGAGAAGAAAAATAAAAACATAACAAAAACAACCGAACGAAAACAAATCCTACTAAGTTATGAAAATGCCAGTTCAAGAGGCCTTTAACTTTAAACAATAACCCAACTAATAATTAACTTAAATAGTTAACCTCCCTCCAACTAAAGTTCCCAAGCACCCATAATCTACTAATGATGCACTGAAACTTATATAGGGAAATTTCAACAAAAAATTGAGAAGGGGTTCCCTATATATCTCTATTGTGTTTCAGCAAAATGGATCTGAAAATGTTCCCAGAATTTTGGAGAGACGAAATAAAATGTCTAATCTGAATCAATCAACAATATTTAGTTCAAACACACTGAAGAACCCAGAAAGTAACATCTAAAAACCCAAACTTTGATACAACATTACTAAAAATGAAAAAACAAAGAAATGGGTAACACTCGGAATCAAAAGAAGATGAAACCTGTTAAATTCTTCTGTCCAACAGAGTTGTTGTTGTCAAAGAATCTTCACCCATTTCCCTGCTCTGTCTTCTCCTTGTTCTGTGGTTTAAGAGAGAATGTGTGTGAACCAAGCCTTCCCTCTCTATTTTGCAGCAGATTTGCAGAAGAAAAATCAAAAGATAGTGATTCAGTCAATAAACAAGCAGTAGAAAAGGAAATCTTAGTATTTCGGAGTACCTTTTGCAAAGATTCTCCCCTGCCAACACGGTTGCGCCTAGTGGCCCTACTATATGCTGCAAAAGCACTAAATAAGTCAGTTCAATGAGTTCATTATCTGTGTCTTACAATATGCACAATACGTAATATATCTCAGCCAAATTGATACATATTGCATGATACAAGAATACATTGCTACAAGAATGACACAGAGAAGTAACATGAACGAATGGATAGACGATAGCAATAGCTAACTTGCATATATCAATACATGGTAATACAAGTCAGCAATTGCAAAATGGAGTTTGCAACATAAGGAATTCTGTTTTTCTGGAAGATCCAAACATAGAGGAAATGTTCTCAGAGAATAGTTAATGAATCCTAGCTACACAGTGGCAACTCAGTTCAACTTGATTATATTATTGCAGGTTTCATGAAGTCATCCTAGGCTGGTTGATCCATTAAATGGTTTCTTGATTATTCAATAACAACAATATTAATGGCATTGTTAATGTGGGTCTCCACAACACAACAACAAAAACACTAAAGGCACCCACCTGAGCTAAGATTGCCACCTGCACCACCTGCTGCTAAGAACAGCCCCTACAGACCATAAACAAAAACAGATTAAAATATAACCATGATAAAATATTTCATGCTTTTAATGGAACCTGAGATCTTGCTCTCTGAAGATCTTGCTCTAGCTGAGTAAACTTTATCCTACTAGATTCTAGCTGTTGCACATAAGCCTGCAAGGGAAGAAGTAATTAATAGGGTGATCTGATTTTTTTTTAATGGTTTTTTATGGAAGAAAAAATGGTTATAATTCTGACCCACCTTTTTTCTCAGTCTGCTCTTTCTTGCTGCCTCTCTGTTCTGAGCTAAACGCCTCAATATCTGAACACCAAGATTTACGAAACATCCAAAATAAGAGCTTTTTTCTACCATAAATGTTTCATCTTGCAAAATGGGTTTTGATTCATTTCAAATATACAACAATACTGACCTTTGCATCTAGTGGTCTATCTAAAGTTGAACCACTTCCCTTTCTCTGCAACATTTGAGCAAAAAAAAAGTTTGAATCAAAGTTTTTTTTTTTTATGATGGGGAGGTCTTGAATTATGATAAAATGGTTTAAAAAGTGATAAAAATCAAATGTCATGTGGGGTGGTGGGCATGAAAACTATACAAAAGATGGGACTAGTAGTAACAATGGTGAGTGAGTTTGTACTTTTGTTGAAGTTTGGGTTTTGAACCCTCTTTCAAGATGTCAGAAGTTTTATCAGAAAACTATTTGACAAGAATCTTTTCAGAAACATGAAAAGGAAAACAAAAACTTTCTATGATTGGTTTTATCACTCCAAATCAGTAACACAACACTTAGTTTAAGAAATGTAAAACATCAACTTTTTTCCCAAGTGTTTGGGATTTGTTTAGAGAAAATTAAAGATTAGTAGTAGTACTAGTAGTAGTGAGGTGATAAATGAGAATGAAAAAAAAAACCTTTTCTTGTATTTTTGGTAATTGATCCTGCTGTAGTGGCTCTGCTACTCCTCTGGAGACATCACTTGCCATCTCTACTATTTGCTGTTGCTGGAGTTTTTGGTCAAGAGGTTGATTTGATGCCTTTTTACTTATAGGAGATTCTGGTTCCAATTGAGGATTCAGAGCTGATCCTGAGTCAGTACTCTCCTCCTCACCTCCTGTTGTTGAACTCCCCTAATGACAAAAACACAATACCAAGTTCAAAATAGTGACAAAAACACAATTCTTGTTACTTCACTCTCTGTCATATTTTGGGAATTGGTTGTATAAGAATGCAAATACGTTATCTTTTAGCATAAAAAGACTACTAAAGATCAAACTTAACAGTAATATTTCAGTTAAACAGAAAGCATAGTTTAAGAGCTACTAATAGTGATGGATGAATACTCACAGATACTGAAGAACTTCATTCCAATAGATTAGCCTTGGAATCTCACCAGTGAGTTGATTCTGAGCAAGGTCACTGCAGTAAATACAGACATAAAATTGAAAATTTGTTTCCCACATCTAATTGGACATATTTGAGAAGATATGCTAAAGCTTCAATAAATAGAAGTGCATAACATCTAAATGTTATGCAATGGAATAGTGAATATACATACAGTGTCTTAAGGTTAGGAATTTGTGACAATGTCGAAGGAATGGGACCTGTCAACTGATTGCTCTTCAAAAACCTGAATACAAATGGATCAATAAACCTTATTATCACACTTACCCTTTGAATATCAAATATAAAGCTAAAACAAAAAGATGGAATGTGAGGGACTTACAGCTCTTGCAGCCGCTTAAGCTTAGATATTGAAAATGGAATATCCCCGTAAAGGGAATTTTCAGACAAATCCTTGAATGAAGGGCAAAAACATAAGAAACCCACACTTGCAAAACAATAAATAGTTTTACAAATAGTTGCAGATGAGTTACAAAAAACAAAGGAAATAGAAATTACAGAGTTTCTAGAGTAACACAGTCGCCTATTTCATCTGGGATCTGCCCTGTTAAGTGATTCCCTTTCAAGTCACTGCACATCCATAAAATCAAAGCTCACCATGAACACTCACATTGAAGAAAGAGTTACCAACTGATAACAATGAAGACTGTTTATAGCACAACTTAGTCATATAAATTGTTCAGTATAGTCTGGATCTCTCTGTTTTATATGACTACAGTAAAACAGAGATTCATATACAATTATGTAACAAAACTGATTCTATATTAGTCATATCTTTGTAGATCAATATTGTTGCAAATTACTAACTTTCCATACAAATAGTTATAGCGATTTTAAAGTGATATCTTTTGAAAGGGGTATAGTTAATGATCTAAGCATGGAGTGTCACTCCAATGTGTGTCCAGGTGTTGGAGTTGTCCAATATGTGTCCGACATTGGATTCTTCTGAAATTTAAGTGTATTTGCTATAGTATCCTCTAACAAAAGTGCAGGTTAAACTCTTCTTACCGCCAAACGAATTTCTGGCTGCTGCCTCAAAACCGAAAAAAATTGACCCTGCGAAATGCATGAATAACATATGTCAAATTCACAAGTCACAACACATCTGAACTGTATACACAATACATGCAAACTTGTGAATGTGAAGGACTTAATGGACATGCTCTCTATAGAATAAAGAGTCACTGCAATATGCATTCCGGGTATACACAGAAATGAATGGAAAGCGAATATTAGCCAAACAATTCAACTTCAATTTGATAGAAACAATACAAAAATAACTATGAGCAAAGGCTATTGACTTATCAAATGCAATAGTAGGAGGTATACTAACAGATGGTGTCGGCTTTGAACTATTAGCTGCTGTCTCATAGATGAGATGTCGAAGGCATTCTTTTGCATTATCATTCAGCAATGCATCATTAGCTGAACGGTTTTCTCCTGAGATGTTTCCAAGAGCATGTAGTGCAGCCTGCTTTAAGAATAAAATACAACAAAATTTGAGAAGTAGAATGTGGTAAAGTAGCATATAACTATAGTACTTTAACCAAACAAAAAAACAAGGTTAAAAGCCCATAATAAACAACTGTTAACTCACAAAGCAATATTAAATAGTTTGGGGAACATAATAGCATATACTAGAATAGTCAGTGCATTGGAACAAATAAGCTTAAGACAAAGATAGCTGAAAGAAATAATGTGCAAGCTAAACAAGCAAGTACCTCTGGTGTAACATCTATGTCAAGATCAGTGGGATCGAAAATGAAAGAATCGTCTATTGAGTTCAAGAAGTCTAGAACTCCATCCAATGAGAGATTGTGGGTTGCTTGAAATCTACGCAGCAGTACCTGGCAGTCAATTAAGAAAAGCAGTTAGCTTAACGATGTTCACGCCATACTGACGTTCATCTAATATTCAAATGGAAATAGTAAAGTAGCAGTTAGCTCACAAAACAACATCATCTAGTTTATTTAATAGAACTAAATCTAATCATTCAACAATGTTCATAGATACACAAAGTTCATAGATAAAGACCAATTATCAAGATTCCCAATCTTTCAGATATTGACTTAAACATCAATGACAGATATGCCCAAAAAGAACAACATCTCATATTTACTAGTGCTAAAAGACAACCATTCAACTGAGATGAAACTAATACCTGTCCTTAAGACTGGAGCATGGTTCCATCATTTCTAGCTTAGCAACAAAATAGAGAAGAATAACATGACAAGCAGCAATATCCTGATCCTCAGTAGTCGGGTTCCACCAAAGATCGAGAAGAATAACATGACAAGCAGCTCATGTTCAGACAAAGGTTTCCAGCTTTCAACGACATCAGCATTACACAAACCTGCATTACATCATATCAAATACACACCATCAGAGGCACACTTGAGAAACTGACCATGAACATAAAGAACAATAACAAAGAAGCAACAAAATGACCAAGTCCAGACATTCTGAGAACTTTGTACACTACAAAGAGTCTTAGTCAAACCTCAGGATCGGTGTTTAACTCTTTCACATCCTTGTCTCTAGAAGACAGGGTCATTGTCCAGTCAAATCTCCTATATGGAATACATGCGTGGATTAGGTAAGTCTCAACCAAATCCAACATGCCAGTCCACTGTGAGAAGACAATAGCCTTGACAGGTCTATTCTTCACAGTCAGACCGGATGACTACTGAAGAATCACAAACTCCATTGCTTGCTTCATATTCAAGTTTCAAAGTAGATGAATTCTTTGGTTTACAATGTTTTTTCAGTATCTCCAGAGCAGCTCTGATTTTGGAAGAGCAAAACATATTCTGCATAACCAATGATTTATCTGCAAATTCAGATGAACTTGTAAACCAAAGATGTTAACATTGTATTTGAACAGAAAGAGAGCAAATAATACGTTGGCAATTCATACTCAAAAATATATTACACAGATGCATGCAGGTTACATATGCACCGCAAGATGCTAAAAATTATGCTTTAATGACAAGAAGGACCTCCTTGTCTATCTTGCAGCTCTTGCTTCAGAGTGTTACTACCATATACACACACAAATGCATGTTTATGCATATAAACATGCATTTGTGTCGAACTATGTACTCAATATACCATTACTCAGTTTCCATAGTAATATAAACAATCATACCTTGATCCCAGCTAAAAATTGAGCTTTCCATCCATCACAACACTATGAATCACCAAAACAAACAACCAAAGATAATTAATAATTAAAAGTTAAAACAAACATTGGCTCAAATTGCATCCATTAAATAGAGCAATCTTTATCTCTGATGATAACCAAGAATGAGAAGGACTATCAGCAAAGATCCATTGATGTTTTCCAGTAACTATCAATCATCAAGTTCCACATGATTTTTACACCATACGAAGAAATCACCAACGTCCAAATCCCCCATCATGTCTCCTTTTGGATCACTCTTGTAAAGTTTCACCTCAGTCCTATATTTGAAGCATAAGGAAAGTCTGATCTCTGTTGCAGGGTTCAATGATCCATGACAATCGCAAGAGAATCGATGGATAGGATCTACAACCTCTATTGCTATCGCAATGACATTCTTATGCCAATCACAAACTTTGTAAGTCCTTGACACTGAAGGAACATGATTGCTTGGAGAAGGAAACCTCGCAACACCTTGAGAAGATGGTGGTAATGGAGATGGTGGTAATGGAGATGGAGGTAATGGAGATGGAGGTAATGGATTTTCTGGTTGCCTTGTCGATTGTGCACTGGATGAAGGTGTATCTTCAGTTCTTTGTGTCCCTCCTTGTGTTCCCTCACTTGTTGATGGTCTCACATAAGTTCCATTTTCAAGTCTCTCTCGTATCCATCTAACATTTTCTTCCAATCTATCATATTTTTCGCTAAATTTTTTTACTTCCAATGTTTTATCCAAAAGCAATGAACGAGTGGGAAGTGCAGCATCATACTTCCTTTTAGAGACGGTGGTTCCAACACAACGAGTACGTCTTCTTTCTTCTTGGCCAAACACTTGGCTTAGAGGATCATTATCAATAGTGAGGTCAGTGGTACACTGGGTTGAAGATTCTTGCAAGGCGACATTTTTTGCTTTAACTTGTTCCTTCAAAAGAATGAAAAAATAAAATAAATCAGGACACAAATAATATTCAAACAACTACAAAGTAAATTAAGAATTGTGTATAAAAGACATCATTGGGCACATACCATATATAGTTCAGCACCATGCGTGGGTTTTCCATCCTTTCCCGTGTGACAAGCAATCCATATGTCAGTGCGTGTGACTAGTTCCCCATTAGGGTTCTTCTCAACCAATATACTTGAAAGATTAGTCTCAGCCTATATAGTTAAATGGTTATTATTGTACTAGTAGCTAGAAACTCATTTACCATTTCATACTCTACTTCTGCAACACTCTTTTGGCCACCCCCCATACATACTTTGAAGCCTTTTTGTTTTTTGCATTTTGGGCTCTAATTGCCTTCGCTTCAGGGGTGCTCTCATAGCGAACAAACTCCTTCCAATCCTCCTCTCTGACACCATTTGGAACATGCTTCTCTTGTTCCTCAATGGTAGGAAACTTATCCAAATAATTCTTCCTAAGATCTGCCTTGAACCTTCTATAATATTCAGGCATTTTCAAATGCACACTCCTTTTCACATAATTTGGGATGTCGTATTCACGCTGCAAATAAGCCATTGAGATATAAGTTGACAATAAAATAAGACATTATGAAAATCAATGATGTAAAATCTCACCTTGAGGCCATTCCACACATCCTCTTTGTAGTTGTCAGTAACATGGTGCCAACCCTTGAATTTGATGGGCACAAGGGTTTCATCAAGCTTTCCAAAGTTTTTATTGAAATTTCTAGCACCAGGTCCAACTGCTAAACCATGGACATTGAACTGTATGGTCTTTTTAACTTCACTGTCATCATTTGTAGATGTAGTGACATCATTGGTGGAGAGATTGTCGCGAGTACTACCCATTTCTAAAGGAATTGTTGACATTTCTACACACAC
Organism: Berberis vulgaris; assembly: GCA_963556465.1. NCBI lineage: Eukaryota > Viridiplantae > Streptophyta > Magnoliopsida > Ranunculales > Berberidaceae > Berberis > Berberis vulgaris. Next base: position 52,007,857 of record OY747131.1, on the reverse strand, counting down.
AAAAATTAAAAGATTAACTTTAGTCAAACACTCATGAAAATTAAAAGATTGAGAGTGACACTTTTACGAGGATAACCTCCATAGGAACCATACCATGAGGAGGCTATCTTCCCCTTAATCATCTCCCTTTGAGGCCCATGAATTGGCATAAGAAGCAAATTAGTTTACTAGAATAATATCTAAGAGTGTTTGCTTAATCAACTAGTATTCAATAGACATGGAATACATGGGAGTACCCTACTACCTCCATCTTTCCAATCAGTTTCAGTTCATCTGATACCAATTTTGCACCCAAGACTACTAGGTTTCAGAAAGCAAATAAACTTACAGTCTAGAACAGATAGTTGAACACAGGAGAAATAACATACAGAAATAGTAAAACACACAGATAAAAATAGACAAGAATAACAATAATCATTTGAAGATAATTCTTTGAACAGTTCAAGAAAACGGTGCCGATACTAGGTTACCGCTAGTATAACGAGGTGTTCATCCAAGAATTGTTCTTAGAATTGTTTTGAGAAAACAAATAGAAATAAAGATATGCTTTTATTGACAATACCTCCATCTTTGCAATCAGTTTCAGTTCATCTGATACCAATTTTGCACCCAGGACTACTAGGTTTCAGAAAGAAAACTAAACTTACAGTCTAGAACAGATAGTTGAACACAGGAGAAATAACATACAGAAATAGTAAAACACACAGATAAAAATAGACAAGAATAACAATAATCATTTGAAGATAATTCTTTGAACAGTTCAAGAGAACGGTGCCGATACTAGGTTACCGCTAGTATAACGAGGTGTTCATCCAAGAATTGTTCTTAGAATTGTTTTGAGAAAACAAATAGAAATAAAGATATGCTTTTATTGACAATACCTCCATTTTTGCAATCAGTTTCAGTTCATCTGATACCAATTTTGCACCTAGGACTACTAGGTTTCAAAAAAAAAACTAAACTTACAGTCTAGAACAAATAGTTGAACACAGGAGAAAGAACATATAGAAATAGTAAAACACACAGATAAAAATAGACAAGAATAAGAATAATCATTTGAAGATAATTCTTTGAACAGTTCAAGAGAACGGTGCCGATACTAGGATACCGCTAGTATAACGAGGTGTTCATCCAAGAATTGTTCTTAGAATTGTTTTGAGAAAACAAATAGAAATAAAGAATTGTTCTTAGAATTGTGTTGAAGAATGTTCTAATATGATGTGTATTATTCTTCAATCATACCGCAATAAAAGATAAGTTGAGAATTCAACATATACTTTATCCTCTTCGAGTTTATGACGGATCTTCTCCCTTGCTTTTCTCTCTTCCTCCTTTTCTGCTTTCCGCAAGGCAATTATCCTACAACAGGAGGAAAATGAATCTATTTTAGTTTTAGGGGGCAAACAAATAAATTACACGAACGAAATTTCTTGAAAAAAAAAGATACTTAGGATGTAATAAAATGAATCTATTTTAGTTTTAGGGGGCAAACCAATAAAATGATGAATGTAATATTGTACTATACTTTGGAAATCTTATTAAAGTTGTTCTTAAGACATTATAAGTTTCATTTTATAAAAACATTTAAAAATAATGGGAAAAAAATATATATGTTTCTATTATTGTTTGCCTGAAGTAAAGTCTACTAGGACTTGACTATTGAACGGGAAGCACCAATCACTAAATGATGAAAAATCCTCATACAAAGAAAAAAAAAACCTCATTGATTTGGACTCTGAATTAGATACAGTAATAAAATCTCTTTGTTAAAACGGAAATAACTCTCATCCTATAGATTGTCCATTTATATTTGTAGCTGAGAACCTGACTAATAACATGAATTCTTCCCTTTTGCAAATTCAATGGTTAGACCATGCATCACTTCTAGCTGAAGACACTCATAATCTTACTAAACTTCAATAGTTGCCAAGTAATGCTGGAGTTATTACATTGAGTGTAGGAATCTGCACTCTGCATGTTTTATCTTTTAGAAGATCTTTTGAGCAATTAAAGATAATAGTTTAAGCTTTCCAGCTTAAAACCCTCTCAGTCAAAATGCATTAAAAGTAAGCACGCAACTAGATGGAAAGCATACAAAATGAAAAACAAAAAACAAAAAACAAAAAACATTGAGAGTTCAAAGAAAATACCGAAACTGAAAGTAAGCACGCAACTAGATGGAAAGCATAAGAAAATGAAAAAACAAAAAACATTGAGAGTTCAAAGAAAATACCGAAACTGAAACCATATGTAGCCATCAATGCTTTGTTTACTATGATAATTCCAACGGAGAAAGCATAAGAAAATGAAAAGCAAAAAACATTGATAGTTCACAGAAAATACCAAAACTGAAACCATATGTAGCCATCAATGCTTTGTTTACTATGATAATTCCAACATAGCTAACAATAATGAACATCCATGAGGCTGCATCTAATGTTGCTTTCCTGTCAGCCTTGCTTGTAGTTGTTCTTAAGAATAAAAATTGAAAAATCAGACTACATAGCACATGGAAAGCATAAAAAAAGCTTTAGGGTCCTATGCAAAGAATCAGGGAATCAATAATCTTCTGTGGTTACACAGACTTGGGGTATTTCCCTTTGCACTTATAATGGCATTACATGCTATTGAAGAATAATATTCATTAGTAATAACACCCACATGAAAGATCCTTTCAGAAAACCAATTGATTCATACAATCTAATACATGGGCTGACACACTCTAACTTTATCCTGGAACAAGGTGACCTGCTTTTCGGATATAATTATAGAATAACTCGAAACTTTGTTCTTTCTCTAAGATTTGCTTAAGGTGCACAGTCACACATAATAGCCATTGTCAACCATCATAGTAGGTTTACTGTTTTAAACTAATTTATAAATTAGCAATGACTTACTTCTACTCTTAATCTATATTCCTGAGATGCTAACATGTAACCAGATATGAACCAAATATGTCATTACCTCCATCAGATCCAAACACCACAGCAAACTCAAACTCAATCTTCATCTAATAGGGGATCATTTACCTGACGACACTGCACATTACAGCCACTATGATTATAATACAAGTGAACAGGGAACACAAATATTTCCTAGTTTCAAATTATATCAGGAATTTCATACAAAAATTAAAGATTCAAAAAATTAAATTATATCAGGAATTTATCAGGCATACGGTTTTGAGCCCTAGAGATTCAAACCCTAATTTCAAAAAACCTCTAAATAAAACCTACAGATTCAAAAAACAATTCAGGAACCCTAATTTTAGGAACCCTAGAGATTCAAAACCTCTAAATAAAAAAACTCTAGATTCAGGAACCCTAATTTCATCAAAAAGAAAGGAGAGAGAGAGAGTACCTGTACGAGAGAATGGTTTGGAGGTTGCAGTCGCTGATCGATTTTGCAAATGGTTTGGAGGTTGAAGACGCCGAGTAAGGAGGGAAGACCAGGGAAGGGGGGAGGAGGGAAGTCGAGGGAGGAGGGAAGGAGGGGAGGAGGGAAGTCGAGGGAGCAGGGAAGTTGAGTGGAGTGAGCAGGCAAGTGGAGTAGAGTCGAGGGAGGGAGCAGGGAAGGAGGAGCTTCGAGTGGAGTGGAGGGGAGCAGAGAGGGTCGATGTCGAGTGGAGTCGAGTGGAGGGAAGGTGGAAGTCGAGCGCCAAAATAGCCCGCCCAATTTTTTTTCAGCTTTTTAGTGTAGCCACGGTTTTGAGCCATTGCTCCTACTAGCCACGGTTTTGAACCGTGGCCAAAATTTTTTTTTGCAACGGTTTTAGGCCGTTGGTCATTATAGCCACGATTTTTAGCCGTGGCAAATACACCAATGGTTCTGAGCCGTGGCAAATACACAAACGGTTCTGAGCCGTGGCAATTGTTTTAGCCACGGTTTTAGGCCGTTGCTAATTATAGCCACGGTTTTTGGCCGTGGCCAATAAACCAACGGTTTTCAGCCGTGGCAAGTTTTTTTTACCCACGGTTTTAAGTCGTTGGTCATTATAGCTACGGTTTTTGGCCGTGGTAAATAAACCAACGGTTTAGAACCGTGGCCATCTCGACGTAGCTAAACTGGCCTTTTGGTGTAGTGCAATGAACTGGTTCAACGGCTTACCACCGAGGTCAAAAGACTATTTCCAAGTACTAGCCACCGCCTTTATCACAAGATTCATCGGAAGTCAGCAAATGAGGAAAGGACCACACTACCTCCTTCACATAAGAAATAAGCCTGAGGAGACGATAAGGGAATACGTCACTCGTTTCACTAACGAACTGACAATGATCGACGGATGCAGCAGTGACACGACCATCGCTACTTTCACCACCGGACTGAAAAAATGACATTTTTTTATGCTCTCAACCTGGAACCCCCCAAAAAACATGGCGACCTTGTTGAAAACCACCCAAAAATATATTTCTCTCGAGGAAATGAAAGTTTCCAAGAAGAAAAATGATCACGAAAGAGAAAACCACTCAAAAAAACAGGAAAGGATTTACAAAAAAAGAAGAGAAGATGGACCTCGGGAGGATAACATTCAGTCAAAGAGGCATCAGACAAATGGGAGGCCCGAATCCAACCAACAAGAGTCCAAAAAGCTACAGTCGGTAAGGCCCACACACGAGCGGGTAACAAGTGTGATGAAAAATACATACAAACTGGCCACTCATAATATATACAAAGCCTTGAAAACTAACCGAACCAATATACTGAAACACATGGAGAAATAAGAAGACGTCAACTGGCCACTCAGAATGAGAGGAGACGACCCAGAAGGAAGAAATAAAAGCAAGTATTGTTCCTTCCACAAGGATCACGTGCATGATACCGATGATTGCTACAATCTAAAAGATGAAATTTAGCATTGAGTTCAGAGATGATGCCTCGAGAAATTCATCAGAATGCCAAACAAACAACTCAAAAGAAAAGAAAAGGCAGACACCACAACGGGATCAAAAGAATAGTTAAGGGAAAATAAACGCCCTACACTACATAGCCGGAGGAAACAAAACGATCAAACCAACTGAAGAAGCAACCAAAAACACCTCCCACTTGACCTGATCTATATCGAAGTAAGAGTATTAACGCCGAATGAAACCAGACAAATCAATATACCGATTAATGGTAAACGAAAATTAAATAGCTTGCACCAGCCAACTAACATAACTTGAAGACCCTACTGATAGATGCAAGCCTGACCTGTATTGCCAACGAAGAAATTGACGACAACAAACTCGATTAGACCTCGATAGTTGGTGTTGATGCAAGCATGAGTGGACAACTTGGCGCTGATGTGAGCATGATTGGACAATTAGTTGGTGCTGATGCGAGCATGATTGGACAATTTGGTACTAATGTGAGCATGATTGGATAGTTTGGCATCGACGTGAGCATGATCGGGCAATTCAGCACTATTCATATACCAAATTAGAAAGTCCCCCGGGTCCATTAGCTACAATAACATATTCAACGAACGACGAGACGTAACAAACAAATTAAACCAATAGCAAATTAGGCAACTTGAAGACATAGACGGTGCAGAACAAAGTAAAGGAGATGTAACTCTCTAACAAACGTGAGGATCGACATCAATCAAGCAAAGGTCAAAAGGACGAAGTAAACCACTCTATAATCTAGCGTAATTTTTTGAAATAATAACAACCATTAGGGTTTGTCAGAATACCCGAGAAGAGAATATCAATAATACTATAAGTTCGAAACCCCCATCTTGAGCATGAACAACAAAATCAAGGCATCAAAGCTTGATAACACGGAGCAATTAGCAGATCAAGTTAAAAAAAAAAAGATCAGGACACAAGTCAGATATACACAATAAACTTCTGGTCTGACAAACCATGAAGCAAAAGTTGGACGAGCGAGTCAACTTACTCAAATAAAAAGCAACTTCGGGTAAACTAGTATGTCAGACGAACGAAGTAAAAGTTGGACGAACGAGTTAACTTAAATAAAAAACTTCGGGTCGACTAGTACGTCAGACCAACGAAGTAAAAGTTGGACGAACGAGTCAACTTACTCAATTAAAGAACTTCTGGTTGGTCAGTATGTCAGACCAACGAAGTAAAAGTTGGAAGAACGAGTCAACTTACTCAATTAAAAAACTTCGGGTCGGCTAGTACATCGGACCAATGAAGTAGAAGTTGGACGAGTGAGCCAACTTACTCAAATAAGAACTTCTAGTCGATTGATATATCGGACTGACGAAATAAAAATGTTGGACGAAAGAATCAACTTATTCGAATAAAGAACTTTGGGTTGACTAGTACGTCGAACCAACAAAGTAAAAGTTGGACAAACGAGTCAACTTAATCAAATAAAAAGCTTCAGGTTGACTAATACATCAGACCAATGAAATTAAAGTTGGATGATCGAGTCAGCTTACTCAAATAAAAGCTTCAGGTTGACTAATACGTTGAACCAACGAAGTAAAAGTTGGACGAACAAACCAACTTACTCATAAAAACTTCGGGACGATCAATACGAGGTAAAAGTTAAGATGGAAAAAGTCAACTTGCTTAAATATGCTTTGAGTTAATTGACATGTCAGAAAGAACAAGTAAAGTCAACGTACTTCAGGGCAACTGATGCGTCAAAACATTAAAGTAGCCACAAAGGAATCCGGAATCAAGAAACTTGGACATGATTCAAAATGTAGCCGTAAAGGCCCTTTGGCCAATCAAAAAGTCAAACTGGAGATACGTAGTACAACTTAGTTCAACAACTACGACACGTGCAATGAGTCAACACAAAACCCAAGACAAATTACGACTACGATGGAAAAACATGCAAACAAGAATACCAAAAAGAAAAGTTCTTTTCATTAATAAAACTATTCTATTACATCTAGAGAAGAAGGTAAAGGAGTAGAAGATAAAGCGGAGGCAATCACAACATCATTGGTGACATCATCTGACGGACGAAAGGCAGCCGCATCATTAGCAGGAGCTCACTCTTCGGAAGGAGAAGGAAGCGATGGTTATTTCAGCCACTGGATCAACCAAAGAACCTGGAACATCTTTGTCAGCATCTTCATCTTTAAAGACTTGATCAACCAAGTGACGGTACTGGGATAAATCAACACCAAGCCACTCAAAATAATCAAAAAGCTCAGTTTGTCCATCAATGATTTGCTGCCTCCGCAATGCGAAACCTGTCTTTGATGGAAGTAAGTTTGTTTTTAGCCTCAATAAGTCACCCCTCAGCGGTGGTAAGCATCGCGGAAGTATCTATCTTAACCTCGTCGAGCGTAACCATTAATTGCTCCATCCGTTTCTCAGCGACACCGCGATTAACAGATTGCTCAACCATGACACGTGGAGCCTCATCATGAGTCACCTTCTTGGCAGATAGCTCCCGCCTTACATCGTGCAAACACACACCAACCCCATCCAAATCGATCCTCAAAGACTCGAGATCAACTACAGACTTATCTCGTGCATCCTCCGCCTAAATCAGTGAGGACCGAGCAGCCCCAAGTGCTTTCTCATGTTCTGCGCATCGTGCTTTCAACACGTTGAATTGACAAAGGACGTGAGAAAATACCAGCACAGGAGGACCGAGCAGCCCCAAGTGCTTTCAACCGCCTATATCTATTTAAGCCATCATCAAGATGAGTGATCGGATCCAACACAGGCATCGAATGCCTCTCCACCGACACCCTGTATCATTCGTTGATCAACCTACGTGTACCATCCTACACGTCAAGCTAGGTAAACTAGCAAAACTTTCCATCCGACTTAACGTGAATATCTTTAGGGATAGGTTCCTTCCAACTAATCCGCGAGCGCGAGGATCTGGAAGCATGGATGAGCAACCTCCAATGACCAGAAGAGAAGACGAAATGACAGAAAAACCATCCTTACTGCATAGTAGTCGCAGCAGGAGCAGAACAAGTAGTAGTACCTACGGGGGCAGAAGAATCCAAGTGAATGGGAAAAGAAGGTAAAAACTCCACTGCATCGTTAGCAAGAACAGAAGGAGATCAAGAAGAAAACACCTCAAAATCCGGACTGTGATCATCAATCTCCTTAGATTGCACAACTGCTAGCTGAAACATCTTATCATCAATAGTTCGAGGATCATCATTAGAACATTTTGCAGTGTCAGGCCCACCATATGTAGAAAGGTGCCTCTTTTCATTATCATCCAACGGGCGATTAGTCTCCTTCTCACACCTCTCCAACGCTAACTTCATCTCCTTAGCCTCCTCGAGAGATAACTTATCATCTTTTGCAAGTTCCCTATCAAATGAGCTCGAACGAGGAACAACGCGACGAAAAGAGCCAGGAAGTTGTTTCCTCTTCGGAACATGATCATAACTTATAAACAACCACTTCGAAGGACTAGCAGGCCTTGGGATTTTTCATTCTTTGGAAGTTAGGCCAACAACGCCAACGCTAACAGGAGCATCAAGATCCGTAACATCCAAGCTCACTTTCCCATCGACTCTAGCATTACCAACACCAATGGAAGCAGCACGGGCATCAACCTCCTCAACTTGCTTTTCTTTCAGCAAAGCCTGCTTAGCCTCGTTCATGTTGTACAAGCCACTGCGCTCCCCCATGACATCGAAAAAGAAGGCCTCCAAAGGAACCTCGGGAAGCTGCAAAAAATGCTCGATGACAATCTGTTTTTCGCAGTTAATTGTAGATCTATCCGCTTGTTAGGAACCCGGAAGGACCTCACTATCTAATGACCTTGCAAGTCGAAGTAACTAGAGCGGACAAAACCATAAAACCAGTCTCGCGACCAACCCCTAATATCGTTGCTAAAATTACCAAAGCACGCTGGAGAACAAAGAAAGCAAATGCTCTTGGTCACCAACAGACCAACCACCGATTGCAAAGTCCTAAGACTCAAGGGAATACCAGAAAGGATGGCTATCACATAAGTGAAAACCATAACCCTCCGACCATTAGGACCCATCTGAGCAAGAAGGTTACCCAGAAAGTCTAAATACGCCCAGAATAATTCCAGAACTAGAAATTGAAGGCTGGATTGAAACATGAGCGGGTAGAATGCAATATACCCATGCCTCAAAATGACAAGGATTATCGCTATGTCAGGGGAAAATTATCTCAAGGTTGAAAGGTAAAGAGTAACAGGAGCAAACGTTATCCAACGTTGCCTGAGAAACCTTTTTGGGAGAGAAGTGAGCTTTGCAGATAGCAAGCTGCTCACTGTCCAATAAATCGTTTGCAGACATCACGGAGGAACAAGAAAAATGAATAAGAAAAACGAAGAAGGAAAGAATCCTAATTTCAAAGATGGTGTAAATAGGGAAACAAACTCATCATGTCCCCTTTTATAGAGCCAAACAGCGAGGAGGCTGCTCATGGGATGACGTGTGAGATATGATGGACACACAAAATCCCAAAAATGTGCGCAAAAACAAACGAATAAGCAAGAGATCTAAACACCAACTAAGCAAAATTGCTTACATACATTAATTGCGAGGTAAAAATGGAATCGAAACTCCAACTGTCACGAAGTTAGTGGCCAGGTCAGCATACCCATTAATTAAGGGGGAGTAGCTGATGATACATCAAAATAGATCGTTATCACAGCCATACACATAGCACAAATCATCCATCACGAGGATCAAGTATCCCTCTTGCTGGGCCAACTCATACAGAAGAGAAACGTCGCATAAAAAAGAGTCTGAAGGGAATTACGGCTCCACGGACACATCTTCATAAAGGAGATGACTGTTATGAAAAAACTTCTCATTCCGTTGCGCCTCTTATGCTTGAGTCACTCAAAGAATTAACCGCGGCTATTATATAAGGTAAATGGAACAATCAACCAAGGTATGGAACTTTGAATGAGTTTTGTCTAAATTTACTTCATTCTTCAACAGAGTTGCTGATTTAAGCATAGAGTGCCTTCGGCCACCAAAAAGGTGGTCATTGGCAGTCTAAGATCTAATTTGTTGGTCAAACTTATAGAAGGACGAGATTTGGACGTATCATGTAGGATGACTGAGCTCTACTTGACCATTCCTTATAATGTTGAAAATTGATAAAAATCATTTTTATTTTAATTTTAGTGAGTTAGGTACACGTGAGAAGAATGCCTAGTCTAGTTGGAGTCATAGTCTTAATAAGTTAGTTCCAATAATTTAGCTCGCGTTGGTTGTATATTTCATAAAAGTAAGTATTTGTTTGCAGTAGTTTGTATGAAAGACACTTGAGTTTATTTTCATAAGTAAAACAACCACGTTTCAGTTGATATTATTTTCATAAGAAAATTTTCATAGCACAATTTGTTGTTTTGGTATTGTTTTAACAACATTGGTGGTATAAGAGTTGGGGATCAAGTGTTGTGGCAATACATTTTCGTGTAGTCACTAGGCCAAACATCCTCTTCGATAGCATTTGCTCATAACATTTTTTACAATTGTGTTATGAAAAGTTAGTTTTTAACGACTTAGAAAATGAAAAACGCTGTGTAAAATAGGCAGGCTTTTTGGCGCTCCCGCAAATTTTTTACTTAGCGAATCCTTCTCTTTCCATCTCCCCCAAATATTTCATTACTCAACCTAAAAACATCATGACCCTTCCCCTATTTCTTCTCTCTGCTCGCCTTCTTGTTCTCCTCTCTCTAGAGAGCGAGGGAGAGAGAGATCCAGAAACAAAGATCAAGGGAGATAGAAAGATCCAGGAAGAGAGAGATTGAGGGAGAAAGAGATCCACAGACCAATTATCAGAGCTCTCCTCTCATTATCGCCCTTTTTTCCTCCTCCCGCGCAGCAAACACCATCTCGACCGCTTTCTCTTAACGTCGCCAACCACAATTCCATCTCACAGCCACCAATAAGTGCATCACGCCACCTCAGATCTTTGCGCGAGGTCCTCACTATTATCTCTTTAATCTCAATTTCAATAATTTTGGCTCAGTTTTGATATTTGGGGATTCTTGCTACAACAAAAAACCTACTATGACATCTCGGGAGATCCAGACGGTTGTTCGTCTTGCACTTCCCGATGAGCTCGCCAAGCATGATGTCTTTGAAGGAACCAAGGTCGTCCCCAAATTCACCAGTTCTTGAATAGGTTGTTTGTCATCTGATCCAGTAGAGTAGAAATTTAAAGTTCATGTAATATTTTCAAGATTTCTAGAATGCTTGTTCGAATTCTTGTTTTCTTTCATGTTTTATTTGTCGCTTATAATTTCTAGGGTTTTATTTTGATGAAAGTGTCAAAAGAGTTCTTGAAGTGATGAATATGCAAGAAACTATTAGAGATTGTATTACATTGTGATTTGTTGATCTGAAAATGGTTTCAAGATATCACTGAATCCGTTTATTATTTTTGTTATTTCAGTATCTATGATTGTTGACACTTACCTTCTCAACCAGTAGAGTTGCTATAGTCTTGATCAGAGCAGTGACTCTATTATGATTTCAAGTATCTTTGTTAATCGGTAAAGTAAATCTTGATAGTAGTATAATACAATCAAACTAACCTTTTCTGAAAGTAGGAAGTGGTAAGTGGTTCATTGCATCTGATGTGCCTTATTGGTCGCGGTACACCTAAGTCGCATATGAACTTGAAGAAGTGCCACTGCCTAGAAAAGGTAGAGTTTCTTTCAACGCTGGTGATTCCTGGTAGGGATGGCAACGGGGCGGATTGGGGCGGATTTGAGCAAATCCATTCCCGCCCCGTCAGAAATAACGGATCCCCAAATTCGCCCCGCCAATCCGTTTACAAAATTATTTAAAAACAACCTCCGCCCCGCACGGATTGACGGATATCCGCCCCACCCACATATCCGTTAAAAAAATTTCTTCATTTATAGATGAACATGTCTAACTGGCGAGGAAACCATCGATTACATCCAGTAAAAGATACAGAGATTACAGAGATACAAAAATTATAAAAATTTCAGAAATTTCTTCATTTATAAATACATCCAGTAAAAGATACAGAAATTATAAAAAAAAATTACAAAAATTAAAGAGATTACAGGGATTACAAAAATTATAAAAAAATCACAAAAATTACAGAGATTACAAAAATTATAAAAAAAATTACACAAAACTAGGGGTGGGCAAACGGGTCGACGATCCGCGGGTTCAACTCGAACCGGACCGTTTTGCTCTAAACGGTCCGGATTTTAATTATAAGTTTTTAGATACGGTTCGGATCGGTCCTGGTCTGTTACAAAATGGTCCGGTCCCGATGCCTATTTTTAAAAACGAAACGGTCCGAATTGGACCCGTTTCAAATCAGATTAATTATAAAAACCTAAATATGAAACTAAGTAACTCAACTAAGAGTCTAAAACATAACAGATCGTGGGTCGAGAAATCCTCTTCTCTCTCTAAAACATTTCGATCTCTCTCTAAATCTCTGTTGTTGTTGTGATCGATTAGTTTTCGAATCTGATTCTTGAACCATCCAACGGAACAGAACGCAACGAAGGAGTTGATTGTGGGTGAAAGTGAAGTTTAGATTTATAGGGTTTAGTCGGAAATGAACAACATTGATGGGTGAAGGATGCCTATACTGCGTAGTGGAGTGCGCAGGGGGCGAGCAGCAGCACTAGTCAAGGTTGAGAGGAGGAATAATAATAATATTAATCAGGCGAAAAGGGAAAGGGAAAGGGAAAGTGTAGGTGTAGGTGTAGGTGTAGGTGAGGGGGTGATTGAGAAGAGGACGAGGACGAGGGCAACGTAGCAACCGATTCCGATTGATGAGAATAATATCATCGTGAGGAAGAGAAGGAGAAGGAGGGAGACTGTTCCTGTTCCTGAAGAAGCTAAGAAGCCTGCAGCCGAGGAAGAACCCAAACCCAAGCCTTTGGTTGGTGATATTCGAGTAGAGGTAGGTGAGAAACCCATGGATCACTGTGATAGCAGTGGAAAGAGTGCTGATAAGGCTCCAGTGGCCGGTGAAGACGAAGGATGCACGGCTCCCCTTCCCGTAAAGGTTTCATTTTTCTTTCATCTTTTCAGTTTTCGGGTTTTCTATATATCTATCTTATGTTTGTTTCACTTATAATAATAATAATGTTCATGGTTTTCATTTTCATATTGTGGGGTGGGGTTCGGTTTTGATGCCTACGTTAGTTAATTACATGTTATGTGTTTTCTGCAACTCTGTTTCTCTCTGCTTCCTCTGCATTTCTCTCATTAATGATTAGGCCTAGTATCACTATGTCTATGTGGACTCTCAACAACATGAATATTTTGCTTCTCGTCTTGTGTAACGCCTTTTCATAACAATAACAATGGATTTTCTTTAACGTCCATCAACCATTATGCCTGCTACTATTGAATAATATGTGGCATTAAGTTTGGTGCAAGAATCAAATCAACAATTTCCATAGCCTTCACCTACTTATTTGACATTCATTATTAGTATTGTCTTTTTTGCTACAGATCCAAGTTGGTGGTTCCCCACTGTATAAACTTGATAGGAAACTTGGTAAAGGAGGCTTTGGACAAGTCTATGTTGGAACCGTAGGAACCGGACCGTTCCAAACGGTTCAAGTTAGGATCGGTTCCAATGTTCAAAATGAGGGGATCCGGACCGGACCGGATCCGTTATTTTTAAACGGTTCGAGTTAGGTTCCTCCAAATTTGGAACCGATCCGGACCGTGCCCACCCCTACACAAAACCATACAACAAATAAAAAAAAAAAATCGATCTAAAGAATCTCTGAGATCTGAGATCTCTGATAGATCAGATCTCAGATCTGGGCTCAGATCTCGGATCTCTGATGGATCAGATCTCAGATCTGGGCTCAGATCTCGGATCTCAGAGATCAGATCTCGGATCTGAGATCTCAGATCTCATATCCAAATCTCTGATGTAAAAGAGAAGAAGAAGAAGAAGGAGACCTGAGTTCTTCACTGCGAGCTGTAAAAGAGAATTAGAATAAGAAGGAGACTTGAGTTCTTCACTGTGAGTGAGACCCTTCGGAGTTCAGCCTTTGCTGTGAGAGAGAAGAAGGGAGGGTCGCTCGTGACCTTCGCTGTTTTGAGAGAGAAGAAGGGACGAAGGGACCCTTCGTTGTGACGAGGGAGACTGGAGACGAGAGAGAGAGGGGTAGGAGGAAGACTGGAGACGAGAGAGAGAGACTTCCACTCTGTCTCTGTTGCTTATCTGCTGCTTCTCTGGTTTGTGAGAGTTGAAAAAAAGAAGTGATTAAGGGAAAGTGATTGAGAGCGAGAGGTGAGAGGCAGATGTTAGCATCATATAGGTTGTTTTGTTTTATTTTTTTCGGTATTTAAAGGGGTTGAGGGTATTTTTGTAATATCAACACTTAAACGAATATCCGTGGGGGCGGATATGGCCAAATTCGTATCCGCCCCGAATATTTAATGGATGTTGTTTGGATATCCGTATCCTCCCCAAAATCCGTTTAGGCATATCCAAAACCGCCCCAAACGGATTGGGTGGGGCGGATATCCGTGAAAATCCGCCCCACTGCCATCCCTAATTCCTGGTCTTGCTACACAATTCCAATTGTCGCTCAACATATATCACATGGTAATTTCTAAAGCTGTTCTTTCTATTCAAACTTCATTTAGACTTGAAGTACATTCTATGTTGGTCTATGTGTATGCTATTGACAAATATTTCAGTCCGAATTTGGATGTTATGTCCCTGCTCAGTGTACATCAGGTAGAGTTTGGAATGGCTATCTCTCTCTATCTTTCTCTCATTATTAATGATGATACACCAAAACGCTAATGACCCTGAGTCATACAATTGTCATGACGATCTCGACGAAAGATAGACCCTAGCATCAACCCAACACTGATTCGGCCCAAGCGGTTATAAGCCCGCCCATGCAGTCCGCCAAACGGACCCGAACTCTAACACCTCGCTAAGCCCACGCATCTCACAACTATTCTCAATACCCATAAATCCTTCTAAGGCAAGTATCTCGAGGATAAGCTTCAGATAGGCAATTACAACAACTTTCCGTTTCCAACTAGGAAGCAAATACCAGAGTACATATCCCACATGGAAACTTCGCCCTACAGATTATTCTCTGATTGGGAACTATCTCCTGCGTATCTAGGAGCACAGGGCTGACAGGGAAATTCTCCTCTATAACACAACTCCTAATTAGATAAGGATCTCCACGAAGATCTCCTTCTTTAACTATGCCATCGATGGCCTGGTGAACCAGGATTCCTGCAGTATAAATAAGACATGAGGTTGGTAAGTTAAGGTACCCTATAAATTCCCTGTTTATGACATTACACCTTCCTCAGATCCCTGTCTGACTTTAGCATCAAAGTGCCATTAGCCACAACAACGGTGGTTCGTGGCTCACGTGCGTTCCTTGTGCAGGTCAACAAGTTTGCAAGTCAAGGTCAAAGCAGGGAGTAGAAAACAACTGCATCAGTTTGGCGCCGTCCGTGGGGACGACAAAGTTCATAACCTTTCACTTTCATCATCTCCCTTCAAAATAAAGAGAGATGGTGACCACTAGGTCAAGCAACAACAAAGAACAAGGAGACATGTCAAGCGCTCAGACAGGCGCTATACCGCCACTCTCAGCGGTTCCAATTACACACGGGCAGTAGACTCATGCCCCCGCAGTAGCAACAATAATGACGGACAACAGAGAGCAAACACAAGAGAGTCAAGCCCCTGCTACTTCTCACTGGACTAGAGGAGGTGGTGCAGTTATCGCAGAATCGACTGCCAGGGCAGAGAGGCTCGACCTTCAGAACTCCCTCTGTAGAGGGGGCACACGACTTAGACGTGCTATACCGTCTCTTAGTTCCACCATTCATGGACCGTATTATGAACGAAGCCGTTCCATATAAGTTCACGCATTCGAAGCTCGACTTCTACGACGGAACAATCGACCCATTTGACCTCCTGCGCTATTACCATCATGTAATGGCCTTTAAAAAAGGATCCGAGTTGGTGGTGTGTAGAACCTTTCCTACAAGCCTGAAGAAGTCATCACTAATGTGGTTCCACAGCTTCCCGCCTTGGTCGATCGGCTCCTTCAATATGTTGGCGAAGGAGTTCCAGACGCAATTTGTCGGAAGTCAGTCTCTCCGAAAAGGCCACACTACATATTCTCTCTGAAACAGAGATCCAATGAGACGCTCAGAGAGTATGTCACGCGCTTCAACGAAGAGTTGACACTCATTGGCGGTTGCAGCGACGACACAGCCGTGACGACCTTCATCGCGGGCCTAAATAAGGGAAAGCTCTATGAAGACCTCACTTTGGAACCCCCTTTGGACATGACAGAGCACCTCAAGGACGCCCAAAAGTATATTACCTTAGAAGAGTTGAAGACCGTTAAGAAGGAAATAGAATGTGAGAAGAAGCCCTCCACTCCTAAAGACAGAAAAGAGGGAAGGAGACGCGAGGATGAAGAAAATAGCGAGTTGAAGCATAAAGACAACAGGTTAGACCTTGGCCGGGCTAGGCTAGAGAAGACACCCAACTACAGTGGATCCAGAGCCATGACCTTCTCAATTCTAGCCTGTTGGACGTCTTGAATTCCATGAAAAACTGGGAATATCTAAAGTGCCCCCCAAAGCAGTGCAGACACCCCCCCAAGTGTGACAACAACAAGTATTGCTCGTACCACAAGGAGGGTGGCCATGATACCAACGACCGCAAGAGTGTTAGGTATGAGATTGAGTAATGGAACCGCAGGGGCAAGCTAAAGGAATTTCTGAGCTCTGAGAAGCGACCAGAATAATCCAGGGACTGGGAGGAGTCAGTCAAGGAAATAGAGAAGGAGACTTCGGGCATAATCTATGTTCTTCATGGGGTCAGACCGGACGAAGACCAGTTGAACATGTCCCCAAGTGGACTCTACTGGAGATGCAGACACAACCCGCGGATAAGGACAGACGTGTCTGCTACTCGAGGGTGCAAAACCCCATTTCCACCTTAACCTTTATAGAGAAGGACCTTGAAAGCGTCCGAGCACCGCACAATGACGCCTTAGTCATCTCGATCTCCATTACAAGGTGGGAGGTAAAAGGGCCTCTGGTAGACCTAGGGAGCTCACTCAACGTCATGTTCTACAACGTGTTCCGCAGTATGGGCCTCAAGGAGGAAAACCTGACTTCTTCAAATTACCCTTTGATTGGATTCAGCGGAGAGAAATGTTTCCCGATCGGGAAGATAAGGTTAGCAGCAGTGGCAGGGGAACCGCAATTGAGAAAGGTCCCGTTTCTGGACTTCATGGTAGTAGACGAGCCATCTACCTACAACCTTATATTTGGAAGACCATGGCTCCGCCAAATGGAAACAATATTCTCCACCCTTCACTAGTGCGTTAAATACACGGCTAACGACTCTGAATGAACAATACTTGGAGACCAACCTACGTCATGAGGCTGTCATTATGCTGTACTGAAGCAAATAGAATGTTCCCAGATCCAACCAGATCCCATAGTGCAATCTGAACTTGAGCAAAGCCTAGTGACTTCAGATGCATTGCTTCACTCACACGAGATCTCAATAGCGGCGACTCACTTCAGAGAAATGGGACAGTCAAGCGGTTGAGGAGCGATTTGCTCTTCAACCCAGCAGAATGGAGAGATCAATGCGAATGGGAGTACGATCCCTCGACACTCCATTGGCACAAAGACTTACTCCCCCACAAGGCTTACTCTTTAGTAGCCCCTGTGACATCAGTGAAGCTCAACAGACCGCTGAGAGTATCAACGATCCAACAAGGGCCATTCTAATTAACTTCAGGGTCAGGGTCAGGGTCAACTTCTCCCTGTCAACAATTAGTCAATGTAGAGTTTTAGTTCTTAAAAACTTATGTGATTTGCAATCATATAAGAAATAAATAAAGAATTATGCAAACACACCCTATTGATTACTGGAAAGATGTAACAATGGGCACCCAAGGCGGATACAAAAGACTACATACTACCAACATCTAATCCGATGCGACATGGAGTAAGGACTCGCTTAAATAGTCCGACTAAATAAAAGATCCAAAGAAACTCCAAGTAAGCTTTACTCACCTCTTCCCAAGATCAAGGATAAAGGTGCAAGAGGGGGCTGAGAGTAAAGATTAGTCGTCCGCTCTTTCGAACCGCCACCGAAAAGTGACCCGACAATGACAACACAGACCTAGTAACTAGTTGGAGACTTCCTCAAACTGCTTTCGGCCTCTCGAAGGAGGCAGAAGAAGGTAGATGAGGATGGCCGTGAGTGATGGAGTGGTCAAGGTTTCACAATGCTGCCAAGCGAGGACATTTTTCCCATGTGTGATACTCGAGGTGACTGAGAGATACCACCCCCGCAAGCATCACGCATCTGCCAACACTTTGATCAACCATAAGCTAGCAGCATGAACCACATACATGCGGGCATAACGACACAAGTTAACACCGAAGCACAGGTGGATAAACGATAGAATCTTCCCTTGCTAGAAAACATGCACTTCTCCGTAATATGAGAAGATCTCAACAAATTAACTACATGCCCATCCAGAACAAGTCACCACGCATAACGGGGATTATCATCGTGCCCGATCGGTGCAAAAGTCAGAACGTTCGAAGACTTCAATGATGGAGATCTCTTTTAAGCCTTCGGAAAATCCAAAGCATTCTCTTCAAACAAGAACATTATAGGAGATACGCTTTGCAGAAGATATTGCTTACAACGATTGAGAAACACCATTATATAGACATAATGGTTCACCAAACGGGCGCTTTAGCATTAACTGTCAGCATTAAATACCGTATGGGAAACAAGGAGACGACGGTGCCCATTGAAATAGAAAATACCACGTTCATCTAATTAATTATGCTACACGCAACCCCATCAATTAAGGGGGAGTGACCGAAACTCAACCGTTTCACAATCTACGCTGTACATGTGATACCATGCAGTCTACGCTGTACGAGTAGAGTATTTCATGCAAGAAACTTTAGTTCTCCTTTTGCGGGCCCATGGGCTCGGACTACTGTTCAAACAATATTCTACCACATGCCTGACACGAGCACTTGAAATCTTAGTCAATTATGGCACATGAATCATACCTACAGATCACCAGATGATTTAAGGTACTCCTACTTCTTAAAAAAGAATTTCGTCCGGATAATGCACTATGCCCGCGGACATAGGTTCGCATGCTTTCAGCAGACGGAGCCTTTACCTAACCAGGTAAGCTTAGTCAGCCTCGGCTGATGACGACGACTTTTGGTTCATCCCGACACCTAGTCCACTTAGAACGGATCCCGATGGTTTAGGAAGTGGGAGTCTAATCAGCGCTAATACGATTGGGTAAGCTTAGCTGGTGAGGACTGGCAACGACAGCTTCTGATCAAAGCCTAGACTTGTAGCCCCCACTGCATGGGCATAGATGGATTAGAAGGTGGGAGCCTAGTCAGCTCGAACTGATTCCGACGGCTTGCGACGGGATCACTGTTCTTCAGCATTGCTAGCAAAAACTCCCAAATTTGTAGCTCGATGAGCACAGGTGTAGATGATTTGGAAGGTGGGAGCCTAGTCAATCCTAAACTAATTTTAATGGATTGCCATGGGACCACTGCTTTTCAGCTTGGCCACCGAATCCCCTCATCTCGAACGTGTAGTCCCCACTGCACGGGTATAGATATTTTGAAAGGTGGGAGACTAGTCAGTCACTGACTAATGTCGACGGCTCACCACTGCTCTTCAACATGGTCGCCAAATCTTTGTTCCCCATACCTATAGTCCTCTCTGTTCGAACATAAATGGTTTGAAAGGTGGGAGCCCTAGGCAGCTCGTCACATGACAACCGCTTCCTTTCGAAACAGTGGTGGCAAAAATAAATCACAGCTCAGTCAGCATGTTCACGCTCAAACGAGCTGGCATTCTACTATCAGCAGAGGCCTCTCATGCCAACACATAAATCGTCCAGCCAACATATGAACAGGCGCTACATAGAATGCCAACCCGAAGCTTAACCTGACTTGGTAATGCGTCCGACTATCACAATTCACTCATGCCAGCGACCGCAACCAACAGTCAGACAAAGGAGATAAGCCCCCAACATCTTACCTTAAGAATGGCCTAAAGCTGGGAAACATAGCCCGCATCTGAACCATTCGCGGAACGCCCACCATTGGACATTACTATGCAACAATGACTCTGAGTCACTCGCAACGCAAACAATCAAGCTCTCAACAGCAGATTGACCACTCGACTTCCTATTGATCCAACCTGGCTGTGCCAAAGTAAAATGATAAGGCAAAACAAAAAACACACAATGGGAGTAACGAGCAAAAAATGGATACATAGCGTACGTATCATAAACTTGTTTTCATTAACAATTGAAACAAAAAAGGTACAAGTGTACAAAGTTTGCTCCTTATCAGAAGAAGGTACAGAAAAGAAGAGCTAAGCTTAATGGAAAAGGGAACAGGAGTTGCGTCCGCACATGCCACAACCTGAGCATTAGGGTCCGTACCGCCCTCTTCGTCTGATGACGCAAAGGAAATGGACAAGTCTACATACGACATCTTCTTATAGCGATCATGATCCCATTCCGGATGCTCCACCTTCATCAGCGTTAGCAGCTCTAGTCTGCCGTGTAAAACCCAACGAAACTCGCACTTGCCATGTTCTTGCAAAAACTCTTCCTCACGCGCCTTCACATCAGCAAGTTCACGCTTCAAAAACTCCAACTTGCCTGTCAGGACATCAACATGAGACTGCTTTGTATCCAAACTGCTATTCAGAGCACTGAGTCATGTTTCTCCAATTCGAGTTAGTCCTCGGTCTTCCTTGCTTCCCGAGTATTAAATTCCACATCAGACTCCAATTGCTGTTTCTGAACAGCCCAGTCAGCCTCCTTCAAGGCATTCTCCTCAGCATGGGACTTCAGTTCTAAATGCGCCTCAGCCGTAGCTTCCTGCGCAACCTCCAGATCACGGCGAGCTAGATCCAACTCTTGCTGGAACTTGTCTCTCATGGCCCTCTCTTCTGCTAAATCATACTCAAAGGGCGTCCAGACAAACCTTCTGAGCCTCAGCAGCAATGGCCGACCATTCCAGCCTCCTCTCCTCAGCCAGAATCCTTAGCAGCTCAATCTTATAAAGCGCGTTAGATTACAACACTTGCATGTGCAAGAAGACACGCTCCATGGTGTACACCCTCTCACGAGCCACCTCGACTTCTATCCCAACAATGACCACCTGATTCAAGTGAGACATCCTTAGCATAAGGTACTTTAAACCCTTATCCATACGCCCTTCCAGCGTGTCCTCCTTGGGATTTGGAGCGTGATCCAGCTATGAAGCCTGCTTATGTGCTTATTCAAAACATAGTCCATATCGACTTCCTTGAGTCAGACATGAGTTCTCATCTATACTAAGTCCGGGGCAAACACACTTATCCGCACATTCGGATGAAGCTCTCCCGGATTAGGGATTAATTCAGTACCACTACTGTTCCCTGGCCCTTTTCATCAACCTTTACTTTATCATGAACAATCGACCTTTTAGTGCGAGATGACTCAACAGGATCCGGAGGAAGGGAAGGAAGCGAGTTGTTGAACGAACCCTCCAACACCTTGAGATATAGCCTGGAGTTAGACAGTAAACAATGTGGACCATGAGAAACTTGGCCTATGTCACCATAGCCACTATCAGATAGCAAACCAATGGGATGATCAAATTCCAAAACCTCAAACGGATCCTCATAGGAACCTTATATCGGAACGGTCTCGTGCCAATCGGCACCAGCAGAAGCCGCCATTGCAGCCAGCATCAACTGCTCACTCGGAGCTTCCGCCTGTGCGGTACTAAGATTCGACATGTCTTCAACCTCTGCTAACAGCAGGTGGTCCTTCTCCCAGTTGGATACATCGGCCTCTACCCTGACAAGCCGATCAGACTCACGCTCTTCACTTATTGGAGTGGATCATTTTAAAGACGACCCAGTTCTAATGCGGGACCTTTTCGAACTCACAAAGGAGGCAAGCATCACAGACGACTCCTTTGTGTCAGACAAAATAGGAGCCTAGGCTCCAACGACGTTTTCTTTTCCTAGTAGGGGCCTCATCTTTATACTTAACTCGTGATATTTGGTAAAGAGTTGGGGCCACATGCAGTTGTCCCACAACCTACTGCGAATGAAGTTGGGAACGCATATGATGTCCACCATATTCCTCGTCGGCAAGTCGCGGAATGTCTCTATAGTGTTTCGCTCCTCTAGGGTAAGAGCAGTAGTAGGAAACCTTCCTGGAAATAAACACATGCATCAGCAGACATACAATCATCGTAACGGAATCAGAAGAAGCTACACTTATGAAGTGGCCTGAACTCCTGTTCGAGTGGACGACCCTTGAACTGGAAGTACTTTGAATCTGCCGAAGCTATGAAGCAATACTTTTGCCAGGACTTGAAGTTGTCAGAAAAATTCTCAAAGCAAGTTGGCGACATCATTTTACAGACAACGTTATTGTTCAACCAAGGAGAAGTCAACAACTTGATCACCTGCGGAGTCACGCGGATGCCAGCTTCCTTCGCCCTAATCAAAATAAGAAGAACGATTATGTACCCATTAGGTCCCAACTGGGCTGGAGGAATTCCAAAGAAGTCCAAGAAGTCCCATATCACATCGAGAACAGGAAAACGAACTCCAGTTTGGAGCATCACGCGGTCCAAGCAGATGAACCTTGCCGGTGGCAACATTGGCGTATGATCATTATTTTGAACAGTCAAACTTCGTACGAATTTCAGCAAGGCCAGATTCAAAAAAACAACTTGTCTTAAAATAACTCAAGGCCTCTGCCCAAGGTTGCGTCATCAATAAGGTTTTGTTGAGCCATGAAGAAGATCAACAATCTTTTCAATCAGAAGATGAACAGGGTAATATCTTTAAAAGCAAAGAAAATAGAAGAGTTAGTCTCCACACAACGGATGACCTAAATAGGGATGGGATTCCAGTCTTTTCTCCACCGAAATGACGCATGTTCAATTAATGAAACGCGCGGCTCAAGCAACATTTCAGACTCAATCATCATGAACAACATATCTTTTCAAGAAATGATAGCGAACCGATGTGATGGCCCACTAACTCGAAGGGAGTAGCTGAAGATACACCAAAACGGTCACGACCTTGAGCCATACACATGTCATGATGATCTCAAGGAAAGATAGGTCCTAGCGTCAGCCCAACACTGATCCGGCCCAAGTGGTTCTAAGCCCGCCCAATGAAGTAAGTCAAACAGACCCCAATTCTTACAACTCGCTAGGCCCACGCATCTCAAAGCTATCCTTAATATCCGTAAGCCCTACTAATGCAAGTATCTTGAGGATCAGCTTCAGACAGGCAATTACAACACCTCTCCACTTCCAACTAGGAAGCAAATACAAGAGTACATATTGCACAGGGAAACTTTCCTCTACAGATTACTCTCTGATTGGGAACTATCTCTCGCGTATCTAGGAGCACAGGGCTAACAAGAAAATTCCCCTCTACAACACAACTCCTAATTAGAGAAGGATCTCCATAAAGATCTCCTTCTAAACTATGCCATTGATGTCCTGGTCGAACCAGGACTCCTGCACCATAAATAAGACATGAGGTTGGTAAGCTAAGATACGCTACAAATTCCCTGTTTACATCATTACACCTTCCTCAGATCCTTGTCTTACTTTAGCATCAGAATGCCATCGGCCACCACAATGGTGGTTCGTGGCTCACGTGTGTTCCTTGTGCAGGTTAACAGGTTTGCAGGTCAAAGTTAAAGCAGGGAACGGAAAACGACTGCATCAATTATTATTACATGGCTAATTTGATATTATGATCTGTAATGCTTACTTGTTTTTTCAAAATTTGATTTGTTCACCCATTTTTATTTATTTAAACCCCTATTCACTATATATGTCTAACTTCTTTTAGTGTATCCATGGTGCTGCGGGTATTGAAGCTGGGCACAAACCACCCATCAAACTTAAGGTAATTTTGTAAGAGATATTTTGTGTGATCTAAGATTAGTGTTTCTTGATATGGTTATATATGAGGATACATAGGTTTAAACTCCATCACCCAACCCCATTCTGATCCAACCTTACCATCATTAGTCGTGTTGCTAACCCACCTCAGTCCTCACATACATTTATAAGACTTGGACAAAACACAACGTTACTTTCCTTTGATAGATTTCATTAATGAAGGTGTGAATTTGGATTTAGGGTATTTTCTTGGGAATCCAGGGGCAGATGAGGACTTGGAGACTAATTCAAAAAATACCATTTCTTCATGGTATGGGTATTATCTTTGATGAACTTTATGAGGTAATCAACTCCCTACTGTTCTCTATTTTTGTATAATGACAATGCATATAGTGAGAGTAATGTCTATAGTCTATGTACTTCCAGTCATCAAAAAAAAGTTGCAAAGGAGATTACGCCATTGTTCATCCCACTAATGCACAATGCAATAAAGATTTTCAAGCTGTATCAAAGCAGTTTTTCAACGGACAAGTTGCATGGTATGCCTGTAAACAATATCTCAAAGCAGTTATTGTGGATTTTATGACAAGATAATCGTATGCCCACAAAAAGTAACAAATTTTAGTTGACAGTATAGTATTGTGGGGCGGGTATTTCATTTTGAATGTCTCAATCTTCTTGTCCTGAAGATACAAAAAAGAGATAGAGAAGATATCAACTGGAGAGAGAGAGAGAGGAGCAAACAACATTTGCTCATTTTCTATAAAGGGGTTCTCTCTTATCTTGTTATTGGTAATTCCTCATTCACCCATTTCCATTTCTTTTATGTTTTTGATTCAGTTGGAATTTTGTTCATTTTCTTCAATGGCTATCTATCTTTTCTTCTTCATGTGATTGGATGCATGCTGCAATTAATTTTGATTTTGAGTGGTGATGAAACATAAAAACGGTCACATCCCTGATCCATACACGTGTCATGATGATCTCGAGGAATTATGGGCCCCAACGTCAGCCTCACACTGATCCAGTCCAAGTAGCTCTAAGCCTGCCAGATCCAGTCCACCAGACATACCCAAACTCTTACAGTGTGCTAGGCCCACACGTCTCACAACTATCCTCAATACCCGTAAGTCCTACTAAGGCAAGTATCTCGAGGATCAACTTCAGACGGGCAACTATAGTAGCTATTTGCTTCCAACTAGAAAGCAAATACCAGAGTACATTCAACGCAGGGAAACTTCCTTCTACGGATTGCTTTTGGATTGGGAACTATTTCCCACGTATCTAAGAGCACAGGGCTAATAGGGAACTTCCCTCTTACTGCACAACTCCTAATTAGAGAAAGATATCTAAGAAGATCTCCTTCCTAAACTATGCCTTTGATGGCCTGACAGGACTCCTGCACTATAAATAAGACATGAGGTTGGTAAGCTAAGGTACGCTACAAATTCCCTGTTTACATCATTACGTCTTCCTCAGATCCTTGTATGACTTTAGCATCAGAGTGCCATTGGCCAATACAACAATAGTTCATGGCTCACGTGCGTTACTTGTGCAGGTCAGCGGGATTAGGTCAAAGCAGGGAGCGGAAATCAATTGCATCAGTTTGGCGCTGTCCGTGGGGACGACAAAGTTCCTAACTTTAACTAGCATCATCTCCCCTCGAAACAGAAAGATGGTGACTAGTCCATATGATAAAGGAAATCGAGGGGAAGCGTCGGGCACTAATCCTGGCACCGACTCACCACCCACGACAACGCGAGTAACACGCAAACACTGAGTTGGCACTCCTGGAATAGCGGCAGCACCAATGAACCCCTAGTCGGGTGTACGATCTCATTTCGTACACTAGGCCTGGTCAATGATTAAAACGCTTGTATCAATGAAGCAAAGGCCTGACGAAACACTAAAGGCTTATTTAAGCTGCTTTAACAGTGAGTTAACCACCGACCACGTGCGCAACAACGCGACGACCGTCTCTGCTTTCATTAATGAACTACGGAAAGGAAAATTCTATCACTTTCTGACACTGGACCCTCTAGCAAGCATGGCAGATCTAACGAACTAAACGCAGAGCTTCATCACCTTAGGAGAAGAACGGGCAGTGCGAAGAAAAGCTGAATCCAAGGAGCAAGTGGTTAACAGAATATGCATGCTAAATGGAGCCCATTCTAAGTCCGAACTATCCAACAGGTCTAGGAAGAAGGCCCTATGAGGTATTACGATCCAAGCGATATGCAATGAACAACGGGTACCGTACGATCAAAAGCAAGGCCTCTCCGAGACGCTAGTATTTACGAAAAAATACCTCCAGGGAGATAAGGAGGTCCTTAGTGGGCACATGGAGCTCTATGAACATCTTGTTCTCCGTACGTTTCGCAACATGCAACAAGAAGAGACAGCGTTCACCCCTGATAGTTGTTCGGTGATCGACTTCAGCAGCGAAAGGTTGGCCCTTGTTGGAAAGATATAGATGACTACAACAGTGGGAGAGCAGTCAGCTCAGAAAACCTTGTTTCAAGAGTTCATAGTGATCGACGGGCCTTCGACATACAATGCGGTCCTAGGGAGACCCTAGATACACCAGATGGGAACAACGGTTTCCACCCTGCACCAGTTCATCAAGTATCCAACAAATCGAGCAGTCGGTACAATGAATGGTTTGAAGTGGTTGTCGATGTGCTATACTTGGATGTATATATATTTGGATGCAGAGCTCACTTATGTTGGTTTTTATTACATGCTGATTAAGATAAATGATCCTATTTTGCTTCTAACATTTTTGGATTAGTCATGCTGTTATAGGAGAATGTGGTATATGATCTTCTTACAAACTTTCCATGGTTGAACATACTGTTTTACCTATAAATATATTAAAGGGTTATGTTCCTTGTGTTGCTATTTTAGTTGTTATATTTTCTTTGAAGCTTATGTTGTTGATAGGGTTGACAGTGAGTCAAAGATGGGTTTATGGCAGATTTGCATTGGCAATAAGTTTTAAATTTAATGTTTTCAATGTATTTATTTTAGTTGGAATCAACATTTTTTGATGCAGGTTGAGCTGCCTGAAAACTGATTTTTTATGCAAGTTTGTTAACATAACCGTCGCTTTCAAAGCGTCGCAAAAAATCTTTATTACAAAGTTATAAATATGGCATTTGTATCCAAAGGGGAATTGACATATCCATTTCTTTATCATCGCTTATATAAGCTATTACGACGGTTTAAAAAGTGCCATAAATGTATATTTTAACCGGCGCTTCATATAAAGTGTCGTTAATCCTTTGGTGGCACATACTATTTTCGGCGCTTTTTAAAATGTTGGCAATGACCTAAATCGGCACATTTGTTTCTATACCGGCGCTTTCTGAAGCGCCCCTTAAAACAAATTTGTTGTAGTTACAATACTTCATAAAAGTATTGAATCAGGAGCTCCTTCATTTGGTGTCGTGGACATGATGCTAAGAGAATTTTGAAACACTCACAGTGTGCTGGATATAATTCTTGTAGACCTTGCTCAATACCACTGATTTCTTCCTCAACAAGATGATTTTTTAAATTGGGAAAAATTTCTCTAGAAATGCCATCTTCATGCTATCCCAAGAGTATAATATTCCGAAAGGTAATTCATAGAGCCAATCCTTAGCCTTATCAGCCAAAGAAAAGGGAAAGACTTTCATCTTCAAGATGTTTTCATCCACAGTGATTGGTGTCATACTGGAGCATACAACCTCAAATTCCTTGAAATGCTTATTTGAATCCTCCATAGAAAGGCCATGGTACTTGGGAATATGATGAAGCTAGCTGAATTTTAGCATGAATGATTTTGTCATGCCCTGAGCTGCTGTCGGATACTGAATGCACAAGGGTACGACATTGCCTAAGATGGATGCCGAAAGTTCTTAATAAACTTGTTGTCTTCCATATCGAGCTTTTCTAATCAAAATCAGAGCTAGACGTTTGTAATTCTTCTGTTTCTCTCCTTAATCTCCTACAGGTTCTCTCAAGCTCCAGATCGTACTCCAATAAGTTCTTACTCGATCTCCTATTATGCTTGAACTATTACTTGAGAGTATGATAGAAAGAAAAAAATAGAATATATATATATATATATAAACAAGAATACTAATGAAGTAATTAGAAATTTTACTAATACCCGACAATGGCGCAAAAAATTGAGGCACTATTTTACTTGCACACAACTTAATACCCTATTTTGTAGTCGTAGTAAAAAAGTTCTACACCGAGGATTAGAGGGCTCACTAACTAACACCTTAGGTAACTAAAAGACAACTATCTAAATAAGGAAATGTTGGGGGATTGGATTTTTTTAATTTTAAAGTACGAAGATTACTGAGAAGATTAATGTAATATTTATAAAAAGTCAAAGGAAGTAGATGGGCGAGGAACTAGCTAATGGTTTTATCTCCACACACCAAACATATGCTCATTAACTAAACCCCAACAATTCCTTAACTAACTCCTGAATTACAATGCTCAAGATTAACCGTGACAACACTGCATTACCTTATTATTTCCCAGATTCTTTGAATTAAACTCAACATCACTTTCAAACTATTTTTTTCATGCTATCTAATTATGAATCAAAAGTTATATAAACAATCAAATATAATTAAGTTCTACGAAAAATATGAACACTAACCAAGCAATTACAAGTATGAACAACATCTTGCTCTTAACCTAGCTTTTTACTTAACCTTACCAATTTTCCTTGGTATTTAGTACTTGAATATAGGATGATAACTATTAGGTGAAACTCTCTTGTACAATAGCACCAAATCCTACCTTATTACTAAGTTGGCCACCTTAAGAAACATACAAAGACGAGTTATCTAAAAAGCAGTTAAGCAAAACACATGAACTTATTAGCAAGGAAAGATTGAATCTAATTAATCCATAAACACATGTTCAGTGCTTCGAATTCACCCCCAACTAAAAGAGGTATAGTTAGACATATTAATTCTTGTTGAACAATAATCCATAATTAAATATCAAACTAAAAATAAGAAAAGAGTTCAGAGATCGAAGATAAACGTTGTTGTCGCCTGCAGTGGTGTGAAGAGAATATTGTTGGGTGCGGATAGTGTGAGAGATGATGATACAGATCCTTCTCCTTCGATCTGCGATATTCTATGTGTTGTTATTGTAAGAAAAATAGGAAAGAGAGATGAATCAGGGCAAGACTCGATCGGTACATGGTGGTCATGGCAGTTGTTTAGGAAGCTATGATCGATAGCGAGAAGGGTTTGGAGGGTGACAGAGTTTTGTGGCTTGTTTGCAACTGAGAAAAAATGGGTCTGCATGGCTATGGATGAAGGAATATTGGTGATGGAGATTGAGGCGATATGTACAATAGAGTGTTGTCTGTGTGTGGTGTGACTGTGTTGCAATGGTTTGTGGTTTACTGGCTGATAGAGGTAAAAAAGGAGGAAAGTGATGTCTGTGTGAGATGGATTCAGAGCGATGGCAACTGTGAGTTTGCGAGCGTGGTTGGTTTCTTGAGAGCCAGATATTGTTCCCTTTATATAGATGGTTTCTCTAGGTTTCATTGTTTATGCAGTTTCCTTTCGCCATAAGTTTTCTAGTTTAATCCAATTTCATATTTTAGCTTCTATTTTGGAATACTATTATTGCAACCTACACAAATAAAAAACATAAATTACTACAAAAAATTACACACAAAAGCTAAGAAAGTATAGAGAAAATACAACAATAAAATTGCATAAATATGTTATTATCAATGTTCAAGTCCATTTGCGAGGTACTTAAAGGAATGTGACATTGTCCCTCAATACACCATGTCAAAATGGTATATTTGCGAGACGAAATCAGACCCTAAAATACATAGCTAAGGAGTATGATTTGTCACTCTATCTTACCTGAGTCTTTTTTAGGAGAGGCATCAAAAATTGCAATTTATATCCTAAATAGAGTACATCGTAAAGCAGTAATCAAAATCACATATGAACCAGACCGGAAGAAGTCCTAGAATTAGCCACCTACATATTTGGGACTGTCCATCTAAGGCTAGGCCATACAGGCCTAATGAAGGAAAATTGGTCTCAAGAGCTTTTAGTTGCTACTTATTGGATACTCAAAAAGATCAAGAGGATTCAAGTTTTTTTGCCCCTCTACTAATACCTTAATTGAGACAGATAATGCCAAAGTTATTGAGGATGTTGAGAATATTGGGAATACTCAATCAAGGAATATTAGTTTTGAAAAAAGAACATATTAACATTCTTATGATGGATATACAACATGTTCTTGAACAAGATACAAATGCAAATCACGAAAATATTCCTGGGTTGCCTTATGCTAATCCAGAAGGCCCAAACTTCCTCAATTAGAAGTTCCGATAAGGAGATCCAATAGGGAAATGCGATCTACTATTTTGGATGATTATTTAGTTTATCTCGATGAACATGTGTTTGATATAGAAAGTAAAATGATCCTACCACTTTCCATTAAGCAAAATAAAGCACTCAGTCTTTATTTTGGACAAATGTTATGTTAAATGAGCTAAACCTTATAAAGGAGAATGACATTTGGGATCTTGTCGAGTTGCCTAAGGGTGTGAAACCAATTGGATGCAAATGGGTTTTTAGAACCAAACTGGATTCAAAAGGCAACATAAAAAATATAAGACACGTTTTGTCGTTAAAGGTTTTACTCAAAAGGAAGACATTGATTATAAATAGACTTTATCTCATGTCTTTACGAAAGACTCCCTTAGAATTATCATCGCATTTGTAGCTCATTTGTAATTAAAACTACATTAGTTGGATGTTAAAACTGCATTTAAGAATGGAAATATTAAGAAAACCATTTATGTGAAGCAACCTCAGGGTTTTGAGATTAAAGTTTGCAAATTTCAAGAAATCTATTCATGGTGTAAAGCAGTCATTCCGTTATTGGTATAAAAAGTTTGATCAGATAATTTTCCTTTTCGATTTTGAGGAAAATCTGGTTGAGCAATGTATCTATCAAGAAATTAACAGGAGCAAATCTTTTTTTCTAGTGCTATATGTTGATGATATCCTACTTGAAAATTGGGCCATAAGTTTATTTTTTCAACAAAACTTCTTATTGAGGTTATTTGCTAAAACATATTTTGTGATAGGCGTACAGACTATAATACTGATCACTTAGTATTATTAGTCTATGACATAAGATATTCATTGAATTGGCTTTTGGTAGGTTCTCTGCACTAGATAAAGTACTCATCGATACGAATGATAAGTTGAGTTTGCTCCAATGTCCAAATAATGATTTATATATGAAAGGATTACATGAAAATTCTCTCTCATCCATAGGTAGTAGAGAGTATAATATAGGACAATGTCTATCCTTGTTAGGATATTATGCATATAGTTATTTCAGATTGAATAATGATCATTAAACAACAACTATTCATTATTTAAAAAGAATAAAAGTTTATGTTAAACTAGAGGTCTAATCAGTTGGATTAGATATTCAAATTTGGTTTTAAGTCTACTGTCTAGATAATAAAATTCTTTATTGGATGTAAAACATCTTATAAAAAATTGTGGTTATAGAATCTTTATTTTAGGGCTTCATGCTATGAGTTTCATTGTGAAACATTATGAAATAAAGGCACTAATTGTATTCAGAAAATGACAACAGTTCATTCTGAATAATATCGACTTAAAGTTTTTGTCGTTAAAGAAAGTTAAGAATCATCGTTATGACAATTGAGTTTATTAACACATATCTTACTATGAATTATTTATTAAGGATGCTCATAAGGTGTCCTACAAGCATATAACTCGTTTGCGGAGTGATTAGTTCTTATGATGTTTCTTATCAGTGGATGTCTACATTACCATGTTTAATTGTCATTGATTAACTCTTGGTATCACTTTTAGTGTTTTTATGATTCTGAAATAAAAATCTCTACCTTTTTCAATTGTGTTGGCTCATATATAGTTTGATTGGATAGAATAAGGTGATTCAATTTTTTGAATCATAAGGTAGGACCAGTTTTAAATGGACATGATCAACCATCATAATACACATATTTTCAAGCTACACATCCATATTTCGATTTATGTCATTGATTGTATTGGTATTTGTGACCATGGATGGGTCCCAACAACAATAGATGTGGTGAAGGCCGCTATGATCATATATTTTTATTTTCGACAAACCAGGTTGTTTGAAACATACTCACAAATATCGACAGTCAAGTTTTGAGCTCATAAGGTTTTACAATTCATAATCTTTGAATGATTTATGTGGCCCAATTGGGAGATTGTTATAAAATTCCCTTAAGGTTGACCTACATAAATTGTATGATTACACGTTCTCGGTTGTTGAACTATAGGTGAGTGGTGTTTGGTTATGCCCGTTTAGTTGTGATCATGAAGAAATAAGGTAGGGTCATAAACACGTTTCTAATTACATATTGTAGGTTTTGCCTTGTGTTACTAATTGCAGATACCAACTTAAGCCTTACTATAATTCTATTATTAATGATGGGCTAATAATAAAACTACGACTTTGTATATACGGCTGAGGTCCCCACTCTAAATCTTATTCTTTACCTCTTACTTTTCCAATTCAATTTTAGAGACATAGGAAAAGGGTTATGGAGGTGGAAGACCTTTCTACTACGTGCTTCTATATTCATGATGGTTGCTACAAGGATTTCTTTCATCAACAACTTTATGTACGTATTGATTTGAGTTATTCTTCATTGATTAGTAACATGAAGTCTTGGTAAGAATATATTTTGATTCCTACAAGAAGTCGATGAGCATGATGATAGAGGAAGAATAGTGTATATATCATTAGAAGGATTAGTTGCTAGATAGGTGGGAATTAAAATGTATTGGCTAACCCCAAACTAATCTATACGACTGAAACTTCTATGTATGATTGGGTAGAATATGAACAGTTCAAGCAATAAATGCTTCGATTTTTTACGAGGGTAGGGTAGTCCAGGCAATAAAAGATTCAATTTGATACTAGTGCCCTTGTCAAAATAATACATAACTCCTATTAGAAAACAATTCAGCCAATAACGGCTTCAATTTAATATTAATCTACTAGTCAACATTATGCATACACTAGGGTAGTGGTGGGACCTGGATTTTAGTCAAAAGGAGGCAAAATGATACAAGAGTGTTAGTCGATAATAAAAATGATCAGGAGTGAAGCTAGAAAATATTCTACTCCGGATTGTGATTTCGCGAAATATTTTTTTTTTTGAGGTCTCGAAATTGAAAGTGCCGGAAAGGAAAAGTATGTTAAGTCGACGAGTTATTTCAAAATATTTTGTGTTTTTCGTAAATTTTGACATTATCATGTAAAACCCCAAAAAAGTTATGAAGCAAATTACATTTTTTTTCTTTATCAAAATATTTCATCATTTTTCATAGGTTCGATATTTTCATATAAAACACTGAAAATTATGAAGCAAAATACATTTATAGGGATACTAAAGTATTTAGACTTCATTATATATAATTAATGTATTTATTAGGTTAATTTACTTGTCCACATATTTATATATGTTTGACATACACTAGAAATTTCTACATTTTTTCTATATGCAAAGAAATATTTAACAAAATATTTCTTAACTTAAAAGATCGATCATTACTTCGAAAAACGGAATCACAATCCTTGCTCTGGACTGATAATTTAACAACAATTTCTACTAACGTTTACAAGTAAACAGTAAAATAAAAAAAATATAAATCTAATTATATTCATCGTGAACTTAATCTAGTACTGTACAATGTACAACTAAAAGAATTATTTTGCACATATCAAATTGAATAGGGTATAATTTAAGACAAATTGTGATCCAGTCGTCGACAATTTACAAAAGCAAACAAGCCTCATAACTAGAAAACATAATTAAAATAAAAAAATTAATTATGATAAATATGTAAGCTCAATTTGGAAAAATCTCAAATATGCTAACTCATAATTACAAGTTGGGGGGGGGGGGGGGGGGGGGGGGCAGAAGGGGTTACGAGCCAATCCAACCCCAAATTTTTAGTGAATAATGACATATATTTTCATTGAATTCAATAGTTTGTTATCATAGATTTTAATTACAAATATTTTTTTTTGGATTTTAATTTGTAACATTGTTTTTTATTTGGGTTTCAATGTATTTGTGAACAAACAAGTCTCAATTAAACCATAATTTTTTTCTTTTTAATGTATTCATATAATTTTGAGTCGAATAATGACGTATATTTTCATTGAATTCTATAGTTTGTTATCATAGATTTTAATTACAATTTTTTTTTTTGTGGATTTTAATTTGTGACATTGTTTTTTATTGGGTTTCAAAGTATTTGTGAACAAACAAGTTTTAATTAAACCATAAGTTTTTTTTCTTTTTTAATGTATTCATATAATTGCATAAAAACTTCTTATGAAAAAAATATTTAAGGATGGTAACAATTAGACAGAATAAAATTCTTATTTTCCAAAGAAATTTAACTTGGTTCATTGGCAATGAAGTTTTAAAGACCAACCACTGTACCAAAGAATTCATATGTCCCTTTGTAGGTCAGCTACTGCACTAGGGTATTGTAGTATATAGACCAATCTTAACAAATTCAGGTAGAATTCCTGTGGAAAATTATAAATAACAATCGTGTAATATATATGAACCAAGCTTACAAAATTCTTTCTTATTTGAGGAGTGTGAAGAATATCCTTTTGGAGTAGCTTCCCCGATGTAAATTGCAGCTCCATATTACCATAACCCAGAGCTTGGTGATGTGAGAAGCTCCTAATTATTAATTTGTCACTTATCACAACCACATAAGTTTCTTTATTCAAGTTGTTTTCCTAGAGCCGTGCAGATTGAAGCACAAGTGAGCTACACGTCTTTCTTCTTTCAAAGGTAATAAATGATTGATGTTAGATACATCTCAATTCAAAATATGCTTTAAAAGTATCTTTTGTTATAGGATTCAATGTATTTTTTGCTAGGGTGTCTGAAATGATACTCACACCTTCAAGGACGTCAGTCTTCAGTAATGAAGAATGGATCAGGAATGAGTTGGATTGCATTTTCTGCAGTATAAAGAAGAAAATTGTATTTGCTGCCACAACTTTAGATGATAATAACTGATGTAGTCGATTTATTCTCTCCTTCTCGCTGCTTACCTAGACCTACACATATAGAAAACGTGAGACAAGGACCACTGTGTTGTGACTGATGGCACTCCGATGCTTAATTTTGATAAGGCTTAGGAGAGGCTTAAAACTATAAATTGGGTTATATTGTGTACCTCTAGTTCATCGACCTTATCTCTCTTTTATAGTGAAGGAGTCCTTGTTTGGCTAGGCCTTTGGTGGCATAGTTTAGGAAAAGTGATCTTGTTGTGGAGATTCTTTTATAATTGAGAGTTGTCCATGTGGGATAGTTTCCCTACACGGCTCATGCTCCTAGATCTGCAGGAGAGGTTTTTCTTTCTGAGTGTTGTCCATGCAAAGAAGTTTCCTTGCCCGATTTATATTGTAATATATGTTTCCTAGTCGGATCCAATGTGTTTTTGGCTTGCCTGTCTTTGGTATATCTTTCAGATACTTGCCTTAGAGTCTTACGAGTATTGGGCCTGACCAAGTGAGGTGTGGGCTTA
Organism: Berberis vulgaris; assembly: GCA_963556465.1. Classification (NCBI taxonomy): domain Eukaryota; kingdom Viridiplantae; phylum Streptophyta; class Magnoliopsida; order Ranunculales; family Berberidaceae; genus Berberis; species Berberis vulgaris. The sequence continues at coordinate 51,972,283 of OY747131.1, read as the reverse complement.
CTGGCTCATTGCAACTCGGACCTGACTGTTTGGATTCTGCCAACAATGGGCTTGCTGCTATTTGGGCCTCACTGGATTGAGCGTGCAATCAGGTCTGCTTTGTTCTATTGAAGAAATTATCATGATACGTGTATGGTGCTGATCAGAGGACGATTTGATGTATCATCATCTACTCCCCTAGAGTTAGTGGGTCGTCTTAACGGTCCACTAGGTCATTTCATGAAGCAGCTTTGCAGTCATGATGATTGAGTCTTAGTGATTTCCTCGAGCGGCGAATTGCATTAATTAGGCTTGCGCCAAGTAGAAAGCGGGAAAGGCAGGAGCTCAACTTTCAATATAGATCTTCTGCTTTTGGAGTATAACTCCTTTACTCTTTCGATTTGAGAGATTATGTTTTGTTGTATTGTCTGTTGTGCTTTTGACTTTATTCAACCTTCATATTTGAAAGCTTATACTTTCTTTCATGGTGGGCCGGAATCAGCTTTCTGATGAATTGTTCACCAAGGGCCATAAGTTTTTTGAGTAACGGTTGCTATCTAAATATGATATGGAAGTCCTCCGTAAGACATACGAGAGGTGCTCTACACTCTAGAAATTGATCTGACGCTATTTGTCTTCACCGAGATATGCTTCAATCGGGTATCCGCTTTTCCATCATCAAGGAGATTTGGGAGTTCCTGGCTTACCTCGACATTGCACCGGCTCAACTTGTGCCAAACGGGTATAGGACTTTAATTGCCATTTTGATTAGGGCTAAGGATGCTGGTGTCCGATTGTGTTCGAGGGCAATGCAATTGTTTACTTCTCCTCTGATAAACGAGCATGTTGTGTTTGTGCCGACATCGCCATACTGCTTTGGAAAATTTCCTGATGATTTTAATTCATGGCAAAAGTTCTATTTTATGGCTCTGGTGGACTTGACATATTTTGAGTTTGCTAGTCGTCCCTTCGAGCGTGAATTTAGACCACTGAGTAAGTTGATTCCTTCTCTGGTCTTGTTTGTGTCAACAACATATTAAATTGACCTGTTGTGATTTTTGCAGGGAGATTTTCTACTATGTCTCTTTATGATGAAGATAAAATGACTTTGGATGCGTTCCGTAACATGCCGCTTTAGAGGTAGAAGATGTTGTTAAGCCTTTTAATGTTGAGTGCAGCGGTTTGTGGGCTCATTGGCACGTGGCTCCCACTGTGTATCGGGTGAATAAGCCAAAGCCTGAAATTGTGTCTATTTCACGAAAGAGGAAGCTTCCCAAGATCAAGGTTCCAAGCCCTTTAAGGAGGGAATAAATAGATGAGGCGCTTCCTTTTCCTGTGCATCCAAAGAGATATCGCGCTTTGTCTAGGTCTGTCCGCATGCGTTTGGCCTCGTTCGAAGAATGTGATGTTGTCGGGCAAGAGCTTGATGAGATTGTTGTTTCTGAAGGGCGCGATGTTCAAGTCGTGGCCCCTGTCTCTCTTTTCCTTTGCCTGCAACAGTCGTGGAGGATGTTACCAAAGCACCAAGCAGGTGGAGTTTATGATTAAGAGGATGCAGCAGGCAAGCATGGAAGCTTTAAACGGTCATCCTTTTTCAATAAAAGACTTCGAGCTTCGTCTCTTTACAGATCATGAGCCTATTGAAGAGTTGCCTGATCGTCAGCGTCATGGTGTTCTCTTTCTTGTCGCCCATACTGTTCTCCATCTCATTCTCATCCAATGGGAGTTGTTCTGGATTCGAGTTGAGAGCTTGAAGACAGAATACAGCAAAAAGTTCTGGAAGTTCTTGGGATGTAAATGGACCAAATTCAACAAAACCAAACTCATCTAGCCTTGGCATGTGGAAGAAGTATCCACGCAACAGCCGTACCAATATTAAATGTTGGGCAGACCCCATGTATGGCAAGATAATGGCCTCGCATGTAGACCCACTAACTTGGGGGTGTAACTGATGGGACATCAAACAGTCATACAATTGTAGCCAAGCATGTGGCACACACAAATCCTACTAGATGATAGCCTAGACGGAACAGGCCCAAGTCAGGCCTCAGTCATGCTCGAGTTAGGTCTCAATCAGGCCTAGTTTCGCCGAGATTTAATAACCCAATGTGGAAGGAATCTAAGAGCTTTGACCTAGGACAGGAAAGCTAGACCATAGGCCCTTGGGCTGGAATAAGCCCAAGGCCCACTTGGACCACTCCTAGTCCAACTACGAGAAGGGGAGTCATATAGGGAATTAAATACCAACGAAGATCACATCATAGAAGGTAAGAACCCTATAAGGACATGATAGAGGGAGAATTTGAATATGATTTTCTCTCTTTAATGTGCAATCAGAGGTAGAGTCAAGGAAGGAGATAAAATCTATCATTATATAAGGTGAATAAGAAAAAAAAAACTAAGGTATGCAACCCTAATTTTACCAAGCCGAATTCCACCTTCCTATTCAAAGCCTGACTTTACCATTGGAGTTCCTTTGGTCAACCACATGGTAGTCCTTGGTTCACGGTTGCTTGTTTTGCATGTCAAAGTTAAGGAGGACAAATTTGAGTGCATCAGTTTCTATTTTAAGTTATGGGAAAAGTGAAAGTATCTCGACACACCTTTGAAGATATTACCTCATTTTTTTCTCTTTCTATTCAAGAAAAAAATAGAAAAATGAATGAAAATAGAAAGATTTTCCATCCTCACCGTTTAGAAATGTTCCCTTTCACAATAATTATTGAGATTTTATTTATTTTTAATTTTAATTAAGTTGTGGGGAAATTGAAAGTCTCTCAAATCCTAGCCATTTTCATTTGAACATATGTTTAATCCTACTAAATGCATGTTTAGTAATTAAACCCCACAACCCAATCATAATTAATAACATGAATTCTCCAAGCTCTTTCATTTGAATATTTCAAGCTTTTTCATATCCTTAATTTGCAAACGTTAACGATAGGGGTGGGCATCCCATCCCGTGATCCTGATCCCGTCCCGTCTTGTCCCAATTTTTTTTAGGTCCTATTGGGATTGATCAATCCCACCTCGATACCGTCCCGTCCTGATCTAGAGTGGGATGGGATCGGAATGAAGACTTTCAATCCCGCCCATCTCATCCCGTCCCAAACTGATTACTTTTAATATTTACTATGAAACTATTTGTGGCATGACTATTTTATTTGTTATTTAATTTATTGACATGACTATTTTATTCTCACAAGCTTCCATGTGACTCACATAAATAATGAATCTAATTCAAACCCTCTCCCTTTTTATTTCTCTTCTTAACTCTTGACAACAACAATGTGTGCTCATCATAGTTTTTAAATGACCTATTGATCATTTTCGTTACCAATGTACAAAAAATGGCTATTTTCAATAGTGGTTCTAAGAAAATGGAGTAAAGCTAATGAAATTGGGATATAATAATCAATGGCTTAAAGTTATATAATTTTTCGTAGAGTTATGTGTTTGGTAAGTCCAAAATTTTCAATCTTGCATATTAACATTTTAACCCAAAATTTAGTACATGCTCATCCTGTTCCGTCCCGTCCCATCCTGAACCCGTTTTGGATGGGACGAGGTCGGAATGAGGTCTATCCCGTCCCGATCCCGACAAATGGGATGGGATAAGGATGAGGTCCATCTCGTCCCGTGCCCACCCTTAGTTAACGACGAAACACCCATCCTCCTCTATAAATCCCTCTCAAGGTCTCAACCTATTCAAGATAATAATTTATTCTTTCCATTGCTTGATTTATTTTGAATGATGCATACTTGAGAATTTCCCTTGCTCAATTTTTTTTTCTTTTTTCCCTTGCTCAATCATATATTAAAACTTTGGACATGGCTTCAAGATGGTACTTTAATTTCTATTTTTATACTATTTTCCCTTTTGCCCTATGTATGATGTTTCACTTTATCTAATTTTTTTATTCACCTCATTATCAATCGACTTGAAAAAACAATGTAAATAGCTTCTGGTCCGCTAGAAGCTATTTACGATAGCTTAGCAAGTGACGACTGATTACGATAGCTTCTGGTCCGCTAGAAGCTTAGTCCGTAAATAGCGGATGACGACAGCTTAAAAAACAACGTTCTCGATGCCTAATTACGATGGTTTGCCAGGGATCACGGTCCTTTGGTAGACGATGATTGCTGAACCGGACCAAAGTTTAGTTAGTGGCCACTAATGACAATAGCTTCTTGTCTACTCTAAGCCTAGTTTGTCGTAGACCTGGTCCAAATTATTTATCACCAGCCAAGCTTATCCCCTAGCATGGAGTTTAGAAAACTTACAAAACTTGGCCAATACGACTCCCTGATCTCTAAAGTGTTTCGACTACTTGTGTTTCTCATCAACGGATCAATTATACGACTTCCTGACTCAGTACAACCTCTTGTCTAAAAGCTAGTGACGCGACAAGACAAAGCAGGAAAAAGCCAACAGGGAAAGTTAAAGAATACGCAAGTACAAAATGCTATTATGTTTTATTGATAAGTCAAAAGTACAAAGTTCACTCTTCATCAGGAGGAGGTTTCAGATACAGCGAAGCTAGATTTGGCAGGAGAAGAAGTAGGAGATGCGTCTGCACGTGCTGTCGCTCGAACGCCTTGTCTTGATTACCTTCTTCTTTTTATTAATTGCCCTATTATTCTGATTGATCAGAGACTTCACCAAACTCTGCGAAAGACAACTCTTTATAGCAAAAGAGGTCCCATTCGGGATGTTCCTTCTTCATCAACTGCAACAACTCCAATCACCCATGCACAACTTTGTTGAACTCGAACGTATCCTGGGACTTCAGAAGTTTTTCCTTGCGCACCCTCGACTCAGCACTACAACAATTAAGGCATTTTTCAAGAAAAAATTTCCTTGACAAAAATAAAAATTTTGTTGGAAAAAACTTTTAACAAGGAAAAAATTCGTTATTGGGTTCGTGGAGGCATTCCCGTAGCTAAAGGTTTTTAGCAAGGAATTACATTTTTATTGGTAAAACAATTGATAAGTCAAGGAAACACGGTGTTGGTAATACTGACAACTACCAAGGAAATTCGTTGGTAAAAATCAAATAGTTTTACCAACAAATTGTTTTGTAACAAGAAAACTTTTGTTTACCTATGAATTTTTTTCTCGAAAAACTTAAAATTTTCAAGGAAAATTGTCGTGGGAAAATGTAACAAACTTTATCAAAGAACTTTTTCGTTTGTAAAATTAATGTATATCAATGAAAGTTGTCATAGGTACTTTTAACAATTTCCAAGGAAATTATTTTCAATGAAAAAATTATATATTAAAACAATCATTCTCAGCTCTTAGATGAGCTAATCTAGGTCTCAATCTCTAAGGACATCACTCACTACCTCCTAAACTCTAAGGACACCACTCTTGATGATAAGACCCCACTATGGAATTTCATATATAATATATTTATTTTTAGGTTCAACGGGAATCGAACTCCTGACCTCTAGTAAAATAGGTTGCAATATTTACCAATTGAACTATTTGAATAATTGTGTTGTGTGAAGCAACTTTATAGATTGTTAAATTAAATTACTCATTTTTTGCAATAAAAAATCATTGAAAATGGTTCTTGGGCAAAACTTTAAATGGTTAATTGGCTAAGGTTTTTGCTTCCTTACCTATTTATTTGTTTATAAGGTCTAGTGATTTTGGCCTAGTCCTAGAATAAGGTCTTTTAAGGTCTAAACTTCTCTTTGGTTTAGGCCTTATCCTTGGTGAAATAGGTCTGTTTCTTAATTTTGATGTAGGCCTTGTTTGTAGGGTCTACTCCTTGGTGAACTAGGTTTTTCTAAGGTCAATAGATAGGAAAGTTTTTTGCATGGGCAGTTTTTATTTATTGGTTCTTATGAGTGCTTGGTTTCACTCTCTGAAAATTTGGAATCAAACAAGTAAATGGCAATTTGCATCTAACTTATGAGATTTTTATCCTCAAAATTTCTCACCCAACTGCATTTAACAATTTAACAAATCTCATAATTTATACTGTGAGATATATCCCCTTCACAAGAACTAGACTTATTTTAGAAATTTCACATGGTTGAAAATAAAGTTTAATTCGAAATTTGGATCAACTTAACCTATTAATTTAGCTTTTAAAATATGTTAAGTGATTAATTGATCAACCTATTAACTTTCCTAAGATGTTAAGTGACTATTCGCGTTTGAGTTTTTTTACAATAATTTTCTCGCCCTGAATTCCATATTTAACAATGTTACAAATCCCATCACGAGTTTAGCATTCATGGTGGTCTGTGACTCTGTGAGATTCCACACAAGCTAGAAATAAACTTATTATAGAATCTTACATGCTTGAAATTTAATTTTATTTGAAATTGGAATCGCAATTTTGTGCTACTAAAACCTGACTCTCATCTAATTACATTGCTTGTGCATTCTTTTAGAGCAATTTTAGTATTCTTTGGTCCCTGACTGCGAGAATATAATCCATTTCTTTTTTCATCTGTAAATTCTTCACTTCATCGTCGCTCTTTTGATTGCTTTCATCACTTTTTATTTTATTTCACGTACCTACAACAAATTTATTGATTATTTAATCAAACACATTTACACATTTACTTTCACTTTTGAACAAAGCAAAACAGAATAGTTGGGAATGGATGGTTTAGGAAAGCTATAGTTCAGGGAATTAAATATTCATCCAAAGAAGACTAAAAATCTATGGTTTTTCTTTATTTTTATAGAAATTGGACCTTTTCTCGTTTCGCCTGCAGTAAAAACTAAAATATAAAATGACATTTAACCCAATGCCCATTTAATGATCTCCTTTACTTAGTTTTTCTAAAGAGACCAACGTTCCATTCCTTTTCCTCATTTTTTTTCTTTTATTTTCTAATTATCCATCTAGTTAAATGTGAAATACAGTTCTCTTAGCAAACACAAAAAAATATGAGATTTTATATTTCCATTTAAAAATAAATAAAGTATGAGATTTTATATGTAAATCCGTATATGGAAATCTCATAATTTTTATATTTTTAAATAAAGTATGAGATTTTATATAAGGATTTTATATTTCCATTTATTTCTTGTATAAGTTGTGTAATACGGATTTTATTTTATTTGATTTTTTTATACGAGTGATATACAAAATTGTCTTGTAGGTTAGAATATTGAAACTTTGTATAATAATAATAATAATAATAATAATAATAATAATAATAATAATAATAATAATAATAATAATAATAATAATAATAATAAAAGAATTAGAATTTTAGTAACGTAGAATTGTATTAAATAGAATTCTACGTTACTACAATACAATTGTATTAAATAGACAGATTGCCAAAGGTGTGATGGCTCAATGGTTGAGCAGTGATAGATGGTATATGAGGTGGGAGGGGTTTAGGGATAAAAATAAATAAATAAAGTAAAATAAAAATAAAAATAAACAGTATTACACAACTTATACAAGAAAATTTTCTCATTAAAAAATAAGAAAAGAAATTTAAAGTCATCCAAGCTAAATAACTTTTTGGCAGTGAATACTTCACACGACCATTTCCTCTTTCTCACATCACCATTTTTTTTTTACTCACTCACACCAACAATAAATATGCATAATTTAACATAACAGAGAAACCCAAAATCAAAACAAAAAATGTTAAATACGGTAACTTTCGACCAATTTAAACCCTCAATTAAGACCGATTCTCAAGCTCATCAAAACACAAAAGTTGTAGTACTCTGAGTTATATAATAAACACAACTTGAATCACTTTAAAATGTTTTGAAATGAGCAATTTACGGTCATTTTACCAAAATCGCGCAAATCTGTCTCGTAATGAAAACGGGATAGTGTTCCTGGCGATCGACCAACTTATGTGCTTGATCGAGACCGATTCTCAGGTTGATCAAAACACAAAGTACTCTGAGTTATCTAATAAACACAACTTGAATCACTTGAAAATGTTTTGAAATGACCAAGTTATAGTCATTTTATTAAAGTCGCGCAAATCTGTCTAAACAAATTTTTGTTCGCAGAGTTCACTGCGGGGTTTTTGAGATACCCCACATTGTTCACTATGAACAAAATATTTTTTTGTAAAAGAATTTATGTTCGCAAGGTTCACTGCGGGGTTTTTAAGATACCCCGCAATGCTATCTGCAGGGTTTTTAAAATAATACGCATTGTTCTCTGCGAACAGAACAAAATGCTGCAAAAACAAATTTCCTGAAATTTAGCTTTCTGAGATTTTGTTTCTAATTTTTTTTTACTGACCTTAATGCATTTGATGGCTTCCATGAAACTCTTGTTGATGATTGCAACTGTTTATTTTCCTGAGATCGTGTATGTTTCATCTTTAGCATGTAGGTATTATGCGACTTCTTAATTGCGAAATCGCTATGACTTCTTGGGCGATTTTGGGCGACTCAGGGGTAAAACTGGACAATTTTATTTTAGATTTGTATCTCTTAATCTAGGCCGTTCCTGGACAGTGGGAGATAATCTGGAACGTTGAATAAGGGAGGCGGCTAGGTCATGGAGTCGACACAGCCAGCCAAAGGGGCTTCCCCTGCGACTGCAAGGGAGGAAGACGACCCTTCCAAGCGGACTTTTGAGCAGGTTCTAGGCAAAGTGATGAGGGATGACCTTGAGGATAAGCCGATGGATTCAACGTCGTTTCGAAAAGAAGGAAGTCCGGCCTTGAGGTTTTCCGATTCAGACGTTTCAAGAGGTGAGTCTCATGTCTCTAATCATGTTGTGCTTTTAAAGTTTTCAAGCTTTAGGCCGTCCCTAGATTCAATAAGGGATTCCATTCATAGATTTTGGGGAATATTCGATGAATTTATTATGGGTCTTATAGATCTGAGACATGTAGTGGTCTATTTACAATCGGAAGATGAAATAAAGAAAGTGTTATCAAAGGATTCCTATACGATCCGGGGAGTTAGATACAAAAATTTTCGTTGGCATCCAGGTTTTAGCCTACAGGCAGATCCGGAGTTGGCACCGTTATGGATTGAACTCCCTAATCTTTCTTTCGCTTTTTTTCTTCCCGCCATCATGAAGGCGATTGAGGATTCCTTTGGTAGTTTCCTTCTGATTGATGATGGAACTAGATACTTTGCCTGCCCAAAGGTCGCACGTATGTGCGTTGAGATGGATGTCACTAAACCTCTCCCACATAGGATTTGGCTTGAAAGTCCAAAATATGGAGGATACTGACAGAAACTTGAACACCCTGGATTAAAATATTACGACCATTGTTCGCTTATTGGGCATGAGAAGGACTATTGTAGGAAACTGGTTGGCAAGAAGAATGATCATCCTAATGTTGATGGAGAAATTATTAAGGAAATTAAGTCTTCCGACAAGTCTAAGCAAAAGCAAAATCTAGTAGGGGTGAAACAAGGTCAACAAGTATACAAGCAACAGTACGTTCCGGTTGCGAAAAAAATGATGGAAAATGGGGAGAATATAGGAGTTAGTGGGGCAAAAAACTCTCAAGGAGTCGAGAAAATAAAGTGAAGGCACCGGAAAAGCCAATCGAAAATGTAATGTTGGCTAACAAATTTGGCGTATTAGCGGGGGGAAATTCGGAAGGTTTTGGTGAAGGAAATGAGGAAAAAGTAAGATGCAAGAAGAGCTTAAATGGGCGGAACATAAGACTAATGTGACCAAGGAAGAAGTTGAAAATACCGAAAACATTTTAAAGGAGGCTGGATACACCATCAGTGAAGTTAAAATGGCCATGTTGAACAAGAATGGAGACGAAATAAAATCAGACGAAGGCTCAGCCAGTGCGGCACCATTGTGGATTGTTCCATTTGTGGGAGATAGTATTTCAGAAAGCGCAAAAGCTAATACAAATCCTGCTGAAATAGAGGCACAACATACGCGACAGGGGGCAGTTCAGGACGATTCTAGGGTGCCAAAGAGGGCAGGAATGACTCAGCGAACAAGGGATAATTCGATCAACACAGAATCAGGGAACAATAATACTCCTGATACGCTGGATTCAAAGGTGAACAAGCTGGAAAATTGTGGACTGCAGGCACCGATTTCAACCTTAAAATAGAGTATGAATGAACTGGATCAGCAACTGATAGGTGGAAATATAGCTCCACGGAATCCCGAAAATGTACAAGAACGTGTTGAAAATGCAAATGCACAGAATATTCAGGCGCTAGGAAAATACAACAGGTCAACTCGTGACGCGGTGTCGGATAATGAATCCGATGCCAATATGTCTTCTAATAATATGGTTGATCCAGGATATCAATCAGGCGAGTTCAAGACGAAAGGAAGAAAAAAAATTCCAAGAACGGACTTGCGGTGGGGACCCGGAGAGTAACGAGAAACATGATTACCCCAGGGGTTAGTATTGATAGATAACATCGTGTTTTGGAATGCACGAGGAGTTGGCAACCGGGCAACCCGATGTAGACTAAAAAAGCTGGTTAAAGAAAACAACGTAAGGCTACTTGCAATTGCGGAACCTATGATTCAATCTTCAAGACACATGGAGATTGCAGGCAAGGTGAGTCTGCCTTGTTTTGCAACGAATGATGATAAGGGCGGTAAAATTTGGCTCTTCTGGGATAAAAACTTACAAGTGGACGTACAGCTCTGCACGAATCAATTAATTTACTGTAAGATTAATATCCTTTTTTCCAATACCGTGTTCTTCATTTCATTTGTATATGCAAAGTGTTCAGTACAGGAGAGGAGAAGTTTGTGGGAAGACATGGAGCACATTGCAATGGGTTTGAATGAACCATGGATCATTGGTGGTGACTTTAATGTTATTGTTGAAGGTGGAGAAAAATTAGGTGGACGCCCTCCTAATCATTTGGCGATGACAGAATTCTCCAGTTGTATTTCGACCTGCGGGCTTTCTGATTGTGGGTTTGATGGAGTTAAATACACATGGTGTAACAACCAAAGAGGAGATGATAGAACCTGAGCTAGACTGGATCATTTTTTGGGGAACGCAGAATGGTTAACTGTAATGCAGCTCACTTGGGTTGATCATCTACTTAGAGCGTGTTCGGATCATGCACCGTTGTTACTTTCTTTGTCATTGTTACAAAGGGCAGGTATGTCTCCTTTCAGATTTCAAAGTATGTGGTTAACTCATGATGAGTTCTTGGGTTTTGTTGACAGAATTTGGAATGCTCATGTAAAAGGTAATGGGGCTATGTATAGTGTGGCTTCCAAACTTAAGCGCCTTAGAGGAGCTCTAAAAATATGGAATAAAGAAACCTTTGGTAATAAATTCAGTATTATTAGAAGGTTGGAAGATGATATAGAAAGGCTGGAATTCATCCTAATGCAGGGTTGGGATCCAAATGATATGATTAACTTGAACAGATGTCAGGCTGAACTTAAACTGGCTTTGGAGAGAAAATAAATTTACTGGAAACAAAAATCAGGTGTAAAGGAATTTAAAGAAGGAGATGTGTGCACTAAATTCTTCTTTGCGTCAGTCAAAGCCAAACAGAAAAGAAAAGCGATTACCAAAATTAATGACATGACAGGGAACTTACTTACGGATCCGAGAAATATTATTTTGGAAGCTAATAATTTTTTCGGATCCTTACTTTCATCGGGAGAGTACAAAAAGGATCCAGAACTCATGGATTGCATTCCGAGTCTGATACGATAGGAGGATTGTGATTCTCTCATGCAGATGCCAGAATTAGAGGAAGTCAGAAAAGTAGTTTTTAGCATTCCCCATGATAGTGCCCCGGGCCCGGACAGATTCACGGCTGGATTCTTTCAGAGTTGTTGGGATATTATTGGGATGGACATCTGGAAAGCTGCGAAGGAATTTTTTGCTTGCCAAGCGATGCCAGGTACCTTTTCTTCCAATTTTTTTGGTGCTTATTCCTAAAACTGAAGAACTTGTCTCTTATGCTGATTTTAGGCCTATTAGTCTATGCAATGTGGTATATAAATTTTTTAGTAAAATTCTTAGTATGAGATTGGCCAAGTTTCTTCCAAATATTATCTCTCTAGAACAGGGGGCCTTTGTTCAAGGGAGACTCATCTCAGAAAACATTGGGTTGGCACAAGAACTTATGAGAGAGATTGGTAAAAAGGTCACTGAAAACAATATAATATTCAAGTTGGATATGGAAAAGGCGTATGACAGAATTGAATGGGGATACCTTTTGGCAGTCTTGCGCAAATTTGGATTCAATAACAGAATATGTCACCTGATTTCAAACTGCATTACACATTGCGGGTTCTCGGTGTTGATGCAAGGCAGGTATGATGGATATTTCGGATCATCTAGAGTTCTGCGGCAAGGGGACCCGCTCTCCTCTCTCCTCTTTGTTATTGCGGCAGAAGGGCTAAGCAGAGGGCTCTCTCGGTCTTTTTGTAGAGGAGAAATTGGTTTTTATCATACTCCCAGGATGGCCATCCCGATCACCCATCTATTGTATGCTGATGATTCATTGATATTTTTGAATGGCAGGAAAAAAATCCATTGAAGGATGTATGAAGTTTTTAGATAGATATTTTCGGGCTTCAGGAGAGAAAGTTAATATTGGAAAAAGTTCATTCATGATTGATGAGAAATTTCATGCAGAAATTTTTTTTTCGATCAAACTGTGGACAGGTTTTGTCTACAAGCAGTCTCCGTTTACATACCTCGGCGTCCCCATTTATCAAGGTAGATGCAGAATTTTATTCTTTGAAACCTTGGTAAATAAAATCCAGCAGAGAATTCAGGGTTGGAAATCCAGAATCTTGTCGCCAGGGGGTAGATTGACGTTGATAAGACATGTTTTATTGTCAATGCCAATTTACACCATAGCAGCTACAGTCGTCCCTATTAAGGTCCTGCAATCTATTTAGACAATGATTGCATATTTCTTTTGGGGAGATCATGAAGGGAGACATAAGCAGAAATGGATAGCATGGAATAAAATCAGTGTTCCTAAGGAGGAAGGTGGTCTAAATGTTAGAAGTATGGATGATATTATAAAAGCCTTTCGCATTAAGTCTATTTGGAATCTTATAAATAACAGTTCTTTATGGGCAAATTTCCTAAGGCATAAATATTTGAAGGAAGGGGTTCCAATCAGAAAGCAGGAAATAAAAGTTGGGGCTTCTTTGTTCATAAAAGAATTGTTGGCGTATTAAGAATTTATAGTTGCAAACTCCACTTGGCGGATCTCTAAAGGTACTCTCAGTTTCTATGAAGAACACTGGGCTAAGGATGAAATCTTTACTAGAAATGAGGAGGCAGAGAGAATTTCACACTTGGCCTACCCTACGAAAAATGCACAGAGAGAATTTCAGAATGCTACGCCCGGATATGCAAAGAAAAGCCCAAGAACTCTACAAGACAATAGTGAAAGGTGAAGTTGGCGACCGAGACTCCAAAATTTGGATACCAAATAATGATGGCATGTTCTCGATTAGTTCAGTATGTAAAATTCAATGTGGTAGAGGGACACAAGATGATTTTTGGAATTGGATTTGGCATCCATTATATTGCCTTCTTAAATTTCTATTTTCATATGAAAAATTATTAGAAGGGCATTACCCATAGATGGTGAAATTAGAAGAATTGGATTCCAACTTGCGTCTAAATGTAGATGTTGTTTTCAATCTGAGGAGGAAACTATGAAGCATCTTTTCTTGGAAAGTGAGTTAGCAAGAAGAGTGTGGAGACACTTTGATTCAGTGTTTGACATACACATTCATAGACCGGTTGAAGTCTACACTATGCTTAAGGCGTGGTTTAGGAAAGCGAAAAAATCTTTTTTTATCAAGTACCCTCATTCACCTCACCCCACTTTTCATCCTATGGGAAATTTGGATCCAGAGAAATAAAAAACTTTATGAAGGAAATGAGTTTTCGTCATGCTATGTGATTATTAAAGTGTATTATTGGATTAAGTGTGGCAAAATTTATTATTCCTAGAATAAAGGAAACCAATGGGGCATTGCTAAGCAGGTTGGGCATACAGGAAAAAAAAAGTAAAAATTACCCCTCCTCGGGTGATTTATTGGGTCTTCCTTCTTACAGGATGGTATGTGCTAAATGTTGATGGTTGCTGTATGGAGAATAATACTACCGGAGGCTTGGTTATTAGAAATGACGAGGGCAATTTTTTGGCAGTTAGACAGTGATTTTTGGTGAAGGATCAGTTAAGTCTGCAGAAACGAGGGCCTTGCTTGAAGGCTTGAGATTTTGTATTGATCTGAAAGTTCGAATTGCGTGATTCAAACGGATTCAATGTTGGTTAAACATTGGATATTCCAAGAAGCTGGTATCCCTGTTTCTTAGCAATTGGTGGAGGAGATTAGAGATATGAGTAAGGCTTTGACGTGGAACTGTATACACGTGTTCAGAGAGACTAATTCAGTGGCGGATGCATTGGCTAGATTGGTGCAAGTGAACTAATGTTTAGAACCTATTTTTGGGACTCGTTGCCTAAAAGAATAAGTCCTTAATTATTCTTGATAAGAATAGACGGCGTATTTAAGGCTCCTGGATGCTATATGAACATTTTAATGAATGGTCGAATAGGTCGGGAGTGGATTTGTTATGAAGAAATGTTGTTGCTCTGAAAACAGGGAGTAATAAATATCATATATAGGGTCGGGGTGCGGTGAAACTCGCCAAAGGTGCGGTCCAGGTTCGAGTTGGACAGAGTCAGCAATTGCGTTGGATTCTCTGTCCTGGAATGATGAATGATGGATGTTATGTTTGCCGAAACGTCTCGGAGCAGGGGCTGGAAGTGCAGGGACAGGGTGTGGAGGTGTTTCGGGTCGTGGTGGAGCTGGCTGAATGCTGATCGAGGGACGGGCTACTCTGCAGTATTTACAGGTGCCTTGCGCGGTGTTTTTGCGGAGAACAGAGTGTACTCTGCTGCAAATTCCTGCTATTATGGCAGTTTTTGTATTGTGCCAATTGCTGCTGGGTTGGGGCTTCTTACTGCTCTTACAGCGTGCGTAGTGTTGTTTTGTGCTCGCAGGTGGTTTTGCAAGTTGCAAATTGGAAACTAAGCTAATTTGTTGCTGGTGCGGGATTCACTATGGCTGGTACATGGTTGTTTTGTGCTAGCACGATTTGGTTTTGCAAGTTGAAGATTGGTAAGCTGCAAATTGTGATTGCAAGTTGTTTGTTGCAAGAAGCTTTTGTTTTTTGCAAGTTGCAAGGTTTTTCAATTTTGTTAGTTATGCAATTTGCCTTTTAATGTCTATGAGTTAGGAGAGTCTCTTATTATTGGTATTAAGGATGTATTTTCATTTGTTTCCTTTCTCGGGTAAAGTCGACATGTACCCCCGACAAGTGTAAATTTTTTTTCTCAAGTAATAAAGGTCTGGCATCCCATAGCTGCCCTTCCCCACTGAAGGTTTAATTTAAAAAAATAAAAATCTTTGGCATATATGGTTGTCTTATCTCTAATGACTTTTTATGTGCAAATGCAACACATATTTGGTTGTCTTATCTGTGTTTTATTTCTTTTAGGCATTGATATGAAGCAATTATAAGTTTTTGTGAGACATAGATGGTCTTCTCATCATCAACAACCGTTTATGGCCAACCTGATAAGATTCCATGTGTGGAAGACTTCGACTTGTGAACGATGTGATGCCATGAAAGAGAATGTTTCCCTTGGACTCCATGTAAGGGTCCCAAAGTACCTGCATTTTGCACTTTGGAAATGGCGTGTTGAGCTGTTGCATTTTAGAGAGTTTGAGGGTTTCAATTTTTAGGGGATTTTGAGAGATTTTTTAGGGAGAGGGAGGAGATTTGCAAGAGATTTGAGCGTGGGGAGATATTTGGATGAGATTTGAATGTGTGTGAGGGAGAAATTTCGAATAGGGGAGGGAGGAACCGTTTGTCGATTTGAACGGTGAGGGAACAAAATTTGGATTTTTGTTTATATAGGTGGTGTGAAAAAGAAAGTAGGTGGTGTAGGAGAGTAAAATGGTGGTGTGGAATAGTCGGTGCCTAAATATTTTTTATAGGGTGGCCAATGTCATTACATAACCAATAGATGCCTTCGGCTAGAATTTGATGGACCCAATAATGGGTTAATGAATCATGGGGGGGGGGGGGGGGGGGGGGGAAGGGTCAGAGCTAGGTGAATTGGCAATTTTGGGGGGTATTCCAATCCATACAACTTTGTTTTTTTCTAGTTGATCCTAGCCTTTGAGTCTAAGATCGTTTGGACCTGGTCTGTTGGATTTAGGTAATACGTCTCTTCTCCATGGCGGCTCCTCTAGCCGGCCATGGATTCCCCCCACTTCCTGGGGATGGTGGTGCTCAACCGAAGGTTGTTAAGCATCGGTGGTCTTTTCTTAATGCATTGGGTGTTGCAAAATCTACAGTTGTTGATAAAGAACCATTGGAGGGCACACACTTCCTCAAAGAGGGTCTCCCTACCTTGTCCCTCATAACCATGAATGTTAAGTGCTTGGAAACCTATGCAGAGAAATATATTATCGTTCTTAAGTTTTCTAGCTCTCTTCCTTCCCTTGAAGCAATCAAAGATACCATTCACATATCATGGGTCACCATGGGATTACTAGATCCGAGACATGTGATTGTCTGGTTCCAAATGGAGGACGAAGTCAATAAAGCTCTTTCTAAAGATTCTTACCTAATCCGTGGGGCTAGGTTTAAAACCTTTCGATGGCATCAGGATTCAGTCTAGAAGCTTATCCAATTCGTGTTCCACTATGGGTTGATCTCCTAGACCTACCACTACAGTTTTTTCATCTGGTATTCCCCCAAAAAGTGGGAGACTCTTTAGGCACCTTCTTATGTATGGATGAAAACACTCAGTGTTATATGAAACTAAAAATTGTGCATATTTGTGTTGAGATGGATCTATTTGTGGATCTTCCACCAAAAATTTGGATTAAAATTTCGGGTAGTAAAGGATTCTGGCAATCAATCTTGTTTCCGGGTTTAAAATATTGTGATTATTGTGCTATGATTGGACATCAAGAATCATATTGTATAAAACTTCTTGGCCAGAAAAGGTCTCAACCTCCTGTGAAAAATGAATACCCAAAGATGAATCGTGATATGACAAAAAAAAAATACAAACAGTGAAACAAGTCTATGTTCCAGCAGAAATTCTAGGGGGCTTGAATCCATGGCCTTGTTTTCACGCTTGGGGGGCGAAAATACATTTTTGCCCCTCCTCTCTAAAAGTGTTTTGTGATTGTATCTTTAGAGGAAGGAAGTTAGAATTGGAGTAGGACCTAGTGAAAGGAAGTTAAAATTGAACAAGGAAAACTTGGAAATTTGATTGAGCAAGATGTGAATCAGGAAATTATTAGTCCGTTTGGAACTAAAGCATTGACTAGCAATAGAGACGTGGCAGATCCTAACAGGGACGTGGATATGGTGAATGTTGAGTTAAATGGAGAAGTTGATGCAATCAATGGTAAGACAGAGGATGCTGATGTCCAAGTTAGTGGAGAAGATGTTGGGTTTCACGTCAGGGAATGCAAAGGGACGTCAAGGAGCAATTTAAATTTTTAGAATGGACTCACCGCCCTTGTCGAAGAGGGCAGTAACGACATGGGGGCAAATTAGATCATGGAGGTCGAGTCCTATGTTAGAGACAAAGTAGTGGATCAGGTAGGCATTGCAGGTAATAGTGATAATAAAGTTGGGGTTTCTGGTAGTTCAACCTTTAAGGCATTGTTGGAGGAAAGCTACTCAACGTTGAAGCCAAAAAGGCGATGATGCAATCGAGTCCATCAGTCACTAGGAACTCTGGGACATCTTTTCTTTGAAGGTCCCTTTTGCAGACTCGTCAGATTCGCAAAGAGATGACCCAGTGAGTTTGAATGTGAAACTTGAAGAAGTTGATAAGATGGAGAAGATTTCTAATAGGGGCTTGAAACAAGGAAAAAGGGTGGTGATTTTGAAGAGAGAAGGCCATTCAGATAATAAAGGGAAGAACGAACTCAAGCAGGTGCCCAAGATTGGATATCAATCAGATGGTGCGAAAATCAGGAACCCAAGAAGGTCCAGAACAAATTTAATTATTTTTTAGGTATGTAAGGGTGAAAGGAAATCGCCTTATGCAACTGTTTTTGATGATTGACAAAATAATGTTTTGGAATGCACGGGGTGTTGGTAATAGGGCTACTCGGTGTAGGATTAAAAATCTTGTTAAAGAGTATCAAGTCAAGCTTTTGTCCATTATAGAACCCATGATTGATGCATAGAGATTTATGGTAATTGGAGGTAAAGTTAATCTTCCTTTGTTTATTTCTAATGAAGAAAGCGAAGGAAAAATATGGGTATTTTGGGATAATGACCTGCAGGTGGATGTGGTGAACAATTCTAATCAAATTATTAACTGCAAGATGACTATAGCTATTACGGGTCAAATCTTCTATGTTTCCTTTATGTATGCTGAATGTACTTTGCAGGAGAGACGGTGTCTCTGAGATGATTTAGAATTTTTTGGAATGGGGCTTGCTAAGCCTTGGCTGGTGAGTGGTGACTTTAATTTCATCCTTGAGGAAACATAAAAACTAGGTGGCAGGTACCCAACTTCTTTTGCCAGTTGTATTTCGGCATGTG
The DNA here is from genome assembly GCA_963556465.1 of Berberis vulgaris. Lineage (NCBI taxonomy): Eukaryota > Viridiplantae > Streptophyta > Magnoliopsida > Ranunculales > Berberidaceae > Berberis > Berberis vulgaris. The sequence continues at coordinate 51,953,746 of OY747131.1, read as the reverse complement.
ATCTTCTTGATCTTGGGTTTGTTGGCCTGAAGTTTATTTGGTGTAACAATCAGCAAGGGGATAGTAGAATGTGTGCCAGGCTAGACTGATTTATGGCCAATCCTGAATGGTTGACAATGATGCAGAACACTCATGTGGAGCATCTTCTTAAAACATGTTCCGACCATGCCCCGCTATAGGTTTCCCTTTCTATTACATGAAGGGCATGTATTTTTCCTTTTAGGTTTCAAATAATGTGGACTAGTCATCATGATTTTCTAGATTTTGTTGATTGTCAATGGAAATTAGCCTGCCCGCCCCTGGGGGCTATGGACTGGGTGAACTTTAAACTAAAAAATATGATATTGAAACTTAAGTTCTGGAATCACATGGTGCGTTTTTAGTAACTTGAGAAGGCTTGAAAATGATATACAACAATTGAAGTTCAGTCTACTCCAAGGATGGGATGTAAATGACAGTGTAAGTCTGAATAGGTGCCAAGCAGAATATAAACTAACCCTCGTAAGGGAAGAAATCTATAGAAAACAAAAATCTGGGGAACGGGAACTAAAGGAAGGTGTACTAAGTTCATTTTTGCCTCGGTTAAAGCAAAATAGAAAAAATTATTAATTACAGAGATCACTGGATTTGAATGGGAGTTAGGTTTCAGACCCTAATGACATTTTAGCTTGACTTTAAAAAATGTAGAGTAGACCAAAAGTTATTGGACTGTATTCCCCAGAGCATTCATCCCTCGGATTGTAATAAGCTTATGATGCAGCCGAGCCTGGAGGAGGTACGTGAGGCAGTCTTTAGCATTCCCCAGGACAATGTCTTAGGTCAAGTTGGCTTCACCTCAGGTTTATTTCAGTCATGTTGGGAGATTGTTGGTTTTCATGTTTGGGAGGCGGCGAAAGAATTCTTTTGAGTATCGAAAATTACCAGGATTTTTTGCGGCTTATTTTGTGGCCCTTATCCCTAAGGTATAGAAACCTAAGTGGTTCTCAGAATTCAGGCCAATCAGTTTCTGTAATGTGATATATAAAATTTTCATCAAGATTCCGTGTACAAGGTTAGCAAGCCTGCTACCTAACATTATTTCCTTTGAGTAGGGGGATTTTGTTAAGGGCAGATTGATTACTGAAAACATAGGTTTGGTCCAATAATTAATGAGTTCTATTGGGAAGAAGATGGTTGAAAAGAATGTAATTTTGCAACTGGACATGGAAAAAATATACGATTGCATTGAATGCGGGTATCTCTTATCCGTATTGCACAGATTTGGTTTTGATAACAAGTTTTGCTTAATATCAAACTGTATTGCACAATGTGGTTTCTTTGTTCAACTACAAGGAAGATTTGATGCGTATTTTTGCTCTTCTCGGGGTCTCAGACAGAGGGATCCGTTATCACCTCTTTTATTTGTCATTGTTGTGGAAGTGCTTAGTAGAGGTCTCACGAGGGCTTTTTATAATGATGAGATAGGTTTTTTCTATACTCCTAGAGCATGCACTCTTATTACTTACTTGTTGTATGAGATGACTCCTTAGTTTTCTTGAATGGAAGAAAACAGCCGGTGATGGGATGCATGAAGTTCTTAAATATGTATTGTTTGGCCTCAGGAGAAAAAATAAATGTGGAAAATAGTTCCTTTATGCTGGATGAGAAGGTTCAGGCTAAAACAATTGTTTTATTAAAACAATGGATAGGATTGCAGTTTAGATCTTCAATTTTTACATATCTTGGGGTTCTTATTTACCAAGGAAGATGTAAAATCATGTTTTTTGATGATTTGGTCAACAAAATTATGAAAAGAGTTCATGGGTGGAAGGCCAGATTAATGTTCCCTGGCGGAAGAGTGATTCTAATCGAGCATGTATTATGCTCATTGCCAGTGTACATTATTGCAGGGACAAGTGTGCTCGCAAAAGTTTTAGAGCATGTTCAAATAATCATTTTTGATTTCTTTTGGGGTGACCATGAGGGTAGACAAAAGTGAAAATGGGTTGGTTCGAGCCGTCTCAGTGTACTTACAGAGGAAGGTGGTTTGGGGGTGAGAGAGTTGGATGGTGTAATCAAAGCTTTTAGAACAAAAGCATTGTGAAACTTGGTAAACACCAATTCTTTGTGATTTGTTTACATAAGGAGGAATTATTTGCAGGTAGGAGACAACATGTGGTGAAAGTAGGTACATCTCCCTTCATGAAGGAACTGTTTGATTTAGTAATTTTATGGCTGACCATTGTACTTGGAAGATTGGTAAGGGAAATGTTAGTTTCTTTAATGAAATCTGGGTTTTGGGTGAGCAATTTCACCATACTTATTAGGTAAACACTGAAAGCAGGTGGCCCTCTTTTGAGGTATATGTTCAGGGAAGATTTTATATCTCCTGGGCCTATCATGCAACTTAAAGCCCTGGATTTGTATGATGGGAGGCTGCGGGGGGTGCCAAATGAACTGGATGTCAGGATATGGACTCTTACTAATGATGGAAAATTCTTTGTTAGCTTTGTTTGTCACATTCTGAGAAGAAGATGACAAAGTCGTTTTTGGAGAAGGCTATCGCACCCTTTATTGTCGTTTAAAATTTTGATATTTGTTTGGAAAATCTTGAAGGGAGCTATTCCTATGGATGGGGAATTAAGAATGATGAAACCATGAAACATTTGTTTCTTGAGGGAGGCTTTTGAAGTATGGGCTCATTTTGAGTTGGTGTTTTATATTCATGTGCATAGACCGGTGGAGGTGGGAACAATGTTAAGGAGTTGGTTCATGCAGGCAAAGGAAACAACCTTATCAGGTATCCATTTTCAGCTAACCCCTGTATTTATACTTTGGGAGATATGGCTACAGAGAAACAAAAAATTTATGAAAGAAGAGATGTTTCTGCTAATTATGTGATTGTTAAAATGTATCATTGGATCATATGTGTGTCTAAGCTGTTCATTCCGAAAATAAGAGATGGGAACCAGATTTTATTATGCAAGCTGGGTATGCAAGCAAAGGTGATGGATATGCAACCAATTTTTGTAATTTTTTGGTCCCCCCTTCCTCCTGGCTGGTTTGCTTTGAATGTTGATGGTTCTTCGGTGGAAAATGTGGTGACTAAGGGAGTTATCATTAGAAACGCATCAGGAGATTTTGTGACAACATGTCATAACGTGGCAAAATTTTGAGCCTTATTGGAGGGTTGAACATTTGTAAACGGAGTAGTTTCCGAATTTGTATGATTCAAACAAACTCAATGTTGGTGAAACAATGGTCTTTTTTTAGAGAAGTAAAGGTTTCTTGGTTCCTTAACAATTGTTGGGAAGAGATTTGGGACATTTGCAATTCTTTAGTGTGCCATTGTAGGCATATCTTTCGAAAGAAAAATGTTGTTGCAATTCCTTGGCAAGTTTGGCCTAAGAAAAAGGGATGATAAGAAGCTACGATTGGGAGTCCTTCCTGAATAAGCCCAAGTCTTTACTTATCTTAGATAGGAGGTGATGTTGTCGAATCTTGTTCTCTTTGACCTTGACTTGGACCCGTATAGGGAATGCATGTGAGCCAAGGACCACCATTGTGGTGCCTGATAGCACTCCTATGATAAAGTCAGACAAGGCTTGAGAAAGGCTAAAAGTTGTAAATTGGGTTCTGTAGCATACATTTTCTCATCAACTCTATGTTTTGTTTATAATGCGAGATTTCTTATTCGGCTAGGCCTTTGGTGGCGTAGTTTAGGGAAAGAGATCTTGCTAGAGATCCTTTCCTGGTTGGGAGTCGTCCATGTAGGAAAGTTTCCCTACATGACTTATGCTCCTAGATTTGCAGGAGATGTTTCCTTTTTGGAGTGTTGTTCATGCAAGGAACTTTTCTTGCACGACTTATACTCTGGTATATGTTTCCTAGTCGGAAAATGTATTGCTGGCCTACTCGTCTTAGATGATACCCATATAATTGCCTGATTAGGCCTTATGGGTATTGGGCTTTAGCATCTGACGTGTGGGCTTAATAGGGCGCTGCAATTTGGACCCAACCTTCTGGATTCTGCTAATATGGGCTTAGTGTTGTTTGGGCCTTGCCAGATTAGATGGGCAATTAGGTCCGCTTTGATCTATTGACGAGATTATCATGACAGGCGTATGGTGCAGATTAAAAGACGGTTTGGTGTATTATCAACTACTCCCCCTGAGTTGGTGGGCGAGTTCATTGGTCCATCAAGTCATCATGTCGTAGAGGATATGAGTAGTCATGATTGGTTTGAGTCTAAATCGTCCCCTTGAGCAGCGCGCTTCAATTAATTGGCGTGCGTATGTTCAAAGAAAAAGGCGGAAATTCAGTTACCTATATAGATCCTCTTCACTGCAGAGTTTATTTTCTTTAGTCTTTGATCTCAGAGACTCTGCTTTGTCGTTTCACTTTTTGTGCTTTTGACTTTGCTCAACTTCCTAGATTGAAAGTTTGTACGTTCTTCAATGGCAGGCCAGAATCAGCTTTCTGATCGAATTATTTGCTAAAGGCCATAAGTTCTTTGAGGAGAGGTCAATTCCCGAGTCGACTCTGGAAGGCCTTCGTGAAACATATGGGATTCTTGACGATCTGGTGTTCTTCACATTAGGTGCCGGTTAGATGTCGTTGTCTCCTCCAGAAGAATTTATCTGTTTTCACCGAGGTATGCTCCAACCGTTATCAAGAAAATTTGGTGCTTCTTGGCTTAACTCGACATCGTGCCCGCTCAGTTGGTGCCAAACGGGTATAGAATGTTCCGATTAGGGCAAAGGACGCTGGTGTCTGAGTGTCTTCGAAGGTGATCCAATTGCTCACTTCTCCTCGGATAAACAAGCATGTTGTGTGTGTATTAACGTCACCTGACTGCTTTGGCAATCTGCCTGATGACTTCCAGTTCTAGCAGAAGTATTGTTTCTTGGCCTCTGCAGACTCGAAGTATTTTGAGCTTGCTGGTCAACCGATCAAGCGAGAGTTCAGGCACTTGAGTAAGTTTAATTTCGTTTTCAATTTTGCCAGTGTACATTACATATTGAAATTTATCTGTGCATTTTGTAGGGAGTTTCCCGACCACGCCCATTTCTTTTGAGGACGAAGCAGCCATGAAGAAGTTTTGTGACTTGCCTCGAATAAGGCTAGAGGACGTCGTTCAGTCATCTAATATCTAGCGCGGTGGACTGTGGGCTTATTGGCACGAGGCTCTTACTATTTTTAGAGTTCCAAAGCTGAAGTCCAAAGGCGAGCCCTCTTCGAAGAAGATGAAGCTCCCAAGCCCTTCAAGGAGGGCGGAATTGAATGAAGTGTTTTCATTTTCTGTGCGCTCTAAGAAGCCTCATGTTGCAACCAAGGAATGTGATTTCATGAAATCTTCTGTGCGCTCTAAAAAGTTACATTTTTTCAAGGGTTTTTTTCGAAAAATTTTGAGATTTTTTCCTTCATTTTATTTTTTTTATAAAAATACAAAACCAATTACAAAAAATTACATTTTTTTCGAGGGTTTTTTAAAAATATTTCGAAGTTTTTTCTTAAATTTTTGGGTCTTGTCGTTTTATCAAATTTTCTAATTATTTATTGAATTTTAAAACCAGCCCTGATTTTCTAATTAGATATTAATTTCATGTTTGTTTCATTTCTTAGTATTTAAACTTCATTTAATATGTTTAATAGATATATTTACTTGCATTTTTTTTCACATTTTCATATACCCTCGAAATTCATTATATATATTTTTATGTATCCTAAAAATTTTTACGTTTTTTCTTTACACACCGAAATATTTCTTAAAATCAGGATACCGAAATGAACTCGAAAAACGAAATCACAATTTTTGGCTGCAACTAAGTCCATTCGTGAGCGTTTGGTCCCTTCAGAAAGGGGACGTGAAGCTATGGGGCAAGTTCTCAACTCATCCACTAGGACGACAATTGTTGTGTCTGAGGGGCAGGACACTTGGGCCCCTGTTTTTTTTCCCCCACTTGGAGAAGGAGCATCTGCTGATGGTAGGAGTTGAAGATGCAACGAAGCAGAGCACCGATCCGGCGAAGGTTATGAACGACCTATTGCTGCAGGCAGGTGTGGCAGATTCATTAGATGTGAGTTTGACTTGTTCTTTTTCTTTGAAGGATTTTGAGCACGACCCCTCTTTGGATCGTGAGTCTTCCTGGCTTGGTAAAGAGTAATTTTACTATCGCCCGATGGCGAGAAGTCTCCTCCACGTCGTCTTTATTGTCCTCCGTCCCAATCTCAATCACATATTGAGGTGATGACGGGTCTGAGAGATGACTCACTTTCTTCTTCCCGACAACTACTTCTGAGTCGGCTCATGAGAGAGAGCCGATCATTATGAGCAAGGGAAATGCGAAGGACGAGGGCCTTGATGCGGTGAAGGCAGTGAAGGTCGGTGCTGGAATAGTTTCAGTCCCTGAAGACCTCCATCCAAATGCGCGGATCAGATTGTTTGCTCCGGATGTGTTAAAGATGAGCAACCAAGTCGAGTACCGGAAGGTTCATATTAATTATGCCTCGAAGAAGCATATCAGTAGGTAGAATGATTGGTTGGTGAATTGTGCTCTGATGCCAATAGGCAATACGTTGGGAAAGCGTATGGGCAAGGGGTAGAAATATCTCGTTCTTGGGATTTCATATCTGAACCAAGTCACCATTGCTGGGACGTCGGTTGAGGCTACCAGTGAGAAGGTGTATAATATGGAGCGAGTCTTTGTGCAATTACAGAAGTCGTACTCCGATGCTCTCCGTGAAATTGAATCGCTGAAGAAGCAACTTAAGGAAGGGAGGCATGCCTAATCGGCTGTTGATCAGGAGGTCTGGAAGGCTCAGAAAATTCGCTTGGGAACGCTTGAGCCCGAGTTGGCAGAGGCAATGTCCGCGAGGGACAGGTTCGAGGAAAAACTATAACCTTGTCCGTCGTGACTTACATTTTACTCGGGAGGCTGCAGGAAAGCTTCAGGCTGGGGTGCAAACTTTGAACGCTGACAAGGCCCAAAAGGAGTTCGAGTGGATTGCCTGATGTCAACAACTAGCGGCAAACATTGACTACAATGCCAAGAGTGTGGGGACAACAGAAGAGCAGCTCCTTCTGGCGTAGAAGGACCTAAATGTTGTGAAGGACAATTACAGTGTCACTACAAGAAATACTGTCATTAATAGCATTTCAAAAACGCTATGGTAGGCTACCATAGCATTTTAGCAAACGATGTGTCTGCCGGAGCTATAATAGACATTGTCTATTATAGCGTTTTAAAAACACTATTGTAAGTTGACTACGATAGCGTTTCAGAAACGCTATGGTAGGTCTATTATAGCGTTTTTAAAACGCTATTGTAAGTTGACTACTATAGCATTTTAGAAACGCTATAGTAACATTATTTATAGTATTTATAGCGTTTTTTGGCAAATCAAGATGCCCTAGGCTGGTAACATCTTTCATGTCTTTTGGCAACTCAACAAACTCTAAGCAATCTTTCAGTTTCAGCATCTGAAGATAAGAAAGAAAAGTGCATATTGATTCTGGTAATGTTTTGATGGAAGTCTTAGAGAGATCTAGATAACACAGAGCTTTCAGATCGCCGACTGAACTTGGTAACTCCTGGATCTGAGTAAGACTCGAGTCCAACACTCGTAAGTGCTTCATATTCAGAAACAGGTCATATGGAATTTGCTTGATGGAATTTCGGTTGTAGTGGAGTAATAGAAATGAGTGTAATCTCTTCAGTCTGTGGAAGGATCTGAAAATCATTGGATCAACTATCTCACAGAGCACGGATGAATGCAAAGTCTCTTCAAAGATGTCATCTAAATTGTCATCCTCAAGTCTCGCATATTCACCATAAACACATTCTTGTACAAGAGTGTAGACATCGTCATGGACTTTATACTTGGGCTTATCATTTGAGTTACCAAGAGGTGCTTCCTCAAAGAAGGACATGGTAAATAATTCATCTAAGTAGCTGGCACCAATATCTTCTAATTCATCAAAGATTGTCTGATGAAGATGAAGATCAAGATCTGATGAAGATGATGCCAATTTTCAGTTCTCTTCTGCGACCAGATCTGATCTTTGATCAGATCTGATCTCGAATCTTGATCAGATCTGAGATTCTTCAGAGATTTTTTCAGAAATCTTAAGACCGAGACCGGCCCGAAATTCGGTTAACCGGTCAACTCGGTCCTGTTTCGGGCCTCATAAACACGGGCTCGAATTTATCGGTCCAATTTTCGGTTTTTACACTTTGGGATGGTTACCCGTACTTGCCCAGCCCTATTCTTGAGTGTTCTTTTGCTTCAAAGGGAGGCACCCCATAAAAGAACTTGTAGCACATAACTCCTCGACTCCATATTTCCACATTGGCATCATGTTCTACACTCTCCACTATTAAGGTCATGAGGTTCAAAAATTACTAGTTTCCATATAATCATCAAAGTAAGCTCTTCAATGTAACTTTGTCAAGCTCAACTACTTACCCATCTCTGGAGGAAGGTAATCCAATGTGCCACACATTGTCCTCCTGCGGTTAAATGTGAGCAAAGACTAGCCAAAATCTGCAATTTTCAGCTCACCCTAACCAAAAGAGGCACACTAACAAAGTTAGATATTAAAAATAAACTAATCAATCTAATGCAACGGAATAAAGCTTAAATCTCATATTAGCACCTGAGCACCAATCAAAAGATTCTCTGGCTTTATGTCTCTGTGTATGACATGTTTTCCATGGCAATATATCAGTGTTCTAGCCAGAGATGAAATATACTATTCTATCCATTTCATATATAACAAACAATGTCATCAGCAGCTAGATAACAACACAAAAACAAAGTAGAAACCGATGCACTGAAAACTCACAGTGAAAACACGTTTTTCGCTGAAGAATTTGCATTTCTACATTTCCTTGTAAAGCTCCCCCTTCGCTGTGTACTCTAATATCAAATAAACCTGAGTCTGGATTAACAAAATGTAAACAAAGAACTCTAAATCGCCATCTTTCACTGACTTTCTGCAATATTTGAAATGTAATGGCTTATTCACAAAAAATATTGGGGAATGGAATCCAAAACTGATCATAGAAGTTACCACAGAGTTGCAGAATGTTGGGATGCCTGAGATGGCTCTGTATCTCCACCTCCATGCGAAGCTGATGCTCAACTTGAGATTTCTTGAGCTGAGACTTGAGCAACACTTTGAGTGCCACTATATGGTTGCTCTGTTTAAAAGACCAAGCATTTAAGAGTTTAGTCCATGGCAAAGTACAAACTTGCAATTATAGCATAATCATTAGAGATGCAACTTTGTCTCTGGAAGAAGATTCAAATTTGAATTTTGAAAAGAAATATTCAGTCTACAAAAACTCTGTGGTAGACTCAATTATCTACAAAGTACATACAAATGCTAATACTTCACAAATTTCAGCCATAACAATGAGATTTAATTTCACCATAAACAAGCCTAAAATCTAATTAAGCTTTAGTCGATGATATACAAACCTCTATAATAATCGATATAACTTCACCCACACCTTAACCATCGAAGATACCATTTATTTCATTTAAAACAGCTCCAATTCAATTAAGGTACATGGAAGTCTCATTCATTCATTTGGATCAATAGATGTAGCACAAAATATAAACCCTATAAATCAAATGTTAGGTTGAATGCAATTTACCTTTTTTCTCTGGCCAAATAGACATGCCCAAACTTGCCTCTTCCAAGTGGCTTTCCGATGTTGAAATCATTGAGAGTCCGCCTTCTTTCCTTTTCTGCTGTCGTTGCTACTGGAACCTCTCCTGAGGTCTATGAAAATGACATTTAACAACAGATAAACCATAGTTTAGATCACAAGACAAGTCTAATCGAAAAAACTATAAATTTACACCATAGAGATACATTTCTCCAAAATTTTTGATAAAACCCTAGCTCCCTTTTCAAGATGTCTATAAAACCCTTAAATGAGTTACGAGAAAACCTAGATAGAAAAAAAATAAATAAAAAAATAATTAAAATAAAAGCTCTTCCTTGAGTTGGTAATTAACATCTGATCTGAACACAATGTAAGCAGAAATTCACCAATTTTGACCTAATTATCCAATAAAAGATATGTTGACTGAACCTAGATTTTTCGGAGAAATTGATTGAACGAGGCAAAACCCTAATGTTTAATCAAGGAAAAAATAACAAGCCTAGAAGATGTGATGTGATCTGAATCGAATTGATGGAAACAAAAATGCAATTTGAGATTGAAGAATTGGGTGAAAAAGGTGTTGAACTGGGAAGGGTGCAAGCACGATAATGAGCTTACACGTTAGCAGATCATATCAAAGGTCGTGAAGTTCTTAAGATGGATCTCTGTGATGTTTCCTGACAGGTAATCATCTTTCCCTCTAGTAAAAAGAAAAAACCCCAAATCAAATCGATCAAAGCCAAACTGAGAGCAATCAACTGCACAGAAGAGCAAAAGTTGTACCTTTTAGTAAAAGATAGGCAACAACAACAGAGCGAGGGAGGGAGAGAGCGACAGAGACGAGGAGAGCGACAGAGCAAGAGTGGCAGGGGGAGGGGCAAGAGACGGGGATAGTGAGAGAGCGAGGGAGGAGATAGAGTGATAAGCGGTGCTTTGTGTTTTTGTCCTGTTAGGTTAGAGCAGATAGATCGAGCGGATCTCAAAATTTTGGGCCTAATGATGCGCGCTTTTAAGTTTTTAAAGTCCCGTTTAGTTTTTAACAGCGTTTTCATATTATAATTTTATTATAATTTGACTTTTCATAGCACAGGATGTACAAATGCTATTATTAAACGCTATTAATAGGCTATTTTGGTGTAGTGTGTGGTACGCTATCGAGCAAGTTTGAGCAGCTGAAGTGAGAGCTTACTGCAATACAATAAATCTATCTTTTTACCAACAAAATTATTGGTACGAAAATTGATTTCCTTGTTAATATTGTAGCATTGTCAACGAATAAAAATTTCCTTGAAAAAGCCATAAACTTGTTACTGTTTTCCAACAAAATATATTTTGTAGGAAACATTCATTGTTAAATAGGTGGCAGAAAACATTCCCTCCAAACCAATTTCTCGCCAAATTGATTTAACAATGAAGTTATTTTTATGGCCACAAAATACTTGTTCCTTGGTAATTATGACATCATCTGAAATGAAATATTTTGTTGCTAAAGAAGACTAATTTTAACAACAAATCACTTTCCTTGTTAACGAATATTAAATCTTATTCATTTCTCTTTAGTAAGGAAATATGTTTTCCTAGACAATAATCACATTATTAGTAATGATTTGAATCGTTGATAATGATTGATAATTTTTTTCATTAGGTTTTTTCTTGTTAAAGCTCGTTTATTAATTTATAGCAACAAAGTAATATTTCGTTGAGAATTGTTACACTATTGGCAACGTTTTTTATTTTGTTGGAAACAATATATTTTTTAATGAAATCTTTGTAGCTATGAAATAAGATTATGTTGGTAATTATAACCGTGTTCGTAACAAATTGTTTTCTAGATAAAAGCTAATAATTATTTTCATGAAAATTTGTTTCTCATTAAAGCTCACTAACTATTTTATAGCCACAAGTCATTATTTTGTTGGAAATTGGTATACTTATTACAAAAATTGTTTTATTTACTAACAAATTTTATTTTCCTTGTTAATATGTTACTATTTCTAACAAAAAAAAAATTCATTGAAAAAACCATAGAGTTGTCACTTTTTGTAACAAAATCTATTTTGTTGGCAACTTTTCTTTGTAAAGAAGTGGCGAAAAATATTCATTCCAAAACCAATTTCCCTCCAACATTATTTAGCAACAAAATATTTCTATTTCAACGAAATTTTAGTTTGTTAGTTCTAATGACGTCATTTACAATAAATTATTTCATTGCTAATAAATATTAATATTATTGACAAACATTTTCTTAGTAAATGCACTATAACACTTGTTCATGTCTCTTCAACAATGAAACTAAATTTTCTCTAGTTAATTATCACGTTATTGCAACGATTTATTTGGTTACTTATAATGAAATTTATTTATATTTAAAGCTCCTAGCCTTTTTATATTGGAAAAATATCAATTCGTTGAAATTTTTTATTAGTAGCATTGATATTATTTCATCTGAAAAATCAAGTAAAATTTATTTAACAATAAAACATTATTTTATTGTTACTTATAATTTTAATGGTAACAATTTATTTCGTTGCTAAATATTGATAAAATTTTCATGAACTTTTTTCTTATTAAGGCTCGTTTTCTTATTTACAACAAATTAATTTTATTTCATTGGGGATATAACCAATTTCAATAACATATAGCATTGAAATGCTATTACTATTTTATTGATAATTATAATGGTGTTATTGTGAATTTTATTTTCATTGCTAAAAGTGGTAGATATTTAACATAAATCTTATAATCGTGAAAATATTTAGTTCTAATTTATAGTGACAAAATATTATATATTGGTCTCTATTATATACGTAGCAAGCTTGCAACATGCACACATAACAACTTGCATCTTATAAGCAAAACAAACTTGCCAACCTTGCAACTTGCAAGTATAACAAACTTGCAAGCTCATTTTGCAACTTGCAATCCTTCCTAACAAGCACAAGTTGCAAATTGTCATCATAACACTCAATGTATCATGCCAGCAGGGACAAATCGCCAAATACTGATCCAATTTCCAGCAGGGACAAATCGCTAGATACTGATCAACAAGTTGCAAATTGCAACCCACTGAAAACCCAATACTGATCCAATTTCCAGTAGGAGCAAATCGCCAACTCGACCAAACAGCATGTGTAAAACGCCAGAACAACATCCATATCTCGCCACACTGAAAATAGAGTATAATCGCCACAGCGAAACAGAGCACTTTGTCCAGTTCTATACGAGGACAGCAACCGACGCCATTCATGCAATATCACACAGGTTCGCAGCCAAACGGACCTGCAAACAAAACCGTTTGCTGTTCCGCGTCTCCGGCACTCCAAATCAGTGACAAAATCTGCATATTTTCACCAAAATTCCCTCTAGTCACTACCATGACAAACATAAGCTGTGTTGTAGCTGTCCAGTAAAACCAACCCTGCCAAATGCCTAGGTAAGTCATTCGCTCCAAATGTGACAATCTTATAATCTTTTTGCGCTCTATCGGCTAGCACATCCATAACCGCATTGGCCTCTCTGTAGATATGTTTGCAATCTATCAACATTTTTTCCTCCATCAACTTAATTTCTTTAAAAATGTTCTCAAAATGACAAAGAATTTCAAAGGTCTCCCTAAACCAATCACAAACAAGTTCTGAATCCGATTGGACAATCACTTTTCTAAAACCCAATGAAATACAAAGTCGCAAACCTTCCACGAGAGCCAAATTCCGCTTTGTTATTGGATCATTTTCTAAAAAAAATTGCTTACCCACAACACATAAACCCCTGAGGTATCTAATAATCACACCTCCTGATGCCTTATTTCTGCGGGAGGATCCATCAACATTGAGAGCAACAAATTTTGCAGGAGGGGGATCCAATAAACATATCTAACACCCTTCCTTCTAGTGGGATTTCATGTAAATCCAAAGCCCTTATTGGGGCCTTAGTCCGACTGATTTGTTTCGGGATGATAAAAGTGTTTGTCAACCTCAAGTTGCGCCTAATGTTTAAAATCACAAAAGCAGAATTTGGAGAAGCATCTTCATAGACACACTTACATCTTTGCTTCCAAATTTCCCATAAATGAACATAGGAATAAGAAAGTATAACACACCTGTTTGCGAATTCATATTGGCTCTTTTGAACCATATCAATAAGACCGTAGAGATCTCTGCCGATTTTCTTACGTGCACGTCAAAAACCCCTTCAAAATGGCTCCACACCTTAACCGCCAACTTACCATCCAGAAATAGGTGATTCAAAGATTCTGTCTTCGGGTTAGAACAACACCTACATCTTGAGGCAAGGCTAAAACCGCATCTGTACAACTCCCCGTCCACTAGCACACCTCTTCGAAGTAATTTCCACACAAAAACTGATATTTTAGATGGAATAATGGCTTGCCATATCTTTTTACTTAACTCATTTATCGCCTCATGATTTCGTAACAATTCATACGCCGACTGAAGGGAGAAAAGACCATCCGAGTTCGGAGCCCATACACACCTATCGTCGCCTTGTTTCTCACCACGCAATCTATCTGCAAAGAGGTTATGCGCTAGCTGTCTGAGAGTTGGGTTGATCAATTCAAAATTACCCAAGAGCACTTCCCTCACCGTAGGCCAAATACCACGACTAACTAAGTCCTCCAACTTTCTGAAAGAAGCCACAATATTCCAATTTTCCTCATAAAAACTAATAATGCCCTTGCAAATGCGCCAAAGCGAATTGCTCAATATCAAAGATTTACAAAACATGATCTCCTTAAAAAAAGGTGACGCCTCTGATTTTATAACTTGAGCATTCAACGCAACTCTAGGCAACCGGTATTTGTTCCGTATGAAAAAAGCCCATAAAGAATCCGAATTAATTAGGTTCCAAAGAGCCTTAACTCGAAAAGCCTTCATCACGACGGTCAAATTTCTAACACCCAAACCATCTTCCTCATGTGGGAAACAAATCTTGTCCCATGACACCCATTTTTTCTTCAACCTGCCTTCACAATCCCCCCAAAAGAAATCCACTAACAAGCCATTAATTCTTGATAAAAACTTTTTTGGGCACACACATGGCACTAAGAATGTAAATTGGGATCGAGCTAAGGACATGTTTAATCAAAATCAGTCTTCCCCTCGGAGATAACAATTTTGCTTTCCATCCCTGTATACGGCATTGAATTTTAGCAATCAAATCTTTGAAGTAAGAAATCCTTACCTTCCCTTGGAAAACTGGCCCTCCCAAATATGTCAATGGAACACCCTTATATTGGAATCCTGTACACCTTTTCAAAGCCACAATTCTTTCCACTACAGCCTTATCCTCCAGCATAAAAGAACTTTTTCCTTCATTCATTTTCTGTCCTGAAGCATTAAAATATCTTTTCAAAAATTCCATGCATCCCAGAACTGATGATTTTCTACCATTTAAAAAAATGAGAGTATCGTCTGCATAGAGAAGGTGTGTCGTAGGCCTACATGCTCTAGGCGTATAATAGTTCCCAATTTTCCCTCTATTGAAAGCCACTTGCAATCCCCTACTCAGCACTTCAGAGGCAATAATGAATAATAATGGTGAAAGAGGGTCCCCTTTGCCTTAATCCTCTGGTAGATTTGAAAAATCTTTAGTAGGCTCCCTATAGCAACACTGAAAAACCACAATAAGCAATACAATAGAAAATAATATGGCAGAATCTACTATTGAAAGAAAATTTTCTGAGCACTACGAACAGGAAATTCCATTCAAGATGATCATAAGTTTTCTCAATGTCAATCTTCAACACAACGTTGCCTCCAAAAGCCTTTTTATGGATATCCCTTACCAATTCCTGTGCTAGACCAATATTTTCACCAATGAACCTTCCTCTTACAAAAGCCCCCTGCTCTAGAAAAATCATTTGTGGCAAGAACAAAGTCAATCTATTGCAAAGAATTTTGCTGAAAATTTTATAAATCACATTGCACAGACTAATAGGGTGAAAGTCAGAAAAGGAACCTGGATTCTCCTTTTTCAGAATCAGAGCCATAAAATTTGCCGAAAAGGAAGCCGGCAAAGCCTCCCCCTAAAAAAAAGTATAGCAGCTTCCCATATATCAATACTCAATAACTCCCAGCAAGTCTGAAAAAAATCAGCTGTAAATCCATCCGGACCAGGGCACTATTTTTTGGAATATAAAAAGCAACATCTTTAACTTCCTCCAATGAAGGCCTTTTAACCAAAGCATTGCACTTAACGGAATTAATAATCATCAGAATGCACTCTAATAATTTTGTATCCACCACACAGGTTCCTTAGGAAGACAAAAGATTATGGAAATAGTCATTTGCTTTGTCTAGAATCTCTCCTGATTCCGAAATAGTCCTTCCACATGATAAAGTAATCTGGAAAATAACCCTTCTTTTTTGTTTAAACTTAGTGGAAGCAAAAAAATATTTTGTGCAAGCATCCCCCTCCTTGTACTCTTTCTCCCCTAGTTTTTGAATCCAGTAAAGCTTCTCTTTTTTTAGAGCTAACCTGTACTCCGCCTAACAACGACTCAGATTACAACAAGTATTAATATCCCAATTTGCATCAACGTTTAGCCCATTATTGCCAATATCTTCTTAGCCAGCCAAAAGAATAGTTTCCCATTGTTGCATCTCATCCTCTAAGGATCTAAGTCTGCTAAACACATTGCCAAAGGTCGTCTTATTCCACTGGATAAGTGCTATTCTCACCATTTTAAGCTTAACATCCACTTTATCAATAGGTCTCATATTACCCATGTCAGCCAGCCAAATTCCTTTAACCAAATCTAGAAACCCAGGATGTGTCATCCACATATTAAGGAAGCGAAAAGGAGAAAACATGTTCTTGTCTGAGATGGCATGGATGCCAACATCGGAGAGTGATTTGTAAAGGTTCTACTGAGATGTTCCAGTTTCGGACTAGACAAAACTGTCAACCAAGCCGAATTGACTAAAATTCTGTCAAGTTTGGCCCAAATACGATCTCTGCCTCGCCTATTATTGCACCAGGTGAGTCTAGGTCCCGTGAATCCACAGTCTAGTAAACCACAATTTTCTATGCAGTCTGAGAAATTAGACATGCTCGCCAAAAATGGATCTACTCCCCCAATTTTTTCTTGCGACAGTAAATAAGTGTTAAAATCCTTGCCAACCATCTATGGCAAATCATGATTGGAAGCAAAATTAACCATATTTAACCAAAGATCCATTCTCTTTTCAACCGAGCATTTAGCGTAAACAAAATAAATTAAAAAAACTCTTGAAGCAGAATATGTTACCTTACAATGAATAATCTGATCCGGCGTATCCACAATCGAGAGGTCAAGAGCGGCATCCCAAAAGATTCACATATTTCCTTCAACCATGTCATTTGAGGCGAAACCCGCTAGCTTGAGTTTATTGCCAATCTCCATATATTTGCTAGCGTCAATCATAGGCTCTGCTATCATAAGAATTCTCACATTATTTTCCACACCATGCTTCTTAATCGTCTTCTCGTGGCTCGATTACTAACCCCACGAGCATTCCAAAACATAAAGTTTTCTATCATTTTAATTGCGGGAGGAGGAAACACCCTTCTTTGTCTTACGACGCATGCTCGGAAGCACCGCCAATTTGACTTTTTGTTTCTTAATCTCTTCATCCGACTGCGCCCCCAACGCCAAATCCTTAATAGCTACCGACTCCGGCCCAACCTCCAAAACCGACTTAGTCTCGTCACTATCTTCTGTGGCGATGTCAAATGTATTAATGTTCCTTTTTTTCTTCTTTTTCCGCAAAGAGCGACCTTCTTTAAACAAATTGATAGCTTTATCTAGTATCAAGCTCACATCCTCGTTGTTACCTGGAACCTAGGCTTTCGACTGATATACATCAATAGAATCAAAGTCCCCTGCTTCTAGTTGTCCGTCCGCCATAACTGCTTGAATTTCCATTTCCACTGGAATTAAATCAGCCCCTACGTCTTCCTTCATTGGCCTTGTGTTGCTACCTAAAACCATGTCACTTTTCTGGAGAAAAACGTTCCCACTAATCTCAGCTTTCCCTGGGGTAGACATCCCTACATCATCGCCTACAGCCTAGTTCACAGCGTCCTGTGCCATTATTGAAACGGAGGTCGAGTTCTCTGTTTTGGGTGAAACAGAGTGCGCATGCTCTGTTTTTAGCAGACCATGAGAATCTGGACCATTCGCGACTTTGTGAGGATCTGCAGGATAATGCTCTGGACTAGCACCAATGTTCTTCACTAATTCAACATGAGGAAGTCCTATATCCTTCTTGCCGCCATCATCAGTTCGTGTTGGCTCTCTTTGAAGGATCTTAATTGGACTAACATTTTTTATTTTACTTACATCCTCAAACCGAGAATTCGTCTACCCTGGCATGCCTAAAATTTCATCATTACTTGTTTCCCCTTGCTTTCCAATCACTTTTTCAATCTCAATGGTCGTGTACCCTTCCTCATTACTTACATTTTTCGTTTTTTCTTGGACTACCATATCGCTGGCGGTAGTCTTCTCCTTACTAGCCAATGAAGTATTTATTTTATTATTCATATCATCCACTATATTCTCTGTGAGTGCCTCATATTTGTTTGTCAATATTAAATTCACCGGATCTTTGCCAACTGGCTTCTCAACCCGACTCCCTCTTTGATTTCCTCTCCTTGATCATTCTTTGCACCACTTGTACCAACTTATCTTTTTGTATCTCTAGCTGTTTTGGCCACTGGAACATCACTACAAAAAAAGGCTTTTAGGGACATAGTCAAAATTGTCGCTATAGACAACATTTCGACGCCATAAATATTGGGCGATAAAATATTTGTCGCGCAAAGGTTGTCGCCACAACTCTATCTCGCATGCGTTTGTGTGACGAAAATAAATCTTCGTCGCTATAGAGGCCTTTTGCGCGATGACAACAAAGATCGTTGTGAAAGGGTGCGTCACGTAATACTGTTTTGCGCGACGCTAATTTCGACGCAAGAAATAGAACGGTTCTTCGTGCAAAATATACTTACGCGATTAACCATTTCGTCTGATTAAACTTTGTCGGCATAACTCAATCGTGACGCACCCTTTCGTCGCGTTAGACTTTGTCGGCTTAACTCAATGGTGACGAACCTTTCATCGCGAAAGATATTCTTTACGCGAAAACAATATTCATCACTCTAATGTTGCCACACAGGTTTCGTCGAGCCAGACACGCTTGATCTATTCTTATGCGACGAAAAATTGTCGCTTAAAATTTTGTTTAATAATTTTGAAATCTTTTAATTCAAATATTTATTTTAATTAAATTTGAAATATTTATTAATTGAATCGTCTCACGCATAGAGGGGTTTTGCTAATTTAGTTAAATACTATTAACTTTACAAATTAATAATGTAAAATCGTACTGTATCCATTACAAATTAAAATTTTTAAACCGTACTGTATCAGTTACAAATTAAAAAAACACATCAGTACATTTTTTTAGGGATGTGGTGGCTGATGGTTTGTCGACAGTAGCGGGAGGCTCGACAAATTAATCCCCGACTGATGGAGAGCCCCTAGTAACATACTCCAACTAGTTGCTTCTTGTGTTTGTCGTTCCCTTTCCCGGGCCTCCCTATTCGCCTCTCAGGCCTCCCTCTCCGCCTCTCAAGTCTGCCGCTCTACCTCAAGCGCTTTGGCAACATTTAACTCATTCTGTAATTCCACTACTTTCAATTGTAATGATGAAACGGTTTCGACTGACGGCTGCCAAGCTGAAGATGAGGTGTTGACCTCACGAACTTTAGCTTTCCCCATCCCCCAAACAATCTTTTTGGGTCTCAGACCTAGGGATTCCAATGTCTCCGTCAAAATATGTATTCTTGCATCGGGATCGTCCATTGTGAGCTGTTCCAACGGAGTTTTCGGGGGATGCTGTAAGGCCACTCGCTCCATGTAGGCATCCCGCCTCTCCACCATCGTTTCCTTGATTAAAAAATTTTATTAAAAATTAATAACTTTTAAAACAACAGAAGTGACAACATGCAAAAAATAAAACTTACATGCAACTTCACAGCCACCTCATTGCCAGGTAGTGCATAAACATCCTTGAACATGTCGATTTCTGTGAATTTTGAACCCTCCTACAAAACATTGTTAAAATAATAAACCAACTAATATAAACATTTAATTGAATGTATTGACTAAAAATAAAATAATGAAATTAAATGTATGAGTTCACTTACTAGACGTCGTTCCTCCACCCTGTAAGAGAAGGGCAATGAACCAGGGTGATGTAGAATTTTCTTTTGACGTCGGTTTGCCTTGTTCGCCTCAGATATTTTCTGTATAATTATTCAAAATATATATTAAACATATGCATTATTACATATATATAAATAAATATGTTTATTTTAATTAAATAAAAATGTTAATGCTTACCAGAAATGTGGGAATTCAAAACTGATCGCACAACCACACCCATTCATCAGGCCTATGCTCCAATTCGATTGGGGGTTGTGCCTTAGCACTATCCACATCAGAAAATGTTTGGAAGTATCGGTGCAAATCATGTTTCCAATTCCTGTATCGATGCACGCACGTACCGGTGATATATTCATGAATGTTTGGATCATTCATGTCAAACTCAAAGTTAACTAGAAATTTTAAAGAATTTTTATTAGAGAATATTAAGGCCCAAAGAGATAAGTTATACCAAATCATGTAAAACTACAAGCATAAACATGTAAAACCTTCAAAACTTTCTGCATTATAAAGATTTTAATTACTAAAGGTTGAGATGAATGGCTAAAACTTACTGTGAGCGCGTCCAACACCTCAGCCTGCGTTTCGGGCTTGACATTACTCCAAGATGAGGATGTCATCAGGCAATGGTTGCGAATGATTGCACTGTTGTCATGCACCAACAAACTATTAATCTTCGCCGATTGGGAGCTACGATGACTAGGATCCCACACTACGGGAATATGTGTGTTAGTGGTTCGTGTGATCCTTTCGTTGTCAAGGCCCCCTCATTTTCTTTGCTTTTTTAAAAAAAAAAATTCAATTTGCCGAATATGTTGAGGAAAACTTAAGTTTATAATTACCTCTAGGGAGCTCTCCATCTCCTTGGGGGGGAGGGGTTTACATCCCCGATCATGGTTACAGTCTCGAGTGCAAATCTCAGGAGCCGCTGATTAACGGTTTGTTCGTCTGGCGCTCCGTCGAGTGAGAACTTGAGGAACTGATCCAGACGATGAAGATTGATCAACGACCGGAACATTTGATTCATGTGCTGGTAGAGTATTGATATAAGCAGCCCTTGTAGTGGAAGCATTAATGGCGGAATGAGCTACGTTGGGCGGAGGAGCGGCGACCGAACTACTAGCAGCAACAATTACGGACGTACATTTTCTTGATATCAAAGAAGCCATTTCTTAGAAAGGCTAAATGCCAGCTTCTTAGATGCAGATCTTGGTGATGGATTGGGTGAAACTAGAGAGCCTGCAGCGCAAGAAATGGAGTTGCATGGGTTATTATCACTAAACTAACAAAAAAGAGACTAAACCAAAATTTTTTTAAAAAAAATAAAAAAAAACAGTGGAAGGAGAAAGATCTAATGAGGCAATGAAAATGCAAGCATGAAAAGGAGAAAGTAAATGTGCTCATCCTTAGTGAAGTATTTCGCTACCAAGAGCCATGAGAAGTAAATCAAAGTGAAAAATGCAACCAGAGCTTGGCCTCGCACATTAGAGATATCATGCTGCATTCCTTAACAAGAATTATTTGGTAAGGTTGACCTACATACATGGTACTCTTATGTAATATAAGTGATTTTCAATTAATTCTTCCGAGTGTCTGACCATTTTTTTTCCTCTTATGTGGTAAGGTTGACCTACGTACATGGTACTCTTATGTGGCAACAATCCTTACATTTACAAAAAAAATTGGATGCATTGCAGACTGTGGATGTTGTAAGGATGTAAAACACACCATTGTATTGATCGCCTTTGAGCTATTTTTATTTATGTTTCTGTTTCTTATTTTGGCTGCTCTACAGTACTATTCAATACAATAAATACAATAACATGGCACTCACTACATATATGCAGTTATGCTAATACTCACCTGTATTAATTCGTCACCACTTTTCCCTCCACCTAAAAGAAATCCCAATACAGTTAGTAGTGAGTGATTATTGTTTACTACATCAGAGCATACGAGCAGATTGACATGATTTAGTTGGCAAGTATATCATAATGATGAACAGAATTCAAGAGGCACACCACTATATTTGGTGATACTGTGAAGCCGCATAAATACGAGAAAATGCAATTCCAGTTTGATCAAGCAATTCCAGACAATGAAAATGCAAGCATGAATACGAGAAGCATCCCAGATTTGAAATAAACTAGCTAATTCGTCAACCAAACTCTGATTCATTGCTCCACAGATCACTCTAGTCTCATGATGTATCTCAAGTAGTAAAAAATGTAAAACATCCACCATAAACAAGTATACTATTGAGAAATACCCAAGTTGATTCCCTTTTTTTTTAAGAAGAAACAAGGAAATCAAATAGCAGGGCATCGTGTTGAATCCAAGACAATACATATAGAAAAGATGGAGATCGAGAGGGATTTGATTGATGAGTTACCTGAGTTAGTGCAAGTCGCTTACTCACCTAGATGACCCAAACCCTGCTGCTAGTTTCAGTTTCGCAAGCTCGTTTGGACGACAGAGAAGAGGCTGTATGAAGTTCCAAGACTTCTCCAATATCGTTCACCTCCTTCTTGCCTTTCCACTTCCTTTTTTCTTATGAGTATGGGTAGATTTAGGGCTTATTTTTCTTGCCTTTCCCAATCGCACAACAGCAGACCCAATCGCACAGCAGAAGACCCAGTCGCACATCAGCAGACCCCTTATTGCGTTTCCTCTTCTCTTCTTGCCTTTTCCTCTTCTTTCTACTCTTTGCTCATGAAAGCCTCCATGAGCTTTTGTTCTTTTTATTGCGCTAGTTTTCAAAATTTCATGCCACGTTTTTGCGCTAGTTTTCAAATTTTCGTCGCCATATATTAGAGAATTCGTCGCGCTAGTTTTCAAAATTCCGTGCTTTCACAATTGCCGCCAGAAGCATGCGGCATGATTTTTAAGGAGGGAGCATTTTGTGCGATGACATATTCTAATTTCGTCGCGCAAACATCAAATTTGTTTATTTTAGGAGGAAACTTTTATATCATTATTTAATTAATTAATTGAACTTCGACATTCATTTAACAAATTTATGGTAAAAAATTCATAGTACATTAACAAATTTAATTAAATGAACTAACAAAATACATAATATTATTAACATCTTGTAAACGATCTAACAAATAATAATCCTTCAAATGTATTTAATCTGAATCAGTAGAGTAATCACTTTCGACTTCTTATTCAAGTTCATCTACATGGTTGCCTTAGATTCTCCAAAAACTCCATCTTTTGCAGGTGATACCTCAGCATCATATTCGTCATCAATCGGAGGAAGTTCGACAAATAACTCAAATGGTTGTTGGTTAATGGGAATGCTTGAAGATGAATTCTCTTGATCAGCGGTGTCGTCATCACTGTGGTCATCAGAAGCCTTTTAAGGAATGTCCCATATACTTTTGTGTTGGATCGTCTGGACTACTTTCCATCCACCACCGGCTTTAGAATCATCTAGATAAAAAATTTGTTTAGCCATAGTTGCCAAAATAAAAGGATCATGCTCGTACCAAAGTGTGTTCCTGTTAACACTTACTAGACCATATTCTCGTTTAATACTCCCGGCTTTATGTGGGTTTGTAATAAACCAACGAAACTTGAATAAAATCACTTGGAAACAGTCTTTGTACAAAAATTGAATTACAGATGTCAGTTTACCATAGAAATCAACATCGGCGGTGTCACCAACCCCAGGTACTGATACGCCGCTATTTTGAGTGCTCAAATTGTTATCTCGCTCGATAACCAGGAACTTAACACCATTCACATAACAACCCGAAAAAATTTCAGATCGAATAGGACTTCTCGCCATTTTTGATAATTCATCATCATAAATAGGCGAATTTACTTCATTCAATTGTAACATCTATTAAAATATATATATATATTCAAAATATGTTGAATACCAATTATAAAAAAAAATAATGCAATATTATCAAATTTTCTCATAGTTATCAACTTACGTGTTTGCAAAACCATTCAGGAAACAATTGACGGTGCTTCTCGGCTCGTAAATGTGCAGGATACTTACGCCTAAGTAGTTCTTCATGCTCCTCCAAAAATGGCAAGACCTCGTCACAATTGTTGAGTATGAACCAATGCGCAACTTCCATGTCGTTATCGCTAAACTAATCATTTGTTGGTGGCTGGCCAAACGGTCGTGCAAGTTGCGCAAAAAATAGAAAGTGTCTCCCTTCTAGTACCACCGTCATTATTTCGTTGAGTTCGGTTGAAGGACATCTCAACATTATGGAGATACATTGCACAATAAGTAAGTGATTCATTTGCAATATATGCCTCCACTATGGATCCTTCGAGTCTTGCCCAGTTCCGTACGTACCTTTTGTATGTGCCTAGTATTCTGCAAAATATAAAAGATGTCAGACTCGTTATAATAAATGAAGAATAGTTATAAAACAAGCATATGAGTTACCTTTCTATTGGGTACATCCACCAATAATTGACCGGCCCACCAAGCTTTGCCTCACCCGGTAAATGTATCATCAAGTGAATCATGCAAGTAAAAAATGTCGGAGAAAATATCTGTTCGAATTCGCAAAAAATGTTCATAATATCGTCTTGCAACCTTTCTATATCCAATTTACGCAGAGACTTTGCGCATAGTTGCTGGAAGAATCTCGACAATTCTGTAATAGGGCCAACAACACCCGATGGCAAAAATCATCGAATAGTGACCGAAAAAAGACGTTACAGTAGTACATGACAATCATGGCTCTTAAATCCCGACATTTTCCCGTCACTCATTTTCATACAACGGGCAATATTAGATGCATACCCATCTGGAAACTTCACAGAAGAAAAAAACTTAAATTTTATTTATCTTTACTGGCGGTTTAACTGCCGAATAGGGATGTCCCTTTACCCATTTGTCACTGACTTTCTTAAGCCATAACCGTTTCTTTATACCCATGTTCATACAATCTTGCCTCGCTTTCGAAGTGTCCTTCGATGCCAAGAATTGTCCCAACCACACTATCACACACATTCTTTTCAATATGCATCACATCTAGGTTGTGCCCAATCTTTAATTTTGACCAGTGCGGAAGCTCAAAGAATATACTCTTCTTCGTCCAGTTCAGATGTATAGCTGACCTGTGAAAATTAGTATCACGATTATCGGGATGTTTGCCAATCTGACCAAATTCCAAGCTATTCAACTTAGCCAAAATGTCATCCCCCGACCATTCTCTAGGTCTAGTGCCATTCTCCATTTTTCCATCAAAGTACACCTTATTTTCTCGCCACTCGTGATCCTGGGGCAACCATCTATGGTGACCCATTTAACAAACCTTTCCCGCGTGCCAATCAAACGTTACATCTTCGTTGCATATCGGACATGCCTTATAGCTCTAAGTACTCCAACCTGAAATATTTTCATAAGCGAAAAAATCATGTATAGTCCACATCACTGCTGCTCTCAACATAAACATTGTGTTGGTAGACTTATCAAATGTACGTACACCATTTTCTCATAAGTCTTTTAACTCATCAACCAACGGCCGCAAATAAACATCAATGTCCTTTCCTGGATGACCGGGAATTAATAAAGTCATTATTGTAAATTCTTATTTCATACTCATCCAAAGGGGAAAGTTATAAGGAACAACAACGACGGGCCAGGTGCTGTGAGTAGAGCTCATATTCCCGAACGGATTAAATCCATTAGTTGCAAGCTCCAATCTGACATTGTGCGGGTCTTCTACAAAATCGGGATGCATAGTATCGAATGCTTTCCAAGCCTCTCCATCAGCAGGATGTCTCAAAAAATCATCATCAACCCTTCCTTCCTTGTGCCATCTCATATGACTCGCAGTGTGCGTCGACATGTACAGTCGCTGCAATCTGGGCTTCAGTCGAAGATAACGCAAAACCTTTTGTGGAATTTTCTTCGTTTTATTACCAGAATTAGGCTTATATCTTGGCTCATTGCACACAGGGCATGCATCCATCCCTTCAATTTCCTTATAAAATAATGCACAGTTGTATTTGCAAGCATGAATCTTTTGATACCCCAAACCGAGATCATTCAACAATTTCTACGCGTTACGATAATCCTCAGGCAAAACGTTTTCCTTCGGAAGCATCCGCTTTATAATTCCCATTAAATGAGAAAAACACTTATTCGACATATGATGTTTCACTTTGAAATGAATCAACTCCACAATGGCAGTAAGCAGGGAGAACTCTGTGCAACCGGGGTATAATGCTTGTTGGGCTTGTTTCAACAGTGTTTCATAGTTTTCCAACTCTTCACTTTGCAGCATGTTGGGAGGTACGGTATCTCCTACCATATCATCAATGCCATCTTCGTTCATCGATGCATATGGATAAGCGTCATTTATTATACCCATAACTTGGTCATTATCATTCATGGACGTTTCATCAATGTGCGGCACAAGTGGCTGGGAATTCGATGAAGTCGAACCAAATTCTCGTTGCTCCCCATGATAAATCCACCTCGTATAATTCTGAATCATCCCATACCTCGCCAAATGATAACGAACCATATTGAATGTCTGCCACAAACAATTGTTACAACATTGACACAGACACTCGATATGATTCGTCGTACCAGTGACATGTGCCCTTGCAAACTCAATGAAGCTCTCGATCCCATTTAAATATTCATCACAACATTTGTCTTGATTTTGTTTCCACTGACTTTCCATTACGCATGTTTTCAGTTTATAAACAAAACATGAGAATTCAAGAGAGTTAACGACACTAATGCGATTAGGTTTCAATGTGGAAAAATTTCGGCAGCATCTCAATTACAATTCTTCAAGTGGACGATGTAGATATTATTAATTAATAAATATCTAGTATGCACTAGAAAAACAATGTGAGACACTCCCAAAAATCCACACAATAGCAACCTAATTTCAAGAAATTTCCAATTTTTTTTTTTTTTTAGCAATTTCCTCACCGTTCTCCAAGTAAAAGAGAGAGACGATTGGAGGTGTGGCCGGCGACGCAGAGAGAGGACAAAGCCTAATTAACTGCTGGAAGCTTGGAGTATATAGTGAGAGAAATCAATCGTGCAGAGAAAAAGAATAAAACGAGAGGAGAAAATAGTGAAAACGCAGATCTGATTATTCTAATTTGTGGAGAAGATGAATAGGTCAGAGCTTGTGCGACGACACCGTTCGTCGCCCTGGGATGTTTTAGGCGATGAACCTGCTCGCTTTAAGCGATGATACTTTGTCATGAATACTTTATGCGACGAAGGTTTCCCGTTTGTTGCGTAAGATATATTAAAGCGACCCGGCCTAGGATGTTCAAGTTGGTCATTCAAAGTGGCCGACACATAGCCATAGGTATTTTAGGGCGACAAAATATTTGGGTTTAAGCGACAATACTTTGTCGCATATTATTTATGCGACGAAGGCTTCCAGTTCGTCGCGTAAGATATATTTAGGCGACGAAAAAGTTTGTCGCCCGAGGATGTTCAAGTTGGTCGTTCAAAGTAGTCGACACGTAGCCCTAGGTATTTTAGGGTGACAAAATACTTGGTTTTAAGCGACGATACGTTGTCATATATTAGTTATGCCACGAAGGCTTCAAGTTCGTTGCGTAAGAGGTTTTTAAGCGACGAAACAGTGCGTCACGTTAAATAGTTAGCTATTTTTTGTAATAACGTGACGATATTAAATATGTAGTCGCGCCAAGTTAATTTTGAGCGACAAAACCTCCCTCGTCGCGCTACGAGTCGTCGCAAAAGGGTATTTTTTTAGTAGTGCATATTGTTGCTTGATGGATTTAACTTCCGCCTTTAGCTTTTCAATCTTTTCTTCTTTCGCCAAATTGGATGTTTTCACATTGCCCTTATTACCTAAGTTTTTCCTGCAAACTTCCTCCTAGTGCCCTAACAATGAGCAGAAATCACAATATTTGAATCCTGGGTATTCTATTTTCTGCCAAAAGCCCCTACTATTAGCCCTGTCAATCCAAATTTTATTAGGTAATTTTTCCGCCAAGGTCATCTCCATGCAGACACGGGCAGCACCCGGGCGGGATAAGCA
This sequence comes from Berberis vulgaris, assembly GCA_963556465.1. NCBI lineage: Eukaryota > Viridiplantae > Streptophyta > Magnoliopsida > Ranunculales > Berberidaceae > Berberis > Berberis vulgaris. The sequence continues at coordinate 51,925,832 of OY747131.1, read as the reverse complement.
ACAAGTGTGGTCATCCATGCGCAGAAAACCACCGAAGGAGTTCACAATTTGTAATACCCACCCAATTCACTTACCAATATAATTTTATTATTTTAGAAGTTAATAATATTTATTTATTGGTAGTAATTTTTAATTGGTAATAGTTACAAATAATTATATTTTATGATTTTAATTTAGGACCTAGGTGTAGGCTGGTGGTGGGTAAGAGATAAGGGATGGTTGTCTTTAGCTAATGAAACCCTAATAAAAAAATTCATTTAAAAAGAAACCCTAGCCCTTTTTGTTTTTCTCTTTGCATACACACAAAAGAAAAAAAAACTTACGTTGAAAAGAGGGAGGCACTGAAAGAAGGACTTTGGGATCTTGCAAAGAAAAACATTGGTGAGTAAAACTCTATCCCCTTCATTGTTTCTCTCAATGGCATGGCTTGTAATTTGTGAAATTGGTTTTACTTTTTCTAATTATAGGGACATTTATGAAATCGGCTCACTGTGTTGTGAAATCGGTTTTACTGTTTTACGGTTGTTAGGGATATTTGTGGAATCTTTCATTACTGTTGCTGGATGTGTTGATGGATTTGTTGATGGTTGTTGTTGATGGATTTGTTGATGGTAGTGTTTAGCTAATATATATAAATATCGGTTTTATTGTTTACTGTTGAAGGATTTGTTGATGGGAACTTGACGGGGACAATTGTGAATTACTGTTGATTGGGACTTTTGGTGAAATATGTTTTACTATTATATTGAAATTAGTTTTGATGAAATCTCACAATTTATACGATTTGGGACATTTGTGAAATTGTTGGATTTCATGTGTTAGTATGATGTAGACATTTGTTGAAATCTCATGTTCACATGACTTGGATGTGTGATGTGTTGAACCTTGGGAAGTGTATTTTTTGGAAACCATTTTTTTTTATTGAATCTCACCTACGTATATCCTTTCCACCAAATCACTTGTACTTCATGGTCTAGTAAATTTATTATTTAGTGAAACTTAAAAACATTGCCCTGCAAGAGATAGAACTCTGGAAAAAAAAATTTGGGAAACCCAAAATTTTGTGCATGCTTAAATTTTTTTTTTAGTGTCTTTTGATCCATCTCCTTTTATTTATTCATAGTTTAATGTTATTACGTAGTATGGGTAACTGAAGTCTTAGTAAGGTGTGAGATTTTGAAGACTGCAATAATCTGTGTTACTATAAGTGAAAATTTTCTTTTGAAAACAACTGTTGTAAATTAAAACAAATAGTTATAATTATCTACAATGTATTATTATTCACCCATGTCATCCTCATTGTCAGTCACAAATACAAATCCTTGGAAATTTTCTTTTCCACAATTCCAAAAAAAAAAAAAAAATTGTATACAGACTTGCTTGTATACGTGTGATATTATTCTGGGTATGCAAACTTCCTTGCATATCGGTACACTGTTCCATGTGTGTTCGGTAGTACGTGTAGTATTTAGGAAATACTTGTCAGGTATCGAACTTCAGGTGAGATGACATGACACTCGATGTGGCACCCCACTGGGGTCATGTACGCTCCGAGTGGCTTCGATGGCAAGGGAGGCACACTTGGGTGAGGTGTGTTCGGCACAGGAGGAGAGTGCGATTGTGGAAAATAAGCAAAGAATTTGGAAAATAAAAATAAAGCCATTGAATTGATCATAACATGAAATTGTGTATGGATTATTTTAGCATGTACTAGGTTAGCCTTGAGGGAAAAAAACTTACAGCTCATTCGAATCTCGAATGAGAACTACCTGTCTTCCTTAAGGTGAATTTGCATTTTTCTTTTATATTTAATTGTCTTGATTTGTAAGTTTGCTCACACCAGTATTAATATACTGACCCAAATTTTGTATTCTTTTACAAATTTGGGTGCATTCTTAATTAGCGTAGCCCCAGAGACCTATCAGGGTTAATTGGAGTGCAAGAATGGTATTAGCTGCGTGGCGATAGCTGAGGAGTCGACACGTCTTTTTGTTAGATCTTTATTATTATATTCCTAGATAATCAGATGTAGGGTTTAGTTATAAATACTCAGTTTTTGTCAGAGATTTATTTGGGAATGGATTAATGTAATTTTTATTTATTTATAATTGTGGACCTCATTTTGAGAGGAAGAATTTTGAGGAAGGTTATTATTTCATTTACTGCCTTATGACTGTACTATTTAATTTGTTCCTGACGTGCCTTGGTTTTTAGACAATCTATTAATTTATGTTGTTCAAAACTCGGGGCGTGAAACAATTGCTTTCAAAAGAGGAGGGTGAAATAAATGCAAATGTAAATTTGGCAACTCTACCCATAATGGAACCGATATCGGATCTGCTTTCAGGCTGAAACCATCATGCCAGCGGAAAGCTTTGAATCGAACTCCCCGAATCAAGAAAGAGTCCCTCGACAAGACTTTCTTTGCTTCCGCCTCAGATTGAAGCCAGACTAGAACGTGACGTTGATCGAGCAAACCTAGCTAGAAATCACTTAGAATCCCCCAAGTTTGATATATCGAATCTCGAATATCTTCCAATGTTGGCCTGTAGCTAGAGAACTTTAAAACTATCACATGTTTTTCCATGAAAGCTTCCCCACGTGTTTCGTCAGATGCCGTAAACCCAATGGCAGGCTCTCCTTCTTTCCGGAATCTAGTTCCCTCAACATGTGTTTCCTTAACGTCATCAACCAATATTTTTCCAAGTATTTGGGCGAAAGAAGGCTTAGTAGCCTCTTCCACAAGTCCCCTACTCTCCATTGGGTGGGATGAAGTATTGACGGCTAGAGGAACCGACATACCACACTAGACCCTGACCTAGCCAGGCCCGCAACGCGACAGCCAAGCAGGTCAAGTAGTCGAGAGCCAGGCAGAGAGGTGCCGGCCAAGCAGAGATCGGTGACCAGTTGAGCTAACAGCCAAGATTTGGTGGCGGCGGCTTTTTTTCCTAAACCTTAACAAAGTCGTTTTTCCCCAATAAGCATAGTCCATTTTTTTATGCATTTAGTTATATAGATCCGCACATTAAAAACATGCTCCATTGAATGGTTCATCTACATATGAGCAAAATTTATTCTCATAAATGGGGACCAAATAAAGGGTTGTGCATGCGTGGCAATATTATTGTTGCCATGTAACCAATGACATCGAGAGAGTACTTTAAGATTGGGTTGGTAAATAACAATGTATAGATGATAGTGATGATTGGAGCTACTTGCGGACAATTCATTTATCATTTGGTAGATAGCCATCATATGCATTGTGTTAACACATTAAGGCTTGTGGTCCATAACTACTATATGAGCCAAACGTATGCATTATATGGATATATTGTCAAGCAAACTAGAACATGTGTGCTCCATCAATGATACTGCAAGACCTAATTGGGTCCACGCAAGGGAGGCGCCAAACTCCATCACCAAGGATCAAAGTCTTAATTTGGAATCAATGTTGCATAATTGGGCCAGGATGTTAGACCCATGGTGTATAAAGTTGATGGATGATGTTCACGTAATTATAACATAATATACCTCCTAATATATATTTTTTAGTGTTTCAAATAATGTATTTTAGTTTAATTATTTTATTTTTGTATTTTTGTAGGATTTGGAGTTTAAATGACAAAAGTGCGTTAGCATGGCGAATAATGGTGATTCATAGACAAATTGACGAAGTGGAGCGGGAGACACTAAAGCCAAAGATTAAGAGAACCAAAGAAAAAAATAAAGAAAATTAGTTTTGAATTTTGGTGGAACAAAGAATTAATATGGATGAACATAGCCAAACCCACCTTTCAAGGGGTGGGACTCCTTTGTTTGCAAATTGGGCTTCCAAATTCTATTTTGCTTCCAAATTCCATTAGGTTCCAAATTGGATTGGGTTTGCAATTGGTATTGGGTTTCCAATGGGGTTTTTTCTCTTGAGCATAAAGACAACAAGAAGGGGGAGATTGTGGCTTCTTCTTGGAACCACAAGGAGGACAACAAGGTGCGTGAAAAAACATAGGATAAGTTGTCCAGGACAGCAAGCAACAACAGCAAAAACAGGACGGCAGAGCAGGCCAAAAACGCTGCTTAGCAGCGGCCACGACGCTGTCGAGGGAAGGCAGCAAGCTGCCTGAACGCGACAGCAGCCAAGACACTGGCCAGAGTAGAGGAGAGCGCGCAGAGCATCGAGGGAGAAGGACAGCAGGGTGCGCATCGCTGATCCACCACGCGCCGCCATGCCGATGAAGCTCCACACCGCTGTTGCTGCCATCACCTTCACCATGTGTCACTAAACTCCACGCAAGGCGAAGAGGTGAACTCCTAGATGTAACGCACTTAATTATTATTTGATTCGTTTTATGCTTTCACAATGAATAATGGTGTTTATGATTTTCACTTTTATTTAATATAGGAATTTATGTTATTTTAGTGACAAAGATTTCATCAATTTCTTCGTAGATTATTATTCCGGTGATTGTCTTTTTCTTCTCCATATAAGTTTAGTCACGCTTTTCTTATGTGTGGAATTTTTAAGGATCAATTGATTCTAGTAGGTTAGTTATATGTGATCGTCTTTTATTATGTTATGTTCTGCGGATATATCGTAAATTTAGGATATCACATATGACTAACCTCTGTGCTTTCTAGAAAAATTAAAATCTAAAACCCATTTACATTAGTATTTATTAATGCATTACAGACTATTCTTCCGATTACGTTGTTTGGGATGTGAAACACGTAATTGAGTTATCATAGGGAATTGATACTAGTTAGCGCGTGAAATCTAGGAGGGATTCTTGGAACCTTGTGATTTTTCTAAACTTGATTTTTATTAAACTAAATTTAATTTCTTATTTTAAATTTGTTAGAATTTCTTACATTTAGTTTCGCGTAGTTTTTCTTCCTTGACCTTGTTTTGTAGATCATTTTTCCTCGTGGGATCGACACCCCAATCTTTACTGCAATTGACCGCGTGTACTGTTTGGGCGTAATCAAATTTAAAGCTTCATTCTACAAGGGAGGTTTCGGATATTATCTTTCTTGCTCATTGTTTTATTTTATTTTTAGGTTTTAGGTCCAGTTTAATTTTTATTTTATTTTATTTCTAAGAAAAAAAATTGCAAAAAACAAAAAAAGACATTGGGGGAGTGAGTTGGACTAGAGACTACTTAGGGTGACTAATTAGGGTTCCAAATTTAGAACACCCACAAATTCACATTGAGACCAAATTAAGTTCTACTTCTAATTCTAACACCATGAGTAACCATGAAGATGACCTTGTTCGGTCGCTAAAGGACTATCTCCACCCCACGCGTACTGCTACTTCATCATGTATCATGTTTGCACCAAGTACACCAAAGCTAGATTTTAAGTCGGGTATGATACAATTATTACCCACTTTTCATGGCCTAGAGAGTGAGAATCTTTATGTTCACATTAGGGAATTCGAGGAAGTTGTGGCCACTTTCAACAACAAAGTTGAGGCTATAGACTCGGTTAGACTAAGGTTTTTTCCTTTTTTCCCTTAAGGAAAAAGCGAAGAGTTGGCTATACTCTTTGCGACCAAGGTCTATAGGTTCGTGGGAGAAGATGACCCAAGCATTTTTTAATAAATACTTTCCTCACCACAAAACCAACGGTCTAAAGAGACGGATTTCTACCTTCACCAAAAAGAATAGCGAGACATTATATCAAACATGGGGAAGGTTCAAGGATCTCTTGAATACATGTCCACACCATGGGTATGAGAGTTGGCGTTTAGTCAGTTATTTTTATGAGGGGCTCACTAGTAGAGAGCGTCAGTTCGTTGAGATGATGTGTAACGGAGAATTTTTGCAAAAGGACCCTGACGAGGCCATTGAGTACCTAAATGACTTGGCTGAAAAGGCTCATACTTGGACTGGTCCAAGTGCTACTAAGAGCACAGATAGAACACGCCCAGTTGGAGTCTACCAACTTAGGGAAGAGGACAGCCTTAGAGCCCAATTGGATAGAGTAACTAGGGAGTTAGAGGCACTTAAGACCAAGGATGGTAGGCCCACACATACTGTTGCCAGAGTTGAGCTATAGGATGCCTGTTTTATATGCAGGGGAGTTGAACACTTCGCACAGGATTGCCCGACCTTGACAGAGATGAGAGGAGTTTATGAGGAACAATGTAACACCTTAGGGATGTACAAGAAGCCTTACTCACCATTCTCTAACACTTAAAATTCTGGCTGGAGAGATCACCCTAACTTAGGCTGGAAGTCCGAAACAGACCAACATACACACTCACAGGCACAACCACCTAGGTCATACCCTGAACCTCCATACAATGCGCAATCTAACAGAAGTTCCTTATCAGACACATTACATGCATTTATAGAAGCACAAGGTAAAACTAATAAAATTTTTGAGGTTGCAATGACACAGTTGGCAGAAGAGAACAAGGAGATCAAAAGCCAGATAACCAAGCTGACATGTTCATTAACAGTACAAGAGCGAGGCCAATTTCCGTCACAGCTTCAAGCAAATCCGAAGGGCCAACTTATGGCACAAACCTCTACTTCAGACTCTCAGAATGTCAAAGAGGTTAATGCCATCACTACTCGGAGTGGTAAGATTTTAGATGGATCAAGCTCGTCCACAACTATAGGCACCTACCCAAGTGCAAAGGAAAGCATCCTTGAGGATGAGCCCAACAAGAACATTCAAGTTCCAGTTCCTTTTCATCAAGCACTACGACCTGCTGGAAAGAAATCAGAAATGCATAGTGAGATTGTAGAACACTTGAAACAGGTTAAAATTAATTTACCTTTATTGCATGTGATTAAACAGGTACCAACTTATGCGAGGGTCATCAAGGATCTATGCACTATCAAGAGGAAACATCATGTCAAGAAGACTGCCTTCTTGACAGAACAGGTAAGTGCGGTGATTGAGCAGAGGACACCACCAAAGTACAAAGATCCAGGGTGTCCTACAGTCACCTGCCAGATTGGAACTCATGAGTTCGACCAAGCCTTGTTGGATTTAGGAGCAAGTGTAAATTTGATGCCATATTCTATTTACTTGTGACTGGGTCTAGGAGAGATTAAACCCACATCCGTGGTACTACAATTAGTCGATAGATCAAGAAGCCAAGAGGAATAGTCGTGGATGTCTTGCTGCAGATTGATAAGTTTTATTATCCCGTCGACTTTCTTATTTTAGATACTCATTCTGCGGTTAATATGGAGTCTACAGTTTCGATTATTTTAGGTAGACATTTTCTTGCCGCAGCTAACGCTCTTATCAATTGCAGGAATGGTCTAATGAAGCTGTCTTTTGGGAACATGACTCTGGAGGTCAACATATTCAATATTAGCAAGCAACCACGTGATGATGATGAGTGTCATCATACCTACATGATAGACACGCTGATATCAGAGGAGGCACTCCTGAGCGCAGATTCTGAAACCTTAGAGTACCTCCTTTCTATTTCTGATTCTGAGAGTTCACTTTATCCTGACAATGCTTTGGATATTTCTGTTGTTTAAGGGTTAAAAGATAAAGGAGGACGACAATGGCAACCATGCTTTGAGGAGTTGCCAAAGGAAAGACAGAAACCACAACCATCCACCGTGGAAACTCCGAAAGTTGACCTAGCTCCACTGCCTGAGGGACTTAAACATGCATTCCTCGGACCAGGTGATACCTTTCCTGTTATTATTTCTTCCGTGCTTGATAGCTCACAAGAAGAAGAATTGATTAATATGTTACGTGAGCACAAATCTGCATTAGGTTGGACTATAGCTGACATCAAATGTATTAGCCCCTTAATATGCTCCCATAGGACTAACTTAGAAGATGGAGCTAACCCCCATAGAGACCCTCAAAGACGACTTAACCCTATTATGAAAGAGGTGGTGAAAAAGGAAGTCTTAAAATTGTTAGATGCAGGCATCATTTATCCCATCTCTGATAGCAAGTGGGTTAGTCCAACTCAAGTAGTTCCCAAGAAATTTGGAATAACAGTGGTGACTAATGATGAGGGGGTGTCTGTTCCTACTAAGGTAGTGACAGGGTGGCGTATGTTCATTGATTATAGGAAACTTAATTCTGCCACCCGCAAGAATCACTTCCCACTTCCATTCATAGACCAAATCTTAGAGCGAGTAGTTGGTCATTGTTTTTATTGTTTTCTAGATGGGTATTCAGGATATTATCAGATTGAGATTGCATTAGAGGATCAGGATAAGACTACTTTCACATGTCCTTTTGGTACTTATGTTTTTCAGTGTATGCCATTTGGTTTGTGTAATGCACCGGCTACTTTTCAGAGATGCATGATGAGTATTTTTAGTGACATGATTGAAAAATATATGGAAGTATTCATGGATGATTTGACTGTTTTTTGTGATTCCTTTGATTCATGCTTACTTCAATTGAAGGTTGTTTTAAGTAGATGTGAAGAGAATGGTCTGGTGCTTAATTGGGAAAATGTCATTTCATGGTTTCCTATGGAATAGTTCTGGGACACATAGTTTCTGATAAATGGATCGAGGTTGATAAAGCTAAAATTGAATTGATTTCTAAAGTACCTACACCTAAAAGTGTCAAGGATGTGAAATCATTTCTAGGGCACGCGAGTTTTTATAGGAGGTTCATACAAAAATTTTCTGCCATTTCTAGACCATTAAGTAGCCTCCTGGTCAAAGACGTCGTGTTTCAATGGACACAAGAGTGTGAGGACGCCTTCCGAACACTCATTGATAGGCTCACCTCTGCCCCCATCATGCAGCCACCGGATTGGAATTTACCATTTGAGATAATGTGTGATGCAATCAACTATGCTGTGGGGGCAGTCTTGGGACAACGAAGGGAAGGGAAGCCTTTTGTTGTTTACTATGCTAGTCGAACACTTAATGATGCTCAAAAGAATTATTCGACTACTGAAAAAGAGTTGCTAGCTGTAGTTTTTGCTTTAGATGAATTTCGTGCTTATTTGATTAATACACCTATCATTGTTTTTACTAACCATGCAGCTCTTAAGTTTCTTATTTCTAAAAAGGATGCTAAGGCAAGATTGATTAGGTGGATTTTACTTCTGCAGGAATTTGATCTAACTATAAAGGATAAGAAGGGGGTCTAGAATGTTGTGGCGGATCACTTGTCTCGTCTGGAGTTCAGTGACTCTGCCAATGGCCCACCCATCCGTGATGACTTCCCGGATAAACACCTATTCGCCGTTACTCAAGTACCATGGTATGCACACATTGTTAATTACTTGGTTTCCGGCGAAGTTCCAACATCATGGAGTGCTCAAGATAAGCGCAAATTTTTGGTCAAGGTAAGAAATTTTTATTGGGATGATCCTAATCTATATAAGTATTGCCCCGACCAAATCATGAGGCATTGTATCCCTGAAGGTGAGATTGAAAGTCTCTTACATTTTTGTCACAGTGCAGCTTGTGGAGGCCATTTTTCTATGAAAAAGACCGCTGCAAAAATTTTACAGTCTAGATTATATTGGCCTACATTGTTTAAGGAAACTAACAATTATTGTCGTTCTTGTGATAGATGCCAGAAGTTAGGTGCATTGTCCCGGAGACACATGATGCCCCTTAACCCCATCTTAGTCATTGAGATATTTGATTGTTGGGAGATGGATTTTATGGGACCTTTTCCACCTTCCTTTGGATATTTGTATATTTTGCTTGCAGTGGACTATGTGTCCAAATGGGTAGAGGCTGTGGCATGTCGGAACAATGACAACAACACTGTTGTCAAGTTTATCAAAGAACGCATTTTATCTCGTTTCGGTACACCACGAGCCATTATTAGTGATCAGGGGACTCATTTCTGTAATCGCTGTTTTGAGGCTTTGATGCGCAGGTATGGAGTTCATCACAAAGTTGCCAATGCCTATCATCCGCAGACAAATGGCCAAGCTGAGCTGGCAAACCGAGAAGTGAAACAAATCTTGGAGAAGATGGTGAATCCTGATAGGAAGGATTGGTCCTTGCGCCTTCCTGATGCACTTTGGGCTTACCACACCGCTTATAAGACAATTCTCGGATGTCTCCTTATCGGCTTATATATGGAAAAGCCTGTCATTTACCTATTGAGTTAGAACATCGCGCTTATTGGGCTGTCAAAAGCACTAATTTTGACATCAATGATGCAAGTATTCAGCAGAAACTTCAGTTAGTTGAAATTGAGGAGTTGCGGAATGATGCCTATGACAATTCCCGAATATACAAGGCGAAGATGAAATCAGCTCATGATAAGCAAATTCTGAGGAAACATTTCGAGCCCAATCAACGAGTCCATCTCTATGACTCACGACTTCATCTTCATCCTGGCAAGCTAAGATCGAGATGGTCGGGATCATTCATGGTAAAACAAGTCTTTCCCAATGGTTCCATTGAAATTGAAAATCCAAAAGATGGGAGAGTATTTAGAGTAAATGGGCAACGTTTGAAGCACTATGTGGAGCGAGTAGAGGTGCTAGAGGAGATATCTCTGGTTGCCCCTATCTACTTGATTTGATGTTCTCCACCCTATCTTTAGTTTAGGTTTTTATTTTATTTTAGTTTAGGTTTTTGCTTTTATGTTTTTCTTTTAGTGTTTCAGGTTATTTTAGGTGTTGCTACTGGAGTCACTCGGAGACCCTCATCCCATGTGTTCCTTTCTCCCGTCGGTATGATTTTCTTATATTTTGGTGACTGTGAGGACGTTGTCTATTTGAAATTGGTAAAGCTTCACCATGGTAATATCACTCTAACCCTCCTCTTTTCTTTTTCCTTCATTTGTCATGATTATTATTTTATACATTGAGGACAATGTTTGGTTTAGGTTTGGGGGTGATAGTGGTTTATTAGATTTGTTTGTGCAATTTTCAAAAATCTTTGAACTTAAAACGTATTTTACAAGTAAATCGAGTCATTTTTTTGTGTTCTACTCAATCTCCATTGAATACTTAGATGATTACGGTAATTGTGTAAAATCTTTATGAAAATGCATTCGAAATCTGAACTCTTGGTGACTTAAAAAAAAATGGTTTCGAGTCCTTTTAGTTTTAGAGAATATTTTTGTTGCCTTTAATTTTGAGAAAACACATACTAACTCGTGTCACATAGTTATATTAGTAGAAAACATGATATTTGATATTATGCTTATGTTAGATGTATTTCGTAAGACTTTTCAACTAGACTATTCGTGCACTATAAGCCAAGTCAACATGATTTGAAGTTGATTAGTGAGATATTGAACTAGAAAACCTTAGAATAATAGTGGAGACTTTAACCCTTGTGAGTTTTGAGCTATTCTTTATTTCTTGAGGGTTATTAATTACACTCTGATTTTTCTTGAGTCCGCATTATTTCATTGATGATCTCATTATTCTTGGCTTTCTTATTGGTTGCTTTAAGAATGACATAAAAATTAAATTTTTACACTAGAACTTCTTGCTTTATTTAGTTGAGATGTCCTATTACTAACTATAAACTTATGAAGTGATATAGGCATTTCTTTCTTTAAACCGTTTTTATAGCCTTTTAGCTACCCAATACTAAGTATCCATTTGTAGCCCTTTGAGCCTTTAAATAGCCTTCTTTTTGTTAACCTCATTCCCATTACCTACTCCAATCAAGGAGTAATACCTCTATTATTTTATCCTTACCCAATTTTCTGAGAATGTATAAGTGAGATATATTTATGGAATGGGCAAATAGAAAGAGTTGAAAATAGATATTTTATGCGCCCTCGAAGTAAAAGTGTTGGATTGTATCACGGGGGAAAAGCATACAAAAAAAAGTTTAAAAAAAAAAGTTGAAAAAAAAGGGTTGAACAAAAAAAAAGTGGCAGTAGAAAATATGAAGAAAAAGTTAATGGTGTACAACATTGATTTGTTCTTCAATGCCCTATGTGTTTATTCAAGGGTGTAGCCATTCTCAGGAAATTTTTGTATCCTTTTTGTCCATTATTGTTTGCCATAATCCAAGCCCCATTACAACCTAGTAAAGACCTAATTGATCTTAAGTGAAAGTTGGTTTAATAGATGTGGAGATTGAATAGGCAAAAACTGTGGTGTTTGATTCAACAATCTCAAAAGTAATGAATATTCCTGTCCATGAGATCATATTCATTTCACTCTTTGAAAAATTTTGTTTTTCATGATAATTATATGTGAGACGTTTGCATTTTCCATAGTATATTCTTTTCCTCACATATAAACTGAGTGCCCAATCTCTGAGTGTTTTATTTCTGAGTGATATGAGAGAATTGTAGTCGAAGCGTCATTTCTAAAGGTTATCTCGTCACATCTTTATTATGAGATGAAGAATTATGTTGATAAGGCTCTTCACACACACACTTCGAGTTGAGAATGATTATGAAATTTATTTAACCTTTAGATACTATTAAATTATTGTACTCTATTGATATATTATTGTGACAGTTTTAGTTTGTTGTTTTTCTTGAATTTAAAGCAATTAGAAAATTACTCTAAGGAAAATAAAGGGGAATGCCCATGTTTTTGCATTATGTTTTTAGAAAAATAGATTTTGTTTTATTGAGTCAGTAATGTTTGGGGTAACATTTATGGAAACCCTCACGAGACTATAACTCGTCCACTAGAGGTAATCTAGGGGTTTAAAGCCTTGTTGCACGTTAAGGTAAGTGCAACCGTGATTCCTACGAAAGTGAGTTAGGATTTTATTCTTCATTTTGTTTTGCTCGAGGACTAGCAAAATATAGGTTTGTGGGAATTTGATGTTCACATAATTATAACATAATATACCTCCTAATATATATTTGTTAGTGTTTCAAATAGTGTATTTTAGTTTAATTATTTTATTTATGTATTTTTGTAAGATTTGGAGTTTAAATGACAAAAGTGTGTTAGCGTAGTGAATAATGGTGATTCATAGACAAATTGACGAAGTGTAGCGAGAGACACTCAAGCCAAAGATTAAAAGAACCAAAGAAAAAAATAAAGAAAATTAGTTTTGAATTTTGGTGGAACAAAGAAGTAATATGGATGAACATAGCCAAACCCACCTTTCAAGGGGTGGGACTCCTTTGTTTGCAAATTGGGCTTCCAAATTCTATTGGGCTTCCAAATTCCATTAGGTTCCAAATTGGATTGGGTTTGCAATTGGTATTGGGTGGTAATTGGGTTTCCAATAGGGTTTTTTCTCTTGAGCAGAAAAACAACAAGAAGGGGGAGGTTCTGGCTTCTTCTTGAAACCACAAGGAGGACAACAAGGTGCGTGAGAAAACAGAGGATAAGCTGTCCAGGACAGCACGCAACAGTAGCAAAAACAGGACGCCAGAGCAGGCCAAAAACGATGCCTAGCAGCGGCCACGACGTTGTTGAGGGAGGGCAGCAAGCTGCTAGAACGCGGTAGCAGCCAAGACGTAGGCCAGAGTAGACGAGAGTACGCAGAGCAGCGAGGGAAAAGGACAGCAAGGTGCGCATCGCTGATCCACCACGCGCTGCCATGCCGATGAAGCTTCACACCGCTGTTGCTGCCATCACTTTCACCATGTGTCACTAAACCCCACGCAATAAGAAGACGTGAACTCCTAGATGTAACGCACTTAATTAGTATTTGATTCGTTTTATGCTTTCACGATGAATAATGGTGTTTATGATTTTCACTTTTATTTAATATAGGAATTTATGTTATTTTAGTGACAAAGATTTCATCAATTTCTTCGTAGATTATTATTCCGGTGGTTGTCTTTTTCTTCTCCATATAAGTTTAGTCATGTTTTTCTTATGTGTGGAATTTTTAAGGATCAATTGATTCCGGTAGGTTAGTTATATGTGATCGTCTTTTATTATGTTATTGTCTCCGGATATATCGTAAATTTAGGATATCACATATGACCAACCTTTGTGCTTTTTAGAAAAAGTATAATCTAAAACCCATTTACATTAGGGAATTGATACTAGTTAGCGCGTGAAATCTAGGAGGGATTCTTGGAACCTTGTGATTTTTCTAAACTTGATTTTTATTAAACTAAATTTAATTTTTTATTTTAAATTTGTTAGAATTTCTTACATTTAGTTTCGCGTAATTTTTCTTCCTTGACCTTGTTTTGTAGATCATTTTTCCTCGTGGGATCGACACCCCAATCTTTACTGCAATTGACCGCATGTACTGTTTGGGCGTAATCAACGGCACACTCGGTGATTTTAGAGGTGTCAATCGATTGAATCGAAGATCGAACCTTTAAATCATTTGTTTATAGAAGGGAGTTTGAATCGGAAAATATGAGACCATTTTGAAGGTGTTTTTGATATTCATGTTAGGAAGCCAGCAGAGATTTTGGCACTCCTCTCAGTCTGGTTTTTTTGGGTAAATGGAGTCTCACAGCGGGTGTTTTATTTCCTATGACACTGTTATTGGTGATATGGAAGGTTTGAAAACAACATTGTAAGTGTTCGTATGAAGATGCCACTTTGAATGCTTTTACAATGATTATTATTGTGAGATGATGGTTGAAACTTGTTAATTCGATCTTTGTTCCGAAGAGAGTTAGCTCAAATAGGGATGTGTTAATAGCTCTTGGATTGCATGTGCGACCAGGGACCCCGAGAGTGAATAGAATTATTTATTAGGCATTCCCCCCAGATCGGTTTGTAGTTTTGAATGTTAATGGGTCATCCAAGAATAACTTAGCAGCAGGTGGGGTGATCATTCGAGACCATATAGGAGATTGTTTAGCAGCACAATTTTTTTTTTTTTTTTTTGCGAATGAACGAATGATAAGGCGGAAACTCTTGCGCTTTTGGAAGGACTCGGGTTATGCTATAGAATGGGGTTTACAAAGGTCATGGTTCAAACGGATTTGGCTTTAGTTAAAGGCTGGTTTTATACAAATTTTAAATTACATGGTTTTTCAAAAAAATTTGGGATAAAATACATCGTCTGCTGGGCAGAAGAGAGGTTGTTTGCTATCAGGTGTATAGGGAGATGAATGCAGCGACAAACGTGCTGTTTGGAAGGGTGCAAGAGGAAGTCCCCTATGCGTGCTGTATAGGGAGATGAATGCAGTGACAAACTCGGGAGATGGAGATATCATGACTTCCAAAGAAAATTTTGGGACTGATCAATTTAGATAAGTCCCAGACGTCTTATGTTTGTATTTCTTGACATGGAAGGCGTTGAGATAAAAGGAGGAAGAGAGGTGCTGAAAGGAGTTTTTGCTTCTACTCTGGATGGCTGCTTGGTTTTTCCTTGCCAAATGCTAATTTTGCTTTGTCATGGAGGTTGGTTTGGGAAGAGTTTTGTAGGCTTAGAAGAAATTTAGTTTTCTTTGTGTTAGTACATTCAATTTTCAATTTTTTGAATTGGGTAAAGTCATAACGTACCTCTGAATAGACTGTAAATCATTTTTGATATTGAATAAAAGTATGGCATCCCATAGTTGCCCCTCCCTCCTGAAGGTTTAATTTAAAAAAATAAAAATTGTTTGGATCTTAGGGTGTGTTTGGTTGCATGGAATCCTATGCAATGGGAGTCCATGAGGGGACCACCAAATCTAAGCTAATTTGAGCTTCACTCACCAATCCACCATTTAATTAAAACTTTGTATATAATTTTCATCTTATGATTTTCAATGACATCCCAAAATTTCCTCCGACTTTTTCACCTAAATAGCTAGGAAACAAATATGATATTCTAATTCTTCCTTCTAGCCAGCTGAGGTTCTTAAATACTTAGCTAGATTTTCTAACTCAAAATAAACACAGGAAGATGATCAAGTAGTCATTAGGTTAAGCTTTAACGGTCTACTTGTCTCTTATAGGACATACAAGAAGATTGAGTAATTGAAAATTATAGGTTTGATGGAAAATTTTAAATGAAATACAATAATTCAGGATACTAATGATCAAAACGAGTGAAAAGAATGCTAATTAATAAAACTTGTTTGAGTTGAAAGTTAGAAACAAGTATGTGGGATGAATGTGCCTGAAACCTTACAGGACCGATAGAATCACCAGAGTTTGCCAACTATGCATATAGATAGCACGTTATAAGCACTAAGATATCTTGAATTAGCAGATCGGCACAAGGATGGTTGGAAATCATAATCTTTTTTCTAATTTGGCACTTTTTGGTGCGTTTTAGTATTTTGGCCATAACTTTGGCTACAAGCATCAGAATCCCGCATACAACCCCAATTCAGAAAGCTCTTTTCGGCGCGCTCGTTGTGGTGAAAGAGCTATGCTCGTTGCACATCTTTTCGAGGCCAAAATCCACCGTTTTCCCTTCCGATACCACAAATTTAGTAGTTTTTTCCCTTTTATAGTAATATTTCAATTATTGTTTAGGGAGTTATTCTGAACCCGATTTGAGCTAGGTTTCTGGCAGTTTATTTCTTTTATTACGTATTTTGTTTTAGCATGATTATTGGGGTTTTTCTATTTTTGGTAAAATTCTAATAATCACGAGTTTTAGCTATAAAGCCCGGCTTCTGGGCTGATTTTAGATATACCTTTGATTTGAGTAATTTAATTGAACATTAGAGTTATTTTCTTTGTGGTTTTGGCCGAATCCCTTATATCATTCCTTATGAATTGTTTGTTGAACTAGCCTGCAGGATAATCACTATTCTGTTCGACGTCAGTTGGTATCAGAGCTTCAACATCTTCTTGGGGTGAGATTTCATCAGTTTCTATGGCTGGTGGTCGTGGTCGTCGCGGGCAGGTTCCGAACTAGGAAGCCCCTCACCATGATCGTAGCGTTCAGGATGTGATGATTGAGGATTTACAAAGGCAAGTTGTAAAGCTAACCCAGCGTCTAACGACGCAGGATTTCGGTAATCGTGAAATGGAAGATCACGATTCTTATTCCAGTTTCAAAAATTCGTATCACAATCGTGCTCGATTCTGGGAGCACCGTGGTCGGAAGGATCTTCATGGAAATCTCAGTTTCAAAGTGGATCTACCCGAGTTTTCTGGTATGTTACAGGCCGAAGGATTCGTGGATTGGTTGAATGAAGTAGAACGTATTTTTGAGTATAAAGAAGTTCCAGATCATGTCAAACTGAAATTGGTTGCCATCAAACTCAAAGCAGAGCATCTGCGTGGTAGGAGCAGTTGAAGCGATCACGCGACAGGCAGGGCCAGGCCAAGATCACTTATTGGGAAAAGATGAAGAAGAAGATGAAGGGTCACTTCCTATCTTTCGGCTACTCTCAAACTTTGTTTCAACGACTTCATTCGTTGATGCAAGGCACGAGATCAGTTGATGATTACACGGAGGAGTTCTATCAATTGGTAGCCTGGAATGACTTATCTGAGACAGAAGAGAAAATGGTGGCATGATATTTGGGGGGATTACGACAACCACTGCAGGATGTCCTCAGCCTTCACTCACTGTGGACCATTTCTGAAGCCTACCAGCGTGCACTGCTGTGAAAAAACAGCAGAACAGGAGGTCTATGATCAAAAGTGAACAAAGCAGTCAGCCAGTTCGCCCTCAAGAATCTCGTCCTACCCAACAGCCACCGCAGAGTAATTCTACTATTAAATGTTTCAGATGTGGTGAACAGGGACATAGAGAGACTGAGTGCAGGAAGCCTACTATTCAGAAGGGCAACGATTTCTTGATTGAGGAAGACGTGGTAGACGAAATTGAGGAACTTGGAGAGCCTGTGTATGCCGATGATGAAGATGGAGATGTGTTGTATGGAGATGGCCATGAGACTCTGGTCGTTCGTAAGAGTCTACTGACTCTCAAAGATGATTCTGAGGATGATTGGTTAAGAACCAATATTTTCCACACAACCTGCACAGTTGCAGATAAAGTCTACAAGATGATCATTGACATAGCAGTTGTGAGAACGTCGTATCTGAAGAGGTTGTCCAGAAATTGCAATTGAAAACAAATCGTCATCCCAAGCCATACAAATTATCATGGCTGAATAAAGGCAGTGAGGTAACAGTAGATAGGTGGTGCCTAGTATATTTTTCGATTGGCAGGAAATATTTTGATAATGCTTGGTGTGATGTTATATCTATGGATGCTTGTCATGTATTGTTAGGCAAACCTTAGCAGTATGATCGCAGTATTATTCATGATTGGCGGAAAAATACATATTCCATTAGCATTAAAGGGAAGAAGATGGTTTTGGCACTTCGTCGAGAAGGAACCACTCCTACCACGGTAGCCAATAATACTAACCTGCTTTCTAGGTCCAGGTTTTAGTTGAGATTTATCGTGGAGATGTGGTCTATGCTTTGCTACCTTGTGGGAATATTGCAGCCAATGTGCATTTAGATTTGCCAGCAGAGGTGTTGCAGCTTCTTGCAGAGTTTTCTGACCTGATGCCAGAGGATCTTCCTCCTGGGCTGCCACCTATGCGAGATATTCAGCATCAGATCGACCTTGTTCTGGGGTCCAGTTTGCCTAATCGGTCGGCTTATCACCTCAGTCCTAAGGAATTTGAAGAGTTGCAACGACAGGCGGTAGAGTTATTGGAGAGGGGCTACATCCGTGAGAGTATGAGCCCATGTGCAATAATTGTTCTGTTAGTGCCCAAAAAAGATGGCTCTTGGCGTATGTGTGTTGGTAGCAGGGCAATCAATAGGATTACAGTGAAATACAGGTTTCGAATACCCCGCCTGGATGATATGTTAGACCAGCTGTCCGGATCTAAGGTCTTCTAAAAAATTGACCTTAAAAAATGATACCACCAGATCAGAATAAGGCCTGGAGATGAGTGGAAGACAACGTTTAAGACGCATCATGGGTTGTATAAGTGGATGGTCATGCCTTTTGGACTGTCCAATGTGTCCAATACATTATGAGATTTATGCATCAAGTTTTACGGCCTTTCATTGGGAAATTTGTTGTAGTTTACTTCGATGACATCCTCATTTATAGTCCGACATGAGTGTCACATTTTGATCACCTTCGTGTTGTTTTTGTTAAGTTGAGGACGGAGCGCCTGTTCGTCAATCAAAAAAAGTGTTCTTTATTCACTACTTCTGTTACTTTTCTAGGTTTTGTTGTGTCTACTGATGGTGTTCATGCGGATCAGTCGAAAATAGATGCGGTCTGGGAGTGGCCCAAACCAAATACCTTACACGGTGTCATAAGTTTCCATGGATTAGCGTCCTTCTACCGTCGGTTCATCAGAAACTTCAGCACTCTGATTTCTCCTATCACAGAGTGCCTGAAAGGACGTGATTTCCAGAGGTCTGAGGAGGCGGAGGCCAGTTTTAACCTTGTCAAACAGAAGATGACAGAAGCACCAGTTTTGGCACTTCCTGATTTTGAAAAGGTGTTTGAAGTAAACTGTGATGCATTTAGGGTTGGCATTGGTGGTGTTCTAAGTCAGGAGGGGCGGCCAATAACTTTTTTCAGTGAGAAGCTATTAGGATCAAAGAAGAATTATTCCACCTATGATCTGAAGTTTTATGCCATAGTTAAGTCTTAGAAGCATTGGCGTCACTACCTACTACAAAGAGAGTTCATTCTTGTCACTGATCATGAGGCCCTGAAGTACATCAATGGCCAACACAAGCTGAGTCGACGGCATGCCAAGTGGGTGGCGTACTTGTAGGAGTTCAAGTTTGCGTTGAGGCACCAAGCATGGAGTTTGAAACGCGTCGTAAATGCACTGATCCGTTGTACGTTACTCCTCACCACCATGAGCACTAAAGTTGCAGGATTTGAGGCTTTCTCTGATATGTATGCTGCAGATTCTTCCTTCGGGAGGATAATTCAGGAGGTAACTGATGGTCAACGATATGACTTTATTTTGCATAATGGTTATATGTTTCGTGGATTACAGTTGTGCATTCCAGATTGTTCACTAAGGCAGTAGATTATTCGTGAACTTCATAATGAGGGTCACTTTGGGCGAGATAAGACGTTGGTCTTGATCTCTTCTTCTTAAGGCTGAACAAAAAACCGATCAAACCGACCGAACCGATCTAAACCGAACCAATCGGTTCGGTTTAAATTCGGTTCGGATCGGTTTCGGTTTTAAAAAATTCAAAACCGAAGTGGTCGGTTCAGCTTTCGATTTCTGTGTGATTTTAACCGACCAAACCGAACGAATATATATAATAAATAATATATATTTTATATATAAATAATACAATATGTTTAAAATAATCGGTCGGTTCGGTTTTATTTCGATTTTGGTTTGATTTTAGTCGGTTCAGTTTGGTTACGGTTTGCATAAATTAGAATCGGTTCGGTTTTGTTAATGGTCGGTTCGATTTCGGTTTGAAAATTTTAAAACCGACCTAAGTCGGTTCGGTTCACGGTTTAGGAACCGTTCCGTCGGTTTGGTTTTCAGCCATACTTCTTCTTGTTATTGACCCAAATTGACCAGTGATGTTGCTCATTATGTGGAGCGTTGTTATGTGTGTCAGTGGTCCAAAAGAGTTCTCACTAATACGGGCATATACACACCTTTACATGTACCTGAGGCCCCTTGGTTTGATGTCAGTATGGACTTTGTGTTGGGCTTACCCTGTACCCAACGGGCCTGGGATTCTATTTTGGTTGTGGTTGACAGGTTTTCCAAGATGGCCCATTTTGTAGCTTGCAAAAAATAATGGATGCTTTCCGGATCGCCCATCTTTATTTCAGAGAGATTGCGTTTACATGGTGTTCCCCGATCCATTACTTCAGATCGTGACACCAAGTTCATGTGTCATTTCTGGCGGAGTTTATGGGAGAAATTGGGGACGAACTTGAATTTTAGCAGCGCCTACCACCCCCAGATGGATGGACAGACCGAGGTGGTGAACCGCAGTTTAGGGAACCTTTTGAGGAATTTGGCAAGCACTAAACCGAAACAGTGGGATTTGGCGTTACCTCAGGCAGAATTTGCCTATAACAGGTCGAAGAACAGAACCACAGGAATGAGCCCATTTAAGATTGTCTATGGTCAGAATCCATCCGGGGCGCTTGACTTAGCCTCTATTCAACGTGTGGGTCGTTTGAGTCCCAAGGCAGATGCGATGGCCGAACATCTTCGGGGTATCCATGAGCAGGTGAAGCTGGCCATTCACTAGAGTAATTCCAAGTACAAGGTTCAACTCGACAGTCACCGTCGTCAAATACTTTTTGATGTTGGTGATTTTGTTTGGGCAGTATTAACACGTGATCATTTTCCTATTTGAGAGTATAATAAGCTTATGGAGAGGAAGATTGAACCCTGTGAGATCTTGCAGAAAATCAATGACAATGCCTGCAGACTGCGCCTCCCTAATCATTTGAGGAGTTCTGATGTCTTTAATGTAAAACACTTGAGTTCTTGTTTTGCAGATGTCGATGATGCTATTGTGAACTCGAGGACGAATTCCTTCCAACCCGGGGCTACTAATGCATGAGGATCCGAGTCAGATGATGTTGAGTTGTCAGATAGCACATTATTAGCACTAAGATATCTTGAATTAGCAGATCAGTGCAAGGATGGCAGGAAATCATAATGTTTTTTTCTAATTTGGCAATTTTGGGTGCGTTTTAGTATTTTGGCCATAACTTTGGCTACGAGTATCAGAATCGCACATACGACCCCAATTCGGAAAGCTCATTTTGGCGCGCACGTCGTGGTCAAAGAGCTATACTCGTTGCACATCTTTTCGATGCCAAAATCTACCATTTTCTCTTCCGAATCCACAAATTTAGTAGTTTTTTTTCCCTTTTATAGTAGTTTTCAATTATTGTTTAGGAAGTGATTATGAACCCGATTTGGGCTAGATTTTTGGCAGTTTATTTATTTTATTACGTCATTTGTTTTAGTATGATTATTGGGGTTTTGCTATTTTTGGTAAAATTTTAATAATCACGAGTTTTAGCTATACAGCCCTGCTTGTGGGTTGATTTTAGAGATACATTTGGTTTGAGTAATTTAATTGAACATTAGAGTTATTTTCTCTGTGTTTTTTGGTGAATCTCTTGAACTAGCCTGCAGGATAATCACTATTCTGCCCGGCGTCAGTTGGTATCAGAGCTTCAACATCTTCTTGGGGTGACGATCCTCACCGTGATCGTATCGTTCAGGATGTGATGATTGAGGATTTACAGAGGCAAGTTGCAGAGCTAACCCAGCGTCTAACGGCGCAAGATTTCGGTAATCGTGAGATGAAAGATTTCCATGACAAAAAGCAAAAAAATTGATGTCAAAAGCAAAAAGCAAAAAGCAAAAACAATTCACTATTCTGCCTGGCGACAATATTAGTTTGAACAAAAGAAAAAAAATTGATATCAACTTTAATATAAACATTACTAAGAGTAATATACTATACACGTGTTCATCAGTTGTCGATTTGAGAGGTGAAAAATCTGATACCCAGACAGAAAAAGAGGGATGGAATCGTCACCATCATGTCATTAAGATCAAGTTCACTTTGTGTTCAATCTTCTCCCTTAATTGTCAAGTTGAATTCACCAATTTATCTTGGAATAATTGAGAAACGATGTACCAAAACAAAGTTCAAGGCTATAGTTGGATCCAAGCAAGCATGTTTGTTCTGAGGAAGACAAGATGGGGTAATTTGTATTATACGGTTGTTTTAGATTGCAAAGTCATTCTTTCTATATAAAATTGAATGGTATGGAAGACAAAATAAAAGCAAAATAACATGCCCATTGTAACTTTAATGATATAAATGATACAACTTAAGGTTCCCTTACCAACTAGAAAGAGGATCTACAGAGCACCAACCATGATAGGACTCAAAATTCTATCACTCAAAATTCTAGCAACCCAACTACGTATCAACTATGAAGATTCTCCACATAACTTCACCCGAACAATAAAAATAAAAAAAATTGTACAGAATCAACGAAATCATGGTCCATCCAGATGAGCCTTTAAATGAGCCAAAACCAAATGAAGGAAGATGACATACCTAACACCCAAGGTATCCAAACAAAATTCACAATGGTACATGTTGCATGGTAAGAGTGAAAGTAGGAAAAGGAAAATGCGAAACAGGGTTTTGCCAGGCTACCATCAACAGGTCAAGCTGCAACATGATCTGATCTTCTCTCCATGCACAGCACGTAGATTAGATCACGCTGGCAGCTTTAACTGTTACTGGTGCACGAACTATTACATGAATTCTGAGTTGTTGTATCACCATTTTAATCATGAGCTATTGATGATAAGTTTTGTTTCATAAGAAGGGGCATATATAGAGGGGTGAAGAGAAGGGACAAGGCAATTGGGTATCTTTTATTGTTGTGTTAATAGATTATTTTAAGGTCCGAAAAGCTAAAATGAGATCCGGTAATAAATTAAAAGAATATAAAAGTGGTCCTTCATATTGAATATTGTCACACCAACAACCCACCAATGTTTTACTGCCAGCTTACAAATCCTTAGCTTTTAATAATCAATAGGTGGGAACCTCGTGATGAGAAAGCCCCCCTTAGTATTGGTGTTTTAGATTTTTATTTTTTTTATTTTAACAGAATTTCTTTTTGAATTTTTAGAAAATATAGTGATAATTGGGTTGCCTGATTTTCCATTGTCAAACCTTGTTGCGGTACATATTTTCGGGTATTTAGAATTTAGGTATCACCGACAAATGTAAAACAACTTCACATTGTTAAGACTAAAAGTTGCTTAGTGTGAAATGATACGGTGTTTGCATCTCTAAAAAAAATCATTTAAATCTATGTTCTATAAAAGATCTACCAAATCATGTATAAATCTCTGAATTTGGAGCAAGAAGATCTAGCAAATCAAAGGGATTTCTTAAGATCCAATCTACAGAATGGGATTAGGATGAAAGGAAACGACACTCACAAGAGTGATCTAATGTTGTATTTGATTGATGGAATCTCATTCTATACAATGTAGAAGAAGTAAAGAAACAAACGAAACAAACAAAACAAAAGGAAATAGCTAGGAAAGAAGAGAAAATGAGGTTGCATGTAACACTCCAATTTTTATGTGAGAATCACGAACTCCAAAAATTCCATCAGTTCTCAAGTACAAAGGAATTGGAATGCATCATATACATAGTATTTTTCTTTGCTTAAAAACAATCATTCATAACAAATACTCTCTGCCTCTCCTCTCTCAAATACTCTCTGCTCTCTTAAAAACAATCATTTTTAACAAATACTCTATACTCTCTTAAAAACAATCATTTATAACAATTTTGTTCTTTAAACATGAGTTGCCAATTATTGAATGAAGAACACTCTTCCATCTCATTTCCATTAGTACCAGGTATACCCATAGTGAATAGTTATTAGAACACACATTAACAATAATTAGGTGAGATGTGAAAATTAATCTCTAAAAGATATTATTAAGAAAGTGGTATGTTTTGCTAAGTTGGTTCAATGAAGACACGCCATGTTCTATGAGTTTTGATTCCTTATTTGATAGGTTTCATAGAAGGAATCAGGAAATATGTAGAGTCATCCACATAGCCTAGAATCCCTTGCATAATATACAATAAAAGTTGGAGTTATTGACCTTTATGGGGATATTCTAAAACCATGATTATTTAGCTTTATTGTCCCATTAAGATTTTATTTTGTTCTAAAAGAATATATCTTATATTTTGCTTCTTTGAAATATTAAACCAAATGGAACATGATCTGTCACAATGTTAGGGCAACACTTCTCAATTACATAATAAAATCACAATTAAATGATGTTATTCTCCAATCTATATAGTTCCTTAATTGATGAAATAGAGAAATGATAAGTTCTCTAAAAAATTTTAGAAAACATTGCACTCTATCATACTGTTGTGAGTGGCCATTCATAATAGAAAATGTAATCATCATTAGGGTGATAATGAAGAACATGAGACTCCAAGCCTAACTATCCACAAAGATAACAACTGTTCTCATTAATTTGATGGATTAATCATGATAAGTTTTTGTACTTCAATGATAAGAAACATGTCACGCAATGCCATGTCACCTGCTTTAACATCTTTTCATATATCTTTCGCCACTTATTCTAGAGAAGAAATCGAATTAACACTAGTCTAGGTGCTGTTAAACTGTTATTGTCAATAATACTAACCTAACATTCCAACATTAAGAACAAGAGGAAATTCACTTCATTTTTGTCTGACAGGTTGAAACAACACATTTCATTTTTTTTTTGTATTATTAATTTTTTTTTTTGGTTTAAAGTTGGGGACAAGTTCTATATAAATATATCAAGTTCATGATCGTCACTGATGACGCCCAGCTAGAATAATTATAATCTTGATCAATGCCTAAATTAATCTTTTCTATGTCTTGCACCCTCGTACCTTGGGCTTTTCTCACTGCACATGCTTTCATAACCATACCTTTTTTCTTATAAGGATTTGGTCATCTGAAAGATCTTGACGATGACGAGTGCTTTAAATTAACTATTGAATTTATAATAAAAGACTGGATTTATTGCCAACTCGAATAATGTTAAAAACCAGATAGAACGGAAATATGTATAAGCAAGGTTTAATAATGCTTCCTTCACTAGAAGCAAAGCTAAGGTTTACATTATTAATGAAAACTTTACATGTAAAAAAAAGGGATGGTAATGAAAAGAAGCAACAACTGCTGGCGCAATAGGGGGGACTGGCTGTTGTTGTAGATGCAAAAGCAAACATGATTCCTACCTGTCCATCACATGCAAAGAGAAAAAAAATAAGAAATAAAAATACCAAAGGAGAAGAACAAAACCTTATAGTAAATGCTGTTGGCACATGTAGAACACAGAGAAAGAGAAGGGAATTTTATTACTCACAAAAGGGTGGAGTGGTGGGCATCATTTTGGCGAACTTAACTGATTGAACTGAAAGATGAGAGGAAGGGAAGAGGGGGTTCAAGGCGCCAACTTTTAGAAAGTGCTTTGAGGTGATTCCTAGGTGAACTCTAGGGAAAGTTTTGGAAAGTCTATTTTAGAAAGTTGTGGATTGTGGAGCGTCAGATCTACTTTATGAATAATCAAAGTTGTCTAGACTATGGTTCTCTTTCCTTGTTATGGCGGCTCAGCCAGTGGAAACTAGCGACCAACCTCCGTCGGGGTGGGAGGGAAGATGGAAGTGACCCCTACACCCCCTCGAACCTTTGCGCAAGTGCTAGGGCTTGCCAATATTGATAAAATCGAGGACAAGCTATGGATTCAACCAGTTTTCAGAAAGAAGGAAGCCCTGCATTAACTTTGTCGGATTCGGATGTTTCAAGGGGTGAATCCCATGTTTTGGACCATGTAGTGGTATTGAAAATCTCAAGTATTCGTCTGAATTTAGACGCAATAAGGGATTCAATCCATAGATTTTGGGGCATCTCGGGTGAGTTTATTATGGGTTTTTTTTTTATATCCAAGGCATGTTCTAGTATACTTGCAATCAAAAGTTGAAGTGAGGAAGGTTCTCTCTAATAGAGACCTTGACCTTTTGATTGGAGATCAAACCACCTAGATCCTTTAATTGGAGATCAGCCACCAATAAACTAAAATAAAAACTTGTATTGCTTGCCTAAACTCTATTACATCATATGTATTTATAACTGAAAGCAAAATAATACTTCCTAATTGAATTCAAACCTAATTCTAAAAATAATATTTCCTAATTGAATTCAAACTTAATTCTAATCAAACAATAACTCCTAATTCAAAAATAGAATATTGTTCTAACTAAGACATTCTAATCTTAAGTAAATACTAAATAGGATTGGTATCCTAACATCCCACGCTGCCTGAAACAAGGCTTGTCCTCAAGCCTGGAAATCTGGAAAACGAACACGAAACTGCTCGTAGTCTTCCCAAGTAGCTTCCGCCACAGGACGGCCAGTCCACTTGATAAGCCAGCGTGTAATGGGCTTATTATTGCGTTCAAATAATCCTCGGTCAAGTAGTTTCTCCGGGACCCATGAGGGTTCATTGGCAAGAATAGGTAAAGTTGGGTCCGGAGTAATACCATTACCTAACTTCTTCTTTAAAAGAGAAACATGGAAAACGGGGTGGATATGAGACGCAGCCGAAAGATCAAGTTTGTCAGCCACAAAACCGATCTTTTCAAGGATTCCAAAAGGCCCATGATACTTGGGAGAGAGCTTAGAGTAATTCTAAGATGCAGCAGTAGATTGCCGATATGGTTGCAATCGTAAGAAAACCCAATCATTAACTGCAAAATGGCGCTCAGTGCGCTTACCATCTGCATATATTTTCATACGGTCCTGAGCCTGATGAAGGTTATCCTTGAGAACTTGCAGAGTGCGATCACGGTCCCGTAAAGCAAGGTCAACGGCATGAACCGCGGTGCTACCAGGTATATAGGTTGAGATCTTCGGAAGTGGCCGACTATAAATAGCTTCAAAGGGAGTCATTTTGATTGCACTATGATATGTAGTATTGTACCACCATTCTGCCCAAGGTAACCATTTTGTCCAACGACTAGGAGGATGACTAGCAAAACATCGAAGATAACACTCTAAGGTACGATTGGTAACTTCAGTTTGACTATCAGTTTGGGGATGATAGGCTGAACTACGACATAATTGAGTAGCTTGCATCTCAAAAAAGGCCTCCCAAAAGTTACTTAAGAAAACCGGATCACGATCTCTCACAATAGAACGAGGCATACCATGGAGGCGAGTAATATCCCGCACAAAGACTTCGACAACTGAGGCCGCGGTGTAAGGATGAGCCAAAGAACTGAAGTGCGCATACTTGGAGAGACAATCAACAACGACCAAAATCGTAGAATTGCGATTAGACATTGGTAATCCATCTATAAAATTCATAGAAATATCTAACCAAATATCGTCGGGTATTGGTAAGGGATTAAGTAACCCAGGAGGAGAAAGAGCTTCACTCTTATTCCGTTGGCAGATATCATAATGAGAAATAAACAACTTTACAGCAGCTTTCATACCAGGCCAGTAAAAATTATGCTGAAGACGTTTATATGTGCTGAGAAAATCGGAATGGCCCTCAGTAGGCGAGGAATGGAACTCATGTAAAAGTTTAGAACACCAAGATGAAGATGGAACTACCACAAGTCGACCTTTATAGCGAAGAATACCATGCTCATATGAATAATGTGGTCGAGGAGATGATTGTTGACAACTATCAATAACATAACGCATGGAAGGATCGAGATGACACTCGCGGCTAATTTCATCAACACTGAAAAAGGTCGGGGAAGATAGAGCCAACAAGGAACCTTTGAAAGGCAAACGAGAAAGTGCATCTGCAGCTTGATTGACGGAACCAGAGCAATAAATGATTTCATAGTCATATCCAAGTAATTTAGAGAGCGACTTTTGTTGTTCAAGAGATGAAAGTCGGTCCATAAAATATTTGAGACTACGATGATCTGTATAGATTTTGAAGTGCCGACCCAGGAGGTAAGGCCGCCATTTCTGTACTGCAGCACCAATAGCCAACATTTCCTTATCATAGATGGACATGTTCAAATTGCGTCCAGAAAGACCTTTACTGAAATACGCAAGGGGATGACCTCGTTGCGGAAGTACCGCACCAATGCCGCCATGAGACGCGTCACATTCAATATAAAATTCAGCATTGAAATCAGGAAGAGCCAGTACAGGGGTAGAAGTTAAGGCAGTTTTAAGAGCAGAAAAGGACTTGGAGGAATCATCATTCCAGATAAAAGAATCTTTCATTAATAACTGAGTCAAAGGGGCACTAATCTTACCATAATCGCGAACAAATTTACGGTAGTACCCGGTGAGTCCAGAAAACCTACGAAGATCCGTCAAAGAAGAAGGACACGGCCAGTCGACAACACTCTTAATTTTATCATCGTCAACTGCAACACCAAGACCCGAAATAATATGCCCAAGATACCCAATAGAAGATTGAGCAAAAGAACACTTGGACGCCTTCGCAAAAAGCTTATGAGTGCGCAATAGCCCAAAGACAATAGAAAGATGGTGTAGGTGATCAGAGAGTGAGGCACTATACACCATTATATCATCGAAGAAAAGTAGGACAAAGTTACGCAAGTGAGGATGAAAAATGTCATTCATCAAACTTTGAAAAGTGGCTGGGGCATTGCTCAACCCGAAGGGCATAACCAAAAACTCATAGTGACCATCGTGTGTGCGAAAAGTCGTCTTGGAAATATCCGATTCATGAACCCGAATTTGGTGATAACCTGAGCGTAAATCGAGCTTAGAAAACACCAATGTGCCGTGCAGTTCGTCTAATAATTCATCCACAATCGGAATTGGAAAGCGGTCCTTAATAGTGATTTTATTAAGGGCTCAATAGTCAACACACATGCGCAAAGAACCATCCTTCTTTTTAACCAAGAGAACCGGTGAAGAATAAGGGCTGGTACTGGGTCGAATAAGGCCAGCAGCCTTCAATTCAGAGACAACTTTATCAATTTCGGCCTTTTGAAAGTGAGAATAATGATATGGCCGAACATTTACTGGAGAAACACCTGATAAAATCATAATATGGTGATCATGTTCTCGGGCGGGGGGAAGGGTGTTGGGATGGCCAAAGACATCCGAAAATTCAACAATAAGTGGCTGAACGACAGCGGGAATGGAAGCGCCCAGGTCAACTTCCTTAGTTAATTGTAAAATAATGTCATGACGTTCCCGTCGTAAAGAACGATGGACCGGGGTACTATCCATGAACATGACCATACGATAATTGTCGCCAATTAATGTATAAGTACGATTTGCCACCGAGAATGTCATAATCAGCTTTGAAAAGTCCCAAGTAATAACACCCAAAGAGCGAAGCCATTCAGCACCTAGAACCACATCACATCCAGTGATACCCAGAAGGAAGAAGTGGTTGTGGAACTCATAATCCTGTAATTTAAGAGAAACATCCCGACAAGAGCCTTGACTATGCAAATGGCCACCATCTGCAATCATGACACGTAAAACACCATATTTGTGGATTGGAAACCCACATTGTTTGGCAAAAGACAGGTGCAAAAAATTATGAGTTGAACCAAAGTCAACTAGGACAGTGACAGTCTTGTGTTTTAATTGTCCAGTGATACGCATGGTTTCAGGTTGTGGGGACCCGAGAAGAGCATGAAGAGAAATCTAAAGAGGAGGTTCGGATAAAGTATGATCCGGAACAGGAGGCTCAACATCAGAAACGTCTTCTTCTTCCTCATTACCCTCGAGGAGCAAAACGGGGGGCTGAGGACAATGATGGCCAGGCTTATATACTTCATCGCAATTAAAGCAAAGTCCTTTGGCACGACGGTCTTGTTGTTTAGCCCATGAAAATTGTTTAACACCTGGTGGTATACTAGTAACAGGCTTTGAAGAATTTGCAGCAGTCACAGGGTTAGCAAATTTTCGGACAGGCCCTTTTGATCGAGTAGCATTAATGGCATCTTCTTGACATAAAGCCAACTCAAAAGCATGTGTAATACTGGTAGGGTGTAGCATCCTAACTCCTGCTTGAATATCAACACGCAAACCCGATAGAAAAATGCTAATCTGATGAGATTCAGACAAACCGGGCACCAAATTAGATAGCTTCTCGAACTCGGTAATAAATGAGCTAACTGTGCCTCGTTGTACTAACTTGGAAAGAGAACTACACGGATTGATATGTTTGCGAGAACCAAAGCGAGAGCAAAGAGCTTCTCAAAAACTGTTGCCAAGTTAATGCGCCCAGTGATTGGCGAATCCATCGATACCAAGAGTTGGCATCACCTTGAAGGTGAAGAGCGGCAATGGGAAGCATCTGTTTGCTGGAAAGGCCGTTGAGTTCCTGGTACTGCTCGACCTGAAATAACCAACCATACGGATCAGTTCCGTCGAAACGGGGTAAATCAATACGGAGGCCTTTTCCAGAAATAGGAATAATTGGCCGTTGTTGATCCGGTTGAATGTATGGTGCCGGACGATATGGCTGGAGATTCCTTAACGCCTCTAGAATAGTGGCATTAGTGGTCTCAAGTGTGTGGAGATGGGATGAAATCCCAGTAACTTGAGCAGTAAGCTCATTGACTTGCTCTTGTAATTTAGCAACAGTCATTGTGCGCTGAAATTGGATGGTGGTTTTTTTTGTTTTTTTTTGTGGCTTGAATATCCCTAAAAAAAAAATTTAAGGGACGGACTGGGGAGAAGATGCGCTGAAATTGGGTTGTATGGCGATGAAGATGCGCTGAACCTGGATGCACTAAAATTGGATGAAGACGCGTTGAAGATGCGATGAAATTGGATGAAGCTCTGAAGCGAAGCTCTGGCGATGAGGAAGCTCTGGATCGAATCTCTGAATTGAAGCTCTGGCGATGAAATTGGATGAAATTGGACGATGCTCTGGCGACGAGGAAGCTCTGAAATTGGATGATGCTCTGAAACGATTGGGTTGCTGAATTGATGAAGGTGATGGCGGTTGCGAGGAAGGGTGGTTGTTGTTGCGAGGTTTGTTGTGAGATTTCGATGAACAGGAGGAAGATGATTGTGTAATGTTGTTGTGAGATTTCGAGTTGTTGTGGTGAGATTTCGATGAACAAGAGGAAGATGTCGAGTTGTTGTGGTGAGATGGATTGAAGCGATGATCGTGTTGAAGATGGTTGCTGATGATGGTGTTGAAGATAGTTGCTGATGATGGTTGCTGACGATGGTGTTGAAGAACAGGTAGGTTTTTTTTTTTGGATTAAGAACGAAGTAACAAGAAAGAAAAAAATATTGGCTTAGAATCGATGATGCTCTGATACCAGATAATAGAGACCTTAACCTTTTGATTGGAGATCAAACCACCTAGATCCTTTGATTGGGGATCAGCCACCAATAAACTAAAATAAAAAACTTGTATTGCTTGCCTAAACTCTATTACATCATATGTATTTATAACTGAAAGCAAAATAATACTTCCTAATTGAATTCAAACCTAATTCTAATCAAACAATAACTCCCAATTCAAAAATAGAATATTGTTCTAACTAAGACATTCTAATCTTAAGTAAATACTAAATAGGATTGGTATCCTAACACTCTCCAAGGATTCTTTCACTATTAGGGGTGTAAGATTCCAGATTTTTTGTTGCCATCTGGGGTTTAGTCTTCGTGCTGATCTGGAATTGGCTCCAATATGGGTAGAACTCCATAATCTCCCGTTTGCCTTTTTCCTAACGGATATCATGAAGGCCATTGGAAATTTCCTATGGATTGACGATGGTACTCGTTATTTTTCACGTCCAAAGGTTGCACGTATGTGCATCAAGATGGAAGTCTCTAAGCCTTTACCGGCTTGAAATTCCTAAATATGGCGGATATTGGCAAAAACTCGAGTATCCAGGCTTCAAATGTGTGCACTAATCGGTCATGAAAAAGAGCATTGTAGGAAGCTTATGGGTGAAGAGAAGGAAAATCGGAATAAAGAGAGAGAGAATGGTAAGGAAGAAAAGAATACGAGTAAGGCAAAGCAAGTGCCAATCGTGGTTAAGCAATTATATGTGTCGGTTAACAAAAAATCTAAACAAGCCAAGGAGGACATTGGCACAAGTGGGGCTAAAGACAGTCAAGGAATTGAGATTCCTAGCAGCCAAGAAGGAGAAGGAAAGCAGAAACCTGTGAGTAGAGAATCTGAGCAAGTTTATTTGGCAAACAAATATGCGACATTAGTAGACGCACCTAGGGAGAATGAAGCGGCAGAAGATGAAGGTATTTCAGTACGAAATCAGGAAGAAAATCCTGGGAATTTCAAATATAAACGGGAACATGGCTCTAGGCTAGGCGGGGATGGAAAACAGCATGAAGAGAACACACAAAAGGACTATTGCAGGTTGGATACACAGTTAGTGAAACAGATAGAGTTCTACGACAAAGTGGAAGTGCTGAACATGTAACAGAACTTGGGTACTCTGTTTCAGGTTCTGCGAACTCTATTTCAGGGACTGTGAACTCTGTTTCAGAGCCCATTTCAGCCCTTATTTGGATCGTTCCATTCGTAGGGGAGAGCAGCACAGAAGATCAGATTTTTGGGAAGGAAACAACGGAGGTAAGCACAAAAAATACAGAATTAGTGCAACCTGTTGGAGAGGAGAATTAGAGTGCAGCAATGAAGGATTTGCAGTCTACTTGTAACACCCTTGATAGGAAGGCTCCTACTGAACATTGAACCTGATGGTATCGTCTCGCCTTGCAATAAAACAAATGGTATCGAGTTTGCTAGCAATGAAGCTGATGTAGTTGAAGAAATTGCTAGGGAGGTACATGTGAGAAATGAAGCGGTAGCAACTATGGTGATGTTAGAGGGCGCAAGAACGGCCAAAAAAGTTTTGTTTCCCAAAGAGAATAAACAGGGGAAAGAAGAAGTGACTCTTGTTGATAAGGATCAATCCGTAAAAGAGTCTCTCTCGGATAATGACTTTGGTGCTAATACAAATGTTGGCATTGAAATTGGATATCAATCGGATGAGGTGAAACAAAAAAGAAAAAAAAGAGCTCTAGAACCGATCCGCCTATGGGGGAGCACAGAGTGATGAGGAACATGCCAACCCCTACTAGTAGTAATGATAGATAACATTATGTATTGGAATGCACGGAGAGTGGGTAGTCGGGCAACCCATTGCAGGATAAAGAAACTCGTGCAGGAAAATAATGTCAAATTATTAGCTATTGTCGAGCCAATGATAGATGCTGCTAGACACATGGAGGTTGGTGGTAAGATTTTATTACCTTTATTTGTTTCTAGTGAAGATGTTGGCAATAAGATTTGGTTATTTTGGGATTCGAATTTAAACATTGAGGTGTTGAAAAGCACATATCATATTATGCACTGTAAGGTGACGATTTGTTGCACAAACAGAGTCTTCTATATTTCCTTTGTATATACTAAATGTGTATTGCAGGAAAGAAGGAGATTATGGGAAGAGATGAAAATATTGCTATGGAAATCTTTGATCCCTAGATCATTAGAGGGGATTACAATGTTATTGCATATGGAGAAGAAAAATTCGGTGAATGCCCCCTCTCCAAATGGCCATATCAGAATTTTTAGATTGTATATCCACTTGCAGGCTTACAGATCTTGGATTTATTGGTCCGAAATTTACTTGGGGCAACAATCAACAAGGCGACAATAGAACATGGGCGAGATTGGATAAAGTTTTGGTGAAATCTGAATGGGTAGCGGACATGTAACATACCCAGGACGAACATCTGCTTAGAACATGCTCGGATCACGCGCCTCACCTGATATCTTTGCCAATTTCTCTGAGGGCAGGTATGTTTCCTTTTAGATTCAAAGAATGTGGTCCACTCATCATGATTTTATGAACTTTTTTGAAAAGAAATGGAATGTAGAATATGAAGGAATTGGAGCAATGCATAAAATGGCTTTTAAACTAAAGCATATGAGGTGTGCTTTACAAATATGGAACAAGGAGACATTTGGCAACATTTTCAGGCAGATTCAGAGTCTGGAAGATGAAATTAAACAACTAGAATTCGGATTAATATAAGGATGGGATATAAATGATAGTGTGAATTTAAATAGACGTCAGGCAAAACTTAAATTGGCAATGGCGCGATAAGATATTTATTGGAAACAAAAGTAAAGAGAAAAAGAGTTCAAAGAAGGGGACGTCTACACTAAATTTTTCTTTGCTTTTGTCAAAGCTAAACAAAATAAAGAGCTATATCAAAGATAAGCAATATGGAAAGAAATGTGATTACAGAGCAAAAAACCCATTATACAAAAGGCGAACCGTTTCTTTCAGCACTTGTTGACATCTGAAGGTTATTTGGAGGATCAGGAGCTTTCGGAATGTATACCACGTATGATACAGTCAGAGGACTGTGATGGAATTATGCAGCAACCAATCTTAGAGGAGGTCAGAAATGACATTTTCAGCATCCCTCGGGATAGTGCTCCGGGTCCATATGGTTTCACATCGGGGTTTTTTCAGTCTTGTTGTCAGATCATTGGAGAGGACATGTGGCAAGCAACAAAGGAATTTTTTGAAAGCCATTCTTTGCCAGGTGCTTTCAATGCTAATTTTTTAGCATTCATTCCAAAAACTGATGAACCTGCATTTTTCTATGAATTCATGCCTATTAGCTTATGCAATGTGGTGTATAAGATCTTTAACAAAATTCTATGTGAAAGATTGGTGGGGATCATCCTCCCAAAAATTATCTATTTGGAGTAGAGGGCCTTTATAAAAGGAAGACCAATTACTAAAATTACAGGACTGACTCAAGAATTAATTAGGGAGATTGGGAAAAAGGTCATTGGCAACAATCTTATTTTCAAATTGGATATGGAAAAGGCATATGACATAATTGAATGGGGCTATTTTCTGGCAGTGCTTCATAGATTTGGTTTGATAATAAAATTTGCCACCTTATTTCCAATTGTATTACTCGATGTGGGTTTTCGGTTTTGTTGCAAGGAAGATATGATGGTCAGTTTCGCTCATCAAGGGGTCTTCAACATGGAGATCCTCTTTCTTCTATTCTCTTCATGATTGCTGCAGAAGTTTTAAGTAGGGGGCTCAAGCGAGCCTTTCGCATGGGTAAAATTGGTTTTTATCACACTCCTAAGGCTTGTACGCCGATTACACATTTATTATATGTTGATGATTCTTTGGTGTTTTTGAATGGTAGGAAAGAATTTGTGGAGTGTATAAATTTCCTAAAGAGGTATGTCTGGCTTCAGGGGAGAAAATTAACATTGGCAAAAGCTATTTTATGATGGATGAGAAAGTACGGGCGGAAAGAATGGTGATTATTAAACAATTGACTGGTTTCCGTGACAAGCCTTCACCTTTTACTTACCTTGGGGTGCCTATCTATCAAGGTAAATGTAAAATTGTTTACTTTGAACCTTTGGTGACCAAGATACAACAACGAATTCAGGGTTGGAAGGCGAGATTGCTATCCCCGGGGGGGAAGACTGATTCTCATTAGACACGTGCTGTCATCGATGCCTGTATATACCATAGCAGCGACGAGTGTGCCTGTAAAAGTCTTGAGCAATAATTAGAAATTGATCTGGGATTTTTTCTGGGGAGACCATGAAGGTAGACATAAGCGTAAATAGGTGGCATAGGGAAAACTCATTTTTTCGATTGAAGAATGTGGTTTGAATGTGCGCAGTTTAGATTGTGTAGTTAAAGCTTTTCGCATAAAGGCTTTGTGGAATTTGGTGAATACAAACTCCTTATGGGCTATTTTTATGAAAAGAAAATATTTAAAAGCTCGGATTCCAATTAATCTCCAGGAGGCAAAAATAGGTGCCTCCCCGTCCCTGAAAGAGTAAAGGGAATTTAAGAATTTTATGGTGGACCATTCCAAATGGAAAATCAATAAAGGATACGTCAATTTTTTTCATGAACACTGGGTTGAGAGTGAGCTATTTCATCGTATTGACCGGGCAAAAACAGAAATTAGGTGGCCTTCGTTAAGGCAAATGCATAGAGAAAACTTCAGGTCTCTCGGGCCTATTGCAGAGAAAAGCTCAAGACTTATACAATAGAAGATTGCGAGGAGAATATGGTGAAAAAGACGTCAAAATTTGGATCCCAAATTATGATGGGAAATTTTCTATAAGCTCGGAATGTGAAATTCTGCAGTGTAGGGGACAATAGAACCGGTTCTGGAAATGGATTTGACACCCTTTACTTCTCACAAAAATTTCTATTTTCATTTGAAAAATTATTAAGAGAGCTTTGCCTGTAGATGGAGAGATAAGAAGAATTGACTTTCAATTAGCCTTGAAATTTAGTTGTCTTAAATTCGGGGATGAGACGACCAATTATTTATTCTTGGAAGGCGAACTGGCTAAAAGGGTGTGGGATCACTTTGAGTTGATTTTTGACATTCATGGCCATAGAACAGTGGAAGTTTACACTATGCTAAACGTTTGGTTTAGATATCCAAACCCGTTGACACATTTAGGTTTTCTTATACACCTCACCCATTTATTTATTATATGGAAAATTTGGATCCAAAGAAATAAAAAAATTTATGAAGGCAAGGAGTTTTATGAAAACTATGTCATAATTAAAGTTTATTATTGGATTAGACGTGTCTCTAAATATTTTGTTCCCAAGAAAAATGAAGGAAATGTTTTGTTGATGCGTAGATTGGGTATATAGGCTAAGATGGTTAGTGTATCTGTCCATACCCCTCATGCTAGGAAGAGCGCAGTGGTGTATTAAAAATTACCTCCTAACAATTATGTTGCTCTGAATGTTGACTCTTCTTGTATTGAGAAAAAAAATCATGGGTGGTGCAATTTTAAGGAATGATAGGGGTGACTGCTTATGTGCAAAACAATTTAATTTTGGTGTCGGTTCGAGCAACAAAGCGGAGGTGATGGCTTTGTTTGAAGGTTTGTGACTTGGAGTGTATTTGGGGTGTCATAAAGTTGTTATTCAGACGGATTCAAACCTGGTTTACAATTGGTTTTATAAGCGATTCAAGATTTATTGGTTTTTGGAAAACGAATGGCGAGAGATTGAAAACATGGCGAGTAGGATGGATGTGTTTTGTATCCATGTTTTTCGTGAGACAAATGCGGTGGCGGATTGGTTGGCCAGGCAGGTGCAACGAGATGGACTAACAATAATCTTTTATGTTGGTGGCTTGCCTAACAAAGTATATTGGCTTAGTTAAGACTGGATAAATCGCATACTGCACACATAAGAGGAGGTAAGACGAAGCTTGCTCGGAGATGAATTCGTATTTTTTTATGAATATGCTTTGATGATTTTCTGCTTGAGGTGAGGATTTTCTTTTGGTGGGAACATATACAAATGCGCTGGAACGGTTCTTATTGTTAGAATATGCATGTTGATGCAATCCTTTTCGCTCCCTGCTCCGATCTGGTTCCTGCTGACCTGTTGACTTACACAAGTAGCACACGTGAACCACAGACCACCGTGGGGTGACCGATGGCACTTCGATACTAAAGTCAAACAGGGATCAAAGGAAGTTGTAATGCTGTAACAGGGAATTTGTTGCATACATTATCTTACCAACCTCATGTTTTATTTATAGTGCAAGGAGTCCTAGTTTAACCAAGCCATCGTAGGCATAGATTAGGGAAGAGATCTTCGTGGAGATCCTTCTCTAATTAGGAGTCGTGATGTAGAGGGAAGTTCCCTGTTAGCTCTGCGCTCCAAGATGCGCGAAAGATAGTTTCCAATCCAAGAGCATTCTGTAAAAGAGAGTTTCCCTGTGTGGAAGATACTCTGGTGTTTACTTCCTATTTGGGAGCAAAGAGCAGTTGTAGTTGCCCGTCCTAAGCAGATCCTCGAGATACTTGCCTAAGAAGGGCTTACGGGTATTGAGGACCGCTGTGAGACGTGTGGGCCTAGCGTGTTGTGTGAGTCCGGGTTCGCCTGGCGGACTTGATTGAGCAGACTTAAAACAACTTGGGCATGTTTAGTGTTGGGCCGATGCCTGAGATCGTAGTTCCTCAAGATCATCATGACACGTGTTCAACTCAGGAGTGTGACCATTTTTATGTATCAGCAACTACTCCTCCCGAGTTAGTGGGTCTTCACATCGGTTTGCTAAGTCATGTCATGAAGGGATGCGTCGCTCATGATGATTGAGCCTGAATCGTTGCTTGAGCCGCATGCCCCATTAATTAGGCATGCGTTGGTTCGGCGAAAAAAGGCGGGTATCTATCCTCTATATAGGTCATCCGCAGTGTTGAGTCTGACCATTATGTTTTACTTGCTTTTGAGGATATTGTTCTAAAAGGTTCGTTTGTCTTCCTCATGGCTTGAGAAAACCTTCTTGATGATGTTGTTCTGGCTAAGGGCCTAGAGTTTTTTGAAGACAGGTTACTGTCCGAGCCTGGTCTTGCTAAAATCTGTACAACGTTTGAAGTTCCTGAAGACTTGTCGTTGTACCTTTTAATGTGCGATCAGACGCCAATGTCGCCTCCAGACGATTTTATATGTTTACATCGAGGGATGCTTCAAACTGAGGTGCGTTTCTAGGTTCTGGACGTGATTTGGGAGTTTTTGGATCTCTTAGGGATTCGTCCGGCTCAGTTGGGACCCAATAGGTACAGGATCATCCTCATTATTATGCTTGGTGATTCAATTGCTGACCGCTCCTCGACTGCAGAACAAAGTTGTTTGCAAGATGAAGTCACCAAATTGCTTCGTTAACCTGCCTAATGACTTCAAGTTCTGGTAAAAGTACTGTTTTCTAGCCCCTGCAGACTCGAAATATTTTCGATGCAAGGGTCTTCCGCTTGAGCGACAGTTCAGGCCGTTTCATAAGTTCAACTCCTTCCTTGTGACTTTGATATGCTTGATAGCGGGTCGAGTAATCATTGCTTGTATTCTCTTGCAGGAAGGTTTCCCACTACTTCCCTTACATTAGAGGAGCAAGTCACCATGCAGACATTCTGTGTCATGCCAAAAAGAGAGGCGGTTGATATCATAAAAGTTTCCAATTTCGTCTATAGTGGGCTGTGGGTCAATTGGCACGTCGCCCCCACTTTGTATCGAGAGTCGCATTTAAACTTGAAGATGGGGCCCCTTTTATTAAGAGGAAGGCTGCTAGGGCCAAGACTCTCATTCTGTCTGATGCGGAGGATCCGTCTGAGACGTTTGCTTCCTTTGTAAGGAAGAAGCCTCGCGTTAGAACTGGGTCATTTTTGGCATGATCCGCTCTGGTGAAAGAGGAGTGTGAGTCCTCTAGGCCTGTCGAGGCAGAAACTAATATTCCCGACTTGGAGAAAGATTATCTGCGGTTGGTGGAAGTTGCCGACGGGTCAAACCTTAGTGATGCGCAGAGGCTTTGAATGAACGTATGGTGCAGGTTGCAATGGCGGCTTCTACTGGTGCTGATTCGCGTGGGGCCGTTCTGATAGAGGGCTCTTTTGAAAATTCGCCAAAGGTGGTGGAATCTAATCACCCTACTGTTGATTCGCCTGAAAGTGGTCGTGGTACTGGTCGTGTCTCCTGTAGTCTGCATTGTTCACCGGCTCATTCTAGGCCATAGCTAGAACTGTTGGAAGGTCTTTTGGATACTTCGCTCCCTCCTCTGCCTTCAGATCATGTTGAGTCGTCTCGCAATAAAGGGTCGGCCATTATTGACAAGAGAAAAGCCATAGATGAGAGTCTAAGGATGGTGGCGACAGTAAAGGGTGGTGCTGGCATGGTTCCTGATTAGGGGAAGCTTCATCATGATGCATGGATAAGCATGTTCTCACCAGACTTGGTGAAAATTAGCTCACATGTCTTGCATCAAAAGGTGGATGTTGAGTATGCTTCGAGGAACCATATAAGCAGCCGTCACGGCTGGCTGATGGACCACACTCCAAAACCCAAGGAGGATATGCTGGAAGAGCGTGTGGACAAGGGTTTGAAGTATCTCATGCTGGGTATGTCTCATATGAGCCACGCGGTCGTTGCTGGGATGAAAGTAGAGGCGGCTCGCGAGAGAGTATATACTTTGGAATGTGTGTTCTCGCACGTGTAGACATTGTATTCTGATGCGTTCCATGAAATTGAGTGGCTTAAGAAGCAAGCCAAAGAGATGTGGTTGGATCAATCGACCGTGGCCGCTGAGGCTCAGAGGGCTCGTTTAGAGGACCTTGAGCATAATCTGACTGAGGCGGTGTCCGAGAGATAGGGACTCAAGCAGGAGTTGAGCCGGCTCCTCCTGGAGGTCAAGGTTGCACAGGAAGCTGCGGCTAAGGCGTATTTTTAGTTGCAGTCTTTCACTGAAGAGTGTGTTTCGAAGGAAGCTGACTGGGCTGCTGAGAAGCAACAGTTTGAATCCGATGTGGAGTTCTATGCTCAAGAGGCAAGAAAGGTTGAGGACCAACTCGAACTGGGATGGCAAGAACTCGGCGCTGTGAAGAGCAGTCTGGCCACAGAGCAGTCTCAAGTCGATGCACTGACTGGCAAGTTGGAGCAACTGGAGCGTGAACTTATTGATGCAAAGGTGCGAAAGGAAGAGTTTTTCCTTGAATAAGGCAAATGTGAGTTTCGCTGGGTTGTTCATGGTTGACTGAAGCTGTTGGCTATGATGAAGGAGGAGCATCCGGAGTGGGATCTTGGCCGTTATAAGAAGATGTTGTATGCAGACTTGTCTGTTACCTCTGAGTCGTCGGGCGAGGAGGGCGGTTTGATCCCTAGCATCCAGGTCAAAGCGCGTATGGATGAAACTTCTGCCCCTGGTTCCACTAGGATTAGCTCTTTCGTTTCTGTACCTTTGCCTGATTAGGAGTATTTTTGTGTGCTTGTACTCTTTTTTTTTTTTACCATTAATGAAAACAGTTTTCTTCGTTTCATACTTGATGTCTCTATTGCATGTTTTTGGTTTTGCCTTGTCGTCTTACTTTGGCATAGGTTGGTTGAATCACTAGGACGTTGTCCGGTCTGTTTACGGTAAAGAATCTAATCGTTTTGTATTGTGAATGACTCTGGGTCATTGCTGCGAAGTTATGTTCGATAGTGGGCATATTGCGAACAATTTAACTGGAGGTTGAGTCATCCGAATTGTGTTCTATCCCTTAGGAAAGCTTCTTGAAGTTTACCTTGTTTGCCTGACTAGTTGGTTGTAGTTGTTGCCATGGGCAAGCTGTGGTAGCCGAATGTACGCATCAAAGCGCTTATGTCGAGTCAGGCGCCGTAAGCTCGGGTCGGTATTCCAATTAGCTTTTATCTAGGCATCGACTATACAATCTTTGTGCCGGCATGAATGTTCTTTTCTAATGTTAGAATGTCAACTTGTTTGAGTGTGAAAGCGCTAACTCGGCTAAATTCATGTTCTGACGACCAAGCTGAATGGCAGTGGCCACGTGGCAAGCCGTTGGGATCAGTGTGGGACTGACTAGGCTCCCACCTTCCGAATCGTGTATGACCAAGCAAAGTGGGCTACGAATTTGGGAAGTAAAAGTTTGGTGACCAGGTTGAAGAGCAGTAGTCCAGTGGAAAGCCACCGGAATAAGTTCAGGACTGATTAGGCTCCCACCTTTCAAACCGTCGACACCCTCCCTGCGCGGTGGGGGCTACATTTTCCAGAGGGATTTGGCGACCAGGCTGAAAAGCGGTGGTCCCGTCGCAAGCCATCGAAATTAGTTCAGAATTGACTAGGCTCCCACCATCCAAATTATCTATACCTGAGTGCACCAAGCTAAAAATTTGGGAAGGTTTGGTGGCCACGCTGAAGAGCAGCAGTCTAGTGGTAAACCGTCGAAATCAGGTCGTGGCTGACTGGTTCCCACCTTCTAGACTATCTACACCCTCGCAGTGCGGGCTATAATTCCAGGTTTGGTGATTTGGCGGCCACGCTAAAAAATTGTGGTCCCGTGGCGAGCCATTGACCATAAGGGGGCATTGATCCCTGGCGAGTCGTTGTTACCAGGTGTGATAGCGTTGATTAGACTCCCACTTCCTAAACCGTCGATGCCCACACTGAGCGGATTAAGTGTTGGGATGAACCAGAAGTTGTCGTCATCAGCTTCGGCTAACTAAGCTTGCATGGTTTGAAAAGAAGTTCCGCCTGTTAGGTGGCGTGTGAATTTAGTGGTAGCATAGTGTGGACGCAGTTACCTTGAATCAGCAGGTGATCTGTAGTTACAATTCGTATGTCAGGATCGGCTAGGATCTCTTGATGCTCGTGCCAAACATGTGACAGAATGTTGTTTGAATAATGGGCCGAGCCCATGGGTCCGAAGATGATGGGCTAGGGTTTCCTACGTTGTGCTTTGCGTGTGCGACGTAGATCGTGTATGACGTAGGTTGCGTGACGGTTAAGTATCTGCTACTCCCCCTCAATTGATGGGGTTGCGTGCAGCGCCATTAATTGATTGACGTGGTCTGTGTAGTATCCTTGGGAACCATCCTCTTCAATTTTCCCATACGGCATTCAATGCTGGAATGACCGCTTGGTGAACCACTATGTCTGTATAATGGTGTTTTCCATTCGTTGTAAGCACCATCTTTTGATGAGTTTATTTCCTGTAATGTTCTTGTTTGGAGAAGATGCTATGGGTTTTCCAAAGGCACGAGTTGGATCTCCATCACTAGTGTTTCCAAAAGTTCTGTCGTTTAAGTCGACCAGGTGTGATGATAGTTGCTGGTATGCGTGGTCACCTGTTGTGGGGGGGGGGCACGTAGTTAATCCACTGATGTCTCGTAATTTCTTCTCATGTCACAGAGAAGTAATACAAATTTCCTACCAAAGGAGATACCTTGGTGTTACACCGTACCACTTGTGTCTTCATGTGCTCGGATCCCGTTGCTAACTGATGGCCAATCGATGTGTTGGTTGATGTGCGTTGACTCCGGGTGTGGTAGCTCTCAGTCACACCTGCCATCGCATATGTGAAAAGTGGTCTCTCTTGACGATGTTGTGAGATCATGACTACGTCGCTACTTGTGGCCATCCTCATATGCCTTCTTCTAAGCCATTTGAGGAGGATGGATAGATGATGGGATGTTTCTTAAGGAAATCAGCAGCTAGTCATGAGGTCTACAACGCCATTGTATGAGCACTTACATGGAGTGATTTGACAGAGCAACTTGATTGCTCATTCCTTTCAATCCCATCTTACACTTCGTTGTTGTCTACGGAAGGGGTCGAACAACTTTTATATTTGCTATCACTGGCAAATTACTCGCATCGGAGGGTTTGCAAGATTTTTTCGGACGCTGTACGTAACAGAATTGTATAAGCGAGTCTTTTACTTCAGTTCACACTGTATTCAGATGCTCAGTCTTTTGTATCTGCATCAGGGCGTTCGTAATATGTAGTCTTTTGTATCTGCCTCAAGGTGTTTGCTATTACTTCTTTCCAATAATCAATAGAGTTTTTTTTTTGTAATTTTTCCTATATTTCTTAAATGATTGCGAATCACATAAGCTTTTAAGAACTAAAACTGAATATTGACTATCGAAAGGGAAACAAACAACTTAAAGCAAACTAACTGTTGATGGAGAGAAACTAACCCTGACCTTGAAGTGAATTCAGGTTGCTCTTCGCGGATAATTTTAGCGGACTGTCGAGACGTTACATAGGTCACTGAAGAGTAAACCTTGTAGAGGGGCGAATATCCAAGCCGACGGAATGTCAGGGGGATGTGTTCCCGCTTGCCATTGCTTTTACTTCTCGCTAGATGGGAGAGATGATTGTTCTTGTACCGCTCAGAAAGGGTGTTTCTCCCGTC
The DNA here is from genome assembly GCA_963556465.1 of Berberis vulgaris. Lineage (NCBI taxonomy): Eukaryota > Viridiplantae > Streptophyta > Magnoliopsida > Ranunculales > Berberidaceae > Berberis > Berberis vulgaris. The sequence continues at coordinate 51,881,759 of OY747131.1, read as the reverse complement.
CTTTGGTCTTGCACTGGGTCAGGCTGCTCTGCATGACGTGGCTGAATCTGAGAGTACTCCATCTGTTTTAATGCGGCGTGGTGGCAGCCTCGTGTGGTAGGTTGGTCTTCACGTATGGTTCCTTCGAAGTGGTTAGTAGTATACTTAACACACTAGTGAAGGGTGGAGACCACTGCTTCCATCTAGTGGAGCCATGGTCTTTTCCAGGATTAGATTGTAGGATGATGGTGCGTCGCTACCACCATGAAGTCTATAAATATGACCTCCCTGAGTTGCGGTTCACCTGCTACCATAGCTAATCTTATCTTTCCAATGGAAAAGCATTTATCCCTGTTGAATCCAATCAGCGGGTGTTCTAAAGATGTCAGGCTTTCCTAATTGAGGTCCATGCTGCGGAACGCATATTGTAGAACAGAACATTAAGTAAACTTTCTGTGTCAACCAGAGCTCTTTTTACATTCCATCTTGCTATGGATACCAAGATGACTAAGGCGTTGTTAGGTGGCGCTCGGACTCCTTCGAGGTCCTTGTTCGTAATGGCCAAGGTGGGAATAGGGCTTTGGACCCTTGAGTGGCAGATGTGCATGTTCTCGTCTGTTGACTGTGTCCTCATATCTAGTAGTGTCCACTTGCGGGACCTGTGTGACTGGTCTTCATTTGGTCTGACTCCATGAAGGACGTATATTATCCCTCGAGTCTCCTTTTCTATTTCTTTAACTGACTCCCCCTGTCCTTTGTCTGCTCCGATGGCTTTTTGGACTGCAGGAGCTCTTTCAATTTGTCTTTGTGGATCCAGTACTCAACCTCATACCCTCAGACTCTTACATTCATTGGTGTTGTGGCCAATTTCTTTGTGGTACGCGCAGTACTTGCCTATGTCGCGCTTAGCGAGGTCCTCGCGTATCTTTGGGGGCCACTTCAGTTCCTCCCAGTTTTTCATTGATTTGAGTACATTCGACAGGATAGCATGTAGGGGAGTCACTGCTCTGGATCCAACGTAGTTGGACAATTTCTCCAGCCTGAACCGACTGGGGTCTGGCATGTTGTCATCGTGTTTTCTCTTGTTTTGTTCCTCATCCGAGGATCTGTTTCCTTCCTTGTCTTTGGGCGCGGAAGGCCTCATGTCTCCTTCAGTTTCCTTTTTTGAGTCCTCGACTCTTCCAGGGTTATGTGGCTCTAGACACTCTTGAGCAGCTTCGCCATGTCCAGAGGGGGCTCAGGGTGAGATCTTAGTAAAACATTCCCTTTTTTAGGCCCGCAGTGAAGGTTGTCACAGTTTTATCATCGTTGCACTCGTCTATGAGGGTCAGCTCATTGTTGAAGTGTGTGATGTACACTCGGAGTGTCTCGCCGGACCTCTGCCTCAGGGAGAGTATGTAGTGCGAGCATTTTTGGAAGCGTTGGCTTCCGACAAAACGGGCCAGGAATTCCTTCGCCAACGTTTTGAAGGAGCCGATGGACTTTGGCGGAAGGCTGTGGAACCACGTCAATGCAGATCTTTTCAGACTAGTAGGAAAGATCATGCACTTTACGGATTCAGATCCCTTTTTAAGGGCCATTACGTGCTAGTAGTGGCGCAGGTGGTCGAAGGGATCGGTGGTTCCGACGTAGGAGTCGAGTTTCGGAGGAGTGAACTTCCTCGGTAGGGCCTCGTTCATTATTTGGTCCACAAATGGCAGGACGAAGAGGCGATACAATACGTTCAGGTCATGCGCCCCTCTGTGGAAGGGGTTCCCAGGGCCGAGCCTTTCTGCCCTGGCATTGAACTCAATATTAGCCGCGCAACCTCCTTTAGCCCAATAAGAACTGGCGGGTGCTCGACTTTCCTGTGCTTGCTCCCAATCGTCTGCCGGAGGCGGAGGTTAGTGATGCTCCTGGTCTCCATTGGCGGGTGGTGGATTTTGTCGCGTGAGAGCCTCTACCACTTTGGTGATCCGCTGTATTTGGGATGCAAGCTTATCGATTCTGGGATCTGTCGCTGCTGCCATTGGTACAGGAGCGTGTGCAAGATAGGAGCTACTGAAATAGGCGGTATAGGGACGGCCGGAACGTTCGACGTGTCCCTTTGTTCTCCGTTGTTACGTGATCTGGTGGTCACCATTTTTTTGTGTTTTGAAAGGAGACGACGCTTAGTATAAAATTACGAGCTATGCCGTCCCCACGAATGGTGTAAAATTGATGCAGTCGTTTTTCGCTACCTGCTCCGATATGGTTCCTGCTGACCTGTTGATCTGCACAAGTAGCACAAATGAGATCAAAACCACCGTGGGGTGATCGATGACATTCCGATGCTAAATCAGACAGGAATCTGAGGAAGATGTAATGTTGTAATAGGGAATTTGTAGCGTACCTTAGCTTACCAACCTCATGCTTATTTATAGTGCAAGGAGTCATGATTTAACCAGGTCATCGTAGGCGTAGATTAGGAAGGAGATCTTCGTGGAAATCTTTCTCTAGTTAGGATTCGTGTTGTAGGAGGGAAGTTCCTTGTTAGCTCTGCGAGCCTAGATACGCGAGAGATAGTTCCCAATCAACGAGCATTCTATAAAAGAGAGTTTCCTTGTGTGGAAGATACTCTGGTTTTTGCTTCCTAGTTGGGAGCAAAAAGCAGTTGTAGTTGCCCGTCCGAAGCAGATCCTCGAGATACTTGCCTAAGGAAAGCTTACGGGTATTGAGGACAATTGTGAGTCATGTGGGCCTAGCGTGCTATGTGAGTGTGGGTCCGCCTGGAGGACTGGATTGAGCAGGCTTAGAACCGCTTAGGCTTGTTCAGTGTTGGGCTGATGCCTGAGACCATAGTTCCTCGTGATCATCATGACACGTGTTTGGCTCGGGAGTGTGATTGTTTTTATGTATCATCACATGTGATTCAATTAAAAAAAAAAGCATATTCTCTGTTATGTAAACCAGCCAGCGCTTTGACTGTTTTACTTTCAGAGCAATCTTTGTATAAGTTTCTTTGGGGACGTCTTTGGTAGCTAGGTGATTTATTCCTCGGTTGTTTGGTTGATGCATGGTCTTTTGGTGACTTGTCCATGGGTTCTTGGTTTACTTCCTGATGCAGGAGGATCCGAGTCAGATGATGCTGAGTGTCATATAGCACGTTGTTGGCGCTGAGATACCATGAGTTGGCAAATCAGCGCAAAGATAGCCGGAAATTGTGATATTTTTCTTAATTGGGGCAGTTTTTTGGTGCGTTTCAGTATTTTGGCCATAACTTTGGCAACGGGTATCAAAATCGTGCATATGACCCCAATTCGGAAAGCCCTTTTCGGTGTGCATGGCGTGGTCACCGAGCTACGCTCGGTGCACATCTTTTCGAGGCCAAAATCCACTGTTTCCCTTTCCGAATATACAATTTTAGTAATTTTTTCCTTTTATTGTAATATTTCATTCATCGTTTAGGAAGTGATTCTGAACCCGATTTGGGCCAAATTTTTGGCAGATTATTTCTTTTATTACGTATTTTGTTTTAACATGATTATTGCGATTTTACTATTTTTGGTAAAATTCTAATAATAACGAATTTTAGCTATAAAGCCCGGCTTGTGGGCTGATTTTAGAGATACATTTTATTTGAATAATTTAATTGAACATTAGAGTTATTTCTCTGTGTTTTTTTTTTGTGAATTTCTTGTATCTTTTCCTTGTGCATTGTCTGTTGAACTAGCCTGCAGGATAATTGGTATTCTGTCTGGCGTCACTTCCTTTGGTGAAGTAGGGCTAGTCCCTATCTCCTCAAGTTTTTGTTTGGTTTTCGGGTATTTTGGTGAAGTGAGGCTAGTCCCTATTTCCTCAAATTTTTCTTTGGTGAAGTAGGGCTAGTCCCTAGTTTTCTTCAAGCTTTTGTTTGGTGAATTAGGGCTAGCCCCTAGTTTCTTGTTTTTAATTTGGTCAATTAGGGTCTTGTTTTATTTTGATGTATTAGGTATAGTCCTTAGGCTCCAAATTTTATTTATAGGGTAAAGTCGTAATGTATCCCCGACAAGTGTAAATTGTTTTTGATCAAGTAATAAATGTCTGCATCTCATAGTTGCCCCTCCTTCCAGGTGGTTAATTTAAAAAAAAATAATAAAAAAAAAAAGGAAGAGAATAGAATGAAAGGTAGATGTGTCCAAGGGGAAGGAGTGAGGTCGCCTCAATATGACCTAGCAAAGGTTTTGTGTAGTGTTAGATTCTTTTTTTTTAGGTTCATTACACCCATCCAGAGCTATATCATGCTAGAAACAGTTGTACTTTTATTAGCCTAATAAATAAGCTTCTAAACATACTTTTTAACTTGCAAATGCACAAGATCAAACAAATAGTATAAATAGCAAAAAGGAGATCATTCCCACGAGGATTGAATTAATTGTGTTTAAAACAGCTTTCCTAACACTACTGCTTCAATAAAAATTAATAAATAATTGAATATGAAAAAGATAATATTGAGGAAAACTAAATAAGTTCAAAAAACGAGAAAAAGAAAATAAGTTAGGGATTTAATATCCGCCACTAGTCATCTTCCTTTGAACAACGACATGCATAATGATACAAACTAGATTTCAATGATCAAATTTTGTCATCCTAAGGGCATGAGTGTCTACTCCTTAACCTATGGATTTTCCTAAAAACCGAATTAGGCATAGATGTGTAATCTAATTATTTTCATTCTCAAGGTATTTAGCATGATCTACTAATTTGCACATTAAAAATGCATAAATCAATGAAAATCGACAAAAACACAAAACCCAATACATGGTATGGATTTTGGTCATTCATGTTGATTAATTCTAAGAACCGATCTTACTTGGTTCCTTTTGTTACTTAGCATAGGCACAAGACTCTGTCATTTAAATTTACCTATTTAACTATCTTCATAAAAACATGCATATGGTGATCAAGCATAAACAAAATCCATATGAATGATAAAATCACAAATTAATCAATTGAGCATCATAAAAATAGTGTAGTAAGGCATGTCAAAATTCTCGAGTTAGAACTAGTGCTTCAATCCATACATAACTAAATTGTCTAGTTACACATGACTCAAGGAAAATCAATTATTCAAATGAAACATAGGAGAGTTTAGAAAATGAGCAAATTGTGTTTGTGGTGGTGTGAGAGAATGTTGGGGTGCAAATAGCTTAAAGAAGAAATTCAAATTTCTTTTTTCCCTCCTTCCTTCTTCTTCACGTCATCACTTCACAAACAGAGCTGTAACAAAACTCTCTTCCTCAAGCAGATATCGTAATGCGCTTCCAACCTTAAAGAGTTTTCTCTCCTATGTCTATATCACACAACAGTTAGGAGCAAAAGAGATCACGCACAGCTAGGAAGAATAAAACAGATTCACAACCCATTTCCAACTTCACTTCACGTAGCCAACATAGCAAGAAATCTCAGCAGATAAAGAGATGAGAATTTCCAGTTGGTTCCACCTTCTTCTTGCAACAACACATAAAAGAACATTTCTTCATGCAACAGCCACGAAGAGAAACAAACTTAACCTAGAATAGGTCCTCTTCCTTCACAAATCAACACAAGATAGCCCTTTTCTTCATGTAAACAATCGAGCAAGAGTGAATTTCACATTAGAGAGGGAGGAGGCGTGATTCATGTAGGTCGAGAGCGAGGAAGAGATTGGAGCCTCAAAACTTTCTCTTATAGCAACCCTTGTTTCCTATTTACTTCCCTTGTCTTTCGTAATGGGTTTCAACCTAAAAATTCTTGTGAAATTGGGCTTTCACCTTTAACTAGGCTTCCTTATTTAATGATCTAGCCTTACACGTGAAATTAGTTTTTTTTTTCCTTAGCATACCATTAAAGTACCTACCAAATACCAAAATATACGCATGTAGTTATGTAAAATATTACTATTAAAATATTTAATATAACTAAATAATCTAACAATTATACTTAGAAAAGCGATGTTCAAAGTGCACTTTTATGCACTTATCACACCCCCCCAACTAGCTTATTGCTAGTCTCTAGCAATTCAAGCAAATCAAACTTAACTGAAATAAAACTCCTATCTGCACCACTTACGCATGCATTTTTTATTGCATTTAGCAAATGCAACAGCTTTTAAACCTCCAAATGTTCCTAGTGGACCGTTATAGTCTTGTGAGGGTTTACGAGAGTGGTGTCCACAAACATTGTATTATTTTCAACAAATATTACAATTTTTCAATGAGAGTAAAATATCACTAAAAAATTGGTTTTTATTCATTAGCAAATTTAAAATAATAAACTCCATCTTCACAAGTTTTGGGAACCCAAAATAGGGTACAACACTTATAAATGACTAGTGGAAAACCACAAGTCCCTTTTGGTGTAAAGTGAACCAACGCATAACTATGGAGCTTCAAAGTAACTCCTATACACATGACTTACTACCCCAAAATTCATTGAAATTTTCATTTGATGAAACAACCAAGGGAATGGATACTAACACAAATTAAGACATTTTTATTTTTTTATTATACTTATCAAGGATATATGTGTGGATTATGCAATGTTTAACTCTCTTTAGTTGTCTAATTGACCCATGTATCGAGCTTTAGACCAATGACTCCCAAACCAGATAGCTTTAAGGCATTAGGAGGTATAACACCCCTACGGGTTTAGTAACCCGAGTCAAGAAGAAGCAAAACTAGCCACAACTTGACTTCTATATGTGCAATGTCTAGCTCCCTTAAGTTTTCTAATTGACCCATGTGTCGAGTTTTAGATCAATGACTCCCAAACCAGATTGTTTTAGGGCATCAGGTATATGAACACCCCTATGGGTTTACTAACTCGAGTTAAAAAACAACGAAGCGAAACTAGTTTATTTATACATTGACATCATGCCAAGGTTACTCATCCAAAAAATTTACCAATTTATCTTGAGATATAAACATGCATATTTGGTTTCACTTTTTATACCCCACACTATGTGCCAGTGTGCATGCATATGTGCTAAATTGAAAGTGGAACAAGTGGAGTAGTCACTAACAAAAAATAAGTAGTACAAATTCAGATTTCCTAGATATATGATCATGGATTCACCATTTTAAACTCGCTAATGAATTTTGAATCAAGACTAAAGTTCAACAACACTCTAAAAAACAATTTAATCCATCATTCATTTCAACATAACCATGCCAAGAGATCATTGCAATTTTTTTAATAATTGTTTTTATATTTTTTAATAAAAGAAAAACAACATTTCCACACCCCCAACCTAAATCAGACATAGTCATCAACGTTAAATTAATCCCTTGTAATAAGGAGGGGAAGAGAAAAATAAAAATGATCTAACAACCTAGCAAAATAGAATATACAAATAATAAAAAGTAATAAAAGCGGAGGGACTTAGTTGGATTTTTTTAACTCAGGAGCGCCTTAGCACAAAGTTCTCCTCTGCTCATTGGGTTATTTCCCAAGTAGTGCTAAGTTTATAGTCTTCAGCCAGACTGTGTGACTCTCATGCCATCTACTGGATAGTCAAGTACTCATCTCCAGGGTCAAAGCTCGTCTCAAAGTAGGGTTTCACTCTATATCCATTCACCTTGAATGTTTGATTTTTCTCTTTGCTATGAACCTCTACAGCTCTATGAGGAAAAATATTGATCACAACATAAGGAGCATGCCATCTAGACTTGAGTTTCCCAGGAAAAATTTTCAATTTTGAATTATTGATCAACGCCTTCTGTCCCATATGAAACTCCTTCCGGCTAAGGTTCTTATCATGGTATGCCTTTGTCCTTTCTTTATATAGCTTGCCATTCTCATAGGCATCATGCATCAATTCCTCTAATTCATTCAGCTACAACTCCCTATTGTTACCTGTTTGTTTCACATTCGATACCCTAACACGAGTCGTATTAGTAGGCACAAAAGTTTCAAAAGAAGGTGCATACTTACTTGAATGAGACTTAAAAGCCTCAAGAGAGTGTACGACCTCAATGATGTCTATCATCACACTATCATCTTCATGCTCAGGATTCGGCTTTGTAAAATTATGAATGATGGCAGCCTCCAATGGATCAATGCTATGTACCTGAAAAACTTGCTCAACAATGCTCTAAACAACATCAATATTGAAACAATCATGTCCATTATGTGGTAATTTTAATCCATCAAATACCTTAAATTCTATCTTTTCACCATTCACTTTCATACTTATAGTAACATTTTTAACACAAATTTTCCTATCAGCAATATGCATAAAGGGTCTTCCTGAAATAATAGGCAAAGATGGTAGTGTAGAAGGTTCTTCCATATCTAAGACAATAAAATCCACAGGTAAAGTAAAATGATTTACCTGAACAAAGACATTTTCTAAAATATCTCTAATTTATTTGATGCTTTTGTCTACCAATTTCAATGTAATTGAAGTTGGTTCAAGTTCCCCCAACTTCAATTTCTCATAAACCGTATAGGGCATCAAATTAATACTAGCTCCTAAATGAAGTAAGGCACGTTCAAAAAACTTACTACCAATTTTGCATGAAATAGTAAAACTGCCTGGATCTTTTAGTTTGGGCTGTATTTTTCTCAACAAAATCGTACTTACCGCTTCAGTCAATCCAACTTTCTCATAAACCTGAAACCTTCTTTTGTGAGTACAACAATCCTTTAAAAACTTGGCATAAGATGGAATATTTTGAATTGCATCTAGTAAATGAATATTAATTTCCGATTTGCTTAAAGTTTCAAAAATATCACAAAATTTAGTATTTTCTTTTGTTTGACTAACCTTTTGAGGGAAGGGTGGCAATATGACCTTCTTCTTACTTACTTACCTTGTTGGAGGTTGTGGTTTTTGCTTAATGGGCGTTCACTTTTTTTTCCTCCTTTTCATCAACTCCCACCTTATTGTCAATAACTTTACCACTCCTAAGGACTGTGACGGCTTTGAGCTGCTCATGTCATCTCGGGTTTGGTGTGGTTAATTTGTGTTGTAAACTCTCCATTTTTTTTCTCACTCAACTCCTTGGCCAATTTCCCTACTTGTGCCTTCAATCTTTGAATGGCTTGACTGGAGTGGGCCTTGGTTTGTTGCTGTGTAGTAGTGAACTGAAGTATGGCACCTTCATGACAATCCTTTTTCTGCTCAGGATTTGGTTGTCCCTTTGTGAATGAGGTTGAAAATTATTTCCCTACTAAAAATTTCTCTACTACCCCTATGGATCTAAATTGTTCTAATTTCCACTCTAAGAGGAATTTGGGTGATTTCTCCACCCATAATTGTAAGTATTGGAAAATGGGTTGTTCTTGAGAAGACAATTATTTTGTCCCAAATAGTTTGCATGCTCCTACTCTGTAAAAGAAGACATAGGACAGGTCTCAGTAGTATGATTAAAATAAGAACATATAACACATACCTCGACTTGAGCAACTTGTTGAACTATGGGAGATGTTTTGAGTTGACATTGTTTTCACAAGCATATCTAGCTTCTTCTCTATTGCCGTCATTTGAGCTTGGATTCCAACATTAGTACTTACCTCATAAATGCCCTTATTTTTCACTTTTTACCTCCTTCTTGATGAGAATTGTTGAGGATTCTCACTTAGATTCTCAAACAGCTCAATAGCTTCCTCACTGCTCTTTTCCGTAAGCATACCTCCACAAACAAAATCAACAAGACTTTTATTTGTATCATTTAAATCTTCATAAAAATCTTGTACCTGATCATCTTGAAATTGATTATGGTGTCGATATTTGAGAAGCGACTCATTGAAATGTTCCCATACTTCAAAAAAAATATTTCTGTCTTTCTGTTGGAAAGTTTAAATTTCCCTTCTCACTTGCCTAGTCTTTTGAGTTGGAAATAACTTCTTTAAAAATTTAGCGGCCAACTCCTCCCAATTATTAATGGAAGATGCAGCCAAAGAGTTCAACCACAACTTAACATTATCTTTTAAAGAAAAAGAAAAAGGATTAACCCGATTCCTTCCGGAGTTAAGCCCTAAATATTCTGAGTTTTGCACAGATCAAAGAAATCCTTAATGTGTAGATATGGATCCTCAGAAGGTTTGCCTTTGTAATGTGGCACTATGTTAAGCAAGTAAGGAGATAAATTGAAGTTGCGGTGCACTGATGGTTGGAATGCAATGCATGATGATTGATTTTATAGAATAAATAAGCTATTCAATAGCTTCCACACTAGTAGATTTTCTACTTGCTCTTGATCCATTTCTTCCTTAGATTCTATCTTAATAGCTTGCCTTTGCAGTCGTCTAAGAGTTTGTTTGATCTCTTGATCGTATACAATGATGTTTACGGCTAGGGACCTATGACCCACATAAACAATATTCAATCCTGCAAGACAAACACGTACAAAGTAAGTGTTTCAGGAAGAATAGGTACTGAATAAAGCAAAAGTACAATTGTTGAGAAAAAAAATTGGTTTTTTTACATAAAAAATAACTATAAAAAAAGGCAAAATAATTAAACACAATTTAGCGCAATCCCCGGCAACAGTGCAAAAACTTGTTGTACTTTTATTAACCTAATAAATAAGCTTATAAATGTACGTTTTTACTCACAAGTGCACAAGATCAAACAAATAATATAGTGCTTCAATCAATTGAGCATCATAAAAATAGTGTAGCTTGGCATGTCAAAATTCTCAAGGAGTCATAACTAGTGCTTCAATCTATCCCTAACCAAATTGTTTAATTACACATAATGCAAACAAAAACAATTATTCAAATTTATTTTTTCCTCTCATTCCTTCCTTTTTCTTCTTCACGTCTTCACTTCACAAACAAAGTTGTGACAAAACTATCTTCCTCACGCATAGATCACAATGCATATCCAACCTGAAAGAGTATTATCTCCTCTATCTATATCACGAGCAGTAAGGAGCAAGAGAGGCCACACACAGCCAAGAAGAAGAAAAGAGATTCACAACCCACTCCCAACTTCTTTCATGCAACCAACATAGCGAAAAATCGCAGCAGACAAAGAAAGAAGAATTTGCAACAACAACACTAAGAAGAACCTTTCTTCACGCAACAGCCACGAAGAGAAGCAAACTAAGCTTAGAAGAAGTCATCTTCCTTCACGAATCAGCAGAAAGAGAACCTTTTTCTTCACACAAATATTCGAGCAAATGGGATGAAGCCTGATCTATGTAGATCAAGAGAGATGAAGAGATTGGAGCCCCAAAACCTCTTCTTATAGCAACCCTTGTTTTCTGTTTACTTCCCTTTTCTTTCCTAATGGGTTTCTACCTAAACATTCTTGTGAAATTGGGCTTCCATCTTTAACGAACCGGCCCTGCACGTGAAATTAGTTCTTTTATTTCTCCTAGTATACCATTAAAGTATCTGCCAACTGCCAAAATACATGTCATGTAGCTAAGTAGAAAATTATTATAAAAAAATATTTGAATTAACCAAAAATCTAACAATTATACTTAAAAAAATGGTGTTCAGAGTGCACTTTTATGCACTCATCAACAACTTCACCTATTCCATAGTCAAGTTTGTCACCCATAGTTTCTACAATTAGCTTCTTAGAGCATCCACCAATAGTAAAGGAAATTGAAGCTAGTACGTAGAGAGATAGTCAAATTGACAGGAAAATTTTTAAAATAAAATAAAATATTGAAAAAGGAGGGATCAGAAAACATTGAAGAGGTTTTTCACAATTACAATCAAAGATAACACTTCAAATATTTTGCAACCATTACAATCAATTTCTATACAAATAACTTCTTGCAGATATTCATATGTCGTCTATTGGAGCCTTTTCTATGTTTGTAATGGATACATAGATCTATTATTTTTCCTAATTATTGGAAACTTACTTTTACCAAGGCTAGAAGTGAAAAAGAATTTGGGGTTCTTAGATGGAAGATTAGATGTCTAAGTAGTATTTGTTTGTCTTTAAATCTTCAACAAAAATGTCATAAATAATCAAGCTTAGCTAGCAAGAAGCGAGATTGCTGGCAAAGTGGAAATCAATATAGGCTTAATTGAGATAGTCAAATTTCATAGTAAAAATCATACGTGGGATAAGTTATGAGAATACTAATAAAATAAATGAAACTACAATGAAAATAAACGAAATGTAATAGATGGAAATAATGAAATAAACGATAAACCAAATAAACTAATAACGAAATAACTTTTATTCAATCAACCAACTAACAATGGCAACCTATGCTTTATTTATAACTAAAATACCTAGTAATTCAAACCATAAACCTAATAGGAACCAAATATGAGAATCATAATCGGAATCCCTATTACAAGAATAATAGAATGACTAATATTGCTAAAATATTCCTATTTCTAATATTAATATATGTGTTAATTCTATCAACTTTCCCTGGTTGAAGAAGCTCGTTCTTGAGCTTGAAGCCAAGGAAGTCATAGAGACACAAAAAGCAACAAAGTGAGCGCATGGTGAAGTGTCCTAGTAGAAGTCGACCTCTAATTGTACTAGCATAATTGTTGGTATCCCAAAGAATTTTGCACCAAAACTAAACTCCAATTTGAATATTGATCTACTGCCTGATGGTAAAGTTATGCGCAAATTGATCCTCAAAATGTTGCATAAAATTGACCCAAATTGGATCATCAACATTGTTTCGCAACAGTACATGACCGATCCTATTATGGTGAATAGCCTGATCATAAAAGGTACATAAACCAGCAACTTGTGGCGATACAAATCCATTTGTGTGGCTACAAATAACTGAATCCAAATGATTTAGAACCCTGCGGAGGTACAAACAAATTGTAGGGGGCGAATAACCAAAGGACTTAAGTAATAGTTTTTTATCAGAAGCTGAGCAGGGATTGTGGCGAAAAATGATTTTCATCTTCTTCTTCACGAATTGCAACATGGAGGGGAAACTTTGGGGAGACAAACACTAAAAAGGGGAGGAGTGGTGCAAGGACTAGTTGCGACATGGAATAGGGAAGGGGTTCGCTGGAGGTCAAGAAAGAGAGAAAGAGGTGTGTTGGTGGCAGACTGACGATCAACAGAAGAGATGAATTATTTTTTATCGAAGGGGGAACATCGATCGAATAGGAACTACGGGGGTGATGTGGACTAATGTGGTTTGTGGTTGGAGGGGGTTGGGAGGCAACAAAGGGGAAACAAATTGGATCGATTGAAATGAGCTTATCAACTGAGGAAGCGGGTGAAGGTAGCGGTGGATGAGGGGTTCCTAGGGAAGACGATCAATGCCATGGTGGGGAAACGAGTAAAGGATGGTTGGGGAAACCGATCGACGGACCGAGGAGTTAATCGATCGACGACAAAAAAGGGCAAAAGCAGTGATCGATCGTGGATTGGAGTTGCAGTGAGGATGGAAGGGAGTAGATCAATCTTGTGTAGTGGATGTGGATGGAAATCAAGGGGTAGTGGTTGAGCCACACTACAAGAAAAGTGTTCATTGATAGCATATGTTTATAGCGTTTTTGTGAAAAGCGCTATAATTGACTGAATTCACGAACAATTAAAAATAATGAAACCGCTATTGACCAAAAGCCTCGCGCGGGAAGTGAAAAAAGAAATGTGCACTCCACAATTGCTTCACAAAGCGCAAATTTTAATAGCGTTACATTGATAAAACGCTACGACAAAGTAGGCGGGAAATAAAAAGAAGCGACCTCGCTCGATTCCACTTCAACATCTACGTCTTTTTCCCTCTCAGTCTCGCTCTCCTCCCCCGTCAATCACAGCAGATCGAAGAGGCATTTTTCTTCTCCAAAGGTACGCCGCTCTACAAGCGAGAGTGAGGGAGAGTGAGAGAAATCAAGAGCGAGAGTAAAAGAGTGAGGGATAGAGAAATCGAGCGAGAGTGAGAGAGATCCAGGTAGAGTGGGAGTGGGAGTGGGAGTGAGAGAGATCCAGGGAGAGGGACGTCGCTCTTCTTCAAACCAAAGGCACGCCGCTCAAGCGAGAGTGAGAGAGATCCAGGGAGAGGAAAAGAATGAGGGAGAGAGAAATCGAGAGATCGAGAAATAGAGATCTAGGTGCAGAAGCTCGTCCTCAACATCTCCGTCGGCAAGAGCAGAGATCGTCTCACCAAGGCCTCCAAGGTATGTATACTAAGTCTATCTCTCTCTTACCCCCTAAACCCCATTGCACATCTTTTCCTCCTAAACCCCCATCGTTTTTCACTGATTTTTATTTTATTTTTATTTGTAGGTGTTGGAGTTGTTGAGTGGACAAACCCCAGTTTTCTCCAAAGGTATGTATCTAACAAACAAAAAGGGTTTCTCTCTTTTATGTTTTTTGTTCATTTTGATTTTACATTGATTTGGTTGATGGGGTTTTTGACCCTTTGATTTTTTATTTTTTTTTGTTAACAAAATTTTTTCAGAATTGGGTGTAATGAGAAGCTTTTTTGCTATGTCACCGTCAAGGTGACAAGGGGATGCAACTTCTTGAGAGTGGATTGAAGGTGAAGGAGTACGACCTGTTGAGGAGGAACTTCAGTAAGACTGGATGCTTTGGTTTGGTATCCAAGCACACATCGATCTTGGCAAGTAATTTATTATGCCTTTTATTTTTATTTTTTATTCATTCAATTATTCAATACTATCTTCTATGGTGATTGTTTTACAAAACCCCATTCAATTATTTAATATTGTCTTCTATGGGGATTGTTTTATAAAACCCCCCCTGTTTAAATTCAGAGCCAATCTAAATTAACAAATGTTGAAACATTTGTCCTCCCTAGTTGTTACAATCTGAAGAGAGTTGTGACAATCAAGACATTATTAGTGATGTCTGAAGAGAGTTGTGACAAATTGATGCTTTTAGGTGTTCAGTTTCTTGTTAGGGTTTCAGATTTGTAAGTTAGGAAACAATGTAGAAACTATGGATGATTCTTGATTCAGCATTGTTGACGTGCTCATCTGAATTCATCGTTCTTGGCATTTTTACCTGATTATTGCATTCAACACAAATTGAATGTTCAGTGCGGCATTGTTTCAGTTGATTTTTTTTGGTTGAATCAGGTGAACTTCTCATTGTTTCAAAATTTTGGTTTGGCTTAGGTTTTTTTGTTCAAATTCGCTTCTCGTTAGGGTTTTGGAATTGTAAAGTCAGGTAGCAATGTAGAAACTTTGAACATTTTCGATTCAGCATTGTTGAATTGTTCATTCTGAATTGATCGTTTTTTAGGGAGCTTTTACGTGATTATTGATTTAGAAATATTTTGCATATGAATTATTTAGGTGTGGTTAATGTTTCTCTTAGCGATCTTTGATTTCGTGAATTATTGTCAATCTTCAGAGATGTAGCTTGAATTACATTTTGCTATCGAAAGAGGGCAGGGCTTAGTAATATTAGATGGTCTAAGAAGGTGAGTATATTTGTAGCTGTAATTTACTATTTTGTTTCTTAGTTTATGTATTTGACTATTTGGTATCGTTTTTTTTCTAACAAATAACTATTGTCTGGTGGAATGGTACGTTCATGTTTTTTGCAAACTTGCAGTGGCAGAATAATTACAATGGGATGCCATTGTTGTTGTTGGCAGTTGGGATCTATGTTTAGAAATTAACGAGGAGATCAAGGTACTTCAAATTTAATGTTGGGATCTCCCTTATAGCTTATTCACTTAAAATTTAATGTTGTACTCCCCCCAAAAGCTGAATAATGCGCCAATGGTAGTCTGGTTGGATGGTTAAGATTGTGGTGGTTTAACCCCACATCTTCGATTCTATACCCACCGGTAGCACACTTGCCTTAAAAAAAATTTGAATAATGCCAAAGTCGTGACCTGCAAGATGTGTTTTTAACATATTGGTATCCGTGTCTTCTTATGGTCCAAGTGGTGAGAATCACAAGAGTCGGAGATCAACGAGTGTGTCATTTTAATGCTAGTCACTGTTGAGGTTGAAATCGCTGTGAATATTTATTTATTTTAGGGTGGCATTCAGGAGTTTGATCGAGTGTTGGTTTTATCTCTTTCACACTAACATTACAAGTTAGTGATGAGTATTGATGAATAGTCAAATAGGCACCTTATATGTTCGATTTAATTGGATAGAGGAAATCATGAGTTATCTTTGGCTATTACAAAAATTTTAGAGGTAAGATATAGTTATCTTCTTGAAGGTTATTTCTTGAACTAACTTGTTATAACTACTGTTGCTATGTACTTAGCTTTCAGTTATTTACATATTTATGATGGGATAGTTGATGCATGTATGGCTTATGCATTGAGGAATGGGCCCTTAAGTGCTTTTGATGAAAATTCTTAGCCACAATCTTATACACATCCTATAAAACTAATAGGCTGAAAATTGAACAATTTTTAATCTAAAATACACTCCTTAGACTGTAATTTCTAGTGATATTCCAGATCAGCTTGTGCTTGTTCAACTATTTTCCACCTTGCTTCGTTTTGTTCTGGCAAAATTCTAGGATGTCTTGGCTGAAATGTTCCTATAAAATATAAATGACTTGAATTGAGCCACGTGATCAATTGAAGCCATGTATTGTGCCTTTATTATTTAATCATGTTATCTGTTCGGTGACAACATTTCAATATTTAGAGGCTTGTCTAACTTGTGGTTGAAATTGGTTATCTTTTTGAATATTTCTTGGTAACTGATGGTTGTGTATAATATTTAGGTTTCTTTGGTGTCAATGGTATGCACATTTGGAAAGGGGCGGATGTCAGCAATGCTTAGGCTTTTGGGTAATGGAAATTACCCTGAACTAAGTACAGGTATTGTTAGCTACAACATTAGAATGTCGTAAAATTTAATGTTTTGATATGGATGTGATGTGAATCTAATATGCTATTGTCTGCTTAGATACTTTTAAATTTCAATCTTTCCTTTCCAATATTATTGGTCAGATTCATGACTAAGGGCCCTTTTTTTTTTTGTGCGTGTGTGAAAACTTTCGCAAAATGTAGATGATGTTGGTTTTTAGACACATCCAATATTATACTCACAAGCAATGGCACTACAAAGTCATTGCGGCTTTGGGTAAGTTAGTGATGGAGTTTTAGCATTGACATGGCATTGGGTGCCACCACATTCATCATTCAGACTTGGTGGTAAATTGGGAGTCCATTATACATGTTCCTAAGTAGGCATAAAATATTAAATTTCAAGCTTTAATGTAGTTGAATGAGAAAACTCAGAAAGTGAGTAGTGTGACACTGACGAAAACCTTAATACCTGGTTTGCTAGTATACTCCCCTTTCATTTTTTGAGGCAGCTATTCTCATATAAGTTAGAAGAGATGTGATGGTCAAGATATCACTTGGTAAATTGGGTTTAAGTGGATAAGAGATGGGAAGTCTTATGGATCAAAGACTTAGATGTGAATCAGTGCTCCTAAGCTAGTGTTTGTTGCATATGGGAGAAACATTAAGTTATGGAGGAGAGTTCTCGTCTTGATACTTAAGGGAAGCAGCCATCAACTATAGTTCAAAGGAACTTGTTGGCGTGTTGTTTTTGAGATAAAATGAAGTATGTCAAGAAGAGTTTTCTCTTTGTTTTTTTCCTTTGCTTCTTCTGTTTAGGTTCTTTCTTCTATGTATATTTGTATATCCAGTAAACTACTGCACATTTTCTAACAAATTGGGGCTACATGTTTGACAGAGCATGCTCAATTTGGTTTGCAATTTCGAGAATGTGGCTAGTGATGCAAAGAAATTGGTGATGGAAGTTTTGGCATTGGGACCCGATCTTTCCTTTGCTTCACATAGTCCATTTTGTGATTTGGATTTGATGTTTTAAACATCATGTAAACCCTAAACTCTCTTTGGGGTTGTGGTTTTATCCTTGTTTATCCTTTCTTTGTATCCTCTTCTCTAATTAATAGAATGTTACCTCTTTTTTCAGAAAAGAAATAATAAACAAGAAACTGTATAATATCTTTATATATTTTTACTTCCGTAAATCAGGAATTTGTCACATGTTTATGACTGAGAGTGATCACTGACATTATTTGCTGACCTGATAGTATTGCATGCAGTGTCCAGAACCAGAATTGCCTGACATTGAAGAATTTGCTTATGGAAAGGCGAAGGGATCGTCCAAAATGAGTAAGTTTTCTCCAAAAATATAAATCCCACTGTTTAATCATTTTATATCTTGTTGGTTATTGTATCTTGTAAATTAATTTCACCTTTCTGCATGGAATGGCTCTGCAGGACACTCAAAATTACCTCAAAATTGCCCCAAATGGAGTGTGAAGATGCTATTGCTATTAGGCCAAAAGGTATTTAGACAAAGAATATTTGGTTTCTAGGTTCTTGACATAGAGTGAATCTTTTTGAAGACGCATTGACATTATTGGTCATTTGTTACAAGAGTTCTTTTAGCTCATTGTTTTAGCACACGTTGTGCCCTGTGCCTTTGTATGGACTCACAGTGAAAATAAAAAATCAATCGACCTCAAGTCATGTTTATGCCAAAATTCATGTTCAACTTTCATTCCTTCAGTTATGTTTATCCACTATCCTTTGATTAGTGTTAGCATGCAACAGTTTGGATTAACTCTTGGCGGGTTTTTTTGCTTGAAGCAGAAGAAAAAAAAAACTAAGACAGTAGTTGAGAAGTTCTAGGACTGGGAGCTTGCTAATGAGACACGCTGTGAACATTTTTGTAAATAGGATGCTAGTTAGTTTTGATTAAAATGGTTTTTTTTTCATGGAATAATGTATGATCTTAGTTCAACTGTTCTTTCAATGAATTGTATGCTATGGCTGTGGGCATTGTATGAAGTGTTTGTTGAGCTAGGCATTGTTTTATAATGTTTGAACGGATCATTTAATATTTTTGTAGCATTTTTGGCTAAGTTTTATGTATTTAAATGGAATATGCATTTTTTCACAAAACATGGTAGAAAGGCGAATGGCGAACCATTTTGAGGGAGTTCCAGTACATGGTCTAAGGAGTGATTTCTCAAGGGCTGAGATAAGTAATAGATTTGCAGGAAGAAAGAGGAGCAACTCATATTTTCATTTTATGGGGTTGTCAAGAGATAGGATGCCGAAAATAGGATCCGAGTCTCTTGAAAACTTGCACCTGATGAAGGTATTGTGAAAATCTCTCCATTTTTGTTGTTCTCTTGACTCTTCTTTTGTGGGACAGTTGACTATCATCACGTCTTTGGCCTTTCCTTACTTGGTTTTGTTGGCATATTGGGATTAAGATGCTCCGAAGCGGTGCTGGTGGTGCGGGGGGAAGAAAGACTTAGAATGTATAATGATGAAGAATTATCATTTGGCATGCAACCACCAAAGTTAGCTTCCGCTTCGCATCTCCCATTGCAGTCTTCTCCTGGTCACAGGCCTGATTATATTTCCTCCAAGTGGGAGTCTGTTATGATGAATCCTGGGTCGTCAATGCAGTACCCTCCACACCTGGCTCATTTTGCTAAATATGTTGAGAAGGTCTCTTCAAACAAATACAAGGAAAGCAATGCTGGTGTTTCAGTGATTTCTCAGCCTCCTGCTGATGAAGGCTCTAGAACAGGAATCAAAGGGTCTGGAATCTTGAGTGGTGTGAATGCCAGCAGTGGAGCATCTGAAAGAAACTCATCGGCAGTGCTCCTAAGTTGCAGTAGACCAAACTCTGGGCCTCAAAGTGTTAACCCCGAATCTTCTACTCCACCTAGGTAATGTCTCATTTTAATTCTTTCCTATTGTGTACCGAATAGTTGTTTTTCCTGGTTCAGAAGAGTCTTTGCTCACTATCCTATTCTTATGGTGTTCAGTCGACATGGTTCGGCTACTGCTAGTCGACAGATGACAATATTTTATGCTGGCCAGGCTCATGTTTTTTATGAAGTCCACCCAAATAAGGTCAGATTTACACTTGCTTATGTTATGTTATTGTTTATTGCAAGTAATTTGTTGCTTACGCTAGTCATGTTGATAAACTTATGATGCATTATATTAAAGTAATCAAGTGCTTCAGGGGACTCATTATGTGTGTTTTGTGTTCAGCTTCGCAGCCTAGGGAAGTCCCTACAGAGGATTACAATGAGTTCGATCTACAAAAAGACCTTCATATAATTGGGTTTTTTTATCACCACTCAACTCATTGAGTGGTTACTTACCACAGGGTACACTTGCAGGATCATCCTTGGAGGCTCCACAGTTAGAGGAGTTGAAAGACTCCATCTGTTTACACCTGCAGGATCAAGTAAGCCTCTCTAACTAAATTAATATGTAGTGAATGCATGTTTGCATGTATCCCTACCTTATCGAGCCACAACCATGAGTTATTTTCATATTGGTTATTTCTATATAACTCCCTAAGCTTATATGGATATATAGATAGATGAACATTTGTTTCTAACTACGTTGGATTTTTAGTTGTTAAATGGTTTATAATACATGCATGGTTTTGTTCATAATACATGCTGTAACTCCTAATACATGTTGTTTTGTTCATACATGTCCTGCTGCCAGCAGGAAATCTAATACATGTTGTTTTGTTCATTGTTAAATACATAATAACATGTTTATGTTGTTTTGTTTATTGTTAAATACATGATATTTTGTTCATATTGCAAACATGTTCTGCTGCCAGCAGGAAATCTAGAATTAAGAACATGTTGTTTTGTTTATTGATAAATACATGATAACATGCTGCCAGTAAGAAATCTAAAACATGTTGTTTTGTTTATTGCCAGTAAGAAATCTATGATAACATGCTGCCAGTAACAAATCTAAAACATGTTGTTTTGTTTATTGCTAAAACATGTTTTGTTTATTGCAAACATGTTGTTTGCAAAGGAGTGTGAGGTGAAGGAATGCACCACCGAATATTCAATTGAAGTGACTGCGCCATATCAAGTTGAGAATGGTCACGAGAAGAAACATGATTTGCTTTGTGTTAAAAGCACAAACGTTGATGCTGCAATACCTGAGGAGAATAATCTTTTTTAAATCAGAAATCTTACAATAAAATATGACTTTCTGTGTTTGTCTGGAAATGGATTATTCAAATTTAGTACCTTGATTTTCTTCTGGTTCTTGCATTGCAAGTAAGTGCGTAAGAGCTGATGTCATTGAAGCTCATAAAGGTTACGCATCCCTTATATATGCTTTATGTTTAATAGATATGTTTGGAATCTATATGGAGAGTATGAGAGGAGGTGGTGGAGATGCTTCTCGCAACTGCCATGTGGTGACAATTCCATACCCAGGGCGAGGCCACATAAACCCCATGATGAACCTCTGCAAGCTCCTAGTCTCCAAATCCAACAACATCATAGTCTCCTTCGTAGTCACAAAGGAGTGGCGTGGTTTCTTAGCTTCAGCTCACATGCCACCCTCCATACGCTTTGAAACCATCCTGAATGTCATGACTAAATTAGAGGGTCCATTCGAGCAGGTCCTGGACCGCATTCTGTCGCTTATTACTGCTATTGTCACTGATATGCAGTTGTCATGGGTGGCAGCAGTCGGGAACCAGAGGAACATACCGGTGGCGGCTTTGTATCCTATGTCCCCTACTGTGTTTTTCGTCTGTAGTCATTACGATCTTGTGGTTCAGAGAGGGCATTCTCCTGCTTACTTATCAGGTACATTGCATACTCTTTTAAGTAAAAAAAAAATTTATATCTACTTGCTAAATTTCCATGAAATGGTCGATCAAATTATACTGTTCCACAACCATTTGCTTTGGCTACCGAAAAGCATGCTTCCTCTGGAACTCGACCTACTGGGTTTGAAACTAATTCTGGTGATGTGAATAAGACAAATGCTTCCCCACCACCCACTATTGCAAAGAGGTCCCAGGTAATTGAACTATTCTATCACTCTCTTGGTCGGATAGGCTATCATGTTACATATTGCCTAGCTATTTGTAGCCTTTGTTAAGTTGAGTCTTTTTGTTGTTTAATATATGAAAAAAAAGATGGTTTCTCAATATATGTTTAATAAATATCAGCTCTCTGTATTACATCGAGTCACAAATGTTTTAGTTCGTGGTGAGACTGCATATACCTAGTCCTTTATGACATTGCCATGAAATTTCTTACAAGACAAGTCCCGGTTCTTTTATAAAACTTGTTGGTTGCTTCTTCAGATTTTTGTTTAGATGGTTACTTTTGTTACAAAATTTTCTATTAACTTTTCCCTTAACTATCTGACAGTCTTATACATTATTTTCAGGGACTTTGCTGATTGAGCGAGGCTGACAAGAGGCATTGTGAACAAGTTGCTGATTGGTCGAGCTCCTGCTGAAAAATGGAGCGCTCTGTTTTGGTGGACTGATGAAGATGACTGTGGTTCTGTTGAGGTGGTTAAGGTGTTAATACAGGGAGCTGTGGTTTTATATTTAGTTTTTTATTTAGGTTTTGAAAAGCTGGAAATGTTTTGTGGCTCGATGTAATACAGAGAGCTGATCTTTATTATTAATTTGATAGATTTTGTGACTCGATGTAATACATTATCTCATTAATTATATTACTTTGCCTCCATTCATGGAAATGTTTAAGTTTGGCACATTTAAATTTTTATTTTCTAGAAATAAAACTTATAAGATGTAATAAAAAGTCATTTGATAGCAAAAAAAAAAAATTTGCTATGTATACTTACAATAGCGTTTCTGAAACATATAAAAAGCCAACTTACTATAGCGTTTTTAAAACGCTATAATAGACCCTGGGTCTATTATAGCTTCGGCAGACACAGCGTTTTCTAAAACGCTATGGTATCCTACCATAGCGTTTTTGAGACGCTATTAATGGGCTTTTTTCTTGTAGTGCCAGGGTCAGTTGTAGGTCTGTCTGAGTTCGATTGGTCGATTAGGGGTTTCGATCAACCGAAAAGGGGGAAAATTGGGCGATGGATCAACTGTTGAGGGTGGTTGTCGATCGATGCAAGGGAGGGTGGTTTGTTGTGCTGCAAGTCCACCACCGACGGTGCTGGGCATGGGCCCCTACGACGTCGCAGATGGCGGTGGTCTTGTTTCAGTCTTGTCTTTGTCCTTGGCGAAGATCAACTTTAAAGCTAATTCTGTTTTTTTATACTTTTCTTTCAAACTTAAAAAAATCAAATGAACTAGAATTGTTTGGCTTTTTCACCAATTGATAGATTTAGACTAATAAAATAATCGAAATTGCAATAAAAATAAACAAAGTACAATAAAATAAAATAACAAAATAAACGATAAACTAAATAAATTAATAACGAAATAATTTTTATTCAATCAACCAACTATTAATGGGCAGCCTATGCCTTATTTATAAATAACATACCTTCTAATTCAATCATTAAACCTAATAGGAACAAAAATGAGAATCTTAATTGGAATCCCTATTACAAGAATAATAGAATGTCTAATATTGCTAAAATACTCATATTCCTAAGATTAATAAAGCAACGCCTATTTAACACCACAAATTACTCTCACCCACACCACCCATCTAAATTTTTTTCCCACACCATTTTTCTCTTCCACACTACTCATAAAAGGAAAAACTTAAATTCATCTTCTCCCCTCTCAAATTCAAACCTACGAAAACTCCATCTCCCCTCCCAACTTCCTCTTTTTCCTTCCACAGACTCCCTCTCCCCTCCCAAATTTCTCTTCTTCGCTTCACCTTCGACTCCCTCTTCTTCCCCTCCCATTTTACTCTTCATTCCCTCAAATCAAAATTGAAGACGAAGTCGAAGAAAAAAAGTTGGATCCTTTACAGGTTTTTGACCTCGATTCCGCATTACAGTCCGCTGCGAGGGCGAGAAAAAAAATAGAAAATGCGAGGGGAAGGAGACGAAAAGGGGCGACGACCTGTGCGAGAAGAAGAGAAAGTGGGAGAAGAAGAGAGGGGAACTGAGAGAGAGTGGGAGAAGAAGAAATAGTGAGAGAACTTGGAGAAGGGAAGGAGAAGAAGAAGATGGAGAGAGGAAGGATAAGAAGAAGAGTTGAGAAGGGGTAATGGTGGCTATGGCTCCATCTCTTCTATCTATCGTCGTCGCCAGTCGTCTCTCACCATCCCTCGTAATCAATTGCCCCTCTTCCTCGCTACCCCTTCCATGTTGTTGTTGTTGTTCTTGTTCTTGAGAATAGAGGGTGAGAGAGAGGTTATACTCCAGCCATCAATACACAAAAGAATGATAATTAAACAATACGTGGAAGCTAAATGAACCAATAAGAGAACTCAGTAATGATGAATTAAAAATGCCTTCTAAAGGATGTTACTCATAGGAAAAAATGGGAAACGATACACAAAGAGAAAGAAAAAGACCAAAATGGAAAGCTATCAGATGTGAAGAATGAGTTTGAAGCATGTGGAAGAAGAGCCAAAAAATGGAAAACAACATCAATAGTATAGGTAGCAACATATTGGCTTAGATGCAACGGATTTGTGTAGTAGGGGGGACAACTAAAGTAGCATTACAGATGAAAGAATTCAAGTTACACTGACTAATGATACAACCACCATTAAATATATAATGAAATACACTGAGTCCAACAAACTCATCCCCTTGTCTGCATTAACTGGTAGAAAACTATGGAGGAAACTCTTTCAGATGGTGTCAGTGAGCTAAAATAAACCCAATAAAGAGGAAACAATTCAGGTTACACACAACTAAGGGAAACTACAAAACACATGGTAACGAACTGCGGAAATAAAGAGTGAAACAAGGTTGATCTCCTTGTCCGAATCGAAGATGAGTTACAGGTAATACAACTCCTAAGGCTACTGTTACAGGCTATAGGTGGGGTTACAACTAATCCAAAAAAATGTTTACAGATGAAACAATTGAGGCAACTAATCCTAACGGCAGTCTTCAGATTGTGGGACTACAGACTCAAATCCAACAGGACTGATTGTGGGGAATAAATAACACGCCCTAGGAGCTAAATTCAAATGAGGGGTAGGGATAACTTCAGGGGAAATGCTCACATCGCAGCTGTTTCCTAGCTTATCGATCTGGTAAAGGAGTTTGCGCGAACATGCAACAGATCATACAGATCTGGATTGCCTGGGGTGCATTATTGTCGAAACAAGTCTACTAGGAATACGAGAATTTATGATTCAGCATCCACTACATCGGATTCTGATAATGGTTTTGCAAGTAAAGGCTCATCTGGCAATGC
Organism: Berberis vulgaris; assembly: GCA_963556465.1. NCBI lineage: Eukaryota > Viridiplantae > Streptophyta > Magnoliopsida > Ranunculales > Berberidaceae > Berberis > Berberis vulgaris. The sequence continues at coordinate 51,856,727 of OY747131.1, read as the reverse complement.
CAACGCCTCTAATTCATATATGAGTCGTGGGTGCTAACATGCTAGAGGACATATAACTAAAATAATTTAAGACGTAATGGACTGATGAAAGACAAAAAACTGTCACGCCCTGATCCCAAGACACCTAAATGCCTCGAAAACTGAGTCGCGACTCCAAAGTCCTAAAATTTATTTGATGCACTCTTACTTACACTACTTGCCAATGGTTACCTTGCTAGCACACGATAAAATAAAATAAAACCATCAAGTATATAAGGCGGCACTAATACCCAAAGATTTATTGTCCATTCAAAACACCTTAGTCACAACGACTTACAAATCTCAAAATACCCAAGATCTGAGAACGAGTCCTACCTCTTGGCTGTACAACCCCGCAGACGACCACTCGTTTACTTCGCTTCTCCTGCGGCATCACCTCCAACAACACCACCACCTGCACCCGATTATGGGTATATCCATTTGCCACAAACAAGCAAACGGGTCAGCACTAGCTGGAATGAGTAGAACCAATACATCTATCTCAATTGAAATGCATACAATCAAGGAGGACAGATCAACAAGAGAAACATAAATTGACAATGCACTCAATCATTATGTAACTATGCACATGAGATGCAACATGAGTTCAAAACCGCATATTTTCCCACAATAGCATCATCCATCATGCCGAACTTGTCTCACCCTGACATGCCTCTATACACACGCCGATACCACGCCTAGCATCGCCACTTGAACCGACATCCATATCACAAGCTAATCACCACAATATTATGAATATCATTAAAACAAGCATCCAAATTTTAATCTTTATAACAACAGACGAAAAAAGGATGAAATGTTAGAAGAGTCCGCACTCACCAGAGTGGAAATGGGTTTCTTGAACCCAAATCTACCAGCCTAAGCTCCAAATTTGCGGATCAGCAAATTAGCGACTCTGGAAGCTCTTCAAAATTGCAAAAAAGAGTCTCGACAGTGAGAAACATGTTTGGTGACAGGAAAAAGGTGAGGGACGGCTCGACGAAGATCTGGAAAATTACTTATAGAATACTCAGGGGTGTCGGAGACTCCGACAAAGCACAAACTCAACAAATGGACACCGAAAATCACACTACGCAAGGCCACTGACTGTGAACTAGTCAGAGTAGCATCACCAAGCCACGAGAAGGTGGATCGTAGCTCAGTAGTGCGATGGCAACCCGGATTCACACCAATGAACCTCCCCGACAACCTCAAAAACTTTGATTTTTAGAAATTCATGGCCAAACCCTCTACCCACCACTGCATGTGGGGGTATAGGTTTTGGATGTCGGTCCAAGTTCCACCGAAGGCAGGGAACTGAGCCAGCTGCTCGGAGAGTAGGCGAGGGATCTAATCGAGCTCTTTCTCTCCCTTCGAACTTGTTTCTAGCAAAAACAACACAGATGAAGGATAGGGGACAGAGAGGAAAGGGAAGGAGGGCGTTTGGCCTGAGAGATGCAGCTACGCTCGGTCACAGCCCAAGAACTTAGCCAAAGAAGAATAAAAGATGCAGGGAGAGAGAAAAAGATCAGTGAAGAAAAGGGTAGCCCCTTCTCTTAAAGGTTGGCTGGCTATCCGGCCCCAGTGAAAGTCTGAGGGTACCCTTCCCCAAAACCAATTTTTTAAAGAAATTTATATTGAGGATTAATTAGAGAAAATAATACACGTGTTACATCATACACACCTCAAAAGAAATCTCGTCTCCGATATTGCCTCAGAGAAAAACTTTTTTGTAGGACTGTCGCATCTTATCTTCAAGCTCCCAAGTAACATGACCTTCCTAAGCAATCCACTGGACGTTCACCAACCTTACTTTCCAGTTCTGCAATTGCCTAACCTCGCGGTCCAAAATAGCTACAAGTCTCACTGGATACATCAAATCCTCCATTACCTCCAATTTTGACGGCTGAACTATCGAGTCGGGTCTGCCAAACTCTTTCGCAACATGGAAACATGAAACACATTGTGAATGGCCGACATACTTAGAGGAAAATCCAATCTATAGGTCGTTGGGTCCACTCTCTCTATAACTTCATAAGGACCAACATACCGTGGAACACGTTTCCCACTACTCCTTGATAAAAAAAAACTCCTCGCAAATTGGAGAAACTTTCAAAAACACTCGATCACAAACTACAAACTCGAGATCTCTACGCCTCCGATCAACATAACTCTTTTGTCGACTCTGTGCCGTCCTCAAACGGTCTCTAATTAGTTCCACCATTTTCGTGGTCTCTTGAATTATGTCTAACCCAATGATAGCAACATCGCCAACCTCTGCCCAACAAACAGAAGATTTGAAAGGCTTACCATACAACGCTTCAAATGGTGCCAACCAAATACTCGCATGATAACTATTGTTATAAGCAAACTCAGCCAATGATAGATGATCCTCCTAACTGTCTCCGAAATCCATAACATAAGCATTCAACATGTCCTCCACATTCTGATTCACCCACTCTGACTTATCATCGGTCTGGGGATGATAGGTCGTACTAATATCCAACTTAGTACCCATAGCCTTCTAAAAGCTCTGCCAAAAGTGAGTCGTGAACAAAGGGTCTCTATCTGATACAATCGATATTGGGGCTCCATGGAGTCTGACTATCCCTTTGACAAACAACTCCACCAACCTCTCAGAAGTTCGACGACCACTAACGGGAAGAAAATGAGCGCTCTTAGTCAAATGGTCCATAATAACCCAGATAGCCTCGTGCCTCCTCTTCGACCGAGGAAGTCCATCAATAAAATCCATCGTCACATGTTCCCACTTCCATGTCGAAATCTCCAATGGTTGCAACAACCCAGAAGGCTTCTAGTGTTCGGCCTGATCTGCTGACATGTCAAACACTTTACCACAAACTGTCCAATATCTCGCCTCATACCAAGCCACCAAAACGATCGCCTCAGATCTTTGTACATCTTTGTACCTCCAGGATGTATGGTAAACCTCGATCGGTGAGCTTCCCTTAAGATTTCTTTCTTCAAATCCACATCTGTAGGAACGCATAACCGACCCCTAAATCTCAAACTGCCCTATGAATCAATTGTCCAGTCAATCAGACAACCATCCACACAATCTAGGACCAAATCCTCCAATCTTCACAGAAGTAATGGATCCAAACTCTGTCGCTCAATCACTCGCCTGATCAAGGTTGGCGTGACAGCTAAGTAAGCAACGTAAGCACAAAAACCATATTGACATCGGATGCACATCACACAAGCCCAACTCCTCAAGAACCTTCCACTCTTGGATCATCATGGTAGCCATAACGGAAAAACTCCTACTCAAAGCATCCGCTGCCAAATTCGCCCTACCAGGCTAATACAAGATTTCAAAATCATAACTGCTAAGAAAATCTAACCACCGATCTTGTCTCATATTCATTTCCTTTTGGAAGAACAAGTACTTAAGGCTTTTATGGTCTGTATATAACTTAAACTTCTCCCCATACAGATAGTATCTCAAGATTCTCAAAGCGAATACCACTGCCGCTAACTCCAAGTCATGAGTGGGATACCTCCTCTCATGAGGTTTCAACTGTCGAGAAGCAAAGGCTACAACCTTCTTGTCTTGCATAAGAACACATCCCAACCCAGTACCAAAACCATATGTGTAAACCACCAACTTAACACCAGGCACCAAAATAGTTAACACAAAAGCCAATTCAATCTCTGCTTCAAAATTTCAAATGTCTCAGTACACTTATTCGACCAAACAAAGGGGGTATTCTTCCTAATCAACCGAGTCAAAGGTGCAAAAATCAAAGAAAACTTCTCTAATAACCGGCCAGCCCTAGAAAACTATAAATTTTTGTAACACTAGTTGGCATTTTCCAGTACCTAACTGCCTCCATCTTCTCTGGATCTATTGATATCCCTTGATTGGATACAACGTACCCTAAGAAACGAACTTCAGGCTCTCGAAAATGACACTTACTGAATTTGGCATACAATTGGTGCTCCCTCAAAGTCTGTAAAATGATATTCACATAATTATTACATAATATATCCCTTAATTTATATATGTTAGTGTTTCGATTATTATATTTTATAGTAATTATTTCATTTTCATGTCTTTGTAGGAATTTGAGCGTGAATGATGAAATCGTATTAAGGCGACAATTTAAGAATTGACAATTAGTCGACTCTAGCGGTGGTACAAAGTAGAGGGTCACATGTCTAAACCCTTAAACCCAAAACCAAGCCCATAACTTAAACCCAAAAACCTAACCCATAAACCCAAGCCCAATCCTACACAAAGAATATTCTCCCAATGATCCATTGATTCTTTCCATGAGTCATCCCTTTATCTCATCTCTATTCATTGTGCCCATTCTCTATAAATACAAGAGAAAATGGGTGAGAAAAGGGGAGGAGGAGAAGGGAATCAAGCATCAATAGCCAAAATCAAACCCTCTTCCTCACAAAGTGATTTTCATCACCATCACCACCTCCATCCACCATCAACCACCATCACTCTCTCATCCACCATCTCCGGACAGCAGCACCGCCACCACCACCGTGCGAGCACCGCCACCACCACGAAACAGGGGAGTGACAACCCTGTTTCGCATCAGACCTTCACCTCACCACCGAGCTTCGCACACCACTTCACCGCCATCAGCCCCTGTTCTCACCGTGCCAGCACCGCCACCATCAGCCGCCAGAAACAGAGCCACCTCCATCACCGCACTCTCTGTTCCGCCTCGCGACAGAGCCGGGCAGACCGTCCGAGCCTCCAACACCGCCCTCTCTTCGTGTCGGCCCTCCTTCCTGTCTCCCTCTCTCACGGCCACCATCACTTAGCGGCGCACAACCACCGCGACAGCAGAAACAGGGGAGTCTCCTCCCGATCTCTCTCTCTGTTTTTTAGTGTTCTCATTGCACCTCTTTTTTTTTGCAGGTTCCAGAACCATTTGGAGGACGAGGACGCTCACGAGGAGCACGGAGCAGCGACGCTGCTCGCTGGAGACGAAGGCGGAGAAGCGCAGAGCGCAACTGTGCGTCTGGCGGGAGAATGAGTCAAAATTCTATTTTTTGCTATTCACACCCCCGAATCTGCTGAGTACCACCATAGAGCGTTTTGAGAACATTTTTTCTTGGGATTTGTGTTCGGACCACCTGCTGAGTACCACCACATCGAGTTTGCGTCAAACCAAAGGGATTGCATAATTCATTTTGATTTATTTTACTGAATTGTGTGCTTAATTGTTACAATTTATTTCTGAATTTTTGATAAATTGCTTTCACCTTTCATGTTCGAGAAATTAAACTTCATATGTTTGGTAGTTAGAATTACCCTTTATCAATTCAAAGCATGTGCTAAAAATATTAAGCTTAAACTTTGATTAAATGTGCCCTAACAAGACACTTAATACTTGGTAAGAGCGTATTTGCTTGAAATAATTTGTTAATGTTTGATAGAAACATGATATAATTTGAATTGGATTTTAACGATCACATATTCGGTGTAAGCAATGGATTCTCATCCCTAAAGCTTCTCGTTTAAATTTTCAGTAATTTAGATTTAAATAATTTTGCTAACTCATTGGTGAGTTCAAAACCACAAAATCCACATTTTCCTTTTATTTTATTTTTTTCTTATTTTTAATTTATTTTTAGTTTAATTTTAAAAATGTTGTAACCCCATTTTCCTCTAAATTAGTTTAATTAAATTATTAAATCCAATTGCATCCACCTTCCTCGTGGGATCGACCCGTACTTGTCGTTGTTTACCAGTTAGACATCGTGCACTTGCGGTTATTACAAGTGGGTCAAATTAGCCTATTAATTTAGGTTAGTTAAATCCGCATCAAGTTTTTGGCGCCGTTGCTGGGGAAGGTAGCGGTGTAATTGAATTTAAGATTTATTTCAATAATTTAAAAAAAAATTATTATTATTTTTATTAAGTTCTTTTTACACTCATTTTGTGTTTGATTTTGCAGATTACACGTTTCTCGAGGAAATTGGACGATCCTGCAAAACATCAAGCAAAGTTTTTTTTTTATTTTTTATTTTGTGAGGAGAGTTTTAATTTTATTTTCACCTCGTTTTACGAGTGTGTGGTGTAATAATTTTTAAATCTATTGTTTTCATTTTGTTTAATCACACAAAAAAAAAAAACCCCAAAATTTTCTAAGTCAAAAGAAATTCTAGAGAAACAATTTTAATTGTACCCAATAATTTATTGTGATTTAGAAATCCGACTTCTAAGACCAAGACCAGTCAATTTATTTGCATGTGCTTGTGTGTTGAGTGAAATGGATAAAAAGAAGTCGGACATTTTTTTGAATTGTGCTAACTTTTTGTGCAGATTGGAATACGCACACTGTAAGTACTTCTATCACACGCAACGTATTAGCGACCTGGGTGCTTTGTGTAATTGTTTGAAATTATGTGATTGGTTGTTTAATTTCTGTAATTGTGGATGCTACACTTTAGTAATTCATAATAAGCAGACCCAGCTTCTAAATAGAAACTGGTGGGACTTGATATCCCCACCTCATCACTCCAGCTGTGTGCAACCAATAGCCAAACATAATTAAAATCAATTAGCAAGTTAGATAGATACATCATTTAGGTACGGTGTTCATAGGACAACCTAGACCAAGGTGAATCCAATAATTTTTGTGTTGACCCAAGCTAAAAGTGACGATGGGTTTAATCATTCAATGAACTCCGAGAGGCCACTGCCACAAGGGTAATTTACCCGGTACGCCGAGTCATAAGTAAGCTACGATCCACAAGAAGAATTGGTGTAACTAACAGTTTTGGGTTAGGAACACAAGCCTCAAGTGTACATTTAACATCACATCGTTCTCACATCTATTGGCTTACAGAGCGGTAGCACAAAGAAGTACTTAATTGGACCATTGTGACCTCCTTCTCTTGTGCAATAATCTGGTTTCTTTGAAACAAAACTCTAGCCTGCTGATTTTGAACTTTGTGGTGTAAAGTATACACTCTTAGGATCATCTTGTAGCACCCATTGCTCTGTAATAAAGATTACATAAGAAATAATTGTCCCCCAAAGATAAAAAGATAATTGATCTCAAAAACGTTGATTGCTTAGGGAGGCATGTTTCTTGTGCATTTATTGGTTGCTGATTGCGTGTGAGCCTCTGTATATTTTTAGAGTTAGTGCTTTCAAAAAAATAAAAAATAAAAATAAAAATGAACACAAGGGATTATCCAGCCTATTTTTTTCGAGCAAATCAATTCATTTTATGACATGCAACGACCTGATTATGACCCATATTTAGATTATTACAACCCAGGTTTAGCCTATCATCCTGACTTCTCATGGGCTCATGGTCAGTACCATGAAATCCCTCTAGACACTCCTCAGACTCCTCAAGCTTTCATTCCTGATAATGAGTCTCAATTTCATCGAGTTGTTCCTCCTTCTAACACATCTAGTTTAGAGGACGTCTGAACTCGTGTCATGCAGCGAACAGGAGAAATGCTTGAGCAAAATTCTCAGGATATCACAGAATTGACAGTTATTTATCAACAAAACTCTCAAGCTATCAAGAAACTTGAGATGACTTTGAGTCAAATAGCTGAGTCACTTCTTGAGATAGAGTCAGAAAAATTCCATAGCCAACCTATTTCTAACCCAAATGGTCAATTTGAAATTAGTGGCACATCTGAGCCGGATAGTGAAGATGCCCAATCCATTACAACCCTTAGGAGTGGAAAATTGGTTGACAATCAGGTAGGAATGCCTGACATAAGTGTCATTATATCCTCACCCAATGTTACACAGGTTGCATCCTCCTCTCATAAGAAGACTGATAAAGCCTTATTATTGATGAACTTGAAGATTCTGAGACACTACAGACATCTCCTTCCCATGTTGACTCATTAGACATATGCCTTCCTAGTGACTCATGCATAGAATCAAACTGTGAACATTCTTTAGAGTCTCCCCTTGACTGTTTTCATGATACACATGACCATTTAGAGGCTTGTTTGACTCATTTTAGTTTAGACTTTGATGTTAATGATTCCATTAGGGAAGTCAATGATTTGCTTGACTCAGTTCCCATTGTGGATCCTAGTTATAAATGGAAGTCTAAAGTGAAGCCTCCTCCACTCAGTGAGTCAAAACTAGTCCCATCAGTTGAGCCACCTGAGCTTGACCCTAAACAATTATCTGACACCCTCAGGTATGCGTTTTCAGGTACTAGTGATACTTTGCCTGTTATTATTTCATCTATATTGAATTCAAAACAGGTTGTCCCAAAGAAGTCGTGAGATACATCTAGTAAGAGAGTGCAATCCAAAAGTAGTGTCAACTCTAGGGTTGGGGGTGTTGTTGAGTTGTCTAGACCAATATCTCTATGTGATTCATGTGATGAGCCTGTACCACCTGATATATCCATCGTCTCATCTACTTGCTTCACATTCCCATTTACTAAGGCTACTTTCACCGATCCCTTGTGTTGTAGTGAGGATTTCAATTTTCACCATCCTGTTGTGAAAATTATTCAATCTTCTGATTTGGAACCAGACATAGGATGTTCCCTTTTTGGAGCACGCAAGGATCATCTGTTGTGTATGACTACTGGTCACTTTTGGGATGTCCTAGTGTATTTGGTGCCCCATGTGATTGCTATATTTGGGTGGACTGATCCTCAACTCTTCAGGTTGTTGATATACGACCATGGACTAAGTGTTTGTCATGTTCTTCCTCTCCACTTTTCGATACACCATTTTTTTAGGAAGAATATTTGTCGGGTTGATGACGTTAAACCAAGCGCTACTGGGAGGCAGCCCAACTTTTGTTGTAAATGTGCATGTTGAGTGTGTATTTTATCTATTTCTATTAACTAATCCACAATTCTTTTGACTCTGAGCTCTCATCGATGGATGACTTCTTGGAAACTGATAAAATCTTCACCGCGGTAATACTGTTCTAACCTCCTCTCATGTACTTACTTCATTCATTTGTCAGAATTATTTTGTTAAACATTGAGGACAATGTTTGGATTAGGTTTGGGGGTAGGGTTCATGAGTCGGTGAATTTTTCGTAGTATTTTCTTTTCTTATCTTTAAAAAAAAAAATTGTGTTTTTTTTGTCAAGAAAACTTGGTCTTTTGCGATTATGAAAATGGATTTTGCTCAAGAAAATGCAAGCCAACTTGACATATTGGTCTATTGATAAAGACTGAAAGTTTAGTATAATCCTTAAGCTAGATCTAGTTCATAAGATTTTTCAACTCGATTATCTTTGCACCATGAGCCATGTTAGCATAACTTGAAGTTGATGAGTGAAATATATACTAGAATACCTTAGAATAATAGTGGAGACTTAACCCTGAAAGTTTTGAACCTTTCTATTTTTCTGAGGGTTATACATAAACTCTGATTTTTCTTGAGTCCGTGTTATCTCGTTGATGATCTCATTTTTCTGATCAATTGCTTTGGGAATGACATCAAAATTGAATTATTACACTAGAACTTCTTGACTTATTCAATTGAGATGTCATAATACTGACCCGAACTTATGAAATGATCTAGGCATTTTTTTTTTCCTTTCTTTAGACCATTAACTAGCCTTTTAACTTACCCATAACATTAACCTTTTTGTAGTCTTTTGAGCCTTAGAATAACTTTTATTTGTTAACCCATGAACCTTTACCCAACTTTTCTGGGAATGTGTAGGATGGATATACTTGGTGTAAAAAGGGCATTAAAGAGCAAAATTTGAGATATTTCATAAATCCTCTATGTGAAAAAAAAAAAAAAAAAGTTGAAGAAAAGAAAAATAGTTTAAAAAAAAATGATTTTTCAATGAGGATAAAAATGTGAGAATGAAGAAAAAATTGATGGTGCGCAACATTGGTTTATTCTTGACAGCCCTAATTGTTCGTTGAATGGGTGTATACATTCCTAGAAACCTTTCTTAGAATCCTTTGACATTCCCCATTAACCTTTACCCAAGCCCCGTTACAACCCAACAAAGTCCTAGTTGATCTTAGGTAAAGGTTGGTTCCGTAGATGTGGAGATTTAATAACCAAGACCTATGGTGTTTGATTCAACATTCCCAAAAGTAATTGATATTCCTGTCCTTGAGATCATGTTCATTCCATTATTGAAAAGTTCGTTCTTCATATTACTATATGTGAGATGATTGTTTTCCATTATTTACTCTTTTCCTCACATATAAACTGAGTGAAATACCAAATCTCTGAGTGTTTTATTGTGAGTGACATGAGAGGTTTGAAGTCAAAACAAACTTTCTACGGGAGATTTAGACATTGTTTTACTCTGAAATGAAAAGTTATGTTGACAGTGCTATCCACACACATTGAGTTGAGGATGTTTATGAATTTTTTTCTAACCTTTGGAGAATATTAAATTATTTGGAGATTTGTTGATACACTAAAATGACACTGTTGGTTTCCTGCATTTCTTAAAGTTTTAAAATGAACACTGTTTGACCAAGTTTTGTTGAGTCAGTAATGTTTGTGGGTAACATTTCTGGAATCCCTCACGAGACTATAACTCGTCCACTAGAGGTAATCTAGGGGTTCAAAGCCTTATTGCACGTTTAAGGTAAGTGCAACCGATGATTCCTGCGAAAGTGAGTTAGAATTTTATTTTTATTGTTTTGCTCAAGAACTAGCAAAATATAGGTTTGGGGTATTTAATATTCACATAATTATTACATAATATATCCCTTAATTTATATATGTTAGTGTTTTGATTATTATATTTTATAGTAATTATTTCATTTTCATGTCTTTGTAGGAATTTGAGCGTGAACGATGAAATCGTATTAATGCGACAATTTAAGAATTAACAATTAGTCGACTCTAGCGGTGGTACAAAGTAGAGGGTCACATGTCTAAACCCTTAAACCCAAAACCAAGCCCATAACTTAAACCCAAAAACCTAACCCATAAACCCAAGCCCAATCCTACCCAAAGAATATTCTCCCAATAATCCATTGATTCTCTTCATGAATCATCCATTTATCTCATCTCTATTCATTGTGCTCATTCTCTATAAATACAAGAGAAAATGGTGAGAAAAGGGGAGGAGAAGGGAATCAAGCATCAATAGCCAAAATCAAACCCTCTTCCTCACAAAGTGATTTTCATCACCATCACCACCTCCATCCACCATCAACCACCATCAATTTCTCATCCACCATCTCCGAACAGCAGCACCGCCACCACCACGAAACAGGGGAGTGACAACCCTGTTTCGCATCAGACCTTCACCTCGCCACCGAGCTTTGCACACCACTTCACCGCCATCAGCCCCTGTTCTCACCGTGCGAGCACCGCCACCATCAGCCGCCAGAAACAAAGCCACCTCCATCACCGCCCTCTTTGTTCCACCTCGCGACAGAGCCAGGCAGACCGTCCGAGCCTCCAACACTGCCCTCTCTTCGTCTCGGCCCTTCTTCCTGTCTCCCTCTCTCACGGCCACCATCACTTAGCGGCGCGTCAGCGGCGCACAACCACCGCGACAACAGAAACAGGGGAGTCTCCTCCCGATCTCTCTCTCTATTTTTTAGTGTTCTCATTGCACCTCTATCTTTTTTGCAGGTTCCAGAACCATTTGGAGGACGAGGCCGCTCGTGAGGAGCACGGAGGAAGGCGGAGCAGCGATGTTGCTCGCTGGAGATGAAGGCGGAGCAGCGCATAGCGTGACTGTGCGTCTGGCGGGAGAATGAGTCAAAATTCTATTTTTGGCTATTCACACCCCCGGATCTGCTGAGTACCACCACAGAGCATTTTGAGAACATTTTTTCTCGGGATTCGTGTTTGGACCATCTGCTGAGTACCACCACATCGAGTTTGCGTCAAACCAAAGGGATTGCATAATTCATTTTGATTTATTTTACTGAATTGTGTGCTTAATTGTTACAATTTATTTCTGAATTTTTGATAAATTGCTTTCACCTTTCATGTTCGAGAAATTAAACTTGATATGTTTGGTAGTTAGAATTACCCTTTATCAATTCAAAGCATGGGCTAAACATAGTAAGCTTAAACTTTGATTAAGTGTGCCCTAACAAGACACTTAATACTTGGTAAGAGCGTATTTGCTTGAAATAATTTGTTAATGTTTGATAGAAACATGATATAATTTGAATTGGATTTTAACGATCACATATTCGGTGTAAGCGAGGGATTCTCATCCCTAAAGCTTCTCGTTTAAATTTTCAATAATTTAGATTTAAATAATTTTGCTAACTCATTGGTGAGTCCAAGCTTACAAAATCCACATTTTCATTTTATTTTATTTTTTTCTTATTTTTAATTTATTTTTTGTTTAGTTTTAAAAATGTTGTAACCCCATTTTCCTCTAAATTAGTTTAATTAAATTATTAAATCCAATTGCATCCACCTTCCTCGTGGGATCGACCCGTACTTGCCGTTGTCTACCAGTTAGACACCGTGCACTTGCGGTTTTTACAAGTGGGTCAAATTAGCCTATTAATTTAGGTTAGTTAAACCTCCATTATAAAACAAGGCGGAGATGTTCCTTATGTTCCTCCGCATTACTCGAATATACCAGAATATCATAAATAAATAACAATTTGATCCAGAAATGGAATAAACACCCGACTCATCAGATTCATAAATAATGCAGGGGCGTTTGTCAATCCAAAAGGCATCACCGAAAACTCATACAACCCATATCTCATCTAGAAGGCTGTCAAAGGTATACTCTGATCCTCAACCCTCGTCTGGTGATATCTTGTTTGAAGGTCAAGGTTCGAAAAAAATGCAGCTCCCCTCAACTGATCCAACAAATTATCAATCCTCGGAAGGGAATACTTGTTCTTAATAGTCACTCGGTTCAAATCTTTATAATCAATACACATCCTCAGTGATCCATCCTTTTTCGAGACAAAAACTGCAGGAGTACCCCAAGATGAATTACTAGGTTGAATGAACCTACAAGAATATACACACCTCAAAAAAATTAAAGTTATCCTCAAGTAATAACACCCAAAATGTCCCAATCAAGTAAAATCACCATACTCACCCATAATGTAACATCTCATCCAATTATAATTTCATCTCCTCCAACTAGGAGTTGTACCCGAAAGCAAGTCAATATGAAACTCTACCTCTCGACGGGGAGGAAGGCCACCTGCTACATCACAAATGTCATGTTTGGGGACCTTTATGGAACAAAGGTAACAAGACATTACAGAGTTGTCATCAGAACCACAAGAGTAGATAAAAAGGCGAAGTGCCAGGAAGAGAAAAAGTGATGGCCTGCTTAACACAGTCCAAAGACACAAAGTGGCTGGTCATCCAATCCATGCCAAGAATGAGATGAAACCTCTCAAATCCCAATACCAAAAAGTTGAAAACAAAGGTACGACCCACCAAAGAAAACTCAAAACTCGGACATAAGTCATACAACAACACATGCCTTCCTGGTGGGGCCATAACTCGAAGCAGAGTGGATAAGGGTATGGTGTTTAGGCGTTCCCTATCAATAAGCTATCTAGAAACACTACAACAAAAATCATCATTTATAGCATGCCAAAAATGCTATAATAGGATATGATAGCGTTAAATGACATGTTGTGACAGCCCCCGTTATTAAAAGTCGAGTCTCTATGATAGTGTTTTTGGGGCACTATTAAGTTTTTAAACGTTGTTGTAACGCTTTCAATAGCACTTAGAATATGTTGTATAATGTTGAGCACTGTTATAACATTTTTTATAATGTTAAACGCTATTGTAACATTTTTCATAGCGTTTATTAAATGTTGTTATATAGTTTTATACAACGCTTTTAAAGTGTTGTAACATTTTTCATAGTGTTTATTAATTGTTATTACATAATCTGATACAACATTTTTAGAGTGTTGTAAAATTAGTAACCACGACACTTTAAAAGTGTTATTAAAAGTGTACGACATTTTTTTACCCATTTGTTTTTTGCTATATTGGTATCATTTGCAATGTTGTATCTGCTATTGAAAGTGCAACAGTAAATAAAATCTGACACAATGTAAGAAAATCTTCATTTATAGCATAATCATACTAGTTCAATACATGGTAAACTAAATAAATCTCGTTAGTTATTATAAAACATTTAAATATATCATGAAGTCATTTCTTCATAAATTTTTTTTTTAAGTCACTTTCTTCATCCTTCTTCATCTTCTTTTTCATCCTGCCAAATAAACATAAAGATATATTCAAAGGTTATAAATCTTGCTAGAACAAACAATTATTCTCACATATGTAAAACAAATAAACCACAAGGAAAAGGGGTTTCAATGATAGTACAAGCACTTGTGAAGAGCCACTTGGTTCTTAATGATAAAGGGGTTTAATTTTAAGCCTAAGTTGTGTTTCGCTACCAAATTTATATTTAAGAAATTAAAACTGAGACTCGTAATTGGTTAAGGCACCTCATCATTATTCCATATATACCTTTAAAGAAAATGCAACCTCAGAGATATCCTTAAATAAAGTACAAACAAATAAGATCACTCGAAAGACTTACATGGTTGAAATCTGCACCAAATTCAACAATCAATGTAACATTCAACACATGTTTCACCAAGAATCAATTTACAGTGAACACTTGGAAATTAAATAATGAAATTTGAAAGAAGGAAGTTACTACAAGCTGCTTGCAATGTAAGTTACATTGCAAGTTGTTGCAATGTAAGTTACATTGCAAGTTGTTGCAATGCGATGAAATTAAAGGAAGCATCAGGCATGTCCCTCAGCAACTAGGGTGGATTAGACATTACCTGGACTGATGCTTAGAATCAATACATTATGCACGTTTTCAAATTGAAGTTTGGTGCACATCACCAAAAAACACATCCAAAATGACATTTCATTCCTTGCAAATAAACTGAATTAAAGTAGGCAGAATATTAGTTGAGATCTAGGTAACAATGAAATTTGATGTGTTTTCTGGGACGGTTTGGACTGTCCATTTGCTGTCCAAAATCAAGTCTGGTGCTAACAACACATCCAAAATGATATTTCATTCCTTGCAAATAAACTGAATAAAAGTAGGCTGAATTTTAGTTGAGGAGATCTAGGTAATATCACAAAATCCAAGCTAATATCACAACAGGAGAATATGTGCACCCTATGCACATTGTCAATTGAGATTATCATGATAGAAATAAAATTATGTTTGGGTATTCAATCCAAATTGTATTAATAATGACTTTGATTTGTGTAAAACCCCTACTTTTCCAATGGCAATAAAATTTTATGCACCTAAAAATTCAATTGAAATTTATATTTTAAAATCTTCTTTCGTTTGACAAGTTGTATTTTTTCGAAATTCGCTTAACTTTCTTTCCTTTCGAATCTCGAGACGAGATTCCATTTAACATTTGTATAATGTAACACCCCTAAATTTCATAAAGATAATTTATTTTATTTTGAATTAAATAAAATAGAGTTACATTTAATTGAATTTAAATTTTAAAATTTTATTAGAGGGTGGGTGCCTTCGAAAGTTCGGTGGGGGCAAATAGCCACCCACCCTATAAAGAGATAAACCTCTTTTCTTCCTCCCCTCCCTGCGTGTTCTTCTTCTCCAGACACAAGTTCGGTTATCACCTTGCGTTGAGCAGCCCCAACGGCCCAACCTTCCTCTTCTACTTTCTTTTCTCCTTCTTCTATCTTCCCTCTTCTTCTAGTTTGATTTCAGTGCCAGAAACAAATCACAAGAGAGACATCGAGATAACAAAAAAATGGAAGGAGGCGATGGCTTTGACCGTCATTGACGATGACGACTAACGGTGATAGATTGGTGTATCGTAGTGTGTTCGTCAAGGATGGATATGTTGCACAATCATCTGCGATTTCGTCAAGTGAGTTTCTTTCTATCCTTTTTATTTGAGCTCTAGTAGTTTCATAAAGTTCTAGTTTTTATGGATTAGGGTCAGTTATATTGGGATTTCCTATCTTTCCTGGTTTGCTTGAAGAAGTAGGGTTAATTCTGCACCTGTCTGCTGACTGTGAGTAGTTCCAAGTTATGAAGTTTGTGTGATTTGGTGATGTTATAATACTCTTCATGCTTTAAGCTTCCATGTTAATTAATTTTGATGTTAGGATGAGGATGATTTTTGCATAAGGTCCTTGGATAAAAGTATTAGTAGTTCACAGCAGGTGTTTTGTAGTTGGACTGATTTTGTG
Source organism: Berberis vulgaris (assembly GCA_963556465.1). Taxonomy (NCBI): domain Eukaryota; kingdom Viridiplantae; phylum Streptophyta; class Magnoliopsida; order Ranunculales; family Berberidaceae; genus Berberis; species Berberis vulgaris. The sequence goes on along the minus strand of OY747131.1, from coordinate 51,840,542 downwards.
TAGGTTTCTACAAGGGTTTTGATTGGGGTTTTGAGTAAGTACATTATCATGCTATATACCAAAACTTTTCTGTTTGAGTCTAGTTTTTAAAGGATTTTACGGTATCACAATCCGAGTTTTGTATAGAAAGATATACACATTTTAGTAACAAGAGGTAAATCTGCTAAAGGCTGCTAGATGGCTTGTTTCGTTTGAAAATTCTATACTTGTTTATGGCGAAATCTTGGGGTATGCCTGATATGGTTAGAAACCTCTTTGTATCTATTTTCTATAGCCCCAAACGGTATTCAATTTGGAGTTCTTATGGGAAAGTTATGTACGTTTGAATGATGAGTGGTCAAGCTCTCCTGTCAGGAACACTTGCTCATTTCGGTATTTTTGTTGGATTATTTTACTTGACTGATTTGGGACTGAAATGTGGTTGTTTCTGGGTAAGTCTTCGAGTTTCATTTAATGTTAAAACAATTATTGTTTGGAGGTGAATTGGGTTACGATTTATCACCCAAACATGGCTACTTGTTGGGATGCATGTAGGGACAAATTGGTTTATGTCGGCACTCAAATACGATTGTTTTGGGATTGGTGTGGGAACTGAAATCAGGATATTTTTGGTTTATTGAGCAGTCTGCACCATAATTAATTGAGACTCTTTTACAGATTGAAACTAAGCTTTTCCAATTGAGTATTGGGGTGGTTTCAATTGAGGGCTGATTCAGGTGTAATTCAAGTATGCTTGCAGGGTTGTTACAGGGTCTGAATCGAAGTTGTTACAGGGTCTAAATCGAAGTTGTTTCAGGGTCGGAATCGGAGTTGATTCAGAATCTGATTCAGGGTTGATTCAAGTGCGTTTATGGGCTGCAACGGGAGGTTTTCAGAGCTATTACAGGTCTGATATAAGTGTTGAATCGTAGCTGTTAAGGGGCCGTTTTCAGTGGTTTTCAGGCCTGCTAGAGGGGTTTTGAAGGGGTGTTCCAGAGTGTGGTCAAGGGCTGTTCGAGGGAGTTTTCATGGGCTGTTACAGGGCTCTTAAGGAGCGGTTGCAGGCTGTTTACGAGGTTGATTGCAGGGTGATTACAAGGCTTATTGCATGGTTTGCCGGTAGTGTATGCCAAACCAGTGAGTTCTCTTCGCATTTTGTATATTTTCGCTTACTTCAATTCCTTGTGTTGTTCATAATTTTTGTTTGAGTTTTAGTTCTATTTTAATTGAATGGTGAATGGGTGTTAATGTTTCTATTATGAATGAGGAGAACTGGATATGGATTGGATAACAAATTTGGAATTGATATGTTTTGGGAGAGTTCAATATTGCCTCAAGCTTGGGTGGTAATTGATGTTTGGAAAATTGGAAGATTCGGGTTGGATGGTTATTGTGCTAGTGGAGCTTTTGGATTGAGGATGAACTTCAATTAAATCTAGCTCTTTACTTGGGTTATTAGGATATCCTGGATCATGAAAATTTCCTCTTTGATCCTGGTGGGTTTCTAACATATTTTCTCTGCGAATAAAATGGATATTCGTATAAGTTGATTACCCTAATTTTTGTACCACATGATGGTACTACAATAGAATAATCTTGGTTGGGTCAAATGGTCCTATAATGTAACATGATACGATGAAATAGGTAGCAGTGGTACAGTAGTTATCTTGGTTTCTGTTTACTATAGTGGCTCAAAAATACATGTAGACATGTGTACAAGTGTGACTTGTACTTTATAATTTAGCTTTTTTTTTTGTCTCATAATTTACTAGGTGCACTTTAAAAAAAATGGCTAATGATCTAATGGTTTGAAGAGGGTCCAATTTGCTTGGGAGTTAGGACATGGCAGGTTAGGACGGCAATCTGTTGGGGAGATAGCAGTGATCGACCTACTGTTGGGTTGGTTGTGCAAATTTGGGTTCAGGTTACTGTGTACAATGCGACTTGCGTTTTGTGAGTTCATGTGGTGTTATTAATTTTGGGATCTTAATTGTTTCGATGAATAGCTAGTCAACAGAGTAAAGTAAGTTTTGTTACAGAGAGGTTATGTGCGTGTGTTTGTAGAGCAAACTGATTTGCATGTGTTTGCAAGTTTGTGTATTCGGGTTTGGATGTGTTCGATCGGGTATGTTTTTGTGATGATTTTGCATTTACTTAGAAACTTGATCTACTACACCCAAATTTATGAGTCTCACACTCTATATATTATTTCGTTCTAAGTAATCGTTTGCGAATGAAACTCTGAGTTAATTCGGTTTGAGAAATTAATTTGTCAGGATTTATATTTTGATGAGATAAATTTGGATGATTGTATTATATGTCAATTGACTTGTTAGCGAGTCTAAATTCCTTATATTGAATGGGCTTTGATCCCCCGTTTTGTTACAGAAAGTTTATATATGAAAAATGTAGGTTGCCCCAAAAAAATGGGAGGATATCCTGATGAGATTGTTTATAATTTGGCAATGTGTCAAATGCTGTGTTTCCCCAAAAGAATTGGTGGATTTACTTATGAATGACAAAATGTCATTATGAAGGAAATTCGAAATATAAAAAAATAAATGATATTGTTAAACTTTGACTCCTGAAAATTTAATCACCTGGAATTGTATCACTTAGAACTACCACACCTCTTTTTGTTTATTATTTTCCATCTCTTATAGAGAAACTAAATAACCTACAGGTTGTCTTGCGGAGGTGGGGCGCCTATTTCTTATATAGAAATTAAAATAACATTCGGGTTAGTCTTGAGAAAATGAGGTGAATTTTTATGCCTAAGATAGGCTTTGATATTTATCCGTAAAAAATGTGACGTAACTTTATGTGCATTGATAGCCCAAGAGTGGCTTTTGTTACTCATATAGTTAGGAGTGCCCGGTGATGCATACCTGTGTGTGATGTGTCCCCACTTGGGCATGGGTGACGGAATAGTCCTCCTTTATATGAGAGAGGCATACGGGCATGTATGTTCGGCACGGAGGTGGTGCGAATGTGGTATCGTCTAAGTGATCAATCCGTTAAAAATGAATAATATGCGAAAGTCCAATATTGTACGAAGACAACTGTTTAATTAATAAATTACGTTTATATTGTTTCTAGCCATTTACATGCAGGATGGTCAGTCCACTAATATTTCTGCAGGTCAGACTTGCCATAGTCAACTTTTACAGTGTAAGTACAAGTAAATGCATATTTACTTAATTGGGATGATGACATGATTGCCTCGTTGAGGAACTAAATTCTTTGAACTGTGCTTTTCTTGCATGACACATTTGCCTCATTGAGAAACTACCTGTTGGTGTAATTGTTTATTGTTTGTGCTGAGTTTGATATTATCACGTGCGAATTTATTGATTTTGGGATGAAGATTACTCACACCAGTTTTATTGCTGACCCAAGTGAGCTTTTGCTTCTTCGGTACATTCATTTGGGAATGTAGCCGATTAGCCTTTCAGGTTTAGAGACTTTTGAGCAGCGTTACTGGAGTTCCGCCAGTGGGGCTAGCAACGTCAGTCTTTCCTGGTTAGAGTTTTTATTTATTTTGGTAATTAAATCATGTTTAAGTTGTTGTTGCTGCTAAATGTTTCTATTGTCATTGAATTTCACATCCTGAGTTTTGGGGAAACGGATAATCCTACGTATCGTTTTCTTCGAAAATCGGGGCGTGACAATTTGTCTAAGGCAAAAAAGGGTTTCAGATAGTAAATCAAATTCTCAGGTAATATTTACATGAAGAAAGTTAAGGTAACTTTTGCATAAATGGTTTCTTCATTATGTTTTGAAATGTACTTGAAGTAATCTATCCGCAAAAAGACACCTTGGAAAGGAATCAAGAAACTAATATGACACCCAGAATGAAGAGATGGCAGTTTTTGGACAAGTAAAGAGAACTTTCCAAATTTAGAGTTTTTTTCTAAGAAAATTCTATAATTGCATAAAATAATCAGACATAAATCATGTGAAAGTGAATCCTAAAACAGTGAGATAAGTATTGACATCAAATTATTAACATGGACATTATTCTGTACTACCATTAGAAATGAAAACTGTGTTTGCTTAATCCAGAGAGCAGAGCAGATACCCTGTCAAGAAAAAAAGCACTATCCTTGATGAACACGATTGAAAGGTTGCCGACGGAGGTAATCCACTAAATTCTTTTTTTTGAAAGGCAATCCACTAAATTCTTATCTCCCTTCTACTGGAATTTTACATCCAAATCCAACGACAATCTTGCCACTAGGTCGTGCTACACAAATAGCGGCAAACTTAATACAACCACGCGACTCTTATGTCTGACATCTACAGATAATAAAGTGCAAAAGGATCTGCCCTAATTTTATTTTACTTTTTGAAATCTTATCTACAAACAAGTGTATATTGACATTGACTAATGTAAAAATAGAAAATGATAGTTGGAAATCCCCGAAAACCAGCTGGAACTAGAACAACCAAAACCTATGAAAAAGATAAGGACAATAAGCAGTGTTTGGATCTCAAATTTGTCAACTACGCATATATATAATGACAGTTATGAGAAATTTGAAGAAATAAGTAAACAAACAGTATAAACATCAACTACACACAATAGAATAAAACAACAAAAACAGGAACAACATTTTGAATGAAGAACCTATTTATATAAGGGGCACCTCTTTTCTTGCTTATAAAAAAGTAAAGCTCGGTCAAGTATCTTATTTGAACTTATTTATATACACAAATACCAGTTTGTACCAGTGGACACTACGCACTTTTGCTTTTAATTGAGTCAAAAAATAGTTATTGACTTTAAAGGAGTGATTGAAGCATACTAGTCCAAATGTACATCATTTGTGCACTAATATTATTGCCTTACAGTCATTGAACTTCTTGAAGCGTAACAAAATCAGATCAGTGTCGAACAAAAAACAACAACAACATCTTGATTTGCACAAGGCAAACTAGGGTTTACACCTTACCTTCGATTTCTAAGGTTTTCAACTTGTTCTCCAAGTTTTCTCCTGTAAATCTTGGATGTGAAGACCTTACCTAGAAATGAGAAAACACAAGTCATAAGAAAACCTTCGACATATAATGAGAAAACACATAAGAACTGATGACGAAGTAACACATTCAACCAATACAGCTAAACAAAAGTTCAACACGTACTTTCAACAGTTCAAGATCAAGAAATACCTAGAAACCAAATCGGTCAAGAAACACACAAATTTCAACATATTTTTCTCTCACAAATGTCAAGAATCGTAACTCAATCGACCGAACATATGAGTCATTCATTGCATTATGAAAAAATTATTCTTGCAAATTTTAGTTGGAGACTTTGAAAACAAATGTAATAGACATCCTAAAGCTGTTGAAATATGGCAGATATCAAAATAATTAAGTGAAATACTTTTTTTTTAAATGCACAAATGGAATATCTAAAATTTTAGAATAATTATTATATACATCATAGCATTTTTCATACATCCATCCAAATAGGGAAAACAACAAAAAACAGTGGGATGTAAGTATGTTTAGTTGTATGGTATTTTCAGTAATCTATGTATGTAAGAAGAATAAAAACTCTGATGCCCTGCTTTGGTTTGGGTTTGAATGAAATGCTTGGTTTAACAAACAAAAGAACAAGAAAAAACAATTCTATTTGGAAGAATATGGACCTTAGCATTTGTATATATTATAATTTTATCATCAACATCCATTAGAAACAAACAAACAAATAAATAAAAAATACTAATTCTTGGCATATCCCATTGGCTTATAACAACATCCAACAATAATAGCACTTTTTCTCCTCTAGGCTAGTGATAAAGCAAATGGAAAAGCAATTCATATTGACTGATAGTATCTATTCTCTTACAATCCTTAAATAATGTGCAGTGTTAGCTAAATGAAAGCTAACAAAAGTAATTAAAAGAATGAGACGACGAAAAAAGATTAATAAACACTACATCAAATTGGCTTATTTGTAACAACTTAAAAAACAGTAACACTTTTGAGCTATTACAATCCACCAAACAATTTCAAGTCAAATCTAAATTTAGTCAAAAAAATGAAAAATAGCTACACAAAAAAAGTAATACAATATATTAGATCACCATGAATAGCATCACTTGTAAGCCCATACTATTTGTGGTGATACAATTATTGAATCACTTTATTTGTGAAAATGTGTAAAATTGTTTTGTGGATTGTTATTGTTCAAAAGTGTTATGTTTTTTGGATTGTTACAAAAATTTCAATTTGGTGTAGTGAAAAGTATATAACGTCACCTAACAATATGACCCACCAAGGTTGGACCATTGATGTTCACCTAACAATATATGACCCACCAGTTATGAAGGTGTTACTTGATCAAGCAAAATGACTGCCAGTTAAGCATTCCAATTAGTTGTGCATTGCAAGTCGAGCATTCCTGAGTTTTCTTTCAAAATAATGGAGGATAGGTTTTCTTTTTTGGGGATTCAGCTAATTTTATCAAGCTATTCCATAAAGTTAAGGATGAAAATAAACGGTTTATAATTCCTTAACTTATTTACTAGTAAGAAGAGTATCCTCACAATTTTTTCAGCACAATTTCATAGATTCCTAAAGCATATAAAGATATGCTTCTAAACATGGATTAAGATGAGGTAAGGATCCAGTGACAATTATTTATATGTATTTGACAAAGTCTCACAAACTTTGATGGTTAATGGCTAACAACAACAATTGTGAACTGTGGCTTAATATAGAACAGAGAATCTAGTGGTTAGCTAACACACACATATAGAAGCCAATCTGCAAACAACTAAGGAAAGAATCATTCTTTGGTGGTAATTCCATATCCGTTGAGGATTTGTTGATGGCAACCATGAGATGAATGAATCTCTTTGAACCATTACCTTTGTTTCAAAATTTCAACTTCTGTCTCTGCACAAGAGTTTGCCTCTTTCTTTGTCAAGGTCCTCTCAAGAGATTCACTAGTCTGAAAAATATAATTTATCCACGATTGTTAGCTTAGAAATTAACTAAAACAAGTGTTAAGGAGTTAATCAAAACCTATATAAACACATAAAGGTTACATCATTCATTCATCCAAGAGGCAAGAATTGTCCAACTCTCACCGTGTAAATAGAAGTGAGAGGCGCAAAGCAAAGGTCTGGCTGGCCCAGTTAATGCCAATAGAAAAGTGGAAGCCTTCCTCCAGATGCTTGGTTTCTCCTGCGAAAAGCGGTGAGTTGGGAATTCCTTGATCACCACTGGCAACTCCTTGACAAGAGTGAGTTAGATAATGAGATTCAGAGCCCTCTTATGCAAAGCAATGTCTTTATAAATGGTGAGGAGATCGAAGCTAACTCTTCTGCTTGGGCTGGAAATGGAGAGAGAGAGGAAGAGAGGCGAGCAAAGACCAGAGGGGCAGGAAGAGAGCAAAGAACAGAGGGACAGGAAGAGAGGTTGAGCTTGAGGGGAGAGAGAAATTGTTAGACACGCGATCTCATCCAACTGATAGACGTGCGGTCTCTCCTCGCAAGGAGGCGTGTCTCCAGCAAGTATAGAATGGGGCATTGTCCGCGAACGACCTCTTTGCACCGTGATCTCCAAGAGCAAAGGGGAACTCGAATCAGTAACAGACTAAACAACCCACTAACTTCACTACCTAACCCCACGTCCGCAGGCAAGCTAAGCATTGTGGCTTAGTGTAACCATGGCTCTAATACCAAACTGTCACACCCCGATTCCAAGACACCTAAATACCTCGCAAACTGAGTCGCGACTCCAAAGCCCTAAAATTTATTTGATTTACTCTTACTTACGCTACTTACCAATGGCTACCCTTGCTAGCACACTATAAAATAAAAATAAAACCATCAAGTATATAAGGCGGCACTAATATCCAAAGGTTTCCATGTCCATTCAAAACACCTAAGTCACAACGACTTACAAAACTCAAAATACCCAAGATCTGAGAACGAGCCCTACCTCTCGGCTGTACAACCCCGCAGACGACCACTCATTCACTTCACGTCTCCTATGACAACACCTCCACCAACACCACCACCTGCACCCGATTATGAGTACACCCATTTCCCACAAACAAACAAACGAGTCAACACTAGCTGGAATGAATAGAACCAGTACATCTATCTCAATTAAAACCCATACAATCAAGGAGGACAGATCAACTGGAGAAACATAAATTGACAATGCACTCAATCATGATGTAACTATGCACATGAGACGCAACATGAGTTCAAAACCACATACGAACATGTCTCACCCTGACATCCCTCTATACACACGCCGATACCACTCCTAGCATGTATGTTCCCAAGCGGGGTGCCGCCTCTGGGATATACATATTGCCACGGAAGACCGGTCGTGCGGCCCCATCACAAAGTATAGCACGCGTCAGGGAACTATCAACCCGAGAAAAATAAATCTCGTTTTCTAGGCTACGGATGCTACTCCCTTCACATTGTACCTAGTATCGAACGGGTGATATGCACCAAACATAGTATGCATATCCACCTGACATGCACCAACCCCGTATGCATGTCCTTCTGATGTGCACCAAACATAGTATGCACATATCCACGATATGCCCCCGCCACATTAGGCATATCTACCTGATATGCACCAAACACATTATGCATATCCATTTGGCTAGAGTTGTGGGAAAATACGGTTTTCAATTGATGCAAGTCAATTACGGAATTAATAACTAAAATAGTCATATTACTCCTACGCTACATGCCATTGATATTCAATCATACAACCGCTGTCATTGCATAGTTTCAAGCAGTAATCATAATTCTGACTAGTTTTTACACATCCATGCAATATTATGAAATGTTAGTAAGTAACATAGTCGATTTTCCTACTACGTGGCATCACAATATATCGTCTTCGAAATACTAAGCTATACATCGCCACTTGAACCGACATCCATATCACAAGCTAACAACCACAATATTATGAATATCATTCAAACAAGCATCCAAATTTTAATTTTCATAATAACCGACGAAAAAAGGATGAAATACAAGAAGAGTCCGCACTCACCAGAGTGGAAATGAGTTTCCCGAACCCAAATCCTACCAGCCTAAGCTCCAAATTCGCGGATTAGAGAATTAACGACTCGGGAAGCTTCTCAAAACTGCAAAAAGAGTCTCGACAGTGACAAATCTGTTTGGCGACAGCAAAAAGGTAAGGGAAAGTGACATAATCGAGTTCGAATATGGAGGAAGATGAAGCAGTTTCTGATGGATCGAATTTTACCTACTGATTATGAGCAGATTTTGTATCGTATGTACATTAGATATGTACAAGCTACTAGAATAGTAACAAAATGTACAGAAGAGTTCATGCGACTTGCAGAACGTAATCACCTGAAGAGAAGGAAAATCAGAAGGTTGCAAGGTATGTGAATGAACTAAAACCCTACATTCAAGAAAAAATTGGGTTGCAGAATTTATGGACTCTACAAGAGGTAATTAACATTGCGTTGAGGTTAAAATTAATGGAAAATGAAAGGCGTTAGACTTCCTTTCGGAGGAATACGACAAAATATACAGATGGCCCTATTGTTTCACCTGCAAATGAAGGGAAACTCGTGCAACATAATCCCGGAGAATCGAAACCTCCAGGTTTTTCTTTTCAAGGATCTAGGGAAGGGAGTAGTAATACTATTAACAGAGGGTAGAACAGAAATCAAACCCAGAAAGAGAATCCATATGTCAAACCAATAACAAACATTTGTTATGGGTGCAACAAACCTGGTCACCGTTCAACTTTTGTTTAGAGAGAAAACAATTCAATTTAAAAGAGGATGACAGTGAAAATCACGACGTAAAAGAAGAGGAAGGGGATTTTGATGATGACTATGCTGGTGTTGAATTCGCAGTAAGTGAGAACATGGAAATGCTAGCTTTGGTCTTATAGTGAGTGTTTTGGACATCAAAAGAAAATGGGCACCGACATAACATTTTTCTATAACTTTGTTCATTCAAGAATAAAATCTACGATGTGATTGTAGACAACGGAAGCTGTGAGAATTTTGTATCGAAGAAATTGGTGGATTATTTACAGTTGCCTACAGAGCCAGATAGCACACCATATTCACTGGTTGGGTAAAGAAATGACTATCCGTTCGTGTTGCTAAGACATGTTGCGTGCCATTATCCATTGGTAAGCATTACAAAGATGATGTACTATGTGATGTGAACGATATGGATGCTTGTCATATTTTATTCGGTCGTCATTGGCAATATGATGTGGATACTATATTGAAAGGTCGTGATACTGTTGTGATTTTTAGTTTGAAAAATCATAAAATTGTTATGGCTCTGAATTTAGAAGTTTTTCTAAAGGAATAAGTTCTAGCTTTTTTATTTTGACTGACAGTGAGCGTGAGATTACTGAGTCAATCAAAGAATCTGAATTTTTCTAGCCAGTGGTTGTCAAAGATGCAGTTAAACAAGTGGTATCAGAGCGAGTTTCTACCCTCTTATTATTTTTAATTCATATCCATAAGTGATTGTGGTGAAGATGGTGTTTCTATTACTTGAGCAAATTTGATTGACGCAGTAATCTCACGCTCACTGTAGTCATGGCAAACTCCCAGATTTCGATATAGTAGTCATAGCAATTTTATGATTTTTCCAACTAAAAATCACAACATTTTCAAGACCCTTAAATGTAGTATCCATATCATATTGTCAAGGACGACCCAATAAAATATGACAAACATTCATATTGATCACATCACATAAGGCACCATCTTTGTAATGCTTACCAATGGATAATGACACGCGACACGTCTCAACAACAAGAACAGAAGGTCATTTTTTACCCATTCAAGTGAATATGGTGCGCTATGTGGCTATATAGGCAGCTGTAAGTACTCTACTTGTTTCTTTGACACAAAATTCTCACAACTCCCCCCGTCTACAATCACATCGCAAAGTCTATTCTTGACTAATCTAAGTGATAGAAAAATGTTATTTTGCTGCCCTTCTTCTTTTGGTGCCAACAACAATCGTTGTAAGACCAAAACAAACCCTTCCATGCCCTCCTCGATTGTGAATTCAGCCCATGCATAGTCATCATCGAAACCCCCTTCGTCTTCTCTTTCGTCATGATTTTTACTGTCAGCCTCTAGTAAATTGTCTTGTTTTCTCTCTGGACAAACGTTGGATTAATGGTGCTCATGTTTGTTGCACTTATAACAAATGTTTGTTGTAGGTTTGGCATATGGATTCTCCCTCGAAATTTGGATTTTTTTGTGTCTTCTATTGATAGTATTACTACTCCCTTTCTATATTCAAGAAAAGAAAAATCTAGAGTATTCGATCATCCTGGACTATGTTGCACGATTTTCCCTTTATCTGCAGGAGAAACAATAGGGCCATCTGAATATTTTATCATATTTCTCCGAAATGAAGTCTAACGTATTTCATTTTCCATTAAAATTATGCCATCAACGCCATGTTAATGGCCTCCTGTAAAGTCCACAAATTTTGCAACCCAAAATTTTCTTGAATGTATGGTTTCAGTCCGTTCACATACCTTACAACCTTATGATTTTCTGTCTCTGTCAGGTAGTTACATTCTACATGTTGCATAAACTTATCTATATATCTTGTTACTGTTCTAATACCTTGTACACAGCTGATGGACATATAGTACAAAATCTCATCATAATCAGCTGGTAAAAATCGATCCATTAGAAGTTGTTTCATCTTCCTCCATGTTTGAAGTCAAATCTTTCCTTGTCTTTAACGGGTATTCTGTAGTTGATCCCACCAAACAACTGGAAAATATTTCAATCAGAAAACAATCATCTTCACCATCTTAGCTTTCAAAACCTCCATGATCTCGAAAAACCTCTATATTTCCACCACGTACTCAAGAAAATAACTTTTAAATTCCTCGAAAAGTTTGGCACGCCAGCTTTGATCCGATAGTCGTCAAAATTATTGCGGCGGTAACGATTATTCTGATGATTCGAATAATTGTCTGGTAGTAGTTCCTTGACCTTTTCCTCTGATTCAACATTTTTTCTCGAACAGGAAACATTCTTCTATTTTCTCCACGATTATCTCCTTCATTGTTGCCTCCGACAACTTGTCATAATAAATCAAGAATCTCCTCGAATTAGTTGGTTAGCGCATCTATGCGAGCATTCCGGGCATCCAAATCTGTTCGAGTAATAGGATTGTCATATACAAATCAAAGATAACAAGAGGGAAGAAACACACTCTGATACCAATTGATGCATCACAAGATAAAATAATCTGAAATCCACCAGAAAAAGATAAAAACACAAATACTCTTATAATAATTTATTGACTAATTCTTTGAGCAATACTTGAAAGCAATTTAAATACCTAACTCAACCTTAGATTGTCCTAGTAGCCTTTGAAAATCCAACATCTATTGGGAAATAAATTGTAATTATATTAGAAACAAAATTAAAATACTATTGAAAAATAGAAACTAAATTCAATTAAAATAAAAACTAAAAACTAAAATCCTATTGAAAAATAGAAACTAAAATCTTATTCCAACACAGTAAAGTGTTGTTTTGGAAACATAAACAATCTCAAACGCCAAAAATTCACCATACGTTACAACATAGATGTGGGTTATACCCGTAACGTTGTTTCTCTTTTTTGATAATGTATTTCATTCCTAATTCCGAGCTTGGACGCCAAATCTGTAAATTCTGGTTGCAGATCCTTTTGTTTTTCGTTGGTCCATCATGTCTTCAATTATTTTAGCCATATGTTCTACATCAGTCAAATAAATGTGGTCCATATAAGGTACTAAGTCTATTCTGTGATGATGTTCTTGAAAAAGGAAAAGATTTCCAGCTGGTACATATGGAAAATTGCACCAAAGAAGTGTGGTGCATACAAGGTGCTAAGGCAAATCATTGACGTCGCATGTGTCATCGACTTGCCTAATTCCAGGAGAATTTTCAACAATTTCAATGTTGCTGATTTGTATGAGTTTTGTGAGGATGAAGTTATCTATATTGACAATAACTTGGGGTTGAGTTCTTCTGAAGTGGAACAGACTGATGTAGGACATATAGATGAAATAATTGAAGTGTAATGGACAGACGAAAGGCAAAATGACGTAATCGAAATTACAGATTTAGCGTCCGAGCTCAAAATAAAGCATGCAATACATTTTCGAAAAAGAAAACAATGTTACGAGTATGACTCACGACTATGTTGTGACGTATGGTAGATTTTAGGCATTTGAGATGGTTTAGGTTTCCAAAACAACACTGTACTATTTTGGAATATGTTTTTCTATTTTTCAATAAGATTTTAGTTTCTATTTTATAAATAGTATTTTAGTTTTGTTTCTAATAATATTATAGTTTATTTCCCAATAGACCTTGGATTTTCAAAGGCTACTAGGACAGTCCAAGGTTGAGTTAAATTTTTGAATTGCTCTCATGTATTATTCAAAAAATTATTCAATCATTTATTATTCAAAGAACTTTTGTATTTTTATCTTTTCTGGTAGCTTTCAGATTGTCCTTGCTTGTGCTACGTCATGACCCACGATCAATGATTTATCAAACTAATGTTGTTACACTTGAGAAACCTATTAATATGTCCACTAGAGTTGTCTAGAAATCATTATCTTCTTTGTAGGCGTAATAAGTAATAGTGAAACAATATGGAGATATTCGTCACACATTGAAAAAGGAAAAGGTTTCTAGCGGGTACATATGGAAAATTGCAGCCAAAGAATTGTGATCCATACAAAGTGCTAAGGCGAATCATATGTCATTGACTTGCCTGATTTCATGGGAATTTTCAACACTTTCAATGTTGCTGATTTGTATGAGTTCCATGAGGATGAGGCTATCTATACTGACAATAACTTGGAGTCGAGTTCTTTTGAAGTGGAAGGGACTGGTGTAGGACATTTAACTAAAATAATTGGATAAATGGACCAATGAAAGACAAAATGACGTAATCGAAATTTATAGATTTGGTGTTTGAGCTCAGAATGAGGTGTGCAATACCTTTTTGGAAAAGGAAACGAAAATAAAATTTTAGTTTTGGATAAAATAGTATTTTAGTTTTGGATAATTGGATAAAATGTTTTGGAATATGTTTTTCTATTTTTCAATAAAATTTTAGTTTCTATTTTACAAATATTATTTTAGTTTTGTTTCTAATAGAATTATAGTTTATTTCCCAATAGACCTTAACTTTCTAAAGGCTACTAAAACAGTCCAAAGTTGAGTTAGGTCTTTAAATTGCTCTCGTGTATTATTCAAAGAATTGTTCAATCAATTATTATTCAAAGAACGTTTGTGTTTTTATCTAATCTGGTGAATTGCATATTGTTCTTGCTTGTGCTGCGTCTGGACCCAGATTCTTCTACTCTCAACCCATTTTATCAAAATCTCAAGTACAAAACACAAATCGTTTGTCGGAAGAGAAGGTACTTGGCATGGAAACCCTAGATTTTTCCGAATCTCTGTTGTATCGATCTGTGATTGTTGGAGTCTCTCAACCCATTTTATCAATATGTGGTTGTTCCATCGATCTGTGATTGCTGGAATCTCTGTCCCCAAATCGTTCATTCATGAAGGTAATGTTATTTCAACTCTCTGTCTACTAATCACCTCTATTTTTTTTATCGTTTTCATGTTGATTTTGAAGTAACTCCTTAGGTTTTCTCTCTATTCTTGCTTGGTCTCTGTTTGGATTCACATTTTTCTCATTTACTGTTCATCAACTTCTTCAGTTAGTTGTGCTTGTTTGATTAAAGTGAAATCTAAAGTTGAAAGTTGTTTCTATGCAAGTGATAGCGAAAGTTTTTCATAGATGTTGGAAGAGCGGAGTCAGTGAATCAATTTTAATTAGTGTATGTATTTGTTTGATGTGTTCAAGTTGATTTGAAGAAACATTTTCACTATTTTTTTCTCGTTTGAATCTAGATTTTGCAAAAAATTGAGTTTGTGAATTGGATTCGGTTTTCAAAACTTGTTCACTTTCATTTGAGGGTTTTAAATAAATTCATAGTGAGATCAGGTTTTCAGAGTAGTTGATTTTTTAGTGCATCTTCAGTAATGAACTAGAAATATCATATTGGGTATGGTTTTGGTGTTCTCTATCTCTACACCTAATTCAGAGTAAGTTTAGGTTGTGTTGCATATAAGTTCCATCCTAGAAGGAGCTTTCTTTCCTCGGGTTATGCATGAATGAATATTTGTTTAACTCAGTCAATCTGTATTCTTGAAGTTCAGTCAACTTAGTTGTAGTTGAATCAGTAAAACTCAATTCTTAATGGTGCTTTTGTTGTGACAATTGCTTTCCAAACAACACATCATATAGATCATGAATCATGAATTTGTGTTGCTTTTTTGCTTAATTCTTCATTCGTTATTACAAATTGTTCTCAAGCACATATACACTTATTCTTTTGCAACAATGGGTGTCTAGTATTCATTCATATTGCTGATCAATTGATTTCATTTGCTGTATCAACTAATCAACTGGTTACTTGGCCATCTTTAAGGTAAAATTACACATTTTGAAGACAAGACTATCGACAAAATATACTCTTAAAATATTTTTTTAAGGTGGAACTTTATTTAACAAAATGGTGCTTCCCTTCTTTCATCTATTGGGAATCTAAAATTTCCAGAGTTTTATCATAATTTTCTGGTTGAATTTGGTTTTTACTTGTTTCTTTGTGTTTGTGGATTCAATCTTCTCCCTCTCTTCTTCAATGTTCTTCTTTTCTTTTCATGTTCTATTCATCTCCATCCAATGTGATTCGAGCTAATAATAATGGTTCAGAAAATGCGATTAGGGGTTTGGTCCCCTGTGCAATTTCAGTTACTAAGTTGAGCAAATGGAAACGTGGAAAACGGTCACCTGTTTGGTGTCAAGGTGAGAATGGATAAAACTGCCCTCTCAATCGCCCAAATCGCCTCTCCCAGAAAGGTCTTTAAAGCATGCCTTACGAGCATTACTCGTGTTATTTTGGGGTGCTTGCTTGATTCACACTTTCACACAAGCAAACAACCCACCAAATATGGCCTCTCCTTTTTCTTTTTTCCTCCAGTTAACAAACATCTTCAACACGGATGCAGTTCACAGTTCACACTAAATTCACATACTTCATGCATACATGGATCCCATTTTGTGATAAAAGTTGATCAAAATTTTCATGTCATAGTGCATCGTGGGTCCTAAACTATATATAGTGTGCAGCAAGGGACCTACCTACTTAATACACTTTCCTGAAATTGTCCACTTAAACCACTATTAATTTCATCCTTTCTCTGAACCCATAGCACAGTTTTGGTTTTGGTTGATCATCTACAACCACACCAACAAAAAATCTATCATGAAGGGTAGACTTTACATAAAGTTCAATGTGGAATTCTCAAATTCTGGGGTTTTCTCCCTGGATCAGTGTTGTACTTTGGAAACAATCTTGCCCAAAAACCAAACAGTACCTTGTTTGCTATGGAGCTAGATGAGTGTGAAGAGACCACCTTGAACGATGTAAACATGGAGGAGGAAATGAGGCGGAAGCAGCAACAGCTGCAGCAGGAGGCCTATGATGAGGATGATGAGCCATCAATGTCGCGAGTGCAGTGTACTCAGCAAATGAAGAATATTTCACATCCCAACCTCGTCTGCCTATAGTAGGTTATTCTTTTTTATTTGAGTATTGTTTGCTTATAGATGAAGTTAATTTATTGACAAGTATTAGTGTCTGCACAAGATCTATAAATGCATGTCAATCAATTATGTATTCACTGAAGCTTCACCATGATATCTAATTCGTAGATTATATTATATTTTATATTTTAACAAAATTTCTTATCAATATAAAGGTTTGGGGATCCTTCAAACCCATGCTCGCTTCCCCCCACCCCTCAGGCTTTATAGGCCCACCGTCGTTTGAATTGGAAACTGGGTAAGTTCATATGACATTACTACACAATCCATAATTCGCTCTGGGCATGAATTCACCATCGGCCTCATGCTCGGAGCGAATTTAGAAGTAATGGTTATGTTATTGATGAGTTCTGTGTGTTTATTTTTCTATTATATAGGTGTAGATGAGCAAATGAACTTGCCTACAACAACTTTTGCTGCTGGTCCATATACAAATGTTTCCTCGGCTGGTTCTCAAAGTTTAGAAGGGTCGAGTATTCAATATCAGAATGCAGATATAAAAGAATAACTATTTTTTGACATAGTTCTAGCGGTGAGCATGGTGTTTAGATTCAAGAGGACAAAAGCAGAGGATAGCAATTACAAGAGCAGTAATAAAAACACCTCAGATTCTGCTTCTAGATAAGGCTACCAACGCATTGGACTCAGAAAATTAAAAGCAGTAATGAAGCTATGGCTTTTATTGTAATGAGTTTTGTATGTATTGATGAATCTATGAGAGAATTACAATGATGTATGTCCCATTATGTTAATATAAATAATTTTGACGAAAATATTTCAATTTTGCCATACTAATTTAATTTTTAATTTTATTTATTATAAATATATATCTTTTACTGTAACTATTTTATTATAGCATTTTAAAAGACCATTTACAATAGCACTTTCTGAATGTAAAAATAAACAATTGATAGCATTTATATACATGTGATAGATAATACAACCATGATATTCACAAATGCTATGATAGATAATACAACCATGACATTCACAAATGTTATGTTGGGATAGCATTTTCATAGTGCTATGTCAAAAAAAAAATATGAGTTATTATGACTTGCACTAAATGTTATAATACATCTTTCATAGCATTCTTGCACTGCCATTAAAGTCCAATATTCTTGTAGTGGCAGGTTTATCCATAGATATAATTCCACAATCCACTGAAAAATCTCTCACATAAAGTGAGGATGAAAATATGGATAGAACCAGCAAGCAAAGCTCCAATAATAACCTATTTCCAAGTTATGCATGAGGGAAAGAAATTTCACCCTTGCTGCAACTTCTACAGATCCAAACTTTTTGCACTGCATAAGCCATGTTTTTTCAACTTGGGGTGTATTTGGTTGCATGAAATCCTATGTCATGGGAATCCATGAGGGGACCCCTACATTTTAGGCTAAATTGATATATCACTCCACATCTACCATTTGATTTTGTGATATATGGTGGGAATGAAAGTCTCATGATCATGGGAATCTCACTCCTTGGTCCCCCAAGGCATGTGATTCTCATGTTCATGGGACTTTCATTCCCACCATTGATCACAAAATCAAATGATGGATATAGAGTGATACATCAATTTAGCCTAAAATGTAGGGTTCTCCTCATGGATTCCCATGACATAGGATTCCATGCAACCAAACACACCCTTGGTTGCATGATGACACTGAAGGAAAAGAAAGTACTTGGGCTCCCAATACCTTCATATCCACTTCATAAACATGAATCCTACTTGAAGGAATGTACCTGAAAAAATATGTAAACTCATGAAGCCCAAATAAAAAAGAAGCATGACTTAAGGAATATAACTGAAACAACCAAGAAAGTTTTCATATGCAATTAAACAAGCTAGAAGATAGAATAGTGCCATAAGTGAATAAGGTAAGCTCCAGATAATAAGATGGGGGAAAGAAACACTGCAAAAAATCTATCATTTACCAACAAAAATTTTCTATGAATTTTAATTTCTTTGTTAGTATGATATCATTGTCGACGAAAAAAATTTCATTGAAAAAGTCATAAACTTATTACTTTTTTTCTAACAAAATATATGTTGTAGGAAACTTTCTTTATTAAATAGGTGGCGGGAAACATTCCCTCCAAACCTAATTTTCCGCCAAATTAATTTAACAACAAAATATTTTTTATAGCCACAAAATACTAGTTCCTTGGTAATTATGGCATCATCCGGAATAAATATTTTGTTGTTAAATAAGACTAATTTTAACAACAAATTATTTTCCTTGTTAATAAAATATTAACACTTATTTATCTTTCTTTAGTAAGGAAATATGTTTTCCAAAATAATAATCACACACTACAAGAAAATTGGCTTTTATGACATTGCAAAAATGCTATGAAAAAGGTACCATAGCATTTAGTGCAAGTCATAGTAGCCCATGTTTCTTTTTGACATAGCACTATGAAAATGTTTTCTCAATATAGCATTTGTAAATGTTATCCCAACATAGCATTTGTAATGCTATGAAAATGTTATCTCAACATAGCATTGTGAATGCATGGTTATAATATCTATCATAGCATTTGTGAGTGTCATGATTGTATTATCTACTATAGCATTTGTAAATGTCATGGTTGCCATAGCATTTGTGAATGTCATGGTTGTATTATCTATCATGTATATAAATGTTATCAATTGCTTGTTTAACATTCAGAAAGTGTTATCGTAAATGTCCTTTTAAAATGTTATAATCAAATAGTTCTGGTAAAAGATATATATATCTAATAATAAATAAAATTAAAAATTAATAAATAAATAAATATGGAAAAATTGAAACATTTCTATCAAAAAAAATTCTATTAACATAATGGGATATATACATTATTGTATTGCTTAGGGGTGGGCAAAAACCGATTTAAATTCGGTAACCGAACCGAAATATGAGTAGAAATAAAATAATTTAAACCGAACCGATTATAAACGGTTCGAAATCGATTTACGATTTTGAACCGACCGATTTATAACCGAACCGACCGATTAATTAGATATATATAAATAACTAAATAACAGGTAGGTGTCAATACCTTATTAGTGCAACAAATGCACTGCAGTACACCATGTTGCACTGAATCACTCCCTTATCTCAAAGTTTTCAATTTTGGGCTAAAAATTGGGTCTATAAAAAAATTGGGCCTGTAAAAAAAGTAGACATGTTTTAATGAAAGTCTTTCAAATGCTTGAGCCTGAAATTTCGGCCCAACCGAACCGATCCGAAATTCGATTCAACCGAATTCATCGGTTTACAAATACAAAATTCGATTTCGGTTTGGGTTTTGAACAAACCGAACCGACATTGCCCACCCCTAGTATTGCTCTCATCTATATTTTTGCCTTTAATGGACTGCCAAGAACCCATCAACCCTCCTGCAGGACTCGTCATCATAGGAGGGAACCCCCCAATCCGCTCTTTTTTCTGGATTGGAGTACCAGGTCCCAAAGAAGGAAGCACAGAAATTGTAATCGTACTTCCTGGATATGGCATGCCAACACCAAATGTGGGACTCCCATAATAACCTGATTTAAACCACCAGATTTACCTAAAAATGGCATGTCGTACTGTTGTTTCTGTTGAACAACTAATGCCACAATGTATGCTTTCTGAAACCCAATTAGATTTGTACTTGGAAGTGTTCATGTAATTTCTTCCCAAGGTAGGATCACTCAATGGTGCTGCAACATCAGAAGTCCTTTGCAAATATTGTACATACAATGGGCCTACAAGTGGGACCTGAAAAGCAAATCCCGCACAGTTTCCATTTATGTTCAAATTTTGACCTTCTAGGTTGCTGTCATAGTAACTCCTGAAAGTGCAACACATGTCAACAGTGAGTATAAAGTGTTGATACTACATAAAATGGTATAAACATTATATCAGAACATTAAAAAACCTGCATTTTGGTGATTGGTCAGAGAGGGGTTCTCCTTCTAATTGAGGGGGTATCCACTAGAATTGTGTCCAAAAATAGTCATTCTTTTCATCTCGACATTCTGATATTGAATACTCAACCCTTCTAAACTTTGAGAACCAGTCAAGGAAACATTTGTATATGGACCAGCAGCAGAAGTTGTTTTAGGCAAGTTCATAAGCTCATCCATATTAAACTAAGAAACATTAAGATTACCTATTGTTCTACTTGTCTTTGCCATGTCCTCTTAGATGGTTGGAATTTTCTGTGCTTTTACTCCAAGACTGTCAAGGAAATGCTGCTGCACTCTCTGGCTATGACCATTTGGCATACCAAAAAAAAATTTGGCTGATTTTTTAATTCTTGTTCCTTCTGGGCGTGTAAACGACTATCTTCTCATCTACTTGCTGGCAGGCTTAAGCCCAAGGATGCACGGATTCGGATACGGGTGTCGTGTCCGACACGGATACGACACGGCGTCTCGGCAATTTTCAAAAAATTAGGACACAGTCAAACTTATTTTTTAATATAATTTTTTTATAACTCATATGAACATAAATAATAATAATGAACAATCCAAACATATCAATAAAACATACATTCATTCGAATGCATCATAAATTCATAAAGCATAAGCAACATAATTTCATTAATTTGAGAATGGAAATTGATAATTTCATTAACTCACCAGCTAGGCGGTTAGCGGTTACATCTCTTCATTAACTGGCGGATCAACCGTCACATTCCCTTCATTCAACAGCCCAACCTCTAGCTCAGGTTCATCAAGAAAAAGACTAGGAATCTCAAGCATGCCAGCAACATCCAAATTCAACGAATCAATAGTATCTCCTCCGATATCCCACATCCTTGTATCACCTTCTTTGTACTCTTGTTTTCTTCTTGACAAAAGACGGAGGTTAGAATGCACATACACCAAATCTTCAGCTCGTTGTGGGGTCATTTGGTTCCTTTTCAATGAGTGGATGTTATAAGTGCTCCAATTCCTTTCATAACACGAGGAAGAACAAGGTTGCCCAAGTAACTTCAAAGCTAAAGTTTGGAGTAATGGTGCAGAAGCACCATGAGAAACCCACCACACGTCAGGTTCTAGGTATGCTCTATTATGTAAATAATCACTTTCTGCAAATTGTCCCAAATCCGCTGAAAACTTAGCATACTCTGTAATAAGTAACAACCAATCTTCTTTCCTCAATATTAGGAAAGTATATTTTGAAGCACTTATCCCTTGAAATCTCAAGATCTTTGTATAACAAAACATGATTAGGAGCCCCTTCGAGCCATTCTCTGCTATAATACCTATATATAGGCAATGACAATCACAAATTAATATATAAACATAAATGCATAACTCATAAGTTCTAGTCAAGACTAAGTAGAATAAAAACAATGTAATTAGTTACCTTGGATTCAAGGAATGTGCTAAGCAATGCAGTGGTGTGTTGTTTTTCTCCCACCGATCAACCAGTATATGATGCACCACTGAAAAAAAAAACTCGGACTCCGCACTATTTGTTTTTCCTTTATGGCGGTAAATAACTTGCTTCACTTTCTCAATCATAACATCCCACATCTCATACACCAAATGAAGACAAGGCTCATCTGCATTGAATAAATAGGCTCTGTGAAACGAAGTACGTAGTCCACTTTATCCCACCACAAGCCATCCAATAATTCTCCTTTCACAAACCGTGCTTTCTCAACATCATCTTCCCTATAGGAATCCCACTGATTGCCAATCACCATATTTTGGAGGCTAGTTTTAATGTTTTTCAACCTCTTGAGCATAATTATGCTTGAAGCAGAGTGTGTTTCTGCTATGAAAAGTAACTTCAAGCTCGAGTACTTATTAAACATGTGCAACCTCATGGAATTGTTAATGATAAAGTTCTTGATCAGCATCCCATCCCCAACAACATCAATAATCCAATTACACAGACTATAGACCTTTTCATTTGCAGGAGTGTTCTTTGGAGTGCATATGTTCTTCAAGGCAAGGTTGAGAGCGTGGACTACACAAGGTGTCCAAAACAACTCAGGGTACTAGCTCTCAACAAATAAACCTGCAGCCTTGCAAACTGGAGCATTGTCGGTTGTGACTTCGACCACATTACTAAGCCCAACCTCACGTATGATTTCCTTGACCAAACCAGCAATGAAGAACTTGTTTTTGTACTCCCCTTCACAATTCACAGCCTTCAAGAACATTGGACATTTGGACCACTCTCATTAATAACTACAAAATTAATGAGAGGCCTCCTTTGGGCATCGGTCCACCCATCACAAACAATGGTTGCTCCTTTAGTAACCCATGTGAACCTTGTTGCCTCCAACAACCTCTGAATGTTGCCCCTTTCATTTTGAAGCAATGTCGTCCTCAATGCATTATACCCAGGTGTCTTGTAACCACTAATGGACTTTGCTTTATTCGTTGCATAGGTGAAGGCCTCCTGAAAATATAGATTCTTTGCAAGGTTGAAAATCAATGCAATTGAATAGAACATCCTTGCAATCAAAGCATCCAACTCTTGTCACCCACTCATATTGAAAGCATTTGCAATAGGATTATTAGTGGCTCTCCTCTTCCTTGAACCCGAGTGCAGGTGACTACTTGAGCCCACTGAAGGAAGTAAAGGAACATTTTGCATCCTTGAACTTTCTGCTCTCAATGCAGCTTCTTCAACAAGTTGTTGCACCTTTCTAAGTGGTTGGGGGAGGGATTTTGGCACAAATAGCTATCTCATGGCCTGCTATCTTCAACAAGTGTTCTTTCAATCTAGTATGCGATCCTGTATACTCTTTTTGACAAAAGTTACACCGCCATCTAAGATTTCCCCCACCTTCATTTGGTCTTCTTATTACCGTCACATGCCTCCAGAGATCATCCCCAGTCACTTGGCCTACAAGAAACATAAACATCAAGAGACAAAAAAAAATGTTGTATTCTTATAATCTAATCTACAAAAATATTTAATGAAAGCTTTAACAATACTAAAAGAAATAGAGCCAATGGGTAGGTAAATAGGTAAACCAAAGTACCAAACAGAAGAAAAGGTGATATACTGTTTCTTCTTCAAGATTGCTAAAATCTAAAAGGGCATCTCAGGGGATGAAATACTCATTCACTTTGCAATACTGATTAAAAGGGCATATCAAGGGATGAAATACTCATTCACTCATTCACTTATTGAAATACTCACTTATTGAAATACTCATTCTTTGCAATACTGATACTAATTGAAATACTGATTAAAGGGCATCTCAAGGGATGAAATACTCATTCACTGATTGAAATACTCATTCATTGATTGAAATACTCATTCTTTGCTAAATGCTAATCTACTTGTTTTATTCTTTGTAGTTGAAATACAAAAATCAGTAGATAATCAACATAATGAAATCAACAGTGAGGAGACCAGAGACAAAGAGTCTCTCGGTTCCAAGTATGGATGAAATTAGAGACAACAACATATTCTGGCTGAAATATGAAAGAAAAAGGCACGTTGCTTAAAACTTTGATGAAATCAGCAGAATGAAGCATAGGAGAAAATTGCAAAAAAAAAAAAAAAAAACGGAAAGAGCAAGAGCTTAAAATTAGAATATTTTGTATAGGAATTCTAGTTGTGACCTTGGAAACTCACATTGTTCTGAATGTTTACTTGGTCGTGTGACTGCAAGAGCTTATTGTAGGCATCCTTGTTATTCAGCAACTTTCGTAACTCATCCACACTACATGGCAATCAATTATAAAATGTCAGATAATCAACCACCTACTAAAACGTATAATGCAGAATGAGAAATGTGTATATAGCACAACTGCACTCACTTCTAAAACCAGTATGTTAACTACAATTAGAAAAATCCAAACAAAACAAATGAGACAATAACAAGTATAATTAATGAATCAAAACATGTTCTGCAGCAATCTCCGAGTATATTCTTTTTGTTTTGACCCAAGTTACTTGAATAATAGAATCGGCGCACCTTGAGGAAGGGAGTCATAGACCTACATTCACCAACAACCTGGTTCTTAAACTAAAGTTGTGCCCAACATTCCTGTCCTCAGGTTGGCAGAGCCATTATCCAAAAAACATTTGAGTGGAATTCCCTCACCCGTATAAATTCACAAATTATCATGTTCCCGAATACCAGAATCTACTTCACCTTGGATGATCTTTTCTATTCTTTACTTCTTACAAAAAGAAAACAGACATAACTTTAGACAATTAAGGTCTGCAGTATTTTATATTTTGAATCATGACTTTGTACTTGGTCTCTTCTTGGGATGACAGGAAGACAGAACTTTTTAAAGGGAAATTCATAGTAAGTGCAACGACGACCAAAGGGAAAGAAAATAAAAAGAGGAAGCTGAGTCCAAAAACAGTAAGGCCAGCAAAACTTAACCTCCACCAAAGAGAATGCATGTAAGATCTTTACTCCACATCACTTGATCCCTACTAGCAGAGTTTGTCGCCCAAACCCACAATAAAAACAACCACTTTGCCATCCAATATTATCAGCTTCCTCATTCAAATATATAACATATAACTAAATGGTAATCATTCTATAAAGAAACTAAACTTCGATATAAAAGAATTTAACAGTGTGATACTCCAGAAAAACTGCTTCAATTTTTCCTTCGCTCTCAAATCTTTTTGCAAAGCATTATCTTGTACACGTGGCTAAGGTGCTTGTTGCTCTTGAGAACCCCTGCATATATAAACAAGGTTTAGCGTACAACACAAAAACATCAATTACCAAATAACGACATTTCAAACAAAACGCAATGCATATAAATGTAAAGTACACAATTAATGAACAAATATGCGAGACATTGTACAAAATAAATGTTTCACATTATGTTAAACAAGAACAGCATTACCATGATATTTCAACGCACAAATCATTTTTTCACAAATTTGGTGGTTGAGGCAGAAAAACAGCCCGAACTGCATTTTTGACTTGGCTGATAACAAAGCTTTGATTCATCGATTGCTTGCCCATCTTCGATTATACTCGGTGGAGCATACAGATCAGAGATCTCGAATGTCACAGCGAGAAGAGTCAATACTACACCCTGCACCAGAGAAATTCAGAAAGAAATTGAGTTTGATAGACGAAGTTTTGGTACTACTCAAAATGGGCAAGTCCAAGTCCAAGATTAATTCACCTCTGCAAGAAGTAAAATAGGAAAGAATAAGAATAGGAAAGTGCGAAGTAAAGGAAAATTAGAATAGTAAAGTCAGAATATGACTCTATTTTTCTATACATGATGCAATCAATATCGACGAAAGAAATCAAGTAATCTAATTAGAAATACACAAAATCGAGTTTGAAATTCACCTCAGGAGACTAATGAGTTTCTGATCCTTTGACTCCTTCTCGAAATCGACGGATTCCTTCTCATATTTCCACCACTCTTCTTCAGAGACAGCTAAGAGATCTACTTAGATTTCTCGACTATCTGCAACGAACAAGTGACGAGGATTACTGGAGAAATCGAGATGAAATCGATGAAGAAATGAAGAGGATTTGATGATCTTACCTTGTTATTTCTTGAATTGTTCGATCGAATCGCCTCGCTTTAATAGAGTTCCCTTCGATGATCGAGTTACTTCTGAGCTTTTCAATTGAGAATCTCTCAAGTTTCAGAGAAAACTCATTGAGGGTGACGAAGCAACTGTCAAATAAAAAATGAGGGTGTACTTATAAGATCCTGCTGGGCCTCGGGAATTATGTTAATATATGTCATTAAACCCATTTTTGGTTAGAGTGAATGCTATCTAAAAATTGTTACAAGCTCTTTCAGCATGAAATTTGTGTCATTGAATTTGCATGAAAATGCAATAATATAAGTGTCATTAAAGGTTCTGTTTTGTTGTAGTGACGTTATCAGTAATGATTCGATTCGTTGATAATAATTGATAATTTTTTTCATTAGTTTTTTCTTGTTAAAGCTCTTTTACTAATTCTTAGCAATAAAGTAATATTTCATTGAAAATTGTTACATTATTGGCGACGTTTTTTATTTAGTTGAAAACAATATTTTTTTTTAATGAAATCTCTGTAGCAAGGAAATAAAATTTTATTGGTAATTATAACCTTGTTGGTAACAAATTGTTTTCGTAGGTAAAAGTGATAATTATTTTCATGAAAATCTATTTCTCGTTAAAGCTCATTAACTATTTTAAGCGACAAATCATTATTTTGTTGGAAGTTGAAAAATCAAATAGCATTTTTTAACAATAAAAATATTACTTTATTGTTAATTACAATTGATGCGTCCAAAAATCGTCCTCATGTGAGTTTGACTTGCAAAACCACTGTTAAACTGCCAAGGACCACCTTTTTGGCGGTCGAAGGTACTCCGATGCTTAAGTTAGTAACTCTTTTGTAAGAATGAAGTAAATCTAGACAAAACTTAGTTAAAGTTGCATACCTTTGTAGAATGTTCCATTTACCTTTTATAATGGTTGTAGTTAACTCTCTGCGTGACTTAAGCATTTGAAGCGCAACGGAAGGAGATGTTTCTGTAACAGTCTCCTCCTTAATGGATATGCATTCGTGGAGGCGTAGGTCCCTCCACGACTCTTTTTTTTGGTGGCGACGTTCTTGCCGTTTGTGAAACTTTTTTCACCCCAAAAGGGCGACACACGTGACTCTGGATAGCATCTGTCACGACTACTCGTTGCCCAATGACTTGGAAATTGTTCTCCCCGGAGATGACGGCAGTCCTTGTCGTCCTTGGTCTGGATACATTGCTTTGTATCCAAGTATGTTCCATTATGGTTTTAGGCTGTTGGCTCCTTCTATTGTCTGGGAGTACTTGGATTTGGTTGGAATTGTTCCGGTTCAACTTGTTCCTAATGGTTGGAAAATATTGACTTCGACCTTGGCCAGGGCTGCTGCTACTTGCATCCCTATGAATGTTAGGGTTTTGAATTCCCTGGTAGGGTTTAGTGTGGACTATAGTTACACTTGTCGCTTGTGTTCTCCTCCCTGTTTCGAGGATTTGAGAGAGGAGTATGTGGGTTGGTTGAGGTCCTGATTTTATGCCTCTCTTTCTTCTAACCATTTTAGGTTTCGTGGGAATCAGATTCTGCGATCGTTCTGGGAGCCTAAGAGGGTTGAGTTGTCACTGTGTTTGGAAGAACATGATTTTCGACATCGGTTTTGTGATCTTCCCCGAGTGTCGATATAATTCCTTACTTCGAACGCTATTGTCCGTGGTGGTCTGCTTTCACCAAGTAGGGTAGGCATTGCTTCTGAGGTTGTTGTTGTGTGAGTCGAAGATATAGGAGTCTCTGCTTCTGTTTCTGCTACTGCTCGAGGTCCTAGGAACACTAGTCCAATTGTTAAGAAAAAGAACCTCCTAACCCCTTCAAGATATCGGTCGTCAGTTTTGGTCGTGTCTCAAAGAGGAAGAAGTTTGCTTATCCTATCCTTGAATCTGCCAGG
Source organism: Berberis vulgaris (assembly GCA_963556465.1). Lineage (NCBI taxonomy): Eukaryota > Viridiplantae > Streptophyta > Magnoliopsida > Ranunculales > Berberidaceae > Berberis > Berberis vulgaris. Next base: position 51,812,445 of record OY747131.1, on the reverse strand, counting down.
ACCCCTTCTCATCTTGCCTCTCTTCAGAAGAAGGGTCATGGTTCGGGTGATGATTCCTCCGCTCGTAAGAAAGAAGCGGTAAATCTAGTCCTCGAGGTAAGAAAGAAACAAGTTTTCCGACCTTTCGATGACCACGAGAAAAAAGTTTGTTGCTTATTATGGCTTTTGGATTATGTCGGCCTCTCAATTGATGATTCGCACATCATCGAGAATAAAATGTTTCAGTTGGGTGTTTGGCTGTCAGATAATCCAAAGGGTATTAAGACTTTGGATGATTTTGATTCGTTAGTAAAGGATCAAGTTATGCTCGTTCTCGAGATCACAAGCTTACTGTTTATTCTGTTGTAGCTGAAACTTCGAGATCTCGTGTTGCTCCTTTTATTTCTCGCTCTGCTCCTTTTGGCCTTGGCGAGACCTTCTGGCCTTTCGAGGCCGATGTGCAGAACAATGCTCGTAACCTTATTGATGGCTGTCACGAGTAGTTGGCGAACAAAACTTCTATGCCCGTGCGTCAACCACATCGTCATACTGACGATGGCCTCCAGCATCTCATAGAGGGGATGACGCATCTTACTTATGCGGTTGTCATGGGTACAGACTGTAAGGCGTCTCGTGATCAGGCTGTTCATGTCAAGCGGAAGCTTTCGAGACAAATTTTGGTTTTTTCCTATGTTCTTCATCGAATGGATTTGTTGAAGGCGCAGTGCATAGAACATGAAACGGCTACGGACTCTGCGCAGGAGTTATTGAGGGAACTGGAGGCTAAGCGTGATGCGTTTGCTTCTAATCTCAAGACATCCGAAGTGGAATTGGGCAAGTTGCGCTCCCATCTGGATGTCACTGAGAAAGAGATGTTTGACCGAAAGGCCGAACGTGACGAGGTTGTTCGCTCTACCAACGAGTGTTTTGCCACGCTTAAGGCTGCTACCGCTCGCATTATTGAGCTGAATTTTGAGTTTGTTGATACCAAGTCGGCGGTTGCTGCTAAACTTGCCAATGTCGACAAAGAGTTAGTGTCTACCCAAGCCGAGCTGTCGACTATTAAGGAGAAGTTGAAGGCAGTGGAGGCCTCGGACTTAAAGAGAGTGGTTGAGGGTTGCCATGATTTTCTAGATTTCCTGGAAACACGAGGTTTGAACATGTCCCCCTACCGCAACCTTGCTGAACATGAGTTTGACGATGTTGAGGAGGTTGTTTTGGATTCGATGGGTGATCCGGATGTCGAGGAGCCCGCTGATCCTACACTTCTTAAGATGTTCATGATAACGATCTTAGGATTGTGCTTCTGTTGTATCCTTGCCTTTGTTGTTTTTGCTCTTGTTGTTACCCTTGCATTGCCTTGTCGTGTTCTGCCTTTACTTTACTGATTTGCCGATTTGCTGATTTGTTGTTGCTGGTGAGTTGTTGTCTTGCTCATTTACCTTGCTGATTTGCTGATTTATTGTTGCTGATTTGTTGTTGCCTTGTTCTTGTTGCCTTGTCTTGTTGTCTTGCTAATTTGTTGCATCGTTTTACCGTTTGTTGGTGTTGCCTTTTTCCCTACATTATGTCTGACGAAATCAACCAAGAGGTTGCGGCAACAATTGTACCTGCTACCGATTCAAAAATTAAGAGGTCATGGTTGGATTCTTGATTTTGGAGCTACTAATCATATGACTTTCGATTCTTCTCAACTTTGAGATTATAGTGCACCTAATTGCACAACTATGGCTAATATAATGGGGTGCATACCCAGTTATTAGTGTTAATTTAATTCCCCATCTAACCTTAACACATACAACACTCTCTAATTTCTTATCCATTCCCCAAGTAACAACACAATTAACTTGTTTGGTATTAATCTATCAAACTTTCTGTATTCTTCAGGATCTTAGCAGCGAGGAGCTTATTGGGCGTGGTACTAAGAAAGGGGCCTATACTATGTGGATGATGTATGTGAGGGAAAATGATTGATAGTCAAGGGTTAAAATTGTGTTGCGGAGAATAAAGTTTGGTTGTAGCATTTCTATTTGGTTCATGCTCTGTTTGGCTATTTAGAGTATTTGTTTCCGTCTTTATTTTAGGATTGCAAACCTTTAGATTTCACATGTGATGTGTGCATTTTGGTAAAGAGCCACCGTGCTACTTATCTTATTAGCTCTAGCAAAAATTTTGTGCCTTTTGCTTTGGTTCATTATGATGTTTGCGGTCCTGCTCCAGTTACGACTACTTATGGATATTGTTGGTTTGTTATTTTTGTAGATTATTGCACTCGCATGATGTGGTTGTACTTGATGATAAACAAGAGTGATTTTTTATTTTGCTTTCAGGTTTGAGCCCTTCTAGGGAGTGAGGGAGGGCGCGAGGGAGGGATGTAACCACCCATCCCTCGCACCGTCTCCCTTGCGCCTTCCCTCCCCCCTAGAATTAGCGTTCAGTTTTTTCACAAGATGATTCAAATACAGTTTTTTGCCACTTTAAAGGTACTTCTTTATGATAATGGGGGCTAATTTGTTAATGGGGTACTACAAAGTTATTTTCATGATCATGGTATTATTCATGAGACCACATGTCCATACACACCTCAACAAAATGGTGAATCGGAATAGAAAAATAGAATCCTTTAGATTACTTGTGCCAATCTTATTGGCGCCCACAAACAACCTTGCTTTTGGGACGAAGCTATCACTTTTGTAGTGTATCTTCTAAATTGGGTTCCAACTACTGTTTTACAAGTTAAGAAGCCTTTGAATAAATTGGAGGCTTATGTTATTATCCCCTCTCATCATAATATGCCACCTTTTAGATGTATTATTTTTGTGCATTTACTGAAACATTAACAAGCGAAACTGGATCCATGTGTTGTGATGTGTATTTTTGTTGGTCACCATCCTCATTAGAATGGTTATCGATGATATCATCCACTTAATTGTCATTTCTATGTTACTATGGATGTTATATTATCTGAGAATTAGATGTATTTTGCTTACCCGATATCCACTTCTCCTCTTCGAGGTAGAGTGGTGCTGAAGAGTTAAATTGGATGAAGATGCTTCAGGATAACATTGAGATTAATTGTCTAACAGACGATTTGGATAGTTTTGAATCCATTAGCACATAGCAATTAGTATTGACCAGACTAGCACAGAACCAGTTACTATTGATTTGGTTGAACAAATTAGCACTATCGTTGTTGTCCCTTGTGTTTTGAGATATTGCCCACTTTCTCTACTTCCAGTACTTACTTCCAATTCTCCTGATGCTGACATCCCTGAGGTAAGTACAAATTTAATGATTAATACTGACAATTTTCTTGCTTCTTACGAATCTATTGAGAGCAAGGATTACGATTTTGTTTTTCGAGCTAATTTTGATTTCTTGATTTTAAGAAATATTTCGGTGGATAAAGAAAAAACGTAAAAATTTGGAAGATGCATGAAATATATATAATGAATTTCGAGGGTATATGAAACATGTAAATAAAAAATAAGATACAAGTAGAGAAGTTTATTAAACACATTAAATGAAGCCTAAATACCATGAAATGAAACAAACATGAAATTAATATATAATTAGAAAATCAGGGGGTGGTTTAAAAAATCAATAAATATTTAGAAGAAATGATAATAAAAAACCCAAATTTTACAAAAAAAAACCCCGAAAGTTTTCAAAAAAGCCGCGAAAAAATGTAAGTTTTGGTAACTGATTTTTATATTTTCACATAAAACTCCGAAATTTAGGAAAATGTTTTTTAAAAATATCTTTGAGAAAATGTAAATTTTTTTTCGCCCTTTTTCTTTTCGTAATTTAAAAAAAACTAAATTTCGTGAAATCTCATTCCTTGATTAATAGTAGCAGGTATCGATTACCACTAAAAAGTAATCATGGGCAACTGCCACATAAGTATTCACCAAAATCTGTGAAACCAGTGAAGTATCTTAATGCTAACTGTGTGTCTACTCATAGATTGTCTGAAGCAATTGTAATTCAAACTTCTATAGTGGTTATTCCTACTAAGGTGCAAAAAATATTATATGATTCGAATTGGGCCACTTCTATAATTGAAGATATGCAAGCTCTCCAGAAAAATCAAATTTGGGAGTTAGTGCCATTACCAGAAGGAAGAATCTAGTTGGTTGCAGAAGGGTTTCTACTCACAAACATAAACCAAATGGTTCGATTGACAATTATAAAGCTAGACTTGTTGCCAGAGGTTTTACCCAGACTTATGATATTGATCATTGTTGACCAGTGGCTAAAATCTATACTATTTGGGTTCTGCTATCATTTGTTGCAAACTTTGATTGGCCTCTGTAGCAATAAGATGTACACGTTTTTTTACATGGAGATTTATGGGAGGAAGTTTACATGTCTTTGCCGCCAGATTATAGTGCTCCTAATGCTTTCAATGTTGTATGTAAATTAAACAAGGCGTCGTATGGACTGAAGCAATCTCCAAGAGCTTGATTTGGTAGGTTTCTTCATGCTATGAAGAAATATGGTTATGAGCAGAGTAATACAAATCATACATTATTTCTTAAAAGGCAGAATGGTAAATTGACAACTCTTATCATCATTTTTGTGGATGATATGATTGTCACTGCTGATGCTCTCATTGAAATTGATAAATTGAAGGGTTATTTTAGCTTCTGAATTTGATATGAAGGATCTTGGTGGATTGAAGGTTTTTTTTTTGAGTATTGAAGTTACTCATTCCGTACAAGAAATTTTCTTATCACAAAAAGAAAAGAAAAAAGACCCGATATTGTGTATGTTGTGAGTAGATTCATGCATAATCCAAGTAAGCTACATATCGATGATGTAATATGTATTTTGAGGTATTTGAAGTCGGCACCAGGAAAGGGTCTATTGTTTTCTAAGAATGGGCATCCAAATGTTATGGCATATACATACTCAGATTGGGCAACAACGGGAGATCGAATGAGATCTACATCTGGTTACTTTACTTTTGTGGTAGGTAATCTTGTTACTTGAAAAGTGTAAGAAATAAAAGGTTGTATCCCTGTATAGTGCAGAAGCCAAGTATTGAGCCATGGTTAAAGTTATTTGTGAATTGTTGTTGTTGAAATGGCATATGGACGAATTGGGTTTTCCTACTGAAGGTTCAACGAGGCTGTATTGTGATAATAGTCAGCAATTAAGATTGCCGAAAATCAAGTTCAATATGATAGAATGAAACATGTGAAATTTGACCGAAACTTTATTTATGAGAAGTTGGAAGAGAAGATTATTGCAGATTCGTACGTCAAGACCACAGAACAACTGACAAGGTTGTGTCAATTCATGCCTTTACTAATTCACTTGTCAAGATGGACATTTTCAATATCTATGCGCCATATTGAGGAGAAGTGTTAGCGCAAATCATATTTGTATTACAAATTATATTAATTGTTTATTAAGAGTGCCATATTAATCGAGATTGTAATTATTTTCTTTTCCTAGTTAGAATTGTATTTATTTTCCTTTCATAGTTAAGATTGTATTTATATATTGTAAATACTCCTTGTGAGATGAATAGAATTTACTCAAATTGTTTTATTTGACTATATACTCATAAGTCTTGAAGCATGCATTAGCAATTGGTATTCCAGGATATACAACCCCTATAATGTACTCTGTGTTTATGTTTAAACCTGGGCATCAACTTTTTACACCACCATTTCGTTGAAAGACACCACCACCCCCTTTTTTGGATGTGTTGATATAAACTCCTTTCTCACCGCTGTTTCTCTTATCTTCCTCTTTTCTTAGGACAACAACCACGACCACCACACCACTGACGACACCACTATTAGCTTTCCCGTTCTGGATGTGATTTGAGAATTCTTGGACTTCCTTAGGATTCCTCTAGCCCAGTTGGGGCTTAATAGATACAGGATCATCATTCTCCTTCTGATAAGGGTGAAGGAAGCTGGCGTCCGCGTGACTCCACGAGTGATCTAGTTGATGACTTCTCCTTGGTTGAAGAGTAACGCCGACTATAAGATGACGTTGCTGACTTGCTTCGCGAATCTGCCAGATGACTTCAAGTTTTGCCAGAAGTATTGCTTCTTAACCCCCGCGGATTCAAAGTACTTCTAGTTCAGGGGTCGTCCGCTCAAGCGGGAGTTCGGACCACTCCGTAAGTAAAACTTTTTCTTCTGATATCATTGCTCTTGATTGCATGCTAATCGTTGATCGCATTTCTTCGCAAGACGATTTCCCACTACTCCTCTTACCCTAAAGGAGCAAAACACTATGGAGACGTTCCGTGGCTTGTTGATGTGGAATGTAGTGGATATTATATGCATTCCCAATTTCATTCGCAGTGGGTTGTGGAACAACTAGCACGTGTTCCCCACTCTTTACCGAACATCGCAAGTTAAGCTTGAAGATGGGGCCCCTTCTAGGAACAGGAAGGCTGCTGGGGCCAAAGATCATGTTTTGTCCGATGCGGAGGATCCGTCTGAGACACTTGCTTCATTTGTGAGTTCAAAGAGATCTTGCATCAGAACTGGGTTCTCTTCAACACGACCCACTCCAGTGAGTGAAGAGCGCGAGTGTGATTAATCCGTCAGGGTGGAGGCCGATGTATCTTTGAGGTTGTGGAACCATGTTAGTGCTGACTTCTTCAAGCTAGTGGGGAAAGTCTTGCAGATCACCGACTCTTATCCTTATTTGAGGGCCATTACATGCTAGTAATGGCGTAGGTGGTCGAATGGGTCGGTGGTTCCGTCGTCGAAGTCGAGTTTCGGAGGAGTGAACTTAAACACGATCCACGAATGGTGGGATAGAGGGATGGTACAACACGTCTGGGTCGTGTGCCCTTCTGCGTAGGGGGTTCTGAGGGCCAAGCCTCTCTGACCTAGCGGCCGATTCCGCATTAACTGTGCAACCTCATCTAGTCCAATGGGAACTAGCGAGGGATTGACTCTCCTATGCTTGCTTTTTGCCGCCTTCCGGAGATGGAGGCGTGTGCTGCTCTTGGTCTTTATTAGCAGGTAGAGGGTCTTGTCGCATGAGAGCCTCCTCTGCTTTGGCGTCCTGCTGTATTTGAGATGATAGCATATCTATCGTGGGGTCCGTCGATGTTGTTGTCGGTGCGGGGAACGAGTGTGCTGCCTATGCATAACCGGAACCGCTAAAAGCAGCAGTACAATGCTAGCCTTAGTGTTTGACGCGTCCCCTTGTTTTCTGTTGCTTTGTGATCTAGTAGTCACCATCTCTCTGTATTTCGAAGGGAAATGATGTTAGTGAAATATTAGGAACTTTGTCGTCCCCACGGACGATGCCAAACTGTTGTAGTTGTTTTTCGTTCCCTACTTTGATCTAGTCCCACTGACCTGCACAAGTAACGCAATGAGCCACGAACCACCGTTGTGGTGGCCGATTACACTCCGATGCTAAAGTCAAACAGGGATCTGAGGATAGTGTAATGCGGTAAACAAGGAATTTATAGCGTACCTTAGCTTACCAACCTCATATCTTATTTATAGTGCAAGAGTTCTGATTCTACCAGGCCATCAAAGGCATAGTTTAGGAAGAAGATCTTCGTGGAGATCCTTCTCTAATAAGGAGCCGTGTTGTGGAATGGAGGTTCTATGTTAGCCCTATTCTCTTAGATACGCGGGAGATAGTTCCCTATCAGAGGGTGATCCGTAAGAAGAAGTTTCCCTGTGTGATATGTACTATAGTATTTGCTTCATAGTCGGAAGCGGAGAGCTGCTGTAATTGCTTGTCCAAATTTGATCCTCGAGATACTTGCTTTAATAGGACTTATGGGTTTTGAGGATAGCTATTAGACAAGTGGGTTTAGCAAACTGTAAGAGTTCGGGTCCGTTTGCTGGACTGCATTGGGCGCGCTTAGAACGGCTTGGGCCAGATCAGTGTTGGGCTAACGCTGAGGCTCGTAATTTCTCGAGATCATCATCACACGATGGCTTTGAGATTTGACAATTTTGGTGTATCATTAATAATAATAATAATAATAATAATAATAATAATAATAATAATAATAATAATAATAATAATAATAATAATAATAATAATAATTGATGTAGTCGTTTTCCGCTCCCTGCTTTGACCTAGTCCCCCTAACCCGTTGACCTGCATAAGTAACACACGTGAGCCACAGACCACCGTTGTGGTGGCCAATGGCACTCCGATGCTAAAGTCAGACAGGGATATGAGGAAGGTGTAGTGTTGTAGATAAGGAATTTGTAGCGTACCTTAGCTTACCAACCTCATGTCTTATTTATAGTGCAGGAGTCCTGGTTCTACCAAGCCATCAAAGACGTAGTTTAGGAAGGAGATCTTTGTTGAGATCCTTCTCTAATTAGGAGTTGTGCTGCATAAGGGAAGTTCCCTGTTAACCTTGTGCTCCTAGATAAGCAGGAGATAGTTCCCTATCGGAGGGTGATCCATAAGAGATCTTTCCCTGTGTGATATGTATTCTAGTATTTGCTTCCTAGTCGAAAGCGAAAAGTTGATGTAATTGCTAGTCCGAAAGTGACCTCGAGATACTTGCCTTAATAGGGCTTACGGATATTGAGGATAGTTGTGAGTCGTGTGGGCTTAGCAAGCTATAAGAGTTCGGGTTCGTTTGGCATATTGCATTGGGCGGGCTTAGAATCACTTGGGCCGGATCAGTGTTGGACTGACGCTGGAGCCCGTAATTTCTTGAAATCATCATGAAACGTGTGTGGCTCAGTTATGTGACAGTTTTGGTGTATCATCAATAATAAGAATAAATAAAATTTCAACGTAACGTCTCACGCGATTGCTCCGTTCTGGAAGTGATTTGGGAATTCTTGGACTTCTTTGGGATTCCTCCAGCCCAGTTGGGGCCTAATGAATACAAGATCATCATTCTAATTTTGATTAGGGCGAAGGAAGCTGGCGTCCGCTTGACTCCACGAGTGATCCAATTGTTGACTTCTTCTCGGTTGAAGAGTAACGCCGTCTATAAGATGACGTTGCTGACTTGCTTCGCGAATTCGCCAAATGACTTCAAGTTTTGGTAGAAGAATTGCTTCTTAGCCCTCGCGGATTCAAAATACTTCCAGTTCAGGGGTCGTCCGCTCGAACGGGAGTTCAGACCACTCCGTAAGTACAACTTTTTTTATGGTTTATTTGCGCTTGATTACATGTTAATCGTTGCTCATGTTTCTTCACAAGATGATTTCCCACTACCCCTCTTACCCTAGAGGAGCAAAACACTATGGAGACATTTTGTGGCTTGTCGATGAGGAGCGTGATGGATGTTATATGCATTACCAACTTCATTCGCACTGGGCTATGGGACAACAGGCATGTGGCCCCCACTCTTTATCGAACATCACAAGTTAAGCTTGAAGATGGTGCCCCTTCTAGGAAAAAGGAAGGTCGTTGGGGCCAAAGCTCTTGTTTGGTTCGACGCGGAGGAGCAGTCTGAGACGTTTGCTTTCTTCATGAGTTCGAAGAGGTCTCACATCAGAACTGGATTGTCTTCAACACAACCCACTCCAGTGAGTGAAGAGCGCAAGTCTGATTTGCTCGTCAAGGCGGAATCCGATGTATCTAGTTGGGAGAAAGACTATCTGCGATTTGCAGGTTCGACGACATTTCGAATCTCAGTGTTACGCAGGCGGAAGCTTTGAGCGAGCGGTTGATGTCGGTTGCAATGGCGACCTCTGTCGGTGCCGATCTGCCTGAGGTTCCCGTGAAGATCTGCCTGAGGTTCTGGTGGCACAGGCCAAGTCTCTGATAGTCCGCATTGTTCACCGTCTCGTTCCAGGCCACAGCTCGAGGTGTTGGAGGGTCCTTTGGATAACTCGCTTCCTCTTCTTCCGGATCCTGTTAAGTTGTCTCACACTAAAGGGTCGGTTGCTCGTGAAAAGGAAAAAGTTGCGGAGGAGAGCCTGGGAATAGTAGCGACTGCGAAGGATGGTGCTAATGTAATTCCTGATTCGGGAGAGCTTCATCTAGATGAGCGGATAAGCCTATTTGGACCGGACTTAATAAAGATGAGCATCTAGGTCCGACATCGAGAGGTTGACGTGGAGTATGCTTCGAGGAAGCATATAAGTAGGCATCATAGCCGGCTGATGGATTACGCTCCAAAACCCGAGGATGATATGCTAGAAGGGCATATGGATAAGGGTTTAAAGTACCTTATGCTGGGTATGTCTCACTTGAGCTAGTTGGTCGTTGCTGGAATGAAAGTCGAGGAGGCTCGTGAGAGGGTGTACACCATGGAATGTGTCTTCTCGGACATGCAAGCGTTGTATTCCGACGCACTTTATGAAATTGAGCGGTTGAGGAAGTAGGATGAAGGGAAGAGGTCAGAGCAGTCAGCCGTGGTTACTGAGACTCAAAGGGTTCGTCTGGAAGCCCTTGAGCGTGATTTAGCGGAGGCGGTGTCTGCGAGGGACAAATTCAAGCAGGAGTTGGACCGGACTCACCGAGACATGAAGGTCGTGCAGGAAGCAGTGGCTAAGGCGCGTTCTGTACTGCGGTCTCTCACTGAAGAGAATGCCCTGAAGGAGGCTGACTGGGCTGCACAAAAACAACAATTAGAGTTCAATGTGGAGTTCAATGCTCGGGAGGAAAGGAAAGACGACGACCAGCTCGAATTAGAGACACGCAAGCTCAATGCTGTGAAGAGAAGTTTGGCTACAGAGCAGTCTCAGGTTGATGCGCTGACTGAAAAGTTGGAGCTGTTGGAGCGTGAACTTGCTGACACGAAAGTGTGAGAAGAAGAGCTTCTACAGGAACAACGCATGCGCGAGGTCTGCTGAGTCATACATGGCAGGTCGGAGCTGCCAGCGCTGATGAAGGAGGAACATCCAAAATGAGATCTTGGCAGATATAATAAGATGTCGTATGTAAACTTGCACGTTGCCTTTGCATTATCGAATGAAGTGGGCGGTTTGGACCCTAATGTGCAGGTCGTGGCGCGTATAGACATGACCTCTGCTCCTTCCTTTATTAAGCTTAGTTCTTTTGTTTTGTACCTTCTTCTAATAAGGTGTAAACTTTGTATACTTGTACCCATTTTTCTCTGTCTATTAATGAAAATAGTTTTATCTTGATTGCGTTCTGTATTCGTTGTCCCTATTGTGCATTTTTCGTTTTGCCCTATCGTCTTACTTTGGCATAGGCTGGTTGGATCAATAAGAAGTCAAATGGTATGTCTGCTGCTGAGAGCTTGACCGTTTGAGTTGCGAATGACCCAGAGTCACTGTTGCATTGTCATGTTCGATAGTGGGCATGTCGCAGACAATTTAGTTGAGGGTTGCATTAATCGAGCCGTGTCTTGTCCTTAAGGTAAGTTGCTGGCGGCATATCTCACTTGTCTGCTTTGTCGGCTGCAGTTGCTACCATAGGCGAGTTGCGATAGCCGATCGTACGCGTTTGGGTGCTTGTACTGAGTTAGGCGTCGTAAGCTTGGGTTGACATTCTATGTAGCGTCTATCCGAGCACTGGCAGGACGATCTATGTGTCGGCGTGAGTGGCCTTTGCTGATAATAGAATGTCAGTCCGTTTGAGCGTGAAGACACTGACTGAGCTGAGATTATCTTTGCGGCTGTTGTTTTGAAGAAGAGCGGTGGTCGCGTGGCGAGCTGCTTGAGAATCCCACCTTCCGAACCATCTATGTCGGAACAGATTGGACTATAGGTTCAGTAATAAGGATTTGGCGACCATGCTAAAGAGCAGTGGACCCATGGCAAGCCGTCGACATCAGTCAAGGACTGACTTGTCTCCCACCTTTCGAACCATCTATACCCACGCAGTGGGGGCTACAAGTTCGAAACGAAGGGGTTTGGCGACCAGGTTGAAAAGCAGTGGCCCCGTGGCAAACCGTTGGAATCAGTTCGAGACAGACTAGGCTCCCACTTTTCGAACCATCTATATCCACGCGGTGGGGGCTACAAGTTCGAGACGAAGGGGTTTGGCGACCAGGCTGAAAAGTAGTGGCCCGTGGCAAGCTGTCGAAATCGGTTCGGGATTGACTAGGCTCCTACCTTCCAAATCATCTACACATGGGCGCATTAAGCTACAAATTTAGGGGTTTTCAACGGTTACACTGAAGAGCAGTGGTCTCGTGGCAAGTAGTCGAAATCAGTTTAGGATTGACTAGGCTCCCACCTTCTAAACTATCTACACCCGTGCAGTGGGGGCTACAAGTCCAGGGTTGGTAATTCGGCGGCCAGGCTGAAAAGCAGTGGTCCCGTGGCAAGTCATCGCAATCAATTCGGGACTGACTAGACTTCTGCCTTCCGAACCATTTACGCTCGCGTAGTGGAGGCTACGGTTATAGGCTTTGATCAGAAGCTTTCGTTGCTAGTCGTCACCAACTAGGCTACTTGATCGGGTTTGGTGATCATTAAAGGGGAAAATGATCCCTAGCGAGTCGTCGTCACCAGGCGTGATAGCACTGATTAGACTCCCACTTACTAAACCATCGAGATCCGCACTAGACAGACTAGGTGTCGGGATGAACCAGAAGTCATCGGCATCAGCCTCAGCTGACTAAGCTTACCTGATTGGAGAGAAGTTCAACTTGCTAGAGGGCGTGCGAACCTACATCCACCAGCATGGTGCATCGTGTGGACAAAATTACCTTAAATCAACTAGTGATCTGTGGGTACGATACGCCTGTCTGAGTTGATCAGTATTTCTAGTGCTCGTGCCAGGCATGTGGTAGAATATTGTTTAAATAGTAGGCCGAACTTATGGACCCTCAGAGGAAGGGCTAAAGTTTCCTACACGATTGCACTACATGTAAGGCGTAGATTGCATGGTGGCATGTGTACGGCACAGGCTGCGAGACGATTGAGTATCGATTACTCCCATTTAATTGATGGGGTTGCATGCGTCACTATTAATTGGACGAACGTGGTTTGCGCAGTTTCATTGGGAATCGTCATCTCCTCATTTTCCGTACAGTATTTAATGCTGACATTTAATGTTGAATTGCTCGTTTGGTGAACCATCATGTCTATATAATAGTGTTCCTCAATCGTTGTAGGCACTATCTTCTGCAGAGCATATCTCCTGTAATATTCTCGCTTGAAGGAAATGCTTTAAGTTTTCTAAAGGCTGAATGGGGATCTCCATCACAGGTGTCTTCGAATGTTCTGACATTTACTATGATCGGGCACGATGATAATCGTTGTTATGTGTGGTCACCTGTTGTGGGTGGGCACGTAGTTGATCTGCTGAGATCTCATAATTTCTTCTCATATTGCGGAGAAGTAGTACCGATATTCTTCCAAGGGAAGAGTCTGTCGTTTATGCGTTAGTGCCTTGCCGCTATTCTATAGCGTTTAATCTCAGAAATAATACCAACTCCCAACTCCGAAGTGATTGCCTCAACCACTTCTCGATTAACCCCGTTGTCTCATTTTGAGTTGGAATTTGGGATCTCGAGACGGAGAGGAGTTGGACATGGTCCACTGGATTGGGCCATTGACTTATGGTCGACCCTCTCATCCTTGCAGCCGAAAAGTGCATGCAATATGTGTCAGCCTAATACTTGTCCCAAGTTCATCTAGTTGAGCGGATCGAGCGTGTGAGTTGGCCGTAAATTTTTGCAGTACTTTTGGTTGCCGACTTTGTACCACCTCAAACCATATTTGAGGGTATGTCTATCGAGGCGTTGAAGTGAACGTGATGTTTCATCTTGTTCTTGCTCATGCCAACATGCTCGGAGAGGTTGCAGAACAGAATCTTGTTTCGGTACCTTACGTAGTTGGATTGTCTAAGCGAGTCTTTGCTTCATGTCGTACTGGATTTAAATGCTTGTAGTATGTAGTCTTTTGTATTCGCCTCTGACGCTCATTGTTACATCTTTCTAGTAATTAATAGTGTTTGTCTTCGTAATTCTTTATTTATTTCTTAAATGATTGCAAATCACATAAGTCTTTAAGAACTAAACCTCTACATTGATTATGGAAAGGGAAATAAACAACTGACATGAACTGACTGTTGACAGAGAGAAATTGATCCCGACCCTGAAGTGAATTCGGACGGCCCTCGTGGATCATTGGTATTCTCAGCAGACTGTTGAGCTTCACTGATGTCGTAGAGGCTACTAAAAAGTCAACCTTGTGGGGGAGTTAATCTGCGCGCCGACGGAATGTCGGGGGGGGGGGGGGGGGAGGGTTGTAGTTAATCTGCGCGCTGACCGAGCTGAATGGCAGATTACTCTTGTGTCACTAGTTACTCGGTCTGGCTCTAGTTCAGATTGCTCCATGTGATCCGGTTGGACCTGGGAACATTCTATTTGTTTCAGAGCAGCGTAATGGCAGCCTCGTGCTGTAGGTTTGTCTCCACGTATCATTCCTTCAGAGTGGTTAGCGGTGTACTTAACACACTGGTGAAGGGTGGAGACTATTGCTTCCATCTGGTGGAGTCATAGTCTTCCCAAGATAAGGTTGTAGGTAGACGGTGCGTCTACTACCATGAAGTCTAGAAACATGACGTTTCTCAGTTGTGGTTCTCTTGCCACTACTGCTAACCTTATCTTCCTGATCGAAAAACATTTCTCTCCACTAAATCCAATCAGCGGGTAGTATGAGGACGTCAGGTTTTCCTCTTTGAAGTCCATATTGCGGAATGCGTTGTAGAACAAGAGGTTGAGTGAACTCCCTATGTCCATAGAGCTATCTTCACCTCCCACCTTGCGATGGAGATCGAGACGACTAGGGCGTCATTGTGCGGCGCTCAGACTCTTTCGAAGTCCTTGTCTGTAAAGAATGGGGCTTTGAATCCTTGAGTAGCAAACGCATCTATCCTTGTCCGCGAGTTGTGTCTGCATTTCCAGTAGAGTCCGCTTGCGAGACCTTTGCGACTGGTCTTCATTCAGTCCGACTTCATCAATGACATAGATTATGCCTGGAGTCTCATTCTCTATTTCTTTGATTGACTCCCCCGGTCCCTGGATCGTTCTGGTTGCTTTCTAGAGTTCAGGAGTTCTTTTAGCTTGCCCCTGCGGATCCAGTATTCAATCTCGCACCTCAGACTCTTGCAGTCGTTGGTATCATGAACGTCCTCCTTGTGGTACGAGCAGTATTTATTGTTTTTGGGGCCACATCAGATCTTTCCAGTTTTCATATAGTATAGTACATTCGACAAGCTAGAATTGAGGGGTGTCATGGCTCTGGATCCAATGTAGTTGGATTATTCTAGCCTGGATCGGCTAGGGTCTGACCTGTTGTCACTACGCTTCCTCTTGCTCATTTCTTCATCATCGCGTTTCTTTCTATCATTCTCGTCCTTCGAAGCGGAAGGCTTTTTCTCACATTCAATTTCCCTATTTACGGTCCTCAACTCCTCTAAGCTAATGTGCTCCTGGGTGCTCTTGAGGAGCTCCGTCATGTTTAAAGAGGGTACCAAAGTGAGGTCTTCGTAGAGCTTTCCCTCATTTAGGCCCGCGGCGAAAGCTATCACGGCTGTG
The DNA here is from genome assembly GCA_963556465.1 of Berberis vulgaris. Classification (NCBI taxonomy): domain Eukaryota; kingdom Viridiplantae; phylum Streptophyta; class Magnoliopsida; order Ranunculales; family Berberidaceae; genus Berberis; species Berberis vulgaris. Next base: position 51,797,024 of record OY747131.1, on the reverse strand, counting down.
TCATCGCTACAACCGTCAATGAGTGTCAGCTCGTTGTTGAAGCGCGTGACATACTCTCTTAATGTCTCATTGGATCTCTGTTTTAGAGAGACTATGTGATGTGGGCCTTTTTGGAAACGCTGACTCCCGACGAAACGCGTCAGGAACTCCTTTGCCAGCGTCTTGAAGGAGTTGATTGACCTTGGCAGGAGGCTGTGAAACCATATTAGTGCCGACTTCTTCAAGCTAGTGGGAAATGTTTTGCACATCACCAACTCGGATCCTTATTTAAGGGCCATTACATGCTGGTAATGGCGCAGGTGGTCGAATCGGTCGGTGGTTCCGTAGTAGAAGTCGAGTTTCAGAGGAGTGAACTTCTTCGAAAGGGCCTCATTTAAAATATGATTCACGAATGGTGGGACAGAGAGACGGTATAGCACGTCTGGGTTGTGTGCCCCTCTTCGGAGGGGGTTCCGAGGGTCGAGCCTCTCTGCCCTGGTAGCTAGTTCTGCATTAACCGCGCAACCTCTTCTAGTCTAATGGGAACTAGCGAGGGCTTGACTCTCTTGTGCTTGCTCCCAGTCGTCTTCCGGAGATGGAGACCCGTGCTGCTCCTGGTCTTTATTAGCATGTGGAGGGTTTTGTCGTGCGAGAGCCTCCACCGCTTTGGTGATTTGCTGTATTTGAGATGACACCAAATCTATCTTGAGGTCTGTCGTTGTTGTTGTCGGCATGGGGGCATGAGTCTGCTGCCCGTGCATAACCGAAACCTCTGAAAGCGGCGGTACAGTGCTAGCCTGAGCGTTTGACGTGTCCCCTTGTTCTACGTTGTTGCGTGATCTAGAAGTCACAATCTCTTTGTATTTCGAAGAGAGATGATGTTAGTATAAGGTTAGAAACTTTGTCGGCCCACGGACGATGCTAAACTGATGCAGTCATTTTTCACTCCCTGCTTTGACCTAGTCCCGATGACATGCTGACCTGCACAAGTAACGCACGTAAGCCATGGACCACCATTGTGGTGGCCGATGACACTCCGATGCTAAAGTCGGACTTGGATATAAGGAATGAATAATGTTGTAAACAGGGAATTTATAGCGTACCTTAGCTTACCAACCCCATGTCTTATTTATACTGCAGGAGTCCTTGTTCTACCATTCCATCTAAGGCATAGTTTATGAAGGAGATCTCCATGAAGATCCTTATCTGATTAGGAGTCGTGCTGCAGAATGGAAGTTTCCTGTTAGCCCTATGCTCCTAGATACGCGGGAGATAGTTCCCTACCGAAGGGTGATCCGTAAGAGAAAGTTTCCCTGTGTGATATGTACTTTAGTATTTGCTTCCGACTACTGTTGTAATTTTCTGTGCAAAGCTGATTCTCGAGATATTTGCCTTAATAGGGCTTACGGGTATTGAGGATAGCTGTGAGACGTGTGAGCTTAGCAAGTTGTAAGAGTTTGAGTCCGTTTGGCAGACTGCATTGGGCGGGCTTAGAACCGTTTGGGCCAGATTAGTGTTGGACTGACGTTGGGGTCCGTAATTTCTCAAGATCATCATGACACTTGTGTGGCTTAGAGATGTGACCGTTTTGATGTATCATCAATAATAATAATAATAATAATAATAATAATAATAATAATAATAATAATAAGTTAAATTTCATAGTAACGTCTCACGCGATTGCGTAAAGTTATTTAAAACTGAAAATGCTTCCTTGCTTTAGCTATAGGCTGATGTGTCGCTTATTTTAAACTTCTCTCAACTATTTGAACTATGTTGCCCAATTTGTCGTGGCAGCTATGATGCTTATGGGAAGCGTGAAAATGAAGGCGAGGCCACATGGCAAAAGGAGCCCCCACCATTGCAACTGAATCTCATCATTTAGGACGTTGTGGAGCAAAAGGGAGACCATAACGGTAATGACAAGCAGGACATGGAACCACCAGTCAGGTATGCCCTTGTATTTCTTCATCAATCTAGTGTGAGGGAGGACATAACGGTAATAACAAGCAGGACATGCGCGATGTCGCTCATCTCGAGGCGGATGGGTGGCTTCCACCCATCCCTCGCCCCTTTCCCTCGTTCCCTCCCTCGACCCCTAGAATTTTCGATCTAGTGTTGATATCTATCTTTCCCTTGTATGATTCACGAAGCCGATCATAGATCACTCTGTTTAAATAATTGACCATCAAAATAGATTATTAATGATTGTTAAATTCTTCCTAATAAAAAGCCAGATAGGTGAATTTGGAAAAACAGATAATGGTTTATCTGTCAGAAGTGAAAATTAACTGTAAAATCAAAAATATCAAATATCAATAGTACAAATGACCATGGAAATGTTGGAGCTAAAAGAAGCTGTGCACAAAAAGTTTGCAGAGTTAATAGTCTAAACAAAGACTATCCAAAGTAAGAAGCAACATCTGCCACATTGACATAGCTGTGAAAAGATCACTTCTTGTTTATTAATGTGTGCCTACAGATTTTGATCAGAATGTGTGGCAGCAGGAGCCCGAGATAAAGTTTTGTTCTTTATTGTTGTTTGAACTCGACATAAACATGTACATGATATAAGTACTCATACCTTCCATGGAATAAGCCCACATGGTTGAGAGTAGTAATTGTGACAAAACCAAAACCGTATGTGAGGGCAAAAAACATGCTCAGATGGACCCTTCAGGCTCTTCATACTTGAGGTAATCGATCTCAAATTTATTGTTCAAAATGGCTTATATATCATAAATGCTCCCATTTTTTGCGAACAAGTGCGAAGAGAGGATAGGAAATGTCACACCCCGATTTTCGAAGAAAACGAAAATCTCAAAATCCACGTAGGATTATCCATTTCCCCAAAACTCGAAACGTGAAATTCAATAACAATAGAAACATTTAGCAGCAACAACAACTTAAACATGATTTAATTACTGAAACAAATAAAAACTCTAACCAGGAAAGACTCTGACGTTGCTAGCCCCACTAGCGGAACTCTAGTAACGCTGCTCAAAAGTCTATAAACCTGAAAGGCTAATCGACTACATTCCCAAAGGAATGTACCCAAGAAGCAAAAGCGCACTTGGGTCAGCAATAAAACTGGTGTGAGTAATCTTCATCCCAAAATCAATAAGTTCGCACGTGGTAATATCAAACTAAACACAAACAATAAACAACCACATCAACAGGTAGTTCCTCAACGAGACAAAGGTGTCATGCAAGAAAAACACAGTTTAAAGAATTTAGTTCCTCAGCGAGGCAATCATGTCACCCTAATAAGTAAATATGTATTGGCTTGTACTTACACTATAGATGTTGCTTATGGCAAGTCTGACCTACAAAAATATTAGTGAATTTGTCATTCTGCATGAAAAGGGTTAGAAACAATATAAACGTAATTTATTAATTAAACAGTTGTCTTCTTACAATATTTGACTTACGCATATTATTCATTTTTATTTGAATTTGGTTCATTTTTAACGGAATGATCACTTAGACGATACCACATTCGCACCACCTCCGTGCCGAACATACATGCCCGTATGCCTCTTTCATATAAAGGATGATTTCTCCGTCATTCATGCCCAAGTGGGGACACATCAAATACAGACATGCATCACCAGATACTTCTAACTATATGAGTAACAAAAGCCACTATTGGGCTATCAATGCGCATAAAGTCACGTCACATTTTTTACTGATAAATATCAAGCCTATTTTAAGCATTTCAAAACCACCACCTTTCTGCAAGACTAACCCGAAAGTTATTTTAGTTTCTCTATAAGAAAGGGGTGCCCCACATCCGCAAGACAATCTGCATGTTATTTAGTTTCTCTATAAGAGAGGGGAAATCATAAGAAAAAAGATGTGTGGTAGTTCTAAGTGATACAATTCCAGGTGATTAAATTTTCAGGAATCAAAATTTATCAATATCATTTATTTTTTATATTTCAGAATTCCTCCACAATGACATTTTGTCATTCATAAGTAAATCAACCCATTATTTTGGGGAAACATAGCATTTGACACATTGTCAAATCATAAACAATTTAACCACAATATCCTCCAATTGATTTGAGGAACATCCCAGCATTTTCCTAAACAAGTTTTCAAAACATTAGCAGAAAATGATAGTTTACTGTGAGAAAAACCAAGCTAGGAAAAACTCAAACGTCAAACAAATCAAAATAGTCACCAAACAAATGCTAATTTTAATAACATGATAACCACATTTTGGCAACCCAAATAACCAATTTAATAAAATAGCATATCCAGGTAGGAAGAAAACACTTCTAAAGAAAAGTTGCAAAACAAAAATATATGCAATTTATTGAGTATAAAAGGATACTTAACTGTAACATAAAAATACATATTCATTCACCAATCTATTCAACAATCTTGGCACATCCTACTTCTCATCATGTAAGAAGCGCATAAATACACGGGCAGGTTATGTCACCATATGGATTTGACCCGTCTAGATCAAATTCTTTAAGATGATCGCCTGTGTTACACAGGTAAATCCTTTTACCCAATACATAATAGCATTGACACCACAAAGTTGACAATCATGGCCCCAAATCATGAACTTGAAGAACACCCCAAAGGAACTAATTACAAACGAACCTACATTGACTGTAAGATGGCCATATTGCAAAGGAAATCAAATTAAGCATTTTAAAATCACGTATCAAATAAGTTCATCCAGTTAAAGGGAACAAGACTTGCTTCTCAAATAAATAAATAAGGTTCTGGATTGGTGCACTCTATGATTAAAATCATAACAAAACTAAACTTCGTATAGCTTCTCATTAATTACTGTTTGATCAGAGTGGTGGAAGAACTAGAATGTTGAACATGTTTATACACTCCCTTGCTTGTCATTGCCACTTAGAAGAGTATCATCAAAATAAGAGATTACAAAAAAACTTTCTAATAGCAATCATAATGCCTAGGTCATCATCCTCGAAGTCCTAACAACATTAAAAACTGAAAGGTACTATCAATAACTCGTAACATCCATCATTTTGAATTTTCTGTCCAAGGTCCTAACCCTCCAAACTATGGGAAAATAGAGAGACAACACTATCACCAAATATGAGACTACTGACATTCACCTATCATTTTCTTGAAAACTCATCATGATACAGAGTTTTCGTAGTTGATCTTTAAGCCTCCGGGTGTCAGTGTCTTTATCAATCGACTAAATAGCATCATGTATTCTTTTCCTGACACCATTTTGGGGTTCCCTAAAATCGGTCATTATCCCCCCCCTCCGTATACAGATCACTTGTGATGCCCAAGTGCCACATCATCCTAGCTTTACTGGTAGTCTAACAGTGAACCAACTGATCTGTAGCATGGCATTCAGTAGCAAGTGCTTGAAACTTGAAAGCCTAGCCTCCTTGAAATAGTTGATGTCCTGACAACCCAATACTACAAATAATTAGTTTACGGTTAGCTGCCTGGTACCCTGCAAGATTTGACAAAGTGGCGGTTGAAATCTTTCAATGGCTTTGGCCGCCATAGATCTGGCAACCCGTGAATTGATGGCAGACAAATTGGTACCTCCAACATCGCACAGCCTTAGTGGTGGCTGGCGGTTCTACTGACACTGATGTCCCAACATCTTAGTTTAGGTGCATATCATCCTTCAATGGATTAAGAGTTAAAACGATCATCTTTGATACATGTTTAGGTTTTAAGCTTTATACAACAGTTAGCATCGAAATCACAGAAAAAATAATGCAATCAAGAAGTATTGACAAACCATCGTAGTAAATCATGCTACACCATATCCTTGTATATTACCAAAGAACAATGCAACTTACTGCAAAGTCAATCATTGAGTGATCAACCTTGTTAGCATGGGAATGGTGTTATTCTACATTCAACTAGAAGATCTCTACCATGATCGGCATGACATATTATTGGCAACTTCATCCTGCAAAGCTCGACTCAAAATGTCACGACACTGAAAAGCATTTGACTGAAGCTACTTGTATCCTTACTAGGGGAGTAACCATAGAGAAAGAAGCTTTCTCTTAGGCCACTTTGAAATATTTACATTCATCCCTTCCATTATTACTCAACCAACAAAGAAAACTACACAAAGCAGCTAACTTCACATTCTATCCTTCGGTCTTACAGTAATTATATAGATTCTCTTAGCAGATCTCTTGAGCTTCGCTCAGCGGTTGTTCAAAATTAGAACCGAAAAGATTTATTGACTGCTTTGCTTTGCATATATTGATTGGATTATTGCTCCTAATTCTTGAGTTCCATCTCATCGACTTCTTTAAGACTCCAAAGATGTGACTCGGACTATAAACCTCACAAGCAAATCCGTTGATCATTTTGAATTTAGTTATCAGCTTTGCTGATACTTTGAGAGAGAACAACTGAAAATCTTTGATCACCTTTTATGTGGCAACTAAATTTTCAAACCCCTAGTTGCAAGGTGAAATCAACAACGATCACTAACTAAACTAAGAATTTCTCTTCCAATTTGAACTCACAGAGTCTCACCTCTCTTGATACTCCTAAAATCCATTCCAGAACATCATTTTGAAACAAAATCAACCACCTAATCCTACTAAAACAGAACCCCACATCCCCAAAAATTGAATCTTTACAAACTAAAACCACTAATTAACAAGTAACAAAACAATCTAAATGAAATACAAAAACACCCCATAATTTATAACCATTCAAAAACCCTAAAAACTATCATACCCAATAAAGAAAGAATCAAAAGGGTATAACAATCAACTCACCGATTTGATTCCCACACCACGCAAACTCGCAGCCGCAAATCAACCCGCGGCGCAGAAAGCACAGCCTCTCGTCTATGATCTCCTACACCATCGATCACACGCAAGGTAGCCCCATTCAATTGTGCCATTTTGACAACCATTTGTTTTTACCGATTTCTCTTCCTTATTTCATTCTCTGTTTTCTGGCACTGAACTCAAATGGGAAGGAGAGGGACGAGAGAGGAAGGAGAAAGAAAGAAGTCTGGGGCGGTGGGATCGGCTGCGAAGCTCGATCAGAGAGCGTGCTCGTCGCCAATGAACAGAAAAAAAACGCATAGAAGAGAAAAAGGAAGAAGAAGAAAAAAAGTTTTCTCTTATGATTGGGTGGCTAATTGCCCCCACTAGATTTTGAGAGCACCCACCCTTTAACTTCACAAAATAAAACTCTAAAATTATGAAATTTAAATTCACATAAATTTAACTATATTTTAATTAATTCAAAATATTCAAATTAGCTTTAAGAAATTTGGAGGTGTTACAAGAAATATCTTGGTGCCGTATAGGTCAAGACCCCAATATGCTATTGGAATCGCTACATAGATGACCAAAACATAACCAATGAAGATATTTACAACGGAAAACAATGGAGAAATGAGGGGGCTTCCAAAAAAGGCAGCAACTATAGTCCAATCAAGCATGAATGCGCCAACTCTAAGTCCGCTCATGCCTGATCCTATTTGTTGTACCTTGACTGACTTGGAGAACACCAAGCAGTCCCATGAGATCCTTGTTAGGGTTTTGAAGAGATACCCTGGGAAAAAATATTCCAAAAGAAGCTAAACCAAATTCTTGAGAAAAAAAATGTAACAAGACTAAACCAGATGTATAGGATCAGAGGAAATGGACATGGACATGGTGGCTGTGGTTCAACCTTACCCTTTTCTTTCATTCATGTTCAACACACGTGTGCTCTGTAGGAAACCTTAGCAGGGCTTATTGATAGACAACATTTTCCCTTATAAATGAACACTGATGAAAATGAGAAATTATAGGAAACATGTGATTCTGACTACCAATGATACCTATTATAAAATTATGGTCTCACATCTTCCTACAACATTAATTGTAGGTAGCCATGTGGTTAGATTGCTTCTCCCACATTGTGATCATCTAAATTTGTGGTTCAATTGAATGATCATGGTCATCCTATTGGTCAGTAATAAACAAAGGCAATACACTGAAATCCAGCATGGTTAAATAAAATGGAATGCTGCCAAAGCAATCTGGAATTCTACCCCAACGAGTATAAACTCAAAACCACAATTAGGTTGTCATATATCAGTCTTATGAATAAAATCTTAAGAGACGTATTCGAGATCTAAACATTTGTAAACTTTATGACGTGATTACACAAATTGAACAAACAAACACACGCAAGTGCAAAACCGAGTTTGGAAAATTAAACATTCGGGAATAATGAGACTTGAACAAGAGTGCCAGCCCACCACATATGTGCCAGTATCTACGACATACCTCCTAAGAATCCCAGCCCATATCCATATCCATATCCCCCTACCTGTTACAACATACACGAGCAATTTAGCCTCCATCCATAACAACACTAATAATTTAGAAATGAGTGAAAAACAAGGAACCTACTTGGGTGGTGGTGATGAGAATCAAACCAGTATGAAAACTGATATTTCTATGATAAAAAGCTTTAATAATATTAACAACCCCAACAGCATAAGGAGTTCCACTTCCAAAAGCACTTCCAACATGGGAAAATATATCTACTACTATAATGAGTGAAGCCTTGGACGAACAGTAAGAATGTCTTCAACTCTAACTTTTGTTTTCCATATTGTCCTCCCAATTTTATCATTTTTACAATCAAAATCAAAAGGTTGATGAAAAGTAACAAGGGTTTTAATGTCTTCAACTAATTTTTACAAAATTATAATGATTAATACACTTGATAAACACAAAAATACAAACACTTGTCGCGTGCTCAAATAGACGATAAAAAATGTGTAATCCACAATTAAGTCTAGTAACGAGGGTAACTAAAAAATAAATTGCAGATGTGTGCACGCATAGCTTGCGTCGAGTACTATTAGATACTAGAACATGTTCAGTTTCTAGATCTACTCCAATAAATACTCAGTTTATCCCACTACTTAGTTCACCCTCTAAAAACATGCAGGTTACCTATTTGGTGGATAAACTTTTTTTTTTCCTACTTCGGGTCCGAGATTTATATGGATAGTCTTGGGTCCGGGACACTCTTTTCTCTTCATACTATCTTGAATCCGAGAGCGATGTAACTAGTCTTGAGATTGTGATAGGTTTGTTTAAATAGTTATACAACTTGTCTCGAATCATAGATTGGATTCTACGTCCTCTTCTTCTATACATCCATTGATAAACTTGAAAATCAAAAATTCGTTTTCCGTGGATTCAATTCTATTTTCTATTAAATACGTTTTTTATTTGCAAAAATCTAAATAATAACATTGAATTTCAACAATTTCATGATTCCTCCAACACAAAAAAAAACCCTTGATTTCTTTGTTTATTGATTAGTTCAATGGAAGAAAGTGGGCTTTCGCTGATTGCAAACTTTGTAAATTTTTTTTTTTTTTTTTTTTTCAAACAATAGTTTGCCTTAAGTTAATGGAGAAGAAGCTTTAGAGAAGTAAGGAGATGGAGAAGAGATTTTGAAGTTGATGGAGAAGGTAAAGAATAATGGAAAATGTGGGTTGAAGTTTTAGATTTTTGTTAAATAAAATAAAATAAAAAGTATTTGGTCGGTGAACTGAAAGTTTTAGTATAAGGTATTTAAGTTTTCATCTTACTTGTCTTTAAAAAAAAATTAAAAGTGGGTAAACAGATCATTTATGGGGGTAGATCCAGAAATTCCCTTTCATGTTAAGTGGGCCTGGAGTCAGAGAGAGCTTCAACCCAAAAACAGTGAATTGGGCGGTGGCTAGAACTTTGGCCATGAATTGACCAATGGGGTGACTAGCAATGTGAACAGTAATTTGAGTAATAACAAGTAGGGGTGGGCATCCCATCCCACGATCCCGATCCCGTTCCGATCCCGTCCCGTCCCGATTTCTCCGGGTCTTAATGGGATTGAATATCCCGATCTAGAATGGGATGAAGATTTTCAATCCCGCCAATCCCGTCCCGTCCTGAGCTAATTTTTTAATATTAATTATTAATATTTTTATTTATTTATTTATTTTAGGATTGTGGATGCCCATACAAATTCACTGATGCATATAACATTTTTAGCATCTCAATTTTTCTCTCACACACATCTCTAGATTAATTTTTTGATGGTAAATTTGTAATACTTCTCTCTCTGATATCTCATTCCTTTAGTTAGGTTTAGGGTTACTAAAGGGAAGCCAACAAATAACAAAAGAGAGATTCAAGAAACCGAGAAACAAAAGAAAGAAGCGAGCTTCAATAACAACACTGTGTTCTTGAAGAGAGATTCAAGAAGAAGAAGCACTGTGTTCTTGAAGAGCAACACAAAAGAAACAAAAGAAAAGAAGCGAGCTTCAAGTCCAAGAGGAGAAAAACCGAGAAACCAAGAACCCAGGCCACCACTGTGTTCTTGAAGAGAGATTTAAAAAGAAGAAGAGAGATTCAAGAGCAGCACGCCAGCACACGACGACGGCACACCTCCTCCCCTCCTGCTTCCGCTTCATCCAACTTCTCTAGCTCTCTGTTACACAATCCGTCGATTTTTACAGGTAAGATCCAACTTCTTTAGGTCTTTGTTTAAAGAAAATTGTTTGACAGGGTCCAAATTTTTTTAGATTTTTAGCTTTCAATGAGATAGGCATGATTTGTTTGATCAAATTTGTTTAAAGAAATTTTCACCTTGTTAGCATGCCCTTACACTGATCAAGAAGAAGAACAACTAGGATTTCAGAAACCCCCAAACACAAATCCAAAGATGAAGAGATCATTGGTAATTTCTAACTCTTCACTTACCTTCCGTTCTTAGATAGTTATATTATGTTTTGATAATTTTTGTTTAGAATGTATTCTAGTTGATTATGTTCAGACTTCTAGTTGATATGTCCAGATTAGCACGCTGATCCCGTTCCGAACCCGTTTGGGATGGGACGAGGTCGGGACAGGGTTTTTCCCATCCCGTCCCGTCCCGATCCCGTATGAACGGGATGGGTATATCTCGGCCCATCCCGTCCCATGCCCACCCCTAATAACAAGAGGCTCTGTTCTGTATGAAAAGAGTTGAGGAAGGATAGCAGGGCAAAAGAGATGATACCTAGAAACCTCATTCGAAATCTCCATACTGGAAGAGATCGTCTGTATTTTGCGACTGTTAGAAGAACTTCTTCAATTGGGGAGACCTTATCATCATCATTTCCCTTCATGATCATGGTTGTTTGGTGATATTGGCGTCTCAATCTCTAGAGTTCCCATGGTGAGGTGAAGAGCGAATACAGAAAGATGGGTGCAATGCAAATGCAAATATTGGATGGAGGATATTATTGGGGTTATTTTCCATTTGAACGTCATGTATTTATGTCTATTTCTATTTTGACCTCCATTTATTAATGTATTCCAGTCTAACACTTATGACCGTCTGTTCAAAGATATTAGTGAAAAGTCGGTTTCAATTTGATTATTGATTAAGGCATAAAATGGGCTGATCGTTAGGTTTTAATTGAATAAGATTTCTGTAAAGTTTATCAATAAATAACCATACCTGAAACATTTTCTGCCATATTGTCTAGACAAGCAATTCAAACATTTACTTAATTTTTTTGAAAACTTGGCTAAGAATGAAGATGAACATAAAACTTACCATGGAACATTGAAAGCCAAAGCTTTATTGACAACATCATTATCCATTGCATTGTCGTTAAGTGGTTCGTACATCATTGCATACACCACGATCCCAATCTGACCCTTTTGTTCGGCCTGCATTCAATTGAAATGAAAATATACCTTAATACATTTGAGAAACTAGTTAAACCAAATGCGACTTTGGTTTGAAAGGTTTCAAGTAATTACCTGATAATGCTTCCTGTAGATGTCAACTACAGTCACAATGTTCAAATTGCAATCACCGACCAAGCACAAGCCTGCAACTTGCAGCTTGCATACACGTACTAGCTAGCGCAACTCACAGCCAAGAGCTGCGCCAAACTTTCCAAAACAACCAAGCAACGTAACTTGCGCACCTGCAGCAATAACAACAACAACAACCGCACCCTCAACAGCAGAAACCGCAACACAGCTCGCAGATCGATCGCACACTACAACAAAAATGCTCATTGATAGCATTTGCCTATAACATTTTTTTATAAATGTGCTATAAAAAGTCAATTTTGAATGACTTAGAAAATAAAAAACGCTATGTCAAATGACGGGCGTTTTGGCGCTATTTTTGTATTTCGCGACTTTATCTCTCCTCTCCCCCCATTCAGTACACTAAACCTAATACAGTCGCCTCTCTCTGCTCGGCCTCTTGCTCGCCTCTCATCTCCTCCTTGCTCACCCTCGCTTGCCCTTTCTTCTTCTCTCGACCGCATTCTCTTCATGTCGCCAACCACAATTCCATCTCACAGCCACCAATAGATCCATCACACCACCTCAGATCTCTGCGCGAGGTACTCTCTTTAATCTCAATTTCTTTGGGGAATCTGCCCTGCTCTAGCAGCGGAAGAAGATGAGAGAAACCCTGGAGAGCAAAGACAGATAGAGGAATGGTGTCTGTTGGTGACCTCTCCTCCATCTTCATCTTCTACCTCATCTTCATTTATCTCATCTCATTCAAAAAGATGTAACAAAATCAGGAGCGGAGAAGAAGCAGGTCTTTAAGCTGCAGCTTCTCAACCAGATATCTCAACAACGACACTCCTCCAAGAGTTTGTTTCTTCCTTTCATCCAATTCATTCCTTTCTTGTGCATTTCTCACATTTCTGAATCTCTCTCTGATTTCAATTTTGTAAAGAAAATGTAATTTTTGTGTTTGATCTTGTAAATTATGCAAATGGGTGTTTTCCTTATTTCTTCTGGTAGCATTATAAGTTAGTTGGTTGTAATTTGGGATTCTGGTAGACCGATCAGTATGAAGATATCGTTCTAACAGTAGAGTACATGAAAAATTGAGGCTTCTTATTTCTTCATTTCACTCTTTCTCATGGTAATGGAAGGAAGCAAATGTTGTAAATCTTAGTTTTCATATGATTCTTATTTCTCTCTCTCTTCCCCCCTTATATTTATCCTTTTTCTCATTTTTATTTTACTTGTTTCTCATATATAGTTAAAACTTTGCTATTTGTCAATATTCATCGGGTCCATACTCCATATGATCTTTTTTTACTTGAAAAATAATGTTGTATTTCACTTAATGAGTTTTGGCAATAGCATTCTTTAGACGTAAACATGTCACATACTAACATGAGATATTGCATGGTGGAGTACTTTCTTTAAAATGTTTTTCTTTGCAGGACTGAAAGAACAATAATTTCAGATTTGGAAGGAAAATTTTGGTATGGGGCTCCTGGATCTTTTTGTTGTCTCATCAATTCCGACAGTGAAAGTACTCTTGGTGACTGCTGTTGGGGCGTTTCTTGCCTTAGATAGAGTAAATCTGTTGGGAGAAGATGCAAGGAAGCATTTTAATAGTGTAAGTCATTGCTAAATTTGTGTATTGTTTACAACTCTCTTTTATCACTATTATTGTTATTGTTCACTATAATATCTTGGTTTTTCATGGCTCTTTTAATTAATACCTTGATAGAAACAGTAAGTGAACAACTTTGCATTAGAGACCCAGAGGTCAATAAGGTAAAAGAATGGACATGTAATTAAAAAATGAAGAAAACTGTAGGGGAATTATTTTTTGTTTGGAGTCATTCGGGCACCTTCATAATGATCCACCTTAATATCATTCACATTACGATATTTCTGGGTTATGAGAAAGACAAAAAGTTCAAGCCAATGCTGGCTCTATGATTTTGAAATTAAGTTTATTACATCACGACCATCATAATGCTGAACCTCCTAACTATCACAATCATCGTGATGTCTCTGGAAAAATAATTGGCTAATTCCTTGCCTTGCAATTGTTTGGATTCCTCAAAGCAAAGAGACGCGACTAGATGCCAATGGAATTGCTTCCTAACACAATTTAGTGATTTTGTGAGCAATTTCAATGTTCTTCATGCTATTAGGGTTTTTACAAGAGATGAAGAGTGGTGCTTGAGTCTAACATGGATATTTGTATGTGAGAAACCAGGAGAGGGTGTTGGAAAGTAAATATCTTAGGGGGCATGTCATTTTCTACATTTATTATTTCTTACTCCTTCAATGCAGGTCACTAATTTTAGTCAAATATGTTTCTAAATAGGTTGTTTTCTTTGTATTCAACCCACCTCTTATAACAACCAACTTGGCTAAGACAGTAACCTTGGAGAGCACAATCAAGTTGTAAGTCTCACTCTGCGGTTTAGAATGTATTACTATCTTCAATATTCTCTAAACTTTTGTTTAACGTATAGGTGGTTTATGCCAGTGAATATCCTTATAACATTCATCATTGGTTCAACATTTGGTTGGATTGTTATTCAAATCACAAAAGCTCTTTCACATCTGAGAGGCCTCGTCTTAGGTTGTTGTGCTGCAGGTAAGATGTCAATTCTTAATAACAAACCAAAAGGCTAGTATATTCTCAATGAGACACATTTTGTTGATTCAATGTTCAATTTTCCATATTGATCCAAGCTTGCATTAAAAAAAGAGATCCGGAACATCTAAAACAATAACTACACTTAGTTGCTGGCAGTACTAGTTTTCCATTTTTATTTAGCATAAAGAATGTTGACCATAGCTCTGAATTCTCCATCGAGGTTCATAGATAAAATGCGACACCTTTGGGGCCTTTTTTATCCTACAGATGATGCAAAAGATAAAAGTAAATGAAATTCAGCAAGATCAACATAGTAAATCACAACCACTACATATTGAACTTAGGTGGTTCATCATATAGCCTACATCCAGTGCACTAAGAGTGTTGGAAGCTCTGGTTTTCCTGTGAGTTTGTAGTGTACAATTACTACAAAGAACAACACTTTGTGCCATAGATCTCAACTAAAGGCAAGAATCTAAATGCAAAGCTCTCAAAATCTGTCTTCACTTGTGAAAAATCCCACAACAATAAAGGTGTTTTTTCTCGTCTTCCTCACACTCCCAAGAACACAAAGTTTCATTCTTTTTATCTCACACAAGTTTTCATATAAATAGTAGAAGAAAAAGTAATAAATAGCTTTAAAAGTTGCCCAAAACTAACCCGTATTCTTTTGCAGGCGAAGCGCCATTGGTCATTGCTCAAGGTGGCTTTTCCGGGCTGTTTCCTTCATCCAGTGATGCTTCTTTCAATTTTGTCGTTGATAGCAGTTTACAAAGCGTGGTTCTCTGGTGCGATGTTCAGCTCACAAAAGATGCATTTGTGATCTGCATACCGGACGTAACGATAAATGGATCTACCTCTATCGAGTTTGTCTACCCAAATGGAAGTACGACTTATGTTGTCAATGGACAACCCACCCTAGGATGGTTCTCCATCGACTATACCCTAGCCGACTTGTAAAATGTTACCTCTAAGTAACTAGCCAGTTATAAGTTGTTTTGACGTTATTTACGTATCAGGTTTGGCAACCTAGCATCTGAGAAACATTTAGGTACTAAAGTATATTATCTACATACTAGGTTTGATAACCTCATATTTTTGTAATTGTGTTGCTATTCGAGATAAATTTTGAATAATGCTCAGGGGTTAGGGTGTATAAATTCATTTGTTCAAATTGTCTTAATTTCGAATAACATTATCATCAGTACAACTCTTAGAAATTTTAAAGATTTAAAATAAAAATCTATTTGAGATAAATTTATACGAAAAGTGGATGTATAAGTTTAAATCTTACAATGTGAAATCAGTACTTACAGATTCTTTGTCAATTGACAGTAATGCAAGGCGTCACATCACGCACAAACAAATTTGACAGTAATCTATACACTGTTCTTACTGTGGAACAAGTTGCAGATATTAAACCAGGCTTATGGTTGAATATTCAGGTAAGCTAAATGAATCACATTTTTCCGTCTATTCAGGTAATCTATAGATTTTTAATGCAGACATTTTTCGATTATTGAGATAGGCATAGTTTATTGTCATCTTATTAAGTGTAAGCATTGGACCATCTACAAGCAACTGTTTTGTAAACATAACAAGTTTCGTTCTATGAAGAGTTGCTTCAAAACTAGGTTCAATTGAGTCAATGAGACAAAGTATGGTTTTTCATTACTATGTTCAAAATTCTATTTCAGTTTCAGTCCTTGTTGATAGCAGGCTTTTCAAAATGCTTTTTATTTGATTCTAACGTGAAAATTTTATTGCAGATTGCTTTTCTCACACAAGCAAGATTAGTTCTGGAAAAGGTATGTCGCTCATTATAAAAATCAATTTCTTTGCTGTAACTTATATAAATATAGATTAAAATGTTATCTAGTCTAAGTTTATTACTGGTATTTAGTCTTATACCTCCTAGCTTGTGCTTTAGCAACGCTAAAAATTATATCGCATAATGGAGCTAGCTAGTGGTGTGTACCCGGGTTCAACGGATCTTGCCTATGTTTGGCACCATCTTCAACTTAATTGGGATGGCCGTGGACAATGATTTTCAAGTAAATTCCTCTGAAATCTCTGCACTTCGAATTACTATGAGTTTTTATATTGTGTATGGGAAAACACATCTATAATGGTCAAAATCCCTTAGTTCTGCCTAAATCTTCATATCAGATTAACAACTCTGTGCTCTCCCTAAAGATCATACCATTGGATGAATACTGATGTGTGCATCAATATTCATCCGACAGTGTACACCATGATCCTACCAATGATGTGTAGCATTATAAACATCTAAAAATCACCACATAGAGTCAAAACCCATTCAATCCGCCATGAGATACACATCAGGGTGAGATTGTCAAAACTCTGCACCCCAAGAGAGCTAGCAGAATTTACACTAACAAATATCTGAGCAATAAAAATTGCAGTACATGTATATACCCAATGTTGAAGAACAAGTCAAAGAGAGAAAAAAAAAAGTAACTTGTTGGGTTGTGTCAAATAACAACAGGGCAGGCAACATTCAATTTGATAAGGGATCAGTTCACACATTTGTTGAACACTAAAAGAGCAAAGAGTGTTATAATAATGGGATAAGGTTTGCACCTAACATATAGATAAAAATCTGGATCACTGGTTTCTGGGCCAGATTATGGAAACTTATCCATGGCAATTTCATTTACTTGCAAGTGAATTTTAGTTTTTCGATCAATAATTATATTCATTTTGGGTTGACAGACCATGGGTAGAGAAGCAAAAGAGTTTGGGCTCGAAAGTAATATATATTATGTGGTACTAGTAGCTGGCGCTGTGGTATGGCAATGTTCTTGCATCGGTAGCCTAGGTGTAATCTACTGTACAAGTTCACTCTTCAATGGCATTATGTGTGTTGTTCTTCTACCTCTCGCAGAAGCTGCAGCAGTGATTGCATACCATGAGACCGTCACAGGAGAGAAGGCCATGTCCCTTGCACTTTGTCTATGGGGTTTCACATCTTACTTTTATGGAGAGTATAAAATGAAAATGAATGTGGACAATGGAGGCTATGCACTCTTGGCACGCACTACACCACAATTAGCTATTAATAGCATTTAATTATAGCATTTTTTATACTTGTGCTGTGATAAGCCCAATTTTAATGCCATTCCATTGATAAACCTAAGCTGGAACCAGAGGTCACTTTTTTTAAATCATGACACATGTTAATTTGTTAATTTTAGATAGTTATTTCAGTAGCTTTATTACATCTGTTGATCTGACTTTCAATTTTCCTGGTTGCATAAGGACACCTTTATAATGGGAAAGGACCACAAGAAGAGCCGAAGAGCTTACAACGACATTCTGATTGACAGAGCTTGATATGCTTGAAAGTGTGGAAATTGGAGAGCAAAAGCAACGAGATGATGCTTACAAGGCTGCGAAGAAAAAGACTGGGATATATGATGACAAGTAAGATTGATCTTATTACTGTTGTATTTTTCTCATAGATGTGCTTCATACGACTAAAATATCTGCCATCTGTATTATCTCTTCTCAGGTTCAATGATGAGTCTGGTGCTCAGAAGACAATCCTTCCACAGTATGATGATCTTGTTGATGACGAGGTTATCTCCATGCCCTAGCATTGGATCTTTGTAATACCTTGTAATATATAGGCATATATAGTAGATCATCTTATCTTTTATTATTTATTTGTTCAGGTCATGACTTTAGATGAAAGTGGGCGTTTTACTGGCAAAGCAGAAAAGAAGCTAGAAGAGGTAACTCTCAGCTCCTTCCCAATGTAATGTTGAATATAGGGGAATTTTTTGCGACAAATAATTAATTTCTAAGAGAAAAACTATTACTGTTTCCAGCTTCTTTATCCTTATTTTTTTCCTAGTTTAAAATTGTTCTATATTGTTTTCATCTTTTTCCAAACAGTTTGCTTAACAGGCTAACGGATGCTTCTAGTTGGTCTGTTAGCCAGTTTACTTTTTCCTACATATTCAAGTTCCATTTTCTTCAAACGTCTCTCATTATAGTGCAAAACTGATTCAGCTCAATATTTTAGGTACCATAATGACAATATCAAAAGATAGAGTAAAGCCTTCTCCTATACCAGATAGCTGGAAGCTATCTGAGATATTTACAACTGGTGTCATTCTTGGTAGTTACTTGGCAGTGATGACAGTCATATTTTTTTGGGCAGCATACAAGACAAATTTCTTTCCGGTACGAAGCTTCTTTTTGGATTTTTTTTCCTCTGGGAACTGAGAATGCCTTGAACTATGGATTTATATTTATCCCAGCATTGCTGGGCCTATTAATGCTCAATTTGATCATCAAAAAATCTCAATCTATTGAAGAATATATGTGAGTACTCTGATGTATATTTGGAAGCAGTGGTTAGTTTGTCTATGGTGAATATAATTTACCACACTCTCAGTTGTTCTGATTAGCTCTCTTATCTTGCTTCATAAATTTTCAGCGTATATTCAAAGTTCCGAGTCTGCAAAAAAATAGCTCGAGATGATTATAGAAGGCTTGCATCAGCAATATACCTGCAAGTAAGCACAATCAGCTAGGCCCTCATCTTTGTGACACGATCACGTAGTTGGTCTTTTCGTGAGCGACCTGGTCTTTTGCTTGTGGTGGCTTTCTTGGTTGCACAGTTGGTGAGTAATTTGTATCAGGCAAATCTTGCTTCCTTTCTAATTTTTTTCTTTTCTTGGGCTTATCGACTTTTTCATGTGCAGATTGCTACTCTTATTGCGGTCTATGCTGATTGGGATCAAAAGGTATGGTTCTATTTTCTTCTTTTCCTTTGGGTCATTATTTTTCCTAGATATTTTTTGTTTTGACATACATTATTTTGATTTTTATCGGTGTTACATTTGAATGACATTGATTTTTACCAATCCAAAAGCACCTTGTATGGCCATCTCGCCAACATTGATTTTTTCTGATGCAGTCAGTTCTCACTGGAGAGTCCCTTCCTGTCACAAAGAGGACAGGAGATGAAGTCTTTTTCTGGTGCAACCTGCAAGCAAGGAGAAATCGAAGTATTTGTGATAGCAATAGGGGCTTATTCTTTCTTTGGGATCAAGGCATGGTAAATGTCAAATTTTATTCTAAAACACATAATTGGCAGACAAAGTTTTGATCATTTCAAATCACGGAGCAAGTAGAGTATATCCACCCTGCAGCAATCTTGCTTATCAGCAAGCAATCGATGATGGTGTTGACATCATAGCCTGCATAGTACAAATGACCCAAGATGGAGTTCCCTTCTGCATGCAATCTCCAGACCTCATGGCGAGTACTAATGCTATGACTGCTTTTATGTCAAGGGCTAGAATGATCCCTGAAATCCAACCAGTAAATGGGATTTTTTCATTTGACTTGAAATGTAGCGAGATTCAAACCGTAAAGCGTAAGTTTTCTTACCATTGGTTGTCTTAATTGTCTAGCATATTATACTTATATTCTTATGGACACTCATTTTATACTACTAAACGAATTGCATATAAATGCATCGATGTCATGTCTACTTTTTCTTTCAGGAAGGATATTATAAGCTACATAAACATTCATTTGATGAAACTTTTGATTGAAGAATGCATATGAGCAACTTAGTCACTAGTTCTGAAAATGATTGGAATTGGCGATAATACAGATCTTTGGGATGCTTCCAGTGCGGCTGCTTTGAAACAACCAACCATTAGAGTCATAGCTATCATAGCCGAAGGTGTACCAGAATCAGACACAAAGTAGTTGATTGCTTTTGCAAAAGAAAATAATAAGGTAAGCAAAGTTATAAATCAAGCTGGTCTAACAGTAAATGCTTATTAGGATCATAAGTTCTGAAAATGTTGCTGCTAGGAACCATTGTTATTCAGAACTCATTTGATGAAATTCATTCATCTTGAACTGTTTGAATAAATTCATGTAGATAGTAAGAGAATGTGACCCAGTTCAGTAATGATATATAGAGTGGATGGAGTGTTGCAGGTAATGCCATTATCAGGGTTCTTGGAACATTATACCAAATGAAATTTTATTTTTTCTTCTTATGAACTATATTGCTGATTCCAAGTTAAAACAAAGAGAATCTGATACTTTTGATGAAAATAAAATGAGTAACAGTTTTGTAAAGTAGAGATGAACTTGAGGTTTTCCTTCCTTTATTATTCATTATCTATGACCTAATTTATGATTATAAATGTCTCTGTCCACATTGTTCAATCTATGGACCACCTCTTTGGTCGGGTATAGTCCCCCGAACTTAATTCAGCAGGCACTTCAACCTTTCTAGGTACAAATGAATAGTCTTCGACCTGTTATGTTATCATTACCTATTTCTACAAGTTTAAGACTTGGAAAGAGTTAGTTGCTTCGTTTAGTCTAGTAGTTGGCAATGTTAATCGAAGAGGTGGACTTCTGATTGAATGGTTTATGAATATGAGTTGGCTATAAAGTTTGCTCTAAAATATTGTTTCTAGTCATTTAGTAAGGGAAAGTTTGAGTTTTTGTGAGAAGGTTGTGATATGTTTGTGTAGTTTAGCTAGATATATGATAAAAAATGGATAAATGGATGATTATGTGATCAGGGTTCGTTTTAGAAGTTCGATGGGTAAAGTGAATTTAGTTTATCATTAAGAGGATAAGTTTGGTTGCACACAATTGAATTCTTAAAGCAATAATTTTTCGCTCTAAGCACTTAACATCTATTCTTAAACATACCAATCACTCTGCATTCAATACCTCTCTTTTTATACAAGGAGAATATTAATAGACATGTAGTGTATAGTGGAGAATTGATTCATGTGGCAATTACAGGTTGCAGTTTGAGAGCTGTTACCATTGTACGCTCAGATATGCGGTGTTGCTGCTTTGGTGCCACAAAAATTCAAATAAGGAAGGGTCGTATTCTTAATCATGAAGACATTATTGGTAAGATCATTCTTACACATTCAGCCTGAGCATTTTCTTAGATGTACTGGCACCTTGGTTCTTCGATCTTGTTGTTCTTCTTGAAAAGGTATGTCTATCCCTTATAGTTTAGACATTTGGTACGGAAATTTTCTGTACAGCCACTAACGGAATACCTGTTTTATGAGCAGTCAAGAGTAGTCCAATGTGCAGAAGGAGAAAGATCATACCATATATTTTATCAGCTCTGTGCTGGCGCTCCTTCAGCACTCAGAGGTAAATTTTATCAAATTATTATAGTTTTAGTTTTGTGAATATTACTACCTATAATGTCTGGATATGGATATGGTTATGGACACTGACAGGGTATACAAAAATATGATACATAATTGTATAAATTCTAGGACAGGGACATGGTTATGTGTATTATAACATTATCTATATTTTTAAAACATACACAGAATGCAATCTGAACATTATGTTTATGATTGATTGTTTTTGGTTGGAAAAACAAAGGTAAAAGTTATAGAGACCTAAGGATACATTTACTATAGTCTATAGTCTAGACTCTATAGTCAGTCGTAAGCTCGTGATAAAGTAGAGTCTTCTGGTGCTACTTATTGGTCAGATTCCAATTGCAATGCCAACTGTTCTTTCTGTTACCATGGCCATTGGTTCACATAGCTTATCTCAGCAGGTTTGTGAAGCCACACTGAAAGATCACACTACACCAAAAGGCCTGTTTAGCTACAGGGAGGTGGCCACGGCTCTAAGCCGTTGGTTTATTTGCCACGGCTAAAAACCGTGGCTACAATGGCCAACGATCTAAAACCGTGGCTAAAAAATAAAAACCGTGGAAAAGGCCCACGGTTTAGACCGTTGGCCATTGTAGCCACGGTTTTAGACCATTGGCCAATATAGCCACGATTTTTTACCGTAGCTATATTTGCCAACGTTCTAAAACCGTTGCTAAAAAACATCAAAACCGTTGAAGAACTCGAGTGGATTTCACGCGGTCGAAAGAAATTTCGCGGTCTGGCGAAAACATTTGGCGCTCCCGCCTCCATTTTGGCTCATTTCCATTTTCATTTAAGAGGTTTAGGGTTTTGTAAGAAAATCATTTTGGCTGAAAAAGCTCGAGGGGAGAATCGAAATCACAGATCTATTTTTGTGTTGATTGCGGTGAAATCAGAAATCAGAGAAATCTCTAGCCATCGACCTCGACCTTGCGGTGAGAAATGGTTTTGTAAGAAAATCGCATATATGTTTTTGGCTCAAAAGCTCGAGGGGAGAATCGAAATCACTGATTTTTTTTTGTTGTTGATTGCAAAGAAATCAGAAATCAGAGAAATCGATCGAAAACTCTAGCATCGTGCTGACTTGCGACGTCGACCTCGAGCTGTGGTTCGACCTCGTGCTGAGTTTTGAACTCGATCTCGACCAGAGGTAATACCCATTTGCAATCTCAATTGTTCTGTTACATTTAGGTTTATGATGAATGTTTGGTCCATTTTCACTAATAAATGGGGAAATTGTGAATGACTTCAAACAAGGTTCTTCAAATCCCTGCTCATTTAAAAAATAAAAAAAATAAAAAAATTCGTGGTTCCAATGGAACATCTAATGGTATTGTACCAATGCTACGTGTCTTCAATGACACTGCTCGTTATGTTGATCAAGGGGGAGGCAAGATGAAAGGTAATGTGGTTTTTTTCTTTGCTTTTGATATGTAGTAAAATTCAGTTTGTTTGCAATGTTTGCCTTATTAGCTCTTGTTTTGTTCATGATATGTTTAGGAGAATTTGCTGTGTATTTGGAGCCATGGCATGCAGATATCTGTGAGTTTTTAGATCTTAGGAAGAATCATGGAAAAGTAAGATTTGTTGTGTTTGGAATTAATTCCTTTTTTTTTTAATATATTTTTGGTTATTTTTTGTTCTAGTTTAATCTTTCACTTGAGTCACCACTCTAATGCACATTATCATTATTTTTTACCCAAGGCTTAATTTGTTTTATGTTCAGATGTTCTCCCAAGAAATGTTTTGTTTATTCTGTAAGAAATGGTGCCGTCAATCTAGTTCAGTTGAGGTTATTTACCTTTTCTCACTGTTGTGAACAAATGTATGACAAATTTTACTTTGGGAATTATTTGTTACCAATGGGTTTTTGTATTTTGCCCCTTTAATCTAATAGAGGTCTGAATTTTCTGAATGCATGTGTTTTTCCAAGATGCTCAAAACTCTAGGCACATTTTTCACTTGATATTGTTTCTATTAAAAGAATACTCAGTTTAAAATGTGGTCTCTAGCTGAGAGGCTCTCTTCTAGTACAAAATCCAGTATAAGCTTAATTGACCCATATGCGAATAGGAAGGAGTAAGTAACAAGGATGTCGGCTTGTGTGTCAGTAAGAGAAGTAAATGATGGGAAGTTGTTCGAACATTGGGTCAGATACCTCACTGCTAAAAGTATTTTCAAGTGTTTTTTAATGTTTACATAGCCAACTTCGCGAAAATCTTATTTGAGGAACCTTAGGAACTCTATGGAAGCCTTGCTACCTCCATTTTTCTGCCAGATTTTCAAGTACCTAAGTAATATAGATGTTGAGGATAGCAGTTAACTCTGCTGTGAGTTACCTTGCATTATTGTCAGAGAGTCCATTTGTTTGCCATTGTCTGTTGCCAACATTATTCTTCTGTAATTGATGTGATCGGGAAAAATTGTCTCCAACTGTGTGTTTGCAGCTCCAGCGTAAGTCCATCTTCCTATCTTTTGCCTAACTGCATTTTTTTTGTCCATGTACATATTAGCTGAGGTTGTGGGTGCTGATCACCATTATTTTCATCTCGTGCTCGAATTTAAAGTTTGGTCCTTATAACAGTGACCGTACAAAACTGAGTTGCATCTGTTTTGTTGTCTCTCTAAATAAAATGTCACTGTACATTACTGATGCTTTCTCATGGCTGTATGACATTTGAAACCTAAGCCAAGTCATGCATATAACAATTTCCTATAAGATTTTTCTACTTTATTTAAGCTGAAAAGTGTATATAGGAAATGGAAAATGTCCATGGAAGGACCTATTTTTGGGTGTTTTGGCTATTTTTTTTTTCCTAATAAATTCCTTTAAATTCTATTGATATGAGAAACAAAATACAGATGATGCATATTGTTGTTCCTACTCTTCTTAATTTATTCAAATAATAAATTTTGCTTCACTTTGAAAATAATCTTTTGATGTTATTGGTTTTTGCAGGAAAAATGGCTTCCAACTTTAAGAAATCTTGTTTCTCATATCAATGACACTTTCAGTCACAACTTCCAAGAGATGGCTGATGCTAAACACTGAAAATTGGTAGTGTTTTGAATCTTTATCTCCATGTCAACTCGGCAATGTTTTGGCTTCACCTTTTCTTATTCCTTTGATAATCAAATCAGTTTGACTTGTATTTTATAGGTGTTGGAAAGTCATGCCTTCTTCTGCAGTTCACTGATAAACGCTTTCAGCCCGTTCATGACTCAACTATTGGTGTTGAATTTGGAGCAAGGATGGTAACAATTGATAACAAGCCAATAAAGCTGCAAATATGGGATACAGTATGTCCACCTCTTCCTACAGTATGGAATACGCTTTCAGCCCGTTCATTTTATTATTTTTATCCTTCAATTCTGTGCAGGAAATGGTTGAACAAAATTGGTTTGGCCTATTGTACTTATATTGAGACTATTGTTATGGCTAAGTCACTAGACTTAAAACACGTCTGGTGAAATTAATCAAAGTTTTAGGTTTCAAAGCATACATACAAAAAATGAAGTGTCGCATGGAGTTCTTGCAGGGTTTACTAATATGTCCTACAATTAAGTTTTGGTTGGTTCCAGTTTAACATGTTATTTTACTCTTTGTGGTAGTTAAAATGATGGGTTTGAAATGATAAGAGATAATAGGAGGAGGTGAACTTACCTCTTTGTAACAGAGATACAGGAATAATAAAATGATGGAGTTGAAATGATACAATATGTAATTTGTTCAATTTTCTAAATAGTTCATTTGGGTATCTGTGGGTCATGGAATGGATAACATGCTATGTGCGCTTCACAGTAGTATAAATATCTTTTGCTGCAGAATTTGATTGTGCTGCATTAAACCCTAAAATACTATAAACTTGCTTATCTTTCATTGTGGGATCTTTTACCATTTTGTTTTTTTAATGTCTGAAGTACCTTTGCACTATCAGGCTGGTCAAGAATCCTTCAGATCAATTACAAGGTCATACTACAGAGGAGCAGCCGGTGCTTTGTTAGTGTATGATATTACCAGGTACTAGATGTACACAAATCAATACATCAAGGCCACGTGTGTGTTAACCAAGTTCTTGACTTATTCCTTTTCTTTTCATAATTATGTAAACCAAAAACTAGTAAGCATAATGTAAGTATCAGTGGTTGTATGAAAAATTGCTCAAAAAAGAAATTGCAGTCTTGTAATCTTTGCAATTGGAATCTGTTGCATATTGAAGCTTTGAGTAAATTAAGTAGGTCTTTGGTTGAATTTCAGCTGTTGATAGCATTTCTAATAACCGGCTCTTGATGGTTCTTTTTACTCAGGAGGATCTGGATTTCTCAGAGTCATATGGATATTTTCAATTCCCATCTGATTATTTGTTGGGTTGTTTATCAATAGTGACGTTGAAATTATCAGGTTCTACGTTAATATTTTCTAGTACTTTCATTGGTCTAGGATCCCTTAAGACTCTTGTTCTTACAAATGCTTTAATCAATGAGAAAACCATCCAAACTGTCCTGGATAATTGTCTATGTCTTGAGGTTTTGGAATTATATAAGTGTCAGGGCCTATTTAATCTGAATGTTTATGCTCAGGGCCTATTTAATCTTTGTTTGAGATATGGGGGGTGTTCTTAGATTGTGGAAGTTCAAGGCTTAGAGTTGGGAATCTTTTATACGCGTCTCTTGTGCTATTTTGTGGAGTCCATGGATGAATAGAAGCAACACAATCTTAGAATGATATGTTGTAGAATTTTGTGTTTTTCAGAAAAGTCTTGATTGCCTCTTTAAATTGAAGAACTTAATATTGTCGTCGCTGAACCTATACATGTTGTGGTCGTCCTTAATGTGTGCTATATAAATTACTGTATCGGGGATATGATCTGATTTACTTCTGAATCCATTGACAGTGTTGTTGGATAACATCTGACCCATTTATATCCAGATGGATTCTATCAGACAAGCATCCATTTAGAAACATAGGTTCCCCTGCTCTCTTTAATTTCTTCTATTTTATCAAGAAAAAGTAATATCTCTATTAATGGCAATGATTATGTATCAACAAACAATGCTCCCTCTATGTCATGATTATGATTCATAACATGTTCTTTCACTTTTAGGTTTCTGTTCTGGCAGATGATGTCTTGAAGAACGTTGAGTATGATGCTTTGAGGATTGTTTTTAACAAGTTCCAGTCAGTTGTAGCGTTCATACCAACAATGGCAACTGTTTTATCTCCGGAGGTATTTTTCCTTAGTGGTACTTTTAGCATGGATTTGTCTGTACATTGTCATTATCTGATGCTTGCTTGATGTAGATTATCGAGAGAAGCTGAAACTGGTGGAAAGCTTGGTGAGTTGGATTCATATGAGATAGAGGGCGGTTAGACAAAAGCAGAGATTCTTCAGAACTTAGCTGAGTTTCAATTTTCTTGTGTAAGTTTTTACCTTGTTAAAGCTAAGGCTTTGATTTTATTTCCTTTCATTGTTTACTACTTATCTCCTTATCTTTGGCTTTGAAGAAACGAGCATGTGCAAGAATTTCATGTATGACCATTTTCTTTTGTTTATCTTATTCAAGTCTGAGGGTGACTATCAACCCTGATTGTGGAACATACCTGCTAAAGAAGTTCAAAATGGCCATCAACTTTACCTTTGATGCAGCAATATGAAGTATTGAAGTTCTTAGATATTTCATAAACATATTCATTGATTTGTGAGATTGGATGCAGGTTATGTTCAATGCTGTCCTAGAGAGCGCATGTAGTGAGCAGGGGGCAAGGATGTCTGCCATGGATAGCTCCAGCAGAAATGCTGGAGAAATGCTTGATCGGCTCACCCTTACTTATAACAAGTTCTTCTTCTTTTTAATGTATTATTTCTGGTTCGTATTATTAGTTCCCAAACTGATGATTACTTTGTTTTGATTCTTGCAATAGAACCCGTCAAGCATCTAACACCACCTTATATTCATTTTATATTCATTTCAGTGTGGAAGACGTGCAGCAATGAAGCTGGGGGGTGCTGTAAAGCTTGAACAGAATAGAAGGCAGAGTACCCAAAAGTAGCAAAGAATCTCTAATGGGTATCTTTCTCTTTTAACTTTCTTAGTTTCTGCTTTCTCTATTTCAGAGCTCTGACTCACTCTCAGCTCCGATTTTAGGGTTCTTCTTTCTTACTTAGTACTGCCTCCCTGTGTGGTTATTTGATCCCCTGAACTGAACTCAGTGTCCTTTTGTTGATTCTTCACTTTTTAATACTTCATTTATGTTTGTGATTCTGAGGTACTTGGTTTGGGTTCTGGGGTGATCATTTAAGGGAAGATCTTATGTACCCACATTGAACTTTGGTTGTGTTTGAGCGCAGTTTTTGTTGTTCTTTTTGGGCTTTGATTTGTTTGTCCAAGATATATTCATGTTGAGACAGTTACGACTGTAATATAGTAAGAATATCCAGGAGTTAGACTGCCTAATACACTTGATGAGTGATTTTTCATTAATTTGTGCATGTATCTCCATATGATGTTTCTGTCATTACATAGTTGCTTGTATGGGAAATTTAACTGAAGTGAATTGATGGTTCTGTTGAGTAGAATATTTTTCTATCAAATGCCGACAGTGACGCTGTGATAAAAATTGCCGACTTTGGTCTTGCAAGGTAATAAGGCTAAATGGTTTAACTCTCCTATTGAATTAAGCTTTATCCTTCTGCAACTTACAATTCCTTTTTGTTGCAAATAGAAGTATATGTCCTGGTAGCTATGCAGAAACAGTTTGTGGTTCTCCCATGTACTTGGCTCCTGAAATCCTGCAATTTCATAGATACGATGAAAAGGTAATGAAGTTGAACTTGAGATTCACCCCTCAAAATTTCTCAGTCCCATTTATCACATACAGAATAATCACATCCAGGGAGGGGAGGGGTTGAATGCAGGTAGATATGTGGAGTTTGGGTGCCAAATATATATCTGAAATCAATGCTATAAATTTATTGTTGGTTCTCATTATTGTTCTGCAATTCAAATGCAAGCAATAATTTTAAAGTCTAGTTCACATTTTTCATAAAATACCATGAGAATCATGGAGTGACTATTATGAAACCTTGTAGTTTGAATTGTAAACTTTTGTGAATATTGGTGAATTAGTTATTATAGTTTTGTTTCTGTTGCTCATTTCGGTTATTGATTATACTGATTCTGAGTCACTTTGAATATTGATTATACTGATTCTGATTCAGATTCTTTATGCGTAAATAGCACAATTTTGTCAATTGCTTGCATGTTATTTTGTCCAGGACGTTGTAGCAGCAGCAGTAGTTGGGGTTGTAACTGGATTTTGTGTTGGTGCTATCTTCTATGGTGTTTTTAGATGACTTAAAGAATTTATTTATGGCTGTAGTGGCTTATGTTATATCTTTTTTCCCAAAAATTTCAGCCAAGTACCCCTAGAAAGCGTAATAGAGCAGTCGAGAAAACAATCTCAAAGTCAGAAACTCATTATGTTTAATTATGTTTTAAATTGATTTTTGTTTCACATGTACGTATGAAACTCATTTTTGTTAGTTTAAAGCTGATTTGAACTCTTCATTTTTGTTAGTTTTATAATGTAGGTCCTCAATTTAGTTATGTGAATAAGCATGCTTGGGTGAAGGATTGAGCATGGTTACATGGAGAAGTGCATATTTATCTAATATCTAACTTTTTCTTCACTTTGAGGATGCATAGCTTGTGGAGTTTATTACTTGCTAACAGATCAGTTAGTGCATTCTACTTGCTATGTTTAAACTGGATTCACCAAATTTTGTTGTTTCCATAGCTCTTCAATTTGTTGACACTTACAACTATTAGCATATTGATGGGCAAAAATCTCCAACCAAGGGTCTACTTATGTGTTTTATATTTCCTTTCATATAAATTAGTGAAGATCAAAGCTGCAAAGCTGAGTGGATTAAGAGTATTTATAGCATGTAATTTGATGTCCAAGCTCTTATCAAACTAACGGGGCTTTAGTACTATAATGGCATAACATGTTCCGTGGAGCTAGATCTTGAATATTTGAGAAACAAGAAGCTCATATGAAGATAATAGTAAAGATCTTCTTGAGTCCATACTAGAAGATTTCCATGCATCACATGGCATATTAATCAAGATTATCATGAGCATGCAACCTGTGCCCATTCTCTGTCTTGTACGTATGATTAATTAATGCCCCGAATCTAGAGATATCAATGTAGCCTTTTGTTGAGTTTCTTTGAACTAACACACTATCTTGAATTGCTTTCAGTGGTTTGGTGAGGGAGAAAAATATGTCAAAGCAGTATTTTTACTAGCAAGTAAAATTGCTCCTTGTGTAATCTTTGTTGATGAGGTTAGTTCAATGTTGAAACATCGTTTTGAGTCGTAACTTCTTAAAATCATAGTCTCTTAAACTTAGGTGTTTACTTCTGTTAATTGAATGTGGAAGTAATTGAGCAATCTTGTTCCCCACAATCATAACCCCCAGTGAAGAGAACTTAGGAAGTAAGACATATTTTAAAATTTTCAATAGGATTTGGGGAATGTCGTTCCTAGCTTTCTATTACAATTTTACTTATGAATTCTTTCTTTCTGACCTGCTTCAGTGGAGGATTGAAACGATTCATCATGACCGCAATGATCTACGGAACAACACCAACCATGACCTTGTTCAAAGCTCAAATGAGAATGTTGAGGAGTTGAACCAACATCAACAATGAAGGAAGGGGAGAACCAAATCAATAAAGTTGGAAACTGGAAAGGATTGTGACTCGATGTAATACATTATCTTTATTATTCAACTGAAATAAATGTAGTATGATCTTTATTATTTGATAGATTTTGTGACTCGATGTAATACATTATCTTATTAATTACATTGCTTTGCCTCAATTCATGGAAATGTTTAAGTTTGGCACATTTAGATTTTTATTTTCTAGAAATAAAACTTATAAGATTTTATAAAAAGTCATTTGATAGCACTTGATGAGTGCTATAGAAAAAAAGGGCCTTGGGAAACGCTATAGAAACTAATATAATAGCATTTGTTAAATGTTACGTGAGGGAAGACAATAGCATTTCAGAAACGCTATAAAAGGCCAACTTACTATAGCGTTTTTAAAACGCTATAATAGACCCTGGGTCTATTATAGCTTCGGCAGACACAACGTTTTCTAAAACGCTATGGTATCCTACCATAGCATTTTTGAAACGCTATTAATGGGCATTTTTCTTGTAGTGGCAAAAAACCTGCTGCACCAGACTTTCACTCGAACGCAGCAACGACAAATCATATAGGCTTCCAGTACATTCAATGTTGTGGTCCACTCCTCCATTTGTAATCTCGACAATCACCTGATAATGAACAATCACAGCAAAACTGCAGTCAATTTTACATATCAAGATGAGTTCACCCTGATACACTGATCACTAATTAGTACCTCTTAAACATGCTTGCTATGATCCTTGGGGTTCACAAATTCAGTCACACCAAATTCAGCAGGGTTGATCTTAGCAAGACAACCAACATGAACAACAGTGTATTCACTAAAAGTGGAAGTTCCCACAAAGTGAAATACGGGTTGTCCTTTAATTGAGAACCTCGACTTGCCATCATTAAGCATTACACCCCTCTCGGTGTTAATCCTAAGGAGGTCACACATGTAATTTTGATGGGGTGATGTGAACCTGCAGGAAAATGTATGAGTCAGTTAATGTTTATCAAAAATGGGGAACACAAGATTTCAAACCTCATTTGAATGTCGACAATCTCTTTACCAACTTTGTCAATGATGCATTTCCAACTCTTAGCATGTTGTGTACTTCCAGGATGCGACTAAACTATCTCGAACACATGTGGTGTTGGTGCTGGAACAGTGAGGGAGACACCAACACGCAAAGAGATTGGGTTAGCAGAAAGTTTATGTGCACCACTAGATTCAACAGACAGTTAACCAGTCTAATGATTAAATGGAACTAAGATGGCTAGCAGCTGCTAGAACATCTATTTAAAACCCTTTGAATACACCCATAGAGAATACAACAACAACAGACATCTGAGTTTGCGATACGTGCAAATGTGGCACACAAGAACTTGTGAACTATAATGACATCTCACAATACCAATTTTGAACATGCTGCCAAGAAGAGCTAAGAAGATCTATTTGACAGGTAACTGGGTGGATCAACTCAACATAGAACCGGTGTGATCGCCAATCCGAACAAGGCCATGACAATGAAACATGAAATTTGGTAAACTACTGATTAAGATAACTAGCTTATCTCATTACGGAATATGCTTAATAATAAGCTTTTACGAAATAAGCCCATTAAATTGGTTCAGTGGTATAAATGTTCTTCAATAGACATTATATCATTCAATGAAAATATAAAGAAGAAATCACAAGGTGGCTTACCTCATTCAGCATCCTATGCAACTCATCCCTCGCTTCAACAATTCGATCTCTGTCATTACTATCTACCACAAAGATCAGACCTTGTGTGTTTTGGAAGTAGTGCCTCCACAATGGACGGATCTGCGAGAGGAACAAACAAATAACATATCAAACTCAAAACTTTGAGCAATTACATACCAGCTAAGATGATTTGAATTCTATTACTGGGGCATGAACTTTAAGGTATCTAGCTTTAAATAGGGCTATGATCAGTGAAACTAAGAAATAACTGAAAATACCTTATCCTGACCACCAACATCCCAAACTGTGAAGCTGACGTTCTTGTATTCGACAGTCTCCACATTAAATCCTGCAAGATTGTGGCTATGTCATGCTTAGGGATTTTTTCATGAATCTTATATTCAGCACTTAACAAAAGAAGATCCACAAGACTACATGACAGTACAAAATACAATTCAATACTGAAGATGCTCTAAGATATTAACGAACATGCACATACGCCAAAGGAAGAAGACATCCTCAATGCAGCAAAAATATACTATTACTGATTAAGAAAAAGGACCAAACAAGGCTCTATTTAATTAACCGAAGGTTTGCCAAAAAAAAAAAAAAAAACTCAATTGGTTACGCATATTAACACTCTTGACATTAGACCATTAACCAAAGAAGTCTTAGAGGAACAACATTTATAATTATTAAAAGCAATTGAACTGTGAGATCTATTATAAACTGCAATAGGACACTCTAAGCTAGCCTTAAAATCAATAACAAAGCAGGGATCAAGTACATTGAAGTACTTCACATGAAATCAATAGAGATAATAAGCAATAAGAATTTGCAGAAAATACATGGAAAAGAACATAATTAATTGTTTGCTGAAATTATAAACTTACCAATGGTTGGAATTGTTGTGACAATCTCTTCGAGTAAGTTTGTACAATATAGTAGTCATACACGCCATAATTTAAGAACTATAAAGACATAACTTGATCAAAGTATAGGAGAAATGGTGGCGAAATGCATAAAAAAACACATGGGAGAAGACGAAAAATAATGAATAGAAGATAACTTTAAATCATTAATTAAAAGTAATTTTATAAAATTTAAAGAAGGTACCAATGTCTAACATTGGCGGATATGACATATTGAATGAAAAAAGAAGCTTCTTTAAGCACATGCACATGGAGCCTAAGCATTCCTCCATTATATTTCATACTTTTTCGGGTTCGGCCAACACAAGATAGATGAAAAGAACTAAAAATTCTTGAAAATAGATAGATGAAAAGAATCGAATCAATTCGCGCAACTAAATAGATGAAAAGAACCAAAATTCTCAAAAATATCAGATTAAACCATACCTCAATACCTGACTCCGGCGCTGAATTTATACTAAAATTGAAGCATACCTCAATACCTGCCTCCAATCATTAGTTGATTCAGCCCCGAATTTAATACTCAAATTGAAGATGAAGTAGAAAAGCTTCAACATACCCATGCAAGCATATTCAGCTGCTACATAGCTACAAAATCCATATGTCCATCATAACTATTTTGCTAAATGCAGAGTAGATATTGGATGAAGGACAAAGAACTTGTATAAGAAAGATACTAACCCATATGTTCCCATTGGATGAAGTGATACCTGTAAGCTCCAATTGTAAGTACTTGAACAACAGGGACTAATCAGTGGAAAAATGACCAAATGCATTTAAAAGGTAAAAAATCTCAATAGGAAAAGTGGACCTGTGATTTCAACTGCTGATTTTTCAGTCTCCAATCTTCAGATGATGTCCTGATTTCCTTTCGAAATTTGTCTCTCTCATCATCCTTTGAAGTTAAGCGCTTAATAAAACACTCTAAACATTTTGGAGAAATCTCATCTAAGATTTTCCACCTGTGACCAAGTGTGGTGTAATTCCTTCACTTTCTTAGCTTTCTCATCAGGTTTGGCTTCAGCAATAATAGTATCAATCCCAACTTAATTTGCAATGGAATTTGCTGTGCCCCAATTATCACCAGTAACCATAATGCTATTGACATTCATGGACTTGAGGATGGAAATAATGACTTCATGAGCACCAGGTTTTAACGGATCAGATATGGATATTATTCCAACCAATCTCCTCATTGTTCTATCTCACAAAACTCCCTAAAAACCTATTTAGATGAATACAACTCCCTAAAATGCAAAATCAATTGACATCTGAAGCAGTGAAACATCTTCTTATGCAATACATAAACTGACATTTAACAGTATTCTACAACATTACAACATTACGCAACAACATTACAGCAGTAACAATAACATTACAGCAGCATTAACAACAACAGTAACAACAACATTACACAGTAACATTAAAGCATTAACATTCCGATACATACGTACACATGCATGGATACAAGTGGATCTAGAAAATTGGTAGTAGTTCAAGCATATATTCAGGAATTCAAGACCAAGAGGGATATTCATTCAGGCATTCAAATATATATTACAAGTCTCGATCAATGCTTACCGAATCTCTAAATCATAACAACTTTGTCTGCTGGCCATGCTACTGTAGTACCAATGGCATCTTCAATAAATTCCAGCTCAGATGTAGGCCTCCAAAGAGATGCAGTAGGAACTTTTGGACTATCTACCCAAACTTTAATAGCATTAGGACCCAAGGGAACAAAATGAACAACCTGATTTGGATCACTTGAAGACCAACGTCCTGCAGCAACTACTTGTCCCGAACCATTAACATCCAACAACTTGCAGTTTTTCTTTGAGCCGGTGCTCACACTCTAACAACAAGTCAAACAAGACAAATACATTAAACTGAGGAATCACTTTACTAATAGATTCCTGAAGATATATATAGTTACTTCAATTATGCATTAGTGTATGCCATTCACATTTAACATACCAAATGATATGATGCTTTTTTTACTTTCTGATTTTCAGGTACTTTTTCCAAAACAACTTTGTTAGTCGGCCAAGCTATAGTAGAACCAACGACATCTTCAATGCATGTCATATTAGATGTAGGCCTCCATAAAAATGCTTCATGATTTTTTGAAATATCTACCCAAACAATCATGGCATTAGGTCCAAGAGGAATATCATTGATCAACGTTTTTGGATCACTCGAATGCCAACGTCCTTCCACCACTATTTCATCTTTTCCACTCCAATCAAACAATGTGCACTTGTTCCTTGAATTGTTGTACTTAATCTATCAAGAAAGAATGCATAAAAAACAGGAATTATATACACAAGAATACAACTATTTAAGTTACACAAATACATGATATAAATACCAAAGCAATCAATAATTATCGTACCAAAGGCGTGTCAATATTATCTTGTTCAACAGAATGTTGATCAAGTTGCAAAATAACTCTCTCGGTTGGCCATGCTATCGATTTATCTTGAACTTGTTCTATACAAGTCATACTAGATGTAGGCCTCCATAGGAAAGCATCTGGTTTAATTGGGATATCAACACAGACTTTTATTGCATTAGGACCCATAGGAATTTTTTTGACAAACTCTTCTTGATCCCTTGATATCAAATGTCCTTCAGCAACTATTTCTTTTGTTCCACTCCAATCTAACAACTGACATTTCTCTAGTGACCTGGTGTTGACACTCTGCAATTAATCAATACAAACATTACAATTAATGCCACAATATTGAAACTAATTATACCATTGCAGATGTTTTGTCCTCTTCTCCACTTTGCTCAATCTAACAACACAACAAACAATTAATAAAAAAAAATTCAATGACTAAGCTGGAATTTTACTTATTCACTGATCACAACATGTATCTAACTTGCCTTGTTTTTCAATAATGTGTTCACCAAGTTTTCCAAATGTTGGATCCTGTCGTGCATGATTGTTTGTTGCTTTTGCATCTTGGCCACATGTTTGTTCTTAGTTTGAAAAAATGCCAATTTGCTGATGGTCATTCCTCTTCCCATTCCTCTTAGTTGTCCAGGTTTATCATTTCCTAAGACTTTGGAAAGAACAACTTCGGTAACATTTATTGTCGAGTTCGATGGAGAATCACTTTAAGCTTCGATTAGCTTCTCCTATATAATTCAACACATATAATAGCATAGTGTATGGTTTCAAAAACTATACAAAATTACACATAATTCTACATTACAAATAACATTTCACTCACAATGGTTTATCGTCTTTTCTGGTGTGCGACTTAATCCATACTTTAACCCTAGAACTAGAAGATGGATCGGTACTATTCTTTTTCTATAAGAACAAGAAATTGATATCAGGTTCTAAAAAATTAGTAATTGGACCTACAAAATTATTTTGACCACAACATAAGAATACATATGAATATGAAATATGTATCACCATATCTTCTGCTAATCAAGCCAATCCTTTTCGGTTGCATGTGTGCGGGATTTTTTTTTGCCCGATTGCTTTATACTTATCACTTACAGCCTGTAATTGTATTACTTTAGCATGATTTTAACTAAATTATAATGTTTCACCATATATTATAATATTACAACTAGTTTTAAAACATACCTTAAATGTTGGACTAGTTTTTGTCTAGACGAACTTTATCCATTCTGCTCTACTTTGAATGTTTTTAGGTTGAAGCTCAAGTCTTTCTTCCTAATTAGTTGCTTCTTGTATTTGACTGACTAACCGTGATTTTGAGGCCCTCCATATACATCCCATCGATTTAAATACGATAGCCTTTTGACATTCTATATCCAAGTCGAATCTTGCCTGGCGTTTATATAAAATTATACTAAGTAACTCAATACTGGTAATTTTACTGTAAGAGTTCTATCACAACTTCTGTAAACTGAAATGTACATGTCATTGAAGATAATGTGTAGCAAGCAATTCAACTAGCTATAAATATCTACAACTACACCATGAATTATAACTGTTCACATAAAAGGGAAAAGTCATTTGCATTTTTGCTATGAAAAAAAAGTATTGTTAAGAAGGAGGATAGAGTAATGGTTCATAATACCTGAATTGATCTCCACAAGATTACTTTTATGTCGTTACCAAGCTTTTTCCAATCGCATAATGTTACAGGTACGTGCTCTCGTACAAGTGGGCCTAAATAAGAAGACAAACTAACTGACCTCTCTCTATATGGTTCACCTTTATCAGTAAATTCAACATGAGCTCGACTTCCAGCCTCTACAGAAATATCTCTCATTTTGGTTGGACCCCTAGCTTTCTTAAGTCCTATCGGGTTTGCAACTGACTCTTGTGATGCTGGTGCATCTTTTTTCAACCACTTCTTTGGTCGCCAATGGTTGTATATGTTGGAGATTAGGTTCATGACTCTTATGTTGTTGGATCAAAGTCCGTTGACATGCTTTTGGACATTCTAATACATTCTTATCCGTTCCTTCAGAGACCTTGGATGTTTTTGTGGGTATCAAAACACGTTTCCTTTTGTTTGATATGTCGTTCTTCTTGGCTTCAGCAACCATTGTTGTTCACTTGTTTAAGAAAAAAAAAGTTGATCATTTCAGTAAATGTAATGCATTAATAACCTTAATCATATAATGAAAAAAAAAACAACATATGACATGTAATTAATATAAAAACAAAGACACTTTTGATAAAGCAACCAAAACACAAGCTAAATAAAGATGAAGGTTAAGAACATATATTACACAAGTATGCCCTCACAATTCTCCCTCACATATCTAACTTCCTCACTAGACTCCTCAATGTCCATGTCAATTTCTAGTGGCATTGAAGCTTCTGCACTTACGTCATCGGCCTCTAACTCATGGAAACCTCTTGGTGGTGCCTTCATTACAACATACTAATTAGAGGAACCGTCTTCTCTTGAATAAAATACTTGTTTTGCTTGAGATGCTAAAATATAAGGATCTCTTGCAAATGATACTTGACTTTGATGGAGGTTCACGAGGGGAAATCCATCTTCAACTTTAACACCATTACCTTTGTTTGCCCAATGACACCTAAAGACCGGAACATAGAATACATGATAGTCTAATAATATTATATCCGTCAATATTCCATAGTAAGTAACCCAATCAAGCACTTTTGCAGTATCTTTTGCGCTTGCCCTACACATGCTAGTTGCCTCATAAATAATCTCACTGTTTTGGGTTTTTCGGTCGACTTCTTTTGTGTGAAAACGCTGCCCATTGATAATATACCCAGAAAAAGACAATGCACTATTCCGTGGACCATATGCAATTCATTTCAATGTGTCCGAGTCAGCTTTTGAATCAATAGGAATCTGTTAAAGTGCAGAAATTAAATGAAGAGATACAAAGTAAGTAGGTAGGTATTAAATTAAACACAAACTAAGGTAATAAAAACCTAAAAGATTTAATCGAACCTTATTTTTTATTCATTCTGCAAAATTTTCAGTATGTTTATTCCAAAGTAAGGTTGCATCACATGTAAGACGTTTGTTTGATTCTTGTAAAACCTCCAAGTGCATGCTAGTAGGAGAGAAAACTGAATAAGTAAAATGGTTATGGTGTAATGATAGAGACCTAACATCTGTGAATTTCATTTTACTTACTCTAAATATGGATCCACCACAGTTGTATTCATCAACACAACAAGATGTGCAAGTTGTTTTTCTCAATCGCTTAGTGTGATCGACGTGTCTCTAGAAATTGGACGGCCTTCAAGAATAACTTCATTCACAAAATCATTATTGCGAACTTCTTTTTCCTCCACTTGTATTGTTTTTTTCAAAAATTCTCTACAAAACCTTATGCACTCTTCTGCAAGATATGATTCAGCGATACACCCCTCTGGCCGTGCAGGGTTCCTAACGTAATCTTTTAGTGTTTTCATATATATGTACATAAATAACAATTTATAAGTTATTCAACATAATATGCTTCAAATAAAACTATTCAGAGTAAAAAAAAAAGGAAGGATTCCTTACCTCTCAAAGGGATACATCCAACGAAAATGAACAGGTTCACATAATCTAGCTTCTCTTCCTAGATGAACCGTTAAGTGTACCATAATATCAAAAAAGGAAGGTAGAAAAAACCTTTCAAGCATGCACACAGTTTCAATGACGTTTTCCTCCAATATTTCTAATTTCTCTCTATTTATAACACGCTGACAAAACCTATTGAAGAATGCACATATCCGAAGTACTACATTTCTAGGCCCTTTTGGAAGTAATCCTCGTAAAGCAACCGACAACAACTGTGGCATTAGAACAAGATAATCATGGGACTTCAGGCCAATGACCTTGCATTCCTCACAAGATACACACCTCCCAATGTTTGAACAATAGCCATCAGCTCCCTTGAAGTCATATGATCTCTTGCAAAATTTCTTGGTTTCAGACCTTGAAAATGTCCATGGAGTAGGTGGAAGGTATGTTCTGCTTCCATGAGGTTGTGGATGCAGGTCCTTCCGTATTTGCATATCATGTAAATCCTTATGAGCATTAACCCCATCTTTTGACTTTCCACAGTGCAACATTGTGCTTATAATGCTTTCACAAACATTTTTTTCAACATGCATTACGTCTAAATTATGAGGTAATGGAAGTTCCTAACATGAACGTAGCGATTAATACTTATTTTTTTAGACCATTACTGAATATAAAAAAAAAAAACAAAGCAATTACAGACATAAAAACTAACCTCCCAATATGGTAAATCGAAAAAGATTGACCTTTTCTTCCACCTTGATAGCTCATCATGATCATCATCATCGTCGATGCCATCAACATCGTCATCACCATTATCATCAGCATCAGCATCATTAGCATTATCATTTCTTTTTCTTGTTTTGTTATGACATTTTCCAAAATCATTTGGAAAATTCTTAAGAGCAATAGAAATGTTCCGACCAGTCAAGATTCTAGGCTTCCTTCCATGTAGGTGACAAAAATTTCCTATGACCCATGTATGCAAATTTCTTACTGTGCATTAACCATCTGTAATGCATATTTTTGCCACAAAGAGGACATGCCTTTTTACCTTTTGTACAACATCCAGCGAGGTTTCCATATGCTGGAAAATCACTTATAGTCCATAGCAAAATTGCTCTAAGATTAAAAATATTTCCACCAAACGCATCATAGGCTTCCACTCCATTGTGCCACAAATGTTGCAAGTCTTCTATAAGTGGCTGTAAGTAGACGTCTATGTCATTTCTAGGTTGCTTTGAACCCGGAATCAGTAGCCTTAACATGATATTCTCTTTCTTCATCCACAACGCAGGAGGCAAACTGTAGTTAACTAGCATCGCTGGCCAACAACTGTATTTAGAGCTTAACATGGAAAAATGATTTAAAACATCAGTAGAAAGACCAAGTCTGAGATTGCGTGGATCAGCTGCAAATGATTCCCATTTATCATTAACCAATTCCCATGTTACGGAATCAATAGAGTGTCGCATTATTGTTTTATTTCGAGTTCATCCAACGGTTGGATTCACCTTGAGGCAGGGAAAACCACCAATGATCAGATTGTAAAACATCCGATTTGAAGATTGATAACTTGAGGTATAACTGCAAGAGGGTTTGATTCTTAATCTTCCCCAAGCTTACAAGTTAGCAATTTCTTAAGAAAGTTTGGGCTATTCAGCTTTAAGCATGGTCACATAAAACTATCTCATCATCCCTCTTTGTGTTCTTGCATTTCTATGCTTCCCTTAGATGGTATCTATTAGAACTGAGGAGAGTTCACTTGCTTTGATTGGCCATGTGTGTTGGGTAATGTTGATAGGGCTTCTAGAATTTCAGATCAGAACTAAGAGATCTCAAGTGTTGCCTTGTTTGGAATTCTTCATTTAGACTTCTTAGCAGTCCAGTGATGTGAGGCTTATATTTCTTTCGTCTCTTCCTTGTTGTATTAGGCTATTAGCCAATGGAACTAGGGTGTAATCGGATGTTGGCTATTGTACTAGGTTCATCCTATGGTGACATAGCACCATTAGAATCTCTGTGGTAGTTTCTATACCTTCATGTTCTACTTGATTCATTTGGATGATGTTAATAGCATTACAATTGTTATTTTCGGGATCAAGAAGTTTCTTACTTTGAGGATGTTGCTAATGGTGTGGTGTGTGAGATTCAAATTTAAAAATCAATGGTCTCCCTTTTGAGGACATGAGATTTCTCATATGGTGGGATAGAGTTTGATCCATAAATTGAGTAGTAGTTGCCAGAAAGAAAATTGGCTTGGTAAGATGCTCTTCTTACTTTCTCATGTATGAAAAGGCTTCCATTTGTTAGACTTCCAGAATGAGAAATCTTCAAATCAAGCAAATATATGGGTATAGACACAGAGATCATGGTAGAAGGGATTGCATTACAGTATTCTTAAATGCTGAAAGGAACCATGAGGGAATACTTTTAAAAACCGGAATGTTTTTATGGAGGATTGTGGGATAGGGACTCTACCTCGCGGGTGATCAATGGTGTGGGAGATCACAAGCGAGATTCTATGCTTTCTGCGTCGTGGGTTGATTTGCGGTTGCAAGTTCGCGTGGTGTGGGAATCAAATCAAATTAAGCATCTTCCACTCTGGAATTGAAGGTGAGATCTCTCCCTATTTTTCTAACTTGCTTTCTTGTTCATTCCTGGCGCCATTTGTTGCACTTGTTATTCTAGTAATGGGTTCGTTAGTTCCCATTAATTCTTTGTGAGGATTTTGGTTTCTTGTTGCTTTTTATTTCAATTGGGTATCTTGGATTGTGAGTTATACTCTCCTTTAAAATCTTGGGTTTCAATCTAAGCCTTCCTTCATCTCTGTTGTGGGTTGTGATGTCACAGATCAAAGTGAAACTTCATAGGACAATCTTTTGCCATAAACGATTAGTTAGTATTTGTATGGTGAATTGTAGATGTGCTTCAGGATAATAATTTCTGAAATCATCAAAACTGATTTAATAGTGTGTTGTGTATTTGTTAGACAAATATTGGCTAGTTCTTGCATAGTTTTTAAACCAACGTTTAGCAATTGAATGTATGATGTGGGCCTGACCAATTAACATTAAAATGTGGAGTTCACATGATGTGAATCAAACTAATTAGCATTAAATTGTGGTTTTCGCGGGGATCAGAAATAACAGAAAAGAGTAACTTATTCTTAGCTATTTGTCATTCTATGTTTTCTTGAGTATGACAACTAGGAATGACAAGATCTGATTTAGGAACAACTTTATTGAAAATTGGGAAGGAACATATTGTCTGTAAGTGGACAATGCAATAATACTCAACTGAGGCATGGGACTAGCATTAGCCCAAATACAAT
This sequence comes from Berberis vulgaris, assembly GCA_963556465.1. NCBI lineage: Eukaryota > Viridiplantae > Streptophyta > Magnoliopsida > Ranunculales > Berberidaceae > Berberis > Berberis vulgaris. Next base: position 51,754,730 of record OY747131.1, on the reverse strand, counting down.
TGTTTACTTGTCAATCTTTCACTTACTGGGATAAATACTTACTGAAGCTAAAATACTTCTACTTGATTGTCTTGGATTATTGTCTATAGTTTTACTTTCATGTTTAATGTTTCGATCATGCATGTTCTTAAGATACTTTTGCATTTACTTTATAAAATAATTGGATCTACCTCATTCTTAGTAATTGTTTGCGAAGGAAACTCTGATTGAATTATGTTTGAGGAATTAATTTGTGAAAACTTATATTTTGTGTAAATCAATTTGAATAATTTTATTCTTATGTTAATTGACTTATAAAGGAGCCTAAATTCCTTGCATTGAATGGGCTTTGATCCTCTTTTTGTTATCTAAGGTTTATATATGAAAGGCTATGTTTCCCCAAAAGTATGGGCGGAGATTGTGGGGAATCGATTTATGAATGAAAAAATGTCAATGTGGAGGAATTCTGAAATATCAAAATTAAATTATATCGATAAACTTTGACTCCTGAAAATTTAATCACCTGGAATTGTATCACTTAGAACTACCACACCTCTTTTTGTTTATTATTTCCCCTCTCTTACTAGAGAAACTAAATAACCTGCGGGTTGTCTTGCGGAGGTGGGGCGCTTATTTTTTTATAGAGAAACTAAAATAACCATCGGGTTAGTCTTGCGAAAATGAGGTGAATTTTTATGCCTAAGATAGGCTTTGATATTTATCTGTAAAAAATGTGACGTGACTTTATGCGCATTGATAGCCCGAGAGTGGCTTTTGTTACTCATATAGTTAGCAGTATCCAGTGATGCATGCATGTATGTGATGTGTCCCCACTTGAGCATGGATGACGGAGAAGTCCTCCTTTATATGAGAGAGGCATACGGGCATGTATGTTCGGCAGGAGGTGGTGCGAATGTGGTATCGTCTAAGTGATAAATCCGTTAAAAATGAATCAAATTCAAATAAAAATGAATAATATGAGTAAGTCAAATATTGTACGAAGACAACTGTTTAATTAATAAATTACGTTTATACTATTTCTAACCCTTTTCATGAAGGATGGCAAGTGCACTAATATTTCTGCAGGTCAGACTTTCCATAGTCAACTTCTACAGTGTAAGTACAAGTAAATGCATATTTACTTAATTGGGATGATGACATGATTGCCTCATTGAGGAACTAAATATGATTGCCTCGTTGAGGAACTAAATTCTTTGAAATGTGTTTTCTTGCATGACACCTTTGCCTCATTGAGGAACTGCCTGTTGGTGTGGTTGTTTACTGTTTGTGCTTAGTTTGATGTTATCACGTTCACGTGCGAATTTATTAATTTTGGGATGAAGATTACTCACACCAGCTTTATTGCTGACCCAAGTGAGATTTTGCTTCTTGTGTACATTCCTTTGGGAATGTAGCCGATGAGCCTTTCAGGTTTAGAGACTTTTGAACAGCGTTACTGGAGTTTCGCTAGTGGGGCTAGCAACGTCAGTCTTTCCTGGTTAGAGTTTTTACTTGTTTCGGTAATTAAATCATGTTTACGTTGTTGTTGCTGCTAAATGTTTCTATTTTTATTGAATTTCACGTCCCGAGTTTTAGGAAAATGGATAATCCTACGTGGATTTGGGATTTTCGTTTTCTTTGAAAATTGGGGCGTGATATTGGTCCTCTTATTTTTCTTCCATCTTGAAGCACCACATTTAGGACAATCGTCCAAGTCCTTGTACTATTTTCTAAATAGACATCAATCATTCTCACAAGCATGAATCTTTTCATAACCGATCTCAAATGACTTGAGAAGCTTTTTAACTGAGTAAAATGACTTCAAAAGTGCATTGTCCTGTGGAAGCATGCCTGCCAATGTCTCAAGAAGCTCACTAAAACTTTTATCAGACCATCCACTTTGAGTTTTAAGTCGATATAAAGCTACAATGGGTGATAGCTTGTTATAATTTGAACAGTTCGGGTACAAAGAGGTTTCTGCATCTTTTAGTTTTGCTATAAAATCATCAGCATGTATGTATTTAGTAGGCTCAATCTTCATTAACCATCTGAGTAGGCTTCATATATTCTTCATACAAAAAGTGGGCAGCTCTATATAAGTTATATGTCTCGTCGTTCCACATTTTTTCAGGAAAGTTGTCATCAATAATTATCTGTTCCCCATGCTCATACCAATCTTTACTTTGTTTGTACTTCGCATCCATTCCCCTTGTAACCAAATGTTCAACAACAGTACTGCCACACTGATGCTCTACATTGCGACAATCTATGCAAGGGCATAAGATCATTTTAGGATTTCCCAAGTTGTTTGTAACCATTTTCACAAAATTCCATGCTCCTTTCTCGTACTCAGGATCAGCTCTGTGACAAGAAAGACAAGAAAAACCTATTGCTCTAAGACCTCTGACATTTCTAATTCTATAATAAATATCTAACTACGCACAACTAATTTTGTACCTGTGAAGACCCACCCAACCTTTATCCAGCATCATATATTCTTATAGTGCTCAGTCAAAAAATTCTAAAATTCAAACAAATAACTACTTAAATCTTCATGGGGTAATTGAAAGTTTCATATATATATAAGCAGTACTTGAAGACAAGTCTAATTGCATACTAAATAGATATTCATATCCGTTCTGAAAGCATTACAAACTGGCAGCATAAATGTTAAACACAGAGACAAATATTAAATTCAGACAACGCTACAACATAAATGTGATGAAGGGGTACAAATTGGACAAATTTTGGCCTTTTCATAGCACTAAGTGAAAAAATGATATTGTCATATGCTATTAATGAGCAATTGTTGTAGAGTAATGAATGCCATCTTTTCAAAGAAATCGTAATTATAATATGTTCAGAATATATGTTAGAAACTTTTGAATGATACCCGCTACAGCATCATTTCCTTGCATACATGACAGTGACCTAAAAACTATAACTAGATCAACCAAGAAAATGAATCAAAAACTATTTTTCAAAAAATAAAAAAATTGTATTACCCAAATAACACAATTTACATAAATTTTGAATAGTATCCCCTCTGCAATATCATTTCCATGCATATATAATTGACCTAAAAAAATTTACACCTATTTCCTAGTGATCACTTGCTGAGTGTGTGTGCGTGTGTGCATTTTGTTTCTTAAAGGATCACTTGCAGAGTGTTAATATGTCATCACCTGTTCTAGTGTTTGTTTTGGATTAGATGGTAGTGCTAATTCATGAGAATAGATAAGAACTCTAATCTTATCAACCATCCATCCATGTATTTGGGTGAACAAAATTGCTCTAGATCTCCTGGGGGATCTGAGTTTGTCCAACCACTTCTAAGTGGACGAGCGACAGTACTGATCATGAACAGAGTTGTCCACTATATATATTATGTACATGCATGGTACTACTCCCATAATCTATATTATTGTGATGAGTTATCGCAATTATAGTTGGGTCGTTGTCCTCTTGGTTGGCAAGAGTCACGACAAGTTTGCATGTTATTTTCTCTATTTGACCAAGTGGAGAGAAGACTCTTCATTCAACAAAAAGAAGAATTTCATGATAATGATCATGAAGGAAAGGAATCATTCACAATATCTATATGGCAGAAGAAGAAAAAAATCAAAAAAATTCAAGTCAATCAGCTTGTTATTGTGAGGTTGGGAAATATGAGACTTTTGGGCACTTAGTGATTAGTGAGAGAGAAAGAAGAAAGGGAAGAGAATCTTATTCCTATTTTTCAATAAAGGAATGAGGTTATTCCCCCACAAAAACAACCCATCATTGACTCTCTTGGAATGTAAAATCCTAAACAATTAGCAAAAAAACAATGGAAAATCTTGAAGCTAACTCTTCCTCATTCATCATCATTATCATTTCAACTCATCACCCTCATTCAACCATGAGTCAGTGCCCTGCCCCGACCGTGCATATATATAAGAATCCAAAGCTTTAGTTAGGTGGAATTTGGAATCAACAAAACATGTAATATAAAATATATCCTCATTTATCTCCTATAGAAAATATTGATCTTCTCATAATTAAACAATGTGAAGCTGATCAGTCTTTACATACATAGTAGGATGTCCTCGACATAAGTACGATAGATGTTATCTTTACACACATCTTTAGGAAAATATATATAAAACAAACCCCGCCACCCAATTGAAACTTTTTTGTTGAAGAATAATCTATATAAATGACTCATACTACTTAACAAAAAAACAAAATAGAGGATGTATTAGTTAGTGTGTCTTGTGTGTCTCGGTTTTAGCCAATTAAAACAACCCATTGGTGAAGTAGAAATCACTGTAGATATGCTATATATCTACTCTCTATATAAGACTGATACTTCAAAGCTTAACCCACTAAAATAATTTCTCCTCTCATATGTACGTGCAACTTCTTTGCATAACAAACAAGGAAGGAGAACAAAAATGTTGGTTAATGTCCGAAACAAGCTAAGAATAGCTCTTGGTTCAGTCAAAGTTTATAATAAAAAATAACTTTTACTTGGCAACAATAACAAAGAATGGAGAGATTGAACTTTCATCTCCAGAATTACACTACGCTAAAGGTTGGAGGAAAGCTTTAAATCACACCGCCTACAGAGGTGCAATTCCCTCTTTCATTTAGACTGTCACACTACTTTGGCTTCTTTTTTTTCCCGACCTTTTAGGGGGTATTGATATGACTCATTTTATTGAATGTATCTAACATTATAACAGAAGATGATAGTTATTTACTCAAATGGTATGTCTGTTTGCCTAAATAAATTACTGAGGTACAAAAATTGGCTCCAGAGCTAATACAAAAATATAATAAAACATAAATCCTTATCTTTTATGAAGATAGAAATAGTAATTCAAGAAAGCAAATAAACTAAATGTTGTTTCAAGAAAGAAAGTGACAAACCTTTTAGTTTTCCTCCTAATAGAACTATTTGAATTCCCCCTCCCCCCCCTTCAACCTCTGCGTCATCTGGTTCATATTCAAACAGAGGTAAGTTGAAACAAACAAACAAATAAGACGGGGGAAAAATGCCTAAAATATTGATCTAAACAAAAAGATTTAAAAAAAAAATACATTACATGGGAATCATTTAGTTCAACAATGAAATCACATCTTCTTGAATGGAGTATTTATTAAATTATCCAAACCATAGGAGATTCTCCAATTGAAACAAATGTTATAGGTGAAATACTTACATTTTTATTCTAAGAACAACCAAAGAGGTTTGCATTTATTGAACAAAAAAAATTTGTTTTCTATGGCAAATTTTGGACCTCTAGTTAGTTTAAGGGAAAAAGCAAATGCCTCCAAAAAAATAAATAACTAGCATTGAACAAGAGAAAAAAGAATGTAGGGTATGATGAAACACTAATGTGGAGATTCAAATCTTACAATCTCGTCAAATTCGATAGTCGACCAAGCTCTCTAGGAAGTGGTCCTCCAAGTAAAGTATCTTGCACGTCCCTGTAAATCCAACTGGACTACATAAGTAAAATTGCTCACTTCAAAACTTGTCTATAGGAGTTCCAGAATCACATTAATCTTACAGCTCTTTTAAAGTAGATATATTGCCGATTTCACTGGGAATCCATCCACTGTCAAGGTTTCCCAAAACAGACCTAAAATAATCAAAATGCAACAACATGATTTGAGGTCAATAAGGTCTGTAAAATTATGACCCAGTTAACAAGGTTATGAATCTGATGAATACAAAAGATCTAAATTGAAAAACAACACAACTCAAATTGAAAAACAGCACAACTCAACCAAATTAATACTCTAATAAGGAAATCAAAGAGTAAAAAGAAAAAATTACAATTCCTCTCCCCTAAAAACATTGACAATTACCTATCTGAAAAATTGATATTTCAAAGCCTTCAATCTACCAATCCATAACATCCATTACTTCGAAAACTGATACAAAAAAAAATTGTTAGGGTTTGCGGTGAAACCAAAGCAAGAGAGAGTAAGTGTGTTGAGAATTAGAGACCTGAAACCTAAAACAATGAGGGGGAACACGGCGAGAAGTAGAGCACACTGGAGAGGAAGAACACGGTGAAACAGGTAGTCGGAGAGGGGGTTGACAGCTAGAGGGAGAGCGATCGGAGAGGGAGAGGGAGATGAGAGCAGTCGGAGAGGGAGAAAGAGAAGCAGAGGAACTTCGGCTTCCTGCTTCCTTCCTTCTTTATTTTTATTTTTTTTCGATCGAGCGGACACTTTGGCGCCCTGTGAAATACAACTCTTGCCCAGCCATTGATTGCATTTTACAATGTGAAGAAGGGGATACAAATTGAACAAAGTTTGGACTTTTCATAGCACTTTATGAAAAAATGCTATTGTCATATGCTATTAATGAGCATTTGTGTTGTAGTGATTAAGTAATGTTTTTCATTAAACAACCAAACAACATGAAAAGTTTTTAGGAAAAGAGAAATTCTTGAAAATCTTTTTCTAAAATCCATTTTTTTTTTTTTTTTACTAAAATATCTATTTTTGATGAAATGAAACTTAGCCATACAATGAGAGAAATTGTGCTAAGATTTGATGAGCAAGACTAGAAACGGTGAATATTCTCTTTTTGAAATTCAAATTTATCTTTGAATAACTTTCATAAGTTTATTATAATCATTAAGGAACCATGTTATAATTCCAAAGATGTTGACAACAAGTAGTTCTCTGCCATTATGCATGTTTGGTTGTTATAAAAAAGGAAAATTCTAAATGGCGAGGAAATGGGCGAGGGGGTGAGTGTGACCGGATGAGTGGTAATACCCACCCCCTTGCCCATTTCCTTAACGGCTAAAAGGGCTCTAAAAAAAATAAAACCCTAGTAAACGTAATTGAACTATTGAATTCTCAATCTGTAAGTATTTTAAATCTTTTGTTTTTGCTTGATGTTAATGTTTATACAATTAGGTAGTCAAGTAAACTATGGGTTTTCATGGTAAATCACAGCCAAATTGAATGCCTTTGTTGTACAAGCAGGTGTATAAATTTGTAGGGTTTTAATATCCTAGAATTTACTTGAACTCTTGGTCATGAAAGTAGCGGCTTCAGATGATCAGATGTTTTGGATGTAGTTTCTCCACATGTATGAAGCTTTTTACTTTATTCTAGTGGAGTTATGTGAAATGTTTTAGGTTCATCTTTTGTCTTCTGGAAGATCGACATACCATTTTAATTCAGGATAAAGTTGAATTTGAACTGTACTTGGTGAAGCAATAATCTTTTTATTCTTCGTATTAAGTATTTGTATCGTGTACCTCTACATTACTTACTTGAGAAATTCATTAGACAATAAGTGACTGTTTAATTGAACCAATGTTTGAATTGACGACTTGAGAATTTTCGTTTATGAAGGATAGGCTTTGTTGCTTTTTTTTTTGGCTGAATTCTTTTTTTTTTTTTTTTTTTTTTTCTATTGAATGAATATGGATATCTAGTAAATTAGTTCATTTATAAGCTGTGGGTTTTAACTTTAGGTTATTTGTGTGAGTTAACTTTAGCAATTGGTTTTATTTTTCTTCAGTAAGACATCTTCAATTGGTGTATTGGAAACAAGGGTTCAATTATAACACCTAGCTAAAGGTACAATAAAAACAAGGAAAATAAAAGATTAAACAAGAGTGTGTTGTGCTCTACTTATGAAATGTTTATTAGATGATTAAACAATCATGTTCTCAACAATTTGTGAAATGATAGCGGTTCGCGAGTATCGCGCCATATGTTTGTTTATTAAGAAATATTTGAGAAAAAAACAAAAAACAAAATAGTTCAAAACTTACTCATCAAAGTGTGACCTATTTCGAAGAGTTTGCTAATGGTGTGAACTATAACACAACTCTGCTATCTGTAGAAAAGGTGGTGATTTAGGTTTTGATGATGGGCGGGTGTGCGCATGATTTCTTTTGCTAAAAATGCATAGAATAATTGAGAAAATGGTCCATGCAATAGTTTATATATTAGGTTTGTCAAATATTTAATGAGATTTTGTTTTTGTTCTTTCTTTCGTTGTAGAATATGATTGCCAAATAGCAAAGAATGGACGCACCAAGATGATAGAAGAGGTCTAATATATTGTGTTCCATTGTGATCAGAGGCGGATCTAACTTATAGCTAAGGGGGGCAACTAGTACAACACATTTATCAGATGGAGGATCAAAGTGTTTTCGGAGTGCAACTAGAACAATGCATTTACGACGATGTGCGGATTAAGGCTGCCAGTATGAACTTCAAAGTTGAAGACGTACAATGCACGGAATAGAGAGTTATTCATCAAATGGAGGATAGACCCTATATATGTTCATAACAAACCAGTCAAATGTAAATGGACCAAACCTCCTATTAACTGGTACAAGATTAATTCAGATGGATCCTTAAGGGGTATGATTGGTGGATACAGAGCAATTATGAGGAAGGAAACGTGGTGGTTGCATGTGCAGGCTCTGGAAGGGGACAATCAATGATAAAGCATGAATTACAAGGAGTGGAAGCAGGACTTATAGCAGTTGAAATGTTTGCAATAAGGAAGCTTGAGATCAGCACGGATTCGATAAATGTGTTCGATTACCTAAATAAAGACAGGGATACTCCTTGGGACCTAAACCACATAGTAGCAAGCATTAAAAAACAACTTATACAGCTTGAGGAATACAAGGTAGTGCATCATTACAGAGAGACGAACATGGTTGTTGACAAACTGGCTGGATTATATCCTAATAGTGAGTTTACTATTGTAATAGAAAGCTCCTTTGCAGAGGATCTCAAGAAAATCATTTTTGAAGATAGAACAAGGAAAGAATATGAACGCATATAATCATGTTACTTTTTAGGTTAGGGGAACCTAAACAAACCCCATTTCACTTTAAAAAAAAAAAAAAAAAAATTTAAGAAACTCTACCAAACTAACAATATTTGCAATCTTGCCCCCCTTTAAAATTTTAGATTACCCCCCTCTTATAGATAATGGAATACAAATATACAAAAAATCGCAAACCCTTTGCAAGTTCGCAAGCCTTCGCAAGATCACCTCTCCGCCTTCTCAATTGCCTAAAACGATTTGACAAATATCGATTTTCTCCAATCGCACAATACGATTTCGATTAGACATAGATCGATTTATGGAGGTGGTCTTACTCTCTCTCTCTTGCTTGTTTGCTCCTCATCGACACTCTTCAATCTTCACAGGGCCTACTTTAGCTAAGCAATTGGATGGTAACATTCTTAATATTACCAGTTGCCCGCCAATTTTAGCTCAGTTGATCGGACATCAACTCTCCTGTGATAGGTCACGGGTTCAAGACTCACCAGTTAGGATTTTGTGAGTTTTCACCTGATTATTAGGAGCACGTGTGATGCAAGAGGATCCGAGTCAGATGATGCTGAGCTGTCAGATAACACGTTATTAGCACTAAGATATCTTGAATTAGCAGATCAACTCAAGGATGGAAGGAAATCATGATTCTATTTCTAATTTGGCAGTTTTGGTGCGTTTTAGTATTTTGGCCATAACTTTGGCTACGAGTATCAGAATCGCGCAAACGACCCAAATTCAGAAAGCTCTTTTCAACGCATTAAGATATGCTCGTTGCACATCTTTTTGAGGAAAAATTCCACCGTTTTCCCTTCTGAATCCACAAATTTAGCAGTTTATTTCCCTTTATAGTAATATTTCAATTATTGTTTAGGAAGTGATTTTGAACCCAATTTAGGCCAGATTTCGAGCAGTTTATTTCTTTTATTACGTATTTTGTTTTAGCATGATTATTGGAGTGTTGTCATTATTGGTAAAATTCTAATATTGATGAGTTTTAGCTATAAAGCCCGACTTGTGGGCTAGTTTTAGAGATACCATTGATTTGAGTAATTTGATTAAATATTAGAGTTACTTCCTCTGTGTTTTTGGGCGAATCCTTGTATCCTTCCTTGTGAATTCTCTGTTGAACTAGCCCGCAGGATAATCACTATTCAGCCCGGCGTCAGTTGGTATCAGAGCTTCAACATCTTCTTGGGGTGAGATTTTATCAGTTTCAATGGCTGGTGGTCGTGGTCGTCGCTGGCAGGTTCCGAATGAAGAAGCCCCTCACCGTGATCGTAGCGTTCAGGAATTGATGATTGAGGATTTACAGAGGCAAGTTGCAAAGCTATCCCAGCGTCTAACGGTGCAGGAACTCGGTAATCGTGAGATGGAAGATCACGATTCTGATTCCAGTTTCGAAAACCCATATCACAATCGTGCTCGATTCCTCTGTGGTCGGGAGGATCGTCATGGAAATCTCGGTTTCAAAATATATCTACCCGAGTTTTATGGGACGTTACAGGCCGAAGGATTCTTGGATTGGTTGAATGAAGTAGAGCGTATCTTTGAGTATAAGGAAGTTCCAGATCATGTCAAAGTGAAATTGGTTGCCACCAAACTCAAAGGCAGAGCATCTGCGTGGTGGGAGCAGTTGAAGCGATCACGCGACAGGCAGGGCCAGGCCAAAATCACTGATTGGAAAAAGATGAAGAAAAAATGAAGGGTCACTTCCTTCCTTTCGGCTACACTCAAACTTTGTTTCAACGACTTCATTCACTGAGGCAAGGCCCGAAATCAGTTGATGATTACACGGAGGAGTTCTATCAATTAGTAGCATGTATAGACTTATCTGAGACGGAAGAGCAGATGGTGGCACGATATTTGGGGGATTACGACAACCCCTGCAGGATGTCCTCAGCCTTCACTCACTGTGGACCATTTCTGAAGCCTACCAGCTTGCACTTGCTGTGGAAAAACAACAGAACAGGAGGCCTATGATCAGAAGTGAGCAAATCAGTCGGCCAGTTCGCCCTCAAGAATCCCGTCCTACTTAACCACAACCGCTGAGTAACTCTACTATTAGATGTTTTAGATGTGGTGAACAGGGACATAGAGCCACTGAGTGCAGGAAGCCAGCTATTCAGAAGGGCAACAATCTCCTGATTGAGGAAGACGTGGTAGACGAAATTTGAGGAACTTGGAGAGCCTGTGTATGATGATGATGAAGATGGAGATGTGCTGTATGGAGATGGTATTGAGACTCTGGTTGTTCGTAAGAGTCTACTGACTCCCAAGGATGATTCAGGGGACGATTGGTTAAGAACAAATATTTTCCACACGACATGCACAGTTGCAGATAAAGTCTGCAAGATGATCATTGAGAGTCGCAGTTGTGAGAACGTCGTGTCTGAAGAGGTTGTTCAGAAATTGCAGTTGAAGAAAAATCGTCATCCCAAGCCGTACAAATTATCATGGCTGAATAAAGGCAGTGAGGTAACAGTAGATAGGCGATGCCTAGTGTCTTTTTCGATTGGTAGGATATATTTTGATAATGCTTGGTGTGATGTTGTATCTATGGATGCTTGTCACGTATTGTTAGGCAGACCTTGGCAGTATGATGGCAGTGTTATTCATGATGGGCGGAAAAATACATATTCTCTTAGCATTAAAGGGAAGAAGATTGTTTTGGCACCTAGTCGGGAAGGAACAACTCCTACCCCGGTAACAAATAATACTAACCTGCTTTCTAGGTCCAGGTTTTTAGTTGAGATTGATCGTGGAGATGTGGTTTATGCTTTGTTACCTAGTGGGAATAGTGCAGTCAATGTGAATTCAGATTTTCCAACAAAGGTGCAGCAGCTTCTTGCAGAGTTTTCTGACCTGATGCCAGAGGATCTTTCTCCTGGGCTGCCGCCTATGTGGGATATTCAGCATCAGATTGAATTTGTTCCAGGATCCAGTTTGCCTAATCGGCCGGCTTATCGCCTCTGTCCTAAGGAATCTGAATAGTTGCAGAATGAGAGTATGAGCCCATGTGCAGTACCTGGTCTGGTAGTGCCAAACAAAAGATGGCTCTTGGCGTATGTGTGTTGATAGCATGGCAATCAACAGGATTACAGTGAAATACAGGTTTCCAATTCCCCGCCTGGATGATATGTTCGACCAGCTGTCCGGATCTAAGGTTTTCTCTAAAATTGACCATAAAAGCGGATACCACCAGATCAGAATAAGCCCTGGAGATGAGTGGAAGACAGTGTTTAAGACACATCATGGGTTGTATGAGTGGATGGTCATGCCTTTTGGCCTGTCCAATGCGCCCAGTACATTTATGAGATTTATGCATCAGGTTTTACGACCTTTTATGGGGAAATTCATTGTAGTTTACTTCAACGACGTCCTCATTTATAGTCCGACATGGGCGTCACATTTTGATCACATTCTAACTTTTTTTGATAAGTTGAGGACGGATCGCCTGTTCGTCAATCAGAAGAAGTGTTCTTTCTTCATTACTTCTGTTACTTTTCTTGGTTTTGTTGTGTCTACTGATGGTGTTTATGCAGATCAGTTGAAAATAGATGCGGTCTTGGAGTGGCCCAAACCAAAGACCTTACACGATGTCCGAAGTTTCCATGGATTGGCATCCTTCTACCGTCAGTTAATCAGAAACTTCAGCACTCTGATTGCTCCTATCACAGAGTGCCTCAAGGGACGTCATTTCCAATGGTTTGAGGAAACGGAGACCAGTTTTCAACTGGTCAAGCAGAAGATGACAGAAGCACCAGTTTTGGCACTTCCTGATTTTGAAAAGGTGTTTGAGGTAAATTGTGATGCATCTGGGGTTGGCATTGGCGGTGTTTTGAGTCAGAAAGGGCGTCCAATAGCATTTTTTAGTGAGAAGCTATCAGGATCAAAGAAGAATTATTCCACCTATGATCTAGAGTTTTATGCCATAGTTCAGTCCCTGAAGCATTGGCGTCACTACCTAGTTCAGAGGGAGTTTATTCTTGTCATTGATCATGTGGACTTGAAGTACATCAAGGGGAAACAAAAGCTGTGTCGACGGCATGCCAAGTGGGTGGCGTACTTACAGGAGTTCACGTTTGCGCTGAGGCACCAAGCAGAGAGTCTGAACTGTGTCGCAGATGCACTGAGCCGTCGTACGTTACTCCTCACCACCATGAGCACTAGAGTTGCAAAATTTGAGGCTTTTTCTGATATGTATGTTGCGGATCCTTCCTTTGGAAGGATAATTCAGGAGGTAACTGATGGTCAACGACATGACTTTATTTTGCATAATGGTTATCTGTTTCGTGGATTACAGTTGTGCATTCCAGATTGTTCACTAAAGCAGAAGATTATTCGTGAACTTCATAATGAGGGTCACTTTGGGCGAGATAAGACGTTGGCCTTGATCTCTTCTTCCTATTATTGGCCCAAAATGACCAGTGATGTGGCTCATTATGTGGGCATTGTTATGTGTGTCAGTGGTCCAAAGGAGTTCTCACTAATGCGGGTCTGTACACACCTTTACCTGTACATGAAGACCCTTGGTTTGATGTCAGTATGGACTTTGTGTTGGCCTTACCCCGTACCAAACGAGCCTAGGATTCTATTTTGGTTGTGGTTGACAGGTTTTCCAAGATGGCCCATTTTGTAGCTTGCAGAAAAACAATGGATGCTGCCAGGATCACCCATCTTTATTTCAAGGAAATTGTGCGTTTACATGGTGTTCCCCGATCCATTACTTCAGATCGTGACACCAAGTTCATGAGTCATTTCTGGCGGAGTTTATGGAAGAAACTGAGAAATAACTTGAATTTTAGCAACGCCTACCACCCCCAAACGGATGGACAGACCGAGGTGGTGAATCGCAGTTTGGGGAACCTTTTGAGGAGTTTGACAGGCACTAAACCAAAATAGTGGGATTTGGCGTTACCTCAGGCAGAATTTTCCTATCACAGGTCGAAGAACATAACCATAGGAATGACTCCATTTGAGATTGTCTATGGCTAGAATCCATCCCGGGTGCTCGACTTAGCCCCTATTCCTCATGTGGGCTGTTTGAGTCTCAAGGCAGATGCGATGGCAGAACATCTTTAGGGTATCCATGAGTAGGTGAAGCTGGCTATTCATGAGAGTAATTCCAAGTGCAAGGTTCAAGCCGACAATCGCCGTTGTTAGGTACTTTTTTATGTTGGTGATTTTGTTTGGGCAATATTAACCCGTGATCGTTTTCCTGTTGGAGAGTATAATAAGCTTAAGGAGCGAAAGATTGGACCCTGTGAGATCTTGCAGAAGATCAATGATAATGCCTACAGACTGCGCCTCCCCAGTCATTTGAGTACTTCTGATGTTTTTAATGTAAAGCACCTGAGTCCTTGTTTTGCAGATCCCGATGATGCTATTGTGAACTCGAGGACGGGTTCTTTCAAACCCGGAGCGAATGATGCAGGAGGATCTGAGTTAGATGATGCTGAGCTGTCAGATAGCACGTTATTAGCACTAAGATATCTTGAATTAGCAAATCAGCGCAAGGATGGCAGGAAATCATGATTCTATTTTTAATTTGGCAGTTTTGGGTGCGTTTTAGTATTTTGGCCATAACTTTGGCTACGAGTATCAGAATCGCGCAAACGACCCCAATTCGGAAAGCCAATTTGGGCCAGATTTCTGGCAGTTTCAATTATTGTTTAGGAAGTGATTCTGAACCCAATTTGGGCCAGATTTCTGGCAGTTTATTTCTTTTATTACGTATTTTGTTTTAGCATGATTATTGGGGTGTTTCCATTTTTGGTAAAATTTCAATATTGATGAGTTTTAGCTATAAAGCCCGGCTTGTGGGCTGATTTTAGAGATACCGTTGATTTGAGTAATTTGATTAATCATTAGAGTTACTTCATCTGTGTTTTTAGGCGAATCTCTTATATCCTTCCTTGTGAATTGTCTATGCTACGTCGTGGATAAGTCGTCTATATGCAAGGTGGAAACAACGGACCGGAGCAAAAACAAGTCTCCATGCGAGATGGAGGCGACAAGGATATTAAGTGGTGAGCACATGTGCTACGTCGTGGATAAGTTGTCTTTATGCAAGGTGGAAACAACATACCAGAGCGAAAGCAAGTCTCCATGCGAGATGGAGGCGACAAGGATATTAACTGGCAACAATATTGTAGCCTTCAGGCCTAGTTTGGTAAACCCTATAGGGTCAGTTATGTAGCCTTCGGCCATGGATTACTAAATAAATAAAAAAGGGTCAACGACTTAATTTAAAATAAATAATAATAATAATAATAATAATAATAATAATAATAATAATAATACCAGTTGCAACTGCCAATGTCGAGAAAGTTTTTTCTGCTATGAAGATTATCAAAAATCAATTACGTAATCAAATGGGAGATCAATGGAGGCAGATAGTTTGATTACATATGTCGAGAAATATATATTTAATGAAATCGATGATGAGGTGGTTATACAACATTACTAGAACATGAGAACTCGCAGAGAGTTTATACTAAAATCCAATGTGCAACAACATTGACACATAAAATATGTTTATCTTGTACTACTTTTGAAACTTTGTTTTAATCATATTTATCTATTTATTTTAAGAATTAAATAATCTGCGATTTATTATTTTGCCCCATTTTGTCTGCAATCCTGGCTCCGCCCCTGATTGTGACTAGGTTGTACTAGAGGTTACTGGTTGTAAAGTTGATCACGACTGGAATTTGTTGATGGTTAATCATGGAAGTTTCAAAAGGAATGATAGAGCAAAAGATCGACCATTCATTCTCGTGTCCGGGGCAAGACAAATGTTATACACTACACCACAAATCCTCATTTATAGCATGCCAAAAACACTATAACTGGATATGATAGCGTTAAATGACACGTTGTGACAACGCTCCATAATATCGTTTTTGGAACACTATTAAAAATGTTCTTTTAATAGCATTTGTGACATGCTGTTGTAATTCTTGTCATAGCGTTTATAAAATGTTGATATATGGTTTTATACGCTATTGTAACTCCTTTCATAGCGTTTAAAAGATGATGTTACATAGTTTTGTACAACATTTTTGAAATGATATTATATTAATAACTCATGACACTTTAAAAACGTTATTAAAAGTCTTCGCCTATTTTTTTTTTGCCATTTGTTTTTAGCTATGCTGTTATCATCTGCAATGTTCTACCTGTTTTTAAAAATGCAATAATAAATAAAATTCAATCATGTAAGAAAATCTCATTTCTTAATAATCTACTAGTTCAATACATGGTAGAAACATAAGTACAACGTAAAAAAAAAAAATCTCAGTAGTTCTTACATAACATGTAAACATAGTATGAAAAATCATTTCTTCAAAGTAAATAGAGTTTTCCCATCACTTTCTTCTTCCACATCTTCATTTTCCTCACCATCACCTACCATATGTAGGTGGAGACTCCTTTGTATGCAAGACCGAAGTATGACTCCAACTTGAGAATTGCTGTCAAAAGCAACGCTGCAATGCATCTTGGAAGGGCAACTTTGTAAATATGAATTTTCAATGTGGCTAGTGGTGTAGTGTCACCTGCCATATGAGTATAAAAATACATCAAATAACGGAAAACTAACCTGAAAACTTTGGGGACGCACATAGCTTTGCATCAACTTAATAACAGAAACATCCGTTTTATAGCTCATTAAATAAATAAATTCATCAATTTCACTAGCCAATTTGTCTAGAGAGCTAGGCCAGGCAGGCTAGGCCCGCACCAGGGCAAGCCCAATACCCTCCATCATCCTAGAGATGCTCAATACCCCCTATTCGAACACAATCCCACGTATAGGAAGCCACTCTGGCGCTACGGGCCCGGCTCTCTAGTTTTTTGGTTCACTAGCATGTCGTACTTCCAACTGACACATTATTTGTGAACTTATAGATGCATAAATAAAAAAGCTATAGCAGGTTCTCTTAATGATGTAGAATAGGAGGGAGACGTATGGGATTAGGCCTGTACAAGGCTCCAAGAGAGCACAATAAATAAGCTTTAGTCCAATTAACTAGGTATAATATTTTTAATTTGATATAGTTACTAACACTGAACTTAGTTTTCTCTTGAATGCATTCTATATATAGCCTTTGAACTCTACTACGGTGCCTGGTCCAGGGTGCCTGTTTTGTGCCTAGTGGTACCAGGCACCGTAGATGTGCATTGAGATAGGACTAAAGCACATCAACGGTGCCTAATACCACCAGGCACCGTAGATTTAGGCCTAGCCTTTTCACTCATAAATATACCATGGAATACTTCTAGATTTGACTCTTAGGGTGTGTATGATTGCATGGAATCCTATGCAATGGGAATCCATTTGGGGACTACCTAAATCTAAGCTAATTTGATATTCACTCACCATTCCAGTATTAGATTTTGTAATCAATGGTGGGAATGTGATGAAGGAGGATCCGAGTCAGATGACGTTGAGCTGTCAAATAGCATGTTATTAACACTAAGATATCTCAAATTAGCAGATCAGCACAAGAATGGCAGGAAATCATAATTCTATTTCAATTGGCAATTTAGGGTGCGTTTCAGTATTTTGGCCATAACTTTGGCTACGAGTATCAGATTCGCGCAAACGACCCCAATTTGGAAAGCTCTTTTCAACGTGCACGTCGTGGTCAACCAGCTACGCTCATTGCACATCTTTTTAAGGCCAAAATCCACCGTTTCCCCTTTCGAATCCACAAATTTAGTAACTTATTTCCCTTTATAGTAATATTTCAATTATTGTTTAGGAAGTGGTTCTGAACCCAATTTGGGCCAGATTTCTGGAAAAATATTTCTTTTATTACGTATTTTGTTTTAGCATGATTATTGGGGTGTTTCCATTTTTGGTGAAATTTCAATATTGATGAGTTTTAACTATAAAGCCCGGCTTGTGGCCTGATTTTATAGATATCTTTGATTTGAGTAATTTGATTAAACATTAGAGTTATTTTTCTGTGTTTATTGGGTAATCTTCTTGTATTCTTTCCTGTCAATTATCTGTTGCTATTAGCCTGCAGAATAATCGCTATTCTGCCTGGCGTCAGTTGGTATCAGAGCTTCAGCATCTTCTTGGGGTGAGATTTTATTAGTTTCTATGGCTGGTGGTCGTGGTCGTCGCGGGTAGGTTCTGAACGAGGAATCCCTCACTGTGATCGTAGCGTTCAGGAAGTGATGATTGAGGATTTACAGAGGCAAGTTGCAGAGCTAACCCAGCGTCTAACGGCGCAGGAATTTCGTAATCGTGAGATGGAAGATCACGATTCTGATTCCTATTTTGAAAACCCGTATCACAATCGTGCTCGATTCTGGGAGCGCTATGGTCGGGAGGATCGTCATGGAAATCTCGGTTTCAAAGTATATTTACCCGAGTTTTCTGGGACGTTATAGGCCTAAGGATTTGTGGATTGGTTGAATGAAGTAGAGCGTATCTTTGAGTATAAGGAAGTTCCAGATCATGTGAAAGTGAAATCGGTTGCCATCAAACTCAAAGGCAGAGCATCTGCATGGTGGGAACAGTTGAAGCGATCACATGACAGGCAGAGCTAGGCCAAAATCACTGATTTGGAAAAGATGAAGAAAAATATGAAGGGTCACTTCCTTCCTTTCGGCTACACTCAAATTTTGTTTCAACGACTTCATTCATTGAGGCAAGGCACGAAATCAGTTGATGATTACACGGAGGAGTTCTATCAATTAGTAGCCCGTAATGACTTATATGAGATGGAAGAGCAGATGGTGGCGTGATATTTGGGGGTATTAAGACAAGCCCTGCAGAATGTCCTCAGCCTTCACTCACTGTGGACGATTTCTGAAGCCTACCAGCGTGCACTTGATGTGGAAAAACAGCAGAACAGGAGGCCTATGATCAGAAGTGATCAAAGCAGTCGGCCGGTTCGCTCTCAAGAATCCTGTCCTACCCAACCACCACCGCAGAGTAACTCTACTATTAGATGTTTTAGATGTGGTGAACAGGGACATAGAGAGACTGAGTGCAAGAAGCCTGCTATTCAGAAGGGCAACAATCTCCTGATTGAGGAAAACATGGAGAAAAATTTGAGGAACTTGGAGAGCCTGTGTATGACGATGATGACGATGGAGATGTGCTGTACGGAGATGGTCATGAGACTCTGGTTGTTCGTAAGATTCTATTGACTCCCAAGGATGATTCAGGGGATGATTGGTTAAGAACCAATATTTTCCACACGACATGCACAGTTGCAGATAAAGTCTGCAAGACGATCATTGACAGTGGCAGTTGTGAGAACGTCGTGTCTGAAGAGGTTTTTCAGAAATTGCAATTGAAGACAGATCGTCATCCCAAGCCACACAAATTATCATGGCTGAATAAAGGCAGTGATGTAACAGTAGATAGGCGATGCCTAGTGTCTTTTTCGATTGGCAGGAAATATTTTGATAATGCTTGGTGTGATGTTGTATTTATGGATGCTTGTCACGTATTATTAGGCAGACCTTGGTAGTATAATCGCAGTGTTATTCATGATGGGCGGAAAAATACATATTCCCTTAGCATTAAAGGGAAAAAGATTGTGTTGGCACCTCGTCTGGAAGGAACCACTCCTACCCCGGTAACCAATAATACTAACCTGCTTTCTAGGTCTAGGTTTGTAGTTGAGATTGATCGTGGAGATGTGGTCTATGCTTTGTTACCTTGTGGGAATAGTGCAATAAATGAGAATTCAGATTTGCCAACAGAGGTGCAGCAGCTTCTTGCAGAGTTTTCTGACCTGATGCAATAGGATCTTCCTCCTAGGCTGCCGCCTATGCAAGATATTCAGCATCAGATCGACCTTATTCCGGGGTCCAGTTTGCCTAATCGGTCGACTTATCGCTTCAGTCCTAAGGAATCTGAAGAGTTGCAGCGACAGGTGGTAGAGTTGTTGGAGAGGGGCTACATCCGTGAGAGTATGAGCCCATGTGCAATACCTGCTCTACTAGAGCCAAAAAAAGATGGCTCTTGGCGAATGTGTGTTTATAGCAGGGTAATCAACAGGATTACAGTGAAATATAGGTTTCAAATTCCCCGCCTGGACGATATGTTAGACCAGCTGTCCGGATCTAAGGTTTTCTCAAAAATTGACCATAAAAGCGGATACCACCAGATCAGAATAAGGCCTGGAGATGAGTGGAAGATAGCGTTTAAGACGCATCATGGGTTGTATGAATGGATGAGTGGGGAAGATAGCGTTTAAGATGCATCATGGGTTTAAGACGCCCTGTACATTTATGAGATTTATGCTTCAGGTTTTACGGCCTTTTATGGGGAAATTCGTTGTAGTTTACTTCGACGACATCCTCATTTATTGTCCTACATGGGCATCACATTTTGATCACCTTCATGCTGTTTTTGATAAGTTGAGGATGGAGCGCCTGTTCATCAATCAGAAGAAGTGTTCTTTCTTCACTACTTCTGTCACTTTTCTTGGTTTTGTTGTGTCTACTGATGGTGTTCATGCAGATCAGTCGAAAATAGATGCGGTCTAGGAGTGGCCCAAACCAAAGACCTTACACGATGTCCGAAGTTTCCAAGGATTGACGTCCTTCTATCGTCGGTTCATCAAACACTTCAGCACTCTGATTGCTCCTATCACAGAGTGCCTTAAGGGACGTGATTTCCAGTGGTCCGATGAGGCGGATGCTAGTTTTCAACTGGTCAAGCAGAAGATGACAGAAACACCAGTTTCGACACTTCCTGATTTTGAAAAGGTGTCTGAGGTCAATTGTGACGCATCTGGAGTTGGCATTGGTGGTGTTCAAAGTCAGGAAGGTCGTCCAATAACTTTTTTCAGTGAGTAGCTATCATGATCAAATAAGAATTATTCCACCTATGATCTGGAGTTTTATGCCATAGTTCAGTCCCTGAAGCATTGACGTCACTACCTAGTACAGAGGGAGTTTAGTGTTGTCACTGATCATGAGGCCCTGAAGTACATCAATGGGCAACACAAGCTGATTCGACGACATGCCAAGTGGGTGGCATACTTGTAGGAGTTCACGTTTGCGCTGAGGCACCAAGCAGGGAGTCTGAACCGTGTCGCAGATGCACTAAGCCGTCGTACATTACTCCTCACCACCATGAGCACTAGAGTTGTAGGATTTGAGGCTTTCTCTGATATGTATGCTGCAGATCCTTCTTTCTGAAGGATAATTCAGGAGGTAACAGATGGTCAACGACATGACTTTCTTTCGCATAATGGTTATCTGTTTCGTGGATTATTGTTGTGCATTCCAGATTGTTCACTAAGGCAGCAGATTATTCGTGAATTTCATAATGAGGGTCACTTTGGGCGAGATAAGACGTTGGCCTTTATCTCTTCTTCCTATTATTGGCCAAAATTTATCGGTGATGTGGCTAATTATGTGGAGCGTTGTTATGTGTGTCAGTGGTCCAAAGGAGTTCTCATTAATGCGGGCCTATACACACCTTTATCTGTACCTGAGGCCCCTTGATTTGATGTCCGTATGGACTTTGTGTTGGGCTTACCCCGTACCCAACGGGCTTGGGATTCTATTTTGGTTGTGGTTGACAGGTTTTCCAAGATAGCCCATTTTGTAGCTTGCAGAAAAACAATGGATGTTGGCCGGATCGCCCATCTTTATTTCAGGGAGATTGTGCATTTACATGGTGTTCCCCGATCCATTACTTAAGATCGTGACATCAAATTCATGAGTCATTTCTGGCGGAGTTTATGGGAGAAACTGGGGACGAACTTGAATTTTAGCAGTGCCTATCACCCCCAGACGGATGGACAGACCGAGGTGGTGAACCGCAGTTTGGGGAACCTTTTGAGGAGTTTGGCACGCACTAAACCAAAACAGTGGGATTTGGCGTTACCTCAGGCAGAATTTGCCTATAACAGGTCGAAGAGTAGAACCACCGGAATGAGCCCATTTGAGATTGTCTATGGCCAGAATCCATCCGGGGTGCTGGATTTAGCCCCTATTCAACGTGTGGGTCATTTGAATCCCTAGGCAGATGCGATGGCAGAACATCTTAGGGGTATCCATGAGCAAGTGAAACTGGCTATTCACGAGTGTAATTCCAAGTACAAAGTTCAAGTCGACCGTCACCGTCGTCAGGTACTTTTTGATGTTGGTGATTTTGTTTGGGCAGTACTAACCCGTGATTGTTTTCCTGTTGGAGAGTATAAGAAGCTTAAGGAGCGGAACATGGGACCCTGTGAGATCTTGCATAAAATCAATGATAATGCCTACAGACTGCGCCTTCCCATCCATTTGAGGACTTCTGATGTCTTTAATGTAAAGCACCTGATGCCTTGTTTTGCAAATCCCGATGTTGCTATTCTGAACTCGAGGACGAGTTCTTTCCAACCCGGGGCGACTGATGCAGGAGGATCCGAGTCAGATGATGCTGAGTTGTCAGATAGCACGTTATTAGCACTAAGATATCTCAAATTAGCAAATCAGCGCAAGAATGGCAGGAAATCATAATTCTATTTCAAATTTGGCAATTTAGGGTGCGTTTTAATATTTTGGCCATAACTTTGGCTAGCAGTATCAGAATCGCGCAAACGACCACAATTTGGAAAGCTCTTTTAAATGCGCATGTCGTGGTCTACTTGCTACGCTAGTTGCACATCTTTTCGAGGCCAAAATCCACCGTTTTCCCTTTCGAATCCACAAATTTAGTAATTTATTTCCCTTTATAGTAGTATTTCAATTATTGTTTAGGAAGTGATTCTGAACCCAATTTGGGCCAGATTTCTGGCAATATATTTCTTTTATTACGTATTTTGTTTTAGCATGATTATTGGGGTGTTGCCATTTTTGGTAAAATTCTAATATTGATGAGTTTTAGCATGATTATTGGGGTGTTGCCATTATTGGGGCCAGATTTCTGGCAATATATTCCACATCTTTTTTTTTAGCTATAAAGCCCGGCTTGTGGGCTGATTTTAAAGATACCTTTGATATTAGTAATTTGATTAAACATTAGAGTTTTTTTCTCTGTGTTTTTTTTGTAATCTTCTTGTGTTCTTCCCTGTCAATTATCTAATGCTATTAGCCTGCAGAATAATCGCTAATCTGCCCGGCGTCAGAATGGAAGTCTCATGAACATGAGAATCACACTCCTTGGTCCCCCAAAGCATATGATTCTCACGTTCATGGGATTTTCATTTCCACCATTGATCATAAAATCTAATGGTGGATTGGTGAGTGAACCTCAAATTAGCTTAGATTTAGGTGATTCCCTCATAAATTCCCATTGCATAGGATTCCAAGCAACCAAATACACCCTTAAAATCCAAGAAATTACTGAAAATTCAAACTAGAAATGGAGAAAATTATTGTTGGAGGCTCAGCCAGAATAACTAATAATGAATGACTTTTTCCTCGAGCAAGCACATTATACGAGTAAAAAGGAAACAAGGATTACCCAACAGTCCATGTCAACAAGAAAGCAATGGAAAGGCCCTCGGTGGACTTCTTCCTGATGTTTGTTAGGATCTGGGGTATCTCCGAAGCAAACCAGCTGATAATACTAAGTAATCCAAGTCCAACTGAGATGCTATGTTTTACACTGTTTTTTATTTAATAAATTAAGCAACTGAATGAAAAAATGTTCAGTAAGCTTATGAAAAACAGAACAATCCCATAGGTCTGAATTTTAAATTTAATAAATTATGTTTCAGTCTTATGCTGCATGAAGTTGCAGGTCTGTTAAGGTGAGTAATTAAATCACATCTGTTCTCCAAGAACATATTATGAAATTGTTTATCTCTAGTAAAACATAAAGAAAAACTAAGCAAATAATGTACCTCGACACAATTTCATTAACAACTTGGGACACTGACAACTATAGTAAGGTAACATTAAACACCTAGATGAGAAAACCAAAATATCCATCCCTAACTGCATATTTTGTGAAGTTTGTCGCCAATTTGCTATGTCAAAAACTTTGCAGGCCAACTTGGAAACTGACTAAACGATTAGAACATAGGGTATAATTTCTTAGCTATTTTGTGAATTCTATCAGTGCCCTCAACAAGCTGTGAATTCTATCCAAGCCACCATCGATCTAAACAACATCTCTATGTTGAGCTGCCCGTGAAACCCTTCACAACCTCTATCCAATGTAGCTTATCATCAGCTCTCCAAACCTCTTCCAGATCAACCAGGACAACTGATGCAGGAGGATCCGAGTCAAATGATGCTGAGTTGTCAGATAACACGTTATTAGCACTAAGATATCTCGAATTAGCAGATCAGCGCAAGAATGGCAAGAAATCATAATTCTATTTCAAAATTGGTAATTTAGGGTGCGTTTTAGTATTTTGGCCATAACTTTGGCTACGAGTATCAGAATCGCGCAAACGACCCCAATTCGGAAAGAACTTTTCAACGCGCACGTCGTGGTAAACTAGCTACGCTCGATGCACATCTTTTCGAAGCCAAAATCCACCGTTTCCCCTTTCGAACCCACAAATTTAGTAATTTATTTTCCTTTATAGTAATATTTCAATTATTGTTTAGGAAGTGATTCTGAACCCAATTTGGGCCAGATTTCTGGCAATATATTTCTTTTATTACGTATTTTGTTTTAGCATGATTATCGGGGCGTTTCCATTTTTGGTAAAATTCCAATATTGATGAGTTTTAGCTATAAAGCCCGGCTTGTGGGCTAATTTTAGAGATACATTTGATTTGAGTAATTTGATTAAACATTAGAGTTATATTCTCTGTGTTTTTGGGTAATCTTCTTGTGTTCTTCCCTGTCAATTATTTGTTGCTATTAGCCTGCAGAATAATCACCATTCTGCCCGGCGTCAGTTGGTATCAGAGCTTCATCATCTTCTTGGGGTGAGATTTTATCAGTTTCTATGGCTGGTGGTCATCGTGGGCAGGTTTCGAATGAGGAAAGCCCTCACTGTGATCGTAGCGTTCAGGAAGTGATGATTGAAGATTTACAGAGGCAAGTTGCAGAGCTAACCCAGCATCTAACGACGCAGGAATTCGGTAACCGTGAGATGGAAAATCACGATTCTGATTCCAGTTTCGAAAACCCATATCAAAATCGTGCTAAATTCCAGGAGCGTCGTGGTCGGTAGGATCGTCATGGAAATCTCGGTTCCAAAGTAGATCTACCCGAGTTTTCTGGGACGTTGCAGAGCGAAGGATTCGTGGATTGGTTGAATGAAGTAGAGCGTATCTTTGAGTATAAGGAAGTTCCAGATCCTGTCAAAGTGAAATTTGTTGCCATCAAACTCAAAGGCAGAGCATCTGCGTGGTGGGAGCAGTTGAAGCGATCACGCGACAGGCAGGGCCAAGCCAAAATCACTGATTGGGAAAAGATGAAAAAAAAGATTAAGGGTCACTTCCTTCCTTTCGGCTACACTCAAACTTTATTTCAACGACTTCATTCATTGAGGCAAGGCACGAAATCAGTTGATGATTACACGGAGGAGTTCTATCAATTAGTAGCCTGTAATGACTTATCTGAGACGGAAGAGCAGATGGTGGCACGATATTTGGGGGGATTACGACAACCCCTACAGGATGTCCTCAGCCTTAACTCACTGTGGACCGTTTCTGAAGCCTACCAGCGTGCACTTGCTGTGGAAAAACAGCAGAACAGGAGGCCTATGGTCAGAAGTGATCAAAGCAGTCGGCCAGTTCGCCCTCAAGAATCCCATTCTACCCAACCACCACCGCAGAGTAACTCTACTATTAGATGTTTTAGATGTGGTGAACAGGGACATAGAGCGACTGAGTGCAAGAAGCTTGCTATTCAGAAGGGCAACAATCTCTTGATTGAGGAAGACGTGGTAGACGAATTTGATGAACTTGGAGAGCCTGTGTATGACGATGATGAAGATGGAGATGTGCTATATGGAGATGGTCATGAGACTCTGGTTGTTCGTAAGAGTATACTGACTTCCAAGGATGATTCAGGGGACGATTGGTTAAGAACCAATATTTTCCACACGACATGCACAATTGCAGATAAAGTCTGCAAGATGATCATTGACAGTGGCAGTTGTGAAAACGTCGTGTCTGACAAGGCTGTCCATAAATTGCAGTTGAAAACAGATCGTCATCCCAAGCCGTACAAATTATCATGGTTGAATAAAAGCAGTGAGGTAACAGTAGATAGACGTTGCCTAGTGTCTTTTTCGATTGGCAGGAAATATTTTGATAATGCTTGGTGTGATGTTGTATCTATGGATGCTTTTCATGTATTGTTAGGCAGACCTTGGCACTATGATCACTGTGTTATTCATGATGGGCGGAAAATACATATTCCCTTAGCATTAAAGGGAAGAAGATTGTATTGGCACCTCGTCGGGAAGGAACCACTCCTACCCCGGTAACCAATAATACTAATCTTCTTTCTAGGTCCACGTTTTTAGTTGACATTGATCGTGGAGATGTGGTCTATGCTTTGTTACCTCGTAGGAATAGTGCAGTCAATGAGAATTCAGATTTGCCAATAGAGGTGCAGCAGCTTCTTGCAGAGTTTTCTGACTTGATGCCAGAGGATCTCCCTCCTGGGCTGCTGCCTATACGGGATATTCAGTATCAGATCGACCTTGTTTCGGGGTCCAGTTTGCCTAATCGGCTGACTTATCGCCTCTATCCTAAGGAATTTGAAGAGTTGCAGCGGCAGGTGGTAGAGTTGTTGGAGAGGGGCTACATCCGTGAGAGTATGAGCCCATGTGCAGTACCTGTTCTGCTAGTGCCAAAAAAAGATGGCTATTGGCGTATGTGTGTTGATAGCAGGGCAATCAACAGGATTACAGTGAAATACAGGTTTCCAATTCTCCGCCTGGATGATAAGTTAGACCAGCTGTCTGGATCTATGGTTTTCTCAAAAATTGACCTTAAAAGTGGCTATCACCAGATCAGAATAAGGCTTGGAAATGAGTGGAAGACAACGTTTAAGACGCTTCATGGGTTGTATGAGTGGATGGTCATGCCTTTTGGCTTGTCCAATGCGCCCAGTACATTTATGAGATTTATGCATCAGGTTTTACGACCTTTTATGGGGTTATTCGTTGTAGTTTACTTCGACGACATCCTCATTTATAGTCAGACATGGGCGTCACATTTTGATCACCTTTGTGTTGTTTTTGATAAGTTGAGGACGGAGCGCCTATTCATCAATCAGAAGAAGTGTTCTTTCTTCACTACTTCTGTTACTTTTCTTGGTTTTGTAGTGTCTACTGATGGTGTTCATGCAGATCAGTCGAAAATAGATGCGGTCTTGGAGTGGCCCAAACCAAAGACCTTACACGATGTCAAAAGTTTCCATGGATTGGCGTCCTTCTACCGTCGGTTCATCCGAAACTTCAGCACTCTGATTGCTCCTATCACAGAGTGCCTTAAGGGACGTGATTTCCAGTGGTTCGATGAGGCGGAGGCCAGTTTTCAACTGGTCAAGCAGAAGATGACAGAAGCACCAGTTTTGGCACTTCCTATTTTGAAAAGGTGTTTGAGGTCAATTGTGATGCATTTCGGGTTGGCATTGGTGGTGTTCTGAGTCAGGAAAGGCATCCAATAGCTTTTTTCAGTGAGAAGCTATCAGGATCAAAGAAGAATTATTCCACCTATGATCTGGAGTTTTATGCCATATTTTAGTCCCTGAAGCATTGGCGTCACTACCTTGTACAGAGGGAGTGTATTCTTGTCACTGATCATGAGACTCTGAAGTACATCAATGGGCAGCACAAGCTGAGTGGACAGCATGCCAAGTGGGTGTCGTACTTGTAGGAGTTTACGTTTGCGCTGAGGCACCAAGCAGGGAGTCTGAACCGTGTCGCAGATGCACTAAGCCGTCATACGTTACTCCTCACCACCATGAGCACTAGAGTTGCAGGATTTGAGGCTTTCCCTGATATGTATGCTGCAGATCTTTCCTTCGACATGATAATTCAGGAGGTAACTGATGGTCAACGGCATGACTTTATTTTGCATAATGGTTATCTGTTTCGTAGATTACAGTTGTGCATTCCAAATTGTTCACTAAGGCAGCAGATTATTCCTGAACTTCATAATGAGGGTCACTTTGGGCGAGAATAGACATTGGCCTTGATCTCTTCTTCCTATTATTGGCCCAAATTGACCAGTGATGTGGCTCATTATGTGGAGCGTTGTTATGTGTGTCAGCGGTCCAAAGGAGTTCTCACTAATGTGGGTCTATACACACCTTTACATGTACTTGACGCCTTTGGTTTGATGTCAGTATGGACTTTGTGTTGGGCTTACCCCGTACCCAACAGGCCTGGAATTCTATTTTGGTTGTGGTTGACAGGTTTTCCAAGATGGCCCATTTTGTAGCTTGCAGAAAAACAATGGATGCTGCCCGGATCGCCCATCTTTATTTTAGGGAGATTGTGCGTTTACATGGTGTTCCCCGATCCATTACTTAAGATCGTGACACCAAGTTCATGAGTCATTTCTAGCGGAGTTTATGGGAGAAACTGGGGATGAACTTGAATTTTAGCAGCGCTTACCACCCCCAGACGGATGGACATACCGAAGTGGTGAACCGCAGTTTGGGGAACCTTTTGAGGAGTTTGGCAGGCACTAAACCAAAACAGTGGGATTTGGCGTTACCTCAGGCAGAATTTTCCTATAACAGGTCGAAGAACCGATCCACCGGATTGAGCCCATTTGAGATTGTCTATGGCCAGAATCCATCCGGGGTGCTCGATTTAGCCCCTATTCCACGTGTGGGTCGTTTGAATCCCAAGGCAGATGAAATGGCAGAACATCTTCGTGGTATCCATGAGCAGGTGAAGCTGGCTATTCACGAGAGTAATTCGAAGTACAAAGTTTAGGCCGACCGTCACCGTCGTCAGGTAATTTTTGTTGTTGGTGATTTTGTTTGGGCGGTATTTACCCGTGATCGTTTTCCTGTTGGGGAGTATAATAAGCTTAAGGAACGGAAGATTGGACCCTGTGAGATCTTGCAGAAGATCAATGATAATGCCTACAGACTGCGCCTTCCCAGTCATTTGAGGACTTCTGATGTCTTTAATGTAAAGCACCTTAGTCCTTGTTTTGTTGATCCCGATGATGCTATTGTGAACTCGAGGACGAGTTCTTTCCAACCCGGGGCGACTGATGCAAGTGGATCCGAGTCAGATGATGTTGAGCTGTCAGATAACACGTTATTAGCTTTAAGATATCTCGAATTAGCAGATCGGCGCAAGAAATCATAATTCTATTTCAAAATTGGCAATTTAGGGTGCGTTTTGGTATTTTGGCCATAATTTTGGCTACGAGTATCAGAATCGCGCAAACGACCCCAATTCGGAAGATTTTTTCAACGCGCACGTCGTGGTCAACTAGCTACACTCGTTGCACATCTTTTCAAAGCCAAAATCCACCGTTTCCCCTTTCGAATCCACAAATTTAGTAATTTATTTCCCTTTATAGTAATATTTCAATTATTGTTTAGGAAGTGATTCTGAACCCAATTTGGGCCAGATTTCTGGAAGTATATTTCTTTTATTACGTATTTTGTTTTAGCATGATTATTGGGGCGTTTCCATTTTTGGTAAAATTCCAATATTTATAAGTTTTAGCTATAAAGCCTGGGTTGTGGGCTGATTTTAGAGATACCTTTGATTTGAGTAATTTGATTAAACTTTAGAGTTATTTTCTCTGTATTTTTGGATAATCTTCTTGTGTTCTTCCCTGTCAATTATCTGTTATTATTAGCCTGCAGAATAATCATCATTCTGCCCGGCGTCAACAACCCAACTGACCTGAACTAGTGCTTCTACGAGAAGTAAAACTTCATTTAATTTTGTTTCTAATACGCTACCATGACCTAGCTACAAGCCTAGAGCAACTTCTAATTTGAAAAGAATAAATATCCTAAACCACTTTTCATAAAAACCTATCATTCTCAGCACGAAACACATTTAAAAATAATTCCATTATCCAATTATTCCACTTACTAGCTAGGTCGGGCTAATTATTATGTCCATTTTTAAAATTATTTCAAGGGAAATTTCAGATAGCTCCTTTTATGTCCAGGGATACGAAGGGAGACTTTTGAAAATGGAATTGAAGTATACTTAAGCAGACTGTCAGATATGCTTCTAATGACAGAGTAAGAGCTCTTCTAGATAATTATGTACCATAAGGGAAAATGAATCTGTGTAACATATGCATGCATGCAACTGAATGAGAAATGAGAATGATGAACACAATAATAGATTGAAGCACTTACAGTAGATGGCTCCAGTTTGCAACCAATCAAGTTGAAAAGATCTCTGCCATGAAAATTTAACAACGAAACGTCAAGAACCAAACACGGAATTATCTATTACCCAATCTTAAACAGTACGTACACTCTTCTTAACTGACCATCTGTTCACAGCTGGGCCACTTCTTAACTGACAAAGTGCCAAATGAATGTATCATGAGTAAGGTGAAAGGAGTACGTTAATGAAATTATCCAATTGCGAACTTGCCATCTATTATTAATATCATAATCAATTAATAAAGGTAAAAACACACCTTGAGCAAGAAAATCACTCTAAACATCTCCGTCATAAGTTTGGCAAGCTTACACGTATCCACTTTCACTCTTTAGTGCATAAGCCGCGCACCATGTAATCAATTAGCCGATGCTTATACCTTAATCTTAAAGAATTGCGAGAAATCAATGAAATTTTATCGTGTACAGATTTTTGCAGACACAAAGTTGTAAAGTAAAACCTGCTCAAATAACGACTGCAACTCGAAGTACCTGTTTGCACCCATGCTTCTTCATGACATTTAAAAGGTCTATGGTGCCCTTGATGCTATTGTCATAGTAGATCAATGGTTCTTGGACACTTTCACCAATAGCATTTAATCCAGCAAAATGAATGACAACATCAGACCTGCAGTAATGATAAAATAATCAATTGATTGCATATAAAAAAATAACTCGTGTAGAGTATAGCTCATCACGTAATGTGAACCGCTAAAGACCTTCGAAAATTACATTCATCAGAACGTCACCTAGAGTTGAACATCATTAAAGCACAACTCATGTAGCAGATGAGGTCTATCCACTAACACTCCTAAATAGATGCTTACTCCAAACACTATACAATTAAAGCACTGAATACTGTCTTAAATTAAGCACTTATAAGACTGAATTTTGTGTCCAAAGGTGCGCCCATTAGACTTAAATTAAGCTCAACTATTGTGGCTTAAGATGATGGGGCTTATAACCTCGTGTTCTTTTGTGTAGACTCCACATCAACTATGTTTTTTTTTTTGTTCAACTTAGCTATAGTCAACTTAAATCTTTATAC
This sequence comes from Berberis vulgaris, assembly GCA_963556465.1. Classification (NCBI taxonomy): domain Eukaryota; kingdom Viridiplantae; phylum Streptophyta; class Magnoliopsida; order Ranunculales; family Berberidaceae; genus Berberis; species Berberis vulgaris. The sequence continues at coordinate 51,723,602 of OY747131.1, read as the reverse complement.
CAACTCATACCTACAAATTTTTTACAGGAATTAAATAAACAAAATTATAGTAACATATTTCACAATTACTTTGTTTTACTAAAAAGTTCGTCGAGCTTTTTCTCGTTTCTTAGATTTGCAATGACAAATAAAGGTAGATCAAGTAGATCAAACAATCGTAAAGCCAAAAGAAATCAGGACATAAGTCGGATATATCCAAAAGAAATCAGGACATAAGTCGGATATATATATATATATATATATATATATATATATATATATAATAAACTTTTGGTCTGATCAACCACGAAGTAAGAGTTGGACGAACGAGTCAACTCAATAAAAGCAACTTCAAATCGACTAGAACGTCGAACCAAATGAAGTAAAAGTTGGTCGAACAAGTCAACTCGATAAAAGCAACTTCGGATCGACAGGAACATAGAACCAGTGAGGTAAAAGTTGGCGAACAAGTCGAATTGATAAAATCAACTTTAGGTCGACTAGAACATCGAACAAACGAAGTAAAAATTTAACGAATGAGTCAACTCAATAAAAGCAACTTCGGGTCGACTGGAACGTCGAGCCACCGAAGTAAAGTTCGGATGAACGAATCAACTAAATGAAAGCAACTTCGAGTTGACTAGAACATCGAACCAACGAAGTAAAAGTTGGACGAACAACTCGATAAAAAGAACATGAGGTCGACTAGAACGTCGAACCAAACCAAGTTAAAGTTGTACGAACTAGTCAACTCAATAAAAGTAACTTCAGGTCGACTGGAACGTCGAACCACCGAAGTAAGGTTTGGACGAATGAGACACCTAAATGAAAGCAACTTCGGGTCGACTAGAACATCGAACCAACGAAGTAAAAGTTGGACGAACGAGTCAACTTAATAAAAGCAACTTCGGGTCGACTAGAACGACAACAAAGTAAGAGTTGGACTAATGAGTCAACTCAATGAAAGCAACTCCGGGTCGACTAGAACAACGAACCAATGAAGTAAAAGTTGGATGACCCAGTCAACTCAATAAAAGGAACTTCGGTTTGACTGGAAAGTCGAACCTACTAAGTAAAATATGGACGTACAAGTCAACTCACTAAAAACAACTTTGGGTTGACTAGTACTTCGAACCAACAAAGTGAAAATTGACTAACGAGTCAACTCAATAAAAGAAACTTCGGTTTGATTAAAGCATCAAACCAATGAAGTAAGGTTGAACGAATGAGTTAACATAATTCAGAGAGCCTCGGGTCAGCTAGTACACTAGACGGGCGAGGTAAAAACGAATGAAAAAATCATCTTTCTCATAAAAGCTTTGAGACAAACGTGTCAGAGCGTAAAAGAATTTAGATCAACGAAATTCAAACAAGATAAAAAACGTAGTTGAAAAAATCAAAACTGGAGATACACAGTGTAACTCATTTCGATACATTCAAAGAAGAAGATAAAGGAGTAGGAGATAAAGCGGAGGCATCCATAACATCATTGACGACGCCATCTGACGGATGAGGGGCAACTGGATCACTGCCACAAGTTCTCTCTTCAAGAGGAGGTGAAAGCAATGGTTCTTCAACCGTTGGGTTGTCTGAAAGACCCGGAAGGTCTTCGTCACCATCTTCATCCTCAAAGGTCTAATACACCAAGTGATGGTACTGAGACAAATCAACACCAAGCCCCTCCATATAGTCAAAATGCTTAGTCCGTCCATCAATGATTCGCTGCCAATCTGCTACCTCTATAATGTGAAGCATGTCTTTAACTGAAGAAAGTTCATTCCTAGCCGCAATAAGTTGCCCTTCACCAGTGGTAAGCATCGCGGAGGTATCTGCCTTGACTTTGTCAAGCCCAGCCATTAATTGTTCCACCCTTTTTTCGGCGATGTCGCATTTGGTAGATTACTCTACCACGACATGTGCCACATTATCATGAATCACCTTCTCGACAGACAACTCCTTCTCCACATCATGTAAGCGTGCACAAACACCGTCTAAATCAGTTTTCAAATATTCGAGCTTAGTTGCAAACTGATCCTGTGCACCCTCCACTTCAATCCTTGAGGCTTGAACAACCCCAGCTGTTTTTCTTGTTTCGAAGATCGCGTTCTTAACGCGTCAGCTTGACAATGGATGTGAGAAAACACCAACATAGAAGCATAGAACCAGTCCCGTGACCAACCCCTGATATAATCGTTCAAATTACTAAAACACGCAGGAGAACGAAGAAAATAAATACTCTTGGTCACCAACTGACCGACCACCGAGGGAAAAATTCTAACAATCAAAGGAATACTAGATAGAATGGCTCTTACATATGTGGAAACTATAACCCTCCAGGCTCCAACCATTAGGACCCATCTGAGCAGGATGAGTACCCAGAAAGTCTAAATATGCCCAGAATAATTCTAGAATTAGAAATCGAAGGCCGGATTGAAACATATGTGAGTAAAGCGCAATATACCCTTTCCTCAAATGACATGGACTATAAGGTAAAATGATTCAAGGTTAGAAGGCAAAAAGTAGTCAGAACGAACGCTATCCAAGGTCGCTTGATAAACCTTTTTAGGAGAGAAATGAGCTTCGCAGATGGCAAGCGACTCACCGTCCAGTAAATCATTGGTAGGCATCGCAAATAAGCAAGAAAATAATAAAGATGACGATGGAAAGAAAAAACAATCCTAATTTCAAAGATGGGGTAAAAAGGAAAACAAACCCGTCACATCCCCCTTTAAATATCCAAACAACGAAGAGACTGCTCATGGGATGACGTGCGAGATGTAATGGCGCTCGAAACTCCAAAAAATATGCATAAAAACGAACGGATAAAGAAGTGATCGAGAGCCGACCTACCAAAAGTTGCTAACAACATTAAATTCAAGGCAATGGAATTAAAAGACCAACCGTCACGAAGTTAGTGGCCAAGTCAGCATATCCACTAAGGGGGGAGTAGCTGATGATACATCAAAATAGACCGACTGGCGTCCCATTTACTGGGCCAGCTCATAAAACCCAAAAAGGTTAAAACAACTGAATGTAGTCATCAATTCACTCATTATATAACCCTTCATTGCGCCAATTGAGCTTAATTCACGCACACAACTGAATGCAGTCATCAATTCACTCATTATATAAGGTAAAGGAAAAGATATTAGAATGGGAGGTCGATTCGACTATTCTATCTACATGATGCAACTTTAACTGAGTTTTGTCCATATTTACTTTCTTCTTCAAACAGAGTTGTTGACAAGTATCGGAGTGCCTTCGGCCACCAAAACGGTGGTTTTTGACAGTCTAACAACTATTTTGCAAGTCAAACTCAGAGGAGGTTAAGATTTGGACGCATGAAAATGGTTGTTAGGAAATCATACCAGACCTACAAAAACCAGGCCTCATCATCAATAATCTTCTTCAGGAGGGAGAAATCGATCCATTTGGAGGCGTTGATGTGGGAGGAGCACCCCAAGGCGACAACAATAGCGATTGTCGAATCGAGTGAGAAGCGAATCGAGTGCAAGAGAGGTGAATCAATTGCTTGAGAGCGAGATCAGGTGACAGAGTGAGGGAGGGAGAATGACAAGGAGAGGGAGGGAGGGTGACGGAGATATGGAGGGAGAATGACTGTAATACCCGCTAATTATTGTAAATATAAATACTATTTATTTTATTATTTGTTATTCATGCATGTATACCGTATTTTACAATAATCCATAAGAAAATATTCGTTTAATTTTTTTTTTTGATTCTCATTGGTTATATTTTTTTGTGTTATTCTTTTTCACGTATCACAAAGTTTGAGAGAAAATAGGGGAGAGAGAATGTAGTGGTGTTTGACAAACTATTAACTCCTTATAAAATATGACTTTTAAATTCTATCCGGCTTCGCTTGGCTTGGCTTCGCTTGGCTCTACTATTAGTTAGTTATTAGGTGAAAACTCACCTAAATCTAAACCGTTAGATTATATGTTATCCGACGATATATATATTTTTAGGTGTAAATTTTCTTTGTCATAAATGTTTGTCCCCGGATCCCACCCATTTGTTAATATATATTTATATGTATTGTCATTTTGTTTGTGGTGGGTCAAAGAATAGAAATTGTGGGTATGTTAAACGAAAATTAGGAAAAACCCTAATTAGAACCTTTTAAAAGAGTTGGAATATTTAACCACTTTCTTTTATCAAACAAAAATAAAGAAACCCTACGTAGAGAGGAAAGTGAAGAGACGAGAAGTCTCTCCTCAACTTTGAGTCATTAAAAAAAAAAAAAAAAAAAAAAAACTCTAGTGTAACTATATCAATTGTGCTTATTTTAGTTTAGTTAAATTTCTATACAAATATTGGTATATAGAGCATGAGCTCTTTTCCGTCTATTTGCTAGAAATTCATGCTTTGATATTTCTTATTTTGTTTGATTGGAAAATATGATCAGATTTAAACTATAGATCTGATGTTGTAGTTTGGGTTTTTGAGTATGGGATACAAAGAAAAGAAATGATTTGCACCAAGTGAATTCTCAGTGGTATTATCAGATTGATTGAATACTCTATATTGTGTTAGAGCATCTCCAAGTGTAAAAGCTAAAACCATCCTCTTTTAACCAAAACTTAATTTTACGGGTCTCCTATTTTTTCATCACTCTAACCAAATTCCCCATTTTAACTTTTTCATTATTATTTAAATATATCTTTCACTAGTTTTTCAAATTTTCTATTTAAATTTATTTGATTGAAGGAGAGAGAAAAAGTTAAAATGGGAGATGGAATGGGAGCCCCCAAATATAGGGAAATAATGAGGAAAAGTTAAAATGGGGGTTTGGATAGGGAAACCTTTAGAGCAAAGTTTTTCTCACATAAAACCCCCAAAATAACTTTTTTGGCTATTTTAGTGGATCCCTTGTTGATGCTCTTAGTGATTGGTAATCTGATTTGGGTGTATATAAAACACAATTGAATTGTATAATGGAAGGAGGTGGTTTGAATGGTAAATCTTCTATTTTGATAAGTTGTATCAGATTAGGGTGTATAAAAAGAAACAATTGAATTGAATAATGGGGAGGATGTGGTTTGAATGGTGAACCTTCGAATTTTATAAGTTGCACATTATTTGGATGAATATTAGACCCAATTGAATTGAATAGTTGGGAGTATTATATGTGAATATGAAATTCAATTGAATTAAATAGTTGGGAGGATTTTATTTGAATAGAAAAATCAAGTGAATTGAATGGTGGGAAAGATTTTGTTTGAATTTTCAAACCACAATTGAAAGGAGTGTTGTGAAGTTGGTGATAGTTACTTTGTTATTTAAACTATAGATGAACATTCTCCGCATTATTTATCATACTTTGTTGGCAATTGTTAAATAACACCACTACTTATCTTGATTGACACCACTATCAGGCAACTTTTTGAAGGACGCTACCACTTTTCTGAAGGGCCACTACCTGCTAAAGAACACTTGCTGAAAAATTCTTAACAAAAAAATTCCTCTTTTTTTCTCCCACACGGTCTCTCCCTATTTTTCTCCCAACATTTGAACTTCTCACATAAACTCTTCCGGTCCTCATTCTCCCTCTACTATCTTGCTCTACTCTCTGCTTTTTCCCTCTATCATCTGTGTGCGTATCACAGGTTGGAGGTTTTCGTACGATTTGGGGTTTGTTGGTGTGCAAATTAGTGCATTTGTGTGCGATTGGGGTTTGTTTGCGATTCTATGGCTCAGCTGGTTCGATTTGGTGTCGATTTAGTGTGTGACATTCGTTGTGCTTTATTGTTCAACCAAACCCAAACGAATTCAGGTAAACCTCTCTTTTCTTCCATTGGTTGTGTTCAATTGTGTTGCTTAAATTGTTTCATATATATTTTAAATGTTTAGTATGGCAAAAACAAACAAAGATGTTGTCGAGGAGGTTGGTGGTGGGGTTGGTGGTGACGTTGGGGGTAGTGTAGGTGGGGGTGAAGAGAGAAGAGGAGATGAAGATGAGAGAAGATGCTATGGGGAGTGATTTGATTGTCGTGGCTAAAGCAACGACACTCCTATTGCTATCTCAAAGTCAATGTAGTATGGGTAGTGACGTTGAGGGAGCGGATAAGGGTGAGAGGGATGAGGGTGACAAGGAGGTTGAGCAAACGCGGGGGGATGCAGAGGGTCAAGGGGATGAGGGAGTTGAGCAGGGTCAGCAGGATGCGTAGGCTCAAGGGGATGTGGTGGCCCCGGGTGATCCAGACAAAGTTTCAGTGTGAACCTAGTCCTTATGAAGATCTAGAACCTCGCAAAGTTTCTTATCCTGGTGGTCCCAATGATGCATCCATATTAGAGGATTAGGATGGCCATGTTTCTCACTCCAATTGGTCCGAAGGTATTTATAATATTTTCAAGTTATTTTCAATACTCAAACAAACTGATTTAACATTATTTGGACACTGGCTAGTTTTTCTTATTGTGTAGGAGTGAGGGGAGTTGAGATGTTGGCATCACTACAAGAATTTTATAGATTGGTGGTTGCGTGAGGAGCCGAAGGAAGTTATTTCAATGGTCTATAAGAGTGGTCTCGGACCGTTGATAGGCCATTGTAAGGATCATATCGATATGATCACAATTTGTGCTTTCATCGAGTGTTTGCAACCTGAGACCAAAATTTTTCACCTCCCTTTGGAGAAATGACCATCACCATTGATGATGTCTATCGTATCATTCATTTGCCGATTGTTGGTAAGCCGATTATGGTAAAGAAAAATCAAATGAAGACAGGTGAGTGTATTCAACTTTTGGTTAATGGTAGCACAAAAGCATGTCCAAAAATCTCAAAGTTTCGAGAAGATGAAATTTATTAAAGATCACTATTGTAGGAAAGTGGGCACAAGTGATTCTCTTCAAAAGAAACCACAAGTTGCACATGGTTACTTGTTATTTCTTCTGGGCATGGCAATCTTTGCTAATAAGACTGGAACAAAGGTGCGCACCGAATATTTGATGTTGGTGACGAAGGTAGATGATATTGGGAAGTATGCATGGGGAGTTGATACTTTGGCATTCTTGTATCCTCAAGTTGGTTGTGCTAGCAGAGCGGATACCAAATAAAAATCTGGATATCTGCGGCTTTTGGAAGTACAATTTCAGGTTAATGGTTCACTTAATTATCTTTTTAGTGTTTCAGATATTGATTATTTATATTGACTCTTAGGGAGAATCTTGATAACATGTTTCCCGAGGATGTAAAAGTTAGTCATTTAAGTTCATGTTTCATCTCAGTAAATTTAATAAGTTCATATTTGTATTGTTAGGTTATTTGGGACCCTTATGAAGAATCCAAGCAAATAACTCCATTTTACAACATTACATGGTTTCAAGGCTGCTTGATATACCTTGATGTTGAAGAAGAGACATGACAAGAATATGCATGAAAAAGAACCTCGGAAAAAGACTAAGAGGAATTGATGTATTATAAACAATTTTCAGACAATTGTTTGTTGTAATGACTATATGTTATGTTACAAAATTATGATTTCACAATTATGATTCGCATCAATATTTATGTATTTCCCAGTAATGGTTGTAATGTTAACTATAGTCCAAGTAAAAGTAACAAATTTTATCAAAAGCCATGAAAATTTTGACAGAAAGTGACCTAAAACACAAAATCTGCCATTTTTTTTTTTACGAAAGCAAAAGCCGTTGCGAATGTCATAAAAAAATCACAGTGACCGCTGTGTTCGGGTCCTGAAATCTAATGTCACACCAAACACAGTGGTTCATGAATTTAATTGAACAATAATCGCAACCCCAACGTGATCCATGCTACTACTTTCGCACTGACCGCTGTGTTTAGACAGAAAACAGACTTTGTCAAAATTTATGATTTTTTGTATATGAACTTTTTTTTTTTTTTTTCAATTCATATGGGTTTGATATACTATTGGCACATTTGATTTATTGTTAAACCACATTTTTGACATTTTTAAGTGAGGTGTTCAAAAATTGAGTTTTGTAATAAATCAAATATGTCAACAACGTATCAAATCCATAGGAATTTAAAAAAAAAAAAAACTAAAATACAAAAATTTGAAAAAACGGAAAAAGTATGAATTTTGTCCGAATTCAGCGGTTGTTGCGAGAGTAATACCTGTAATCGTAGTGACCACTTTGTTAGACAGCAACCGCTACATTTGGATAGAGGTTCAGACTCTGTCCAAAATTTCATTTTTTTTTTAATTTGATGTTTTTTTTTCAATTCCTATAGGTTTGATACAGTATTTGGAAATTTGATTTATTGTTAAACTCCACTTTTGACATTCTCAACTTTGCGATGGTGGAAGAATACCTCGCAACAATCGTTGCGTTTGGATAGAGATCTAGATTCTATCCAAAATTTCATTTTTTTGTAGTTTTTTTTCAATTGCTATAGGTTTGATACAATAGTGACAAATCTGATTTATTGTTAAACCCCACTTTTGAACACCCAAAGTTGAGAAGGTCAAAAGTGGGGTTTAGGAATAAATCAAATTTGCCAATACAGTATCAAATCCATATGAATTAAAAAAATGAAAAAAAAAACTTCAAATTCAAATTTTTCAAAAGATGGACAGAGTCTGATTTCTATCCAAACGCAACGGTCATTGGGATTTATTTTGCTTTATACGCAGTTGTCGCTGCGATGATGTTTTTGTTAGTCGCAGCAGCCATTGCATTGTACGTCAAACCATTTTGGAAAATTTTCAGGACTCAATTGCAAGAGTCGTTGCGATTAGATCTTATCAAACCGCAACGATCGCTGCATTGTTTTTGTATGTATTCGCAACGGTTTGTCTGTTTATTATCTTAAATCTTTTTACAACAAAAATTTCAGACATTGAAATTGACTCCATTTTGCACTCTGAATTTTTGCAACCTGCATTTTGTGCTCATGTTTATGTTACTCTTCAGTTACTATTACCCATTACCATGGTATAAAACATCCATAAAACTATTCATCCATAAAATTCAAAACCTGTACACATGAAATGTAAAATATATTTTGTTGATATTTAATGATAAAAAAGATACAAGTCAAGACTACAAAAAAAAAAGTCGACTTCTATTACAATTTGATCATCGTATGTATACAAAATATCATTTACAAATGTACAAAAAGTCACAAAATATGCTTCAATCATCAAGTACAACAACCACTTCCGAATTCTTATTTGGTTTTGATGCATTCTTTTTATTAACCATCACATCACCTATATGCAGTTGGGTTTCGAACGAAGTTTCCATGAGTCTTCTTCTGGAAACATGCGTGAAGGTCAAGTCGGTACTATCGAAGGTAGTGGTGGTGTTGATGCCATATGAAGCAACATGAAGTGTTTACTTTGTGGAAGGTGAATATACATACATTGTTCAAGTTTGACGGCCGCGGAAAATATGAAAAACATGTATTGCTTTGATTCCTATAACACACAAAGACACAACTATAACGGTTGGCCGCCAACTCCAACATATCCGGTTGAATCAACCATTTGTTATCGGGAATGCGTACAGTGCCTTTTGGAATTGTCAGAGCATCTTTCAACAACTTCACCCCTAAGTCATTCCATATTCGAATCCAAAATTCATGTTTACGTTCAAGTTCCAATAGTAGCTCATGTCTCACTTACCTCCAACCAATGTTCTCGTCGTAACCTAAAAAGTTGCTTATGCATCTGAATCCACAATTGCCATCTGAGTACATTCTGAATGTCCTGAATATAATCCTAAATCCATAGAGGAATTTGCTTCATATACCTTGATCTTAACTTCTTCGCTTTATCTTTTTCCTTAGAAACACTAGCTTGACTTCCAAGCTCCTCTTTGTGTTTTCGCATACTCATGACCAGAAGGGTCCTTTTTTGTTGACTTCTGTTGCTTAGACAACTTCTTCTTTTTGGGTCTCCTCTTGCCCTTCACAGGTTCAATTGAATCAATCATGACACATGAATCAGGGCAGCTCAACTCTAGCACCTTCTTCTTCAACACCAACTGTTGATCAAGAGTGAATTGTAAGAACATTTGCTTGACGGTGGCTACCACTGGAAAAATAATCACTTCCGCACTTGTACAAATAGGTGTTATGCCGAGTTGCATCCAATGCTTTTGTAACATAGAGAATGGAAGTTGACCATTGGGAGTGAAATATTGGGCCATTTCGTTAGCACAAGGAACCCATGAGTGATTCTCAACACACATCGACACTTCACTTGGTCGACATCCAAAAATTCATCATCAGACCTACAAATTTCAGATAGTATCAAGTCAAGAGCCTTATGAGACACAGACCCATGAAGTTTTTTAAATAGTGGAACAATGTACTCTTTTTTCACCTTCGTGAGACTTTTTCGGAAGGACGATTCAATTTTTACAAGTTGGCCTTGGATCCATGTCATGCATTTTCCTCCATACATTATAAGATGTCCCTTGGAAATTTTCCAACATCCTCTTCAACCTAGAGTGTGCGCCTTCAATGCGACCGGTTGTCCTATGGCCCAAATGTATGAAATTATTGTTCCATGCATTCACAAAGAACACTCTATGCGGATACCAAACAATCCACAGATACTCCAAACACTTGGGATGTGATGTTCATTTTCTCTCGAACTCAATAGAGCCCTTGTCCCATTATTGCTCTATAGATGAACTATACAAGTCCGAGAAAGATTCAATAAACTCCTGCCATCCTTCATTATCCTCAAAATATTATTTGCAATTATTTTCATCATTTGTATTTATGTGCCACTGGCACACCAACCTCCTTGCTTGTGGAAAGACTCGCTCAATGGATTTTATAAACCCAAGCTCTCTGTCTTTGACAAATTCCTTTAGCAAGTTGTCTGGCTTAAATAATCACTCCAATGCCCAAGTATATGACTGTTCGATTTCAGACGACATAAAATAACAACCAACATTGAAAGTTATGTCGGTTGACGTGACACCTACAACCTCAAATAGCGGCATCCCATATCAATTGGTTTTGTAGGTTGATGATACATCAAACTGTCCTCTGATCAGCACCGTACATTTTTCATGATAATCTCGTCAATAAAACAAAGTAGGCCCGATTGTGTACTCAATCCAGCGAGGCCCAGACAACATTAAGCCCACTATTGGCAGATTCCATAACATTGGACCCGAATTGCAATGTGCCACTAAGCCCACACGTCACACGATCAAGCCCAATACTCATAAGCCTTGATAAGGCAAGTATCTGGGGATAAACCCAAGACAGGTAGGCCAGCATTACATTGGTTCTGACTAGGAAAAAATACTATAGTATAAGTCGAGCAGGGAAACTTACTTGCATGGACAACACTCAGAAAAGGGAAACCTCTCATGCATATCTAGGAGCACGAGTCGTGTAGGAAAACTATTTGACATGGACAACTCCCAATTAGGAAAGGATCCCTAGCAAAAAATATTTCCCTAAACTACGCCACCAAAGGCATAACCGAACAAAGACTCTCATACCATAAAAGGGAGATAAGATCGATAAACTTGAGGTATGCTACAAAAATCTATTTTACAACTATAAGCCTCTCCTAAGCCTTATCTAACTTAAGCATTGGAGTGCCATCGGCCACCACACGATTGTCCTTGGCTCACTGTGCTACTTGTGCATGTCTAGGTAAGTGCGGGGAAGAATAACAAGAATTGACTACATCAATTTGGTGTCGTCCGTGGGAAACGACAGATTCCTCGAAGAAAGCAGTAACACCACTTTTTCGAGAAAATAATAAAGATGTGACAACAAGGTTTCTCAACAATGGAGATGTTGCGGAACTCTCAAACGCTCAAACCGGCAGAGTGATGCCCGTTCCACCATCACCACAGGAGGAACCTCCTCAGACCCCACACTGATGGTGGCTGTAGCAAACCCAAGGGTGGACCCACATTCAACACAGATGCAGCAAATCGCAGAAACGCTGGAGGCACTTAAAAACGGAATCTTCAACCGGTAGAAGGAAACTGTGAGCAACGAAAAACCCAATCCCAAGAGAGTTCCAAAGAGCATGTTCAGGAGAGCCGTGCTACCCCAGCAGCTTGCCAATGGACTAGAGGCAGAGGATCGGCCAATAGAGGACCTACAACCTCATAAATACGGGTCAATCCCACGATGATTGATGAGACAGTCAAATTTTAAGACTTATTTAAACTAATTTAGAGTTGGGGGTTGCAGCAGATGAAAATTAATAAATTAAGAAAACTAAATTGACAACTAAAAATTAAACTGGTGAGATGATAAGAGAGTGGACCGAGACATCGAATCCACCACAGGTTCTTCGAGATTCGTGTAATCTAAATTATTATTTTCAAAAATCAAGACGACTAACCTAAAAATTAATCTAAGTTCGCAATTGATTTCAGCAAAGGAATAAACCCCTAGCATGGCATGTCTTTCTACGGCACACACAATCACAAGTTTAACTTAACTAATTCTAAACCCCTATCATTGCATGTCTTCTTACGGCACACACAATCACATATTCAAATTAATAGATTAAAGCAGGTTTTGAATATCAACAAATGGAACTTCTAACTACCGATTAGTCTAGATAATTATTCCGGATATAATAGATAAAAGCAAATTATTGAAATTCAGAAATCAATTGTATTTAACGTTCAAGCATATAGAAAACAATAAATTCAGACACGACAAACTCTAGGAAACCCTGTGGTTTCATCTTCGCCTCGGCGCGGGGGTCTAGAAGATCATGGTGGATGATGTCACAGCATCAATGGATGATGTCTAAGCATTAACACGCATCCCGAGATTTGTTACAAACGCATTGTGGTGGCTCAGAATAACCATCAGTGTGCAAATAGCCAACTGTTTGAAAAACAGTTGGTTCCCGCCAGAAACTCGAGTTCTTCGTCCTCCACGAGCTGTTCCCTGCTGCTCTGATCCAAGCGTCTCCGTTCTTCTTCGTTTGCGTCGTCCTACTCCGGAACCTGCAAGCAAGAGAGAGATGAAGGATAAGTGAGATAAGGACAGGAGAGAAAGAGAAATTGGGGGAACGGAAGAGTAGCGGGGATCATCTTCCTCGTGCTTTGTTGCTGCTGCTGCTTCGCTTGCTCTGCATGAGCTGCTTCATCTTCTCCCTGCTACGTCCTCGTTCGAACTCACTTGCAAGAGAGAGAGAAAAAAGCTAGCGAATGATTGAGAGAGAGAGAAAACGAAGAGAGAAACTGGGAGGAGCTCACCTTGCTCCTCTCTGTTGCGTCTCTGTTTTGTGACGGGAACGAGAGAGAAGGAAATAGAAGAAAGGAGGATAGAGGAGGGGGAAGAGATAGAGAAAATGTGGGAGGAAGTACGGGAGGTGGTGCCTTGAACGGTGGCGTGGAAGGGAAGAGGAGCAGGGGCTACTCTGTTTTGGTGGTGGTGTGCGTGGGTCGTATTGGCTGTGAGAGAGGGAAAGGAAAGAGAAAGGAAGAGAGAGAGAACGAAGTGACATGAAGGAGAGGTGGTGTTGGCGGGATGATCGCGTTGTCGGTCCTCCTATCGAGCGAGGATCACCGGCAGGGTGGATGTGGCGTGGTGGCTGGAAAGAGAAGGAGCTGGAAAGAAACGTGGTAGAGCAGCCTCCAGATAAAGGAGAGAGCCCACCTCCATAGAGTTCTCTTCTTTCCTTGTTAGGTTGGGTTTGAGTTTCTAGGTCAACTTTTGGACTTGGGCTTTGGTTAAATTAGGTGGACATAGATTTGTTTGGGTTAGGTTTAGACATGTAACCCGCTACTTTGTACTACCACTAAAATCAACCAATTGATCATTTCTCAAATTGTCGCTTTAATGCGATTTCATCGTTCACACTCAAATTCCTACAAAGACATGAAAACGAAATAATTAGAATAAAATATAATAATCGAAACACTAACATATATAAATTAAGGGATATATTGTGTATTAATTACGTGAATATCAAATATCCCAAAACCTATATTTTGTTAGTCCTCGAGCAAAATAATAAAAATAAAATTCTAACTCACTTTCGCAGGAATCATCGACTGCACTTACCTTAAACGTGCAACAAGGCTTTAAACCGGTAGATTACCTCTAGTGGACGAGTTATAGTCTCGTGAGGGTTTCCAGAAATGTTACCCACAAACATTATGACTCAATAAATTTCCAAAACATGGTAACTTGGTTACTCGATCTATTATCCTCAGAGTAATAATCTAATTGCCAAAAATTTCAGAAAACAACTAACTGTGTCACAATAATATATCAAAGAGTCTAACAACAATTTAATAATACCCAAAGGTTAAATAAATTTCATCAATTATTCTCAACTCGAAGTGTGTGTGTGCATGGCCTTATCAACATAACTTTATTTTTCTCAGTAAAGATATGACTAGATAACCTTTGAATAGTACGCTTCGACTACAAATTTCTCTTGTCACTAAAAATGAATCACTCAGAGATTGGTTAGTTATCACTCAGTTTATATGTGAGAAAGAGAATAAATTATGGAAATACAAAAATGTCACATATAATAATCATAAAAAACGGACTTTTAAAATAATGAAATGAATATGATCTCATGGACAGAAATACCAATTACTTTGAGAATGTTGAATCACACAAGTTCTTGTCTATTTAATCTCCACGTCTATGAACCAGACATTTACTTACGATCAATTAGGTCTTTATTAGATTGTAATGTGGTTAAGATTTAGGTTAACAAGAATGGAAAAAGATACGAGAAAATTCTCTGAGAATGGATACACCCTTTAATAAACATGTGGGGCTTTGAAGAATAAACCAATGTTGTACACCATTACTTTTTATTCCTTCGAAATTCTTATTCATTTTTTTTTTTTTCAAATGGCATGCTTTCCGCTTCTGGACAATGAAACATTTTAGTCCCGAGGATTCATGGAATATTTAGTTCCAACTCTTTTTTATTTTCCCATTCCAAAAATACATCAACCATACACATTCTCAAAGACATAGGGTAAGGATAAAAATAATATGGGATATTACTCCATAACTAAAGTAGGTAATGGAGATGGGGTTAGCAAAGAAAAAGTCTATTTAAAGGCTCAAAGGGCTGCAAACGGATATTTATCATTAGGTAGGCTAAAAGGCGAAAGAACGATTCAAAGAAAAAAAAATGCCTATATCACTTCTTAAGTTCTAGTCGGTATTATGACATCTCAATTAAATAAACAAAGAAGTTCTAGTATAATAATTCAATTTTAACGTCATTCTCAAAGCAATCAATAAAAGAAACAAGAATAATGAGATCATCAACGAGATAATGCAGATTCAAGAAAAGTCGGAGTTTATTTAATAACCCTCAAGAAAAATAGAATATCTCGACACTCACAAGGGTTATGTCTCCACTATTATTCTAAGGTTTTCTAGTTAATATCTTAGTGATTATCAAATTATGCTAACTTGGCCTATAGTACAAGAGTGGTTAAGTCGAAAAATATCATGAAATATATTTAACTTAAAGATAATATCAAACCACATGTTTTCCTATTGATATATAAAAGTGACAAGTGAAAGCATGCACTCCTCAAATTTAAGGGCATACTTGAAAGCACATCTTCTTCACTGGAAAGGAACTTAGATTTTGAATGCATTTTCAAATCGAAAAATTTTTACACACTCATAATTAACTGTGTATTCCGTGGAGATTGAGTAGAATACAATAGTCAATTGTGAAATACATTTCAGTTCAAATCTTTCGAAGAATGCAGAAAAACTCATAAACCTCACCCCCAAACCTAAACCAAACATTGTCTTCAATGTATAAAATGATGATCATGACAAATGCAGGAGAAAGAAAAGATGAGAGTTAGAGTGATATTACCATGAGAAAGTTTTTACCAATTTCGACGAAATTGTCCACCAATGAACGCTCAAAAACATAAGAACTGCGGACTCATCATGATAAATTGATAAAAACAATACAGGACACAAAAAAAATATACAAATGAAAAAAAGTTACAGGCATCAGTAGTAAGTCAAAATTGTTACGAAGCTAACGAGTATGAGTGAAATGCAACTAAAAAGAATTCGAAAATCAATCTGGACTGACCATAATGACACAACTGAAGCTAGGCTGCCTCCTAGGAGCGCTTGGTTTAACGTCGTCATCCCGACTTATATTCTTCCTCATAAATGATGTACCATGAAATGGCGCGGAAGAACATAGCAAACACTCCCCCAAACCTAAATACTTAGTCAACGATGTTGACTAGATCATATAGCAACAATCGAAAACGTTGAGGATCCGTCCAACATAAAGTAGCACCCACATGCAGCACAACAGAAACTAACACATCCCTAAAACGACGAAGACGCCATGCAAAATCATAGAGAAAATGCAAACGAACCCTCGGTCGTAAAGAAGTCATAGGGATCTGGAGCAGAAAGTTGTCACCAACATGGATATCCAGCAAATGACTCTTTCCTACTCCTAAAAAGGTCCATCGCCACGGGAGGAACCTCCTCAGACCCCACACCGATGGCGGCTGCAGCAAACCCAAGGGTGGACCCACATTCAACACAGATGCAACAAATCGTAGAAACGCTGGACGCACTCAAAAACAAAATTTTCCACCTGCAGAAGGAGACCGTGAGCAACGAAAACCCAATCCCAAGAGAGTTCCAGAGAGCATGTTCAAGAGAGCCGTGCTGCCCCAGCAGCTTGCCAATGGACTAGAGGCGGTGGATCGGCCAATAGAGGATCCACAACCTCATAAATACGGGTCGATCCCATGAGGATTGACGAGACAGATGAATTCTAAGACTTATTTAGAATTGGGGGTTGCAGCAGATGAAAATTAATAAATTAAGAAAACTAAATTGACAACTAAAAATTAAACTGGTGAGATGATAAGAGACTGGACCGAGCCATCAAATCCACCACAGGTTCTTCGAGATTCATGTAATCTAAATTATTGTTTTCAAAAATCAACACGACTAACCTAAAGATTAATCTAAGTTCACAATTGATTTCAGCAAAGGCATAAACCCCTAGCATTGCATGTCTTTCTACGACACTCAAAATCACAGGTTTAACTTAACTAATTCTAAACCCCTAGCATTGCATGTCTTCTTACGCCACACACAATCACAGATTCAAATTAATTATTAAAAGCAGGCTTTGAATATCAACAAAGGGAACTTCTAACTACTGATTAGTATAGATAATTATTTCGGATATAATCGGTGAAAGAAAATTATTGAAATTCAGAAATCAATTATATTTAACGTTCAAGCATATAGAAAACAATAAATTCATATACGACAAACTCTAGGAAACCCTGTAGTTTCATCTTCGCCTCGGCTCGGGGTCTAGAAGATCATGTCGGATGACATCTCAGCATTAGTGGAGGTGGAATTCATCTCAACACTAATACGCATCCCGAGAAACTGTTACAAATGCACTGTGGTGGCTTAGAATAAGCACCGGGGTACAAATAGCCAACTATTAACAATTAATTCCCGCCAGAAACTCGAGATCTTCGTCCTCCACGAGCTGCTCCCTGCTGCTCTGATCCAAGCGTCTTCGTTCTTCTTCGTCTTCGTCGTCCTGTTCCGGAACCTGCAAGCAAGAGAGAGATGAAAGAAGGGTAAGAGAAGGACAGGAGAGAGAGCGAAAATGGTGGAACGGAAGAGTAGCCGAGATCGTATTCCTCGTGCTCTGCTGCTTCGCTTGCTCTGCATGAGCTACTTCTTCTTCTCCCTGCTACGTCCTTGATCGAACTCACCTGCAAGAGAGAGAAAAAAAATGAGCGAACGATTGAGAGAGAGAGAGAACGAAAAGAGAAACTGGGAGGAGCTCGCCTTGCTCCTCTCTGTTGCATCTATGTTTTGTGACGGGAATGGGAAAGAGGGAAATAGAAGAGAGGAGGACATAATAGGGGGAAGAGATAGAGACAAAGGTGAGATGAGGGAGGAAGTACGGGAGGTGGTGCCTTGAACGGTGGCTGGACGGTGGCGTTGAAGGGAAGAGGAACAGGGGCTGCTCTGTTTTGGTGGTGGTGTGCATGGGTCGTATTGGCTGTGAGAGGGGAAGGAAATAGGAAGGAAGATAGAGAGAACGAAGTGACACGAAGGAGAGGTGAGGAGACTAGTTTGCGAGAGAGATGGATGAGGAAGGAAGGCGAGGTTGCGGCTAATGGTGGTGGTCGGTGGTGTTGGCGGGATGATCGCGCTGTCGGTCCTCCTATCGAGCGAGGATCACTGGCAGGGTGGATGTGGCGTGGTGGCTAGAAAGAGAAGGAGCAGGAAAGAAACGTGGAAGAACAGTCTCCAGATAAAGGAGAGAGGCCACCTCCATAGGGTTATCCTCTTTTCTTGTTAGGTTGGGTTTGGGTTTCTAGGTCAACTTTTGGGTTTGGGCTTAGGTTAAATTAGGTGGACCTAGGTTTGTTTGGGTTAGGTTTAGACATGTGACCCGCTACTTTATACCACCACTAGAATCAACCAATTGATCATTCATCAAATTGTCGCCTTAATGCGATTTCATTGTTCACGCTCAATTTCCTACAAAGACATGAAAACAAAATAATTAGAATAAAATATAATAATCGAAACACTAACATATATAAATTAAGGGATATATTATGTATTAATTACGTGAATATCAGATGCCTAGAGATACATCACTCTAGACGAGCAAAGAAAAGAACATATGTTGTCAAGAAGATTGAAAAGGAAGCTCCTGGCGTCATTTATGTCCTCCATGGGGTCGATCCCGAAGGGGAGAAATCTAGCAGGTCCCGCAAAAGGACACTGACCAAGATGCAAACTTCATCTCAATAAAAGGATCGACAAGTGCAGCACCCATGAGTTCACAACCCGATCCCATCACTGACATTTATGGAAAGTGATCTTCAGGGTGTACATTCTCCTCACAATGTCGCACTAGTCATCTCCATCCTCATCGCTAAGTGGAAGGTAAAAAATGGCCTTGGTGGACACCAGAAGCTCATTGAATGTCATATTACTCAGTGCATTTCGAAACAGGCAACTATAGGAGAAAAACTTAACTCTCGCCACCCACCTGATTGTCGTGTTCAGTGGAGAGAAGTGCTTCCCCATCGGGAAGGTCAATCTAATGGTTGTGGCGGGAGAGCCACAATTACGGAATTACCTTGTCCGGGAATTCATGGTGGTTGACGCTCCGTCCACCTACAACAATATTCTAGAAAGGTCGTGGTTTAATCATATGGAGGCAGTGGTTTCCACTTTGCACTAATGCATAAAATATACAGCCAACCAAACCCAATGAACTATCCGAAGAGATCAACCTACAGCAAGAGACCACCATTATGCAGCCCTGAACTAGCTGAATTGTTGCCAATTACAGCTCGAGCCTACAAAACCAACGTGTCAGGCACCAGGCCTAGACAAAAAAAAATAATCACTCTATGGAGACTGAGGAGCCTCGATGACCAAAGTGCAACTATACGGAAAGCCTGAAGTCAGAGCTAGCAGTGCAATCCAGACTAATAAATAGCTTAGTAATGATACTTCAACAAATGGACACCTACTCTAAGAGCTGTTAGTCAGCAAGGAATTGCCCGTCAGCATGAAGTCCTATATTTAGTAACTTCGCTAGCTTTTAAAAAAAACTTTGATAGAGAGACAATGCAATCCGAGCAAAGACCATTTGAGCCTCATCCAGAGCTGGATTAGCTCAGTCTCTGCTCGGAGTTAAATTATTTATTGCTTTGATTTCGTTTCTTCTTTTCTTTTATTCTATTCAATATAGAAGAGTTGTTCATATAAGTCACATTCTAGAAATAAAACAGATTTTATTGATGGCAATGAGAGTTATTACAAAGCTTGCCGACCAACTAGTACATCAGTTTATACACTACAAGTATCAAAGTCTGATGCAAATATATATCCTCCGAAACAACGAAAGAGACTCCGATTGGCTAATCCACCTTCAGAAGAGAATGTGGTGAAAGTAAAGCATCTGCAATAGAAGGTGAAGGGACACACTCAATTCATTGCTCCATCGAATCACCCACAAAGATGATTTGAAAGTAGCAAGCAAAGTACTTGAAGAAGGCTGCGAGTACTCCCCCAATTCTTTGCTCCACCAGTTTGCCTCGTGAAGAGGAATAGAAGGAAGAAACAGAAAGCTGACGAAAAATTCCTGAAACAACATGATCGTCTAGGTCTCACAATGTTCCCAAATTGGAATGCCTCTCAAATTAGTAATGCTTGGGGTGACGCAGAGATACCACCCTAGGAACAAGAGTCATAACCTCCAACACTCCCATCAACATATACTAGCCTCGAGGACCATCCCTTGATAGCAGTATAGGATGAGAGAGTGCTTGAGCACCAAAAAATGGAAGACAGACCTGACCCCCGAGATGAAGCTTGTAACTCTTCTTCGCAATGAAGATATTACAAGATCTCATGGGATCAATCTGATGCCCACCCAAATCAGGCGGCACTGCATTATAGCAAATCTTATCAAGACTCATCGGCGTAAATGTCAGAACATTTGAAGACTCCAGTGAGGGAGAGCTTCCTTCAGCCTTTGGAAAACCCAAAGCAAACTCTCTTGTAATATGAATTTGATTAACATGTTCTATTATTTTCATTGCAGTGCTTGGCGTAGAATAGCCAACCTATATATAGGCGAGATGGTTTATGAAGCAACATCAGTAAGCAGTTACTTCATCATTAAATGCCATACGGGAAATCAGGAAAATCACAGTTCAAATTGCAGTTGCATAGGTCCACATCTTTTGAATTAATGACCTTGCAAGCAACCCCTATTAATAGGGGGACTAATCGATACTGAACTGTCTCACAGTATGCGTTGTATCCCTGGCCGCCGATCCACAAAGATTTTTTCTAATTGGGCCCCCTCCACTAATGGGCCCAAGCTTGTGCTCTGCCAGATCTGGCCCAACACATGCAAAGGAACAAACAACAAAGGCCCTAAAGCACCCGTAGAATAAGGTGTGCACCTACAAAGTATTATCATTAAATCCAAGGCATCGACTCTATTATTATTCTGTTGCTATTCATTAAAGCTGGTCAATCTATGATTAGTCCGATCAATCGATCCGACTGTGAAATCAAATCGCCAGGCAAACTAAGTAAGTCAGGACACCCAAGTCAGACATACAAGCCCAAAATCTTATTCTGACCAAAGCTTAGTCAGCTTCGACTGATTACAATAGTTTTTGGTCCGCTTTAACACCTAGCTCGCCAAAAGGGCATGACGATGGGTTAGAAAGTGGGAGCTTAGTCAGCGTTTGTAATACATGACTATGATGGCTTGCCATGGACCATTGTCCAACTATAGATAATGGTCGCCGAACTTAACCAAAGCTTAGTCGGTTTCGACCTATGACGATAGCTTCTGATACGATCTAACGCCCAGTCCGTTAATTAAACAGTTGTCAACAGTTTAGAGAGTGCCAGCTTAGTCAGCCCTTTGATGCCTAATCGAGATAGTTTGCCAGGGATCATTGTCCAAACATGGGTGACTGAACCCGACCAAAGCTTAGTCAACGACGACTAATGACGATGGCTTTTGGTCTGCTTGAAGCCTAGTCCGCAAATAATAGATTTCGACGCCTTAGAAAGTGGGAGTCTAGTCAGTTCTCTCGACTCCTGATTAAGATGGATTGCCAGGGATCACTACTCGTACGTAGACAGTGATCGTTGAACCTCGACCAAAACTTAGTCAATGGCCACTGATGACGATGGCTTTGGTTTGCTCGAAGCATAGTTCGCTATGTAGATTACGACGTCCTAGAAAGTGGAAGCTTAGTCCGTGCTCATGTAGCCTGGTGAAGACAGCTTGCCAAGGATCATTGGCCAACTACAGACAATGATCATCGAACTCCGCCAAAGTTTAGTCAGAACGACTAGGATGATAACTTCTGGCTCGCTCCCATTCCTAGTTTGCCATGAACGGATCAATGTGTTGGAAAGTGGGAGTCTAGTCAATGCCGTTGACGCCTGATCAAGATGGCTTGCCAGGGACACCATGGTCGCCAATACATGACCCAGGTTAAGTCAGTTATAACTGGCGATAACAACCCTTGGTCCAATTAAGCATATTCTACAAATAGCAACTAAAGACGAGTCAAAAGTTCGGTCAGAGTTTTGGAAACTTGACCTAGACGACTCGCATGGACTATTGTCCAATCATCTACAACAGCGCACATGCTGGGACCATAGTCTGACTAATTCGCTTATAACAGTAACAACAACAACTATTGGTTCAATAGACAGCCAAGCCGCCAGACAAAGGGTGTATTACACTCCCAGATCTCTAAAAGGAGTCTGACCAGAATTGCACGAACTATGGCAGCAAAAGAAATCAGGACTCTAACCAGCGGATCAATCATAATGCTTCATAGCCTAGCAGAGCCTCTCGTCTGACAACTAATGTCGAAGAAAAACAAAAGTGTGCAAAGTACTATTCATTTGCAAGAAAAAAAGAAACTACAAGGTTCACCCATCAACAGAAGAAGAGTCAGATACAACAGAACCAGATTTAGCAGGGGAAGAAGCAGGAAACACATCTGTAGGTGCTGCCTCTCGATCTCCCTCATCAGGGTCGCCTTCTTCTTCAGATGAATCGGAGGTCGCTCTAAACTCTGCATATGCAATCTCTTAATAATAGGAGGGATCTCAGTCAAGATGCTCCTCCTTCATCAAATGCAACAGCTCCAATCTTCCATGCCTGACTCTGTTGAACTCAAACGTGCCTTGGAACTTGAGAATCTTTTCCTCGTACCCTCTTGATTCAGTGAGCTCCCACTCCAGCCACTCCATCTCGCTCGAATGCATGTCAGTCCTGGACTACTTGACACCAAGCATATCATTGACGATACTCAGCTCATTCCGCGCCAGAAGAAACCGCTCTTCACAGGTCCGATCACTCTTAACGTTAAAATAAACGCCGGCCTCCAACTGCTGACATCGAACAATCCATTTGGACTCCTTTTTTATCCCAGCCACAGTCTCATGGGAAAGCTGCAAGTCACGACGGACAAGGTTCAATTCATTATCGAACCAATCCCTCACAGACATTGCCCCTGCCAAGTCGGACTCAAGCACTTCCAAGCAAACCTTCCGAGCCTCTAACCTAATAGACCAAGACTCAACTCCAGTATCTAAGAAAGCTTCAAGTTGTTTCCATAATATACTCTGTCACGAGCGACCTCAATGATTTAATCTGTAGAAAGCATTAGAGTATGACTTTTGCAAGTTTGCAAAGACTCGATCCATAATATACTCTGTCACGAGCGACCTCAACTTCAATTCCAACTGCAGCCACTTGATTCAGGTATGACATCCCTAGCACGAGATGTTTATGTCGTTTATCTATATCCTTATCCTAACGTCTCTTCCACTGGCTTTGAAGCACAATTTGCCAGCCACCCATTCTACCTGTTAATATGCTTCCTCGAAGCGTAAGAGATGTCAACTTGCTGATGCCAAACTTGGTTGTTCATCCTTACTATGTCAGGAGCAAACAGACTAATCAGAGCATCCGGATGAAGATCATTCCAAATCGAAATTACCCAGCTATACCCTTGGTCGTCTTCAATGGATCAAGACCCGCATCAACAACCTTCCATTTTCCCGCAACAATCGGTTGTTTTTCACATGCCAATTCAGAATCAGTTGACGGGGAAGAGGGAAATGAGTTATTCCTTGGACCCATCGTCAATTCAATATGAGGATGGGAACGAGGTGGAACATAGTACGGGCGATGAGAATGGGACCCTTCACCATGGTGTCAACAATTGAATGACTCTTCAACGGGTTCATGAACCAGAGAAAGGCGAAGCTCAAAATTCTTTATTGAAAAGGGATGACCAGATGCCCGCGTGCAGCAACATTTTATTCAAAAACTCTGCCTGTTTGGTGCTTAGTTTGGTTACATCCTCCACGCCAACCATTTGCAGATACTCCCTCTCCAAGCCAAGAAGGGAGATAGGGCTATGGCCTGAGCGTCATGCCCCTAAAAAACATCAGTCTTATTCGGCACTTGCCCGACAACATCACATCCTTCTGATGAGGCCAAGTACCTGTGGACAGATCCAGGCAAAGCCCGTGATCTCTTCAGATGCACAGGAGAAGGAAGCGTCTAATCTATTTCTGCCCTTCTCGAAGGGCTTGGAACCTTGATCTTGGGAAGTTTTGTCTTCCTCGAAGTAGACACACCTTCGGCTTTTGTCTTCATTACCCGAAAAAGAGTAGGAGCCACATTCCAATGAGCCCACAATCCGATGCGCTCGACGTTAGAAGACTCAATGACACCCTCTACCTCTAGACGAGGCATGTTGCGAAACGCACCTAAAGTTGCTTTATCCTCAGTAGAAAGTGGCGAAGTTGGGAATCTCACTACGAAAACCACAACAGGTCAATCAATATGCAATTAACACAAGCAAGACTAGAAAAAGAGTCAAACTTACTCAGTGGTCTGAATGCACACTCGATCGGACAACCATTAAGCTCAAAGTACTTTGAGTCAGAAGCCATGAAACAAAACTTTTGCCATGATTTAGAATCATAAGGCAGGTAGCCGAAGCAGTCTGGCGACGCCAGCACACACATATCATGCTCGTTTATCCGAGGAGAAGTAAGCAATTGCATCGCCCTCGAGGACACTCGAACACCAGGGTCCTTAGCCTTAATCAGAATGCCAATTACAGTCTTATACCCGTTCGACACAAACTAAATTAGTGCAATGCCAAGGTACGTCAGGAACTCCCACATCTCCTTGATAACAAGAAAGCGGACACCCGATTGAAGCTTACCACGGTGAAGACAGATAAACCCCTTAGAAAGGGACAATGGCATCAGATCCGCGCCCAGAGTGCAGAGCACCAGATTGGCAGAAATCTCGTATGTGTTACGAAGGACTTCTAGATCCGATTAAGAGAGCAACCTTTCCTCAAAAAACTTTTGGCCCTTAGCAAACAATTATTTAGAAAGCTAATTTCGGCCCGCCATGAAAGAAAGTATAAGCTTTCAATTACGAAGGTTAAACAAAGTAAAAATCAAAGAAGGCAATACGGCAAAGCAGAATCTCTGAGATCAAAAGAGTAAAGGGGCTACACTCCACAGGCAAGATATCTATATAGAAATTTGAACTCTCGCCTTCCCTTCTTTCAAGCTGGCGCACACCCAATTAATGAAACTCGCTGCTCGAGGAAACAACTCCTACTCAACCATCATGACCGCACAATTGCTTCATGAAATGACCTAGTGGACCGATAAGATGACCCACCAACTCGAGGGGAGTAGCTGATGATACATCAAACCGTCTTTTGTTCATCATCATACACGTTTCATGATAATCTCGTCAACGGAACAAAACGGGCCCGATTGTGTACTCAATCCAGCGACGCCCAGATAGCATTAACCCCACTATTGCCAAATTCCATAACGTTGGACCCGAATTACAGTGTACCACTAAGCCCACATGTCACACGATCAAGCCTAATACTCGTAAGCCCTGATAAGGCAAAAGTAAGCCCTAATAAGGCAAGTATCTGGGGGATCGACCCAAGACAGGCAGACCAACAGTACATCAGTTTTGACTAGGAAACAAATACTAAAGTACAAATTGGGCCGGGACACTTTCTTGCATGGACAACACTCAGAAAGGGAAACCTCTCCCGCATATCTAGGAGCAGGAGTCATGTAGGGAAACTATCCCACATGGACAGTTCCCAATTAGGAAAGGATTTCTAGCAAGATCTATTTTCCTAAACTACACCACAAAAGGCCTAGTCGAACAAGGACTCTCACACTATAAAAGGGAGATAAGGTCGATGAACTTGAGGTATGCTACAGAAACCCAATTTACATCTTAAGCCTCTCCTAAGCCTTATCTAACTTAAGCATCAGAGTGTCATCGGCTGCCACACAGTGGTCCTTGGCTTATGTGTGCTACTTGTGAAGGTTTAGGTAAGCAGCGAGGAATGAGAGCAGGAATTGACTACATCATAGGGGCATTCCATAAGCATGACCGTTGGGAAGCACTTGGCGAGTTTAATTGACTCGGGATGACACTGAAAAATATTTGTGACTGTGTTTTGATCATAAACTGTATGCTACTCAATATAACCATTCTCGCTCAACAAGTACATTGTGGTCTGCAAAAATGTCATGCATTTAAGTTGGATTGTCCTTTGGTGTTGAATGGCATTGTAAACAGTCTTCAAATATGACACATTGTTTGGGAACATCTGTTTCAAACCAGACAATATTGTACCGAGGGGCTGCACCAGATGTAGACATGTTATGCAATTAAGCCATCTCATCTTTATTCAGTCTCCCAGCAAAGGAATGGCCAAGAAGAGACTTTGATCGTGGATGATTGTGGGTTCCACATGTTTCCAATGATCATTACCAAGTCGTACCCCTCTTACTGGAATGGGCACCCACACTTCTTTGAATTTTTAGACCGACCAACCCCCACTTTTTTGCTTTTGAACATTCTTCATTCTCCCTCCCCTCTAACATCCCATGTGGAGCCTTCTTTTGCGTCTACTATCACCAGGTTCCGATTTTTTGATAATCAGAACAATATTATTCTCCCTGCTATACCTTGACACCTAGATACTAAGGATGACTTTGATGCGAATACCTACAAAAACAAATAATGCATACTGACGTTAGGAACACTCGTCAATCAACTAGTGAAACAAAATTAAAAAATGTAATGCCTACGAGAATTAACCTTACATCTTCCGCCATAAACAAGTAGCCATCATCAACTACTTCTTTTAGTTCTTGTGCATCATTGGCTTCGACATCATGATCCTTCTAAATTAAGCCAATGATGCACACACACTAGATGTCATTGGCTTCGTCATCATCATTGTCTCTTCCAAATATGCTTTAAGTTCCTCCAGTTCGTCTACATGACAAGGTATCTTGAAATCTATAAGATCGGCGATGGCATTTTGTGCACAGAATAATAACAATCAACAACAACAATGATCAAACTAACCCAACAAATAAGCCAATTTTAGGGTTCAAATATTAACAACTAACTCTAAAAATAACAAAGTTGCTTCAAATAAACCAAAAAGGAAATCAGTGTTCTAAAAAGCACTAGGCGGTGGGCAGGCGGCGAGCAGGTACCTAGCGCCTAGGCGGTTTTAGGTTTTGTATTATAACTTTAATAATTTACAAAAGTTTGGCATAATACATTATCAATTACATCCAATTTAATGCCAAAATACATATGCAAAATTTAAAAACATGAAAAATTAATAATCATGAACAAAATTTATTAAAACTCAAATTACTGAAGTTGGTCATGATGGGTACTTTATACAAAGTTGAATTTGTGGACAAATATCCAAACCTACTCTTTATTTTTCTTCAAATTGCATGAATGACCTCAGTCATGTTTGATAAAATCTACATTACTAAAATTGGTACCGGCAGATCCTTTGAGAATTTCATTAAGTAATCATCATTTGTTACATTCAGATATATACTGAATAAAAAACAATTAAATTGTTTATTTGCAAAAAAGGGGAAAGAAAAGTCAAATAAGAACACAATCAGCCTTATTAAAAAAAAAACTCGCCCAACCATTAATCTGGGCGTTTCTCTAACGCCTAGCGCCGCCTAGGCAGTTTTTTAGAACACTGAAGGAAATTAAACATGATATTACGATACTGACAAAAAAATAAAAAATACGCATGCAAACTCATTTCAAGTTGAGAGTGTACCTTAAGTGGAGTGGGTCATTCTTCGTCTTGAAAATGCACATCTTCTTCATTGACACCTAAAATGGATTGCAATGTTGACTCTCAATTGCAGCATTATCAACTTGAAGACTACCAACCTCACTTTCACTAAACTCATCAATTTTTATATACAAACTTCACTAAAACCCTAACTAAGAAAGATGAACATAAAGACAAGACAACAAGACGTTGAAGAGAAGGAGGGAAGTCGGTGTCGAGAGGGAGGAAGAAGACCAAGAATGGAAGACAACTTTGAATAAAAATGAAAGAGGGTGGAAGTCGTGTTTTCTCGTGAGAGAGAGCAAAAGAAGTAGTAGAAAAGGGAGAGGGAGGATGAAGACGATTGAGAGAGGGAAATGGAGGTTGACAACGGTAGCCAACGGTCCTGATTCCGGGGAGAATGGGAGGAGAAGATGGTGGGAGAGGGGTTGGTTCATGCGACGGGAGAGGAAGAGTCGCTGAATTTTGGAGAAAAGAAAAAAATCATTTTTTATTATATATTGGTGGTGTCCTTAAATAGATTTAGAAAAAAAAAAGTAGATGGTGGTGTCCATTTAGAGAAGTGGTGGTGTTATTTCTACTTTGTTTTGGGAAGTAGTTAGGGTTGTTTTGTGGTGATATGAACTATTAAATTTTATTTCATACTAATTGTTCACTGTTGTTCAAATCAATGAAAATGATATGTGTAAGAAAAAGAATGCCCCTGTGTGAAATTGATAAGGAATGAGATCCTTACAAAGTATAATTTTTTTATTCCAATCAAGTTCAACATAAAAAATACGTGTATGCTAATCGATTGGTTTGCACTGGGCTTCTCAATTATGGAGAAAGTGTTATGGTTTGGACTGAGTTTATCAATTATGGAATTTAAGGAAATGAGTTACTGTTTTGACTGGGCTTATAAGTTAAAAAACTTGTGGGTTACTATTTGGGCTGGAATTATAAGATTTGAAAATAAGGATGATGGTAATGTAAATGTACATATTGAGATTTAATTTGAGGATTTATCATTGATGAGATGAATTTGGGTATTTGTATTATTCTACGAATTGGGTATTTGTATTGTTATTGCGAATTTCCATTTATATTTTTCACTTTTGACTCGAATTTGATTGTCATGCAAATAGACATATTAAGGAATATGAATTTCCTATTTTGAATGAGCTTGATCGTTGTTTTGTTAAAAAGCATTTGTTTATGAAAAATGCTAGTTTCCCAAAAGAATGGTGGATATTGTTGTGGATTTGTTTATGAATGACAAAGTGCAACTGTATAAGAATTTTCAGAATTAGTTTATTTTTGTAATGCTCTTTTCCACAACACCGAAAAAAATGATTTTACAAGTTGTATACTTTGATACGAGATTTTAGTATGCATACTTGTTGCATATTGAGTACACTGTCCATATGAGTTCGGATGTACGTACAGTGAAATAATTGCTATGGACCAAACTTTGGGTGAGATGGCATGTCCCTCGATATAGCACCCCACTTAGGACATGTACGCTTCAAATGGTTTCGAATGCAAATGATGCACACTTGGGTGAGGTGTGTTCGGCACAAGGAGGGTAGTGCGATTGTGGAAAAGAAGCGAAAATTTTGGGTTTATATATTATTGCCTTTAGGGAAAAAACTAAATGCTCATTCGATCAATGAATGAGAACTACATGCCTTTTTTAAGATAAATTGTTTATCGTTGATGTTTTATGATTGTGAAATAGTAACATGATGTGTACTATATTAAATATAAGTTTGCTCATACCAACATTAGCTAACCCATTTTACTTTGTTTTGTTGTAAATGAGTGTACCCCTACCTGGGTGCAGGTGGTGGAGTGGTTGGTGGCGGTGCTGCAAAAGGCGTCGGGTGAACACAATTGTGGTTTAATTTCACACCTCGACTTTTATATAATCAAAATTTTGTTATCTGAGAAATATTCAAATTTTTTATATAAATGTTTCTGTTGTTAAATTTTCATGTCCCGAATTTGGGGGAAACGGATAATCCTAGATGGATATAAGAATATCGTTTTCTCAAAAGTCGGGGCGTGACAGTAACAGAGAAAGGGAACAAGACGACACAGAGAGGGTGGGAAAGCGACAGAGAGGGGGAGCAACAGAGAAAGGGGAGAGTGACGGAGTGTCACGCCCAGATTTTTGAGAAAAATGAAAATCCTTATATCCACATATGATTATTTTTTTCCTCTAAAATTCGAGATGTGAAAAGATTTAATAACATAAAAACATTTAGCAACAGCAACTGAGACAATTTAATAATTGAAAAACAAAACTCTAACCAGTAAATTCTTTGACGTTCTCCCCAACTATAGAAAACTCCAATAGTTGCCCACAAATTCTCTAAATTGAAAGGCTAATTGACTATGTTCTAATAAAAATGTATCCAAAAAGCATAAACTTACTTGGGTCAACGAGGTAGCTAGCATGAGTAATCTTCAACTCTAATAAGTAAAATAAATTACATATTATAACAAGAAATTGCATACAAAATAAAATAACACCTCAAAGACTGGTAGTTCCTCAATGAGGCAAAGATGTCATGCACGAATATCACAGTTCAAAGAAATTTAGTTCCTTAACAAGGCAATCATGTCATCTTAATAAGTTCTTATCATTATTAAAGTAAATATTTATTTTATCTATACTTACTCTATAGTGATTAACCATGGGAAGTCTGACCTACAAAATTATCAGCGGACTTGCCATCTTGCAAGGAATTGTTAGAAACATAGGTATATAATTCTTCCGAAAATCAGTATTCTTCAATTAATACAGATGTATTCATATGTTATTTGACTTAAACATACTATTCATTTTTATTGATTTGATCACTTAGACGATACCACATTCGCACCACTTCCATGCCGAACATACATGCTCGTATGTCTCTCTTATATAAAGGAGAACTTCTCTATCATCCATGTCTAAGTGGGGACACATCACATACGGGCATGCATCACCGGATACTCATAACTATATGAGTAACATAAAAGCCACTCTTGGGCTATCAATGCGCATAAGTCACGTCACTTTTTTTTACGGATAAATATCAAGCCTATTTTAGGCATTTCAAAAACCACCTCCTTTCCGCAAGACCCAACTCGAAGGTTACTTAGTTTCTATATAAGAAAAGGGTACCCTACTTCGCAAGATCCTACCTGAAAGTTACCTAGTTTCTCTATAGGAGAGAGAAAACATAAACACAAGAAATGTGATAGTTCTAAGTCATACAATTCTAGGTGATTAAAGTTTAAGGAATCACATTTTGTCAATATCATTTATCATGATAACTCAATTTTCTTTCACAATGACACTTTTTCATTAATAAATAAATCAACTCATTCTTTTGGGGAAACATAACATTTTCATAAACCAATTTTCTTTAACAAAGCGTGGGTCAAAACCCATTCAATATAAGATATTCATTCTCTTTATCAAGTCAATTGACATATCAATACAATTATCCAAACTCATCATAAATATCCAAATTCATCTCATCAAAATATGAATCCTTACAAATGGATTTCCATTTTAACTAGTAACAACTTTATCATTTAAGGTACACATATAGAAAAATTTTAATTGCAAATATTATTGAATAGCATATATGCTCAAGTAGATTTAATATGAAAAATTCAACAAATAGATGTATACTAAAACATGTTTCTACAATTCTTCAAACGTGAATATTATTGAATAGCATATATGCTCAAGTAGATTTAATATGAAATATTCAACAAAGATGTATACTAAAACATGCTCCTACAATTCTTCAAACGTGAATAAATAATATTTTTATTTACAAATAAGTTCTTAGAATAATTAGTAGAAATGGTTGAAAAATATACCCACCAATTGAATTACGAAATAGGTAACCCAAAGTTTGGCTAAAACAACCCTTCTAAAATCAATTGACTCAACCCCAAAATCAACTAAAAACAACCATCTAAAGCCATTTGAGACCTTCCCCAAACTCAGCCGGAAACATCCTAGTTGCAGCTCGTAACACAATTCTAAAACAATCATGTTTCAATCCGCACAACATAACCAAAGCACCCTAATTTCAGCTACCACGATAGTCCAATTAAAATCCAATTTTGATGCCGAAATAAAATCAATTTGTCCCTGCAAGCATCCCTGCAATTAACCTTATTCGGGCGATAAATTGTAACCCAATTCGGCACCAAATAACATTTTTCTTTTACATCAAGTGCAACTCAAATTGTCATACCGTGAAGTCCCTTAGAAACTAGACTCAAACAGGAAAATTTTGGTATATCGAATGATATTATACCTGCTCAAAAACCCAATCAAAACTCTGGTAAAACTGCACAATATCAGTCCAATTACAGAACATATTTAAGTTTCGGCTTAAATTGAACCCCAAGCTCCGCTAGAGATGGAAATTCACACTTGATTCATTTCTTTTGACTATACACTCTTATTAAACCCTTCAATACTAATATGAAACACCATAAACATCCACATATGTTGATTCAAGACAAGTACACTACATGCAATATTCATAGGACCATAATCAAAGCTAGAACCCAATGGAAATCATCATAATCATGGATGTGCCCTAAATAACACTCGAAACAACCCTCTAAAACAACAATATAGGTCTGATCTTATACTTGCACAATTGAAACACTTCCATTGATTTCACACGATTAAAGTCAAGAATTTCATAAAAAATAAGTTCTAGAACCAAACTTTGAGTTTCGACAAGAATAAGCCAAGAAACATGACTTAGCTAGGATATAAATAAAAAAAATTTTGTGATACATATGCAAATTAGGGTTTCGATAAATAAGCAAATCATAATATTAAACCCTAAAACAAGTACATTTCGAAAATCAGGAGAGGAGAAAACCTCTAAATATGCTCACACTGCCAAAATAGCTCTATATCAGATAAATTAGGGAATTGGGTAGTTTAGGATTCTCATGAAATTTGGGTTGAGAAGAGGCTAGCTACTAAGTATCAATCAACCAACCAACAATATATGATTTATAAACTCCACATAGAGCCCAAACTCACAAAATCACCTCAACCATGGTTATTCTTAAATTGAGGTTT
This sequence comes from Berberis vulgaris, assembly GCA_963556465.1. Taxonomy (NCBI): domain Eukaryota; kingdom Viridiplantae; phylum Streptophyta; class Magnoliopsida; order Ranunculales; family Berberidaceae; genus Berberis; species Berberis vulgaris. Next base: position 51,690,784 of record OY747131.1, on the reverse strand, counting down.
TGAGAAGGCCCATTCTCATAAACAAACCCATTCTATTTTTTGTAAATTGGGGTTATTCTATTTTCAAGAACAACATGAACCAACCGCCCAATCAACAAATCAAACAATCCATCTCATAGACAGACCCCATTCTCATAATAAAGGTGACACAAAAAAATACGACATTTTCGAAAGCAAAACCCTAGTGATACCAAAACCCCCAAAATACCTCCATGTCAGATATATTAGGGTTTCTTATAATAAATCAACAAATCAATCAGTCCATCTCATAGACAGACCCCATTCTCATAATAAAGGTGACACAAAAATATACGACATTTTCGAAAGCATAACCCAAGTGATAACCAAACCCCCAAAATAGCTCCATGTCAAATAGATTAGGGTTTCTTATACTATAGGATGAGTTGAATGTCTGATAAATGCTAGAAACCAAGCAAGAAGTTATTTGACAAAGTATCAATTAACCAATAAACTAAGAAAACCACAATGTCTTTCACAAACCATAGAGAGACCCTAAAACCCAAAAACCATAGTTTCTACGAAATGAGTAAAACAAGAAATGAATAAAATATAAATCCAATAGTGAGGGAAAACTCATTGTTTCTAATCGCCATAGATTTTGAGCTCCTTCTGTCAACCAGTGGTCGGATTGACGATGTGAACTCCATTTCCTTCGCTTAGGGTTTGCATTTGCCGTCACGAACTCGAATAAACTCACTCTAACTTATTTCAGGCTCTAAAATCAAAAGGTAATGATAGGGAAGAGCAAGGAAGGAGAAAGAAAGAGAAAAATGAGAAGTTTGGCTGGTAGGAGTTGTTGCGAAGCTCAGTCATAGACCGAGCTTGTAGCCGGAGAAGAAGAGGATGAGGTGCACATGAGGGATGGAGATGGAGAAGAAAGAAAAGGGTTTTTCTTTTTATAATGTGGGTTGCTATTCACCACCACTGAAATTCTGAGGGCAACCACCCTATAAACTCACGTAAATAAAGCCCTAATAGTAAATTTAAATCCAAATAAATTTAACTCTATTGTAATTGATGTAGTCAATTTTAGCTCCCTACTTTGACCTTGACCAAAAAACCTGCTAACATGCACAAGGAACACACGTGAACCATGAACCACCATTGTGGTGGCAGATGGCACTCTGATGCTAAATTCAGACAGGGATTTGAGGAAGGCGTAATGTTGTAAACATAGAATTTGTAGCGTACCTTAGCTTACCAACCTAATGTCTTATTTATAGTGTTGGAGTCCTGGTTCGACCATGCCACCGGTGGCATAGTTTAGGGAAGAAGATCTGCGTGGATGTCCTTCTCTAATTAGGAGTTGTGTTGTGAAGGGAAGTTTCATTGTTAGCCTTGTGCACCTAGATACGCGAGAGATAGTTCCCAATTAGAAAGTAGTCCATAGATAAAAGTTTTCATGTGCGACGTATACTCTGGTATTTGCTTCCTAGTTGGAAGCAAAGTGTTGTTGTCTTGCCTGTCCGAAGCTGACCCTCAAGATACTTGCCTTAGCAGGGCTTATGGGTATTGAGGATAGTTGTGATACGCGTGGGCTTAGCATGCTGTAATGATTTGAGTCTGTATGGCGGACTTGCATTATGCGGGCTTGGAACCGCTATGGCCGGATCAGTGTTGGACTAGCACTTGGGCCTATTATTTCTCGAGATCAGCATGACACGTGTATGGTATTGAAGAGAGACCATTTTGGTATATCATCAGCAACTCCTTCCGAGTTAGTGGGCCATCACATCGGTTTACTAAGTAACTTCTTGAAAACATATGCCGCTCATGATGATCGAATCTAAATCGTTGCTTGAGCCGTGTGGTTCATTAATTAAGTGTGCATCGGTTCAATTGGGAAGAGGCGGGAAACCAATCCCTATTTAGATCTTCCTTTCTGCGGAGATTGACTCTTCTATTTCTTTATTTTTAGAGATTCTGCTTTGTTCGTCTTTTGATTGAAAGCTTGTTTACCTTTTCCATAGCTCGCAAAAACCATCTTGATGATGAGATTCTAGCCAAGGGCCTTCAGTTCTTTGATGATAGGTCAATTTCCGAGTTGGGCCTTGCTGAAATTTGAAAGACGTTTGGGGTCCCAGAGGACATACCATTCTATGCTCTGAATGATAATCAGAAGTCGATGTTTCTTCCGGAAGGGTTCGTCTGTTTACACCGCTGAATACTTTAAACCGGAGTTTGCTTTCTTGTTCTTGATAGGATTTAGGGCTTTTTGGAATCCCTCCTGCCCAGTTGGTACCCAATGGGTATAGGATCATCCTTCTTATTTTGATCTGAGCAAAAAATGTATGCGTCCGCGGGTGTTCCAGTTGTTGACTTCTTCTCGGCTGAATGATCACACCATTTATAACTGACATTGTCGGCTTGCTTCGATAAGTTGTCGGATGACTTCAAGTTCTGGCAGAAAACTGCTTCTTGGCTCCTTCAGATTCAAAATACTTCAAGTTTAAGGGTCGTCCGCTAGAGTGAGAGTTCAAGCCACTTCGTAAGTATAGCTTCACCCTTTAATTTCGTTGCGTCGATTCTTACTAACTTCAGTCGCAGTGGTTTGTGGGCCAACTGGCACGTGGCCCCCATTCTTTACCAAACGTCGAAGGTTAAGTCTGAAGGTGGAGCCCCTTCCAGAAAGAGGAAGGCCTCCAAAGTTAAGGCTCCTACTTTGTCTGACACAGAGGGGAGATGCTCACCTCCTTTGTAAGTTCGAAGAGGTCTCGTGCTAGGATTGAGTATGGTTGAAAACCAAACTGACAATTCCATTTTTCACCTAAACCGTGAACTGAACCGATGGTTCAGTTTTCACCTAAACCATGAAGCGAATCGACTTTGATCAGTTTCAAAAATTTCAAACTCAACCGACCACTAACAAAATCGAGCCGATTCTAATTTATGCAAACTATAACCAAATCGACCGACTACTTTAAACATATTATATTCTTTTTATATAAAACATATATTATTTATTATTTGTATTTGATTGGTTTGGTTTTATCGGTTAAAATACATAAAAATTGAAAATCGAGCCGACCACTTCAGTTTTGAATTTCTTAAAACCAAAACTGAACCGAACTTAAACCGAACTCATAAGTTCAATTTCGATCGGTTTGGTCAGTTTTTTGTTCAACCCTAGGACTGAGTCGGCTCCTAAACGGTTTGCTCCAATGAGGGAGGAGCGTGAACCTGATCAACCTGCCACGATGGAGGCTGAAGTATCCAACTGGGAGAGGGACCTCCTGTCATTAGCAAGGGTTGAAGAAGCGTCGAATGTTGAGTACTGGGCTGGCTAAAGCTTTGAGCGAGAAGCTTATGCTAGCTGTGTGGCGGTTTCTACTGTTGCTGACCAATCTAGAACCGTCCTACTGGAGGGTCCTGATGAGGATTCGCCTGAGGTCTCAGAGTCCAATCGTTTCACTGATGGGTCATCCGACAGTGACCGCGGTAATGTGGTCCATCCTTCTTGTAGTCTGCATTATTCCCCATCCCGTTCCTTGTCGTATATTAGGGTGATAGAGGGTCCTTTGGAAAATTCATTTACTTCTCATCCTTTGTATTTCGCTGAGTCGTTTCGCAATAAAGTGTCGATTGCTGGTGACAAAGGAAAGGTCGTGGATGAGGGTCTGGGAGTAGTAGCAACTACAAAGGGCGATGTTCGAGTAATTCCTCCATCCGGATGCGCGGATAAGTTAGTTTGCTCCAGACTTTGTGAAGATGAGCAACTAGACTTGGCACCAGGAAGTTGACGTGGATTATGCTTCAAGGAAGAACATAAGCAGGTATTACAGCTGGCTTATGGACCACGCTTTGAAGCCCGAGGAGGATACGTTGGAAGGGCGTATGGATAAGGGTTTGAAGCACCTTACGCTGGGGATGTCTCATTTGAGCCAGGTGGTCGTTGCTAGGACAGAAGTTGAGGCGACTCGTGAGAAAGTGTACACCATGGAGCTTGTCTTATTGACTATGCAGAAGTTGTATTCTGATGTGCTTTTTGAAATTGAGCTGCAGAGGAAGTAGATCGAGGAGAGGAGGCTGGAACAGTCAGCCGTTGTCATTGAGACTCAGAGGGTTCATTTGAAGCCTTTGAGTCTGATTTGGCAGAGGCGGTGTCCACAAGGGACAGATTCAAGCAAGAGTTGGATCCAATCTGCCGTGATCTGGAGGTTGCGCAGGAAGCTGCGCTCTGAGTTGTGGTCTTTTGCTGAGGAGAACTCCATGAAGGAAGCTGAATGGGTTGCCCAAAGACAGCAGTTATAGGCCAATGTGGAATTCAATGCTCGGGTAGCGAGGAAAGCTGAAGACCAGCTTCTTTTGGAGCAACATGAGCTCAGCGCAGTTAAGAGTAGCCTGGCTACGGAGCAGTCTCAGGTTGATGCACAGACTGGCAAGCTAGAGTTGCTGGAGCGTGAACTAACTAAAGCGTAGCTGCGTGATGAAGAGCTTCTCAAGGTGCAGGGCAAGTGTGAATTCCACTGGATCTTGTATGGAAGATTAGAGCTGCTGGCGCTGATGAAGAAAGGGCATCTGGAATGGGACCTTGCGTATTATAAGAAGATGTCTTACGCAGATTTTGGAATGGTCTCTGTGTCATCGAAAGAAGAGGGTGATCCAGATCATGACGCTCATATTGAGGCGCATACGGACGCAACTCCTGCTCCTTCCGCTATTAAGCTTAGTTCTCTCTCATCGATACCTCCTCTCGATGAGGAGTAGACTTTGTACCCTTGTACTTTTTTGTTTCAACTGTTAATGAAAACAGGTTTATTTTGAGTAAGCTTTGTACCCGCACTATGTTTGGTTTCCTTGTCAAACGCTTTCCATTTTGCCTTGTCATTTTACTTTGACACATGTCTGGTTGGGTTAGATGAAAGCCGAGTGATCTGTCTGTTGTTGAGAATTTGACAATTCATGTCGTGAATTATTCTGACTTGTTCTCCTGTGAGGTCATAGAGTCATTATCGCTCGGTTACATCCAATAAAGGTATTCCGCGGATGGTTTTTGTCAGTGGGTTACGCTACCCAGGTCATAGCTCATCCTCCAAGTAAGCCATTGGAGACTTAAGTTGCATATCTGACTGTCGGTTGCAGTTGCTGGCATGAGTGAATTGTGGTAGCAGAGCACATGCATTGTTTTTTTGCTAGAACGCTTGTCCAGAGTCAAGTTTCATTAGCTCGAGTTGACATTCTATGTAGCGTTCGTCCACATGTCAGCGGGTTGGTTTTTAGGTTGGCTTGAGTGGCAATTGCTGATAATAGCCTCTGTGAACGTGAAGATGTTGCTTGAGCTACAATTTATTTCGGCGATCGCTATTTTGAAAGGGAGTGGTGGTCGCGTGGCGAGTCGTTAACATCAGTCGGGGCTGACTGGGCTCCCACCTTCTAAACCATCTATACCCTCGCGGAAGGGATTACAAGTTTGGGATGTGATAATTCGGCGATCATGACTTGTTGAAGAGCGACGATCCTGTGGCGAGCCATCGACATCAGCTCGGGACTGACTAGGCTCCCACCTTCCAAATCATCTACACCCATGCGCATCAAGCTACAAATTTGAGATTTTTCGGCGGCCATGGTCTGAAAAAGAGCAGTGGTCCTGTGGCAAGCCGTCGGAATCAGTTCAGGACTGACTAGGCTCCCACCTTCCAAACCATCTACACCCACGCGGAGCGAGCTACAAGTCTGGGGTTGGTAATTCAGCGACCATGGTCTGTAGAAGAGCAGTGGTCTCGTGACGAGCAGTCGACATCAGTCGGAACTGACTAGGCTCCCACTTTCAAACTGTCTACCCTTGCTCACAGCGGGATACAGGTCTAGGTTTTGACTAGAAGTTGTCGTTGTCAATCATCATTGGCTAGGCTGATCGAGTTCGGCGACCGTTGTTCGCGAAGGGGCAACGGTCCCTAGCGAGTGGTCATCACCAGGCGTAATAGCACTGATTAGACTCTCACTTCCTAAACCATCGACATCCTCACAGGGCGGACTAGGAGATGAACCAGAAGTCATCATCATCAACCAAAGATGACTAAGCTTGCCTGGTTAGGTAGTGACTCCGCCCGTTTCAAGCATGCGAGCCTACATCCTCGGGTAGAGTGCATCGTGCAAACGAGTTTCCCTTTGAAGAGACAGGACTACCTTGGTGATATGCAGATGTGATCCGTGTGTCAAAAGAGACTAGGGTTTTTAATGATCTGGTGATACCACTTGAATAGTGAGCTGAGCCCATGGACTCGTAGAAGAATAGCTAGGGTTTGTCGTAGGATCAAGACGCTACGTGTACAACATAGATTGCATGGTGACACACGTATGGCGTAGATCACGAAACGGTTGAGTATTGGTTACTCCCCTAATTAATGGGGTTGTGTGCAACATCATTAATTGGATGAACGTGGTCCTGTGCAGTTTCCTTGGGAACTGTCGTCTCTTCGTTTCCTATACGGTATTCAATGCTGACAGTCAATGTTGAAGCGCCTGTTTGGTAAACCACTGTGTCAAAATAATGGTGCTTCTTCATCCTTGTAGGCATTATCCTCCACAGAGCGCACCTCCTCGGATGCTTTTACTCAAAGAGCATGTTTTGGATTTTACAAAGGCTGAAGGGAGATCTTCAACACCGAAGTCTTCGAATGTTCTGACATTTGCGCCGATGAGTCATGATAAGACTCGTTGTTACGTGTGGTCACCTGCTTTGGGTGAACACCCAATTGGTTCGCGGAGACCTTGTAATTTATTCTCGTATTGCCTAGAAGAAGTACAAACTTCCTCCCAAGGGATGAGTCTGTCGTTTATGTGTTGGTGCCCTGTCGATGCTCTGAAGCTCCTAGTTCCAGAGATAATACCAGTAGTCAACCATGGAGTGATTGCCTCCCTCCACTCTCAGTTAGCCCCGTCATGTCGCGTTGTGCTGGAATTCGGGATTACGAGTCAGGGTGGAATTGGACATGGCTTGTCGGAGTGAGCCATTGACTCCTAAATGCCCCTCTCATCGCTTCAACAGGAGGGTGCACTCAACCTGTTTCAACCTGATTCTTGTCCCTAGTTCGTCTGGTTGAGCAGATCGAGCATTTGAGTTGGTCGTAGTTTTGGCCCCAGTTGCTGATTTTGTACCACCTCAGGCCATATTTGAGGGGTGCATCCGTAGAGGCATTGAATTGGATGCACTATTTCATTCTACTCTTGCTCACGAAAAATCTCCTAAAAAAAGGTCGCGAAGTCTACTCTGAGTCTAATCTAGGTACCCTTGATGTCGCTTTTGAGTCTTCCTCTGGAGTCAGATTGTTTAAGTGAGTCTTTACTGTATGTCGCATCGGATTCAGACGTTTGTAGTTTGTAGACTTTTGTGTCCGCCTCTAGAATATCGTTGTTACATCTTTCCAGTAATCAATATAGCCTGTTTACGTAATTCTCTTTTATTTCTTAAATGATTGCAAATCACTTAAGCTCCTAAGAATTAAAACTCTAAATTGACTATGGAAACGAAACTAAACAACTAAATAGACTAACTATTGGCGGAGAGAGGTCGATCTGGCTCTGAAGTGAATTTGCATGGCCCTTTCTGGATCGTTAGTACCTTCAGTGAACTGCCAAGCTTCGCTGACTCCGTTGAGGTTACTGAAAAGTAAACCTTGCGTGGGAGTTTTCTTTTGCGCTGACTGATTGTCGGGGTTTGTGCTCCCATCTGCAATGACCTCTCCACTTTGTTGGGTTGAAGAACGGATCATTCCTATGATGTTTGAATGTTCTCCATTTCTAAGTTGAGCCACCGTTGTTGAGAACTTGTTTCCGTGTGAGTGGAGTGACTCTTCCACAGTTATTGAGTCTAGCTTCTGTTCAACTTGCCATGTGGGCTCCAGTTGAATCTCGGAACATTCTATCTACTTCAGTGTAGCATAATGGCAGTCTCGTGCAGTTGGTTGGTCCCCACGTATTGTTCCTTCTGAGTTGTTAGTGGTATACTTTACGCACTGGTAAAAGGTGGAGACTATTGCCTCCATCTGGTGAAACCACGGTATTCCTGCGGTAAGATTGTAGGTAGATGGTGTGTCCACCACCATGAAGTCCAAGAACATGACCTTTCTTAGTTGGGGCCATCCTGCCACCACTGCTAACCTTATCTTCCCGGTCGAGAAGCATTTCTCTCCGCTAAATCCAATCAGCAGGTAATATGAGGATGTCTGGTTCTCCTATTTGAGGTCCATACTGCAAAAAGCGTTGTAGAACAGGATTGTGAGGGAGCTTCCCGTATCCACCAGGGCCCTCTTGACATCCCACCTTGTGATAGAAACCAAAATGACTAGAGCGTCATTATGCGGTGTGTGGACGCCTTCGAGGTCCTTGTCTATGAAGGTTAAGGTGGGGGTTGTGCTTTTCACCCTTGAGTAGTATACGCGTTTGTCCTCATCTATGGCTTGCGTCCGCATCTCCAATAGAGTCCGCTTACGGGATTTGTATGACTGGTCTTCATCTGATCTGACTCCATGAAGGACATAGATTATGCCCGGATCTCAATCTCCTTTACTGCCCCTCCCCTATCCCTGGGTCAGTCTTGTCGCTTCTCTGAACCCAAGAATTCCTTTAGCTTGCCCTTTCAGATCCAATATTTGATCTCATACCTTAGACTCTTGCAGTCGTTAGTGTCGTGGCCACCCTCTTTGTGGTATGAGCAATACTTGTTGTTGTCACGTTTGGAGGGGTCTTCACGCTACTTTGGGGGCCACTTTAGATCTTCCCAGTTTTTCTTAGAATTCAGGACATCCGATAAGCTAGAATTGAGGGCAGTATGGATTTGGATCCAACTTAGTTGGAAGCTTTTTTTGGCCTGGCCATGCCAAGGTCTGACCTATTGTCGTTGCGCTTTTGCTTGTTCATTTCTTCGTCCTCTCGCCTTCTTCCCTCCTTCCTGTTCCTAGGAACAAAGGGCTTATTCTCAACTTCGGTTTCCTTCTTCGTTGTTCTCATCTCTTTCAGGGTGATGTACCTCTGAGCTCCCTTCAAGAGTTCTGCCATATCCAAAGAGGGTTCAAGGTGAGGAAGTCGTAAAATTTTCCCTCTCTTAGGCTCACGGTAAAAGTCATCATGGTTGTGTCGTTGCTGCAGTCGTCAACGAGCGTCAGCTCGTCATTGAAGAGCGTGACATACTTTCTTAGCGTCTCGTTAGATTTCTTCCTCAGAGAGGGTATGTAGTATGGGTTTTTCTGGAGATGCTGACTTCCAATAAAGCGAGTCGGGAATTCCTTGGCCATCGTCTTGAATGAGTTGATCGATTTTGGCGGGAGGTCGTGGAACTACGTTAGTGCTTACTTCTTTAGACTGGTAGGGAATGTTCTACACATCACTGACTTGGAACCTTCTTTGAGTGTCGTTACATGTTGGTAATGGCGCAAGTGATCGAATGGGTCGGTGGTCTCGTCATAGAAATCAAGCTTTGGAGGCGTGAACTTCTTTGGAAGAGCCTCGTTCATGATACAGTCCATGAATGGTGGAACAGAGAGGCGGTATAACACGTCTGGGTGTGTGCCCCTCGGTGGAGGGGGTTCTGGGCGGCGAGCCTGTCTACCCTGAAGGTCGGGTCCACCTTAATGGCGTCGACTCCTCTAGTCCAATTAGAACTAGCAAGGGCTTGACTCTCCTGTGCTTACTCTTTATTGTCTTTCGAAGATGGGACATGTGCTGCTCCTAATCTCCATTTGCAGGTGGAGGGTTCTGTTGTATGAGAGTCTCTACTGCTTTAGCGATTTGTTGTATTTGTGCGACAACAAATCTATCCCGAGGTATGTCTTTGTTGTTGCCGATGCGGAGGTGTGAGCCTTTTGCCCGTGTGTCACCAGCACAGCTGAGAGCGGTGGTATAGCGCCAGTTTGAGCATTTGACATGTCCCCTTGTTTCCATTGTTGCATGATCTAGTGGTCATTATCTTCTCATATCTAGAAGAGAGATGATGCTAATAATTGGTTAGGAACTTTGTCGTCCCCACGGACGACGCCAAACTAATGCAGTCGATTTCCGCTCCCTGCTTTGACCTTGACCTGCAAATCTACTAACCTGCACAAGGAACGCACATGAGCCACGAACCGCCGTAGTGGTGGCCGATGGCACTCTGATGCCAAAGTCAAACAGGGATCTGAGGAAGGTGTAATATTGTAAACAGAGAATTTGTAGCGTACCTAAGCTTACCAACCTCACGCCTTATTTATATTTCTGGAGTCTTGGTTCGACCAGGCCATCAGTGGCATAGTTTAGGGAAAAAGATCTGCATGGAGATCCTTTTCTAATATTCATTCGGGACTGGGACGAGACGGGATAGACCTCATCCCGACCTTGTCCTATCTCAAACGGGATCGGGACGGGATGAGCACGTACTAAATAGTCCTCTAATAAAAATTAACAAAAAGAGTTTTATCTCACATTACTCACACACCAACAATGTCAAATTTATATACATATAACTTACATCATAAATAATAATAGATATTAAATAAATAAATATTAAATTTTTTTGTGGAAGGCAAATAAATATTTAATTTCATTTAGAATTAATGATTCAATTCATTTAGATTTCATGTAGAATTTCATTTACATTGATTTAATTTCAACACATCCTAAACTTTAATTTAGAAGAGTATTTTGATTAAAATTAATAATAATAATTATTGTTAAATAAATAAATTTGGGACGGGACGGGACGAGACGAGATCGGGATGAGTTTGATCAATCCCAAAACAGAACCAAAAAAATTGGGACAGGACGACATGGGATGCCCACTCCTAGGAGATAGTTCCCAATCAGAGAGTAGTCCATAGATATAAGTTTCCATGTGCGACGTATACTATGGTATTTGCTTCTTAGTTGGAAGCAAAGTGTTGTTGTCTTGCCTATCCGAAGTTGATCCTAAATATACTTGCCTTAGCAGGGCTTAAGGGTATTGAGGATAGCTGTGAGTTGCGTGGGCTTAGCAGGCTGTAATGATTTGGGTTCGTCTGGCGGACTTCATTGTGCAGGCTTGGAACCGCTTGGGCCGAGTCAGTGTTGGGCTGACGGTTGGGCCTATTACTTCTCGAGATCATCATGACACGTGTACGATATTGATGAGAGACCGTTTTGGTGTATCATCAATAATTAATCAAATAATTTGAAATTAAATAATTTAGTCATAGGAAATTTTACAGGTGTTACATTACACACCTTAAATGGAATCTCGTCTCGAGATTCGAAAGGTAAGAGAGTTAGGCGAATTTTGAAAAATACAACTTGGCGAACGAACTACGATTTTAAAATAAAATTTCAAATGAACTTTAGGTACATCAATTTTTATTGTCATTAAAAAAAAGTACTGGTGTTACAGAGAGAGGGAGGGAGAGCGACAAAAGTGACTTGTGTTATCTCCTTATAGGTTAGAGAGAGGGCGGTTTCAAATTTTTGGTAAAATGTTAAGCGGTTTTACAATTTTAATCTCCTGCCTAAATGTTCACAACATTTTTAGATTAAATTGTTATTAAAAGTAAGGTTGGTCATAGCATAAGTATAAAAATGCTATTATCAACTGCTATTAATAGCCAATTGTGGTATTGTGATACTTTCCGGACTTAAATGATCCTAGATGATTTGTGGTTTTACATACACCAAAGAGCTTAACTAATAAGGTGGATGAAGAAGATATACCGAAAATCTATCAATCTCCTCTTGAACACGACCCTAATTTGAAAAAGTTTAGCCAGTTTAACATATCATTCTCAACAGTTTATGAAAATATAGTTTCTTCCATGAGTGTTTCAAAGTGTCTTTAATTAGTTGTGAGTTGTTTTGATTACCATGTAGATAAGCATATTACTTAATATATATCAAGTTTTGATTGGTTCTCTTTGTTTCACTGAACCTGATTTATACAATTAATTGAGCTTCTAAGTTTTGTTTTTTAATACATCGCCCAACAATAGAATAGACACAAATGAGATGAAGCCAAAAAATTTAGTCAATGACATTGAAAAATTAGTTGGTTAACGAGCAGCGTATTAGGGAACTGGTTAGGATGTACATTCCAATAAAGTACAATTGGAAAGCCATCCTAAAATGCTTTAAGGAAGATATATGGAGAACTGTGGTTGTAACATATCAATCCTCATTATTTACTCTTTTTATTAGAAGTTTGAGGATATTCATAATTAACTTGTGGTACTTTGTTTCTAGAATGAATATGAATTTCATGTTTCACCGGAATCAGTTCGATCATAATTTGAAAATGACATGGCACCACTATTTCGGAGGTTTAAGTCAGAGTTGCATTTGTCACATTTTGATAATCAAATAACATTGAAAGACCAACTAAAAAACGTTCATAAAGGGATGAGAGAAGAGGATTGAAAATGTTTGTTATCATGAAGCTGATCCAAAGGTTAAGAAAGAGAAGGAAAAGGAACAAGATTAGTAGATCAAATGTGAAGTGTATGCACACTAGTGCGCGTAACTCTTTTGCTCAAGTATGATATTTGTTTCATGATATTATATTATATTGTAAGCTGGTACGTTTCATCACTATTATATTTGTTTCACGATACAAAGTAAGTAATAATGATATTTTTCATGTAAAAACAACAAAATGATCCATCTTAACAAGTACAACGTGTTGACATGTAGAAGGAGATTCACACGTACAAAGACGAGTCTTTGAAAGGGGGTGAAAAATATATGGTGAGTTGAAAACACATTTAATTACAAGCTTTAAATTCCTTCTTATATCTTTATTTATATCTTCATGATAAGATGGGTTTACAACATGGAAGAAAATTAGCATTGAGAGGGGGTTTGTCCTTGCATACGTGTTTTTTTAAGTTCGAGTTTTCTGCAATGTTGATTTATAGAAATGCTCAGAATCCTACATAATACTATGAAATTCTAACTTTCTATGAATCATTGGGGTCTTTCTTTTTTTTTTTTTTTTTTTTTTTTTTCCTTTTATGGTTTTGACAACTCCACATATAGTGGGTGTTCTTATAGCGTGGCGCCTCGAATCCAATTTTTGGGTGCCTTGATCTGCAGCCGTAGATAAACTCAATTGAAAGCCAAAAACATTGGAATTAGTTAGAGAATCCTATCCAAAATGTTAGTTAGAGAATCATTCCTTGAATCAGGGATTCAATGAAGAAACCTAATGCAAACATAACTCTAAATCTCTGTGGCATTCAAAATCCAAAACAAATGAACCACTGCTCCCATGTACTGTACAACTCTTAACTCTTCCTTGCTTTATATGTATAGTAGTAATACTAGTTGAGAAGCATAGAGGAGAAAGTCCAGAAGGAGGAGGAGTTTTTCTCTTCTTCATCATTATCAATAATGGATGCAACCTCCCACTCCATAGATCTTGTAGGAGAAGAATCGAAACAGCGACTACGAGAAGAAGAAGAAGAAGAGCTTTCACCCATTGAAGAAGTAAGGTTGACAGTAGCAAACACGGACGATCCATCGCTCCCAGTATGGACATTCAGAATGTGGTTTCTGGGCATAATATCGTGTGCCCTTCTGTCTTTCTTGAACCAGTTCTTCTCTTATCGATCAGAACCACTAATGATCTCAATGATAACAGTTCAGATAGCTGCACTTCCAATAGGAAGGTTCATGGCTGCCACACTTCCCACAACAAAGTTCTCTATCCCTGGATTCACGAAGAGAGAGTTTTCGTTGAACCCGGGGCCCTTCAACATGAAGGAGCATGTATTGATATCAATATTTGCTAATGCAGGAAGTGCTTTCGGTGGTGGGAATGCTTATGCAGTAGGTATAGTTGATATTATCAAGGCCTTTTATAGGAGGAATATATCCTTCTTCGCTAGTTGGGTTCTTGTTATCACAACACAGATTTTAGGGTATGGATGGGCAGGGATCATGAGGAAGTATGTTGTAGACCCAGCACATATGTGGTGGCCTGCTACTCTTGTTCAGGTCTCCCTTTTCAGGTATGTAGCTACCATTTTCTATCCTTTTCTTAGTTATTTATAGTTTCATGGAGAACTATATATTTGAGCAAAATAGCAAAATCGAATCACCTTATTCTTTCTGACTACTAGCTTACTTTAATTTCTATGGGGCTTTAAAATTTGTTTTTCTATTATGATTCAGGGCAATGCATGATAAGGATGAGGCACGCATGTCACGAGGAAAATTCTTCCTCATTGCATTAATCTGCAGCTTTGCCTGGTACCTGGTTCCTGGATACCTCTTCCCAACCTTAACCAGTTTGTCATTGGTCTGCTTGGCATTCCCCAAGTCAGTCACGGCACACCAGCTTGGCTCTGGCCTTGATGGCCTAGGTCTTGGTGCATTCACTTTTGATTGGTCTGCTATAGCTTCTTTCTTGTCAAGTCCTCTTGTAAGCCCCATATCTGCAACCATGAATATTTTTGTTGGTTATGTTGTAATCGTCTACATGGCTATGCCTATTACCTACTGGGGATTAAACCTCTACAATGCAAAGTCCTTTCCCTTCATCTCCTCCCACTTATTCAACGCCCAGGGGCAGATCTATAACATATCATCCATAGTCAATGACAAGTTTGAGATAGATATCCCCAAGTATCAACAGAGTGGACAAATCAATCTCAGTACATTCTTTGCTCTCACATACGGTTTTGGTTTTGCAACAATTGCAGCTACCATCACACATGTGTTTCTGTTTCATGGAAGGTATGAATGTAATTTCAGGATTATTAATATATAAATATATATTTTCAGAGTTTTGACTCCTTCATCACATTGTTCTAGTTTATACTGTCTGAAAAGGGACATTATCATGTTTTTCCTGACATTACAAGTTTAACCTAACAACTGTTCTACATCCATAGGGAGATCTGGGACCGATTCAAAGCTTCATATAAGGGTAAAGATGATATCCATACGAAATTAATGAAGAAATACAAAGACATTCCGGGCTGGTGGTTCCACATGCTGCTTGTAGCGTCTGTCTTAGTGTCACTTGCGCTATGCATTTTTCTGAAAGACGAGGTTCAAATGCCATGGTGGGGGCTCCTCTTTGCTTGTGTTCTAGCCCTGTTCTTCACACTCCCCATTTCCATCATCACTGCTACGACAAATCAGGTAATTGATTAGTTCATGGCAAGCAACACCTGTTCTCCAAATTAACTGGTGTGTTAACTGCCTTTAATTGCATTGTTTAATTTCTTTATAGACACCAGGACTGAACATCATCACAGAGTATATCATGGGTATCATACTACCAGGAAGGCCTGTTGCTAATGTATGCTTCAAAACATATGGGTATATAAGCATGACTCAAGCCGTTTCCTTCCTCTCTGATTTCAAGCTAGGACACTACATGAAGATCCCGCCAAGATCAATGTTCTTAGTTCAGTTCATCGGTACCATGATCGCTGGAACAATCAATATTGCAGTGGGTTGGTGGTTGCTCACCACTATCCCAAACATCTGTCAGGATAAACTACTCCCACCCAATAGTCCTTGGAAATGCCCGAACGACCGAGTCTTCTTCGATGCATCTGTGATTTGGGGTCTTGTGGGACCCATGCGGATATTCGGCAACAAAGGAATCTATCCTGCTCTAAACTGGTTCTTCCTTGGAGGTGCTTTAGGCCCAGTTGTGGTTTGGTGTTTCCACAAGGCATTCCCAAATAAATCATGGATCCTAGACATTAATCTTCCAATTCTACTGGGAGCAACAGCAATGATGCCACCCGCAGCAACGATAAATTATAACTCATGGGTTCTGGCAGGAGTCATTTTTAACTGGTACATCTTCAAGTACAGGAAGCAATGGTGGCAGAGGTACAACTATGTTCTTTCAGCTGCTCTGGATGCTGGAGTAGCTTTTATGGGGGTTATGCTCTACTTCACAACAGGAATGGAAGGCAAAGGCTTGAACTGGTGGGGTACTATGGGGGAACACTGTGATTTGGCTACTTGCCCTACAGCCAACGGTATTATTGTCGATGGATGTCCAACATTTTGATTTTCATTGCTTTTCACTCGTGATTGATGTTAGTGTCCATCTAAGTCATTTGTTTCTCTTTTTGTGTAGTTTTGGTGTAGTATTTTAGTTAGTTTCGGTGTAGCAGTTTAGTTAGTTCCTTCCATTTTCCATTTCAAGATATATTGTTGGTTCATTATTCGACTTCATTTGCAAGACGGATCTGTTTGGTTTAAAATCCAAGGAAACAAGCAATAGCTCAAGTTTACTCCAAATTTTCCTAAAAGGTAAATGTCTTGTTGTCAAGCTTTCTGAGTAATGGAGACTTTATATAGCAAGTTCACTAATTAGTAAGGTTTCCGCACAAAAATTATCCGAGTATTGAAACCCAAAAGAAGTGATATTTTTCCCAACTTAAATACCTGCAGCTCCCGATACGGGGCTTTTACCAATCGGGTTCTACAACCCTCAAAGACCATGTCACTAGTGAGAGACATGTCTCAAGTAACAATATTGTCCCCAACTTAAACAACTGTGACTCCCAAGTCTGGAGTTTTTCCCATTGGACTCTATCGCCCTAAAAGGCCTCATCGCTAGTGAGAAACGCATCCAATTCTTATTAACTTCACATGATGCAGCTCCTTAATCCATGTGGGACTAATTACACGCTTAAATCGAGTCACATCCCCAACACCTTCCGTAGCAGAACCAGCATAATGATGGCTTTTCTATCCTTGCAAGGATGGAGCTATAGAAGTTTGAGAATTTATGCAGCTGGTACATCCAAACAGAAAACAAGACTTGTACCTATTTTACCAACAATGTAGTGAGTGATAGAGACTTTTTATTTGTATTTGTATTTTTATTTTTATTTTTTTAGGACAGAGACTCACTAAACCTAGCAAGTTGCCTTGCTATGGGGTTTTTACCCTAGAAATTTGTGGTGCATTTAATGAAACCCATTAGTGATACTCATCAATTCTTATTACAGAGAACTTTTTTTATGAAAATATGAAGAGCCGAAGCAACTAGAAGCATCCATTTTTAGTGAAAAAGATAAACATGTTTTAGAGGTATATATATGTTTGTTCGCTGAATGTGTATATAAAACTTAAATGGTCACATAATTATAATATACCTTGTTCATTTACAGTGACGGACCTAGTGTTCCAAATGGAAAGTAGTCTATGAATATTCTTTAAACGGTGATTCTAAATGGCGAGAAAACGGGTGAGGGAGGGGGTGTGACCCTCCATTCCCTCAAAATACGCACTTGTATAAATCTCGAAAAAAATGGGGGGGTCAAATCCCCCTCCCTCACCCATTTCCTCGCCGCCTAGAACGACTCTTCTTTAAAGGCAGTAACTATGCATTGTTATCATAACAAAAAACGAGACTTGATTGATCTGCTGGACTGCCATGATAAAAGGCAATCTAAATAATAATTGCCTTGTGCCGCTGCTACAGAAAATAAATATGTAGTGTTATAATGCCTGCAGCCTAACATGAATAGTAACAATGTCTTCAACTTTATTTTTCGGTTTTCAATGCAACACTTCCATTTTTATGATATGGGTTATTTACACTTTCTACCTTATAATTTATTTTTTATTTAGCTTTGCACTCAATTATCATTCATATTGCAATTTCTCCCTAAGATTAGTAGTCAACGTGTCTTAACCGTCTGTTTTCAAAGTAGATTGTCAAAATACCCTTGAGAAATCAAAGGCTGAAATTGAATCTTCCGTATCTCGAAAATCTCATTTCGAGAAAATTCTTAAGGCCTAACTGAAATTATAATCGTATCTCAAGAAAAATCCAATAGTTGATTTTAAAAAATCTTTCATCTTAAACAACTCATCTCGAGAAAAATCTAACGGTTAAAATCTAATCGTATACACATCTATAGGTAAATCTAATGGTCCAAATTAAAATGTGTGCGCATGTCGAGGAAAATTTAATGATCCACCACGAGCGCGTATCTCGAGAAAAAAATGATGATTCATATTTATTCGTACACACATCTCGAAGAAATCTGACGTTCTAAATAGATTTAATTTTAATTTTACCCCCTGAAACAAAACAGATATGAAAGATGAATGGGAAAGGAGGAAAGAGGAGGAAGGAGGAAAAAGAAGGAAGTGGAGGAATAAGGAATGAAGCCCTAACTTTACTATAGGGATTGTGAAACAGAGAAGGAATGACGAAAGATGAGGAGGAATGAGGAAGTGGAGGATGTAGAGGAGATGGTGGCGAGGCTGCGAGATTGAAGAAAAAGACGGGAAGGAAGAGGAAGAGAAGGAGAGGGAAGATAATCAAAATTTTCTTAATAATCTCTCAGGTCTGTTCTGTTTCAAGGGCAAAATTAAATTCAAATTTATTTTATGAGGTTAAGTTATTTTCAGCAATTTATTCAGACGTCAGATTTTCTCGAGATGCATGCACGAATAAATCTGAAGTGTCAGATTTCCTAGAGATGCGTGCTCGATTGTCAGATTTCCTCGAGATGTGTGCTGGAATATCAGGTTTCTTCAAGATGCGTGCTAGATTGTTAGATTGTCCTCGACATGCACACACATTTTAATTTGAACCGTTAGATTTACCTAGAGATTCGTGTACACATAAATTTGGACAATTAGATTTTTCTCGAGATGAGTTGTTTAAGATGAAAGTTTTTTTTAAATAAAATGTTGGATTTTCCTCGAGATATGATTACGATTTCAGTTGGTCTTAGAATTTTCTTCGAGATGAGAGGTTCGAGATATGAAAGATTTAATCTCAGCCTTTATTTATCAGGGGTATTTTGGTAATCTGCTTTAAAAACAGACGGTCAAGACAAGTTGACTGCTAGTCTTAGGGGAAAAGTGCAATATGAATGATAATTTGGTGCAAAAGTGAATAAAACATATATTATATGGGGAAAGTGCAAAAAACCCTTATAATATTTACAAGAATAATAAAAATGTGGATAAAAAATGACAGAGAGTTTTAATGTTGTTTGAATGGAAAACACTCGAAAGTGCCAGAATGCCCTCCAAAGTTCACTTTTTACACAATCTCATCCAAAAGAGAGATGTTTTTATTAAAATATTTTATGGGTATTTTAGGCGTATCCCGCATGAACACAACTTAAAAAATCTCTCTATTTATAATGAACACTTCCAACATCGGTATTCTATAAACATGATCTTTATTAATTAGTTGTAATCCTTCCATATTTCATACTTTTACAATCAAAATCAATCTCTCTCAAATATTGATTAACTATACCTAACCTCTAACATAATTTATATGAAGCCTTTCAGTTATCTGTAAACTATAAATAGGCCCTTACATAAAAAATTTGAATTCTCATTTTGCCCTCCACATTTAATACTTTTACAATCAAAATCAGCTACTCTCAAACAATGATTAATTATACCTAAGCTTCTAACATAATTTATTTTAAGTCCCCCAATTTTCTATAAACTATATATAAGCCATACAATAATGAGAGTGTAATATTTGATTACAATATTTTACTTCATAATATTCTTTAAACTTTTTAATTAATTAAAGTAAAGTTTTTAGTCAAATCTTCTAAAATTTAAAAAAAATTTATTGTTGATTTTTCTTTAAAAAAATATTGAATATACAAGCACGTAAATTACGTCCACACCCAAGTCTTCCATAATAATACTATATAAATTGTAGTCATAGGAGTTACAAATTTGAGAGTTGTCAGTATAACTATCAACCGTACAACTCAAGCATACCTTAATAAAATTCACAATTTTTTAATTTCTTATTTTTCCTTGATAAACAAAGGTGTAAATGTTGATGCACAAAGCAGTTGCAATTGGAAATTGCTTATTTGTAAAAGGCTTCTGCTAAATAACATCATCAATTCCACTGAATGACACCATTGCCCTTTTTTTTATCTGTTGAAGGATACGATCAATATATAAACAAAAAAACTATAATCCCTCTCTCCCTTTCTTTTCCATCAATCACTACCACCACCTCTCCTCCCCCTCAATCCATTCACCACCACCACCTCGCCACCGCCAACTCTCCTCCTCTTCCCTTATTATTATTATTTTTCTTCTTTAATCACCAACACCACCACCACGACACCGCCACCTCTCATCCCACCTCCTCCTATCTTCTTCTTCTTATATGTTTTTTTTTTCCTCTACTTCTCCTCCCCATCTTTTTTTTTCTCCTTCACCCTCGCGGAAGTTCCTGCGAGTGAAAGTTTCTCACTCGCCGGAACCTCTGCGATGGCAACAAAATTTGTCTATCGCGGAGGTTCCTGCAAGTAGGGAACCCACACTCACCCAAATCTCTGTAGGTGTGGGTTCCCCACTCGCAGGAGCCTCCGCGGGGACAAATATTTTGCCCTCGCGGAGGTTCCGGCAAGTGGGGAACCTCTGCGAGGGCGAAGGATAAAAAAATAGCAGGAGAAGAAGAAGAAAAAAATGGGAGGAGGTGGGATGAGAGGTAGTTGTGGTGATTGATAGAGAAAAGGGAAGGAGAGGTGGCGATGGTGTGGTAGTGGTGGTGATTAAAAAAGAAAAGGGAGAAGGATGAGCGATGGCGGTGGTGGTGATGATTGAGGAAGAAGAAGGAAGAGAGGTGGCGGTGGTAATTGATGGAGAAGAAATGGAGAGAGGACAAGAGGGGTTAGGGTTTCTTTTTAGGGTAATTGCACTTTGTCCCCTAAAACATATAGTCAATTTAGTTTTGCCTCCAATTAACATTCATATTGCACTTTCCCCCTCAGACTAACAGTCAACGTGCCTTGATTGTCAAGGCATGTGCTAGATTCAAAATGGTCATATTGTACTGTCCAAAATACACTTTACTGATCTGAAGGCCAAGATTAAAAGTTGATGCAATTAAAATCGAAGGTTGAGATTCAAACTTCCACTAAGACATTGGGATAATCGGCCAACTCCTCCTTCACCACCACCATCTCCATTTTACCACCAATAACTCTCAACTTTGTTTCTAGCATCAATAAGTGGAAAATCTTGCCAAGTTTTTATGGCAAGCTTGACTTGCAGCTCGTCTTCATCATCTGTTAGGTCAATTCTGTTGTAGGGGCAAAGTTAAATTCAAATTTATTTTAAGAGGTTAAGTTCCTACCAGTAATTTATTTTAAGGGGTTAAGCTACTGTTAATTAACAACTCTTATTTGATTTTCTTGCAGATCCCATGGTGTCACAAGCATAATCAAACAAGTGAATAAGAGGTTTTAATTAGGCAAGTTTTTTAAGGAGCTCATGTACATTGGATGTTAAAGCAAAATTTAAATTCATTTGATGTTCATTAGATGTTTTTGCAACATAGTTTAATGTTCTTTCAACAATGTAAATTGATTTGATGTTCATTGAATGTTAATAACACATTGTAATCAAATGTCTTAACATCAATGTAATTCAATTGACGCAACAGCATTGCAATTCAAAACCTGACATAGCACTTTCAATAACATTCAGCACCTAACAACCTTAACATTCAGTATCTAACAACCTGACATAACACTAGCAACTTGACATAGCACTAACAACCTGACATAACACTTCAATAACATTCAGTAACTGACCACTACCTAACAACCTTAAAATTCAGTACCTAACAACCTGACATAGCAACCTGAATAACACTTTCAATAACATTCAACACCTGAATTTACAACCTGAAGTGTACCATACCAACAAGCATTCACTACCATTTAACAAAACTTGCAACCAACACAAGTGTATATTTAGAGTATCATACCAACACTAGTCTTGTCATAACACATGTGCATCAGTTAGTGTACCATACCAACAGAAGCATTCAATACCATCAGAAAACACATAATGACAATGTCAATAAACCAAAAAAAATTATTTTTCAGTAACTGCTTTCACCAACTGTCTAATTGTCTTTCACAAACTGCTTTCAGCAAAATGAGAATGTCAATATGAGTCACCAAAATGAGAATGAGTCACCAATTGTCTAAAGTCATCTCCAGGGTCCCCTAGGTCTCCAACCAGTGACGGAGCCAGGATTTTCGTTGAATGGGGGCAGAGTGGTGAATCATATTTAACTAATGATAATATAATAATTAAGTACTTTAATATAATTTTTGTTAAATTTTGAACAATATATAAATAACTATACAAAACACCAATTGCTAAACAAAACTCCATCTAATTCATGGGTGAGGAAAATTGATCCAACAATCTACTTTGTAGGTGCACAAGAGATAAATATATAGAGGACGGCGGCACACTTGCCTTTCAAATATATATAACAAGGAGAGAACTCGGCATCGTGCAATTCTATCGATCTGGTCAATTCATTTGGTGTATAAAGTTAAGGGCAAAAAATACTAATGGATCATTTCTCCAGAGTAATCCTATGAATAAAATACTAAACTAGATCTTGATATACAAATTTATCTCGAGAAAATACTTAAAATACATTATTCTTCTTCAAAGCAGACAAAAGAGGTTGGGGCGCTGGTGGGAAAGGAAAATAAATCAAACAGAGAGAGAAGTGGAAGCAGAGCGGTTGTTGTTCTCGTAGTAAACATTTTTTTACCCATAACCCTCCCCACCCCATGCCGTCTGCCGAGTTCAAACCCGTGACGTGTGATTCCATGCGCTATACCTCTACTAACTCAGTTAATACATTTTTTCCAGTAAACAAATAGAGGGTAAAAAAAAGAAGAAAGGGAGGAACGGGGTTTTCAGCGTCACTGAGAATAGTGGAAGAGAAGAAGGGGTGGGCGGGATGGCGTCGTGGATTGCAAGTTAGGCAAGTCGAGAAAAAAAATTTCAAAAAAGTCAGTGGGGGCAAGTGCCCCCACTTGACCCCACGTAAATCCGTCCCTGTCTCCAACTGCTTTGTCCCCTTGCAAATAAAGTTTGTCCCTTTTTGCCCCTACCATTCCCACGCTGAAACACTAGATTAAATGGTGGCCTCATTGGTGGGGGCCAAACTCCTTGTGCAAAGGGCTGAGTTGTGAACATAGTACTCCGACTGTTTTGTAAAGTTGGAGTTGTAGGCATCTTAAGCTGAAAGTTTGGTGGTTGTGGAGGACATGTGGGCATTTCCTTTGGAGGTTCACTATTTCCTCTTCCACTAGAAGTCTTTGCGCCCCTTGATTTGTTGGTCCTTGCCCTCTTGCATTTAGGCCTCTTAGATGTCTGTCCATCCTTAGCAATCTGCTCCCTACGAGGATTTCTATAAGTTCTACTGTTGTGACCCCCCATTCCACACTTTCTGCAACTCCATTGTTCCCTGTGAAACTCATCTTCATCTTCATCTCTTCTTTTATATCTCTTAGGTCTCCCTGGACCTCTTTTCACAAGAGGAGGCAATACTAAGACATGGAAATACTAATCAGACATGGAAATACTATACACAAGCAATGAAGATAAAACTAACTTCATCCTATTCACGCATATTTTTTTATGCTCACAATGCCCCCTGAGTATGCTTCCACATAGGTCTTCACAGAATGATAGGGGTTGCAGTACCTGTATTAAATGGAAATATGTATATAAGCAATGATTAATAACCATGACATATAAGCAATCATATAAGCAATGAGAAAACTACTTACTCTTCCCACTGAGGTTTTTGATTGACTAGAGTCAAGACTCCATGCATACATATGACACCTGTGAGTTCCCACTATCTATAGTCACAATATCTAATAGATGTCTTCACTCTAAACCTATCACTAGTGTCATTATGCTGCACTGTGATGAAGCCATCACTGGACCCAAACGTCCTGAATTGGTTATTCATTTCGGAGTACTTGTCAATCGGCTTTTGAGCCCTAGGTACTAACCCATTCATGTCCCAAGTGCTACTTTTCACCCTTTTGTCATACATAAGCTTCATGACAAGCATGTGATAGCCATCAATGAACTTGCAAATTGGTTTGTCCCTTAGGTGAATGATCAAGTTATTGAAGCTTTCACTAAAATTGTTAGTGATATGCTCTGAGCATAGCCTAGTGTCAAAATAGGTCATGCACCAACTCTTCACATCCCTATCAACCAGCCACTGATGAGCCTTTGGATTAGCTTCCTTAATCTCTTTCAAGTAGGAGACACACTCAACCTCTTTGTATGCACTCGCAGCCTTCCAACTTAGTCTCGTCAAGAAAGTCCCACAAAATCCCGCCTCTTTGAAGTTCTTGTATATATTCCTAAAACAAAATCTATAATCTGAATCTAGAAAGAGCTGATTCACTACTTCAATCAAACCTTATTGCTAGTTAGAGATAAAGGTCAACTTCCCTTCATGCATCTTCAGCTGCATCTCAATTATGCTCAAGAAGGTGTACCAAGTCTGGTAGCATTCTGACTGGCAAATGTAGATGGCCAATGGAAAGAGACTATTGTTTCCATCCAAAGCTGTGATTGACAAACAACAACCCCCATATGTTGTCTTCAGAAAGCACCCATCCAAACCCACCAAGGGTCTACACCCATGCTGCCAACCAAGTAGACTAGAAGAAAAAGCCAAACACATGCATGTGAACCTTTGATCTTCATTACTTGTTGAGCATGTAGTAATGCTTCCTGGGTTTGCTGTCAACAACTCCATGCAACAAGAAGGGGCCATCTTGTAACTGTCCTTATAGCTACCAATTATTTTGGGCATCAGTTTTTGTTTTGCCCTCCACCCTACATGGTAGCTGACTTCAACAATGTTCTCCTTCCATATCTGTTTCATAAGTGAGTCAGGTGTGATAGACTGGAAGTGGGTATTAAACATGGCCTCACATCTCCTTAGCAACAAACCTAGAATTAGCCATAGGGTGCTTCCCATCAACAATTTCCACACATGTGTGTTGTTGCCCCATAGTCCTACTGATGGTATGCTCATATTTGTTTTTTGCTGCATAACGATGCAATTTGCATTCTTCATCTATACATTTCACTAAAAGCCTGTCAGGATCATTCTTCTTAAATGTCATCAGAAACTTCTTTCTTACTGCATATTTCTTCAACCAAAACCTAACATCATCTACTGTGGCCCATTCCTTCCCAAC
This sequence comes from Berberis vulgaris, assembly GCA_963556465.1. Lineage (NCBI taxonomy): Eukaryota > Viridiplantae > Streptophyta > Magnoliopsida > Ranunculales > Berberidaceae > Berberis > Berberis vulgaris. Next base: position 51,665,792 of record OY747131.1, on the reverse strand, counting down.
CTCCAAGACCTAGTCCTCATCCTCATGGTGAGCCTCGTGATCACTCTCATCACCATAAACATTCTCAGTCTCAGCCACAAAATCAGCATGCACACCTGGAGGTGCCTCATCTTCAGTGCTATCGCTTGAATGATACTCCTCTTCTACTGGAAGATCATCCAGCTCAGAAAACTTAGATGGACCTACTTCAGATGGCCCAGGTTCAGATGGACATGCTTTAGATGGACCTGGTTCAGATGGACATGCTTCAGATGGAACTGCTTCCTCAGTAGGGCTCTATGGTACTACATCAGGTAGGTCTTCATCTAATTCTTCTTCACTCAACTCATCATATAAGTTCACTCTTGTCTTACTTGACTTTATCCCTTTCTTACTACAATATTTCCTTAGAGAGTACAAATCACTATGTTTACTCGTCCTTGGGGTTGGAGCCTTCCTCCTAGTCCAAGGTCTTATGGCCCTGCATTTAGGCCTCAAATGAATTTTTTTAGTAGGGGTGGGTTGTGTTACAGGGGCAGAGTCTACATCAACTATAGGTGGGGTTGAAATTGGTTCAGGCTCCATTACACTAATCCCAGGAGTGTTGCTTTCATGTACTTGTGTTGCCACTTTAACCTCAACAAACACATGCAAAACATATTTGTCATCAATGTCTGCATGGGTCCAAAAATATATCAAGTCTTTATCATTTCTTATGTCCATCCTCACCCCATTCTCCACACAGGTATGTGTTGTTCCAAGGGTTAAGGTATGCTTATGTGGGTTGGGGATAGCTTCAAGGATATTCTTATTTAACTTATCTCAATTCAGGTAATCCCCATGCACTTGTACAAACTCTATAGATATCAGATCTTTATAATCACTGACCTTCCACAGACCAGAGATCTCTGCAATCTTACTCCACTTTCCATTGTAATGGATAGGGGTGGGCATCCCATCCCGCGATCCCGTTCCCGTCCCGATCCCGTCCCGTCCCGTCCCGATTTTTCCAGGTCTTAATGGGATTGAATAATTTCATCCCGATCCCGTCCCGTCCCGATCTAGAATGGGATGGGATGGGATAGAGATTTTCAATCCCGCCAATCCCGTCCCGTCCCGAATTAATTTATTAATATTAATTATTAATATTTTTATTTAATTATTTATTTTAATGATAGTGATGGTCACTAATTTTCCATGATTGTTTCTTGCGCCATCTTGATGATCTAACACAAATATGTTTTTACATTATGATATTGACTGTTTTGAATACCATTAATCATTTTGGGCTCCATATCCAACAATCACTTCCCTGCAATGTTTCAAATTATATAGATAAATGTCCAAATTGGGAAAGTAATTAAGCTAACTCAAAAGATGGCTAAAACTGATTTTTATACACAACGTTGGTAATTTAAGTAGCGTAACTTTTAAAACTCCTCTAGAGTTGAATGTGGTCAAGGTTTAGGATTGTTCAGTCAGATAGAGACTTTGGGCTGAGAACTTCCCTTAGTAGGTTCCATTCAATAGTTGACAACTTGATGTGCTTGCTGTGTAGCTGAACAGATACTGAAGGATGGCATAAATTCCTAGTTGATTGAATAACTGAAAGCATCTTTTTCTTTGTTACAATGTTCATAAAGATTACTAAGAAATGATAGTTAAATTCTGGCTGTAGTCCAGAAGTCATCTTGAACATAGCAAATTATTTACAGTTTATCACTTCTTGGATGTTGCTTCAAATTATTTACAGAATTACAGGTATATATTGCTTCAAATTTTTTGGATGTTTGTTTCAAATTTTTTGGCAAATGTTGCTTCAAATTTTTTGGATGCCGCTGATCCCGTCCCGTCCCGTCCCGATCCCGTTTGGGATGGGACGAGGTCGGGATGGGGTTTTTCCCATCCCGTCCCGTCCCGATCCCGTATGAACGGGATGGGATAGGGATGGGTATATCTCGTCCCATCCCGTCCCGTGCCCACCCCTAGTAATGGATCACTTAGTTCCAGACTTTCAGTTCTTGTCCCCACTTACCATTGCTGCAAATACACAAACAAAACAAAATCATACAATTTTTACTGATGCAAACAGAAGACTGAAAACATACAAATAGAACAAATTCAGATCATTTTCACTGATGCAAACAAAACTAAACTAAACCAAATTAAATCATGCAATCAAATGTGAATAATAAACTGAAAAAAGAAGACAAGTACAACACTAAACCCCTAGCAACACTAAACCACACTAAATGAACATTGTTATTGATTCATGGAATCACCAACCACTAGCAACACTAAACCAACTAAATCACTTTCAGAAACAACATTTTCATTAATACAAACAACAACCATCAAATAAACAGTGGAGAAACATGAATTTGTGCAAATTAACAAAATACTAACAAAATCATACCATTCACACCATCCATTCAAACATGCATTACATATAGAAGCACCAAAATGAAAACCCTAAAATAACAAAGAAGACTTACAACACATCACGCCAATGAGCATGAGGAGGTTTCACGTCCTCTTCAGTGTCTGAAGAAGTGAAATCTCTCCTTAGATTTGACTCATCATCGCTTGGCATCTGACTGAAGAAATCACTAAAATCACTGAACAAACTACAATCGTCCCAGTGGATGCTAGAAGCGGTGCTTCCATCATCATTGTTGCTACTGATCGTGATTTTGACACCGAAAACAACCTTCTTCCCCTTCTTTGTTTTGGGTTTCCTCTTTTTCGTTTCAGTATTACGCTTCTTCATTTCGGTGAGAAATCAAAGAGAACACAGGGAGATAGGAGAAACAAAAAAGAGAGAATGAAAACGGAGGGAGTTTTCCTTCCACTCTCCGTCTCTTCAATGCTACGGGCTGACAGAGAGTAAACCCTAGCCGTCCACATGTCTGCTTCAGGTAATAGACGGTTGGGATTGACATGCTATCACATCAGACGTGATAAGCACGTGAAGTGCATTTTCGTCATGCAAAATAGGAAAAATGGTGGCACGTGAGGTATTTGACAGTTAAGGCACGTTGACTGTTAGTTTGAGGGGGAAAGTGCAATATAAATGTTAATTGGAGGCAAAGCTGAATTGGCTATATGTTTTAGCAGATAAAGTGCAAATTATCCTTCTTTTTATATTAGTAGTGTCTTTTAAAAAGGTGGTGGTGTTCTTCAGAAAAATAGTGATGCTATTTAACCGGGACTATATAGAATCCATTACTCCAATGTTTGCTTTCTAGTGACAGCTGGATGGGATGGTGGGAACGGGTGGAAAATCATGGCCGACATTTTCAAGATCCGGAATCTCCTCCCTTCCAACGCTACAAATTGAATCTCCAATAATGATGTTAATCCAAAATTCCCTCGTTCTTTGCTAGGAAAAAAAATAAAATAAAACGAAGAATGGTCAAACAATGCCGACTTCTAAAACAAATAAAAAGACTTCTTTCATAAATTATTATGTGCACATGCATCTGTCATCTTCATGCAATTGGACTTTATAAGATCTACAATTTACAGCTATGAAGACATTAATGCAGAAATTAATTGCATTTTAAAGTCTGGTTCGACGACCTCAGACTTGTTGGATGAGGAAAAACTCTCATCTAATATGAATTCTCCGATTTCTTTAAATTCCACATAGATAAGGACATGTTCCTAATCAATTTGAACCTATAATAACGCACCACTGGACCCTCTAATACAAGTTGTTCTCTGCATTTCTAGTGTTGACGTCACACGGACTCCTACTTTTGAACATGATATCGTTCTTGTTTCCATTTGTAAACTTCTCCCTGGTCCCAAAATCATTTTGGATTTCCTTTCCTACTACACTATTTAGGCATATATATGGCAACCTACTTATTCCTGGTCCCACAGTGAGATGAGTTAGAATAAATAACTCATCTATATTACACCACATTTGTAGCTTTTTTATGTATCCTAATCCCTCCCTGCCAGTTTCTGACCTATAAAATGAACTTTAGTGAATTTTTTGTAGTAGCCGAATGCACTTCGATACTAAAGCTATGTGATTAAGTAATGATGGATATAAACTGTAAATTGAATTGTAAATGCGTACCTTTTTCATCCAATTTATTCACCGTATAGAGCGAGTATTCCACTTCTTCATTGACTCTATCATCGAGGAGTGATGAAGGGAAGATATCTTGTTAAAGATCTTACTCGTCCATGACTGAATTCCCTTCGGTACTTGGATCTGTTTGGGGCCCAACATGTGATTGGGCCAAGAGCTTTTAAGATAGATCTTAGGCTTGTGACAGCCCAGATATCTGTGTTCGGGCCTTATTGTTTTGGGCCAAGCTCCAAGATTCGTGCCACTCTAGGGTGACGTAATTTGGGCTTGGGCGCCTAACTTACTGGCGTAACAGTAACTTTGTTGAGTCTGGGCTGGACCATATTTGGGTCAGCTTGAGATTGTGTTGAGGCCTTTTCGAATTAGGGTTGACCCTTTGCCACGAGCATGGATGTGATTGGATGATTATTTGATATCTCATAAATTACTCCCCCTAGTTAGTGGGGATGCGTATAGGGCCACTAACTAATTGTGTTTGGGGAAATGTGTGATGCTATGATGACATATTTCGACGCCTTTTCGGCTTCCGTGTTGTAATGACTGCTCTTGCAGCGGTTAGGTAATTACTTCTCCCATACATCAAGTCTATATAAGCTTGCTTGGGGGAGTTTTATCTGTTTACCCTCCATAGCCTCCTTATTTTTTCCAGTCTATCAAGCTCGGACCTTCATACAATCATGTTTGCGCGACCTCACTTTTCACGTGAACACCATGTGACTTACTTTGACTTTTTAGGGGGCCACTGATGTCAGAGAAGGATCCAGTCTACCTCTGTCGACGGTATGAAGTTTCTAATGATTTGAAATTGTCGTTCCTTGAGAAGGGCGAGTCTCCAATTGTTCCATTGGAGGGATTCATTTGCTTGTACAAGGCCATGTTCGAGGATGGCCTGGGCTTCCCTGTTCCTGACGCCATTTGATGTTTTCTATCTTATCAGGTTATTGCTTCAGCCCATATAGCGCCGAGCTGGTGGAGTATACTGATTGCCACTCTGATTATAGCGAAAGATGCAGGGTTTCGTCTGTCCATAAAACAGTTTCATTCTCTAACCTCCATCAAGATGAGTAAGTTCGGCGTTTGCTGGTTGGTAAAGCCCTCTTGCCTGGATGGCAAGTTGATGACACAGAAGATATGCAGCGGTATTATTTTTATGCTTGTATGAAGTCTGAGTACTTTGCTCATGATGGCCAGATGATCTTCCATACCTTCAGGGATCTCAGTAAGTTTCGTGTACTCCTTTTTGCTTTATGCTTTTAATATAGTGTTTGTTGTTGTCTGATTTGTCTGTTGTTCCCAACTAGGGGGAATGACTAGTTGGGAACAACCATGTTGTTCTCTCTCTTGAAGAGAAGAAAATGAAAGTTGAATTTCTTGCTCTCCCACCAATGTCAATTTTAGACGTTCTCCAATCGGGAATATTAGGTGAAGTGGTTTGTTTTCTTGTGAGACTGGCAATGTGGAGCAGAGTCTAGCCACTCCCGTTGGTTCTTCTTCTAGAACTAATGTACAAGCGTCTTGATTTCAGAAGAAGAAAGTGTCGAGGATGCCTAGACATCAAAAAAGGAAAACTCTTGAGTACTCCAGGATGCCTAGACATCAAAAAAGGAAAACCCGTCAATCAAAAAGGATCAAGGTGGGAATTACTCTGGTTGCTCATATTGCCCTTCTGAATACTCCAGAGAGGGACCTTGTGGACCTGACTATTGGCAAGGAAGAGTCACTGAAGGTCTTTGCCGCCACCAATACAGGTGTAGAGCGGTTCATCTTGGAAAGTGTTGCCCTTGACTCATTGACGGGTTTGGTTGTCATAGTGCAGCAGCCTGTTTTGGAAGTCATTGCTCGTGGTTCGTCTGTGGACCCAAAAGTACGTGAGGAGGGTCGAGCCCATTAACTCTGACATGTAGTGCTGGTCTGCAGGCTAGATTATCGTCCGAGCTCCCACCCCATATTGTTGACAAGGGCAAGCAGGTTGCTGACTCTCCTCCTTCAAAAGTCGTAGAAGGGGAAACATGATTGGTTCCTAGTCCTGAGGCTCTCCGTATGGACGCTGAAGCCAACTTTGATGGGCAATACGTGTGGTACCAAAAGGTGGATCACAAGACCGATATCGTTCAACTTTTAAAAAAGTTATTTTTTTGGATAGATGACCAAATGTCGTTGGAAGATGTGGCCATTAGGGATCATCTCAATCAGAGGCAAAAACATCTGATGCTGGTAAGTTAGTAATTATTTGATTGTCGCTAGATTTTTCATCGAACTTTATTGCTCATAACCATGCATATGTTTTCTGATCAGAATACTGAAAAGTTGAGTCTGTGTGGGATAGGCTACGTGCCTTAGAAAAGACGTATGTTGAGCGCCAGGAGCAACTCTCAGTCGCCTGTAGCAGGGTGGGTTTGTTGGAAAAGTAGTTAGCTGCTTGACCCAATCTGGGGATTCAGCTAGGTGTGGCCTGGGCGGAGCTGAATAGTGCATTAGCTGCTCAATTAGCCTTGGAGTCTCAGTTGAAAAGGGCCCAACGGAATCTAGATGAGGCATGTGCTTCCCAAATTGATCTGTCAGCAGATCTGAAAGATGCCCAGGAGAGTAGGGACAATGAGTTAGCTGAATAGACTATTGCTAACCGATTGGCACATGCCGTGAGATCTGCTATTGAAACTCAGAGTGTTCTAGCCGTTGAACTCGTTGAGACGGTTCGTCAACGAGATCTTCACAATGCCCTTCAAACGTGACTTTCCAAGCTCAGCCAAGAGTTGGATTCCTAGCGTATAAGCCGAATTGAGGCTGGCCAGAGCAATCGAGGAGTTATCCGTCTTGAAAGCGCGATGGGATGCTAGGGAGAATGAGCTAATCGAAGTGGCCAACGTTGCTCAGCTCAGTAAGATTGTTGTCGGCACCCTGGAGGTGCTAGAATTTATTGAACATGATCACGGGGACTGGGACCTTTATGCATACTCGCCATTGGCCTATGCTCAGTTTGAAGAGACGGGTGACTCTTCCATTTTTTTCGCAGGGTTATCCTAAAGCCGACCCAAATGCAAGGAAAACAACCGCCACTCTCAAAGCCCAAGAGCAGGCTTCTGACCCTGCCATTTAGGAAGCTCCCCTTGACTCCACTATGCCTGATCCCACCGTTTGAGCGGTGTTTTATATAAGGGAAGTTTATTAATACAAAATTTTTCTTTCCTTGTTTTTGCATTGGTGCTATAACTATTGTACTTGCTACCTTTAATATGTGCTTAGATTAGGCTGAATAGACTAATGTGTCACCAATACTTTAAGATTGGATTTTGGTAGTGAAGTCCCCTTCCATTTGTAGTAGTGCTTAATCTGGAGTGAAGCCGCTTCTTAACTTGAAAGGGTTGTTACTTGATAATAGTGTTTACTTAATCTTTAAGAAGGCTTAACTTGTGGAGTAGTCATCTTTACTCGAGCGGATCAGGTTCTCGTAGTTTCACAAGTCTTGCCTCGAAGACGAGTTAACCTTGTGCAGAAGTTGTTTGTGTCTAGACGACTAAATTTCCATAACGAATTTCAACCCTGTATAAAACTATAGAAGTTAGGGCATTTTAGAAATCATCTTTGTCTGAACAGACTAGACTTCTATGGTATACAAGCTCAATCTGAACAGGAGTTGAGTTGTGGAGAAGTTGTTTTTGCCTGAATGGGCTAGTTTTCTATGATGAACCATAATCCGAAACAAGAGTTATTTTATGGAGAAGTCAACTTTATCCGAACGGACTATACTTTTGCAGTATACGAGCTCAAACCTAAAGATGAGTTGAGTTGTGGGAAGTCGACTCTACCCGAATGAACTAGATTTCTATGATGAAATTCTCAACAGGAATTAGGTTATGGAAAAGTCATATTTGTCCGAATGGACTAGACTTCTACATCATACAGGCTCAATCCTGAAGAAGAGTTGAGTTATAGAGAAGTCATTTATGCCCTAATGGACTAGACTTTCATGACAAACTCTAATCTTGAACATGAGTTAAGTTATGCAGAAGTCATCTTTGTCCAAATGGACTAGACTTCTATAGTATATGGGCTCAATCCTGAAGAGGAGTTGACTTGTCTGGAAGTCGTCTTTGCCCAAATGGACTAGATTTCTATGACGAACCTTAATCCTGAACATGAATTAGGTTATGGACAAGTCTTATTTGTCCGAATGGACTAGACTTCTATAGTATATGGGCTTAATCCTGAAGAGAAGTTGAACTGTTGAGAAGTCGTTTTTGCCCGATGGACAAGACTTCTATGACGAACCCTAATCCTGAACATGAGTTAGGTTATAGAGAAGTCATCTTTGTTCGAACGGACTAGACTTCTATATTATACGGGCTCAATCCTGAAGAGGAGTTGAGATCTCGTTAAGTCGTATCTGGCTGAATGGACTAGACTTCTATGACGAACCCTAATCATGAAGTGGGGTTAGGTTATGGAGAAATCATCTTTGTTTAAACGGACTAGACTTCTATAGTATACAGTCTCAATCCAGAAGAGGAGTTAAGTTGTGGAGAAGTCGTATCTACCCTAATAGACTAGACTTCTATGACGAACCCTAATCCCGAACAGGAGTTAGGTTATGGAGAAGTCATCTTTGACCGAATGGACTAGACTTCTTTTAAGCAGACTAGGCCAGTTCAGAACACCTGCTGATCGGATTCAGCGGGTTTAAGTGTTTCCCCATCAGAAAGATAAGGTTGGCTACGATAGTAGGAGAGTCGCAACTCAAGAAAGTGTTAATTCTGGACTTCATGGTGGTAGTCGCATCGTCATCCTACAATTTCATCCTGGGAAGACCTTGGCTTCACCAGATGGAAGCGGTGGTCTCCACCCTTCACCAGTGTGTTAAGTATACTGTTAACCACTTCGAAGCGACAATACATGGAGACCAACCTACGGCACTAGGCGGCTACTACGTAGCACAGAAACAGATAAAGTTCTCCCAGATTCAGCTACATCATGCAGAGCAACCTGACCCAGTGCAAGGCCAAAAGACGGTAGAGACATCACTTTCAAGCAGTACAGGAGCAACAAGCTCTTCCGCCCAGCAAGTCGAAAAGGCCATGGCAAGCGGGAATACATCCCATTGTCATTCCGTCAGCGCGGAGATCCACCCATCTGCAATGTTTACTCTTCAGTAACCTATGTAACGCCTCGACAGTCCGCCGAATGATCCGCGAGAGCAACCCGAATCCACTTCAAGGCCAAGATCAATTTCTCTTCGTCAACAGTTAGTTTGCTTTAAGTTTTTTGTTTCCCTTTCCATAGTCAATATTGAGTTTTAGTTCTTAAAGGACTTATGTGATTTTCAATCATTTAAGAAATAAAGGAAGAATTACGAAAAACAAACTCTATTGATTATTGAAAAAATGTAACAACAAACATCTTGAGGCAGATACAAAAGGCTACATATTACAAATGCTCTGAGGCGAATACAAAAGGCTACATATTGCGAACGCCTTGAGGCAAATACAAAGACTGAGCACTAAAAGCGTCTAAATACAGTACGAAATGAAGTAAAAGATTTGCTTAGACAATTCTGCTATAGACAGCGTCGACCGAAGACTTGCAAACCCTCTGATGTGAGAAATTTGCAAGTGATAGCAAAGGTAAGAGAATGGGATATGCTCAATGACTCCCCAAGATAAAGACGAAGTGGCAGAAGATATTGAAAGACTGAGCAGTCAGATTGCTTCGTCAAATCACCCCGAAAAAGTCTCTTACTACAACATTGTAGACCTCACAACGGGCTGCTGATTTCCTCAAGAGACATCTGACCCCCTTCTAACTCCCTCAATTAGGTTTGAAGCAGGCAGATGAGGATGGCCACAAGCAGCGACGCAACTATGGTCTCACAATGTTATCAAAAGAGACAACTTTTCCCATATGCGATAGCAGATGTGACTGAGAACTACAACACCCGGAGACATCGCACGTCGACTAACACTTCGATCAACCATTGGTTAGCAGCGGGGTTCGAGCACACGAAAATAAAAGTGGTACGATGTAACACCAAGGTATCTCCATTGGTAGGAAATCCGTAATACTTCTCCGAAATATGAAAAGAAATTACGAGTCCTCAGCGGATCAACTACGTGCCCACCCCTATCGGGTGACAAAGCATAACAACAACTATCTCTATGTCCGATCAGTGCAAATGTCAGAACATTCGGAGACTCCAGAGATGGAGATTCAACTCCAGCCTTCGAAAAACCCAAAGCATTTTGCTCAGCCTTTGGAAAACACTAATCATCTTCTTCATGCAAGGACATTACATAAGATAAGCTCTGCGAAAGATAGTGTCTACAACAATTAAAAACACCATTATATAGACATGATGGTTCACCAAGCGCACACTCAAGCATTAATTGCCAAGCATTGAATACCATACGGGAAACTGGAAGACGACGGTTCCCAAGGAAACTGCACATGCCACGTCAATCAATTAATGGCGTTCCACGCAACCCCATCTATTGATGGGGAGTAACCGATACTTAACCATCACGCAGCCTATGCCTTACGCGTGTCACCGCGCAATCTGCATCGTACACACAACGCACCATGTAGGAAACCCTAGCCCTTCCTCTACGGGCCCATGGGCTTAGCCTATTTGTGAGACCTGCGGTTTTTAAAAAAAAAAAAAAAAAAAAATTTAGGGCGGGGTGTAGTCAGCAAAGGTGGTGGGGGCACATAGCCACCCACCCCTTTAAAACAAAACGACCCCCCCCCCCCCTTTCTTCTTCTTTCTCTTTTTTTTTTTTTGGTTTCTGTTCGTTCCAGCAGCGAGCAAAGCTGTGACATCGTCGCCTCCTCCATTTTTCTCGGCGGTTTTTGGGTGATTTCTTCCCCAATCTCACCTCCTCCTCCTCCTCGGTTCGTCCTCTCCTCTTTCCCCTCTTTATTTCTTAGTTGTTTTTTTTTGGAAAAAAAAATCAGTTTTCATTTGGGTTTGGGGTTTGATCGGTTTTTTTAGCTCCGATCAGCCGTGTTGGGGCTTTGGTGGCGTCCTTGGGAGCCCTTAGAACCGACATGCAAGACTGTTTTGGGGTTGGCCAAATTTTTTTTCAAAAAAATCAGGGTGCTTGTTTGTTTGGAGGGTTCCTCGGCGTGAAACCGGGCTTTGGGTGCGTGGGTGAGCCTCAATTTCATGACTCTGAGTGTCCTTAGACTCTTTTGTGGGTTGTTGTGCAGTTTGGTAGCGATCAGACCGGAGTAGGGAGGGTTTCGGCGCGTTTTCGCCCAACTTTGGGTTTCGGCGGGGTGGTTGCCGAATTCCTATTGCCTGTAAGTTTTCCTTTCAGTCACGCGCCGCTTGTATTTATTTATTTATTTCAGTTTTCGGCTAGTTTTTTCATTTTTGAGTCCGCCTTGCAGTTTTAGAATTTTCGTGGCCCCGCATTCGTGGTATTGCGTGTTTGGAGCTTCGACCGGTAGGAATTGGGTTTTGAAAATCCATTCCGCCAGGTGAGTCTATAATTTTTATTTTAAGAAATAAGTATTTGAAATTCTGAATTGAATTTTTACAGTATACCGTCAATTGTGTAGAATTGAACCCAAATCCGAAATTAGGAGTTTTCGGATATTTCGAGGATTGTGTTAGTTATGTGTGAATGAATTATGCATTGAATTTTCAGAAAGCATGATACTTGAATGAAATTGAATAGTAATTTTGGTGTGATTAGGCTTTGGTGTAATGACATGAGACTTGTATGCTTTGTTGTCGAGTTTGCATAGCATATCATGTTTTACTGTGGATTTTCGAGTCTTGAGCATGTATGATAATCGACTCGAATAAATTTATTGTGGTGAATGGGGTCATGTTGGGACCCTGGCATAGTCGTGGTTTTATAAAAATTGCCGAATTGTTTATGATTGCACGTTTGTACATTTGGTTATATATAGACTTGTCATTTGTGCATGTGGATAGTAGTATAAGTGTCTTTACCCCGCTATAATGCCTGTGGTGCCGATGCTTAGGAGCTTGCTCGCATCGTGAGTTGGATGGTGCTTGAGATGACTCGCACCTGACATTGTGGACGCTATTGCATGTGGCAAGCTTGCTGGGGTGCGGTGAGCTCCCGCACGCACTTGCCACTATAGAGTGCAGTAGGACGGGTCCCGGAGGACGTGCTTTGGAGATTACTCGCTTTCCCTCCCAGCACGCTTGATTTTGATTATGTTAGGTTGGCCGTGTTAGGCCAGTCGTTCGGGATGTTTGAGTTTGTATCCTGGCAGATGACACCCCATTAGGATACAAACAAGCCCGAAGTGATACTGGTGCACGTTGTGGGATGTGTCTGGGTGAGACACATTCGTAGGGTATGCGGATACCTACGATATGAGACACTTATACATAATTTTACCGAATTTTTGGTTTCAACCTAATTGCTATACCTAGGAGGCTAGGAAGAATTATGAGATTGTTTTATTTCCATTGCTTGATATTTACCATGTTGAATCACGTGTAATAATCGACATATAATAAATTGGTAGTTATTGTTGAATCTGAAAGGTTTGTGTTGTTGCTTGAACTTAGAAACATTATCCTTAGAGACACGGTGTGATTTAGACTTTAGAACTTGTTGCTTATTCATTGTTGTGTGGCATGAATTTTCCTTGTTTATTATTCCGTTATTTGTATTTGGTTCGCTCGCACCAGCTAGCTTTGTGCTTTGCTGACCCCGCAAGGGGTGTGCTTCTATTGGAGTGCAGGCAGTGTTGGAGTTCCTGCTGATCGTGGCGCGTAGGCCCCGGTTTTCGTTGTAGGAGCGTTTTGTGCTTTTTGGGTTGTGTCCACCCTGTACGGGTATGTTTTGCTTTCTCTGTATTTCAGATGTACTCTATTGTTAAACTAGATGTTTGTATACTGGTTTTGTCGCTATGACTCTGACGGGGCGAATCAAATATATATTTATTTTGTTCAAACTTTATCGTAGTTTTATTTTCGTTTGTTTATCGTATCAAGAATGTGTTATATTATGATGTTGTGGCCGATTACGATCCGCCTGTGTACGTGTTAGTTCACGCATCGGCACGCTGCGATTTCCGTGGCGGGTCGGGGCGTGACACTATTATTCAGACAATACTCTGTCACATGCTTGACACGAGCACTAGAGATCCTAGTCAACCCTGACATACAGATTATACCTAAAGATCACCAGCTGATTAATGGTAATTTCATCCACTCCATGCAACATGCTGTTGGATTTGCTTCGCACGCTCCCTAGCAGGCGGAACTTCTATTCAAACCAGGCAAGCTTAGACAACCAAGACTGATGACGTTGGCTTCAGGTTCATCCTAATACCTAGTCCGCTTAACACAGGCATCGACGGTTTATGAAGTGAAAGTTTAATCAGTGCTATCACGCCTAATGACGACGGCTTACCAGAGATCATTGCTCCCTTCGCGGTCAATGATCGCCAAACCAAATCAGGTAAGCCTAGCTGGTAACGACTAGCAACGAAAGCTTCTAATCAAAACCAAGACTTGTAGCCCCCACTGTGAGGGTGTAGATAGTCTAGAAGGTGGGAGCCTAATCACTCCCGAACTGATTCTGATGGCTTGCCACGGGACCACAACTTTTCAGCATGGCCACCAAATCACCAAACCTGGACTTATAGCCCGCGTTGCAAGGGTGTAGATATTCTAGAAGGTGGGAACCAAGTCAACCACAATCTGATTCCGATGGTTTGCCACGGGACCACTGCTTTCGGCGTGGCTGCCAAAAATCTCCCAAATTTGTAGCTTGGTGCACTCAAGTGTAGATAATTTGGATGGTGGGAGTCTAGTCAGTCCTTAACTGATTTCAATGGCTTGTCACGGGACCACTGCTTTTCAGCCTGATCGCAAAACCTCTCTCGAATTCGTAGCCCTCACCGCGCAGGGAGGGTGTAGATGGTTCAAAAGGTGGGAAACTAGTCAGTCTTGAATTGATTCCGACTGCTTTTCAGCCTAGTCGCCAAACCTTTACTCCCTGAATCTGTAGTCCGCTCTGCTCGGACATAAATGATTTAGAAGGTGGGAGCCTAGTCAGTCCAAAACTGATTCAAACGGCTTGCCACGAGACCACTGTTCTTCAGCTTGGTCGCCAAAACTTTACTCCCAAAATCTGTAGTCTGCTCTGTTTGGATATAAATGATTTGGAAGGTGGGAGCCTAGTCAGTCCCGAACTGATGCTAACGGCTTGTCACAAAACCACTGCTTTTCATCCTGGTCACTAAACGAGAATCTAGCTGAGTCAGTGTCTTCACGCTCAAACGGACTGACATTCTAATGTTAAGCGAAGACCACTCGCGCCGATACAAAGATTGTACGGCCAATGCCGAGATAAAAGCTACTTAGGATGCCAACCCGAGCTTATGACGCCTGAATTAGCATGAACGCCCTTACACGCACGCTCGGCCATTACAATTCGCTCACAACAGCAACTATAACAGACCGGTCAGACAAGCAAGGTAACCCTCAATCAGCTTACCTTGGGGACATGGCACACTCAACCCCCAACTAAATTGTTCGTAACATGCCCATTACCAAACATGACTACACCGCAATGACCCCAAGTAATTCATAGCACAAAGCGGTCAAGCTCTCTACCGTAGAAAGACCAGACAACGTCCTATTGATTCAACCAGCCTATGCCAAAGCAAGACGATAAGGCGAAATGAAAAACATGCAATAGAGACAACAAGTACGGAATGGATAAAATCATTTTCATTAATAGTCAAAGACAAAAAGAGTACAAGCACACAAAGTTCACTCCTTATCAAGAAAGGGTACAGAAATGGAGGAGTTAAGCCTAGTGGAAGAAAGAGCAGAAATTGCGTCTACACACGCCGCAGCTGATGACGTCGAGGTAACAGACAGGTCCACATACTACATCTTCTTATAACGGCTGAGATCCCACTCCAGATGCTTCTCCTTCATCAGCGCCAGCAGCTCCAACAGTTCATGTACAACCCAACGGAACTCACATTTGCCTTGTTCCTAGAGAAGTTCTTCCTCTTGCACCTTTGCATCAACAAGTTCACGCTCCAGTAACTCCAACTTGCCAGTCAGTGGACACCTGAGATTGCTATGTGGCCAGACTACTCTTCATGACACTAAGTTCATGTCGCCCCAATTCGAGCTGGTCCTTGGCCTTCTTCTCTTCTCGAGCATAGAACTCCACATCTGATTCCAACTATTGCTTCTCAGCAGCCCGGTCGGCTTCCTTCGAAGCACTCTCTTCAACGAAAGACAGTAGTTCAGAACTCACATTTGCTGCAGCTTCCTACGCAACCTCAACTTCTCGGCGGATATGGCTCAACTCTTGCCTAAGTCCGTCCCTTTCGGACACCGTCTCTGTCAGATTACGCTCGAGGTCCTCCAGACGAGCCCTCTGAGCCTCAGCGGCCACGATTGACTGATCCAACCGATTCTCTTCGGCTTGCTTCTTAAACCATTTAATTCCATGGAGCACATTAGAATACAACGTTTGCATATGCGAGAAGACATGCTCCAAGGTGTATACTCTCTCACGAGCCGCCTCAACTTCCGTCCCAGGAACGGCCGCGTGACTCAAATGAGACATACCCATCATAAGGTACTTAAAGCCCTTATCTACACACCCTTTCAATGAATCCTCCTCGAGTTTTGGAGCGTGATCCATCAGCCAGTTGTGACGCCTTCTTATATGCTTCCTTGAAGCATACTCTACGTCCACCTCTTGATGCCAAACCTGTGAACTCGGCTTCACCAAATCTGGTGCAAACAGGCTTATCCATGCACCCGGGTAAAGCTTTTTCCGATCGGAAACTATGCCGACACAGCCCTTCATGGTTGCCACCATCCTCAAGCTCTCCTCCGTGGCCTTTCCCTTGTCAACAACATCAACCCCTTTTTTGCGAGACGGCTCAATGGGATCCTGAGGGAGAGAATGCAACGAAGTATCCAAATGACCCTCCAACACCTCTAGCTGAGGCCTAGAGCGAGATGATGAGCAATGCGAACTGCAAGAGACACGACCGGTACCACAACCATTATTAGGCAAAACAACTATGGGGCGATCATATTCTACCACCTCAGGAAAATCCTCACAAGAGCCTTCTACCAGAGTGCCTCACTCGAATCAGCACCAGCGGAAGCAACCATTGCAACCCTAACACGACAGTCATTCAGAGCCTCGACCTACGCGTCACTAAAGTTTGACTTATCTACAACTCCTGCCAATTGCAGGTAATCATTCTCCAAGCCGAAAACATCAGTCTCCGCCTCAACAGGTCTAGCAGACTGCGCTCCCTCTTCACCAGAGCGGGTCGTGCCGAAAACAGCCCAGTTCTAACACGAGACCTCTTCCTCACGAAGGAGGTAAGAGTCTTAGACGGGTCCTCCGCATTAGACAGAACATGAGCTTTGGCCCCAGTAGCCTTCCTCTTCCTGGAAGGGGCCCCATCTTCCAAATTAATGCACGACTCTCATTATAGAGTGGGGGCGACGTGCCAGTTGTCCCACAACCCACTATGGGTGAAGTTGGAGACCCTTATGACATCGACCGCCTTTTTTCTCGGAAAGCCGCAAAACTTTTCCATTGTGTTTTGCTCTTTTAAGGTAAGAGGAGTAGTTGGAAAATCTTCATACAGAAAAATGCAAGCGATGGTTAATCGACCCATTATCAAGCACATCAAAGTCACAAGAAAAGATATGAACTTATGAAGCGGTCTGAACTGTCGCTCGAGCGGACGACCCTTGCATTAAAAGTACTTCGAATCCGCAGGGGCCAAGAAGCAGTACTTCTGCCAGAACTTGAAATCATCAGGCAGCTTAACGAAGCAATTTGGCGACTTCATCTTACAAACAACATTACTCTTTAGTTGAGGAGATATCAGCAACTGAATCACCCGCGGAGTCATGTTAACACCAGCCTCCTTAGCGCTGAATAGAATCATGTGGATAATCCTATATCCATTGGGCCCCAAATGAGCCGGAGGAATCCCTAAGAAGTCTAAGAACTCCCAGATCACATCCAGAACCGAAAAACGCACTCCAGTTTGAAGCATCCCGCGATGCAAACATATAAAACTAGCCTGAGGTGACATCGACGTCTGGTCGCTCGTCAGGAGATACAACGGCAGGTCCTCAGGGACCCCAAACTTTGTACGAATTTCGACAAGACTAAGTTCAGACAACAACCTGTCTTCGAAAAACTCTAGGCCCTCGGCCAAGATAGCGTCATCAATAAGGTTTTCTTGAGCCATGAGGAAGATGAACAATCTTTTCTAATCGAAGCGGTAGCTTCGAAAATAAGGAAAGTAGAATAATCAAACTCTACACAGTGGATGACTTAAATTGAGAGTGACTTCCCGCCTCTTTTCCACTGAACCAATGCATGTTCAATTAATGTAGCGCGTGGCTCAAAAAATGATTCAGACTCAATCATCATGAGTGGCACATCCATTCAAGAGATGACTTAGCGAACCGATGTGACGGCTCACTAACTCAGGAGGAGTAGTTGATGATACATAAAAATGATCACATCCCGGAGTTGTACACGTGTCATGATGATCTCGAGAAATTACGACCTCAAGCTTCAGCCCAACACTGATTCGACCCAAGTGGTTCTAAGCCCGTCAAACTGCAGTCTGTCAGGCGGACCCGAACTCTCATAGCATGCTAGACCCACACGTCTCACAACTATCCTCGATAGCCATAAACCCTCTTCAGGCATGTATCTCGAGGATCAAGTTCGAACGGGCAACTACAACTACTATATTCTTCCAACTAGGAAGCAAACACCAAAGTATCTTCCACATAGAGAAACTCCCTTCCACGGATTGCTCTTGGATTAGAAACTATCTCCTTCGTATCTAAGAGCACGGAGCTAACAACGAACTTCCCTCCTACAACACGATTCCTAATTAGGGACGGATCCCCACGAAGATCTCATTCCTAAACTACTCCTATGATGGCCTGGTAGAACCAGAACTCTTTGCACTATAAATAATACATGAGGTTGGTAAGCTAAGGTATGTTACAAATTTTCTGTTACAACATTACGCCTTCCTCAGTGCCCTGTCTGACTTTAGCAACGGAGTGTCATCGGCCAACCCACGTTGGTTTGTGGCTCACGTGCGTTACTTGTGCAGAACAGCAGGACCAGGTCAAAGCAGGGAGCTGAAAAAGACTGCATCAGTTACAAAACAAAATCATAAAATTACTTTTGATGTCCCATATATCCAAAGCTTTTCTATGCATAGAAGGATTACATTTTTTAAAATCAAACATAACAATTAAAGCAACATTATGGCAAAAAATAAAGCCAAAATCTTAAGAATAATAACAACAAATTAGATGGAGAAGGTGAGCTAGCTTTGTTTGTGCAGTAAGTCTTGGCTACAGTTTGACTTTTTTACAAGTTCACCCATTCTCTTTAAAACACAACAACAAACATCATCTATAGAAGGGGTATAATTGTAAAAAAGCCCAACCCTGACAAAAAAATGGCTGCCTAAAATTGTTATTATTTTAACATGCTAGAAAATTAGCAACTCAAAAACATTGCCTTATCTAATTAATGAATGAGCCAAGCTAAGGTCAGGTTTGGTCCAGAGAGTCAAGGATCCCGCTAGTTGATTAGGCTGCAGTTTGCATGTCTTCTTCATGGCCTGCTCGAACCTTGTCATAATCAAGGGTTGTGATTTAGCGATTTTTTGTGAATTAATGAGCCAAGCTAAGGGCAAGTTTGGTCCATGGAATTAGGGATCACGTTAGTTGATCATGCTCTAGTTCAAAATATCGCGAACCTTGTCATGATCAATGATTGTTATAAAATATATATATTTTTAATATCTCAAAATTTAAAGTGTTGAAAAAAAAAGTATGTTATTTCGACTATATTTAAAAATATTTAATTTTTTTTCATAAATTTTGACATTTTCATGTAAAACCCAAAAGTTATGAAGCAAATTACATTTTTTCGATCAAAATATTTTCTCATTTTTCTTAGATTTCGATATTTTCGTGTAAAACTCAGAAAATTATGAAGCAAATTAAATTTATAGGGATCATTTTATGTATTTAATGTATTTATAAGTTTAATTTACTTGACATACACTCGAATTTTTATGTTTTTCTATATACAACAAAATATTTTTTAAAATTACAAGACTAACAGGGGGGTATTCAATCATGGATTTTAATAGAGTCTGAAAGACTTTAAATCTCATGGATTTTAATAGAGTCTGAAAGACTTTACA
This sequence comes from Berberis vulgaris, assembly GCA_963556465.1. Lineage (NCBI taxonomy): Eukaryota > Viridiplantae > Streptophyta > Magnoliopsida > Ranunculales > Berberidaceae > Berberis > Berberis vulgaris. The sequence goes on along the minus strand of OY747131.1, from coordinate 51,646,468 downwards.
GAATTCACTGGATTTTAATGGATTTTAAGTGACTGGATTTTGTGGAATTTACAGAATCCACTGGATTTTAATGGATTTTTATTATTGGATTTTATGAATTTTATAAAGGATTGTTATGGATTTCTATTATTCTTATTGGCAAAAGAAAGTGCTTTGAACATTGACTAGGGACATCAAGTCTTTGATAGAGTGATGCCATCGAGCTCGCAAACACCAACTTCGAACTTGGCAAAGCTTCATGAAGCAAAATTCTCTACGCGAACAAACCCCAGGCACTCATTGATATAATTATACAACTATAACATCTATTTGTCTAAGTAGCTCTGTTCCAATCCTTTACTTTGCTTCCACTGCAATCAATTGAGATTACTCAACAGGTAAGTGGATGCATGTGAGTTCTTGTAATCTAACAAGCCATCTCTTCTCATCTCTTCCGAGATTTCTATGAGAAATTGTTACTACTTGCTTTTTTAGTATGATGTGTCATTATTTCTTGTTTCATGTTTACATGTTAATGAAAAAAGTATGCCCACTGATAAAAAAGGAGGCTAGAATGATGAAATGAGAGGCAGACAACTATATCATACTTGTATTTATGTATGCGGAAATATTGTAAAGTAAGATCTTCAGCTTTTGTGGTTTAGATGTAAGGCTGCCTCTCCTTCTCTAGCCCTGTTGGGTTTTGTAATTGGTTTCTTTTTGTGAATGAATACATACGCAACCTGTTTTATTAATCAAAAGAATGAACCTAAAACTTCTAATCCTTAAATAACAACCACATCAACAGAACAAAATACTTAAAGCAATATGAATAATTAAGGAGGAAGGGGCAGGGAAAAGCAGAAAACAAGTGCTCGATGTCCCGGTACTATACTATACGCTCTTGTCATTAACATGCGCAATCAGAGTACATGACTTCTTCATTGGATCCCATATATACTTTCAAAGTAATCTATTGATTCTTTACACACCATCAGTCATGATCTTAAGGGGTCTATCACAATAATCTCAATGTCGAAAAGTTTAAATTACCATAAACTGAATCTTGAAACGAAGTCAGGGTTAATAACTATGTAACTCTAAAACCCAAAAAAAAAAAAAAAAAATTGGTAGAGCAACACATGAACTAACCTTGGTCTGGGTTCCAATGATTATCACACTAAGAGCAACTGAAATCTGAATTTTTACTCAATCATCCAATTTCCACAATGGGGTTCTTCCATTAACAATTTATCTTCAAGACCTCTAGTCTATTTGACACACTAAACATGAATCTTACTTCAGTTTTATATGTTCTTATTTGTAAATTGCATGAATAAATGTCAATTCAATCATGAAAAACAGAAACAAACAAATGGGAAATAACAAAATTTCAGACCTTGAGGAGCATCTGCTACCGTAGTAAAAGGTGAAGTGACGTCCATCGCTGAAACCCCATCTTTCTGTTTCTTCTTGTTTCTGTTCTTCGCCATAGTTTCTCTTTCAACGACACACTGGGGCTCTCTTACTCTGTAACTTGCAAAGTTGCAAACTTGTATTGCGCTGATGAAGGCAAATTGAAGGCAAATTGAACCGAAACCCTTGTCTTGCGCTGATGAAAACAGACTAGAAATGGGGCGGAGTTTGGAAACCCCCTTGAGCGGATCGCACAGCAAACAACACCACCGCCACCAATACAAGAAGAATAAGCAACAGAGGACCTCCTCCTCTAGTAAGCTTCTCAAGGAGAACGGAAATGGAGATGGAGTTAGTGATAACCGCCACCATCTCAGTTCTGCTTCCCCACCATTATCTCTCTGTAGAATTAAAACCTAGAGAGGTCAATTTTTGGTTTGCTTTGCTGTCTCTCTGTGTCGAAAAGAGCGAGTGTGAGAGAGAGGGTTTCCAGAGTTTCAGATCGATTAGGAGGGAGGGAGAATGGGGTTGGTGAGTTGGAGAAGTGAAATGGTTGCAGAGATTGATGGAGGGAAGTAGCCATTAGAACAGAACGAGAGAGAGAGCTCTCTCGAGTGTTTTTGAGAGTTTTTTGCAGAGAGAGAGAGAGAGAGAGAGCTGTATTTGAAATTCGAGGGTAACAGGCCGGATTTGGAAATGACTTTGATATTTATATCTTTCACAAATAAATTCTTCAAAGTCCTTTAAAGTCCATCAAGTCAACAAATCCATTAAAATCTCCTGTTGTTTGAATACCCCTAGATTTTATTGTATTGTTTAAAATCCATGATTGAATACCCCATGATTTTAATGAATTATAAAACAATCATTTAAAATCCATGATTGAATACCTTTGGATTTCATTGTATTGTTTTAAATCCTTAATTGAATACCCCTATATTTTAATGGACTTTAAAATCTTTCAGAATCTATTAAAATACATGATTGAATACCCCCTAAAATTACTTTGAAAAACATATCACAATCCTTGGTCATGATGCATCATTCCTTGGTTGTGAGGCCCTGATTAAGTAAGTTATCTTCTCTAAGCCTATAATTGAAGACTAGTTTTGACACTTGAATGCATGGACACGGCCGTCCTACCCACAGCACAACACATTTTTCCTATATCCTTAAACGTCTTTTTCAAAGTCAATTATTAGACGAAGACCCAGTTGGGCCCAACCCCTGCGTCCAAGAAATGAAAGTGTGCTTGCGTAATTCATGGACAATCTCTAAGCTCCATTCCTCTAATTTTCCACTCTCATCTTTGTTTCTTTACCATAGTCAACGCTTCACTCATCACGATCATAAGGAGATTCCAATTACTCCCCCGCCCAGGTTAATAAATAGCTTTCACTCCCTTCTATCCCCTCCTATCTCTCTCTATCCTTCTCCATTGCCATGGAGGTAGAAACACCAAAGAAACAATTCTCAGAAGAAGATGAAGTGTCTCCAATTGAAGAAGTTCGTCTGACAGTGACAAACACAGATGACCCATCTCTTCCAGTATGGACATTTCGAATGTGGTTCCTGGGTATTATCTCCTGTGCCTTGTTGTCCTTCCTCAACCAATTCTTTTCATACAGAACAGAACCTCTTGTTATCAATCAGATTGCTGTTCAGGTGGCTACACTCCCCATCGGTCGATTCATGGCCAAACTTCTCCCCACCACCCAATTCAGTTTTTTTGGTTCCAACTTCTCATTGAATCCAGGTCCATTTAACATGAAAGAACATGTTTTAATCTCTATATTTGCAAACGCCGGGAGTGCTTTTGGGAGTGGATCAGCTTATGCTGTTGGGATTGTTAATATTATAACAGCTTTTTATGGGAGAAAGATCAGTTTTCTAGCTGGTTGGATTCTCATTACCACGACACAGGTAGGTGGATTGGTTGTTTAATTTTCATTAATACAGGCAGCAAAATGAGTTGAGTGGTGCTAAAATGCGCCTACTTACCAACTACAGGTATTAGGATATGGATGGGCTGGGATTCTTAGGAAGTACGTGGTTGATCCAGCTCACATGTGGTGGCCTGCTACTCTTGTTCAAGTCTCACTCTTCCGGTAATTCATTTTTCAATTGCTTTAATGAATTAGTATGTTGGATGTGGGTTTTGTACATTTACATGTTTGGAAACATCTACTCTCTTAAGACGCTTTCAGCTGCTGTGAAAAGAGTTATTTTACTCCGCATAATTGAGGTGCATGCATGCGTAAGGCTTACATAAGGCCTAGATATCAATTCAAATAATATATGATTTTCCTTTTTGTGGTTTAACTTGTGCCTCTGCACATGGGCAGCTGCTAATGGCCGTTCCATTTTATCGGCTAATATTATCTTTGATGTTTTTTTTCATTATTTTCTAAGAAGAACATGATATGAATTTACGAGAGGACCCCTATATTTTAGGCTAAATTGATGTATCACTCCACATCCACTATTTGATTTTGTAATCAATGGTGAGAATGGAAGTTCTAAGGTATGTGATTCACATGTTCATGGGACTTCTATTTCCACCATTGATCACAAAATTAAATGGTGGATGTGGAGTGATACTTCAAATTAGCCTAAAATATAGGAATTCCCTTGTGAATTTCCATAGAATAGGATTTCATGCAATCAAACACACCCTAAGTAGAGTTGTGTCCAAAAAACTGACCACTTAAGGATACATGGTGATGATGTTGCTACACTACCCAAGACACGTGAATGCCTCTCTTATGTATGGTGGTGAGAAGTTCAAAACCTTGTGTATTGGGCACTAAAGAAAGCAACAACCAACAAGCCAATAATTATATTACAACTGAAGAGAGATTGTTTTCAATCATTTGTTATTGATTTCCCAACCACTCAGATCAAATTGTCAGAAAAGTTTGAATGGGAAGATCCACCAAGGAATCGTTTATAAAGAAGATTCAGTGTCAACTTCATGGCACAAGCTGTAGTATGTCTTGGTAGCAAAAGGGGTAAAGAGGATAACGCTAAACACACACATATTCTATCCCCATTAGACTGATGTATGTTAGATTATTGATTGTGTGCGTTGAATATTATGCTAAATAAATTCCAGAGTCTTTATCTAGGAACCCTCACTTAGTTGGATTAGATTTTGTGTGGCGCAGGAAGTTGAATTCAAATGTCAAACTTATCGCTTGGTTCACTGCTGTCAGCTTTTCATACCAAATGCCTTCTATTCTTAAATCATCAACTAGGGCACATAGTGGGAGTTTATTAGGTACTAGTTATGTGGGGATATCCCAATTCCACATCTACCAACCATGCCAAGAGTTTGAAAATTTATTTAGTAGTATAGAATATGCAGCTTTGTGTTTTCAGTTCAGCTTCACTTTCCTTCAAATATTTTGGTCAAGCCAAGGGTTTTAATCAAAACTTCTTTATAGTTATAACCATGCCGTATTTGCTTTGTAGCTCCTAAATATGTATTAGACCTTGACAAAGTATATATTTCTATTCCGCTAAACCAAATGCTTTGCTTCGTTTAAAATGGATTGTACTAAATCCACTAACCATAGTAGGGAAGCATAAAAACCATTTACTACTAATCAAAACTTGAAGATAAACTAAAAAAGAATTGTTTCTTGATTATGACCAAGGAACTGAGACAACTGTAGCCCAAAATTCATCTAATTTGTGACAGTGAGCATATAACCAATCATATTATCATCTAATCTTATAAGTTAATTCTTCTACAGGGCTCTGCATGAGAAGGACAAGCAACGCATGTCAAAGGCTAAATTCTTTTTGATAGCAATGGCTTGCAGTTTCTTTTGGTACCTTTTCCCAGGCTACCTCTTCCCGACCCTATCAAGTATTTCATGGGTCTGCTGGGTATTCTCCAAGTCAGTCACAGCACAGCAACTAGGATCAGGCATGAGGGGACTTGGACTTGGCGCGTTCACACTTGATTGGACGGTAGCTGCTTCCTTCTTGTTCAGCCCCCTCATCTGTCCGTTCTTTGCTATTGTTAACGTATTTATTGGTTATGTTCTAATCATCTATGTAGCAGTTCCAACAGCATACTGGGGCCTTAACCTGTATGGTGCCAAAAAGTTCCCCATTTTCTCTTCACATTTGTTTACAGCCAAGGGGAGCAGTTATAACATAACAGCTATTGTTAACAATAAATTTGCAATTGATTATCCTGCCTATGAAGAGCAAGGAAGGATCAATTTAAGCATGTTTTTTGCTCTCACATATGGTTTTGGTTTTGCCACCATTGCATCCACCCTCACTCATGTAGGCTTCTTTTATGGAAGGTAAGGATCACTACTTACATGTGATCTAATACTAAGTAAGTACCGGAAGTGCCATGGTGAAATTAACAGTCTCATTAATTGTGTAGAGAGATCTATGATCGGTTCCGTCAATCATACAAGGGAAAGATGGACATTCACACTAGAATGATGAAGAAATATAAGGACATACCGGATTGGTGGTTCCACGTCCTGCTTGTCATCACAGTTATTATTGCTCTTTTGCTTTGCATCGTCCTAAATGATCAGATTCAAATGCCATGGTGGGGACTCCTTTTCTCTTGTGGCCTTGCCTTCTTGTTCACGCTTCCCATTAGCATCATAACTGCCACCACAAATCAGGTAATGTTATCAGAAAAAAAGAGAACTTCTTTCTTAATTCCTACTATGATTAATGCGTGATTCCATATGTGCATGACAAAAACAAAAGAAAATTAACTTTTTATGTATTCTACTTACAGACACCAGGTCTAAATATTATCACAGAGTATGTTATGGGGATTATCTATCCTGGAAAGCCAATCGCAAATGTCTGCTTCAAAACATATGGATATATGAGCATGGCCCAGGCAATTTCCTTTCTCAGTGATTTCAAGCTAGGTCATTACATGAAGATACCTCCCAGATCAATGTTCTTGGTTCAGGTAATGGTTTATTCCATTTGGCGATTCGCCCTTTTGCCATATCATACAAAGCAGAGCAACTAGGAACAATGTTTTCTAATATTGTTTTTCCAATTTTTTCTATTTATAATAATAAATTATTAAAAAAATGCGATATAGAATTCTCTAATTCGAGGGATCTACAATTCTCCTCATATCCTTCAAATGATTTATGATGTTTTGTGTTTTTCTAATTGTGTTTCTAACCTTTTCCATACCAGTTCATTGGAACCATCATTGCTGGCACAATCAACCTAGTGGTGGCATGGTGGCTACTGCACTCAATTGATCACATATGCCAGGATGAGCTTCTCCCACCTGATAGTCCTTGGACATGCCCAAGTGACCGTGTCTTCTTTGACGCATCTGTCATCTGGGGCCTTGTCGGGCCTAAACGAATGTTCGGTTCTCTTGGAAACTATGCAGCCCTTAATTGGTTCTTCCTGGCAGGTGCGTTAGGACCTATTCTAGTTTGGCTACTTCACAGGGCGTTCCCCAAGCAATCATGGATCCCTCTCATCAATCTTCCTGTCCTTCTAGGAGCAACAGCTTCAATGCCACCAGCAACAACTGTAAACTACAATTCCTGGATTTTGATCGGAACTATCTTCAATTTCTTTGTTTTCCGGTATTACAAAAATTGGTGGCAGAGGTATAATTATGTTCTTTCGGCAGCGCTAGATGCTGGGGTTGCATTTATGGCAGTGATATTGTACTTCTCGCTGACAATGCAAAGCAAAAGCATAACCTGGTGGGGTACCGGAGGCGAGCATTGTCCATTAGCCACATGTCCCACAGCAAAAGGTGTAGTGGTCGATGGTTGTCCTAAATTTTAATACTCGTTTTCTTCTACAGTCGCAGATAATTCAGCTTCACCTTTTAGAGAATGTTAGTGTAGGTAAGCAACTGCAGTAACTAAATGCATGCCAACATAGGTTTATAGCTTAGATTGTTCCAAGGAATGTAAGTTATGAATGACATTTCAAAGTAAAGGTTTGAAAATATCTGGGTTGTCTCACATGTAAATGTTTGGAGTAGATTGAAGATTATTTTCCCAAACTAATCATGGGAAACTTTTTTTTTTTTTAATTTATTTGAAAGGCAAAAACTTATTTTTCTTCCTACCCAAATAATCCTAAGAGTAGAAGACCATAACCTCAAAAGGTGGGATGACTCAAGCTCACACATTATCCACGTGACTTTTGCGTTTTTGCAAACTTCATCTGTTACTTCAAGGTCTTTTTTCTTGTAAAGACCAACAAGGTTTTTCAATGGATCCTTGAACCATTTAATTGCCTTTGTCACAGATCAAATTCTAGACTTTTGACACCATCCATCACAAATCTTACTTAGATAAACTAGTGCCCTTAGATATTACTCGGAATTCTTGAGTACAGGTATGGTTTAAGCAGTCAACTTGAGTACAAAATACAGACTAGCATTGCATTGGAAGAAAATAAGCCAATTTTTTTTTTTTTTGAAAAGTGAGCTGGGGTTTTTAGGATCCCCGAACCTTATATTAAAAAAGATGATGATAAAGTTTACAATCGCTCATACATTCACTTGTTTCATCATCTACAAAACAATAAACTTGATTCAAAGCTTCAACAAAGAACCTACTTAGTTCTAGATTCACCGTCTCCAGATTAGGGAGTAACCTTGCAAAATGTTTTGCTACTAAAGTGGTTGCATGATAGACCTGCCATAACTTTTCTTCCTCGTAATTACCAATCAATCCTTTAAGCACTCTCATGACCTGATTTATACCTAATGTGGGCCCCAGAATGTATGAGAAGTCATCGTAAATAATCGAAACACAATGAATCATGATATATAAACCATTGAATGCTAGCACTAATCTAGCATCCCTACAAGGTTCTAATAAGCATTTGCATTCTACATGTATTATCATCATCAGTTACCTGAATTTAGGATTTGTCTTCTTGCTTCGAGAAGACCTTCGAGGAACATATTCTGTGAGAGGCTGTATTGTGGTAACCTCATGTTCTTCTTCAATAGTGTTTTGCCCCAACTTTGCTGCTTTCGCTTCAAGTGAGCTTTTAATTTCGGTGACCAATGCATCCCTGCATATTCTTGCAATTTCTGAATTCAAAGCATTGATGACTTGGGGTGTTAGCCAATCCATGGAGGCTATTGGATCTTCCCCCTGTCTTCCATCAGTTATCTCTCGTCCTACTACTCAGGAAGTGTAGAAGCTGATTTTGAGGTTGCATCAACCTCTTCATTGCATCTTTCCTCACTTTCTTTTAGTGCGCCTTGGCCCCTGGTCTCTGTTATCTTTGGGATAGCTACCCTTGATTTCACGCCTACCAGCTGATTGGTGATGGGAGAAGCAGAGCGTATCTGAAAAGAGTTGAGCAATTCATGCTCACCATTTTGACACCCCGACTTCGGTTGTTGACACCCCAATGCAGGTTGAAGATGTTGTGCCCCAGACTGTGTCCCAGGGACCGTAAGGATCAGCTCATCATCTGCCTGGGGGGCTTGAGGTCCCTCTATCTGTAATAAGCCAATTTGCATAGGGTGTGTCCCATCATTGCCTCCACCCTCCATCATTGCCTTCATCCTCAACATCACACAAACTATCAATATGCCCCTCAACATAGCATCTCCCTCACATTGTTGTACCACATAAACATGTTACCATTCTACAGGCTCTTGACCCCTTTGAATCAGAGCTTGATGACAACTTTCTTTCCCTTTTTAAAATTTATATTTGGGGGAGCTTACAGTAGCACCCAATTCCATTTCCACTTGTTACTGTTTTTTGTTCTTCGTCATCATCTAATTAACAATTCAGCAAACCGTCAAATGATACAATTGAATGTGTAAGAAAGAGTAAAATAAACAAAACATAACAAGAATCGATTGGTAACTAACCATACTAATTGTGACAGTTTCCAACATACCCTTTCACAAATATAAGGGGATCAAACGAAATATATTTTGTTAGTTAACCCTATGACGCAGACAACCTAAACTTATGACTAGGGTTGTTTATGGTTCGATTTCAACTTGAAATCGCAAACCGAACCATATCAACCGGTTTCACAGAAATCCAAACCGAACCGAATAGAATGTGTAATAAAACCAAATTAAATCAAACCAAATAACATTCAATATAATCGAAAGCCGAACAAAATAAAAAAAACTATGCTAAACCTATTTACACCAAACTGAACTACAACAATTTTATATTATTCTATTAATTTTTTATATTAGAAAAAATTAAAAATAAACACACGTGTGTGCACAGAGAGAGAGAGAAGTAATGATTGGCAAGAAGAGGAAACACACACACACAGAGAAGTAATGATTGGCGAGAAGAGGAATAATACCTTTTATGACAATCTGTCGGTTTATGTTGGTTGCAAGTAGTGAGAGCATCTTCACAAAACAATGAAGGAAGTTGTCCGATCCAAGTTAGAGTTGAGAGTGAGAATGAAGGAAGTTGTCCGATTCAAGTTATAGCGAAAATTCTAGCCGGCCTGGTATTCGTGCCTGGTTTGCGTGCCTGGTCGGCTAGAATTACTCTTTTGTTCCTCTTCTTTAAAGTGTTTGTGGTTGTGTTTAAAAGAAGAGGGACAAAAAGTGTAAATCTTCCGACCAGGCATACAAACCAGGCATGCTAGAAGTACTCAAGTTATAGAGTTGAGAGTGAGAGCCTGAGAGGGCTGAGAGAATGAGAGGTAGTCAAATGGACATTTCATGGGCTGAGCCCAAAATGATTTCGATATAATGCATCATTGGGGTATGGGCCAACTCCATCTTTCCAGCTCCTTCTTAAGCACTTTTAGTGCACATTAATCACAACTAGGGTGTTGTATATTCCGAGGTTTGTTTTTCTTAATTTAATAAGTCAATAAGTGCAAATTAGAATGTTAGGAAATTTGGATAGTGAATTTTTTACTGAATTGAATAAAAATGATTTATTAGGTTTACCAAAAAAATATGATTTTCGAATTTTGTACAACACAATAGTGTTTATAACAATATAAAGTCACCCGGTAATGCACACAATGCATTTTGCAAATTTGATAAATAAGTTTATATTATAAAAATACTAAATAAATATATATTATAAAAATATTAAACAAACATACATAGAAAATTAGGTTTTTTTCCTTGAGAGCCGAGGCCCACCGTTAAACTAAGGCTAATAATTCTCTTTAGGATCATATTTGGGTTTTAATTAATTTGAGGGGCATTATGTAATTTGACCGCTATGCTACAGGGTCGTGTTGGTTATTGTAGATGGGCTATGCCTACAATCCCTAAACATAAACTGATAAAGGTGAAGGGGAGAGAGTTTTTTTTAGTTTGGCACTCATTAGTTTAGGTCTAATTGAGTTTGACACTCGATTTAAAAATTAATTGAGTCTAAGGGTGTGTTTGGTTGCATGGAATCTTATGCCATGAGAATCTATGAGGGGACCCCAACATTTAAGGCTAAATTGATGTATTATTTCACATCACCATTATATTTTGTGATCAATGGTGGGAATGAAAGTCTCATGAACATAAGAATCACACTCCTTGCCCCAAGGCATGTGATTCTCATCTTCATGGGACTTCCATTCTCACCATTGATCACAAAATCTAATGGTGAATATGAAGTAATATATCAATTTAGCCTTAAATGTTGGGGTCCCCTCATGGATTCCCATGGCATAAGATTTCATCCAACCGAACACACCCTAACCCTCAAATTCAAGTTGATTGTTACAGTCAACGTAGCACTACCCTTGACTTGTTTAACTATCTTAAAACCCAGATAGACCCTTCAACAACATGTGTGAGGCCCAAGCTTGGATAAAACACATGAAATTCATCAAAGGCCCATGATTTATTTGATCCAATGGTGTAAAAAAGTAGAACAACTTCAACCCGCAAGCATGGTCCGGAGAGTTGAGGATTTCATTGTAGAACATCGAGAAGTTGAGCGCAAGCCCCAATCTTATTGGGTGAGTAGAAGCCAAAGCAATGTCCTAGAAAAGAACATAAGACACAAAGTCAATAACATTGCAAAACAAACAAATGAAATATACACAAATAAGCACAAACCTGAGCAGACTTATAAGCCAACAAAGTACTCTCAGTGGCTTCCTTCCTATCAATACCGATCTTGAAACTCAGCCAAATACCTATGGTAATCACCCTTCATCTTAAGATAAAACACATTGGATTCAGCAGTAGTTGTTGAAGGGATGAGATGTGAAATTTGAAATGCGAAAGTTTTTTGATGAAATTTGAGTTCTAATAAAATAATAGAAGCTTCAATTGGGTTGGTTTCTCGCTCTCAGGGTTATTAAAGGTTTTTTTTAGTTTGGCACTCAAGTTAAACATGAATCTTAGGAGATCTGAGGTCTCCCCACCGAATCATCTTCTTCACCAACCGGTTCTGTTCCTCCATCACAACCATCTTCATTGCCAACATCATCCTACTCCATCAATCTGTCACAAAGCCTCCACTTCCATCATTGCAAATGTAGGTACTCTATCCACTTCACACACCAAAAAATGCAGAATACTAGCAATCAAACTGAAGAATAAAGTCGAATTAACAGCTTGTTAAGCTAAACCCATGGTGTCTTCTTTGGAATTATGGAAAAGGTGGTAATGGTGACAGCTCTTTAGGGGATTGGTTTTGATCTATGTATTGATCTTGCCAAGGCTGGTTGTAAGGTTCTTTCAGCTGCTCAACAAAATGACCCATTGAATCCTTTGTGTGATGAAAATATGAAATCAATGGGTTGACCGTTCCCCGACGTGATCTCAATACATATTGTTCGAATTGTTTTGGCACCCTTGTCTTGGTTGCATTTCAAGGGAGTGTGATAAAATTTTGTGTTTGCAATGTTGGAGTCAATGAGGTGTATAAATGGTTGTCATGGAGGAGCATAGAGCATTGGCCAAGGAGATGAAGAAGTAGAAGAGTCGGATCTCATCGAGATCCATGTAGACCATTGGATTGTTCTACTTTTTAGACCATTGGATCCCTGATTCATCAAATGGATCATGGTCCTTTAATGAATTTTGGATATGTTTTAGCCAAGTCAAAAGTAAAAGGGTATATTTGGATTTTAAGATAGTTAAACAAGTCAAGGGTAGTCAATTACGTTGATCGTTAGAGTTAACATGAGTTTGAGGATTAGACTCAATTAGTTTTTAAAATGAGTGTCAGACTCAATTAGACCTAAACTAATGAGTGTCAAACTAAAAAAACCTAATGAAAAACAAACTCCACAATTGAGTGTATGGATGGGAACAATGGGTATATTAGACATCCCCCTCCCATATGTTTGGGGTTTCTAACAAACCCTCAATGTATTTATAAATTAGACATGCCCCCTAATTGGACATAATCTAGCCATACGCAGGGGCAGTAATTTATAATTTCCCATGCCACCCTTCCCACTAAAATCTTAAAAAGCTAATAATAGTACTAACCATTTAGTTAATGATCTCGAAATGGATTTCATCTCAAATGTCCATTATAATAAATAGAAGCAGTGATTTATCAGTGCCATTTAAGCTCTGATTTTCATCTCCACCCTTCTTTGGCTAAAAAATGCGAAGATAGATTCTCATTACTTAGATTTCACAAAATGCATAACCCATTTGCAGAAGCAATGATTTCTCGTTGCCACATAAGCTCTAGTAAAAAATTAGTGCATTGCTATGTGCACATGAAACATAGTCCACTATGGTTTTGTCGTAGTATTTAGGAACATGTGTTTGATGGAGTCTTCATATGAGTTTGCTTAGGAGTGAGTTGAGGGATTCCTAGTTATGATGCACCCAAATGATTGTACCTCAATGTAGTAGCAGTGAATGATATTATCTGAGTAATTTATGCTAGGATTGAGTCAATTTAGCTTAGAAGATTTAGGAATGAGTATAGCAGCTGTAGGACAGGTTTAGTATAAATAAATGAGTCTGTAACACTAGCAGATCATCCCATTCAGTTTAGTATTTTCATTGAGTAATAAATTAAGCTTTTGTTTAGCTATGTTTGTCATGGTATCAGAGCTGCCAGGCTCCGATTGCTTTGATGTTTTTACTCAATGAAGTTGCTTGAGTTTTACAGCTCTTATTGGTTAAGGTATACTTGTTCATTGTCCCTTGCTCAAGATGAATAGCAGCAATGGTGTTTCTCAAACCTCTGTAGATAAGCTTGTTGGTAACAATTACATTTACTGAAAGCTTTGTATGGAAGCCTATCTACAAGGTCAAGACTTGTGGGACCTTATCTCTGGTACTGAAACAGTAATTGCAGAGGGCACTCAACAAAATGTTGAGTTGCGAAGGAAGTGGAAAATCAAATGTGCCAAAGCTTTATTTTCCCTACAGACGTTAATTAGCAAATACTACATCGAGCACATTCGTGATGTGAAAACACCTAAGCAAGTGTGGGAGGCACTAGAACGATGGTTCACTGAGAAAAATACGATGAGGTTGCAATTCTTGGATAATGAACTTGTTGGATGACTCAAGGTAATCTCTCCATTTCAGATTATTTTCTGAAGATTAAAAATTTGTGTTCATAAATTTCAGAGTTGGATAGAGAGGAACCCATCAGTAATGCACGATTGCGTCGTTATTTGATTTGTGGCTTGTGGAAAGAGTTTATGCCCTTTATTTCTTCTGTTCAAGGTTGGATAAATCACCCTTCACTTGTTGAGTTTGAGAATTTATTATCCAACCAGGAGGCCTTGTTGAAGCAAATGTTGTCTAAGTCTATCCCCGACGTCGAGGATGTGCTCTTCACTAAGGACAAGTGGAAACATAAAACCAGTTCGAAATAACCATCAAATGATGGCAAACATTCAAAGGCGAACGTGGAATCCAGAAGTACTTTCAGAACATGTTATAGGTGTCGCAAGCCGAGACACATCAAAATCGATGGCCATGTAAAGTTGGTGTGGAAAACCGGGCCATATCAAAGCAAATTGTCGAATGGAGCTCCTAGATGAGAATGCAAATGTTGCACATGAGAGTACAAATTATGCTCAACCTAAATGGGAGCAATGTTTTACTATTGAAGTTATTGACAAACTTGATAATGTAGATTATGTTGTTGTGCAATCAAATGATGCACATAAGAACTCCAAAGCCTCTATCAACTATGGGAAGGACTGGATCATTGATTTTGATTGTTCCCATCATGCAACGGGAAGTCTGTCCTTATTCTCAGAAGTTTGTCCACATAAGGGGAATCGTTCTATTGTTACGACTGATAACTTCGTCCACCCGGTAATGAAAGAAGGTCGGGTGAATGTCAAAGCGGATGGCAATAGTGTCACTTTGAAGAATATTTATCATGTTTTGGGCTTGACGAAGAACCTAGTTTCAATTTCTCAAATAACTGATTCTGGGAGGTATGTTCTCTTTGGTCCAAATGATGTACATATATTGGAAAATGTTGATAACATTGCAGGTGTTGTTCTCTCTTCTAGGAAAAGGAACGATTCCTCATATGTGTTTTTGGCTAGTAAAACATATGTTGATTAAATGAGGGAAAATGCTTGTGCCTCACTTTGGCATGCTCGTTTGGGCCATGTTGGCTACCAGTTGTTGCAACAAATCAGCACAAAGAAATTGCTTGACGGAGTTCCTGATTTTAAGGTAAAAAATGATGTGGTTTTTTGGTTGTCAATATGGAAAATCTCGTCGCTTTCCGTTCAAAAAAATTATGAATCAAGCTTCTTCTATGTTTCATTAGGTTCATTCAGACCTCCTGGGACCAACAAGCATATATAGTTACAGTGGTTTTCATTACTTGATGGTTGTTTTTGATGATTTCTCTCATTTCACATGGATTTTTTCTCTCAGTTCACAAGGCATGTGGAGAAGAATTTTCAGTCAATGGTGAAGGGCTTGCGCACCGGCAATGGGGGAGAACACATCTCATATGAGTTTTCTCATTTTTATGAAGATCATAGAGTTCAATGACAAATGACATGTTAGGATACTCCACAGCAGAATGATGTTGCTGAGTGAAAGTTGGGACATCTCACGACGATGTGCTTGTCATGGCTGCATGAAAATAATCTTCCAAGGGAGATGTTGGCAAAAGCTATTCAATGCTCATGTCATGTAATTAACCAATTTCCATCATGGCCAGGTACAATTTCTCCTTTTGAAGCTTTACAAGGTGTAAAACCTGAGATGAGTTATTTTTGGGTGTTTGGTTCACTTTGCTACGTTCATGTTCATAAAAGTACGTAGCAGAACTAAACTAGACCCAAAAGCGAAAAAATGTGTTTTTGTTGGCTATGACTTGCATAGGAAGGGTTGCTATGTTTTAGCAACAAAGAAATTTGTGGTCTCCTGCAATGTGATTTTTGATGAAGTGCCGACATATTACACTATTAGCGATTGGGGAAATTATACGAATGACGTTGAGCCTTTTCCAAATGATGAAATTGATTCCGGAGAAAATGGGAGGAATGATTTTTCGCTTGCAGAAAATATTCAGCAAGATGAGTCCAAGGTTCGATGATCATCAAGGCAAAGACGACAACCTGATTATTTAACTATGATATTCAGTTCAATAATTGCATCATAACATCTTGTTTCTTCATGGGTATTTCCTATGAAAATGAACCTAAGTTTTACAATGAAGCTCAAGGAATTGCTAAATGGGAAGGGGCAATATGTGAAGAAATCGATGCCTTGCACAAGAACAATACTTGGGTACTTGTACCCAAACCCAAGGACACTGACTTAGTTTCTTCGCAAGTGGGTGTACAAGTTAAAGAAGAAGTTTTATGGCATTGTTGAAAGGTATAAAGCTCGGCTTGTCGCTCGCGATTTCTCACAACAAGATGGGTTAGACTATAAGGAGACTTTCAACCCTATTGCAAAAATGGTGACAATTCGGACAATTATTTCTTTTGCTGCATACAAAGGATGGAACTTATGGAAACTTGATGTAAAAAAAAAAAATCTTTACGGCGAGTTGGATTGTGATATTTTTATGGAACAACCCCAGGGATTTGTTTCTAAAGAGTTCCCGAATTATTTGTGTCAACTCAAGAAGGCGCTCTATGGTCTCAAGCTCCACGCATTTGGTATTGTAAGATTGCACAATATCTTACATTTTGCGGTTACATTCGCATTCTGATCCAAGCTTATTTGTGAAGACAAAGTCCCAAATGTCCACGATGCTTCTTTTTTATGTTGATGACATGATTATTATCGAAGACGATGTGGCTGAAATTCAACGTCTTCGAGGTGACTTGTCTATCCGATTTGACATGAAGAATTTAGGGGAAGTTGCTTGTATTCCTGGCCTTGAAGTTCAAAAATCAAATGGTTATTTTGTGTCGCAAAGGCAGTACGCAACAAATCTATTGGAAATTCATGGCTCCACTCCTATGAAACCATGTTTCAAGCTATAAAAAGTCGAAGGGGAACTACTAAAAGATGCAACAAAATTTCTTCAATGTGGGTAGTTTATTCTATTTGACTATCACGAGAACTGATCTTGCATACTCTGTAGGAGTGATGTCCCAATTCATGAGCAGCCCATGTGTTGGTCATTTGATTGCAGCGAAACAAATTCTGCTCTATGTGAAAGACACCTTGGACTTCGGGTTGATGTATCGGAAGAGTGCACAATTCACATTACATGGGTTTGTTGATTCCGATTGGGGTAAGAGATATTAATGCACAGGCGATCCACCACATGTTATTGTTTTAATACAGGTTCAGCTGTTGTTTCATGGTGTAGTAAAAAGCAAAGCGTTGTTGCTCTTTCAAGCACATAAGCAGAATATGTGGTAGCAACTATGGCAACAAAAGAGTGTATATGGTTAAAGAAGTTTCAAGA
Organism: Berberis vulgaris; assembly: GCA_963556465.1. NCBI lineage: Eukaryota > Viridiplantae > Streptophyta > Magnoliopsida > Ranunculales > Berberidaceae > Berberis > Berberis vulgaris. The sequence continues at coordinate 51,629,234 of OY747131.1, read as the reverse complement.
CATAGATATTGCCTTAGATCATTTGTTTCCTATTAAATGTGAAAATCAAAGTGCTACCAGACTTGCTGCAAACCATGTGTTTCATGCTCGCACTAAACACATTGAGGTTCGTCATCATTTTGCTCGAGAGAATGTACTAAATGAGAAAATTGAGTTGCAGAACATTCGCACCAACGTTCAAGTCGCAAACATCTTCACTAAAGCTCTTGCCAAAGTTGTATTTAAGAAGTTTAGAAATGTTCTTGGCCTCTCTAATCAAAAGCATGCACTAAGGGGAAATGTAAAAAATTAGTGCATTGCTATGTGCACATGAACCATTGTCTTCTATGGTTTGTTGTCCTAATATTAAGAACATGTGTTGATAGAGTCTTCATATGAGTTTGCTTAGGAATAAGTTGAGGGATTCCAAGTAGGGGTGGGCATCCCATCCCGTCCCGATTTTTTGGGTCCTTTTGGGATTGATCAAATTCATCCTGATCCCATCCCGTCCCTATCTAGGGTGGGATGGGATCGAGATGAAGATTTTCAATCCCGCCTATTCCGTCCTGTCCCGAATTTATTTATTTAATATTTAATATTATTAATTTTAATCAAAATACTCTTCTAAATTAAAGTTTAGGATGTGTTGAAATTAAATCAATGTAATATAAAATTCTATATGAAATCTAAATGAATCGAATCATTAATTCTAAATGAAATTTAATATTTATTTGCCTTCCAAAAAAAAATTTAATATTTATTTAGATTAGCCTCTTGGAACATAGGAACCTTGACGGGTAAGACAATAGAATTAGTGGATGCCCTGCGTAGAAGGAAAGTAAACATAGTTTGCCTTCAAGAGACAAAATGGAAGGGGAACAAAGCTAAAGATTTAGGAGGGTTCAAACTCTTCTATTTTGGTAAAGATGGAACTAGGAACGAGGTGGGAATAGTGGCAGATAAAGTTTTTAAGGATGCAGTAGTCGACGTTAGGAGGTTTGGGGATAGAATCATAAGTATTAAATTAACTTTAGAACTAGAGATAGTGCATGTTATTAGTGCGTATGCACCCCAAGTGGGTTTGGATGAGGAGACTAAGAAGGATTTTTGGGACTCTTTAGAAGAGTTAGTTCTTGGAATTCCCTCTTCCGATAGGGTTTTTCTAGGCAGGGATTTGAATGGCCATGTCGGTAAGGATAGAGTTTGGTATGAGAGGGTACATGGAGGTCAAGGATTTGGGGATCGAAACACTACGAGGATTTCTATTATAGATTTTGTTGTAGCTCAGGATTTTGGGATCGTAAATACTTTTTATAAGAAGAGGAAAGATCACTTGGTGACCTTTGTGAGTGGGCGCAATAGAAGTCAAATTGATTATTTTCTTGTTAGGAGACACGATTTAGGTAAGTGTAAAAATTGTAAGGTTATACCAGGGGAGTGTCTGACAAACCAACATAGGCTGTTAGTTCTCGATTTTTGTCTTAAGAGTAGGGGTCATATTGCTATAGAACAGGTTAGACCGAGAACTAAGTGGTGGACCTTACAGGGAGATGTGTGCCAAAAATTTAGAAAGAAGATTTTGGGTGGCCAGTCAGTTTCAGAGGGTTGGGAGAATCTCGAACCAAATGATATGACTAGTAGCGCGAATCTCTTTGAACATTTGACAAACCGAATAAGAATATGTGCGAAGGAAGAGTTAGGAGAGGCCAAAAGAGGAGGTTTATATGGTAAGGAGACATGATGGTGGAATGCTGATGTGCAACAAACCATTGCGGAAAAGAAAAAAATGCTTTAAGGAGTGGCAAAAAGATAGGTGCCTAGAGTCTTATGAGCTTTATAAGCAAGCTAAGAAGTTGAGTAGTAAAGCAGTAGGGGAAGCTAAGAAGATAACATATGATGATCTTTATAATAGGCTAGGTACAAAGGAAAGCGAGAAGGATATTTTCAAGATAGCTAAAGCTAGAGAACGAAAAACTAGGGACTTGAGTCATGTTAAGTGTGTTAAGCATGAGGATGGAAGAGTTTTAATGCAGGATAAATCTAGTTTAGATGGATGGAATGATTACTTTTGGAACCTACTCAATGGAACACATGTAGGGGAGTTAAACTTGGAGGGGTATGCTTTATAGGAAGGGAGAGATCGCGTGTTCCATCGCAGAGTTAGTGCCACGGAAATGAGAGAAGCTTTAAAAAGAATGAAGACAGGGAAGGTCGTTGGACCGGATGATATACCAATTGAAGCATGAAAATGTCTGGGAGAAGTTGGGATTCGATGGCTAACTAAGCACTTTAATAGGATTTTGGAAACTAGAAAAATGCCAGATTCATGGAGGCATAACATTGTGGTACCAATTTATAAGAACAAATGGGATATCCAGAATTGCTCGAACTATAGAGGGATAAAGCTTATGAGTCATACGATGAAACTTTGGGAGAGGGTTATAGAACGAAGACTTAGGAGTTTAACCACGGTTTTGGAGAATCAATTTGGATTTATGCCGGGTAGGTCTACTACGGAGGCCATCTTTCTGCTTAGGCAAACTATAGAAAAATACCGAGAGGCACGTAAGAGTTTGCATATGGTTTTTATTGATCTGGAGAAAGCATATGATAGGGTCCCCAGGGAGTTAATTTGGTGGGTGTTTGAAAGGAAGAAAGTGTCTCAATGTTATGTCGATATCATTAATGATATGTATGAAGGGGCTGTAACAAGTGTTCGCGCAGTAGGTGGGATGTCCAGTGAATTTCCAGTGTCAGTAGGACTACATCAAGGGTCGGTGTTAAGTCCATATCTCTTTGCTTTGGTCATGGATGAGTTGACGAGACATCTGCAAGAAGATGTACCTTGGTGCATGTTATTTGCAGATGATATTGTCTTAATTGATGAGACTAGTGCAGGTTTAGGTCAGAAATTAAATAGGTGGTGGGCGGCTTTAGAGAGTAAAGGTTTTAGAATTAGCCGTTCGAAGACGGAGTATCTAGTGTGCAAATTTGATTGTGAACCACGAGAGAGAAGTAATGCAATTGAGATCGAAGGTGTAGAGGTCCCAGAGTGTGAGGCTTTTCGATATCTAAGATCTATAATTCAAAAGAATGGGGCTATTGGAGAAGATGTAGACCATGGGATTAAAGCTGGTTGGTTGAAATGGAAAATGACATCAGGAGTATTATGCGATAGAAGGATGCCTGCAAGGCTAAAAGGGAAATGTTATAAGACAATTGTTCGACCAGCCATGCTATACGGTTAAGAATGTTGGGCTACTACGGGACAACATACGGATAGGATGGCAGTAGCAGAAATGCGTATGTTAAGGTGGATGTGTGGTAAAACTCGTAAGGATAAAATTAGAAATGAAAGAATTAGGAGATACTTAGGTGCAGCGCCCATAGAGGACAAAATTAGATAAAGACGTTTAACTTGGTTTGGTCATGTGCAAAGGAGACCAAGCACGGCGCCCATTAGAAAATGTCTAGATTGGCAAGTTAATGAAGGGTGTAGACGGAGGGGACGACCGTTGAAAACTTAGATGAAGGCGGTGAATGAAGATATCATTGAGCTTGGATTAAGCGAGGATATGTGGGAAGACCGCATTGCTTGAAGAACCAAAATCCATGTAGCCGGCCCCGAAAATATCGGGAATGAGCTTTGATGATGATTTATGATGTAAGTTATATGTATATAAATTTGACATTATTGGTGTGTGAGTAATGTGAGATAAAACTTTTTTTGTTATTTTTTATTGGGGGACTATTTAGTACGTGCTCATCCCGTCCCATGCCGATCCCGTTTGAGATGGGATGAAATCGGAATAAGGTCTATCCCGTCCCGATCCTGAATGAACGGGATGAGTCCATCTTCTCCCATCCCATCCCATGCCCACCCCTAATTCCAAGTTATAAGGCACCCAAATGATTGTACCTAACAACAGTGAATGATATTAGATGAGTAATTTATGCTAGTTTAGTATAAATAAACGAGGTTGTAAAATTAGCGCATCATCCCATTCAGTTTAGTATTTTCGTTGAGTAATAAATTCAGCTTTTGTTTAACTATTTTTTTCGGCTCAAATGAAGCAAAATATAATCTTTGCAACGACACATCTCGTCTTGAGTTTGATAGCAAAAGATTGGAGTCTGAGTTGACTGATTTGCTATGTCCAATTACTGAAAATGTGAAATCGAACAGGAATATTTCGATTAGAAACCACCCATATTTAGTTTCAATGCAGTAGAAAAGGTGAAAGCTTTGCTGAAGAAGAATGACTACAAGTAAGCAAGAGCTCTAATCAAAACAACGATCAAGCTTTTCCCCATCCTTGAAAACGGTCTTAAATGTTAATAATCTACGAAACCTCTACTATGGAGACAAGAAGTTCCCATACTGCGACATGGATGGTTACTCTGTTCTTCATCTCCATTCGTCTTTAGCTACAAATGCAAAAATAGATTCTCATTGCTTAGATTTCACATAATGCATAACTCCTTTGCAGAAGCAGTGATTTCTCAGTACCTAAGCTTTGAATCTAGTGAATGAAGCAAAATATAAACTTTGTAATGGAACAACTCGTCTTGAGTTTGATAACAAAAGAATGGAGTCTGAGTTGACCTACGTGAATTCACATAAGATGTCGATATTCTATATACCTGTTTGTTCTGATGAAGTTGAAGGTGACCCATCTCTGTTTTTGGGACTGAAAAATTAAGCACCAAATGTTTGATGAAATTCCTCAAAAACCACATTAAGTCCCTTATCTAAATCAATATGGATATGGATTGAACAAAGTTGGTGAAGTGATGATAGGATTTGGTATATCTTTCATCAATTTACGTGAAGAAACTCGAAGGGTGGAGGATCCACAAAGCCAGTGACTGAGCCAGGATGAGTATAGTTAATTAATGATAATATAATAATTAATTACTTTAACAAAAAAAAATTAATTCGAATAATACATAAATAACTATTCAAAACACTAATTGCTAAACAAAACTCAGTCTAACCTATAGGGAAGACAATGAGTCCAACAAGCTACTTTGTAGAAGCACAAAAGATAAATATATGGAAGAAAATTAAATTAGTATATAAAGTTAAGCAACAATTTTTAGGTAGCCATATTTGGTGGCCACTTTTGGGTCATTTTTGGGTTTTTTTGATATTTTTACTCATTTTATGAATGATGTTCGTGGTTGTGTTTTAAAGAGAATGGTAAAAAGTGTAAAAAACCAAAACTGACCACCAAACATGGTTCCCTAGACTTAAAGTTAAGTAGCAAAAAATTATTTCAAATGTAAAATTAGATGTGGACAAAAAAATTTGAATTATTTGCGATTTTTCACCTATCATAAATAGATATTAGAGGTTACCCCATCATTAATCACTATTGCAATCTCCCCCAGGACTAGCAGTCAACGTGCAGTGATTTTCAAAAAGCTCATGCCTTTCAAACAATAACCCACAGAAGAACCTTGAGATACAAATATGTATCTTGAGGAAAAATAAATGGATCAAAATTTTCATGTATCTCCAAAAAAATCCTATGAATAAAAGACAAAACTAGACCTCGAAAAAATACATTTTTTAAAACATTCTTCTTCCTCAAAGCAGGAAAGAAAAGTTGGTGTAGTTGATGGTGATGGTGGGAAAAAGAACTAAATCAAGCAAAAAGGGAGGGAGAAAAAGATAGTAGGAGGCGTGACATTTGCTGGTGTCGCAGTAATTAGAGAGAGGGAGCAGAAGAGGGGAAACGGGGGGAGCGAGGAGGAAAAATAGATAGAGGAAGAGGTGGGGCGGGACGGGTCGACATTGCAAATATGACCATAATAGAAAGAACAAAAAAAAGGGGTCACTGGAGACGGCAGGACGGACTAGTCAGCATTGCAAGGATGACCATAACATTAAAAAATGAAAATTTAAAAAAATAACAAAAAAATCAGTGGGGGCACTTGCCCCCTAGTGGCTCCGTCCCTGCACAAAGCTACTCTTCTTGATGGTTTTACAGGCAACTGAGAGCATTGGCTGACATGGGGTACAAACTCGAGGAATATTTGAAAATTCTCAAGAAAGATGTTATAAGGAAATGGAAGAAGAAAAAAATTGAACGTTACTTGGAAGAAATAACTGATTATCAAACTAAAATCTCAAGGGGTGTGAGAGTAGAAACAGTTAGGCAACCCCAAACGGGCTTTCCCTCAACAGACTCTTAGATTGAGCTCTTGAGCCCCTTTTTTTGTTAGCGAAGTTGATCAAAGTTTTGAAATTAGAAAATAAATCTTGATTTTCACGACGATGATTAGGAGTGTGTTTAGGATAGGGTGATTGTTGAGACGAATGCAAACTTCTAGTAGTCTATTTTTTTGGCATGTAACTGAATTTAAATTGTGTTATGCTGCCTAGTGTCTATATATTTATGTGTAACAAAACTTTTTACTTGCACGTGAAATGCCTCCCCACTGATTCTTATTTCTTTTTACAATGTCTTTTTTTTTTTTTTTTTTTTTTTTCACAATGTGCTTGAGCTTTGCTTTAATGTTGTGGTGGTGCACCTCAGTTGTTAGTTAGTTAAGAGTTGAAATGGACGTCCCAGATTAGATCCATCTTGAGGATGGATCTTTAAGTGGAGTTGGCAATTAAAGTGTTATCATTTTTTGTTAAAACATTATTGGCAATGAAAAATAAAAACCCTGCATATGACCAGATTTTGTCCAATTGAGGGGCACGTATGTCAATGGAAGTTTATGACACTCAACTACAAGTATGTGTTCCCTATGTTCATGTTTTAATGCTCATATGACGAAGTAAAAATAAAAAATACAAGTTTATTGAAAGCCCCAAAACATTTTAGCTAATACACAATACTCATGGTTGACCAAACTATAAGAAGCCAAAAGTCACGCTTTTGCCAACCATGTATTTTTCAATCTCACGCCTCTTCAAATCATGTGTCCATGTAAACGTAGTTTGGGGCAACCATGACAAATCTGAGATTGTGTTTTCCCTCAGCACTATTATAGTGCACATAAAAAATTAATTTAGTTACATACCATACGTTTGTCAGTGAATGATGAGAAAGATAGGATTACGGTAGAAACCGCAAGATATCTAGGCTAGAGGGGTGAATAACTTTTCTCAAACCACATCTATGTGCCATTGCATTGTCCTATGTTTAATATTGATGAAGAATCACTAATTCATTTGTATTTTCATTGCCCTGTTGTCAGACATATTTGGTTATCTTCCAGTTTAACAATTAATTGGATTGTTATACCATTCAATATGTTAAAAATCTGCTAGAATATTTCCCAAACATTGGTAAAGGTGTTACCCAACTAGAGGCCAATTCATAGTTACAGCTAGGGCTGGCAATGGGATGGGCTACGCAGGTTGACAGACCGTATAAGTCAAACCCTTGGCCTGTTTAGTTATCGAGCCTCTTTACATAACCTGAACCCGGCCCATTTATAAACGTGCTAGCCCGGCCTGGCCTGCCATGACCTATTTATTTGAACGAATGTTTTATTTTATTTTAATAAATAATGTAATCAATGAATTTTACTTCTAACTGATGCAAGTAAAACATCAAATCAGAAAATATTTGATTTAATAGCTATTCCTTTCAGATAATCCAAAATATTAAATATTTATTTAAGTGAAATTTTAAATCAACTATTTCATAATTTGGTGAAGCATAAATCATTTCCTAATTTACAAAACTAAAGGAGACATGTAATATACTAGAGTATTTCTCTTACCGTTGGCACAAATTCTTTTTTAAAATTTGTTAAAACATGATCACCCTTAAGTTTTCATCATTCGTACTTGCATACCTAATCACTACCATCAACAATTAAATAAAAATAAATAAATATAAAATGTTTGATATGGGAATCGAACCCATGCACTCTTGGTGATTTAAGTTCTATGTGATCCATTAGATTATTGTATTTAGGTAAATCTGAACCGTCTTTTATCTCCCACCCTAAAACCATTATGATTTGTAATATACTAGGGTATTCCCCATGCCGTTGGCATGATAAAAATTTAAAACTTATCAAACACACGATCACCATCCTTCATACTTACATACCTAATCACCACCATCAACAATTGAAGAAAAATAAATAAATATAAAAAAATGTTGGGTATGAGAATTGAACCCATGCACTTTTGGTGCCTTAAGTTGTACGTGATCCGTTAGATTCATATATTTGGTTAAATCTTAGCCGTCTTTTATCTCTCACCCTAAACACCATCATGTTTTGTATATATAAAATATATAATACTAGAGTATTCTCCCTGCCGTTGGCACGATAAAAGTTTAAAACTTGTCAAAATATGATCATCCTTGAGTTTTCAACACCAACATCATCAACAATTGAAGAAAAATTAAAAATTAAAAAAAATATTGAGTATGGGAGTCAAATTCATGCACTCTCGGTGCTTTGAGTTCTATGTGATCCGTTAGATTCATATATTTGGTTAAATCTTACCCGACTTTCATCTCTCACCCCAAACACTATCTTATTTTGTATATATAACTAGAGTATTCCCCGTGCCGTTTGCACGATAAAAGTTAAGACTTATCAAAATATGATTACCCTTGAATTTTCAAAACCACCATCATCAACAATTGAAAAAAAAAAATATAAAAAATGTGAGGTATGGGAATCGAACCCATGCACTCTTGGTGCTTTGAATTCTATGTGATCCGTAAGATTCTTAAACCCGTGAACCCTCAACTCGAACCCGTTTATAACTAGGACGAAAACACGTCGTTCTCTTCCTCATCCTTCTATTCTGCAAGCACATCTTTTCCTTGTACTGGTGAGTCCCACTCTTTCCTATCTCTATTTCAGTTGATCCTCCTCCTCTTTTCTCTATTTTTCCATTTGTTTCTACTCTGTTTATACTGGTGAGGTTGTTTATACTCTGTTTTGGTTGATTTTGTCAGATCAAATTGTTGGTTTTATGTTTTATATGTGATGTTTCATGACTGATATTGTTTATACTGTGTTGTTTTGGTTGTTTATACTCCGTATTTGTATATAATTCTTTCTAAGATTGGGACTCATGAATTGACGTTATTCTCGATTGATTTGTTTTATTAAGGTATCGCATTGCTGAGATTGAAGATATTTTTCCGTTTGAAGGAACACTAGAGGTAACTCCAATTTTAGTACCCAATTCGTACTATTGCCTTGACTTAGTTGCGGTTGTTTGATCAACACAAGAACTACTTAATTATGTTCATTTTTACTAGTCAACAGTGGCGGAGCCACATACAAGACATGGGGGGCAGTCCCCCACCCAAATTTTTTGAAATTCAGATTTAGTATAGTGAATTGTGGGTAACTGTGGTATATTTAACTAATTGCCCCCCTAAAAATTTGCTATTTTTTTCTTGACCCCTCCACTCCCCCCCCTTTGTGAACATCCTGGTTCTGCCACTGCTAGTCGATCCATGGTTTTGCCTGTCTACATTTCACCTGACTTTGATTTTGAGGCTACCAAGTCTAAAGCAATTCTTGAAGTGAAATGGTGGGGTGGTATCTGCATTATCGTCAATTGAGATGAAATATGTTGTTTTACCTGAACATTCAAATATTGTTTCCCAACCTGCAGTCTCCTCAGTTGGGACAAATTTATTTTCCCAACCCGAGTTAGAGATTGTTCGTTTTTTTCCTCTAAATTTGATTAGAGGTCTGAATTTCTTGAAAATGTGCTATGTTTAGCACATCTACATTTAGGTTGTGTCTGGTTGCATGAAAAAAACATGTCCATGAACCAATTATTTTGTGTGGTGTTTGCATAATTGAACATGACTTTTTATATTATGATTTTTAACTCGATAAATTTTAACTACGCCTTGTGAGAAATTTTCACTCATCTTTTACCCCTAAGAAAGATAAATCCCCTTGAAAGAATTTATCGACCAAAAAATGCCAACCTTGTGACCAAACATATACCATAATGACTATGAAAATAAAGGGAGATTATTTTGTCTCCAGCCTGAATTCACAGAGATTTGCTCTATTCCTTGTCCACTTCCTTATTAATTATGAATGGAAGAATATATTTGTATCTCAACCATTTTTCGTTTGTTGCTAGACTAGTACTCAATGTTTTCTTTGAATTTTACTCTAGTAGGTAACTTGGTCTTTCAACTAAATGAATTGAGAATCCAAATTAGAAAATTTCTTCTTGCTACACACATAAGTTATTAATGTTGCAAAAAATCGCTGATTAATCGCAATTCAGGGTTTGACCGAATTAAATTGAGTGAAATCGGTTAGGATTTAGCAGACACCAATTAACCAGCAAAAAATTGACGAGTCATTGATTAATCGGCCCAGCCGCCTCGCCGATTTATCGCTATGTATTAAAAAAAAACTCAACTCAAGAAGAAAAAGAGAAGGTGAAGATCTTTGGACGGCGACAATGACTAGATCTTTGGCTCTGGAAGGCGATCTCTGTCTCTACCAGTCTCTCTTTACCTCCCTTCCTTCAAACCAAATCAGAAAGGTATGTACCACTTCACCCTAATTTCCCTCTTCCCTCTCCTCCCAATCCCCATCCCACTCGGCCTCCCCTCTTCTCCTCCCTCTTATGCAAAATTCATATGGACTAGAGGAGCTTGTTGATTAAGGTTGTTTGTAGTGATATGGATTTTGGTGAAACAAAATTTTCACGTACTTCAGTCATGACTTTCTTTATTCTTTGGTCTAGACTATATTGGCATAATCCTCTGGATGTGGAGTATTTTTGTTAGTCCAAAGTGGATCTTCTAGAAATATCTTCAGTGCAAAGTAATGCGATTTACCTTCATGGGTTAGTGGGATAGGTAGGTTGGTTCTTTCTATTAAGTCTGACATCTATTTTGTTTCTGAATATTTGTCTTGATAACTTGGCTGTTAAAACAATATACAATTTTCTTTTAATTTATTTTTAAGTAGCTTGGTAGATAATTATTAAAGTTATATAATTACAAATTTACACCATTTTGAATAATTATTTATTTTTGTAATTTATGACTATGATTAAATTTTAAAAATATATACTTTAAAAAATTGACCGAATAAATTCGATTCATCCTACTTAATCATAATTCGGTCCTGGATCGCGCTGCGACCGCTTTCCGATTTAACTGTATAGCTACATACCTTAAGAATTGTTTTAGATTCTTCAACTTCTCTTTTAGTATACACAGAAAGATCTTAGCAACCCTTATAGTCCAACTATTATCCAGTACGATCATGAATTCTGGATTATTCAGCATAAAATTGAAGGATTTGAAGCTAGATCTTTATGGCTTGCCCTCATACCATTTGACTATTCTAACATTTCTTTGTCCCTACAATGAGGTTTAGTTTTTGAAACTATATTCACCCATAACCTATTATGAATTGACAACCATCTACTAATCTTGGAGAGAAATGAAATTGTATTTATTGCCTTAATACGATCTTGTAAAACATATATAGAAGCATACATTCCATTAAATTCCCTGTGTCATTGGTTATTGAAAGGAGCTCATCCAAACCTTCTCGTTGTAGCTTTCCATACAATTAAAGTACCTACAACTCCCCAAGGGCCCATGATAGAGTGGCAAATGTCATAATTTCTTCTCAGATACGCTTCCTAACTTTTCTTCAGTTCTTCACTCAAATTTGAGTAAGTCTAGGCAGCCAGGCCTATGGGCCATTTTTTTGTTAGGGCCGGGCACTTTTACATCTTTACCGATTTTATTTAAAACACAACCACAAATATCATTTATAGAAGGGGTATAAATATAAAAGAGCTCACCCTTGGCCAAAAAATGGCCCATAGGCTCTGGTTGCCTAGAATTTTTGCTCAAATTTATTTACTTGGAGATGATGGATTGGTTTGTTTTCCTCATAGTAGACAATGAACTATTTAGGGATTCCACATGGCAAATATCCTGCCATAAGGATTTATCATTTTCATCTTAGTCATTCTATCATTGCCTATTTTAGTTTCAAGCAAACCTGTTGAGCATTGTCTATTAAGCCCAACTAATTTTGGTTACTGGACACTGAAACCCCCTAAGATTCCAAAATGCTAAAAATGCCACTAAATCGATTTTTATTTTCTATCATGTTCTTCCCTAAAATATTGTTATTGGAAGTGTTCTATGGAATTTTAGCAATGCTTCAGTTGTAGTCATGAACCCTTCTTGATCACCATTGTCGATTTGGTTGGTTTTGTTGCTATTGTTCTGAGATTGTTCTTAATCTTTCTGATCTTCAATTGCCATATCTAGTTGGTGACTCTACTGCCTCCAACACTTCCACATATCTTATCTGACTCATTACCAATATTTTGATCCTTTTTGGTTGGGGATGCATGTTTTCCTTTTACTTCTCCACTCCTAATTGATGCCCTTTCTTTGTTGCTTCCCATTTTCACTCATCTAATCTATTATTGTCTTCCCTTGGCAATTCATTGTCATGACTAGTTTCCAACTTCCCCTCTTGATTCTCCACTGCTTATATCTCTTATTATGCATTGAATTTATTTTTATTCTTGTTTTGAGATATTTGGTTATTATGATGTGTCTATTTGAGAATTCTTTCTAGCCTTCTTCATTGGTGTTATGTACCTCATTCGCCGTACAATTCTTTTTTCAAGATTGATTCTTATTTTAGAGTGTATCTATTTCACTTTTTAGATGTTGCACTTATCCTTTTTGTCTTTCTAATTTTATTTTATTTGATCTTGTTGTGAGCATATCTATCATCTGGAAGCAGAACGATCTGAAAATGTAGAACAACACAGACTATTATTTCCAAAATGGTTTAGGCATCATGTTACCACATTGAATTAGCAAGAACCAAAGTTAGTAATTGAGGAAAATTTTGCACTATCTCAAAGTCCAGATAGGCGTACAGTCAAATATACAGGTTGCATTGCAAGTGGTATTCGATTTTTAGTCAAAAAACTTGATCAGTATCGTGCAACACAAAACAGTGGGGTTATGACACTAGGGTGCAACATGCAATTTCTATGGCAGCTTAGAGAACGTCATTAGAGTACAATTCATGAGAGGATTTAGAGTGCTTATTTTCAAATGTCAGTGGTACATTGATGATACAAAGTTGTGCCATCCTTATTCAAGATTGCAATCTTACGTCTTCGAATGGAAATAGTCGATGTTATGAAAGTGATCCTTATGTGCTAACTTCTCAAGTCAATCAAGTATTTTACATTTATGATGCAAAGTTGTGCCATCCTTGGAAAGTTATTCAGAAGATTCAACATCGACACGTGGGATGTTTATGAGAAAGAGGATGATGATGATGATGGATATGAACAAAGTGATGAAGGTGGTGATGATATTGATGATGATGATTTTTTGATCATAAGACCTATTGAAGACGGCGGTGAAATCAGTTTATCTTCACTTAGAGAAGATGTTGATCCTGGAACTTTTGATGCTAATGATAGCAATGTCCAAAGAATATTAGAGAGGGAACATGACTCTGATGAAAATGAAACCTTGAAAGAGGAAAATGAAATGCCATTAACCGAAAATGAAGATAGTGATTCTGATTAGGTGGTAGTCAAGTAAGATTTATTTTGCCCTGCATAAGTAATTGTATATATGTAAGACTTATAAATGTTATTATTCTTTCTTGTAATTTTTTCTAATCTTCATTTCACGTTACATATGGCAGTCGGGCAATGAGGAAAGAAAGTAAAAAAGGTTTAGGACCGTGCACTACAAAAATCACCTAGTGTTGTTGTTCCATCACCACATCAACCACCACCACCCCCATCTTCTCCCTCTCGACGATATCCACCTGTTGCGTCTCCACCCCGACCCCAAGGACCACCATTGTTACATGCTCCCTTTCAACGATCTCCACCTACTTTGTCACATCAATCTCCATCTATTTCAGCAAAATCTCTAGATGGTTCAGGTAGAAACTACTCATTATGTATAAACTACTATTAGTGAAACTCATTTTTTATTTGATAAAACTATTCATTCTATATATGATTGGCATACACTACTTTTGACTTTATCGAAAAAAACAGAAGTGTGGGGAAATCGTGATCTCTACAAAATTTTGGAGGCAAATAGCAAAAAATAAAGATGCCTGTTACTTTTGACATGAAGTATCATGGTCCTAATGACGAATTAGTGTTTGCTTTTTTCACTTCTGAGATTGGTAACAATGTTAGGAATTATGAACCAATTGGTAATCTTGGATGGAGCAAAGTCTCTTTGGAGGACAAAAAGAAGATGTGGGAGAAACTAATGGTACTTTTAATTTCAGCTCATTTTAGTCGTGATTATAATTATTGCAAATACTCAAGATTATTGAATATATCGATCAAATGATGGGAAAACTATATTCAGTGCTCAACTGGAGGCTGCATCAACACTTTCTGAAATGTGGAACACATCAGAAAGGACGAGCTACTCTGCCCAAATATGATATATGGACTTGGAGGCCAAAAAGTCATTGGTAGTGGTTGTGTAATCTTTATGCATCTGAAGACTTCACGTAGATGTTTCAAATATATGTATTTACATTTTATTTTTATACTTTCTGCGTCACATGCAAAATTTAAAATGCAAGAGATTTCCAAAATCAATATTACAAACCTACAACAGCAAAAGGATCATCACAAGGGAGGTGTGAAGCCATTTTTTTAGTACACTAAGAAATCCCACAAGGTGTTAAAACTAAGCTTATTATTATTATTATTATTATTATTTTTATTAATATTTTGTGCCTTGTTTTATTATTATTATTATTATTATTATTATTATTATTATTATTATTATTATTATTATTATTATTATTATTATTATTATTATTATTATTATTATTATTATTATTATAATTTGTGAGAATGGTGCACTATTGTCTGTGATCGACACATGGGTGACTCTCTACAAAGACAAGAATGGCCAATGGATCAATGACACTGCTAAAGAGACTTATGTTAATAACTACTACTCATTTTTTTATTTAAACATTCTTGACCTTTAACTGTTTGGTCATATATATACTTGCAGTTAAATATTGTAATATACAATTGTAGGATGATATGAGCAAAATGCGAGATGACCTTAAGCATAAGTTGATCAAAGAAGCACCTGAGACACTCCATTTGATTCCATAAAAGCCCCATTGGAGGCTACATTTGGAATAACGGCCGAAAAACTAGGGAGGAAAATAAGATCTATTTGGGGTGTAGGAGTTTTTCCAAGTATGGAGTCTTCTAGCTCAAGCTTTCCATCATCTCTGGCTTCTAGTTCTCAGATTATTGAGATTCAATATTAAGTAAAGCTATTAGCAACATGTTTCCTTAGTCTACAAAAGGAGAATCAATTATTAAATGAACAATTGAAGGAGAATGAGCAGTTGAATACATAATTGCAGGTAAAACAAAATTTATCCTTTGTTCAGTATACGTGCACACATCCATTATACCTATATATGAGAAGAGGATCTATAATATTTTCCCTCATTTTAAAATAAATTGTTTTACTTTTTAGTGGCCTATAAAATTTGTTTTACTTTTTAGTACGTCTATTGGTGTTGATAATTATTACTTTCTAATGTTGAATGCTGGCTTTTTTGGCAACTACAATGCAAGGTCGTACCAACTATGGTTCTTCCCGCCACGATCCAAGCAGTTCTAATGGTAGTGGTGTACATCTAGATTATCTTTGTTTTGAGCTTGGTGACCATGATGGTGATGATGATGAACGATTCAAATAGGTTGTGGGTATGAATAAATGTTGATGAGTTAAGGATTGTTTGGACGTCAACATGATGTTACTTGATATCATTACTAAAAGTTCGTAGACTTGTTTGAGGATGATATATGCAATGAAAAAATGCAATATTTTGTGATGAATGGAAGTCTGACTCCTTTAATTTTTAGATTGTGCATGACACGAAAAATTAGGTGGTCCCATTTTGGAACATGTGCTAGTAGACAACTACAATAAATATGTGAAGAACGAATCGTCACAAATATAATGAAAGTGTGAGGAGCAAATCGTCACACTTAGATAATTTTAATGTATTAATGTATTAAATCACTACCATGACTAAGTGTTCGTCATGTATAGAATACATAAGTGAGGAAAGATTCTTCACAGAAAGTAACTACGTTTGACTCCAGTGTTTTGTCACACCGACTGTAGAATGAAGGAAAAATCATCACCCATAGATATTTTTAATGTGTTAAATCACTACCGTGACAAATTTTTTGTCACGTATATTGATGCATTCAATTTTTTCTCCCTGCTTGACCTTGACCTGCTGACCTGCACAAGGAACCACACGAGCCACAAACCATCGTTGTGGTGGCCGATGGCACTCCGATGCCAAAGTCAGACAGGGATTGATGAAGGCTTAAAGGTGTAAACAGGGAATTTTTGCGTACCTTTCACTACACCAAAAGGACCGTTTAGCTACACGGAGATGGCCACGGCTCTACACCGTTGGTTTATTTGCCACGGCCAAAAACCGTGGGTATAATGGCCAACGGCCTAAAACCGTAGCTATAAAAATAAAAACCGTGGCTATAATCACTAAACCAAAACACTTACACGGAGATGGCCACGGTTCTAAACCGTTGGTGTATTTGCCACGGCTAAAAACCGTGGCTATAATGGCCAACGGTCTAAAACCGTGGCTATAAAATAAAAACCGTGGCTAAAAAATGAAAATGCACGTGTGTTGCACGTGCATGTGTGGAGAACTCGAGTTGATTTCTCGCGGGCGAAAAAAATTTCGCGGTTGCGAAAAAAATTGGCGTTCCCGCTCCATCTCCCCCCAACTCTCAACTTCTCAACCCTTTGTTTCAAACCCTAACATCACAGATCTCCCGAAAGCACAACCACCATTGTTCCGAATCAGGAAGCGCGATCGCAACGGAGAAGAAGATCTTTCCGTCCCTCCTCCGGTTCTTGAAGGAGAGTTCGTCGGTGCCTCCAATGCTGAGTTTGGTGAGAAGAAGAAAAAGAAGAACACACTGATCTTTCCGTCCCTCCTTCGGTTCAGATCTCCTTCCAAGTAAGATCCTTCTTCTTCTTTAGATCTCCTCTTCTTCTTCTTCAGATCTGTTTCAGATTTAATTTTTTTTTTCTTTCAGCAAAGCAAATCTTTCCTCTCCAACCCATTTCAGCAAAACACAGTAGAGATCAAAGCGTGGGATCCCTATTTCTTCAAGTCTTCATCAGGTACCCTTCTCTATCTCTCTCTTTAAGTTCATAATCTCCAATTACTGTGTCTTTGCTTATCTGTCAAACAAGGGGGTTCCTTTTAAATTTTCTTACCTTATAAGCAATCAAAGATTCAAACTTTATACTTACCCAGATCATTTTTTAGTTTGATTGTGATGATTGCAATGTGGAATGGTGGATTTGTGAACTGATTTCAGTGTCTGTTTGGGGTCGTGGTTTTAGATGTACTTTGTTGAATGTGTAAAAATTAGGTCTTTGGGTTGAGTTAGATGAGAAATTGGACTGGAAGTAGTGATGATCATGGATACCCAGTAAAAGGCGTGAATTTACTGAGAAAAAGGTATCCTGGAAAAATTTAACGGGTGTTTCAAATTTCGACAATTTCGTGAAGGTACAATGTACTCTGTAGTAGTGCCAACGGCATGGGTATTACAATAGTTTCAGATTAGAGTGAGAGAGAGGAGCAGAGGAGAGTGTGAATAGAAAGAAGAAGAAGAAGTGAAAGAAAGCATTTCGGGCTTTTAGGGCTAGAAACTTGAGAGCCTCCACAAATTTTATCCCTTTGAAGTCATTTCGGGCTCGTTAGGCGTATTTCAGGTTTGAGGTTTTGATTTCTTTTCTCTTAATCTGGTTTTTCTAGATTTTAGATTGGTTTTAAGAAGATCCCCTTGACTATAGTTTACAAAAATGATATTCAATAGTTTTTCGATTATTACATTAATCTATGGGCTAAGATTACATTAATCTATGGGCTAAGATTTTTCGACTTGGGTTCAAATTGGTTGACACTTGCCTGTATTGTTTGGTGACCTAAAAAATGAATTTTTAAGTTATTTGTGATCACTTTAGAAGTCAGGTGATCACTTTAGAAGTCACTATTATTGCAACTAGGAAATGCATTTTTTTTCTTTTATTGTATATTCTTTCAATGACAGAATAGACGGACAAAATCTTTAGGAAAATGTCACAAGAAGGTCAAAGCTTACCAACCATCCCTGGATTCTTCTTGGGGATTGGAATACCCTCCATTACTATCCATTATCATAATCTTCCAAAAGTTTTGACCAAATATTATAAGGCATAAACTGATGATTTGGAGAGAAATGGGTGCAAGCTTTTAGAATTATCAAATAGTAAATCATCGGTAGGAGTGGCATTTGTAACCTTGTTGAATGATCAACCATATTAGGAGCAAAGACTTTGCTCTTTTGACTGCCAAAATGAGTTAAGGAGATGTGAGTTAGATGATGACATGTGCAATGAGATATTGAGATGTTAGAATCAAAGGGTTCTGGTGGCCAAATCTAATGAGAGGAGCTAAATTTATTACAATTTGAAAAAGGGGAATAACATCGGTGCAGAGCTTAAAGAGGTAGCTAAAATCGAAATGGCATGAACTCTTCCTACCATTAAGGGCTGTGCCCAATATTGGACAAAGTACATTGGACGATTATTGATTTCAATAAAATTTGGGTCTTAACATTCATGTCCTGACTTTTAAGAATTTATTTCCTTCCTTGATCCCCGTACTGTGATGGGGAAGTGCGAGCAGAGAGATGAGGATTATAGTATCAGGGATCCTGAATAAAGAGACAAATAAAATGAATCTCAAAGAGAAAGTTGATATAAGCATGGTGTCCGAAGTTAGCAGAAACTACTTGTTAGTGTTAAGAGAATAAAACCCAACTATACTCAAAAGAATCAAACCTAACTATACTGAACTATGAATTTTAGTGTTAAGAGAAGAAAAAAATAACTAAAGAAAAACTTGTTACATAATTAGTGACCTTTATGATCTCTTATATTTCCACTCTAAAATAAAATCGCAAGGGAGTGCATTAGGTACTTGGTCAGTGTGTTTTAAGCAAGACTAGCAATGGAAATTAGACCATATTCTCATGAGCGTGCACATGTGTTCAACAATTTCTGTCATGTCTTGGATTATATTAAGATGGTACTAGTTTTCACCTCATGTTGAATAACTATTTAGCTTATTAATTTTCTCAAATGAATTGATGATGTTCATCTTGCTTGCTATACAATTATTTTTTGTAAATTGTGTATTTGTTTGTATATATGTTTGTTTACATGTACCTATCATGACTTAGTTCTTGGATAGTATTGAAGTATATACTATGTGGTGGTGGTGGTAGTGGTGGACACGAAATATATTTCAGTCTTTAAAGGAGAACCACAGAGTACATAGACATATACTTCACATCACCAGTGACAGAATTTTCGCATCAAATGTCCTTTTATCAGTCATGTTAGCTAGGTAGATTCCTTATATTTTTAAGGTTGTGTTTGATTACAAAGATAGCAGAATTGTATAAAAAACAAGTGACAAGAGAAGATGACCATGTTGTTGTAAAAATTTCCATGATGTCCACCCACTTAAAATATTTTCTACCTTCAAATTATGTGTTCTTGATTCCACTCTGGCCTTTGCTTGTACTATTTTTTTTTTACTGAAGGTTTTTATTTCAAAGTCTAAATGAAAACGAAAGGGAGATGAGTGTATATGAAAGTTGTGATCTTTCACCACACATATGTATAAAGTCTACATTTAGACAAGGAATCAATAGTCCTATTCTATTATATGTCACCTAATTTTCATGAGTGTTTGACTAAAGTTAATCTTTTAATTTTTGGTGTGTAGAAATGTCAACAAATGATGACAGTGAAGTTAAAAAGACCATAAAGTTCAATGTCCATGGTTTAGCAGTTGGACCTGGTGCTAGAAATTTCAATAAACGCATTGGAAAGCTTGTTGAAACACTTGTGCCCATCAAATTCAAGGGTTGACACCATGTTACTGACAACTACAAAGAGGATGTGTGGAATGCCCTCAAGGTGAGATTTTACATCATTGATTTTCATAATGTTTTATTTTATTGTCAACTTATATCTCAATGGCTTATTTGCAGCGTGAATACGACATCCCAAATTATGTGAAAAGGAGTGTGCATTTGAAAATGCCAGAATATTTTAGAAGGTTCAAGTAAGATCTTAGGAAGAACTATTTGGATAAGTATCCTACCATTGAGGAACAAGAGAAGCATGTTCCAAATGGTGTAAGAGAGGAGGATTGGAAGGAGTTTGTTCGCTATGAGAGCACCCCTGAAGCGAAGGCAATTAGAGCCCAAAATGCCAAAAACAAAAAGGCTTCAAAGTATGTATGGAGGGGGGTGGCCAAAAGAGTGATGCAGAAGTGGAGTATGAAATGGTAATTGAGTTTCTAGCTACTAGTACAATAATAATCATTTAACTATATAGGCTGAGACTAATCTTTCAAGTATATAGGATGAGAAGAACCCTGATGGGGAACCAGTCACACGCACTGATATATGGATTGTCTGTCACACGAGAAAGGATGGAAAACCCACGCATGGTGTTGAACTATATATGGTATGTGCCCAATGATGTCTTTTATACACAATTCTTAATTTACTTTGTAGTTGTTTGAATATTATTTGTGTCATGTGTTATTTTATTTTTTCATTATTTTTAAGGAACAAGTTAAAGCAAAAAAGGCCGCCTTGCACTGACCTCACTATTGATAATGATCCTCTAAGCCAAGTGTTTGGCCAAGAAGAAAGGGGACGTGTTCATTGTGTTGGAACCACCATCTCTAAAAGGAAGTATGATGCTTCACTTCCCGCTCGTTCATTGCTTTTGGATAAAACATCGGAAGTAATAAAAATTGAGCCAAAAATATGATAGATTGGAAGAAAATGTTCAATGGATACGAGGGAGACTTGAAAATGGAACTTATGTGAGACCATCAACAAGTGAGGGAACACAAGGAGGGACACAAAGAACTGAAGATACACCTTCATCCCCTGCACAATTGACAAGGCAACCAGAAAATCCATTACCTCCATCTCCATTACCACCATCTTCTCAAGGTGTTGCGAGGTTTCCTTCTCCAAGCAATCATGCTACTTCCGTGTCAAGGACTTACAAAGTTTGTGATTGGCATAAGAATGTCATTGCGATAACAACAGAGGTTGTAGATCCTATCCATCGATTCTCTTGCGAT
This sequence comes from Berberis vulgaris, assembly GCA_963556465.1. Taxonomy (NCBI): domain Eukaryota; kingdom Viridiplantae; phylum Streptophyta; class Magnoliopsida; order Ranunculales; family Berberidaceae; genus Berberis; species Berberis vulgaris. The sequence goes on along the minus strand of OY747131.1, from coordinate 51,607,985 downwards.
TGCCATGGATCATTGAACCCTGCAACAGAGATCAGACTTTCCTTATGCTTCAAATATATGACTGAGGTGAAACTTTACAAGAGTGATCCAAAAGGAGACATGATGGGGGATTTGGACGTTGGTGATTTCTTCGTATGGTGTAAAAATCATGTGGAACTTGATGATTGATAGTTACAACTACCTTGGTAGTTACAACCTTGAACGATATCCTTGATGCTTGCTATTTTTGTGGGCTTGCATGCAATACTGTAGTACTTAGTAGTGATACGTTCATTTTTGTTTTTTTACTTACACACTCCTGGCTGATTTGGTTTTGGTAGTCCCAAATCTGTATTTTTAATTTGGATTTGGTAGTCCCAAATATGTAATCTTAGTAGTGTTGTTTTCTTGTTGAATATATGTATATATATATACTTACCTATGTTTTTTAAATTTATAACAACCCTTTTTTAACTCCGCCAATGTAAAGGTTCTTTTTTACATTGCCGGTCCCAAGCCCGGATAAAGGAGGAGGGATGAGGGTATGTTTACCTTTATCAATTTTTGTGTTAAGTTTCATTATATTTTTTTCATTGTGATATGGTTATCTGGTGAGGCTTCTAGCATATTCTGTTGAAGCATACTTATAATTTGTTTGAAATTTTCTCGCATCCTATATGCCTTTTATGTCAGAATTCTATTTGACGGGGGCCATGAGATTTTGTAGTATCCATGTCAGGAACTTACTGTTTTTTCTTCAGGTTACTTGTTCATTACTCACTGGTTTTTGTAGTTGAGATGTTTAATTAAAAGATATTATAGAAGCTCCAGTATGTTTACTGTTTTATACTTAATATGCACATCCATGTATACTAGATATTGGTATCTATGTGTTGCTCATGTTAAGCTATCTTGGTTAAATGAAGTATGATGGAAGCTTTTATTCAGGTGATTTCCCAGATTTTTGTTCCTGCTTGTAGGAGGTCTTGGCTTGGCTTGCTTTTTAGACGTGTGGGTCAGTGTTCTCAACAGATGGATGTCATTATGTCATATAAACCTCGAGAGCCTAAGTGTCTTTTTTTCTTAGGCAGGGCATACTTCTCATATAGTTCTATACCTAGCTCTTGGTGGATCTTTTGTGTCATACATATATTCTGCTCCTCCCTTAAAGGTTGAATTTTTTCTCTCTGTTATATTATTGTTCTCTTACCTTCTCATTAGGTTATACACTTATTTAGGTATTCATTTGTGGATGCAGTAGGCAAGAACTTAACCCTTATCTACTTTGAAACATTTTGCAGCTTAAGCGGAATGGATGGATGGGAAACTTCGCTATGGGAGTAAGCTACATTAGTTTGCCATGGTGCGACATATTTTCCTGTAATTTCCTTGCTAACAGTTATATGCATGACATGATGGTCACAACTCTCAAGTATGTGGTACATTTTCGATATTGTTTATGTTAGGCATCATCCACTTAAATTGTAAAGATGGCTTGAGCCCAAAGACCACAACACCTTTTTCATTGAGTACATACATTGCCACCTGTTTCACTTGTTGGACAGGTCAGTGTACCACGCCTTAACACTTTATGTTCTGCCAGTTTATGGCAAGTGTTGATTACTCTTGAACTTGATGACAAGAAATGTACATTGGTTTATCATATCTTGATGTGTACTGTCAAGATTTTTATGTCATTTGGTTCTTTTTATGTAACCGAATGATCTTTACACTTCTTTGGATGTTATATTCTATGGACTTCTATGTTTGGTTTCAACCAAAAATGCATCTGTTGAAGTGTCTCATTTGTTACTCCTTGTATATAGTTTTCTGCAGGCAAGCTTGGGGCCAAGTTCAAGCCATTTTCGAAGGTATGAAAGAAGCTCTTTATTTATAAATATATCAGTTAGAATTGATTGACCAGAGGATGGTATCTGCTTGATCAAAGGACTAGAGTGCAGGCAACTGAACTAAGGGGCAGAGTTTGGTTGCAGTGTCTATTTATCTAATTTAGAGCTTCATGGTGAATGAATTTCCATTTTTAACGATGAGTGAAACTAATTCGTTGAGATGACATTTTTGGTGGGCAAGAATTAAGTTCTTACCATTACATACATGTTATTTTTATGTTTAACTGGTATCAATGAGCATATAAGTTGTGTTTGAATTTTTTTTCTTTACGATTAAATCGCTTATACACCACATGGTTTTGAATGCATGATATACCTCTCCACATTAATATTTTCCCTTAATTTCTTGAAGAGCGTGCTTGGTATTCAATCCGTGCAAGTTATTATTAGCTTTGATTGTGTATCTATACGCATTGCATAAACTCCTATATCCATACGCCTAAAACTCTCTTGGTGCAACCCAGCATTCTCGGAATACTGTGTGACATGATCCTTGACCTGATACGTGACACTTTTTTGGCAGTGCCCAACTGGAACAAAAAGAAGAGGAGGACCAGGCGGTCTTAACAAAGTATGTGGTGTTTCACCTGAACTTCAGGACATCGTTGGCGAACCAGCTTTGCCCAGGACTCAGGTCATTTATTCCTTTTAATCAAATAATATCTGCTTTCCAGATATTTATGTTTGACGTTCTTTATAATCAGCGATTTTTTATATTGGATAATGAGGATCCTAAAAGCATTGTTATGTTTGTATCAGATTGTGAAGCAAATGTGGGCATACATAAGGAAAAACAATCTGCAAGATCCAAGCAATAAGAGAAAGATAATTTGCGATGAGCCCCTGCGCTTGGTGTTTGAGACTGACTGTACAGACATGTTCAAGATGAACAAACTACTAGCTAAACATATCACATTTTGGTGGAATTATTTATATGTTTTTACCTTTTATGTATATTCAACATTGAGTTCAGCACATGTTCGTTTAATCTACTGCAGATTTTGTAAGTGAAACAATTGACAGAGGTACATGGGGGATAGTTGTTGAAATTCAAGGAAACAATTGCATTGTAAGTGAAAACTTGACACTTCTTATCGGATTGCAATTCAAATGCAAGCAATAATTTTAAAGTCTAGTTCACATTTTTCATAAATTACCATGAGAATCATGGAGTGACTATTATGAAACCTTGTAGTTTGAATTGTAAACTTTTGTGAATATTGGTAAATTATTTATTATAGTTCTGTTTCTGTTGCTCATTTCGGTTATTTTCTGGCAGTGTGTTGCGGCCATGGGGATGGAACTTACAAGGGTGGCACTTGTTGACGTCAAAGGACAGGTACTACATTGTCCTTTTTCTCCAGTCAGTGTTTGTTAAAAATTTAGTATGCAAAAATCTCAGAAAGTTGGTATCACAGGACACAATTAGGGACCTAGCAAGGTTATAGACGGATCTGGTTCTGTGTTTACTGTTTAGGATGTTTTGGTTGGCTTTGTGTTTACTGTTTTTAGATGTTTTGGTTGTTTTTTCAAGTCTTTCTGCAAAAATATCGTCTGTTGTCATAGACCCTTCTCGCACATTCCATGTTCATTCAAATTATTCCCTTAAGACAATTCAAAGACAATAGATATGGTAGTAGAGTTTTTGTTGATGTTATTATAATGCTAAATGTTCAGTATTTAGAGTTGATAAATAGCACGTCTTCCTCCGTTGTTTTTCAGTTATTTGATAATCCACTGTTGGTTTAATATGAATAAAATTGACAATGCAAAATGTGTTCTTCAGGGAGCTTGTTATTTACTGATTGTTATATTTTAAGAATGATTTTATCCTCACCATCTTTCTCGGTTATTATTTTCTAGGTAAAGTTTATCGGGAAGTTGTAGGAAGTGTTTATTATGTAGCTCCTGAGGTGTTGGGTCGCAGCTATGGAAAGGAAATAGATGTTTGGAGTGCTGGGGTCTTTTTGTATATTCTTTTGAGTGGTGTACCTCCATTCTGAGGAGGTAATGGAAAAACTACTTCCATCTACTTTAGTTAGATTTACTTCACAGCTCTGTTTGAAGTACAAATCCATATTTCAAGAGCTACCCACTATTCGTATCGTATACAGTATGAAATAATATTTTCTCTAGGGCATGTGCTTATGGCGAATATCATACCTGCATTAGTTATTAGGTTTTCCATTTTAAAAAACCAGTCTTAAGAGTTTATTGAAGGACCTGCAAATGATTCTGATTTGGTTCTCAGATGAATAAATTGAATGCAGAGACGGAGAAAGCCATTTTTGATGCTATTTTAGAAGGCCATCTTGATTACACTAGCGAACCTTGGCCTTCTATATCAAAGTCTGCCAAGGATCTCATCAAGAGGATGCTAACATGGAACCCCAAGAAACGGATAACTGCTGCTCAAGTCCTTGGTGAGTGATCACACTTTTTTTTTCCAGTTAGAAACATAAAAATGAATCAGTCTATAGCCTCTGTACTCGCGGGAAAACATCTGTCAGATTCCTCATTGCTGCAATATCATAACAATTTTGAACATCTTAATAATCAAAAAATATATTATCTACATGAATATGACATACCCTTGTTTGATAGAAGCACGAGCACCAGTATTGGCAAAAACTTTCTGAAAGCTTACTCAGGAGGTTTATGGGACGCTCCTTAATCATCGAGAGAAAGACACAAAAAACTAAAAATAAAAAGGTTTATGTGATCATGAACCATCAAATAATGTTTTCATGTGGTATATGAAGCAGAACATCCATGGATGAGAGTAGATAGCAGGGCATCTGACAAGCCTATTGACAGTGTTGTTCTAATTAGGATGAAGCAATTCAGAGCAATGAACAAGCTAAAGAAACTTGCACTAAAGGTCAGCCTTTCTCTCATTTTCATCACATTGTGGTGCTAGTGCACAATTTTTGTTCTGTGTGGTCTATTTATAAGCTCCTGAATGTTGGAATTAAAGGGCATTTGCCTCATGGCCCCATTACATGCTTGGCTTTATGTCAAGGCTGAGGTTAAACATCTCGATGAGCAACTAATTACCAACTTACCATTCCTCCAACCCATACAACAGATTTATACAGAATATTACTAAGACTGTAGATGCTTATTTTGATCTTCGGCTAGAAATATTTGATGAGGCGGGGACAATTGGATTGTGGGTTGGGTTTGATAGGTTCAACAATTCTGGATTTTCGATATGAATCTCTGAAACTATTCAGTCTATTCCTATTCGATTTCATATTCTTATAGACATTAACTCATCCACTGTCATCATCTATTTCTGCCTGTGCCGCATTCATGATTCTTGTATGTCTATAGTCAGTTTGAGAAGTATCATGTATTTGTTCTGAGTTTCGAGCGTGGTATTTCTGCTCAAAATGCTTTTGATGGTTAGGTCACTCCTGATTGAACACAGATGTTACTTTTGCACTTTTCTTGTGCACTTTTTTTTCGTTGATAATCCAGCTGGTTCACACTATAACTTGAGAATAAAGTCTGTTTAACTTTTAAGCTATTCAGATGTACATGATCTTTATTGAGCTTCCTCATGTCACAGTTGATATACTCTATAAACTCTGGATATAGCTGCACCCAGGGGTGGTTCTGCACACCTTGCATGAATGATCCAAGTCTAAGGTTAGTCATCCTTTGTCTTGAAACAAATACATTTTGTTGTTTTTTTCCCTGAATCTGCTTGTAATTTTTTGCTTTCAGCAAAATATTTGCATTTATATTTGGAAGTTCAGTCTCTAGTCTCTTGTCATCTGGCATAGTCAGCAACATACTTACTCGTCTATGAAATTAAAGAAAAATAAATAGCATATACAAAGAACACGAGGATGTAAGAAGGGAAATTGATATAACAATATCATGTGGAAGCTGCAAATATTATTATTCAAATAAACACATTTTGAGAATACCAACACTGACCCACTTCACCATTTAGAAGCTATTAGTGATTCTTCCATTGTGATTTGCCACTCTGTAATTGGTATCACATGGAGTCATTTTACACGAGCTCATCACAGGGAGAAAGAGCTGGAGAGCTCCAAATCTTGAGGCATTCCATATTTCAACTGAGGAAGTCTTGTGAACCCAAATTTAAGCTTTAGTGACTGGGTAATGTAGAAAGAGTTCAGTGTCAATCCACATTGCGCACATACATGTTTTTGTCATCTAGGACAACTCCAGCACTGAACCTTGGCATCCTGTGATGACCATCAAAAGAAGCCGGGAACACTCCAGCACTGTTTTTGTCACTATTTTTGCGCACTGCTTTTGATTATGTAAAAAAATTACCTTTTTTTGTTTATATGATTTTTTGAACTATGGGGTTCTGGGTTTTATTGGTATCTGAATATTTAGGTGTTATGTAGCATTTCAATTGATTGCTCACTATCTTTGTATAATTTGTAGGAGGAGGGCATGGGTTCTTCATGGGTATGCTTCTTGGGGCATTGGATAGTCCTCTGATGCAAGAAAAAATGACTGAAAAAAAAACAATTTGTTCATAAAGCCAAGCAAATGGGAAGAATGAGCTATAACTCTGCTAAGACATTTGCAGTGATGGGTTTGATATCTTCAGCTGCTGAATGTGTAGTAGAGAAGGTATGAGAGAAATCAATTTGTGTTATGGTAATTTTCTTACATTATAACTAGGTGGATTTGTATTGTTGGAAAAAACATAGAGAAATTCTTTTGTTTTAGATGCGAGCGAAACATGATATAACAAGGTTCCATTTGTTCAGGTTAATCCCGTTATTGTACATTAGTGCTATTTGTTTACATGTTTTTGTTTGGCGTCAAAACTTGACAAGTTCCATTTTTCGGTTGATTTTGTATTTATCTAGCATATAGTTTGTGGAATCTTATTCGTGCTGGAGGCATGACACAAACCTTAGGGAAAGAGATCTTCTTGGAGATCCTTACCTAATTAGGAGTCGTCTTGAGGATGGAAGTTTCGTGTTAGACCTGTGCTAGTAGATACGCGAGAGATAGTTCCCAATTGGAGTGTTATCCATAAGTGGAAGTATTTGCTTCCTAGTCGGAGACAAACTGTTCTTGGCTTGCCCGTCCGAAGCTGATCCACAAAATACTTGCTTCAACAGGTCTTACGGGGATTGGGGATGGCTGTGATACGTGTGGGTTTAGCAGGATGTAGTAGTTTAGGTTCGGCTAGCGGATTGCATTGCGCGGGCTTGATGTCTTTTGGGTCGGGTCAGTGCTAGACTGATGCTTGCGACCGTTATTCCTCGAGATCATCATGACATGTGTACGGTGTAGGAAATAGGACGTTTCGGTATATCATCAGCTTCTCCCCTCAAGTTAGTGGGTCTTCGTGTTGGTCCACTAAGTCACTTCTTGAAAAGATACGCCGCTCATGATGATTAAGTTTGAACTGTTACTTGAGCGGTGCGCTTCTTTAATTAAGCGTGCGTCGTTTCAATGGAAAAAGGCGGGAAATCAATATCTATTTAGATCTCCCTTTCTCCCTAGATTAACTCTTTCATTTCTTCGTTTTTAGAGAATTTGCTCAGTTCAGTCTATGATGGAAAACTTGTCCACTTTTTCCATGGCTCACCAAAGTCAACTTGACGATGAACTTCTTGCTAAGGGCCTTCGGTTCTTTAAAGATAAGTGGCTTCTAAATCAAGCCTAGCTGAGATTCGGAGTACATATGGAGTCCCTGAAAACCTGCAATTCTTCACGTTGAATGTTGATCAGACGCCAATGTTTCCTCCGAATGGATTCATCTGTTTGTACCGAGGCATGCTTAGACGGGTGTTCATTTCTTGTGATCGATGAGATTTGGAGCTATCTAAAATTTATTGGTATCCCTCCCGCCCAGTTGGTACCAAATGGGTACAAGATCATTCTCCTCATATTAATCAGGGCAAAGGATGCTGGTGTTCGAGTGACTTCGAGGGCGATTCAGTTGTTAACTTTTCCTCGACTAAACAATCATGTCATATGTGAGATGAAGTCGCCGGCTTGCTTCGGGAAACTGCCAGATGACTTCAAGTTTTCGCAAAAACACTGCTTATTGGCTCCTTCAAACCCAAAGTATTTGAGTTCAATGGTCGCCAGCTTGAGCGGGAGTTTAGGTCACTTCGTAAGTATAATTTTGTCCTTTGCTTCTGTTGTGCCGATTATATGCTGATCTTTACGTGTGTTCCTTGTAGGGAGGTTCCCTACTACTCTTCTTTCTTCGGAGGAAAAATCTGCTATGAAGGCATTTCGTGGCATGCCTTGAATGAGAGTAGAGGATGTTATCTACCCTTCCAATTTTAATTGCAGTGGTTTGTGGACCCGCTGACATGTGGCTCCCACTCTTTTCAGAATGCCGAAGGTTCATTCTGAAGGTGGGGCTCCTTCCAAAAAGAGGAAGGCCTCTAAAGTTAAGGTCCCTAGCCCGTTAGACAAAGTGGGGCTTTCACGACACTTGCTTCCTTTATAGGCTCAAAGAGGTATCACACTGGGGCTGAACCTGCTTCCAGACGGTCCACTCCACCAAGAAAGGAGTATGATTCTGACTCGTTTGACGAAGTAGAAGTTGTAGCGTCCATTTTGGAGAAGGACCAGCTACGACTAGCAGGGGTTGATGACGCTTTAGAACTGAGTAACGAGCAGGCAGAAGCTTTGAACAAGAAGCAGATGCTGGCCGCTATGGCGGCTTCTACTAATATTGACCAATCCAGGCATGTTTTGTTGGAAGGTCTTGATAAAGATTTATCTTTGGCCCCTAAGTTTTCTCATCCTGTTGGCAGATCGTCCTTTTTTGCAGTCTGCATTGCCCTTCATCTCACTCTAGGCCGTATATCGAGACAGAGTGCCTGATAGACAATTCTCTTCCTTCTTTCCCTTCGGATTCTACCGAGCCAACTCACAACAGAGGATCAACTACTGGTGATAAGGGGAAGGTGGTAGATGATGGCCCGGGTGCAGTGAAGACTGCAAAGGGCAGATCTGATATAATTTCGCATCCGAGAGAACTTTATCCATATACGCGGATGAGTTTGTTTTTTCCAGATGTAGTAAAAATGAGCAACTCGGCTTGGCACCAGGCGGTTGATATTGATTATGCTTTGAGGAAGCATATCAGCAGACGTTACAGCTGGCTGGTGAACCGCGCTTCGAAGCCAGAGAAGGATGTGCTGGGAGAGCGTATAAATAAGAGGATGAAACATCTTACGCTGAGGATGTTACATCTGAGCCAAGTGGCCGTCGCTGGGACAGAAGTTGAGGTGGCTCGTGAGAGGGTGTACACCATGGAGCGCATCTTCTTGAATATGCAGAAGTCGTATTTTGATGCACTCTTCGAGATTGGATCGCTGAGAAAACAGCTTGAAGAGAGGAGGCTGGAACAACCGGCCACTAATGCTGAGGCTCAGAAGCCTTTGAATCTGATTTAGCAGAAGCGGTGTCCGCAAGGGACAAATTTAGAAAGGAGTTGAACCTGGTCCGCCATGATTTAGAAGTTGCATAGGAGGCTGCGACTAAGGTGCACTCTGACTTGCAGTCTCTTGCTTTGGATAATACCAGGAAAAAATTCGAGTAGGTTGTCAAGAGACAACAGTTAGAGGCCGACGTTGAATTCAACACTCGGGAAGCGAGGAAAGATAGGGAAAAACTTTTCCTGGTGCAGTGCAGAATGAACTTAGCGTAGTTAAAGACAACTTAATCACTGAGCAGTCCTAGACCGACACACTGACAGGCAAGCTAGAGTTGCTAGAGCGTGAGCTTGCTTAAGCAAAGGCGTGCACGGAAGAGCTACTCAAGGCACATGGTACGTTTGAATTTCGTAGGATCGTGCATGGGAAGCTGGAACTGCTGGCGTTGATGAAAAAAGAACATCCGGAATGGAACCTCTCTTACTACAGGAAGGTGTCCTTTGCGGATTTCGGAGAAATCTCTGAGTTGTCGGGGAAAGAGGGCAATCTGGATCATGGCAATCAAGCTAATGCGCATGGACGTGACTCTTGTTTCTTCTCCTGTTAGACTCAGTTCCCCTGTACTTGTCCCTTCTCCTGATGAGGAATAAATTTTGTAGCTCTGTACAATCTTTTAGACTGTTAATGAAAACATATTTCTTTTGACTAAACTTGTAGACATGTTCTATCCGGTCCCCTTGTTGCACGTTTTCCACTTTGCCTTGTCTTTTTAGCGGGGAGCCATGTGGTCTATCCGTTGTTGAGAGCTCGACCGTTTATGCCGAGAGTAATTCTGACCTGTACTTCCATGAGGTCTCAGAGTCTCTATTGTGTGGTTATGCCCAATAGTGAACATTTTGCTGATAGTTTGGCAGTGGGTTACTTTACTTAGGTTGTGACTCAACGTTGAGGTAAGCCATTAGAGGCTCAAGTTATATATTGAACTGTCGGTTGCGGTCATTGGCATTAGTGAACTGATATAGTCGAGCACATGCATTGTCGTTTGTAGTTAAACAAGAGCATTTGAATTGAGTTAAGTTTTGTAGGCTCGGGCTGGTCTCCCATGTAGCATTCATCCACACATAGCAAATTAATTTTTGTGTCAGCTCAAGTGGCCATTGCTGGTAATGGGACGTCAGCCTATGCGAGCATGAAGACGATGACAGAGCCGTAATCAGATTCGGCGACCGCTGTCTGTAAGAGAGCAGTGGTCGCGTGGCAAGCTGTCAACATCAATTTGGAACTGACTAGGCACCCACATTCCAAATCATCTACACTCGCGTGAAACAAGCTACAGATTTGGGATAAGCAAATTCGGCTACCATGGTCTGTACAAGAGCAGTGGTTCCGTAGCAAGCCGTTGACATCAGTTCAAAACTGACTAAGCTCCAACCTTCCAATTCATCTACACCCGCGCGAAGTGAGCTACAGATTTAGGATGAATGAATTCGGTGACAATGGTCTTTAGCAGAGAAGTGCTCCCGTGGCAAGCCATCGACACCAATCAGAATTGACTAAGCTACCACCTTCCAAACCATCTACACCCGTGCGCACCGAGCTACAAGTTTGAAAGTTGAAAATTCGGTGACCATGGTTTGTAGAAGAGCAGTGGTACCATGGCAAGCCGCCGACATCAGTTGAAACTGACTAGGCTCCCACAATCCAAACCATCTACACTTGTGTAGAGCGAGCAATAGGTTTAGGAGTTGATCAAAAGTTGTCGTCATTAGTCGTCACTGATTAGGCTTACCTGATCGGGTTTGGCGATCTTCGTCCGTGGAGGGGATGAATATCTCTTGCGAGTCACTGTGATCAGGCGTGAGAGAGCTGGCTAGACTCCCACTTCCTAAGCCATTGACATTCGTGTGCGGTAGACTAGGCTCGGGTAAACCAGAAGTCGTCATCATCAGTTAAAACTGATTAAGCTTACCTGGCTAAGTTGGGGCTCCGCCTATTATGGGTGTGCAAACCTACTTCCGAAATCGGATTGCATGTGTGGATTAGTTTCCACAAATTTCAATTAAAGTTATTTAAAAAGAGGTACCTTAAATCAGTTGGTGATATATAGGTGTGCTCTGTGTGTCGAGAGTGACTAGGGCCTCTCCTGTTTGCGTCAGTGCATGCGGTAGAGTGTCACTCAGATAGTGGGCCGAGATGGTGGACCCATATAAGAAAAAACTAGGTCTTGTCGCATGATTGTGGTGCCACATGTATGACGCAGATTGCGAGACGGTAGAGTATTAGTTACTCCCCCCAATTAATGGGGTTGTGTGCAGCGTCACTAATTGACTGAACCTGGACTTGTGCGATTTTCATGGGAACCATTGCCTCCTCATTTTCCATACGGTATTCAATGCTGTTATTTAATGCTGACGCACCTGTTTAGTGGGCCACTTCATCTATATAATGGCATTTCTTCACCGTTGTAGGCATTATCTTCTACACAGTGCACTCTTTAAATGCTTTTACTCGAAGAATATGCTTTGGGTTTTCTAAAGGCTTATAGGGTGTTTTGTTCTTCGAGTCTCTCAATGTTTTGACATTTGCAGTGACGACTCTTGAGAAGACTTGCTATTATGTGTGGTCACCCGCTCTGGATTAGCACCCGATTGGTTAAGTGAGACCTTGTAATTTCTTCTCATATTGTGAAAAAGAAGTACATACTTTTTCTCAAGGGTTGAGTCTGTCATTTATGTGCTAGTGCCCCGTCGGTGCTTTGAATCGCATAATTTATGAGATGACACCGCCAGCCAACTTTGGAACGATTGCTTTCCTCCCTTTTCAGCTAGCCTTGACATGTTGTGCCGCGCTGGAACTCGGAATTGCAGGGCGGAGTGAAGTTGTACATGGCCTATCGGAGTGGGCGATTGCCTCCTACACGACCCACTCATCCCTCAATGGGAGGGTGCATTCGATCTGTTTCAACCTGATACTTGTCCCAAGTTCAACTGATTGGGCGGATCGAGTGTGTGAGTTGGATGTGACTTCAGACAGTGTGTCACGGGGCCTTGGGTTGCTGATTTTGTGCCACCTCAAGTCATCCTTGTGAGGTGCTCTGACGAAGTATTAAATTGATAGCGGTCTTTCATACTTTTTTTTTCTTCGTATATTTGCTCTTGCCTGCAAATTATCTTTTCTACTAAAATCGCTGAGTGGAATTTCTAGTGGGTATTGTAGTCTACCCTAGGTACCTTTGCTATCACTTCTGACTCCTCTTCTGAAGTTGGATTTTTTTAAAAATAAACCTCAGTGGGGAGGGGCAACTATAGATGGCAGACCTTAATTACTTGAAAAAATCTTGTACATCAGTCGGGGGTACATGACGACTTTACCCGAGAAAAGAAACCAATGGACTTACATCATAAAACGAAAAAATAAAAATCTCGTCCATGAAAGAAATTCCTACTCTCCTTAAATAATAAAAAGGCCTGGTTCACCAAATAGTAGACCTTAAATAATAAGGCCAACCACCAAGTAAACCATTACATAACAAAAAGGCAAAAATTAAAAACTAGACCTATTTCACCAAGAATAGGGCCTAAACCAAATAAAGTTTAGAACTTAAGAGACCTTATTCAGGTGAAAGGCCAAAACTCACCAAGAGATAAGGCCATCATAAACAAACAAATAGGTGCACAACCAATGACCTGAATCAAACTATTGTCCAAGAAACAATAGCCTTACTCTACAACCATTTAGCAACTTCGAACTTAATCACATTGAAAATAATGCTGTAGTCTACAACTTAATGCAAGTTGCAAGAAACAACCATCAATTTGCAAGAAACAACCTGCAAGTTGCAAGAAAACAATCAAGAAACAATCAATCATCGAACAAATTGCAATCTTCAAACCAGCCCGCAATAGCACTCTGTTCGCAATCTTCAAAACCAGCCCGCAATAGCACTCTGTCCAACAATCAAGCAAAACCAGCCCGCAATAGCATTTTGTCCCGCAATCTTCACTGTATGTCGCATTGGACTTGAATGCTTATAGTTTGTAATCTTTTGTACCCGTCATCTAGGCAAACGTTGTAACATCTTTCCAGTAATCAATAGAACATGTTTGCGTAATTCTCTTTCATTTCTCAAATGAGTGCAAATCATAAGTTCCTAAAAATTAAACCTCTAAACTGACTACTGAAAGAAAGCTGAACAACTGGATAGATTGACTGTTGGCGGAGAGAGGTTGATTCGGTCCTGAAGTAGATTCACATGGCACTTGCTTGGATCGTAAGTACCTTCGGAAAGTTGTCAAGTTTTACCGCCGCCGCTGAGGTTACTAAAGATTGAACCTTGCGCGGGAGGGTCCTTCCACACCCGCTGACAGTTGTGGGACTAAGCTCCTATTTGTGATGAATTCCGCGCTTGGCCGGACATCTCGTCGGGCCATAGGACAGACCGCTACTGTAATGCTGGACTGTCATTTATTGCTAAGTTGAGCCACTACTGTTGGGTCTTTGTTCCTATCTGGGAGGAGAGACTCAGCCCCCGTTTCTGCGTCTGGTTTCTTCTCAACTTGTTTGGCGGTATCTAGCTGTATATGAGAACAATCTATCTGCTTCAGTGCGTCATAGTGGCAACCCCGTGCCGTTGGTTCCCGTGAATTGTTCCCTCTGAGTGGTTGGCGGTATACTTCACGCACTGATGAAGGGTTGTAACCACTGCTTCCATCTGGTGAAGCGAGGGCCTCCCCAAGATGAGGTTATAGGTAGATGGTGCGTCTTCCTTCCTTAGTTGTGCCTTTCCTGCCACCACTGCTAGCTTTATCTTCCCGAATGGGAATAATTTTTATCTGCTAAACCCTATCAATGGGTAGTCAGAAGGTGTTAAGTTCTCTTCCTTGAGGTCCATGCTATGGAATGCGTTGTAGAATAAGACATTGAGGGAGCTTCTCGTGTCTACCAGGGCCTTTTTACTTCCCATCCTGCAATAAAGACTGAAATAACAAGAGCGTCATTGTGCTGTGCGCAAACGCCTTCATGGTCCTTATCTGTGAAAGTCAAGGTTGGGATTGGGCTTTGTACACATGAGTAATACACGCGTTGGTCCTCGCTCGTAGGCTGTGTTCGCATCTCAAGGAGTGTTGGCTTTCGAGACTTGTTTGACCGTTCTTCCTCTGGTTCAACATCGTGGAGGACATATAATGCCCCGAGCCTCCATATTGATTTCTTTGACTACCTCTCATCTTTCCCTAGTCTGATCTTGTTTTTTCTCGAACCTAGGAACTCCTTTAGCTTGCCCTTTCGAATCCAGTACTCGATCTCATACTTTAGACTCTTACATTCATTGGTGTCGTGGCCACTCTCCTTTAGAAGGCTATGGAACCATGTCATCGCTGACTTCTTCAGGCTCGTAGGGAACATTCTGTACATCATCGATTCAAAGCCTTCTTTGAGCGCCATCACATGTTGATAATAATGCAAGTGATCAAATGGGTTGTCGATCCCGTCATAGAACTCGAGCTTCAAAAGGTTGAACTTCTTTGGCAGAGCTTCGTTCATTATATGGTCCACAAACTGGGGAACAGAAAGGTTGTACAACACATCTGGGTCGTGAGCCCCTCGACGGAGGGGGTTTTGCGTGGCAGGTTTGTCTGCCCTAAAAGTTGGATCACAGTGAGAACTGGCGGGGGCTTGACTCTCCTGTGCTTGCTCTCTGTTATCGTCTGGAAATTGAGGTTTGTGCTGCTCCTGATCTCCATCAGCTGGTGGAGGGTTCTGTTGAGTGAGGAACTCCACTGCTTTAGCGATCTGTTGTATGTTGGATGATAGCAGATCCATCCTGGGGTCCGTCGCTGCCATTTCTGGCATGAGGGTGCAAGCCTGCTCCCCCTGTGTCGTCGGTACAGCTGGAAGCGATTGTATAGCGCCAGTCTGAGCATTCGAGGTGTCCTCTTGGTCTCCATTGTTACGAGATCTGGTGGTCACCATCATTTTGGATTCTGAAAAGAGATGATGTTAAGGCTTTGCTAGGAACTTTGTCATCTCCACGGACGACGCCAAACTGATGCAGTTAATTTTCGGCCCCTACTTGACCGTGACCTGCTGATCTGCACAAGGAACGCACGTGAGCTCTAGACCACATTTGAGGTGGTTGAATGCACTCTGATGCTAAAGTCAGACAGAGATTTGAGGAAGGCTTAAAGATGTAAACAAGAAATTTTTTGTGTACCTTTGTTCATCAACCTTTTGTCTTATTTATAGTGTTGGAGTCCTGGTTCGACTAGGCCATCGGTGGCGTAGTTTACGAAAAAAAATATCTTCTTGGAGATCCTTATCTAATTAAGAGTCGCCTTGTGGAGGAAAGTTTATCTGTTAGACCTGTGCTCCTAGATATGTGGGAGATAGTTCCCAATTGGAGTGTTGTCCATAGATGGAAGTTGCCACTTACGATGTACACTCTGGTATTTGCTTCATAGTTAGAGACAAAGTGTTGTTGACTTGCCCGTCCGAAGCTGATCCCTGAAATACTTTCCTCAATAGGTTTTACGGGTATTATTGAGGATGGCTGTGAGACGTGTGGGCTTAGCAGGTTGTAGTAATTTAGGTTTGACTAGCAAACTGCACTGCGCGGGCTTGATGTTGTTTGTGCCGAATCACTGCTAGACTGATGTTTGGGCCCATTATTCCTCAAGATGATCATGACACATGTACAGTGTAGGAGAGAGGGCATTTCGATACTCCACGTTACTCCATAGTTTCATCACAGAAAATGCTATAAAGTAACAAAAATTGCGTCACCCATGTATGATTGTATACTCGCGTGTTAAGTTTATGTGAGGAACAATGCGCCACATAAGCCGACTTTCTGTGATGGACGAGAAAGTTGTCACATAATACTTTCCTTAATGTGTTTTATATGATTACGACCAAAATTCCTCACATTAGATGAAACATGACGAATTTACTTGTTTCAGTGCGGAACAACGTTCTTCACCAAAGCCAAATTTTCTTATAATGGTACAAGTCAAATAACAAGGGTTTTGAACCGTTGAGACGATGCAAATCAACGGTGAAGATCATGTTGACATGGAAAGTGGTTACCTAATTAAAACCAAAGTCCAAGCAAAGCCATCAAACCAAAAGTTGAGCTGATTAGGATTACAAACGTGTCCTACTTTAATGTGATCGTTTTCCATCAAACTCTCTTCCTCTCTAGCTTCCTTATCCAATTCTTCGCGTCTAGAAATTAAAAAAAAAACCTCGTTATTTCCATCGAAGAAAAAAAACATGCCACATTGCTTCTTACTTCATTTTTAGTGTGTTTTCTTCCACTCCACAATTTATGTTGCTCAAAAAGATTTACATGGCCATTCTTGATACTGCATAGGTGAGAGACCAACATACAGTCGATCAAGCTCTGCTGGATTTGATTGCTCATTTTGAAGAAAACATGTTGAGGACAGACAAAATCCCTTGTTTTCCCTTATTGAATGCTAAACACCTTGTTTTCCCTTATTGAATGCTAAACACCCATAGGCAAAATGGAGTAAGAAAGGGTTGTGCCAATATTGAAAAAAATGAACTAATTCAACATAGTATTTAGTTACATTGGAAGTCTGTTAAGGTGAAATAATGCACCATCATCTAAGGTTTCAGGCATCGTTGCAAATCTCCAAAGGAATGTGGTGGTATGGTGTTCTGAATTTACGTACACTACAACACAAATGCCCATTTATAGCATTTGATAATAGCACTTTTTATACTTGTGCTATCAAAAGTCAAGTTTAATGACATAAAATTTAAAAATGCTATGAAAAATTGAGCGCGAGACTAAAAACATAACACCCGCTTTAAAATTGTTAGAAAAACCGCTCCTTACTTTGACCAAAAGCAAAACCTCTCTCTCCCTCTGCTTCAATTTCTTTCACTCAGGAATACCATGGAGTGGGAGAGAGATAGAGGGAGAGAGATTGAAAGACTGAGAAAGATCGACAAGTTCCAAGTCAATCGACAATGATCGTTGTCGGTCCTTTTGACAAAGGGAAAAGGGAAGAGTAGGGAACGAGAAGAAGAAGAGAAGAGGAAAGAAGAAGAATAAGAGATCTGGAATTGTATTACTGTGATTTCATTTTTCTTTTCTTTGCTTTAGATCTTGTTGTTTTACTGTGATTTCGTTGATGGAGAGTTGGATTTGGTGATTGAGTTCTTCATTCGTTGTTGTGGTGATGGTTGGGAAGAGAATCTCCATGGAAGATATATTTAGAGCTGTAATTTGGTGGGGGATTTAGGGGGAGTTTTTATTGTTAGAGAGAAGGGTTTATTTTTTGTTTTTCATCTCTCCTTCCTCTACAGAACGAACAACTTCTGTTAGTTGTTGAATAGCTTTCAGATCTTGAATCCGAACTAGTTCGGTGTTAAGATCATTACTTGCCAACTCCACCGACCGACCTAGTGACCTTCAGCGATGGAGGCATGGATGAGCTGATTCAACTTTCAAAATCAATGATGCAGGAGGCATCTCTCTAGTAGATGAAGACGTCGTAGAAGACGGCTAGCAATATCCGATTGTAATGTTGTAAGTTTCTTTTCTACTAATTTACATCGATCCAATCTGCTCTTCTTCTTGTTGCTTGGTTAGACATTTTTGGAGGATTCGATTGAATTCCGTCAATTGTTCTGTTTTACCCAAGTATTGGCAATGCTATACTTATTCAAGTGACCAAAGGTTGAATTCTTTATTAATTTGATGTCTATGGTGGGTGTTTTAACTGGTAATGCAGGATACTAAGCTAAATAAGGTTGTGTATTTTGGGCTGTATAATTGTAGCCCTATATCATATTAAGCAGTTACTCTTTTGTGATAATCAGTGGTCTCATTTTTATGTTGCATTGAATGTATTCAGCTCCAGAAGATGGTCCAATTGTTTTAGTTTAGCTTTTACCCTCAACTTGTTGTTCAAATAAAACAAGAAGCTACGAAATTCCAACCCTTAATGAACCATGCAAACATATATTGGCTCATTACTTCCTATTTGGCTAAGCTTTATATAAGCTTATGGGTAAATAATAATAATCTGTGTATACTATTTTCACAACTACGAAATGATACATATGCACATACCTGTTATGGTAAACTCACTGTAAACTCTGTATTTAAGTGCTATTATGTACTCACTTTAGAAGTTTTAGCTTTAACCTGTCACAATGTGTATTTACAGGTTTTTTCCGAAAGGATCTCTCTTGGTGGCTGATGTTTCTAGGGAAATATTGAAACTTAAAAGAAAGTGATAAGATGGCAAAAATTGATCAAAAGTGGTTTGGGTCTCAAGCAACTTGTTCCCAACAAGGAAGTGATGATGTATCTAGCTTAAGTTTCTATAGCTTTCGTGCCCAGTACATTTGAGTTGACGACAGGTTGTGGTTTCAATGGATTGGCCACACGTGGCCAAATATAGAGGCGTGATCTCTGCAAAGCCTCACAGGCAAGAACTGATTCAGGACCTTTACGAAGTCATTCAATATCTTCAAAAAGGAGCTGTTAATCCTGGGATGCTGATTTCCTTCAAGCGATCAACAGGGCACATGCCCAGCAGAATTATATTCTATAGGTAAAAATTTTCCCCATATCATCAATATACCTATATGTATTTCAGTTTTCTCATTTTAGTTACCCGTTTTCTTACATACAGGGATGGTGTGAGCGAATGCCAATTTAGTGAAATGTTACTGCATGAGGTTGATGCAATTAGAAAGGTATTGGGTATTTTCACCAAGTATAAGGCTTTTAGTCTAATATGGACAACACTTTAAATACAATATTTCATTTTAATTGTTTGGAATGCATGTTGTCGCAGATAGAAAGTTTGCCCAATGACACAAGCTTCTTGGGTACTAGGTATGGATTTAAGCACGTTTTAAATTAAAAGTTCAATGTCATGTTTATTGGTTTCTATCAAAATGTTACTTTAAACTAATACAACGATCTCATATTGTGCCTCAATTATACTTTGTCAAACAAATATGTAGGTAGGGGTGCAACAACGTAAGGAAGCTATTCCTTTTAGTTTGCATGTACCTTTTACTCTATTTCTGTATGCCCATGTGGTTATTTCAGGGACTTATCAGAGGGTATGCACTACAAGAAACTCAAAGTAAAACCTTAAGAACTGAGATTCACTACCTGTTTTCGGTTGTATGGTGAGTTACTCACCTTTGTCTTTTTTATTGATCAATAAAATTTTGATGTGTCTTGACTAATAGAGCCCTAGCATTCCTGCAATGAATGCAACAATGGCAGTCCAAGCCTACTACAAATTCACTTGGAAGACTCAAGTGCCTCCCAAATCAGCTTTGTTATTGTGGACGATAGTGTTGGGCAGATTTCTCATGGTGGATAAGTTGAATAAAAGCAGTTTGGTCTTGCCAAATAGATGTGTTCTTTATGGACAGGATGGTGACACTATTTCACATATTTTTATCACTTGTCCTGCCTTCAAAGTTATTTGGTGTCGTCTACTATTTGAATGGTGCATAGTGATATATGCAATCAGGTATATAAATGAGGTGTTAGAAATATGGAATAAGGGAAATAACATCCCATATGGTATCATCATTTCTGCTAAAGGAAAATGGGCATAGGAAATGTTTGTGCAAGCTATGGTGTGGACATTAGGGAAATAGAGGAACTCAAGAAATATTTAGGGGAATGAAACATCTAAGGAGGACTTAGTTGTTATATTATCAAATATGTTATGGACATGGGGATACACATGGGATATTCTTCGGGAGACTCCATTCTATATTTGCGAGTATGAATGGGATAGGGTTCTCCAATGGTGAAGTGTCCCTTGGTGGGTTTTTTTTTTTTGGACTTTTTTGGTATATATTTCACACAATAGAGTTTATGTTTTTCCTATCAAAAAAGAAAAAGATATGCGCTTAGCAAATGAATTACAAGATTCATTGAGAATATCCATAAGAGGATAAGTGTCAGAATATACATAAATCTCTTCATAATTGGTGATGGAACATGAGTACTGAAATAAAAATTGTCAGTTATTTCTTTCTTAACGGGAAATTCCATAATTTCATCTCTGCAGATATGGTGGAATTAGTTGAAATGACAGTCAAGGCAGAAAACTCCCGTTCACCTGGTAGACCCATATATCTCATTGGTGAATCCATTGGAGGATGTCTTGCAATGGCCATAGCAGCTCGCAATCCTGACATTGATCTTTTGTTAATATTGGTAAATCCAGGTGAAGTTTCACTTGTTTGTTGCAATGTGTTTGTAGATGAAATCATGTTGTGTAGGAATCACATAGTCATGAGTACGATTTCGAAGTGAAAGTTACTATGACTCAATTACTGTTTTAAAGTGCATAATCATGATTTTAAGTAATATCCATTCTCATTGTACCTTTGTTGGCAGCTACTTCATTCAGCAACTCGCGGCTGCAACCTCTTGCCTACTTATTAGAAATTACACCGCAAAATCTCCACGTGGGTTTTCCTTCCATCCTAAGTTTTCTGACAGGTTTGATACTCACGCTCTTTTGCACTTCAGTGGTCTTGTTTCAGTCATATCTTTATTTCTATCAGTGTGGTTTTTGAAGAACTCCACTGTGTCAGTGTGGCAAGGAGGCAGAGCATGTTGAAGCTTCCTTTTCCCCTTTTTTTAAATAAAAAAACTTTTATCTGTTCCGAATAATTTGAAGTACATCAACAATGTGGCTTGTAGTTTTCTTGGTAGGTTTTTCTCCTCTTCTGCTTGGTATATTGAAGATATTTAGATTTTACTAAAATTGTCTGGCTGCAGTAAGTTTTAATTTATTCATATGGAATCTCTTCTTTGTAAATGTCAGTCTCTGTCTCTCTCAATTGCCTGTGCACACATTTATCTTATCATGCTTATTTAGGTTTATTATTTGTAACTATTTTGTAGCCTCAAACTCTAGCTTTGTTATACATTTGTTAAAATAATGACAACTTTGGCGATTTTCTCTTGCACTGTATTTGGATAGGATTAAAAGCTTTATCATATTCCTCAACTTCTTTCGTGACTGGTTAGTGGATGAATCAATTTCATTCTTCTCAGATTAAGAAAAGGGAACAGCTCAAAGTTCTTTTGGATTGTCATAGAAGAATATGTTTTGGTTTTAGTATGTTCTATAAAGGACTAACTACAACACAAATGCCCTTTAATAGCGTTTCAAAAACGCTATGGTAGGATACCATAGCGTTTTAGAAAACGCTATGTCTGCCGAAGCTATAATAGACCCTGGGTCTATTATAGCGTTTTTAAAACACTATAGTAAGTTGGCCTATTATAGCGTTTCAAAAACGCTATGGTAAGTAAACATAACAAATTTTTTATTTTATTTTTTTTGCTATCAAATGACTTTTTATTACATCTTATAAGTTTTATTTCTAGAAAATAAAAATTTAAATGTGCAAAACTTAAACATTTTCATGAATGGAGGCAAAGTAATATAATTAATGAGATAATGTATTACATCGAGTCACAAAATCTATCAAAGCATTATTAAAATAATCTATACACCGATCCTCAAGCTCAAACAACGAATGCCAACGTATGCTCTTATTAAAATAAGTAATTTATAGGTCGGGAAGTAGAAAGCAAAGCAGGGAGTCCTCTTTATTACGCCTCATCTTATAGCCAAGGAGAAATGATCTATATGATGGTTCCACTGGGTACCAAAGCATCCTTGATTATGGTAACAATTCTGCTCTTGATGAAGTAACCGTCTGTTTCGCGTGCTGCTTCTTGAACATTGTCGGCATTAATAATCTGACAACAGTCACTACAAGAAAAGTCATCTTTTATAGCATATGTTTATAGCGTTTTTGCTCAAAACGCTATAACTACACCACAAATCCACTTTGATGTTTCTAAAAACACTATTACAACTTTGGCGGGATTTTAAAACGCCAAATGTTTGATTGCGCGTGATTCTCCCTCGCTTCGTGAAACTTAAATCTCCTCTGCTACTTGCCTCTCTCCATTCTCCTCTGCTACTCGCGTTCCTTCTCCTCTGCTACTTGCCTCTCTTCTTTCTCCTCTGCTACTCTGCTACTCGCGTTCCTGCTCCTCTGCTACTCGCGTTCCTTCTCGTCTGCTACTCGCGTTCTCCTCTGCTACTCACCACCTCTCCCTCTGCTGCCCGCCTCTCTCTCGCTCTGTCTGCGATTGTTGTCAACTCCCCTCTCTAATTCGCCGCTTTGCTCGCCCCACTCTCGCTCTCTCTGCTGGATTTGATTCCTAGGGTTGAGGTTTCCTTCGATTTCAGAAGGTTTTGTTTGATCATTTGTGAGCCCTTGTAATGGAAAAAGCTCAAGAAGTGATGAAACAAGGTTCGAGTTCGGGTAGGGTCATCTTCCCCACAAAGAAACATATGAAGCAATCAGGTTTTGATTCTAAAATTCTCAGAGAGAAACCCAACCCAACTCAGCATTATTTATTATTTATTATTTTTTCTTTTTTTATGATGTCCGTTTTGGGGAATAAACGAAAATAATTTTCTTCAACCCCTCTAACACAACAGATCTATCCAACCCTACCTTCCATCAATTGAAAAGAAAGAAAGAAATTTTTTTACTGATTCAAGAATTTCTAGGGTTTTCTTAGTTGTACCCTTTGATTTGATAACAGTGGTAAGTAGTTTTTTGATTGATGACAGAAACAAAGGGTGGGTTCTGGTGGTTTTCCCACCACCCCATAAAACCCAGACATGGAAAAGTGGTTTTGTAGAGTGGAATTGATGTGGATAATTGGTTTTAGGGTTAGATCTACTCAATCAAAGATATTTGATGCTCAAGTTTTGATCCTTTTGAAGAATTAATTTTGGGATTTTTTTTGGTCAAATATCATCAGGTTTGAAGGTCTTGGAATTTGAGCTTGGTCAAAGCAAAAATCTTCAATCAAGGATTATTGTGAGTCCCCTTAATTATTGACAAATTTATCTGCTGAATTGATCATGGTGATGGTATTGTCAGACTGATTTATTGAATTAATTGATTATCACTATATTTTTTTTTTTTGAGATTTGGTGATGAATTAGTAGATGGGTATGATGGAGATCTTGATGATTTTGGTTTTATTTATTAGTTCTGAGTAGAATTTATATGTTGTAGTATGTATATCTGTTGCAATAATTTTGGGTTATTTTATTTATTATTACTTTTTAATTTTTATTGATAAAATTATATGCATAATGCATTAGTATGGTGACATTTAGATTTACAGAAATATGATAGCTTGTATTCTTGTGAGATTAGTCATGGATAGGGTAGGGAAACAACTATCAGCAGTCAGGAAATACGGCTAATGAAATGTTGTCAAATAATTTATGCTGCAGCATAGATCATCTTAGGTCTTATTTATTTGATTTATGCATAGATAGTTAAAAAATCAAGGTGTTTCATCTATTCAGGTATAATTTCTGTCACAAGCATGCTTTGAGGTTGTAGAAGTATCTATTTTATGTCATGCATGAATGATACCTTGTTCTTACACAATTGACATAAAATTTATGCTTAAATTGACACAGTATCTGGAAGATGTAGGATGTTGTAAGCTAATTTATCTTATTTATTTATAAGGAGAGCTGACAATTAGGTTTCAATCTCTGAAAAAGGATTAACCTGGCTAGTTGTTATGCTTTGCATGATGTGGATGGAGACTTAATTCTGGACAAAGCTTTCAGCCTTCATCTTCTTCCACCGTTAATTGAACAAGTTCCCAGTTCCCATATGATGTAGTAGTAATGCCGTATCATTCTCTGCTTTCAATCAAAAGATTCAAAACCAAGAACATGCGTAAGGAAAATATAACAAGGAACAAGAAACCTACGGAGACATCTTGAGACTGAGATTGTTCTGGGGTTCTCAGTGGCTGAAATCACAGTGTCATTTGACCAAACTGCAAAGTTGGGGTTGAAATTCTTGATGTAATTCCACTGGGCATTATTTCTCATTGTTCATGAATGGAAACTTATTTGATAGCTATTATGAGTTCCAAACTTCAGCCAGTTTCTAAATGCAGATTACTCTGTTTTCTCCATTAAGTATTTATTCCATTTTCTCATCTCTCAAGATGTTGTATCAGGTTGATGAGGACCATCATCTCTGTTACGCCCATATAATCGTATGGTGAGTTTACTTTAATCACAATCTTCATGTATATTTGATTTACACTTATTTGCTGAATTGTTACCTGTATAGTTAAGACATATCTTAAAGCATGGAATGCCATCATCTATTTAACTTTTATATGATTTATTTATTTTCACAGTATTAATGGGGGCAGAATGCGTAAGAACAGTTGATAAGGAAGACATAATTCCTCCTGTTCTGCCTGGTTTTGTTTCACTTCCATATTTCATTGTAAAGAAGATGACTGATAGTGAAGTCATGACGAGTTCCATGGCCCGTGCGGGTGTTTCAGCACCACAACCAACAGAAATGAACAACAAGTGTGAAGTTGGTGACGATTACAAGATGCCTTAGGCGTAGACCAGGGATAAACTACAGTCAATTTGATAATAGTTTAGAGGAGGAATCCGACTGCGAAAAAATTGATCAGGTCACTTTATCCTTGTCTTTTCTCATCACAAGGACAGATTTTGGGGATTTTTAAAAGGCAATGCTCATCTAGTTTTCAGGCAACAACATTTCTTGAGTATTTTTTTACATTCACTTGTTTTGCAGAAGATAAATTCAAAGCCGCAGATTCCAAAAGGTGTTCTACGCGGATGTTCGGAGTGTTCTAGTTGTCAAGAGGTTTGTCTTCTATATCATGATCTGTCCATCTCATCTTTTGTAGAATGTTAAATCACTCTGCATGTGAAATCTATCAATTAAACTTGTTTTCCAGGTCATAGCAAGGTGGCGTCCAAAAGATGCATGCAGGCCTATCATTGAGGATGCTCCTATTTTCTATCCTACCGAAGAGGTAATATTTGAACAAATCAAATTATATTTATAGCCCCTGGTCATATAAATTTTCCTGTATATATCTTAGTTTATCTGTTTGCATTTACAGGTGCTTTATGGAGCGGATCTGGAAACTGGAGTTTTTGGAAGTGGGTTTCCCAAAGTGTCATCTTCAAATGAGAACCAAGTTTATGATGAAAAATATTTGAAATCAGGGTGGAACTTAAATAATTTCCCTCGGCTTCCTGGCTCTGTGCTCAATTTTGAAAGTGGGGACATTTCAGGTGTTTTGGTGCCGTGGTTGTACATAGGAATGTGCTTCTCATCTTTTTGTTGGGTACGCTCATTACGCTCTCTTTAAGAAATTATTTTTTCCTTGACATTGTTCCATAACTACATCAAATAATTTATGTTTCCTTGCCTAAATTTCTTTAGACTTTTATTATTTTTTTGTTATATTCTTATTTTTTAATGATCCTTATATATGTTATAATGAAGAGGGATAGTGGCATTCCGTTTTTGACATCTATGAAATTTTATTTATCCATCTATTTTCTTATGGAATATCAGCATGTTGAGGACCACCATTTGTACTCATTGAACTACATGCATTGGGGTGCTCCAAAGTTGTGGTATGGTGTGCCTGGGGAGTGTGCTCTCAAATTGGAGGCTGCCATGAAAAAGCATTTGCCAGACTTGTTTGAAGAGCAACCTGATTTGCTTCATAAGCTTGTGAGTACTTCATTCTTTAATGCATTATGCACTCTTCATAGTTCATATTATTACCTCCATGACAAGGTGAAGGAACCTTGCTGATATTACTGTGGCTGCTGCTCAGAGATTGATCAGAGGTTGCTGTTTCCTAGTGCTTCTGTATTTTGGCTGATTGACATGTAAATGCTAATAAGTAGGAGTTGTTTCCTGAAATGCAGGAAATTATTAGAAAATACATTAAAATGTCTGCAAGTGGAAGTAAGCATGCAGCTCTTGCTAGTGCACTGGGGTCTTTGACTTGGGAAACACCCTCATCTACAGACTTCAAAGAATTGGCTAGGTAGGTCTCAGTTTCCCTGCTTTGTGAATAAGTGTGTTTATTGGCTATAGGAGCAATACAAAACTCTGCTTTTTACACATTGACTTGCTTTTTCACACCGAGGGCTTACTTGTTGCCCAACTTTTCACTGATTGGGCATGAAAATATTTCTGTACTTCTGTTCCATCTCAGGTAAATTGGATGCAATGTCATACACTTTGTTTCTAAGCTGCATATTCTCAAGATCACTGAGGCTCTCCACCTGTCTACAACTAGAATCACTCAACAAAGTTTTGAAATTCTGGGATGGGAATCTTACTATTTGGTTTTTGGGTTCCCAGGGAAAGTGAATATGCTGCGTGGACTCTAGTTAATGGCTATGCATTGAACCATGTCACCATCTCTACCCATCGGCTAAAATCTCATTTGAAAAACATCAAAAGCCTCGATCAATTCATTGAAGAAAATGGATTCAAATTGAATTCAGAAGGAGGATTTCTAAAAGGTTCACACAACTCTTATCCAGTTATTGAATTGTTCTTCATGTTTACACTAATTTGTTTCTTTGTATGCAACCGACTCAATAGTTCCTTTTACTTCTCAGAAAAGTGCATTTGCTCCCTTCATGGCACGTTTCAGGAACCTATTGATTCTTAATTTGTATAGATGTTGTTCCTTGTTCACTGCAGAGATTTTGTGCTGCTGCTGCAGAGCTTAATGGTTTGCTTTATGTTGTTGGGGGATATGATGGAAGATACTTGAAGTAAGCCAGTTTTCAAATTGATTTTTTTTTTGTGTGTCCAGGATGTGAAGTCATGAAGTGTACATTAGATTTTAAAATAAATCTCTGCTCTTAGACAATTTTCAAAGCATACTATAACTCATGGTTTGATTCAATGCATGAAAATCCTCTAAAGTAAGCCTTCCTAAATGTTTAATGATCCTCATCTTTTTATGCTATTGCAGTTCCGCTGAGCGACTTGATCCTAGGGAAAGATCTTGGTCCATGATTGCAAGTATGAAAGCTCCTAGGGGAAATCACTCCACAGCCATTTTAAATGAGAAAACCCATGGTGGTATCTCCTCGAGCTGTTTCTGATTCAAAGAACTCCCAAACATGTCTCGACCCAGATGCAAGCAGAGTAAGCCTTCTTTTTATGCTTTGATTTCAAATTTCGGTTGAATTCTCTGAAATTTGGTTGAATTTTTATCAATTTTGATGATCTGGTCAGTTTCATCCAGGTCCCATTGTTTGATTGTGGATCTGAAGCTCTGAGGGAGATGGAATTGAACATTTTATGTTGTAATTGTAAAATTTGAGATCTGGGGTGTGTTTGATTTGGAAGTAATTTAATGGGTTTGTTTTGTTTTGTGTTATGTTGGTGTTTTAGAAAGTATAAACTTAAGATTTTGAGAATCTGATTTCATAGATCCCTCAGGATTTTATCTATATAGAATGTTATTTAATAAGGACCAACCAATTTGATATTTATTAATATCAGACAGCTTTCAAGCTATAATATGATTTGTTACTTGAGATCTATAAGGTGGAGTGAACTTGTTGGTGATTCATCACCATTAATTATTAAACGAATTATGTCTGTCTGTCGAGAACCCACATTACCAAGAGATGTACAGATGTATATGTAGACCAGTACATGCATACACATGTAAATGCATATCATGGAGAACGATGATGGTGATGATCGAATTCTATATGGGGTGACATTGAGCTTTGTTGCTATTGGAGTTTGTTCTGTTATGATTGGTTATTGATAGTTTCCTCTTGGGATGAAACAGTTTGTAGTCCCATTCTTCTGTCTTTTCATACTACGGCAATTCCTTCAGTATCATGCATACGTCAGTAGTGAATGGTTCGGGGCATTAGCTTTACAATTGAAGATAAGTGCATTTTATGAAGAAAAACAAAATTTTGGTTGCTTTATGTCGAATAATTAATACAAATCATAAATGGTTTGAAATGTACATTGTTCATTATGCCTGATTATTTAGATAGTTGTTTGAAAACACAGGACAATTCACCTTGGTTGCATTGTTCATTCAATGCTTATTTGGTTTGCCCTTGCACTTTGTGCTACTTGTGTTCAATAACTACATATGTATGGGTTTGTTTTTTATGACATGTATTTTCTTTCTTAAAGCCATTATAGTGTTTTCACTATGGAAATTCATTGTTTGTATGTTACTTGCAGTGCTTGCCTGTGACCATTGATGTGGGGACGAACAATGAGGAGTTGTTGAATGGTGAGTTCTACATTGGGCTAAGGCAGAAGAGGGAAACTGGCTGGACCGGCAACTTTACAACATTTCTGTCAGGTGATGCAGCTCAGAGGTATTCTGTTTTATCATCATTTCTCTCCCAGACAGAAGAATATCTTCATAAGCTAGGTGAGAAGATAACAGCTATGAAGAATCAGCAGGAGGTGGTGGAGGCAGCAAATGCTGCTGCATGATCTCAGGCATGTCTTTGATTTATTATTACTGTTGTTTCATATAATTAAGCCTTTTCATTTCTATAATTTAACATTTTTATTATACTTGATTCAAATATGGATGTTTGAAAATGTTGTCTAAATGTGGATGTTTGATTCAAATATATAAATGCTTTTTTTGTTTCAGGCAGACCCAACAGCAGCTTTAGAAGAATACCTTATCTCCATACTTGTTGGATTATCAAGGCATTCCCCAACAGGTGCATGTGCCATCATCAGATGCCCAGGGATTGTTCAAACAATTGTTATAGGTTTATCACTAAAGAGACAATGGAAATACATTCTTCAAACAATTGTTGATAGGTCTATCTTGGCATATGTTGTAATAGAATGCAAAGGATCTGTCTGATTTAGCTTAATGGTAAATTCCTTTTATTCACCTTTACAGCATATATCACATTAGATAATATCCATTACTAATTAGCTCACATATGTAAGTAACATTCCTATGCAGTGATTATGAAAAGCAATGAAACATAGCTTCATATAATCCACAAAAAATGTGTATGTAAATAATAAGTCAAAAAAAAAAAAAAAAAAAAAAAATTGCTATGTATACTTACCATAGCGTTTTTAAAACGCTATAATAGCCCATGGGTCTATTATAGCGCCGGCTGTCATAGCGTTTACTAAAACGCTATGGTATCCTACCATAGCGTTTTTGAAACGCTATGAATCAACATTTTTCTTGTAGTGAGTATGCCACAATTAGTCACTCATAGGCAGTGTCGTGTTTTTATGGTTGTGTAATATAAACTATCAAGGAATACTTTCATAGGTTTAGAAAGAGATATACTTTCACATGCTCTCCAATTCGAGCATTTTTATCAATAATTGCTCTCCTGACATGAGACTCCCTCCCAATGCCAATTGGTACACTACCTTTCGCAGCTAAAAATCTCCTATCTGCGTCAATCTGGCATGGCAATAGCAGAAAGATAACATTATTATATGGTCTTGAACAAAGACTAGTATAATTAATCTTTGATCTGTCAAAACATGGAACCAAGTATAAACAAATAGGATATCAGTTGAATAGGTCGAGATAGATCACCTCATAGTAATCTGCTCCCATCAGTAATGTGTCTTCTATTATTGCACCTTATGAGATGCAAGATCGAAGCCCAACCACAGAATGGTGAATCTTACAATTCTGCACACAGGAAAAAATGCTCACTCTCTATATTTGATATTACAACACACTTCTGGGTCTTAATACAAGGTCATCATACAATCAGTGTCGACATTTACCAACTTAATCCTAATTAGACTCTTCAAAGGTATCGTACCTTAATCACACAACCTTCACCGATGACACTGTCTGTTACATTAGCATCAAGCATCTTGGAAGGCGACAAGTATCGAGGTTGTGTATAGATTGGAGAAGACCGATCACAAAAACTGCATACTTGAATGAATTGCATGTTAGGAATCAAGCAGGATAGCAGACTTGTAAAATGTCGGGTAAATAATGTGCTCAAAGTTTGAAAAATCCGTAAGTACTACCTGAAATCTGGGATTGGCTTCTTGGTGATCCCCAAATTTGCATTGAATGCCTCAATGGTACCAATGTCTTCCCAGTAACCATCATACAAGTAGGCTTGCACCTATGGAGAGCAAGTGAAGGAACATTCAGCAAATCGGAAACTTTTAGCATGTTAATACATGATGCATTTAAACAAACACGCACACACAACACAACACAATACAACACAACACAACACAACACAACACAACACACAACACAACACAACACAACACAACACAACACTCACACACCAGAAGAGAGCGGTACAATGACTATCGATTTGCTATATAATTTGCTATAAACTGCTTCACAGATACATGGTTCATTATTCTAGGAGACTAAAGCCATCTATAAATTATCCCAACTCACATCCTGTTGGATTTATGCAATCAAACCAAAGAAAGGGATGGTTATTTGTTAATCCTGCCTAGGAAATGCCACAAACTACAGTCAAATCATAGGATGATTACGTTTACCTGGCCTAATGCATCCTCTAAATGGCCGCTAACTGAATGGGGGAAATAAGGTTGGAATCATGTGATTGATCTGGTGTATAGGTTGTTTAACTGTTTGGTTTGATCAATGGACCATGGTTGGTCTAGAGTTACATGAAACTTAGAATATGAATGAGGATGGCTATTCCCGTCATCCCTGTCTTAATTTATCTTGAGTAATTAAGTGGTTTCAGAACATAGCAACAAATGAGATGAAGTACGCAAAGCATACCCTCATTCCAATGGAGGTTGCACCTGGAATGACTCCACTTCTGAAATCATTGGCTCCAGGAAATTTCTCACGAAGTAAATTAAACATGACATCTTTACTGACGACATATATACCCATACTTGCAATAAATGGCATCTCTTTTGCTCTCTCATCATCAAGGCCTAAAATGGTAGTATCAACCTGAAACGATTGTACATATAAAAAGAAATTAGAGTCGCTATATGAGCCAATTGGGTTACTGCATTGAGGACGGACTCCATAAGATCACAATCGTGTTTACTGTTTCTACCTGCATTTTTTTCAACTGCTCCCCTTTTGGTTTTTCAGCAAATTCAATAATGCGCCCTTCTTCGTCAATTTTCATCAGACCAAATGCAGTGGCACGTTGTTCATCCATTGGCAGCGCAACAACAGTGATGTCAACATTTGTTTCTCTATGAGCTTGAATAAACTTCTCATAGTCCATACGGTATAGATGATCTCCAGCAAGAACCAAAAACTCCATCATATTGTGCTTTTCAAAGAGCCATAAATATTGTCTTACAGCATCAGTTGTTCCCTATAAATCATTAAAAACATGAATAAGACGGGGCTTCAATCATGAAGGATGTTTCAGATTGAGATTGCGCTCATAATGAAAGTTTAATTGACTGAAGTAAGATACTCATTATAAATTTATAATAAACAAACCCCAAAAGAGTGCTAGCCATAGTACCACTGACGCTATTCTCAAAGAAAAAGTAAATTGTACGTACTTCATAGGAGCCTAACTGAGCAAAACTACGGAACAGAATGAACAGACTGAAAAGGAAAATGTAGTTGACCATGGGTTCTTAGTACTCTTAGGCTCAGTTTCTCACAGTGAGGATGCATCATCTTAGGGATTGATAGTTGATTAATCAAGGACTGTACTGCAGGAATAACGGATACTTTTAGCTTAGACATATATTTGTGCACATCATGATGTCATACAGTCTAGTATGAGTGCCTGGGTTCTCAGGACTAGTGTTGATCAAGTTGTATGGCTAGCAAAGCTTACAAATACAACTGAGTATTTAAAACTTGGACTAAAAAATAACACTAAAAAAAATATTACTTCATTCTTGGTTGGATGCTGAAGAATCAATTGATGAGCATGCAAGTAGTAACCAGTCTCCTGGAACAGGTTTTGCAGGCCTCTCATACCCTCTACATAACAGTGTCCGAGAATGTAAGAATTATACAAGGCATACATGATAGTGTAAACCATTGTTGTTCACTTGTTTAAGAAAAAAAAAGTTGATCATTTCAGTATATGTAATGCATTAATAACCTTAATCATATAATGAAAACAAAAAAAGAGACAACATATGACATATGTGTAACTAATATATAAAAACAAAGACACTTTTGATAAAGCAGCCAAAACACAAGCTTGGAACCCATCAATCCAATGCTAGTTCCCAAGCCACAACAAATTACCAAGGAGAGAAGAGCACTTCATGAAAATTCAAGCAAACTTATAATTTCAATGCCCAAAGTTCCTGATTTTCATACTAGGGTATGCACATTCAATTGAAAATGACATTGTTTATGCGAGATTTAATATGTAACTTTCAGTGACAAAGGTTTTATCTTTTGAATTCTGGCTATAGCAAGAGGATCTTCATCCACTACACCTCTTCCAAATACTCGAGAAGATGGAGCAATAAAACCGGTCTGGAATTAAAATATTATGTGAAGTATGTAAAACATATCAGTAGAAAAACGCAGAACACAAGCTGCAAACTCCAACTTCTTATCCCAACCCAAGGAATTTCTCTTCTTGTCAACTATTGGTATGTAAAAGAATAAGTTCTTGTCAACTATTGGGATGTAAAAGAATAAGGGATCAATGGAAACGGCAAGCAGACATGATATTGCAAAAATCTTATTCCATTTTTGAAGAAATGGACTTGGTGGGTAAAAAATCTTCGTCCTGATCAAAACACGTTAAACACAAATGTCACTGTAGTGTAAAATTGAAAAGGTAAACTCTAGAATTGTGTATATTGGAAGACTGACCATAAAGACACATCTATATAGCAAACTTCTAACGAAAATGTCCAATATGTCGAGATACAAGGATATCCAGGAAATCAACCAGCTTTCCTAAGAACATAATACCAATGCTACATCCAATCTAGAGAATGAATATGTTTATAGAATCACCTAACTTGCTCAGTTTTGGCCAAGAAAACATTTGCTGATGCACATAGATTATTGCAGTTTTACATACTAGATCATCACAGCAATCAACAAAAGTATATTTGATCTGTTTCATTCTTACTTGATGTTCTCATCATATTGGAGTCTGAAAAGCCACCACTTCATGTAAAATCATGAAAATTCCAATGAGGATTTAAAATTTAACCAAAATAAAATAAAAATAAACCTTACATTTGTCAAGTAATCAACGAAGCAATACCAAATACATAATTCTTGGAAAAATCCTATTGGTACCATTCAAGTACATTCCAAAATCTTATTTTCTAACGTTAGTCAAGTGAGGATAGCAGTAGTAGCAATCATTGACAGACTATTGAAGGAGGAACTGAAACATCCAAAACATGTCTAGTAAAAGATATTAATCCCGTAAATTTCCCATACCTGCATAGCATAACTTCAGCTTATCTTTATACAGAGAATGAAACTGGCGCCTCCAAGAAAAGATATTGACTTATCAAATGTAAGAATGTTCCACCTGGTTCAAATTGTTCCTGAAGAAAGCAAACATAAGCTTAGTCTCATACAACTTTCCCTGAAAGTATCTACCAAAAATTAAGTAAAAAAGAACTATTGTCCTTCCTGTGCCAACAACATTATTTACTGCAGCATAAGAATAGCTATCGTTCGAGCATCTAAACCTGATATTGGTTCATCCATGAATATTATCGACGGATTGGGGACAAGTTCTACTGCGATGGTTAGCCTCTTACGCTGCTCAGTACACATACCACTTACATCTGGAATGTTTGTACTTTAGCGAGATAAATTAGACTGACTTAATTTACTTCATCCTGATTTCGGACTTGTTACCCTCTTTTTCCAATGCTTGAATTTTTGGTGTCTCCAATCGGATAATTATCTGCTTCATTCCTCGTCTAAGCAAACTACAGGAGAAACTGCAGATTAATATCGTGCTATAGAGGCCAAACAGGATAAAGAAAATCACCCATTCCTTTCGAACTTAAGACCTGAAACCTGTTCATTTGTTGACTTAATCAATCTGCACTACTTAATCAATCTTCATTGGGATAGAAATGAAGAGTAATCAGTTCAGAATGATAAAATGAAAAATGACAACTAAGAATCAGATGTGTTACCCACCTATGAAACATTAGCTCCAACTCTCCATCCTCAATGCTGGCACCTCCAGTAGCACGATCAACTAAAACTGATAACTCAGATGTCTTATCTGATGTATAAATTCCAAGGTTGAGCTGAACATGTGAAAAAGAGTATTTCCATAAAGTACTTTGTGGATAGTGTGCAAGTGTTAGAAGCAAAGACAAAGAAACAAAATTGCAAGACAGAAATAAAATAGACTCACCTTAGCAATCCCCTCCCCTTCATTTTCTGCTTGGGCTTTTGTGTCAGCCTTGAAATTTTTTTTGGCAACACTTACTTCAAATCCCTCCTTCTCTGCCTTTTCCCTTGCTTGTGGCTGTAAAATTTTATTCCAGCTAAGATTTGATGATGAAAAGAAATGCTCCAAGAAGAATCTTACATTTAGAAATAGATGAGAATCTAAAGAGCACATTTCATAGTAATCAGGTAATATTAGTTCATTACTTTCTCGATAACACTAAGACTCAAGACTCAAATCACTTCTTATAGCTATGTATAATATGAACTAGTGCATTCTTGCAGTAAAGATTATGACATTACCCCAGGATGTGTCTTCCAAGGCCAAATATCTGGACGATGATGCCACGCGGGGTAGCCAGGGTGACCCCACATTTGGCCACCAGAGAGATGGGTGCTAGGATGGCCCCATACAGGATAATACTGGCTTGCTGGGAGACCATGATTAGGATGGTATGTGGGATATGCAATGATGGGTTTTTGTGCATAAACCCTTTGCATGGGGTCTATTGGATGTTGCCATCTTCGATCATCTTCCTTTGGCAAAATGTGCCTTCTATGCATCCGATACTTCTGCAAAAAATCAAACCATTCATAGTTTAGAGGTAGATTATAGTTGGCAAATTATATTTTGTCCAAAGACCAAGCTGACCTAGTGATAATAATTGCATACTAAAAGTCGTAACCGCTATAGATCTTCAAATTCTAATGAGCCAGAATCCCTAGTTCCAATGAGGAACATACTGAATTATGTGTCCCTCCCCCATTCTCACTTCTTGAATCAGGCCTCATCTTCTAGTATAGCAACTCATTATTTGGAACTTTCAGTGAACAAAACAGAGAAAAACTATGAATTCTGGCCATAGAAGTTCTCATTTACATTATACTTTTAGGTGCAATGTTTTTCAAAACTAACCTGGAGGTGGCTTGCCACATTATGCCTTGTCAATCCCTCCACTTTCATCAACTCTAGGATCCGAGAAGGAATGGCTTGGTCAACACCCAGTTGCTCCACTGCCTTCACAAATTATTTGTGCAGCTCTGGTGTCCAGTCCACCTGATATCCCGACAAATGCATGCATAAGTTAAATAATTCTCATTCTCAGATATTACTTGGAATCAGACTAATCAAAACCTTTGAAGAGGAGATTATACAGTACAAAGAAGAGCGGATTTACCCTTCATAAACCAAATACCTTCATCTACTTCCTATTAGCTTTGCTCCCACATGATACTTGTTGTGGAGATGCCTTCTTTGAGTTTTATTTCTCACTACTTGAGTTGACTGTATTGTCATTGTATAGTTGCTGAGATAAACTGCTTCCAATTTTAGATACTTTAAGTGAGTCTGTTACAATTAGTTTCTGCAACTAAGTTGTTGAAAGTAGTTTTGATTGATTTTGATTCTTCCTGTAGATCCCCATGCTCTTTTTCCAATGAGCAATTCGGTAGGTCTTGGCAATCCCCATCATCCAATAATCTGCCTCCTTGCTTTAACTGTGGAGTTGAAGGTGTCGGAAACCTATCACTTATGGTTGGCTGCTCATGGTCACATTCATGGGCTTGCCAGGAATCGTTAGTTTCTAGCAAGTTTTTATTATCAGCTTCATTACTGTCTTGTTGGAGCTGAAGCATTGAATCTACGGTCTCTTTTATTGGCTTCAATGATTTCGGGACGACACTTTCCCTACCATTAAAAGCCTGTTCGGGACAAATTGCTTAGATCTTCTTTATCTTATGAACGAGGTATTGCCATTTAGTGCAACATATTGGAAAGGACTATAGTTTAGACTGACCTTATGAACGACATGTTGCCATATATTTCTGAGTTTGTTCAAATAATGGTTTTGGAAGGAACTCTGCTGCACCAAGCTAAAAGAATAACGCATTTTCAGATTAGATTAAAAAAAATGCTATTTTATAAATTTATACATTAGGGTAAAATAAGAGGATATATCAGAAAACTCACTGCAATGCATTTCATCATGGTGCTCAGACACTAAATGTTTGAAGTCACTGATTCCATATGAGTTACTTTGGTAATAGATGTTGATTGAAATATCATTACAAAAGGAAATCCTCTTATTATTGTGTTACACACTCGTTGACATTGATGAATTTTGTGTCATAGCATATTAGAGCAATAGTGTAAAACTTGAAATACATCTAATTTGATTCTTACTGATGGTGGGTAAGTCCTTAGCTGTTTCTAAGAACTTGAAACATCCATGTTGATTGCCCGTGCTTACCTGCAATCCCCGTAACAGGATTAATGGACATGCTGAATGTGTATGCAAATCTCAATGTCTGAACTTCAGGATTTTCAATCTTTCCTTACCTCTAATATAGCAACATGAAAGCTCTCAGGTTCTCTTGAGATTGCTGTCAATGCTTCATTCTCATTGCAAAATATGGCGACTGTAGAGATTGCACATGATGTTAATAATACAAAATTGATAAAGGAGTCATGGAGCAAACCTCATAGATGCACAAATATTGGAGAACTACTAATAAGATTATAATTAAAAATCACAAACATGTATCTGGCAACCAAAGACAATGTCATAAAATGGAAGCCCCTAATGAAAAAACTAAAGTTGAACAACTTTGTAACAATTTCCCACAAACTCTATGAAACAATGTTATTTATGCATCCTTTTAGTATCATGAAGAAAGATATAGAACTTAAAATTGTATTGCTACAACTCTTTTTTATTTTATCAACTAAAACAAGATATGGAAATCAAATTCTTTAGTGAGAATTACATATGACTATTCTAAAGTGGTGGGAGCCAAGGTAACTTTTCAGGATAAAGACATGTATGATCACATACCATAAGGCTTAGAAAAGAGTGCAAAAGGTAAACAAATAACTCACTAGCTTCAAGAATGAGAAATTGATATGTACTTCAAGGCAAGAAGACATTTAAGAAACTTAAAGAGAATCTAACCAATATAGTCCATCTCTTCAAGCTTAGATTTTATTTCCTCAGCGGAAATGTTATCTTCGTCGAGGAGAAGAATCCTAAGCCCTTTAGGAAAATCCTTCCACCCCAATAGATCATCAGTAGTGCAAACCATACTTTAATTTGGCTTAGGCATCCTTTCTTAGATCATCAAAGGGTGCACGAAAAATTGAGGATTTATGAAAAGTGCTATAAACTTTGCAATACCCAGATGATCATCATCCGTGTCACAAATTCATGCTTGATCAAACCCGAATCTTCTACAATCAATAGAAACCCTAAGTTAAAATTTGTCTGGGCACGTTTTTGGAGCTTGGGTTTTAGAGAAAAAGTGATCGAAATGAACATGAAGAGTAAGATGATGAAAGGAGTAGAGAGAGAGGTACCTTTACTTCAAACACTCAAACCAAACCATATCTGCAACAGAGAGCAACAAAGAGACGGTTGATGTTGTCGTTCTTGCTTCATTTCGTTCTCTCCAGAGCAACACAGGAATTGCAGGAGAGGGAGACATGAAAAGGATGTCGATGTAGGATGTCAACATGAGAGGGAAAGGGAGACATGAGAAGGATGTCAACATGAGAGGGAGACATAGAGGAGGAGAATTGCAGGAGAGAGAGACGTGAGAAGGATGTCGATGCAGGTTTGTAGGTTGGAGGGAGTGGAGAATCGCGGGATGTCAATATTTGGGCGAGCGCCTTCATCGTTTTCAAATCCCGCCCAATTTTAATAGCGTTTTCTGATTTCAATAGGAACTAAAAATTGGCTTTTATAGCAAATGTGTGAAAAACACTATTATGAAATGCTATAAAAGAGGACTTTTGTTGTAGTGACTGTAATGAATGATACAACTTGGACACTTAGTATGTTGGGTTCCATATGGAATTTTCATTCCGTTATACGCCTAAAAGACTAATTTGTTTGCCTGATATACAAGATGAGTTTGCTATTAGGTCCTCCAGGCTCTGGGAAGACCTCCTTACTGCTAGCTTTGGCAGGGAAGCTTGATTCAAAGCTAGAGGTATATATAGAGACCTTCTCGCCGCCTTTTCTGAGTTTCGTCATTGGAAGCCTACTCAATACTAGCTATTAATTTCATCTTCATATATGGTGGTATTGATTTGATTTCTCTAATAACTATAGGTTTCTGGAAATATTACCTATAATGGGCATGAAATGTATGAATTTGTTCCGAGGAAAACTTCTGCTTATATTAGTCAGAATAATCTCCACATTGGAGAAATGACAGTGAGGGAAACCTTGGCTTTCTCTGCTAGATGTCAAGGTGTCGGGACTCAATATGGTAAGTCAAGAAAATTTTCAATTGATGCACATAACTAAGATTCAAAAAGTTTATGATTTCATCCAAATGCACTAGAACACCGATATAATCGTGGTACTGAAAGTATGTGTTAGTTTTAGGCCAGAACATAAAAAAATTGCAAATTTTGATCATTTGCAGAGATGTTGAAGGAGCTATCAAGATGAGAGGTTGCTGCAAATATCAAGAAGAGAGGTGTCTTGGATCAATAAAATCCCACTCACTTCACTTCCTGTTCTTTGCAATCTCCCTGAAATTAATCAAGAACAATGGCTCAAACTATGATGCTCATTAGCCATGCAGGGTTGTTGAATTTAAAGAGAGACAACCAAAACTCTCTACTCCATTTACAGGTTCAAAGACTTGTCAAGCCCAAGTCATTCTCACAACTGGAGCTCTCTCCTTCCTCATTTACAAACCATCAACAACTCTCCACTTCTTTGCCTTCCATTGTTTCTCTCTTCGAGTCTAAGACCAAAGCCCCTCCTGCCAAGAAGCAGGTTTGTTCAAATTCATATATGTTTTGTAATGTTTCATTCCAGTTATATTTACATTTATGATAATTTGATGACTTTTTTTTTATAGGCACCAAAGCCAAAGGTAGAGGATGGGATTTTCGGTACATCAGGAGGGATTGGATTCACAAAGCAAAATGAGTTGTTCGTTGGTCATGTTGCTATGATTGGATTTGCTGTGAGTGAAGTTGAGAAATAAATTTGACAAAGAAGAAGAATGTAGACTCTGCTGCTGCAGGTATGTCATCATGAAATTCATCTAAATTATGACATTTGAATTACATGGAAATGCTGGTTGTGGCAGGATATTATGTTCTTGATTGGGCCATCTGGCCATGTACCATGCATAATCTGCAAATGACACATTTTATCAATCTGTACCAAACAACATGCACTGTTACCATGGACTTAGATATGTATATTAGATAGAATGTACACAGATGGTAAGCTTGTGTTATGTTATATGTTTGGATGAAAATGAGTTGTTTTCTTGTATTGGGTTTCATTAATTTGCTCTATTTTTGTGTGTGGGTGTTACAGTAAGAGATTGATCAAGTTTGTGTTATGTTTTCTTGTGTGTCGTTTTGATGTTAATATGCAGGGTTTTGACATTAACTTGAAGTGCCGTGGACTCGGAGCAGCAAAGTTTGCTTGCAGGGCTGGTTTGCCGAGAATTGGAGCTGCTCTGTCCAGTTTTTTTTGGTGCTGCAATACACTGGACAGCACGCTCTATTTTGACAGAGTGCTCTGTCCCGATGCACTCTGTTGCTTGGTTTTTTTTTTTTCTGTTGTTAGCGTGATGGTGTGCTGGAATTCAGCAGGGGATTGGGCTAGAGTCAGCCGAGTATGGTGTTTTTATTGCTTACAAGTTTATGGTTGCAATTTGGGTTTTGAAAGTTTGGTTGGTCTAGTTCATGATAAAGGTCTTTTAAGGTCTAAACTTATTTTTGTTTTAGGCCTTATCCTTGGTGAAGTTAGGGTTGCTAGTTTATAAGCAAAATGATCAGTTTGTGTCTTTGTTTCGAATGAGTGCGCTGTACTAATTTGGAGCATTGACTGGAATACTGCAATTGTTAACCAGTATACTGCAATTGGCAAGTTAACGTTGTGAAAGGTTTAAAGCTCTACGAGGATATCTTCACTAAATCAGAGCTCTCCAAACTTACAGACTATATTAATGAACTCCATCTTGCCGGACGAAATGGAGAACTCTCAGGTGAGTAGTCTTTCTGCAAAGTCAGCCCCCGTTGGCTATTTCTCAGTTTTCAGCGTGACATTTTTGGCTATACTGCCTTTATGAATCAATAGCTCACTGACTTGAGGTTGTTTTCTTTGCAGTATATGTGAAGCATATTTCAAAAAGTATCCAGCCAGAATAGGGTAATACTTGCTTATTCTCTTTCGATTATATAGTTTCACGTTCTTTTGTGTCGGAAGGATAATCAGTGGTTTGAAAATGGAAAGTAATTGAGAAAATGCAGCTTCACCATAATCAACAACCATGCACTTGTGCTGGGTTTAATGTTTGCAATTCCCACTTTAGTTTTGCTGAAGGCTTGTCTGTCTACGTTTCAGGCTCTTGCGAGTTGATGCTTCATTTCTGCTCTTATCTTTGGCTAATGTTAGCGCATATTCGGATGTCCTTGTGGTGGATATGGTAGGGGGAATGCTTACTGGTGCCATGGCAGAACTCTTAGGAGGTATTAATGTATTATACTCCCCCTGCCCTCTTTTTGTTTTTTCAATCGGCATCGTCTTGGATAGGTTATCGTGTTTGTACTGATTTTCATATTTTAGAATGTTATGCATTCATTAGTTATATAGCATTTATATGTGTTGTTATTACTGATTTGTTCAATCATCAATGCTTATCTGTAGCATAGAGAAGGTCAGCTGTGGAATAACTTATGTTTCATTAACTTGAGTATACCTTTGCTTTGTTAAATGATTTTGTTGTATTCTAACAACTCTCCTGTGCATCCTAAACACACTTTAGAATAGCTTTTCAACCTTTTTTAAATTTCTCAAACAATTTTGACATGTCATAGCTTTTCGACATTTTCTAAATTCTGAGTTACATCACTTTCACTGGAGATTGCATGAATTAATTTCTTGTACCTAAAGAATCTCAATAACAAAGATTATTGCATTATTTTGGAATTTGCAACTACTTTTTCTAGGTTGTCAAATTGAATTTCTCAGTAGTTTCTTTAGGGAACTTTACTTATGCTGCTGGTGTGATGTGTTGAATTTTGATAGCAGGTTCTGTGAATTTTAATGATTGATTTTGCTTAATGAACTGTTTCTTACATTCAATGTCATCTTCTTTTTTGCAGCATTGAATCCTGGAACTGGCAAGTTTGTTACTGATGTGGATGAAGAAGACTAGAGTGTAGGAACAACATATAAAATGGGTGTTCATTCATAAGAAAAGGGCTCATTTTGCTGTCCTCAGAGTTTGTACAGGCTTTTGGGTCGATGTTTGTGACTTGATGTAATACAGGGAGTTGATATTTATTATTTGATAGATTTTGTGACTCGATGTAATACATTATCTTATTAATTACATTACTTAATTTGCCTCCGTTCATGGAAATGTTCAAGTGTTTGGCACATTTTGGTTTTTATTTTCTAGAAATAAAACTTATAAGATGTTATAAAAAGTCATTTGATAGCAAAAAAAAAAAAAAAATGCTATAAATAGTAAACTTACAATAGCATTTTAAAAATGCTATAATAGACCTACCATAGCGTTTCTGAAACGCTATCGTAGTCAACTTACAATAGCGTTTTTAAAACGCTATAATAGACCCTATGTCTATTATAGCTCTGGCAGACATAACGTTTGCTAAAACGCTATGGTAGCCTACCATAACGTTTTTGAAACGCTATTAATGACCATGTTTCTTGTAGTGATAGGTGGAATAGAGGGGCAATGTGCTTGGTGTTCGTGTTCTCATAAAGCCAAGTGCATAGTTTAACAAGTTATCATTGGGAAGCTCAAAACAAAAGATGTCATCGTAACACTTTCTATTTCAACTTATGCCTCTTTTAAGAATAGTTTGATTATGTAGCTCTTACAAATTATCTAACTACTTCACCTGCTCAACTTCTATACATTTGAATGTGCAATCAACACACATATTTCATCTGTGTACCTTCAATAATGATGGGAGAATTGTTTTTCATATGGACAAACACAACACCTAGCTACTTACAAACATACCAAAAATTGACATTCAATGGCCTTGTATTGACTTCAAAACCACTAGGAAAATTTACCTTCAGCATACAAGCAACCTAATCTTAATGAAGCCACAATACCCTGGAGCGTCCAATGACTCTAGTATTTGGTGGTCTCGAACTTCTACAAAGCAATTCATTTGTAATACTATGCTCGCGCTTAGAGGTATTTGAATTTTGAGGACCTAAATAGATCTAGACAAAGGTTTTGTAGATCTGATTAGAATATCAAGATGCTTGGCAGACTCTTCAAGGCACGTATTATTGATAGACATGTTAAGTAGCGACATGTGCTAGTTATTTTCTTCAAAGAATTCTATAGAACATAGCATAATCACAACTGATGATACCCCAAACTGTACTCTGATCAACACTGTACACGTGTCATGATAATCTCGTCAACAGAATGAAGCAGGCCCGATTGCATGCAAATCCAGCGAGGCGTAGAAAACAACAAGCCCACTATTGGCAGATTCCAGAACGTTGGACCCGAATTGCAATGTGCCATTAAGGTCACGCGTCATGTGGTTAAGCCCAATACTCGTAAGATCTGATAAGGCAAGTATCTGGGGGATCGACCCAAGACAGGCAGGCAAATAGTACATCGGTTCCGACTAAGAAACAAATACTAGAGTATAAGTCGGGCAAGGAAACTTCCTTGCATGGACAACACTTAGAAAGGAAAATCTCTCTCGTAGATCTAGGAGCACAAGTTGTGTAGGGAAGTTATCCCA
Organism: Berberis vulgaris; assembly: GCA_963556465.1. Lineage (NCBI taxonomy): Eukaryota > Viridiplantae > Streptophyta > Magnoliopsida > Ranunculales > Berberidaceae > Berberis > Berberis vulgaris. Next base: position 51,564,566 of record OY747131.1, on the reverse strand, counting down.
CATGGACAACTCCTAAACAGGAAAAGATCTCCAGCAAGATCTCTTTCCCTAAACTACGCCACCAAAGGCCTAGCCGAACAAAGACTCCTACACTATGAAAGGGAGATAAGGTCGATGAACTTAAGGTACGCTATAAAAACCCAATTTAAAGCTTTAAGCCTTTCCTAAGCCTTATCTAACTTAAGCATCGGAGTGTCATCGGCCGCCATACGGTGGTTCTTGGCTCACGTGTGCTACTTGTGCAGGTTTAGGTAAGCAACAAGGAAGGAGAGCAGGAATCGACTATATCAGTATGGCGCTATCCATGGGGAACCACAAAATTCCTCAGAAAAAGTAGTAGTACCACTCTTCACAAAAAATCAAAAAGATGGTGACAACAAGGTCTCTCATCAATGGAGATGCGGCGGAAACCTCGAACGCTCGAAGTAGTGAAGTGATGCCCGCTCTGGCACCACCGCCATCACGGGAGGAACCTTCATAGACCCCGCGCCGGCGGTAGCCACTGTGGGCCCAAGGGTGGATCTACTGAAACCGGATAAGACATTGAGGGCATACGTCACGTGCTTCAATGAAGATTTGACTCTCGTCAATAGTTGTAGCGATGCAGCAGCCGTTGCAGCCTTCACCAAAGGTCTAAGGAATGTCAAGTTCTATAACTTCCTTATTTTGGACCCCCGTCAAATATAGCAGGCCTGCTGAATGAAGCACAAAATTACATCATTCTAGACGAGAAGCTGACTGGCAAAATCCGAGAAGAAACCCTCTGTCCCTACGGACAAGAAAGAGGAAAAAAGCAAGGAGCACAACAATGAAGTGTGTGTCCTGCACGGAGTAAACTCGAAAACTAAACAATCCAACCAGTCTCGAAAAAGGTTGCTCCGTGAATTGCAGACCAATTCAGCTTATGAGGACCAACGGGTGCAACACATATTCACTCTCAGAGCCCGATCATGCCCCAAACTTTCACAGACAGAGACATCCAGGGTGCCCGCATTCCGCATAACGATGCCCTGGTGGTATCGATCTCCATAGCGAATTGGGAAGTGATGAGGGATTTAGTAGACACCAAAAACTGTACGAACGTGTTGTTCCTGAAACGTTCCGCAACATGCAACTGAATGAAGAAAACCTAAGCCCCTCGACAAATCCTTTGGTCGGTCTCAGCAAGGAGAAGTACTTCCTTATGGGGAGGATCAAATAAATAGTAGTGGCGGGAGAACCACGACTCCAAAAAATAATCCTTCAGGAATTCATGGTGGTCGATGCGCCGTCCACCAACAAATCATCCAGAGAAGTCTGGCTTCACCAGATGGAGGCGGTGGTCTCCACTTTACACCAATGCGTCAAATACCCTGTCAATCAGATAGTAGGCACAATACGAGGAAATTAGCCAGCCACTAGAGAGTGCAACTACACAGCGCTAAAGTGGCTTGACAGGCGTCAATTGCATATCGAGACCACGACTGACACGCCCCTAAGCTTGGGTCCGAAGTTGAGCAAGGACTCTCCCTACCCAGATGAGGAGGCCCCAGTCAGCCCGAGGGGAGAACCCAACGTCAGTCAATCCGAAGAAGACCCAATGACTGTGTATCTGGACAACCCTAGTGATAGTAGAGTCATCCAGATAGGCTCACGCCTAAGCAAATAATTTGCGGAACGTCTGATAACACTGCTGCGAAAGAATCAATACATTTTCGCTTGGACAATGCGGGACATGGTGGGAATAGACCCCTCCATAATCACCCATTGACTGACTGTAGACCCAATACAAAAATCGGTCAGACAGAAGAAAATACATGTGACCCCCGAGTGGAACCATATCATAAATAAAGAAATGTAGAGGCTACTCAATCTCGACATGATCAAAGAGGCGCTTTACCCAAATTGGCTAGCAAACACCATCCCGGTTAAAAAGAAAATAGAAAGTGGAAAGTCTGTGTAGATTGCACTGACTTAAACAAGGCGTGCTTAAAGGACAACTTTTTGTTTCCCCGGATCGATCAAATTGTAGATGCCACATCTGGACACGGCCTCTTAAGTTTCATGGACGCCTACTCTGGGTATAACCAGATACAAATGCACCCCCGGATCAAGAGAAAAAATATTTCGTAATCGAAAGAGGGATATATTGCTATCAGGTAATGCCATTCAGCCACAAGAACTCGGGTGCAACATACTAACGGCTAGTGAACCGGATGTTTGAAAGCCAAATTGGAAGGAATATGGAGGTCTAAATAGATGACATGCTGGTCAGGAGCGACCACAGCCTAGATCACATTCGGATCTTGCCGAAGCATTTGGCCAACTCCTCAAGTATCAGATGAAGCGCAACTCACAAAAATGCACGTTTGAGGTCGAGTCAGGCAATTAGCAGATCCGGGCTCTTCTCGATATAAAGTATCCGACCTTCATCAGGGAAGTTCAAAGTCTGATCAGGAGGGTGGCAGCACTTAATAGGTTTATCTCCAAGTCATCAGACAAGTGCCTCCTTTTCAATTGGGACGAAGATTGCGAGTAGGCCTTCCAGAACCTAAAGTCATATATGAGAAGTGTCGAGCTACTCTTGAAACCAACCTCGGGAGAGACGCATCAGTTAAGCTCTTGTACGGAATGATAAGGGGGTATAGAGACCAGTGTACTATGCCAGCAAAACTTTCGTGGAAGCCAAAACAAACTATCCGGATCTAGAGAAGCTAGCTCTGGCGTTGGTCATCTCTTCCAGGAAGCTGCGACCCTACTTTCAGGCCCACTCTATCACAGTTCTAACCAAACACCCACTTCGCATAGTGTTGCACAAGTTGGAATTATCTGGCAGGATGGTTAAATTGTCGGTGGAACTAGGGCAGTTTGAAATTAACTATGCTCCAAGAACGACCATCAAATCCCAAACGTTAGCAGACTTCATCTTGAACAGCTCAGAGCAGAGACCAAATGAACAAGGTTGGATTCTACGCTACGACGGGTCATCCACACAAAAAGGAAGCAGTGCCGGTATCACACTATACTTTCCGGGCAGCTTCATATTGGAAAATGCGGTCAGGATCGGTTTCTCGGCCTCGAACAATGAGGTAGAATACGAGGCCCTCTTGTTCGGCATTAAGCTAGCAAAAGGAATCGAGATAACTGTACTTACAGCTTATAACAACTCACGTTTGGTAGTCAACCAGGTTAAAGGGGATTTTAACATAAAAGACACAAGAATGATAACCTACCGTGAGAAGGTCAATACGCAGCATGCCAATTCAAAAGATTTGAACTCCTGCAGTTTCCACGAGAAGACAACGAAAAATCCGACGCACTGGCTAGGCAAACATCAGCCACAACAGAGACCGCTAATGGGATCATTGAATTCCAAGAGTAGTCAAGTCTGGAGGAAAAGGATATCAATGAGCTTTATGCAATATAAGCAAATTCAAGCTGGAAGAATCCTATTATTGACACTACAACACAAATGCTCATTAATAGCGTTTCAAAAACGCTATTGTAGGATATCATAGAGTTTTAAAAAACGCTATGTCTACCGGAGCTATAATAGATACAGGGTTATTTATAGCGTTTGCGTTTTAGAAACGCTATTGTAAGTAGACCATTTATAGTGTTTCTGAAACGCTATGGGTAACTATACAATAGCGTTTTAAAAGTGTTATTGTTTAGCTTGTGACAGCACTTAAAAAACGCTATTGTATAGTTACCAATAGTGTTTCAGAAACGCTATTGTATAGTTACAATAGCGTTTCAGAAATGCTATTGTCTTCCCTCACGTAGCATTTAACAAATGCTATTGTATTAGTTTCTATAACGTTTCTCAAGGCCCTTTTTTTCTATAGCACTCATCAAGTGCTATCAAATGACTTTGTATAACATCTTATAAGTTTTATTTCTAGAAACTAAAAACCTAAATGTGCCAATTACTTGAACATTTCCATAAACGGCAAGGCATAGTAATGTAATTAATAAGATAATGTATTAAATCGAGTCACAAAATCTATCAAATAATAAAGATCAGACTACATTTATTTTAGTTGAAGCAGTAAACAACTAAAATAGGCTAATGGGATAGGTATTTGTAATCCATAGGTCCATAAGGTTCAAACAACTCTGCGAAAAATCCCTTCTTTCTTTTGGGATTGCATCCTATATCCTTGCAGAGAAAATCATTGTACCATATTTGAAGCTTACCCCTTTTGCCAAGAGTTCATCTACCTAGAAAACTCATTTTCGTTAGTATCAGCTAGCGCATATGAACAAGAAAGCTAAAGTGTTGTCTACGACAGACAAATTTACCTCAAAAGCATATATCTCAAAAGCAGTTGACTTGGAGAAAAGGGGGAAGGTCTACATAACAGATACACACATCAAACATTATTGTGCTTTTTGTTTTTCTGTGCTTTGTAAATGTTTTCCTGTTAGATGTTTCGACTTCATATTCATAATGAGTTACCTGCAAAACAAAAATTCAATAGAGCAGAGTTCACGCATACACCTGAATTACATGTCTTTGCAGACTATAGAAGTATCAATTTGAATTAATGTTACTCCATGATACTAACTCATACTCTACGTATTGTGTGCTACTTGTTTAATCTTTACTTAAAAACTCAAATATCACTTCAAACTATGAATAGAGGAAGAACATAGATGATATGTAACTAACCTTCCGACTGTGCTTTGGAATATTCTCTACCCTTCTCAAAATATTTGAAACCGGTGTCTGTGCTACTCTTATAAAAGGTGAATCCTAAAATGAAAGAGCGAGAATGAATGAGATGACTATCTATTTTTATTGGAAAAGAAAAGGATTCATTGTTCAGAGTGATAGAATGAATAATTACCATTTTCTTTGTCAAATTCTCTTCTTTGTGAGTTCTTAAATCGGCAGATTGATTTATTTTATTACCCTCAGTGTCCCTCATCTTGTATGATGAAACGGAATACGCCTGGAAAGGAAAAGTACGTAAGTTAGTAAAATTTTAGAGAACCATTCATCAGAGCATAGAGAAATCAGGTTTAGATTGCATTTTAAATGACAAGCCTCGTTAATAGAAAATTTAACTAAATTTTCCCAAGTGCAACAATAACAAGATGACAATTTTGCAACAAGAGAAATTTTTGCCATCTATTTCCTAACTAAATTTCCAATCCCTAGTTTTATCCTCCTTGTAGAAAAATAGAGGGTGAAGTCTTACAAGAGCTATAGAGGATAAAGAAGGTAACAATTGGTTTTATGATAGCAAACATGATAAAAATTGGTTAAATGGTTAAAAAAAAACCTTAGTTTTGGAGGAACTACGTTATTTCTCAAATGTTTGCAACCATAGTAAGGGTTGGACTTATTAGGGTAGGAGTAGATATTTCACTTGTAATAGATATCATATCACATCATACAAGAATGGATTTTTCAATAAATTCATAACATGTTTCTCCAATGAAAAAATCAATCAATCAAAAGTAAACAATAGAACCAAGGAGAGTTGCATGAACATTCAACAATTGGTGTTTTATGTATCCGGACATGACATAAACAATAATACTGCTTATTAGGAGGTGAGGTTCTTAGCAGTACTACGCACTACAAAACTTTAAATAACACAAAACAGTAATTTTACCTCTAGATAACAACTGAGCATTTCTTTTGAAATGAATTAAAACAATGTTATTTGGGTAGAAAAGCGTTACTAAACATAGGTTTTACCAAACCTTCCAAGCGAACACACAGAAAAAGATGAAGAAAACAAACCTTTTTAGAGTTCACTTCTTGATCCTCTTGTTGATCTCCATCCATTACTTTCCACTGTAATTGCAATAAGGCCCTTTGCCTTTCTTCCTGCAATTACGTCATGGTCAAAGTTCCATTTTTATACAGATAAATATTTTATGTGCCTCAGGTATATCTTAGACTTTTGGAGTTCTAGTTCCTCTTTAAGTTTATGATACTCATCTTCATGTTGATGCCTCAAAGCTCTCATCTGAACTTCATGCTCTGTCTTCAATGAAATTGCTTTATACAATTGGGTACTCATATCAATTAGCAACTGAAAAAAAATAAGTATACTCAACATTATCTGTCAACGCCAAAATTAAGCATACTTCTTTCAGTTTTTCATCCGCTTGACGATGGAAAATTTTCATTTCATCACTGTGTTTAGCGCTTAGGTCAGATAGTTGTTGATCATGGTCTTGCTTGATACGATTAATATGCAAAAAGGGTAAATTAAAGTTAGTCCAGATAATGGTATGTTCTTTATATAAATAATATTAGAGAAAATCTCCAAACAGAGAACCTATTTGGAATGATTCTTTGAGAAAATTAGAGAAAATTTGAATTCTTTGCTTGAAAATTTTAAAACTTAATATATAAGTAAAAGAAGAAGAAAAGAAGGGTCACATTATAAAACAGATATTTTTTTATCTAATCACTATAAAGAATTCCTGGCAAGAAAGACTAGTGCCCGGGATCGCACGTGTAATAGAAAATTTTATCTAATCACTCTGACTATCCTGGCAGGGAAGATTAGTGCCCAGGATCATGTCATCATGTCAACAATTTTTTTCCAAAAATGCTCATCATTAAAACATAAATGTACATATTCTAACTTAAATGTATTTGGCCATTTAATCTTTTGGTACATACCAGGGAAGCATGTTCCTCCTAAATACGGGTCAAGTACTGCTTTGATTCTTGTTTTTCTTCTGCAAGTTTCTGCTCACTTTTACTATCCAACTCCCTGACAAGCTTCTCAGCCTGAAGGACAGAAGAGATAAAGCCTTGGCATGATGTGGTATGAAAACTCTAGCATGTAGATAGTGAATTTAAAAGATCACACCTTTTCCCTTTTGAGATTAAGAATCTCTGTCTTCTCCAGTTCAAACTTCTTTTGGATGTCATTAATTGCTTGATCAAATGCTTTTAGTTTCGAAAAGAATACACTTGTCCAAAGCATAGTGGATTTATTTAGTAAATGGCAAACAAAGATACATGATCATTCCTCTGAGATATTTCCTTTAAATGCTTATTTAGCTCTGACTGCTTACTTTCCAGCATCAACTCGCATTGCCCTTTAACTTTTGCAAGTGTATTTTCAACCGCAACTAATGATGCCTAGATCTGCACCGAATAGCATTGCTTTTTAATATTATCTGAATAACAACGAAACCAAAAATCTTATTGTAACTGTCTCAGGTATTTCAAACCTCAGTTTTTTGGTCCTCCAAATGTTTCTCACTGTCCTTAAGTTGTAGATGTAGATGTTCCTTCTCCTCTAAACTGTCACGTAGCTGGCTCACTTGTTTCTCCAGCAAATCTGTGTGCTGCTCACGCATTGCAATCTCTTGTTGAAGGCTTTCAGTTTCTTCTGTTTTCAGATGAGATGGATATATATGTGTTGACAACAAACAAACAAAATCATAAATTAGTAATCAAATACCAACCAAGAGTAGTTGGGATCAAAGACATATCTCATCCTAACAGTTGAGGACGAGGATGTCAGGACCACTCGCTTAAGTTAAGGATTCTTTTTGCATGACCTCAGCACGTTTAAGGTACCATTAACAGGAGGATCCAAGATTTTGGTTTGTGACATGAACACCACATCAAACTTAGTAAAGCAACAGCAACAGGTTGTATAACCACAAACTAAGAAATGCGTGACTAAGTATACACAACTAGTAACAAAACTTAAACCTAGCTATACTCGAGTTTGTCCAATCGATGTATTCAATCAAATAATGTTAACTATTCTTGACATCAATGTAAATATAAGGTTGTCACCTAATTTTTTTTTAACAATAAGTGTTTCATTAATAAGGGGCGATCAAAGAGAATGACCACCCAACAAAAAATACATCAAGTGTTGCTATTATGCACAGTGTCTTCCAAACTAAACATTTCCCCACTAAGCATACGAATTAAGATTGATTCTGACTACAGTTGGACCAACGCTCTTGTTTGGGGGGCGGGGGGGGGGAGGGCATTGAGCACTGAAAATCCTTAAATATGTTGTCTTTTCCTTAGATTTTCTTCTTTTTCTAAAGGCAAAATGGTGCTGAAAAAGAGTTGCATACCTCCAGATCAGACTTAAGTCCCAAGACAGGAGAGGCAGTGTTGAAAACACCAGTACATCCCATTATCACATCACCAAACCTGCCATCCTCCATTAGATCAGCTTTCACCAACTGAAGCCTCTCCTTTGCCCCTATGGGAAAAATAGAGGCAATTTTTTCTAAAATTTTCATACTCAGCCACATACATTTTCTGAATGATCTGACAAAAAGTCTAAGCCTAATGGAGTTTCATTGTTTTCCTTCTTTCTTTTTTTATCCTTGCTGTTTTGGTTAATGAAACCATAGAAATAATTTTCTTATCAAGAGAAAATAAAGAAGCAATCATACTATGGTAAATAAAGATTACTTTGTCTCGTTTTCTCATTTATATGGCAAATGGAACTCAACTGCTATTTCCTTTTCTCTTTTGTATCTCTCGTCTGATTTATAATTAATCTAACTCTCCATTCAGATCAAGTCAATATCTAGTAAGTAGTAACTTATTTACACTATGGTTGAGTCACTTCACACCACTTTAGAATGGAGCATGCTAATGTCATACATTTTGAATTGCTCTCTGTCATCTATGCTTAACTTACTCTAACTAATGATAGATAGAAAACACACTATTATTCTGCTCACTCGTTACATTTGGATCGCCACATTTGAAATTAAAATATGAACTTTAGAACTACTCCCATTATATTTTCATCATTAATGAGTGGTGACCTTTTGAATGTTATATAGATATTCAAGCTAAATCCTGAAAAAAGTAAACCAAGCTCGTAAGAAAAGGTCAAGCTTACCATCCAAAGTTGCTTTGGCAGAATCCATATTGATAGAAGAGCCAAGTATGCAACTAATCCAAAGCGCATAAAGATGGGCAATCTCTCTGGCAAAACAACAAGTGCCAAAAGCATATATGCAAATTCAAGAATGAAGGGTATAAAATAGATAAAAATTTACAAGTAAGGTGCTAATATATTCATAGAATTCCTTAATAGTCAAAGTGGATATAAATCCTGGTGAAACATATTCTAAATACCCGTTAGACCATATTGTTATTCCAGTCAAGATATGTTATTGTGAAATAAAGGAATCTAGGTGAAAACTGATGCACCTCATGTCCATAAGAGAGGTACCTTAGAGTTAACATCACTTTGTACCAGAAATGAATGCTAGACAAGTTTTGAAAAAAAGAGAAGGAGAGACTAAACTCATTTTAACAAAACCCATTTATGCTAATCTACAATTGAATTAAAACCCCCTAAATCAATCACTCAATCCCAATTAGAGAGCCAGAACAATCATTCATTCAAACCATAAGAACCTCGTTTTTGGGCATTAAGGCTTCATTACACAATCTACAATTCAAACCTCAAAATCGACCTTGATTCACTTCATTTTAGAAGAAAAAACCCAACTTTTTTTAACACACCAAAATCAGCAAGTTTGAGGCACCCTTTATTGTCTACAAGAATGTTTGCCCCCTGAAAGTGGAAAAAAAAAACATGCACTCAGTATGAATGAAGAGAAATCAATTAGCTAAATGTTTCCCTCGGATATACTTATCTAGCAAAGAGAAATACCTTAATATCCCTATGCATAATCCCATTCTTATGGAGATACTCCAAACCCAGCAACGGCTGCTTAGTATATGTTCTTATAACCTATTGAAGCAAATGGCAGAAAACGCATCAGCTACGGAAGCACCCCAATTTAAACTTAGAAATTTAGCAAGGACTAACCGCCTCAGGAAAAGAGCCAAATTTTTCAAGAAGAGAATCGATGGATCCTCCAGGTACAAACTCAAGCAGAATATTCAATGTGCTATCTTCCCTAGCAGTTCCCAAGTATCTCTGCAACCAAATAAATCATACCATGGAACAAGAAACCAAGCATAAATGTCACCAAACATAGACACAACCAAGAAATCATACTCACGACAATGTTTGGATGCGTAAGATTCTTAAGAAGCTTCACTTCCTCCTCGAGCTCCCGGATATGAGCCTATTGTACACATATATCCAAAACCTCAATCAAAGTCTAAAAAATCTATTACCAATTCGGGCAATCACAAATTCAAATCTTTTACAATCGAATATACTGTAGGAAGAAAAATCTATAGATCTATATCTTTCACACTGAAGTACAGAACCCTAGTTCAACTAAACCTCAAAATCAACTCAATCGAATTGGAAACGATACCTAATTCAACAAACATTTGATGAATAGATCAGTTATTCTCACATGTGCTTTTTCCTTGTACGCATTATTCACCGTAATCAAAACCTGAAACCAAACCCAAATTCAGTTGAAATTGGAATTAAAAAAAAGGAAAAATAAAAATGGGCGGCTAATGACTGACTTGTTCAACAGCAAGAAGCTCTCCAAAATCAAGATTCATCCCCATGTAGACTCTGTCGATGGCGCCGCACCCATGTAGACCCATGTAAAGTTTACAATCGAATCAAACCCCCAAATTAGGACACCAAATAAATCTTTCACAAACCAGATTTCTTGTATTGATCTCAACAATGCATGGTACCAAAGAAAAACACAAATCTAGAAAAACCCATTACGCATCATGAACTAATCTAAGAAAGAACAAACCTTGGTGCGAGCAAAGAGATGCGACCAGAGAGATCCAGCAGAGAGAGGCGACAAAAGAGATGCGAGCAGAGAAAGCGAGAGAGGCGTGTGGGGAGAGCGAGTAGAGAGGTGAGCAGAATAAGAAGACGAGAGAGAAGCAAAATATGAGTTGCGTTTTAGGTTTTAAGTTTGAGGCTTGATGCGGGAGAGAGAAAATCACGCTACGTTAAATGTTTGGGCGAGCGCTATAGCGTTTTAAAATCCCGCCCAATTTTAGGCAACATTTTTGTATTTCAGTAGGAACTAAAACTGACTTTTCATAGCAAAGATGTAAAAAAATGTTATTAAAGAGGACTTGTGGTGTAGTGCATGAGTACATGAAAAATGGGGCCCTCTAGGCCGAAAAGTTAGAGGCTAGAAAGCTGAAAAATAGGGCAGCAAGGTACACTCTCCTGATCGAAAACTCTACAAAATGTCAGCCACAGTTCCCCTGCTCAGATGCCTAGCCTCCTTGAAGGCAACCTCGTCCTTAGTTAAATCCATGACGGCTTCTGCGGGAATCACCCAAGCGGAAGGACCCTGACCTATAAGGCCCTGACTTTGGGGTACTACTGGCCACAAATGCAGCATGATGCGAAAGACATCGTCTGCAAATGCCATAAGTGCCAGAAGTTCAAGTCGTATACTCACATGCCCGCTCAATCCTTGACTCTGATGACCAGCCCATGACCATTTGCGCAATGGGGAATGGACATCGTCGGACTGCTCTCGACCTCAACAAGTAAGAAGTTTCTCCTTATAGCACTTTATTACTTCACTAAATGGGTCGAAGTTGAGCCCCTATCAAAAATAGGACAGGATCAAGTTGAGAAATTCATATAGACGTCCATCGTCTGTAGGTTAGGTATTCCAAGGACACTAGTCAGCGATAACAGAACCCAATTTGAAGGCCGCAAGGTCAAGAAGCTATACGAAGACCTCGGCAACAACCCCCACTTCTCTCGCCAAGGTATCCGCAAGCCAACGACCAGGCGGAAATAACCAATAGGACAATCTTGGAAGCACTCAAAATGAAACTTAACGCTGCAAAAGGAAAATGGGTATCAGCACTACCAGCGATACTCTGGGCGCATCAAACCACAAAAAGGATACCCACCGGAGAAACACCTTTCGCCCTATAGCCTACGGGTTAGAAGCAATGGTGCAAGTGGAACTTAGAATACCAACTTTTCAAATAGAGGAATTCAGATCGGAAGACAATGACCAAGCTTTGCGCGCCAGTTTAGATCTCCTCGAGGAAAGGAGAAATCAAACCTTTACTCGAATAGTCGTCTAGCAACAAAAGATGGCTTAATACTACAACAAGAAAGTCAAGCCACAATAGTTCAAAGTGGGAGACTGGGTACTTAGAAAGACTCAACAGATTACAAAAGAGTTGGGAGCAGGAAAACTAAACCCGAATTGGGAGGACCCTATAAACTGACCGTGGTCAACAGGCCAGGGTCGTATTGGTTGGAAGATGTGGACGGTAGAAGCCTTTTCTGGCCATGGAATGTAGAACACCTTAAAAATATTATCAATTAAGGACATTTGCTTCTTCGAAAATTCCACTACTACCAATCAGTCTTCCATTACCTGACTCCCACCCACTCAGTTAATTAAATAAGCCAGTACATCAGAATCATGATTATCATACTCGACCAGTGCCTAGTCAGCGTTGTAATGCCTGATCAATACAGCTCGCCAGAGATCATTGTTCAACTGTAAATAATGGTTGCCGAACTTATTGCTCGAAGCCTTGTCCAAATAGAACGGGCGATGACGACACAGAAAGTGGGAGCTTAGTTAGTGCTCATGTAACCTGGTGAAGATGACTTGCCAGGGATCATTGTCCAACTGTAGATAATGATAGCCAAACTTATTGCTCGAAGCCTAATCTAAATAGAACGGGTGACGACGACCTAAAAAGTGGGAGTTTAGTCATTGCTTGTGTAATCTGGTAAAGACGACTTGCTAGGGATCATTGCTCGTGTAGCCTGGTGAATACGGATTACCAGGGATCATTGTCCAACTATAGATAATGATCGCCGAACTTATTGCTCGAAGCCTAGTCCTAATAGAATGGGCGACGACGGCTTACAAAGTGGGAGCTAAGTCAATGCTCATGTAGCCTAGTAAAGACAACTTGCCAGGGGTCATTGTCTAACTATAGATAATGATCACCGAACCTTTTCACTCGAAAAATAGTTCGAATAAAATGGGCGACGATGGCTTAGAAAGTGGGAGTTTAGTCAGTGCTCATGTAGCCTGGTGAAGACGGCTTGCTAGGGATCATTATCCTTCCACAAACAATGGTCGTCGAACCTTATCGCTCTAACACCTTGTCGGGGAATAATAGACGACAATATGTTAGAAAACACGAGCATGGTCAACACTAATACAGCTTGACATATGATCGCACAAATCATAGTAGTCTCACGAGCAATGGTCGACGTAACTAACCAATACCTAGTCAGCTTCGACTACTAATGAAAAATCAATACCAAAGACACAACTTAGTACTTAAGAAAAGTCAACATGGGTCGAAGAAGGAGAAGTGCAAACACGTTAGAATCTAGCATGCAAACAACGGACTAGCATAACTACACGATAACACAAAAAAAGCTATGGAAGGCTCAGGTACAAAAAGCTACTTCATAAACTTTCTTTAAGTCATACTTTAGAAGTTACAATTGTTTTGGAGAACTTGCTCTAGAGGCTGAAGAGCCATTTACATCAGAAGGAACTGCGGGAGATAAAACAACATTGTCTGAAGCTGGTCTTTAGTTGCCAGACGAAGACACAGTATCAAAGACTTCTCCCTCGTCAATCTTTCAGAGAGCCGCCTTCCTATATCAATCAAAGTCAAGTTCCATGTGGGGATTATCTTCCTCAATCAGTCCAAGAAGTTCTAACCTACCACGGACGATATCAGAAGATTCTTAAGTTAAACATTGAGCCTTTGACTATGCTAAACTTGCCTCCGCCTTCGATAGTCTGTGTAAGAGAGCAACCACATGATATTCCTTTTCCACCAATCGCTCTATCAGCAAACTCAGCTCAGCAAGCGCCTCCGCAGCCCGAGCCTTAGTTTCATGAACTCGACGTCGTCCGCTGGCTAGCTCGAATTAAAACTCAAGGCGCAAAGTAACAACCTCAGATTGATGAGACTGCACCTTGCTCGACAACCCCTTCAGCTGCTCACTTGAGAGTTCTGACCTATAGAGCGCGTCCGAGTACGACCTACAAAGCTCCACAAAAGTCTCTTCAAAAACATGAACTGTACTACGAGCATTAGGGTGTAGATTACCCTTAATAATGTCAAGGAACCTTTGGGAGATTCCAGTTCCACATCTAAAGCCTTCTCAACTGGAAGATTAGCCCGATGCTTAGCATCAAGCTCCAGGGGCGGAAAAGAAGATCTGATTCCCAAGGCAACTGGCTCAACGGGTTGAAGATCATCAGGGGCAACTTTGACCATGTCGGCATCCACCGACTTTGAACAACTCCCCTCCAGTACAACTAAAAAAGCAGGAGTCTCCAGATAGACACTCCACTCCCTAGGAGCCATCTCTTTAGCGGATTGATTAAACCCAGAATCCGCGATCGTCACTGCTTGCTCTAGCGGGATAAGTTTAGATAAAGAACCAGCTTTACTACGAGCTCGATTTCTCCTGGGACGACCGATGAGCGACATGGCCACCTCCAACTCAGCCTGTTTCAAAGGGATTGGTATTGTGAGTTTCCTTTTCCTGGACCGACCACCACTAGTCTCCCTCGGCAACAACCTAGGCACACTAGGGCCTACGTGGAAGTATCTGAACAGTCTGCTCCGCACGACATTATCTGTAGCTATGACCTCCTCAACAACAATCGAAGGAAGCTCATTAAACTCCTTCCTTATTGATTCCTCCTCCTCAGTAAGAGTTGGAGTCATGAATTTACCTACACAAAATAGCAAGACAACATGTCAGTTTCAACGAAGGCACATAGAAGTAAAAAAATGAGGAGGGGCATTACACTCAATGAGATCGAATTTGAAGTGTCTGACAAGCGACCGCTCATCCACCTTGAAGTACGTGGAATTATAAGAAGCCAAAAAGCTATACTTTTGCCAAAACTTGAAGTCATCAAGCAGGGAGCCCAAGCACTTCGGAGTACTCAACCAACATACTCCATGAGCATTTAGCCGAGGAGAAGTTAGCAAGTAGAGTATCCGTGGGGTTAATAGGAGGCCAGTATCCTTGGCCTTGACAAGGACAACAATCAAGGTCATGAATTCATTAGGCACCATTTGAACAAGGGGAACATGAAGGTGCGGCAGGAAGTGCCAAATATCCTCCGACACTGGAAAGCAAAGCCCGACCTGGAATATGCTTTTGTGTAAGGCGATGAAACCTTGTGGGGCATCAATGGACTATGAGTAGCGCTCAACAGAGTAAACTCCAAGTCATTAGGAATCCGAAAGTCCTCACGAAGCTTATCCAATTCGGACCC
This sequence comes from Berberis vulgaris, assembly GCA_963556465.1. Classification (NCBI taxonomy): domain Eukaryota; kingdom Viridiplantae; phylum Streptophyta; class Magnoliopsida; order Ranunculales; family Berberidaceae; genus Berberis; species Berberis vulgaris. The sequence goes on along the minus strand of OY747131.1, from coordinate 51,549,398 downwards.
CTTCTGTTCTCGATAAAAAGTATGTCAGACATAAATCATATTCTGTTTAGGGGAAAGTTCAACATTGTCCGCCATGAAGAGAAAGTATTAACTTTTAAAAAGATTTGCAGCAAAAAACACATAAAAGAAAATAGAAAGGAGGGAGAAGAGATACAAAAGTGAGGAAAATCCCTCTTGCAGAAGCGGCGACTTATATAAGCAACGAGCAGTCATGCCCCCTTCCTTACTGAACGGTCACGAATTCATTTAATGATGTGCGCTGCTTGAGACAATGTTTCGGGTTCAATCATCACAACTGTACAGATTCTATCAAAGTTACTTAGTGGACCGATATGATACACCAAACCGTCCTCTAATCAGCACCGTACACATGTCATGATAATCTCGTCAACAGAACGACGTAGGCCCGATTGCATGCACAATCCAGTGAGGCCTAGATAGCATCAAAGCCACTATTGCCAGATTCCACAACGTTGGACCAGAATTGCAATATACCACTAAGCCCACGCGTTACTCGGTCAAGCTCAATACTCGTAAGCCCTGATAAGACAAGTATCTAGGGGATCAACCCAAGATAGGCATGCCAACAATACATTGGTTCCGACTAAGAAACAAATACTAGAGCATTAGTCGGGCAAGAAAATTTCCTTGCATGGACAACACTCAGAAAGGGAAACCTCTCCTGCAGATCTAGGAGCACAAGTCGTGTAGGGAAACTATCTCACATGGACAGCTGCCAAACATGAAAGGATTTTCAGCAAGACCTTTTTCCCTAAACTAAGACACCAAAGGCCTAGCCGAACAATGACTCCTACACTATAAAAGGGAGATAAGGTCGATGAACTTAAGGTATGCTACAGAAATCCAATTTACAGCTTTAAGCCTCTCCTAAGCCTTATCTAACTTAAGCATCGGAGTGCCATCGGCCGTCACACGGTGGTCCTTGGCTCACATGTGCTACTTGTGCAGGTCTAGATAAGCAACGAGAAAGGAAAGGAGGAGTTGACTACATCAAGAACAAACTTCTACGTAAAAACTTTTTCATTACAAAAACTAAGACCAAAACATCCAATTATGAAAGATAAAAATTTTGCAAGCAAAAATTTCATATTTGGCGTATATCTGATTCTAGCAATTGCTGCAAATTTGTTTACATCACATACTTCGGGTCACACCAAAACTAGTTGACTTAACTTGAAATACACTCTACAACATCTAAAAAATATCAAGTTGAAGTTCACTCTCCTATAAAAAGTAAAATATAAAAATCAAATCTCGGCGATTTTTAGGTGAAACACATCAATAGCTCGACTCGGTCCGACATTCTTAAACTAACTGCTTCAAACAATTGAATCAACTTGACAACCACTCTCCTACAAGATTAAGATAAATAAAGCTAAAACTATATAATTAAGAAATTCTTAAACTTATAGTAAATTTTAAAATGTCATAAAGCAACTCACTGATGCCGGGCAGAATAGCGATTATCCTGCAGGCTAGTTTATATAGACAATTCACAGGGAAATAACACAAGAGAATCGCCCAAAAAACACAGAGAAATAACTCTAATGTTCAATTCAAATTATGCAAATCAAAAGTATCTCTAAATCAGCCCACAAGCCGGGCTTTATAACTAAAATTTGCCATTATAAGAATTTTACCAAAATTAGCAAAATCCCAATAATCATTACTAAAATGAAATGCGTAATAAAGGAAATAATCTTCCAAGAATCTGGCCCAAATTGGGTTCAGAATTACTTCCTAAATGATAAAAGAAATATTACCATAAAAGGAAAAACAAACTACTAAAATTGTGGATTCGGAAGGGAAAACAGTAGATTTTGGCCTAAAAAAGATGTGCAATATCAAAGCTCTTTAGCTACGACATGCGCGCCACCAAGAGTTTTCTGAATTGGGGTCATATGCGCGATTCTGATACCCGTAGCTAAAGTTATGGCCAAAATACCGAAACGCACTCAAAACTGCCCTAATTAGGAAAATATCACGATTTCCTACCATTTTTGCGCTGATCTGCCAACTCAAGGTATCTCAATGCCAACAACGTGCTATCTGACAACTCAACATCATCTGACTCGGATCCTCCTGCGTCACTCACTCATCTTGCTTGGCTGACCTCCATGATGCTCAGAATTCTACCATCTCCAGTGATACCTCATTTTCCATTTCCTTTATCATCTTTCTTCCAGCCCTTTGTCTAATACATTGGATCTAAAATAGTTATTAGCACAAAGAACTAATCCAACTCTAGTTTTGCAAATTTCTTGGCTGCTTCATTGATAAACTCAATTAAGATTTTGTATGCAACATCCCTTTTCACGGCTTGAAAAGCCAACTGCTTCTTCTTACCCTTTTGTGGTGTTTGGTCCGAATGCGTCAATCAACTTGAACTTGTTCGCCCCTTGTGTCCAACTATGGAGTATGAAATTAGATGGTAGCTCATAAGTATCAAACTAACAAACAACTTTAGAATAGGGGCGGATCTATTAAGGGGCAAGCCCCCGCTCAACTTTATAATTGTTCATTTAAAATTTTTACATGTTTTTATTGGTGTGGTGGCTGGAAGTTTATTAGTTTTAGTAAATGACCTGAGTTCGATACTCTTCGAACAAAAGATTTTTTTTTTTTGGATGCAACTTTATTAGTAATAGCAAACATTAAAAATTATTTAGTTTCATACAAATTTATTTTCGGTCCTCTTGGTGCGTATGATTTCTTTATAGCTATTCACAATTACTACTTTTGTCATTGTGACTTGCTCCTATTTTTTGTTTTCAACGCAATTTTATGTAATTGCAATAGTAAATAAATGAATTGCTTGTTCACAAGTGGTATACACCTCCAACAAAAATATTTGAAATTAATACCTAAAATAATAACTATAGAATTCAATGAAAATATATACCATTAGCAAACTCATACAAAATTTGAGCCTTATATATATCATTTTTTCTATGAAATTGTATTAGGATCATATTATGTTTGCAAGTTTCAGATTTTTTTAGCTTCAACTAGATACTTATCCTAATTATTTTATGAGTTTAGTTATATATTTTAGTTATTATGCTCGTTTGCCAATTGCTAGGGTTATCGATATTGTGATCCTATTTTGCTTATAATTAGATTACGTTAAATTCAATTTGGTATATGCAATGTATTTTTGATAGTTGTATTTTTTATTAGTTACTAGCTCAAGTAAAATTATTTTTTTGGCTTTACCCTTAATAACTACTATTATCAACTAATAATTATTTGCCACTTTGTCCCCCCCCCCCCCCCCCCCCCCCCCTGACTAAATTCTTGGGTCCACTATTGCTTTAGAATGTGTCTACATGGTATTCCCATAAATTCAAAATATTGACAATTACACAAACCAGTTTGAGCTTGTTAGTTGAATGTGATAAAATAAATTCCTTGTGCTTGCCCATAATAGATGTCATTGTGAACTTTTTGTACCCATCTTATACCTCTCTTTCATCTGCTCTAAAGTGAAGAACTTGATTATACTCATTTTTGAACTTTTCATACATGTTTCTTGTGTATGCTCTCGAAGCATGTTATTCTCGTTCACAGTTGTATGTTTATCTCAGTTAGAAAATCCACTTATTTCCCTTTGATATACCTTTTGCCTTAGCTTGATCGTATTTCATTATGACTTCATGTAAGCTTGTCTTTGACAAGAAATAGCCATCAAAATCCATTCATGCCTTCATTTCGACCATTTGTATTCATTCCAGCAAAAAAACGGAATAGGTGTGTACTGGTACACAAGCTTCACGGATATCATAAAGGTCTTTAAGCCATTTGTCATTTTTCAAGTGGTAATCTACTATAAAGGAATTCCACTTGTCTTCAAATTCATCATTTTTATATGATTATGGATGCATTTGTTCAGCATTTTCTTGAAATTACGCTTTGCACCACAAACCTTACCTAACCTTTCTCCAAACTTCTTCGTTATGTGCTAAAGGCATAACCTATGTCATGTGATGTTACATCAAAATAAACTGATAATCACGGCCGTACACGAGGCAAAAAAATCCATCAAAAGGATATGACGTCCAATCTGTTGGGCCGACTCATAAAACCCAAGAAGAATAAAGCCAATCATAGAGGCCCAGACAAGGCCCACTATTGAAAAGATATAAATGAAGCCAGAACGAATCAAAGCTCGAATCGAGGCCCGACACAGTTCACTCATAAAAAAGAGGAATGTTGCACTAAAAAGAGTCGCGGAGGAAGTTTCGCCTCCACGGACGCATCTCCATTAAGGAAGAGACTGTTACAAGAAACATCTCATTCCGCTGCGCCTCACATGCTTAAGCCACACAGAGAATAATCGCGAACATTATAAATATAAAGGAAACATTCGACAGAGGTATGCAACTTTAACCGAGTTTTGTCCAAATTTATTTCCTTATTCAAACAAAATTACTGACTTAAGCATCAGAGTGCCTTCGGCCACCAAAAAGGTGGTCCTTGGTTGTCTAACACCTGTTTTGCAGGTCAAACTCACAGAAGGACAACAAACCTTGAGAAGAAATCTCCTAGCTTAAGAGACATCAGACCAATAACAGTTCTAGATTTAATCAAGGGAACTTTTGAAAACTACAACCAAAGAACGCTAACTGCGAAAAATCGTTTACGACCTTGATAATGAGTCAAGGCGAGATCCTTAAAGCTATGATAGGAAGGGAAAATGTCATGCACTTTCGAATTCGTTGCCTCCACCTCGCTCACTAGTTCTTGAGTATGCAATATAGCATTCAAATCCCCCAATAGTGCTTAGGGAAAACTGTTCGCAACAACAAACTGTGTTATTTCTGACCACAACTCACGTCTTGTGACTGGGTTATTACTCCTATACACACCATAGTCAAGATGCATACCATACCATTTGGCCATGTAGCTTGTACAAATACTGCTCGTGGAGACTTTGTTAACACCGTAATTGTTATTTGCATGGGATCCCAACATTAATAACCTTTCCTAGGAAGGAGCTGCTCGATTCCTGGTATACCTTGAGTTTGGCTAGATTCACCTGGCTTGTGAACTCTCTTCTACTTATCACGACTGGCAATGTAATCACCCTTTTGAATGTTACCAGTTCTAGTTTTCACAACCTTCTGCTGCATTTTCTTCCCTTCACTATTGTTGCATCCTTTAGTTGCAGTCTCAACCTTCCTTCTTTATATTGCAATATGTCATTGCTCACTGCCCTGTGACATGAATATCTAGGTATCAGTTCTTTGCGAATTGGATTCAACACTTGTATCACACCCTGTCTCCACAGTTTCTTGGGTTTCTGCCCTCACTTCCCCTTATTTTCAGCACATCCTGCTACTAAGTTTCCTTGAGAATTATCAGTTTGTTCTCCTGCCAAGTTTGCTTGAGAATTGTCAGTCTGTTCAGCTCCACCAACTCTACTTGTCTCTCCCTTCCTATTCTAAATATATGTTGTTTTTAGGCACCTCCCAGCGTTATCTGGACTACTCCCTTTGCCAATGTCAATGGCCTTATAAACCTTAACGACAGACTTCTTGATAGCTTGTTTCGCACATCCTTCCGTGTTATGTGCAAACACATTGTAGTGTCTACACTTTATTGGTTTCCATGCATATTCAACACCTACCAAGTAAGATTTTTCATCATCCACAACCAAAGGTATTTGATCATCATCCACAACCAAAGGTATTTGATTAGGTAGTGCGGTTGTGACATTAATTTCAACACAAACTCTAGCAAAGTTGATTCTAGCCTTGTCTTCTGGTGCTATATCCAACAACAATGGTGTACCAACCACACTTGCAATCACTACACCATTATTGGCAATCTGTAATCATAATTAGCATCATATTTTTAGTGATACTCACTGTATTATATTGTATCATGTATTTTCTGTTACTATTCAAAATTGTGACATTATTAAATTGTCATGTGATATGCACGTGTAAAACAAAGTGTTACTGATTGGGAGAAAAACTCTTAAGCACTCACGTTAGACTCCAAACTCTCGGTGTTTAGAGCTTTCATTTAAATGTAAAACTCTTTCTTCTCTCATTTGATGAAAAACTTCAAACTCTTAGTAGCATTATCAATCTGATAAACTTCCTGTTGCAAAATCAATGTTTAATCGTTTGGATCTACTACACTCCATTAGTTAGGTATTCGAGCATCCAGAGTGGAATCCGATTTGAAAACGCTCAGCAATGAAAGGTATTCTATTTTCGATGAAAGGCATCTCCAAAAACGCACAGTAGAACAATTTTTTCAATGAAAGGCATCTTCATCTTCGCATTTGTCGCAGATTGAGTCACTCGTCTTTAATCAACTTCACATTTGAGCAATCGATGGCTCTCTAATCGATCTCAGAAACAATTTAGGGTTAACAAGGTGATTTCTAATCTCTATTCTTCTTCACATTTGTACAATCGATGGCTCTCTAATCTTCTCCATCTATCTAATCGATCTCAGAAACAAGCGATCTCATAAATCGACTCTCAGAGTAATCGATTTCTAATCTACTCCAGCTCTCCAATCAATCTCACACTTTATCTTCTCCAATCGTTCTCTCTTATTTGTGGAAACCCTAGCTCTTGCTAGAAGTTGAAGGTGAGTTTTATTCTCATTTGATTGGCTGGACTCATCATTTGAAGGTGAGTTCCCATTGATAGAACAAGTCACTGATATGTTATGAAGTTTGCATGTATATGCATTTCTGTTGGTTCTGAACTTCTATATATACCCACTACAAAAAAAAAGGCCTTTAGGGACGTAGTCAAAATTGTCGCTATAGACAACATTTCGTCGCCATAAATATTGGGCGACAAAATATTCGTCGCGCAAAGGTTGTCACCACAGCTCTGTCTCGCAAGCCTTTGCGCGACGAAAAATAATCTTCGTCGCTACAAATGCCTTTTTGCGCGACGACACAACAGCTCCGTCTCGCAAGTCGTTGCGCGACGAAAATACGCTTCGTCGCTACAAATGCCTTTTTGCGTGACAACACCACAGCTTTGTCTCGCAAGCCTTTGCGCGACGCAACTAAATCTTCGTCGCTACAAAATCATTTTTGCGCGACGACACTCTCACAAATCTTTGCGCGACGAAAATAAATCTTCGTCACTATGAAATCCTTTTGCGCGACGACACCAAAGATCGTTGCATAAGGGTGCGTCGCGTAATACTGTTTTGCGCGACGCTAATTTCGTCGCAAGAAATAGAATTGTTCTTCGTGCAAAATATACTTACGCGACGATCCCTTTCGTCGCATTAAACGTTGTCGGCATAACTCAATCGTAACGATCCCTTTCGTCGCGTTAGACTTTGTCGGCTTAACTCAATGGTGACGAACCTTTCATCGCACAAGATATTCTTTACGTGACAACAATATTCATCACTCTAATGTTGTCACATAGATTACGTCAATCCAAACACATTTGATCTATTCTTATGCGACGAAAATTTTTGTCGCTTAAAGTTCTGTTTAATAATTTTGAAATCTTTTAATTCAAATATTTATTTTAATTAAATTTGAAATATTTATTAATTGAATCGTCTCACGCATAGAAAGGTTTGGCTAATTTATTTAAATACTATTAACTTTACAAATTAATAATGTAAAATCATAATGTATCCATTACAAATTAAAACACAAACTAGTTCTAAATTACCTCAACAGATGTGCCTTTCATGCCGCTTACCAACACATGTGCCTTGCTCAACCTACATAATCAACTCGACCGATTAATTTCAAAGCACAGTAAAAAAATTCTCAAACCTGTCTTTGCTTCCAATTGAACTCACAAATACAAAAAAATTCTCAAACCTGTCTTTGCTTCCAATTGATGATAGGAAATACTTCGGTGGTGGGCAGCTTGTGGTGGCAAGAGAGAGGAAGGGGAAGGGAGATGCGTCCGGTGGCGGGGCGGTGAGAAGCAATTTGGGGACGAAATAATGAGAGGAGACGTGGGTATGAGTTTTGATAAAATGGTTTGCGTTTGCGCGACGAAGCCTCTGTCGCGATATATCAGCGATTTCGTCGCGCAAGTATTCAAAATTTCACCCCCCTCTCTTTTTGGCGCCAAAATTATTCTAATTTCGTGCGAAATTTTTCACCCCAAATTTTTTGCCGCCAGAAATATTTTAAAGGGGGAGCATTTTGTGCAACGAAATATTCTAATTTCGTCGCACAAACATCACATTTGTTTATTTTAGAGAAAAAAAATTATATCATTATTTAATTAATTAATTGAACTTCGACATTCATTTAACAAATTTATGGTAAAAAATTCATAGTACATTAACAAATTTAATTAAATGAACTAACAAAATACATAATATTATTAATATCTTGTAAACGACCTAACAAATTATATTCCTTCAAATGTATTTAATCTGAATCAGTAGAGTAATCACTTTCGACTTCTTCTTCAAGTTCATCTGACATGATTGCCTCAGATTCTTCAAAAACAGAAAGTGTCTCACTTCTAGTACCACTGTCATTATTTCGTTGAGTTCGGTTGAAGGACGTCTCAACATTATGGAGATACATTGCACAATAAGTAAGTGATTCATTTGCAATATACTCTTCTTCGTCCAGTTCAGATGTGTAGCTGACCTGTGCAAATTAGTATCACGATTATCGGGATGTTTGCCAATCTGACCAAATTCCAAGCTATTCAACTTAGCCAAAATGTCATCCCCCGACCATTCTCTAGGTCTAGTGTCGTTCCCCATTTTTCCATCAAAGTCCACCTTATTTGTTCGCCACTCGTGATCCTGGGGCAACCATCTACGGTGACCCATATAACAAACCTTTTCCGCGTGCCAATCAGACGTTACATCATCGTTGCATATCGGACATGCCTTATAGCCCTGAGTACTCCAACCTGAAATATTCCCATAAGCGGGAAAATCATGTATAGTCCACATCATTGCTGCTCTCAACATAAACATTGTGTTGGTAGACTTATCAAATGTACGTACACCATTTTCCCATAAGTCTTTTAACTCATCAACCAACGACCGCAAATAAACATCAATGTCCTTTCCGGGATGACCGGGAATTAATAAAGTCATCATTGTAAATTCTTTTTTCATACTCATCCAAGGGGGCAAGTTATAAGGAACAACAACGACGGGCCAGGTGCTGTGAGTAGAGCTCATATTCCCGAACGGATTAAATCCATCAGTTGCAAGCCCCAATCTGACATTGCGCGGGTCTTCTGCAAAATCGGGATACATAGTATCAAATGCTTTCCAAGCCTCTCCATCAGCAGGATGTCTCAAATAATCATCATCAACCCTTCCTTCATTGTGCCATCTCATATGACTCGCAGTGTGCGTCGACATGTACAGTCGCTGCAATCTGGGCTTCAGTGGAAGATAACGCAAAACCTTTTGTGGAATTTTCTTCGTTTTATTACCAGAATTAGGCTTATATCTTGGCTCATTGCACACAGGGCATGCATCCATCCCTTCAATTTCCTTATAAAATAATGCACAGTTGTATTTGCAAGCATGAATCTTTTGATACCCCAAACCAAGACCATTCAACAATTTCTGCGCGTTACGATAATCCTCAGGCAAAATGTTTTCCTTCGGAAGCATCCGCTTCATAATTCCCATTAAATGAGAAAAACACTTATTCGACATATGATGTTTCACTTTGCAATGCATCAACTCCACAATGGCAGTAAGCAGGGAGAACTCTGTGCAACCGGGGTATAATGCTTGTTGGGCTTGTTTCAACAGTCTTTCATAGTTTTCTAACTCTTCACTTTGCAGCATGTTGGGAGGTACGGTATCTCCTACCATATCATCAATGTCATCTTCGTTCATCAATGCATATGGATAAGCGTCATTTATTATACCCATAACTTGGTCATTATCATTCATGGACATTTCATCAATGTGCGGCACAAGTGGCTGGGAATTCGATGAAGTAGAACCAAATTCTCGTTGCTCCCCATGATAAATCCACCTCGTATAATTCAGAATCATCCCATACCTCGCCAAATGATATCGAACCATATTGAATGTCTGCCACAAACAATTGTTACAACATTGACACGAACACTTGATATGATTTGTCGTACCAGTGACATGTGCCCTTGCAAACTCAATGAAGCTCTCGATCCCATTTAAATATTCATCACAGCATTTGTCCTGATTTTGTATCCACTGTCTTTCCATTACGCCTGTTTTCAGTTTATAAACAAAACATGAGAATTAAAGAGAGTTAACGACACTAATGCGATTAGGTTTCAATGTGGAAAATTTTCAGCAGCATCTCAATTACAATTCTTCAAGTGGACGATGTAGATATTATTAATTAATAAATATCTAGTATGCACTCGAAAAACAATGTGATACACTCCCAAAAATCCACATGATAGCAACCTAATTTCATGAAATTTCAAAAAATAAAAAAATAAGCAATTTCCTCACCGTTTTCCAAGTGAAAGAGAGAGAAGATTGGAGGTGTGGCCGGCGCGGGCGACACAAAGAGAAGACGAAGCCTAATTAAGTGCTGGAAGCTTGGAGTATATAGTGACAGAAATCAATCTAGCAGAGAAAAAGAATAAAATGAGAGGAGAAAATAGTGAAAAACGCAGACCTGAGCTTGTGCGACGAACCTGCTCGCTTTAAGCGACGAAGCTTTGTTGGGAAGAATTTATGCGACGAAGCTTCCCACTTCGTCGCGATAGCTATCTTCAGGCGACGACAAAGGTTGTCGCCCTAGGATGATTTAGGCGATGAACCGGCTCTCTTTAAGCGACGAATCTTTGTTGTGAGTACTTGATGCGATGAAGGGTTCCTATTCGTCGCGTACGCTATCTTTAGGCGACGACGACGTTTGTCGCCCTAGGATGTAAGACTTTAAGCGACGAAGCTTTCCAATTCGTCGTGTAAGATATCGCCAGGCAACGTGTTGTGAATACGTTAGGCGACGCAGCTTTCCGCTTCGTCGCGTAAGATATCTTTAGGCGATGACAAAGTTTGTCGCTCTAGGGTGTTGTTCAAAGTGGCAAATTGTAGGCGACGAAGGCTTTTGGTGCGTCGCGTAAGCTATATTTAGGCGACGCCGCTTTCCAATTCGTCGCGTAAGATATCTTCAATATTTTTGTTGTGAATACTTTAGGCGATGACCAAGTTTGTCGCTCTAGGGTGTTGTTCAAAGTGGCAAAGTTTAGGTGACGAAGGCTTTTGGTGCGTCGCGTAAGCTATATTTAGGCGACGCCGCTTTCCAATTCGTCGCGTAAGATATCTTCAATATTTTTGTTGTGAATACTTTAGGCGATGACCAAGTTTGTCGCTCTAGGGAGTTGTTCAAAGTGGCAAAGTTTAGGCGACGAAAGCTTTTGGTGCGTCGCGTAAGCTATATTTAGGCGACGCCGCTTTCCAATTCGTCGCGTACGATATCTTCAATATTTTTGTTGTGAATACTTTAGGCGATGACCAAGTTTGTCGCCCTAGGGTGTTGTTCAAAGTGGCAAATTTTAGGCGACGAAGGATTTTGGTGCGTCGCGTAAGCTATATTTAGGGGACGCAGCTTTTCAATTCGTCGCGTAAGATATCTTCAGGCGACGACAAAGTTTGTCGCCCTAGGAGGTATTTTTGTTGTGAATACTTTAGGCGACGAAGCGGAACGCTTCGTCGCGTAAGCTATCTTTAGGCGATGACAAAGTTTGTCGCCCTAGGGTGTTGTTCAAAGTGGCAACATTTAGGCGACGAAGGCTTTAGGTGCGTCGCGTAAGCTATATTTAGGCGACGAAATAGTGTGTCGCCACAGGATATTAAAGTTGGTCGTTTAAAGTGGTCGACACGTAGCCCTAGGTATTTTAGGGTGACGAAATATTTGGTTTTAAGCGACGACACGTTGTCGTATATTAGGTATGCGACGAAGGCTTTACTTGCGTCGCGACAGAGGTTATGACGCGACGAAACCGCTTGTCGCGTTAAGTAGTTAGCTATTTTTGTACTTGCGTGACAATATTAAATATGTCGTCGCGCCATGATAAGTTTGAGCGACAAAACTTCCCTCGTCGCGCTACGAGTTGTCGCAAAAGGGGATTTTTTTAGTAGTGACCATCCCAAATTTATACTATATTTATGCTCTGAATTTGAAATGAACTTTAATAATTTGAAAGTTCATTTCAAATGCTCTATTTTCCCCCATTTTGATGATATTGGATGCTAATGTTCTGTGTTTTCTTACATTTGAAGTGAAATGAAGTACTACTCTTTTGATCTCATTGTTGTATAGTTTGATGAAGTCTTTGAGAATAGATGAGGTTTACAAAGAAAATGAAATTCAGAAAACGATCCTAGAATACTTGTGTGTGTTTGGTTTTGATTGATCTTAGTCTAGTCTGCATTTGTGCTTTTATTTTACTTTGAATGGGTATTTTCTTTGAAAGTGATTTGTTATTGTTGTTTGTTTACTGGGAGGATGGAATGGAAGGGTGACTCGAGGTTAATTTAGAGATGAGTTTCTCATGGAAATATATCTTGCAATCTAGCTTTTATAACAATAAACAAATAGCTTGTGGCGGTCTTATGTAGAGGACATAAAATAGTTTTAATAGTTGTGGCATTAAACCATAATGATGAAATGGTTTGATAACCTGGTCTTCATTCTCTGTAAGCTGGCCCTGTTTTAGGCTGCCAGGAGTTCATGTTTTGTAATGTACATAGTGGGGGCTTGGTATATAAATGTGTTTGTAGTGTTCATTTAATCATGTGTTTGTAGTGTTCTTAACTACGTATGAAATGTATGTGGGTCCTATGATGCAAAATAAAAATTGAATCCTTTAATCCCCTTCTTAATCAAGGATTTCAAAATCTATTTGAAGTGTATTTGAGACATAGGATTTAATGCCTTATGGAAGAGTTCTCAGGGATTTTTCAGGATTTCCAATTTGAGTTCTTTAACACATGTTGAGAGGTTTGATGGGCTTATTGGTTAGCGAGTTCAAGATGTCACAGCTTACAAACACACATCACTACTACAGAGTGTGTTTCCTGGGTTATTGAGTTAGTGATCATAGGGGTCTTAAAATTTGTCGCAGCAAGTTGGAGACATCGTAAAGAGGTTTAATGGGTTTTCAAGTCATTGATTAACCTCTGTACTCCCTCAGTTTTAGTTTCTAGTGTACAATTCATGTCAGTGGATGCAGGTTCATGATCTTGCAACAAAAACTGGAACCCCATGTATAATTGTTTCTATATTTTTTCAGCAATATGTTTGGGCCAATTGAACTTACATTACTGTATATAGACTCTTTTTTTTTTCTTTTTTCTTTAGGCTCTTTTGTTTCTTTTTCTTCTTAATTTGACTTGATCCGAAGTTGATCATATTTGTTTAATGAATAAGAATGTGCAATCAACAATTTATACTATATTTATTTTATTTGTTTCCTTGATCACCTTTGTTTGTGAATATCTCTGTTCCAGATTAATTTTGTTTACATGTCATTTATTGAATTGATGTATTGTATTGTATTGTATTGTATTGTATTGTATTGTATTGTGTAGAATGTCGTCATATGTGAGTAAAGAATGGATGGATGAGTCTGATACAATAAGCCCAAAATATAGGGTCGGGATTGCCCAAATTTTGAAATTCGTGGAGGACAATGGTAGTGGGCAACAACTATTTTCTTGTCCATGTAATAAATGTAGAAATCAGAGGGGGATGGTTGACCTAGATAAAATTTCTTTTCATTTGCATCGGTATGGTATAGTGAAGACATATAAGATTTGGTATCATCATGGGGAGCAAAATATAGAGAAAGAACAATCAACTACAGCATGTGTGAAAGAAAGTAATGATGGTTCTGACGATGCTAGAATGGAAGACCTTGTTAATGATGCTTTTGAAATGCATGGTGGGGTAGTTGATTCCTTAATGGAGGACATTACTCAAAATGAAGATGATGATGGTGGAGGTTTCAAGGTTAATGATCAACCTCAAATGGATGGAGGTAAAAAGTACAAATATCTGCATGTTCATGCCAAACAACCTTTGTATCCTTCTTGTCCAAAAAACTTAACAACATTGTATGTCGTTGTTAAGTTAAATAACATAAAGGCAGAATTTGGTTGGTCAGATAATAGTTTTACCAAACTACTCAAGCTTTTTCAAGAGTTATTACCTGAAGGAAACACAATGCCAGTCAATTACACTTACATGAAGAAAATGATCAACGATGTTGGGCTGACTTGTGAAACGATTCATGCGTGTGTGAATGATTGTATTCTATATAGGAAGGAGCATGAAGATAAGGTTGAGTGTCCTATATGCAAAATGCCAAGATTTAAGTTGAACTTAAGCAGTAATAAGTCTTGTAAAGTGTCTCAAAAAGTGGTGAGACATTTTCCTTTGATTCCTAGGCTAAAGAGATTATATAGTATACCTTGGATAGCAAAGGAAATGACTTGGCACCTTCGAGCAGAATCCTCTTCCATTGTCATCCGTCATCCTATGGATTCGTCTGCATGGAAATCTGCTAATAGGAAGTGGTCGGATTTTGCAACGGAAGGATGTAATGTTCGCCTTGCAATATCAATCGATGGTTTTAATCCACATGGCACTCTTAGTAGCACCCATAGTTGTTGGTCGGTAACTGTGGTGCCTTATAATTTGCCACCTTCTTTGTGCATGAAAAAGAGGTTTGCCATGATGTCGATATTGATACCAGGGCCAAAGGCACCAAGCAAGGACATTGATGTATACTTAGAACCATTGATAGATGAACTGAAGCTTTTGTGGTTTGAGGGGATAATAACTTATGACTCGTTCACCGAAACCAATTTCACTTTGAAAGCTATGTTGATGTGGGGGATTCATGATTTCCCCGCATATGGGACTTTATCAGGTTGCTTAACACATGGTTACTTTGCTTGTCCAGTTTGTGGTGAAGAAATTGAATCTGAACGTCTTGAGAGTAGTAAAAAGTTATGCTATCGGGGACATCGTAGATTCCTTCCCCAAAGTCACAGGTTTAGAAGGGATAAATGCAATTTTAATGGAAAGGTTGAAGATCGTCTAGCTCCACAATGTTTATCCGGTGTAGATATTGAGCAGAAAGTGACCAACATCAAGATGAAAATTGGTAAAGGAAAGTTTCCCGTGAATAGAAAACGCAAAAGGAATGATGATGGTGGTAATGAGGTTGATAATGAGGGGTTTATAAGTTAAACTTAGATGATGAACATATACAAACTGATATTGTAGAAATCAGACCTTCTTATGTTAATTAAAACTAAACACATTCATGTCATGTCCTAAAAGTTCTAGCTTCTTCTTCTTCACACACTGAAATCACATCACATCAAGCAAGACTATGTTCAAGATATATAACTTGCATAGATCCTTTGTACTCTGCTTGAAAGCTAGATTTCACAAAACGATGAAACTTGCATATGAAAAACTATGTAAAAGATGGCATCTACACCTTAATTCTAACAACAGCCTGAGACAGTAAATTTGTATTTGTCTCAAGTAAATAAGATGTTTTTTTATTTTTTCATGTTTAGTTGAACTAGTTATATATACAACAGTCTGAGACAGTGTTTTATGGTGGATCTATGCAAGTTAGGCAGGTGGATCATTTTTAAACCGAAGAGAAAAGGATATGCATATATCAAAGTAACGAAACTTTCTGCCAACTGTTTCTTTTTTGCCTACAAATTAAGATCACTACTAGCTAAAACCACTACTAGCTAAAAGTAAAACTGACACTTTTACTATTCAGTAGTCTAGGTTGAGTTGATGTGAAATCCTTGCTCAACTAGCCAACTATAGACTGGGTTGGTAGGATCTATGACATGGTTTATCTAGTTGGAAGAAAACAAAAGAAATATCTTTTCTAAAGTGATGCGACCCATTTGATAACATTTGATACGTATGTGATATGCATGGAATTCTGTACTCTGTTATATTTTGCTTCCAGACAATGCAATTATGAGAAAATACTCTGTTATATATACTGACTACCTATCAGTGTATAAGTGCATTGTTTTGATGCCTTCGTCTTAATTCTTTTGCAGGAATGTGTTTAATTCTCTTGATATATGTTTGGAGCATCTGGACCATCTTCCATCCAACGAACCCATATAGAATTGAACGAGCATGGCCAAGCTGTGGGGAGTGAGGCTGAAAAATTGAAAAGTAAAGTTGGTAGACTTGTTCGGACCCACATTCCAAGTACTTACACAAATTGGAAAAGGGTGCCCAAAAATTACATGGAAGACATTTGGACTGATCTAAGGGTAGAGTTATCATTTATTATTGCAGTTTATTAATCTGATCATGAATAACATGTTACTAACATTGGAATCTCTACCAGAAAGAATATGATCTGCCAGATTACTATAAGAAAAAGTGTGAGCGCGGAATGGCAGCAGCATTTAAGCTATTTAAGTCAACTTTACGTAAAAATTTCTATGATATTTTTCTCACGGATAAGGAAAGAGAGGCTAATGGACCTGCAGATATTAGGCTGGATCATTGGAAAGGATTTTTCAAGAATGAGTCTACCATAGTTGCCAAAGAGAAAAGAAAGCAAAACATGAAAAGTAGATAAAAAATTCAAGGTACCCACAACAGTGGCCGTTTTGGTTATGCTAGGGTAGAATACAAAATGGTATGTACTTTTGTTTATACCTTTAAGCTAAAATATGTTTAAAATGTGATATAAAAGGTTGACATATTACCTTTGAATTTGCAGAAAATGAAATGGACAAATCCAAAGCCAATCACACGGACAGATGTGTGGATTGAAGCTCACACCAAAAAAGATGGGACTGTCCCAGAAGATGTTGGCCCAATTATGGTGAGTTTGTGAGTTATTGTTCTTACCTTAAGGACATCTCAAGGCACATATATGTTTAACACGTTTATTAAAATATTCGTTCTATTTGTTGGTTGTCTATCTTCGGGAGGTAAATATGAGACATGACTCATATTTTTACAGTTTATGGTTTTGAGATTATTTACAATATTTGTTCGTTCTATTTACAGTTTAGGGAAGGTGTTTGGTAAAGATTCTAGGGGGCATGTTCGTGGTGTTGGATCAAGTGTGTCAAGAACACTGATCGAATCTTCACTTCCTGCATTAATGAAGCTTCAGTTGATTCAGAATGAAAATAATGGTCTTGCATCTCGAATGACGTCCATGGAATCACATATGGTGACTATGACCACACAGATGCAACAAATGATGGTATGACTATGTTGCATACAATTTTTATTTTATTTTTTATTGTAAATAATAAGTCTGGAAGATCGATTGTTTTATAAATAAGTTTCATGGCATTCATTGGCTTTCATAAATTTGTACTTGTATGTTGATAAGTTTGTGTATTGTAGGCCTTACTGAAAGGATACATGGGGATGACCCCACCTGTGATTCAAGGAAATGCAACATGCGATATTGCCTCTACATCTAACTCCAATACTAATATACGACCTAGGAATGCTGAAATTTTTTGTGAATTACTAAGTATGGAATATGAAGTAGTAGCAGAAGGGAGGGTGGTCATAGATGAGACCCGTGGAGTTTGTCATGGTCAGAAAGTTGAAGAGCTAGAAGAGAAGTTCTTGGTTGATTCTATTATGAATAATAATGTTGCTTTGTACTTGGGAAGACAAGGAGGTGCAACATGTTTGGGAGATATAGGAAAGGGTGGATATGTAGTGTGGTTGAAGGCACTAATCAAATATGCATAGGTTAGTACTTGTTTCAATTTTCTCACATATAAATTCAGCTCTAGTATATGGTTTTGCAACTTTATACCATTTAGATAGAGTTCTTATTATTCAATTGTCAATTATTTATTGAAGGTTTTCTTTCCTATTTTCCTTGAATCATATTAAACTCTATTGATTTTTCTTTTTGATATAGGTCAAAGAGTTATTTTGGGAAGTACTTAAAGTGTTTTTTCACAATGTCGAGAATTTGCAAGGGCTACAATATCCAGGTCAGTGTGTCTTTATTTGTTCTCACTATCCGTTATCCAATATCAAACCTAAAGATTCTTTGTTCTCTCTCATTTGATCATCCCGTTGCATAAAACTCTTCATCCATAAAACTTGTGCTAGTCAGCTAGTTTGTGTGTGCCTGATAAGCTAGGTTGATTACTTTTCCAGTTTTTGTCAAGGGCGAGTCAGTCACTCTATAGCTACAGATCCTAATCACAGGGACTGGATTAAAAGCAAACCCTGGTTTATAAACTCAGACCCGAGGTTATCAACCACTAAACTTCAGATTTTTTTAGAGGATAAACTGAAAAATGGAGTGAACAGAGCATATCAGTCATGCTCATTGTATTGCACTCGGCAAATGCATTCAACATTTTTCTCATTCATAAACTTTTTCAAAACACACAACCACAACAGTAACCTGCTTGAGGACTCTCATACCCTGTTGCCAGTTTTTCCTTCTGATTTACATACACAAACACAACATGGTTTGTAAAATTCCATCACAGCCTTGGTAGCACCAGAATGAAATATAATCTGTCAGCTGACACCATGACCTCTCTTCCATTGGTACCTTAGATTCTCAACTCAGGGATGTCAATGGACTAGGCACAAAGTATAATCAGCTAACGAGTTTTTGCAGCCACAGCCACAGCCTTAGCCTTGGATGCTGCCAATGCCTTTAATTAGACTCGAGTTCCAACCGTCTCTTTGCAGATGTTGAGGCACCCAATTGCTCGGGGAAAATTGGAGCAGCTTTGATGGCTGCTCGCTTTTCATTTTTATTCTTCTCAAACTTGGAAGCAAACTTCATTTTTTTGGCCACGGAAGCATCTTCGTCAGATGTCGGAAGTAGTCGTAGATGAAGGCCAATTTTCCTTGAGGCACTCTCTTCTTCTGCAACTCTTTTCTTTTGACTCTGCAAGACATGAAAAAAAAATGTATGTGAGTAAAGTAGGTCACAATCAAACAAACTATGAAAACAAGACCAAAAACCAAGGATGTTATGTACCCTCAGTTTTGCCCGGAGAGTTTTGTTAAGCGCATAGTCATCTGAGTGCCTGGCATCAGATATCCGCTGGAGGCGCACTAGCACTGGTTCAACTTATGTCTTGTCTTCGTTGAATTGCCTGGGCGACCAGCTGCTAATTAGCATAGCCTGCCAATGCCCCCATGAAGGCTTATCCTTGAACCAACATCACCATGGTGTTATGCTATCTTGGAAGGAGAGGCTTCCAACAGATTTAGGATTTGTTTATGGATCTTATCTTTTTGGAACTTACAGAAAGAAAGAAAAGGTTTCTTTATAATTGAGACAAATATATGATGAGGTATCATACTGATTCTTAGGGAGTTGCATTATGGGAGGGAGTTATCACGAATGGGTTTCGTTTTGGTCATATCGGAGTTGTATCTGGACAGGTAACATGTTAGGCAAGAATATGTTTCAGACATTGGTTGTAAGTTTTAACATAACAACAGTTTACTGAAATAAATATCGTATGTAGAATTTGTGCACTCTATTTCATATTTAGCATTTTGATTGAGCTTTATTTTACTTTATTTGCAGGGAATAATGCACAAGGACCTAGGAGTTCAAAGTATGCAATGGAGAATGTTCAATATGAATTTGTCAGAGCATTTCACTAACACTGCATGAACAGCTTTGGATTGTCTGGATGTTGGTGACCAGACCTGATTGTACTTTTGATTTTGTTATTGCAATGACTATCTTACTGTTTTCATATGAGCAGTTACGTTGAAAGAACCAGTAAATTTTGTTGATGTTGGTCTTGTTATTGTAATGACTAAGTTGATTCTAATATTTTCAGTAAGATATCTGCTAAGTCATTAGCTGAAAAGCACCTTGAAGGGTAAAACCATGTTTTTTTTGTAAGTTGGGCATTTTTTTTTTTGTAAGCTGTAAGAGATTAAACTGAATAAAATTTTCATTTTGTCATAGTATCAACTTCACTCTTCTGTGTTGTTCAAAGATTTTGCAAGAATCATGTAGTGACAGTATTTTCAATAGTATAATTTATCATGTGATGCTAATTTATACAATTGCTTCATCTAACAAAAATCAGCATCATGCACTATGTGATTCTCTTTACAATTAGTATCATCTTTGTTGAGATGCAAATTTGTAAAGTTGAATCATTTAGTAAAAATTAGTATCATTAGTCAAATGATAATAATTTTAAGTATGTGATTCTCTTTTACAATTAGTATCATCTTTGTTGAGATGCAAATTTGTAAAGTTGAATCATTTAATAAAAAATAGTATCATTAGCCAAATGATACTAATTTTAAGTAGTATCACTTTCAACATGATTCTAAATTTAGGATAACCAAGAATAGTATCATTTGATAGGTGATTCTAATATTTTCAGCTACACTTCAAAACAGTTACAAAAACACTATTTTGGTGTAGTGAATGGCCTCGAAGCCTATGGGATTCCAAAACATCAATAGAATATTTCTCAAGCAAATCCAAATAGGTATTGTGTTGAGTGCAATTGCATCCTCTTCTAAGAAGGGTCTGCAAGGTCGTATAATGAACAACCACAAGTAATTACCATGATAACCGATATAAACCAAAATTAGTAATGACGCCTTTCTAGCAAATCAGCTTCCCAGGTTTGTCTTTTACACACGACCATTTTTTAAGGGCTCCCTTTCATTGAGACAAATCGAATCAACTTTTTAGATCGGTTCTAGTATATTTCAATTTTTGTGAGATTTGGATTTAAATCCACCTTGATTTAAAGGGACTAAACAACAAACGGGACACTCTGATAACCCTCCAAGGTGTCTATGGTTATACATCGAAACCCAATAGTTTTAACAAGCTAAAACTTTTGAAGCTAGTTTTTAAATGATTTCTTGCATTATTTTTTTTTTTTTCGGAGATTAAGTTTGATATGAGCATTTAAATGCACCCCACAAGCACAACATACATAACGCTTTTCCTTTGATCCTTGATCTAGACATGATTATTGTCAGTTTTGACGCCAATATTTTTATTTTATTTTTTACTTTTAAGCAGGGAAGTGTTGGTGTTTTTGCTATCAACCTACAGGATCAAGTGCTAGCGAAGTTGGCCTGCCCTATTCTTAGGAAGATCTTGGACAACACGACGGCGAAATATTGTTGCAGTGGAGGCGGCTCTTCTTTTGATTCTTGCTCAGAACTGGAGGACGGTACTTCTTCTTGGTGATTGGACAAACATCATCAACCTCATCCAAGCTAATGAATCTCTTCTTGATCAGGACATGAATTGGGCATGGCGGCCTCTAATTACTAATGTTAGACGCCTTTTGTTATTGCTTCCA
This sequence comes from Berberis vulgaris, assembly GCA_963556465.1. Taxonomy (NCBI): domain Eukaryota; kingdom Viridiplantae; phylum Streptophyta; class Magnoliopsida; order Ranunculales; family Berberidaceae; genus Berberis; species Berberis vulgaris. Next base: position 51,528,053 of record OY747131.1, on the reverse strand, counting down.
AGTTGGATTTGTAGATCAGGACCACAATATAGAGGCCCACGACCTTGCGATGACTGCGATAGCAAGTCATCATATTTTGAAATCGCTCCTATTTTATATATATGCATAATGCTTAAAAAAAACATTTTTCTTTCACATATTTTGAATACCATTTGTTTAATCAAGGTCAAACTCATTCCATTCCTACCAATAATCTAGGTCTTTGACTTATATAGTAAAAAATAGAAAGTTGATTAATGGCTGAATTTACTACGAATGGGGGAAATGCATTCAATTTCCTTGAAATAAAAAAGACAATTTTGTAAGGTGGATGGTCTTAGGAAAATTGAAAATGGGGGATTTATGGCGCCAACGCGCAGCAGCTAAAAGAAGTCCATAGCTATCATCTGACCAAGCCAAAATTAGTAAATAAGTAATCATGATTCCCAAAATCATGCAGGCTGTATTTGGATGACAAGGTCCATCCTGTGTGCAATACTTGCCAAATTAGGCCAACCATCCATTAAAATAAAACTAGTAGTACCTACCAAAGAAGAAAAATAATAGACGAATCTAATGAAATTTTATAAAGCTAATTAAGTGGTTAAACTTACCTGAGATACCTACCACCTACAATATAGGCGCTGGCTGCCTACATGATCCAACATTTTGTAACAGCTTTATTAAATTCAAATATTTATTTATTTATTATGTTTCGTTTTGAGAGGTTGGAAGTTTCAAGGAAGTTGGGAGGCTTCGAAGTTGTTGGTGTCTTTTTGGTCTCTTGTTCTTTGCCTCATTTATACCCATTTCTTTAATAAATTTGTCTGTCCATTCTTTTATTCATTTATTTGCTTGGTTTGTTCAACAAAACCTTCAAGCAATCACGCCAGATAACTTATAATTTGGGTTTTTTTTTCATGTTTTGGGTGATAGGTCTGTCCATTCTTTTATTCATTTATTTGCTTGGTTTGTTCAACAAAACCTTCAAGCAATCACGCCAGATAACTTATAATTTGGGGTTATTTCATATTTTGGGTGATAGGTTGCTGGCTGTGGCCAATTTTGTTAAGGTAAGAGTAGCTCTTGGCTGTTGTTTTCTTTATGTTTGTTGCATTTTTTGTGGTTCCGAGTTGCTAAAGTTGGATATTTTTGTCTTCGGGATTGAGTAAACGTTGAAGAAATGACAAATACTGGTGGTTGTGTTATTGGTATTTGCAGGTTTGATTCGAGAATTGGTTGTGGATTTTGATTCCCAGACTTGGGTATTGAATATTTTTTTTCTTCTAGGAATTCAAGCTTTGCTTCCATGTGATTGTTGTTTCCCTTTCCATCAGAGAAGATATTGATTAGGTAGCATTGTATTACTTGAAGTTTATTTGAAATTCATCAATCCTATGGATTGCATTGGTTTAATTTTAAGATTAAATTGTTGATGCTTTCAATTTTTTTTAATTGATTGTTGGGAAAGGGGTAGAGGTAGAGGTTAACAAGATTTAGGAGTAGAAATATGGAGCACGTTCCTGAAGAGCACAATGGAGAAACTGAGGAAACAGATAGGGATAACTCTAGAGAATTACCTGTCACGGTACCGCGTGGTTTTCAGACCCGTTTCCCGGGTACTGTAAGACATAAAGCTTATAGCTTTGATGGGTTGGGGAATTTTGTTGATAAGGAATGGGATCTAAGAGAAGGTAGTGGAAATGAATTTTGTTGGTACCATGTGGAGCTTCCAAAAACTAATCAAAAGCTTTCATTATCATCTCAATTCCTCATTGACGCCCTTTGTCAACCTTTGAAACTCCAGGACATCCTTTCACTTGTCAGCAATGGACCCTTCTGTGGGCATGTCGATGGATCCTTAGTTTTCCGGGTGAATTCGCCAGGGCCTGCTTCTAGTAATTTTACATTTAGGATTGCTGCAAGGGTAACAGAAATTTCGGTGATCACTGTATCTTTGGGACGTGTTCCTAGATTGGTGTCGTTAATTTTGGTGTCGCTAATTAGTTGTCTACTTGAGTAAGTTTGTTTTCAAACACCCTCCTATTCCTTTCTGCCTAGATCTTCCAAACTAGTACGTACAACAAGTGTTACCAAATCCAATTTCCTTGTGGAAGAACTCCATCAAAGAAACCTCAAGTTTCCATCTATGTAATAACGACACTCAATTTCTACAAAAACATAGTGTGTCGACACTGATTGTGTCGGATACTCATGTTGATACTCTGAGATACTCCCATCGGACACTCCATGCTTGAATCATCAACTTTTTCGTATATCTTTGAAAAGTTTCAATCATATACTTATGTTACTGGCAATATTGACCTACAAGTGAATGAATATTGCCAATAGTTCAAAACATATAGTTGAAAAGTAAATAATATTAAAATGTACAATTGTGTCCCCTAGTATATTTCGTATTGTGTTTTTCTGGTAACGTGTTCGACACTTTGTATCTGTATCGAATACTAATACCCATATGCGTGTTGTTGTTACATAGGTTTCCATTGATTTAGCAATTCAATTTGCTGTTAAAATGGAGCAATCAAATTCTCCCACGAGATTGTCCCAAAACTGCCCTGGAGAATTAGCTGACTCCTCTTCACAACACATCTATTGTGGAGTGCTATCTCAAGCAAGGATGCATGGACACGGGCACGCGCATCGTGTCGAACACGGATACGACACACCGACTCGACAATTTCCTAAAAAGTAGGACTTGGGGACACGTCATACTATTTTTTTAATAAGTCATATAAATAATAATCTAATAAAGTCAAGAAGATGACACGCTTTTGTAAGAAAAAAATAAAGTCAAGAAAAAGTATTGTAGAAAAAAAGTTGAGATGAAAAGAAGCAAATGAGAGAAGATTAAGAAGTATAGACTACTTATATGCTTTAGTGACTTTTTGCCCTATTTGTCTTAAATCGCAATTGAAAAAGTCATTCAATTCAAATAGATCAACAACCATTAAATTGGGTGGTATTTGTAAATATCTAAAAGTAAAAAAATGAAACAAAGTTGGTTTTCGAGTCTTGATTGCAGGCGTGTCCGACACATTGACCATGTGTCTGACACCTGCCGACACAAGCGATTGTCAGTGTCAGATACGTGTCAGACACTGATACAGTAAGTTTTTTGAAGATTTTGTGCTTCCTTGATCCTAGGTGATTAATATTGTCAATTGTAAGTGTCATGCCCTGCCACTGTCCAAATAAGAAAGGAAGCTCGAGGGAGGACTTGATTCATCCCTATGGACTTGTGGAGTTCGTTGAGCTCTCCCTTGTTAAGACCAACCACGGAGGAAGCTTTTAAGCTTTACCTTCCTAGATTCGTATACTTGTTATCAAATCATGGGAGCGATCCTTTGAGTGGCTTGTCTCTTGATCCATGGTCCTCCCAAAATCTTACCATATATCCTTTGTCAACCTTGAAAGAGATTTTATGATAGAAGGGTTCTTTGGATTGCAATTGCTTTTCTGAAGTGCAAAATTTGATTGTAGAGGTTGGCAGTTGTGAACCACGTTTCTTTTTTGGAACATACGTTGCTACAACTCTTGAAATTTTTGAAGTGCTCTATTGAAATTTTTGTAGAGGCTTGCAATTGCTTTTCTGAAGTGCTCTATTGAAAATTTTTAATCTACTTGAATCCAGCCCGCCAAATTGAAATTATATTTTTTGCTCTACACCAGGTCCCCAATGAAGTGATGTAGGACATCTATTTCTATTAGCATGTTTAGGTTTTCTATTTTAACTAGGATTTTGATTAATCAAGTCTAGTTGTTTTAGTTATTTCAATTACAATCGAAGTTTTAGATCTTTCTATTTTAATAGAACTATTTTTTTTTATTAAAGTAGAGAAAACTCAAGCATTGTACCAACAACAAATTATTAATTAATCAAATTATTTTTTTCTCAAATTTCTCATTCTACAAAATTTCTCCTTTTCTTCTATTCTTCCTTAGAGATATCTGAATCTCCTTCTTTTTATATCCATTGAGCCAATTGGTAATCATATCCAATTTTTTATCTCCATTGTTTTCATCACGTCCATCGGGGTTTTCACCACCACCGTCTTCCGCCTCTTCCATCTTCTTTAGCCCTATTAAAAAAATGTCCTTTTTTCCTATTCCATTGATTTATGGTCATGTCATTTTGTTCCACCCGTCTTCTTCATCATCAATTTGTAATACCATTTCAAAGAAAAATCACTCTTCACCTTCATAAAAAGCCCTACCCATCTAGTGCCAAAAAATCCATTACCAATTTGCATATTTTTCACAGCACATCCCGCTCACGTCAAGTTTTAATTGCCAAGAAACTGTTGGCATGAGTTGTCATTAAGAAACAAATTAGAGAGATTATTGGAATCAAATCAGAGAGATTTTAGGAATTAAATAAGAGAGACTTTAAGAATAAGCCATAATTTGTCAATCGTGATTCTAGCCCTGAAAATCTGTATAGCCAATAATAGCATAGAAAATCTCACTATAAATGTATACTATACCTCTGTAAATTATCAATGAGAAATACAATGAAAACAAAGTTGACATGGTATCAGAGCCAGTCACGATCTAACCCCTGTTCATGTTCATCCATTACTAGCTTCTAACCTCCTTCAACCACCACCCTCTCCTATGGCACCCACCGAAACCCCAATCCAGATGGATGAATCTCCCACCGACCATATTCTTTCTGAATTATTCACCACCAAGATGACTGAGCTTTGTCCAACGCTCAGGTCCCAATTGTGACCTTTGAACCTACGACTCTACCGATTAGCGTCAAGTTGGATGGTTCCAACTTTGGCTTATGGTCCCAAGTTGTCGAGATGTACATCTCCGGCAAAGACAAGTTGGGTTACATCAATGGCGAACTGACCCCGCCATCTCTTACTGATCCGTCCTTCTGCAAATGGCACACTGACAATGCCATTGTCAAAGGATGGCTGATCAACTCCATGGATCCGACATTAATCGGAAATTTTATTCATTTTCCCATGGCCAAACAGGTGTGGGACTCTGCTGCCACCGCCTATTTTGATGATGGTGATACATCCCAAGTTTATGATCTCCGGCGCCGTGTCTTACATCTACGCCAAACAGGTGGCTCCCTGAAAAAATACTACACTGACTTGCAAGGTCTTTGACGTCCAAATCCAATGGAGTGCCCTGTTAACATTCAAAGGTATAATGATCTCCTCCAAGAATATCGGGTTTATGTATTTTTGGATGGCCTTGAAGATAAGTTGGACAACATTCGTAGTGGCGTGTTGCAGCTTCACCCATTTCCCACCATGGAACAAGCTTATGCTCATGTCCGTAGAGACCTGGTAATGAATGCAGGTGACCATGAACCATTGCCCTCTCCAGGAGCAGTGCTTGCTTCGAGAGGCCTCAAGCTTGGGTTTTCTGGATCGACTCCCCAACATTCTGGAAAACTGCTTCTAAAGGTCGATCCTCATCTAACAGTTTCAAATGTTCTCACTGTGGCAATATGAAGCACACGCGTGAAAACTGTTTCAGTTGCATGGATACCCTGATTGGTGGCACGAACTTCAAACTTAAAAAAAAAAGGGATATTGCTGGTATGGCTGAAGGCACGGGCAGGACTGCTGTAGCGGCAGCCAAACCTTGCCTCTCTCTAATCCCATCCACCGTCTCCTCTCAACAGGACTTCTCCCTTGTGGATCAAGGTAATCTCTTTCACGCCTTGCTTAGTCATCGCCAAGATGTTGATCGTGGTGATTGGCTTCTCGAATCTGGAGCCACGGACCATATGACTTTTGACCCCACAGATCTTTCTCACCACTCATCTCCAAAATGCACTAGAATTGCGAATGCCAATGGGGTGATCTCACCAGTCACAGGGGTCGAATCTGTGATCCTATCACCCTCTCTTCATTTATCCAATACTTTACTTGTTCCCTCCTTGTCCCACAAGTTATTATAGCCAAATTACTACAGAGCTAAATTGTGTGGTGCTAATGTTTTTCGATTTTGTCTTATTCAGGATATTCTCACCAAGGAGATAATTGAGCGTGGTACTAAGAAGGGGGGATTATATTACGTAAAGGATTTCAGTTTGGGTCGAGCAAATCACGTATCTTCTTTGTCTGACTCCAAGACTCAACAGATTTGGTTGTGGCATCGTCATTTGGGACACCCATCATTCGGGTATCTACGACATTTGTTTCCTGATTTATTTTCCAATGTTGACACTTCTAAATTTACTTGTGATACTTGTATTTTAGCCAAAAGTCATAGGGCTACTTATACATTAAGCATGAATAAAAGTGATCTCCATTTTTCTTTAATTCATTCATATGTATGGGGACCATCTCCCGTGTCTATTGTCTCTGGCATACGATGGTTTGCGATATTTGCTGATGACTGCGCATGACCTGGCTATATTTGCTGAAACGCAAGGATGAAGTATTTAAGGTCTCTCAGTCCTTTCATGCTATGATTAAGACCCGGTTTTCTGTTCAGATCCGGATACTTCATTCTGGCAATGGTGGAGAATATGATAATCACCACTTTCATGCCTATTTTGAACAACATGGCCTTATACTTGAGACCTCATGTCCTCAAACCCCACAACAAAATAGGGTAGCTGAACAAAAAAATCGCCATATTCTTGAGACTGCCCGGGCTTTCCTCCTCGGGGCTTCTGTCCCCACACGACATTAACCTGATGATGTTATTACTCATGTCCATTTGAGCAATCGCCTTCCTTCCAAAATCTTAAATTTTCAAACTCCATTACAGTCCCTGGCAGCCATGGTCTCTCTACCTACAACCCTAATGCTCCCTCCTCGCATATTTGGATGTGTGGCATATGTACACCTTCCTAAGAACCAGCGTACCAAACTTGACCCATGTGCTCTTCGATGCCTATTCTTGGGCTATGCTACGCATAAAAAAGGATACCGCTGTTATGACCCTACTACTCAGCAAACCTATGTGACTATGGATGTCACTTTTCTGGAATCTGCACCATTCTACCCTTCATCGGCCACCACTTCTTCTCTTCAGTGGGAGACACTAGATGAAGAGTTGAAGTGGCTAACCTTTGAATGGCTTGAAGATCAAAATGACTCATCAATAAGTAACAAGGCATCAACGGATACATCTTCAAGGCCAGACATATCCTCTGAACCTAGAGGACTTCTGGAAATTGAGCCTACACCATCAGGAGAAGAACTAGAATCCCCCCGTCTCTTAGTACCTGCAGGTCCTTCTCTTGAGAATATTCCCGAGGTAAGTAATATCGGAACACCCTCATTTATAAATAACATAGATACTTCCGCTGGGTATAACTTACCTTTCAGGCATAACAGGGCAAGCCACCAAATATATATTCTCCAGACATTGAGGAAAAAAGGGCGAGGTATCCAATTGCCAACTATGTTTCCACTGAAAAGCTAGCTGAGCCTCTCAAGACATTCTCACATGAGCTTTCCGCATGTCATATTCCCACTATAGTTCAGGAAGCATTAATGGATCCCAAGTGGAATAAAGCCATAGAGGAAGAAATGGGGGCACTACTAAAGAATCAAACATGGACCTTGGTTTCGTTACCCCAAGGGAAGAAGACAGTCGAGTGCAGGAGGGTCTTCTCTGTTAAACACAAGGCAGATGGATCTATAGAACTATACAAGGTGAGGCTAGTTGCAAAAGGATACACTCAGACATATGGTGTATATTATCAAGAAACCTTTTCACTGGTAGCTAAACTAAATACAGTCAGGGTTCTGCTATCTCTCGCAGCCAACCTGGATTGGCCATTGCATCAGCTTGATGTAAAGAATGCATTTCTTCATGGTGACCTTGAAGAGGAAATCTACATGGATACTCCTCCAGGCTACACACCATCCACAAAAACTGAAGTTGTGTGCAAATTGCAGTGTGCACTGTATGGATGAAACAATCACCTTGAGCATGGTTTGGGCGGTTCAGTCAAGTGATGAAGAAGTATGGTTTTTTCCAAAGTAATTCAGATCATACATTATTTCTGAAGCACCAACAGGACAAGGTAACAACGTTAATCGTATATGATACAAAGGAAATCGCTAAGCATCATAAACAATTGGCAACCGAATTTGAGATGAAAAATCTGGGAGGACTTAAACATTTTCTGGCCATAGAAGTGGCTAGATCAAGGCAAGGTATATTTCTTTCCCAGCAAAAATATATATTAGATTTACTATGCGACGTTGGAATGTTGGATTGTAAACTAGACACTCCAATTGTTCAGAATCACAAGCTCGAAAAATATCCAAGCCAAATGCCAACAGACAAAGGAAGATACCAGAGGTTGGTTGGGAAACTTATTTACCTCTCACATACCCGCCTTGATATTGCTTATGCAGTGAGTGTTGTAAGTCAATTTATGCACCAACCTAGTAAAGATCATATGGAAGCAGTGATCCAGATTTTGTGACACTTAAAATCCTCTTCGGGAAAAGGGCTTATGATTTCAAAAAATTATAATATCAGAGTTAATGGTTATACAGACACAGATTGGGCAGGGAACACCACAGACAGAAGATCCACCTCCGACTATTTCATGTTTGTCGGGGGGAATCTTGTTACATGGAGTAAAAAGCAAAAGGTGGTGGCATTGTCAAGTGCTGAAGCAAAGTTTTGTGGAATGGCTAAAGGACTCTGTGAACTTCTATGGCTCAGAAGACTTCTAACAAAAATTGGATTTGCTTTTACCTCCGCGATGGACTTTTTTTCGATAACAAGGCAGCTATCGCTATACCTCACAATCCTATCCACATGATCGCACTAAACACGTGGAGGTTGACAGACATTTTATTAAAGAAAATCTCGAAGCTAAAATAACTCGGTTTCCATTCGTGAAGTCCGAAGATCAATTGGCGGATGTTCTTACAAAGGTCGTATCAAGCAAAGAGTTTTACAACTCACTAGACAAGTTGTGCATTGAAGATTTGGATGCTTCCACTTGAGGGGGAGTGTTGGCGTGAGTTGTCATTAAGAAACAAATCAGAGATTATAGGAATCAAATCAGAGAGATTTTAGGAATCAAATCAGAGAGACTTTAGGAATAAGGCATAATCTGTCAATCGTGATTCTAGCCCTGAAAATCTATATAGCCAATAATAGCGTAGCAAATCTCACTATAAATGTATACAATACCTCTGTAAATTATCAATGAGAGATGTAATGAAAATGAAGTTGACAGAAACCCACCTATTCAATTCACCTTCCACAATTTCTTTTGTCCAGAAACTTAGAGTTTCGCATCCCTAGTCAATCCGAAAACTAAATTCTCACCGCCATTGCAACATCCTACCCAAATCAACAAAATTGCTACCAAAGAAAAATGTTTTTTTTTTTTTTTGGAAAGTGAGCTGGGGTTTTTAGGATCGCGAAACCTTATATTAATAAAAAAAAAATGATGATAAAGTTTACAATCGCTTATACGTTCACTCGTTTCATCATCTACAAAACAATAAATTTGCTTCAAAGCTTCAACAAAGAACCTAATTAGTTCTAGATTCACCGTCTCCAAGTTAGGGAGTAACCTTGCAAAGTGTTCTGCTACTAAAGTGGTTGCATGATAGATCTGCCATAACTTTTCTTCCTCGTAATTACCAATCAATCCTTTAAGCACTCTCATGACCTGATTGATTTCTAATGTGGGCCCTAGGATGTATGAGAAGTCATCGTAAAGAATCGAAACACAATGAATCATGATATAGAAACCATTGAATTGTAGCACTAATCTAGCATCCCTACAAGGTTCTAATAAGCATTTGCATTCTACCTGTATTATCATCATCAGTTACCTGAATTTAGGATTTGTCTTCTTGCTTCGAGAAGACCTTCGAGGAACATATTCCGTGGGAGGCTGTATTGTGGTAACCTCATGTTCTTCTTCAATAGTGTTTTTCCCTACCTTTGCTACTTTCGCTTCAAGTAAGCTTTTAATTTCGGTGACCAATGCATCCCTGCCTATTCTTGCAATTTCTGAATTCAAAACATTGATGGTTTGGGGTGTTAGCCAATCCATGGGCACTGTTGGAGAGTTCGTGTGATCTTCCCCCTGTCTTCCATCAGTCATCTCTCGTCCTACTTCAGGAGATGTAGAAGCTGATTTTGAGGTTGCATCAACCTCTTCACTGCATCTTTCCTGATTTGGGGCAACTTCAAAAAAAGTACCGTTGTGCCCCATTTCTATCATGTCCCCTGATAACAACAATGTAGCTTCAGCATTAGGAGGTAAGGTTCCTGAGATAGGAGAATCAACAACATCATTATCAGCACTATGATCAAACACCGCAAACCTATTGCCTTCTGTCAGCCTGCCCTGCTGTCTAACATTACTGGGTTCATTCTTATTTGTATCTGTCCTGCTTCTAGTCATAGCAGTATTGTTGTCATTTGCCGCATCAGTAGTATTGTTGTGAATTGCTTGGGTTCCATGAGTACGAGCCTTTTGAGCATGTTTTCCATACACTTGTGTCCACTCATCAGCATTCTTCTTTTGATTGAGTTGATTATTTCCCACTGCTTTCCAAATCTTCTGGACAGGTTTAATTGTGGGTTTATTCTTAGAACAATGTGACGTAGTGTGCCCAAAACCAGCACAGACCTTGCACTTAACAGGGATCCATGCATATTCCACGTTTATTGTGCGCATCATGTCTTCATTCACTAGCACCGAGACGATTTTTGGAAACTGGCTATTCAAGTCTACCTCGACACACACTCTAGCATAGGACAACCTCGATTTCTCTTCTGTTGCTTTATCAAGCATTATGGGAATACCGACAGCGCTGGCAATTTGTTGTATACCTATTGGGTTCCATAAGAAAAATGGAATTTACTTCAAGGTCACCCAAATAGGGATTGTGGTGAGTATTTCCTCTTCCTCATCCATATTGGGAGACCATCTACGCAGGATGAATAACCTGCTCGCAATATGGAGCGGTCCAATTTCAAGAGCTTTGCACCTGTATACCTATTCAATGCTTATACTCGTTTGCTCACCTTTCTATTTGTTGTTTTGTTGAGATATCACCACGATAGGAGGCGTTTCCAATATCACATCATCTTCGTGACTCAACCTAGGATTTGAGTCAGGTCCCCTCTTGCCAAGAAGTGCTTCTCCACGAGGGGGTGTGGGAGAGACACTGTTAGTTTGAGTAACATTCACCATCCAGAATCAATCAATGGCTTGTAGATCATTGGTGAACAGAGCCTCACAGTAACTCGAATCTACTGTAGCAACAGTAGATCGAGAGAACTGTAGAGGAATAGTAAAATTGCCGCTCTCCCCCAAACCCTAGTTGCAAAACCCTTTTAAGAAAGAAAAATGCTTCTTAACTCTTACTTGATCATCTTTTGCTTCAATAAACACTACCGTGTAATCAACATACTAGAGAATCGATACCAATGGGACATTTACAACCTTGAAAACTGATCATACTTTCTACTTTTAGTAGCATCTTCAGATTCTTTTGGTAAATGTTTTTTGTCAATGACTAGATGCATGTAACGACCACGCCATGTATGCATGACAAGCTAGTGATAGATGCACATATGATGCTCGTGCGTTCCATGGGCAAGTTGAATTGATGTGTTTTAAGACTCAAGCTATTGGGTCCAAGTGAATGTGGATTGCGAAGATGATCCAACCTTCCTAGTGATTTCTGTTGGTCTTGAACTTCAATGTGAAAGATGTCCAAAATGGTTAGCATCTACTATACAAGGGATTCCTTGCTAGCATGCTACAAGGGTGATCATCAAGCAAGACTAGTCTTGGGCATCATGCTCATCGTCCAGTATTGGCTCCCAGTGGTCAACATCTGGGCCGCTAATGGGCATATTAAAAGGTTTTTTTCATGGGTCTTTTGATGCATATGCTTCGGGGGGCAATTTCAAGTGGGGTCTAAGATTGAGCAGCTAATTGAATAAGGTCAAGGATATTACGGTTCAATGGATGTCATGCTATTTGCCAAAGTACATCCAAACATTACCCTTGTTCGGTGGATTCGCTTTGTCTCGTATTCTCACACGTTGAGTGGCCTAGCTAGGGTTCTTGGTTCATCATGGCCAAGTCCCTTGATATTGCCTAGTGTGTAGCATTGCTTGGGGTAACAAGGTACATGTACAAGGTTAGATTGATTTGGTTGCTATGTAAACTTTTGTTTTTGTTTTTGTTTTTGTTTTTTTTTTCCTCTTTGATTAGCAAAACAACAAGAGTATTGTATTAATTTACTAAAGAAAAGGAAGGTACTAAAAAGAATACTGAGTAGCCCCCACAAAGGTATATATCAAGACTGAGTATTTGGAACTATGGTATTCCATTTGAACATACAGTCTGAGAATTAGAGAAGAATTAGATATCTCTGAACTTGTCCCAACTACAACTCCATAACCACAAGGTAAATACCTATCCACAGAGTACTATCCACATAATCCTCTAGCAACATGAAACAATCTTTCCCAAGCCCATTTTCCAATATCAGAGAAATCAAGAGGGGACCACACTTCCATCCAGGCCATGAGAGAATCTAATAATCTAAAAGTAGTCATGATATGGAACTCAGAGTGCTCTCTGCCAAATCTTTTTTTTTTTTGGGGGGGGGGGGGGGGGGGGGGTGTGGGGTGGGGGTGTGTGTTGTCAATTAACGACACTTTCTAGGTAAGCTTGTCCACCTACTCGACTACCCACTTGAAGATTGGGCTGTAGACCATGGGGAAGCTCAGCTTCATGGCTCATCCATATATGGATGTTGGATCACGCCGAGTATGCAGATTTCTTGCAGCTCATAGGCTTATGCTAGCGAAGTTGCACTAGTATGCCACACGGACCCTTCCATTGTTGAATGACGCTTCCGCCAAACAATATATCTGTGACACCCATGGGATTTTCTCCCACAATGGTGAATAATAAGGCTGGGAGTCTGAGATAGTGTCACATTCACGTAAACCAGGCAAACTCCAAAGGTGCTTGACTGGGGATCCATTTGCATTAACAGAGAAGGAACCAATTGAGAGAATTGATCTAATCCAACTTCTACACTTCCACCACCCAATGCATCAAGCATGGAATCGATGAAGTTCCAATTTAATGTGTCAAAAGATTTGCAAACATCGAGTTTGCAGAAAACTCCTTGTTTTGTCGTATCCCTGAACCAATGATTCCATTTGCAATCAATGCTCCATCTACAATTTATCAACCTTCCACAGCACCTTATACTTGGAAATCACCTCAGCAAGTGAAATTTTAAGTCTAGAACTTGGGTCTTAACAATGACTTTGTACACAAAACTGAACTAATTTATTAACTGAAACCTCCGTTTTGATTGCTCCATTTTTCTTAGGATCAAAGTTTCTATAGTGACATTAAGACACCAATCAAGGTATTTCCTGCGGCTGAAGTTTCTGACAATGTCATGAAGTTATTCTTAAAAGTATTCCATCCTCTATGACAGAGGTTCACTGGAAAACTATCCATTCCAGGGGAGACATCATAATCAAGATTGTTAGTAGCTCTGATTCCTTCTTTTTGTCCAATCTCTTGTTGGGGAAGGAGGGAGTAGATCTGTTTGAAATGCAAGTTTAGAGTTGGCCTCCAATTTTCCTTTTCTACAGGTTCTTTGTGGAACTGAAGAATGTGGTTTGCAATTTGATTCTTGTCATCCATTTTGCCAAGTGCTTGTTGGTAGTCATTTTGAAGTTTGCTAGCTTATGGAAGAATTTTGACCAGAAGTCATCATTGCGACCTTGTTTCATCCTTGCTTTTTCTTCCACAATATGCTCTACTTTTTGAAAAGTGATTCCAACTCTCTTCTACACTCAGCCTGAGGATTCCGTTCCTTCGTGTGATTATTTTTGTCTCCGTTCCTTCGTGTGATTATTTTTGTCTTTACTTACTACCACTTTATTAGATTTTCTTAATCACGAAGGGTACTAGATCTTTAGGCTTAAAAAGTTTTTCTTTGGTACATTGGTTTATGCCATTTATGTTAACACTTCAAAAGTACTTCTCCAATTTTTTGATCCAAATGAAGATGCATTTAAATTGGAGAGACTAGGCTAGATCTGAACTTTCATTTTAAATCTCGAAGTCTCTTGTCTTTAACTTTGAAGAGCTTCATGGGCACTGTCTGAGTCGGTTCAGGTTTGGCCTTATCCCGGTCTCGATACATTGAAACAGAAACAGTACGGTCAGGAAAGCCAATTGTTTTGGTCACACCCGATTGGTCTCGGGCCGGTTTGAATCGGGACAGGACCCGGTTCAATTTTTTTTTCTTTTAATGTTAACTCACATGTTCAATATCCACCACTCCTCTCGTCTCTTCCTCCTTTCTTCTTTCCATCTGTGATAAGTCTTGATTCACAAAATCTAAGCCTAACATGGGACTGGCTTTGGGTTGAGGAAGCTGAGACTTGATTGTTGCTGCCTCAGATGATTTTGGTTTTGAATCGCCAAGGCAGCCATTTGGAGGTGGAATTGGGTCTGGATTTGTTGAATTTGAGATGGGGCGAGGTGATTTAGCCCAATTGAACCTGATTGCTCAACACCCAATTGAGAAAACATTGGGGTTGTCGATGAGGTTGAGCAAAAATTGAAATCTGGGGTAACAAAAGTTGGGCTCTTGAGAAGAGGACGAGGAAACAGAAGGATATGGAGATTGGAATGAATAAGAAGAAGAAATGAAACACAAAAAGCTTTATTGCTATAACGAAGAAGAAGGAAGATCGCACCTTTGTTAGTCGATACTTGTACTCAAACATGTTTAATAGGGTCCCACCTTAACAATAGTTCCACCAATTCATAGCATCAAGAACCACCATGCTGCCTCTACCACTCCCCCTAACACCGCCACTTCATGTATCACCTTTACCACCTCCCTTCTCCATCCATGAACTCGACCAACAACAACCTTCTCATCAACAACAACAGCTCTTCCAATCTCATCTTCACAAACTACAAGCCCAAGGCCCTCATCAATAACAACAAATCTTCCAATCTCATCTTTTTCACACATGACGCGGGGCATAATAGTGATTATCCTGCGGGCTAGTTCAACAGACAATTCACAAGGAAAACACAAGAGATTCGCCCAAAAAACACAGAGAAAATAACTCTAATGTTCAATCAAATTACTCAAATCAAAGGTATCCCTAAAATCAACCCACAAGCCGGGTTTATAGCTAAAACTCGTGATTATTATAATTTTACCAAAAATAGCAAAACCCCAATAATCATGCTAAAACAAAATACGTAATAAAAGAAATAAACTGCCGGAAATCTAGCCCAAATTGGGTTCAAAATCACTTTCTAAACAATAATTGAAATATTACTATAAAGGGGAAAAACTACTAAATTTGTGGATTCGGAAGGGAAAACGGTGGATTTTGGCCTTGAAAAGATGTGCAACGAGCATAGCTCGTTGACCACGACGTGTGCGTTGAAAAGAGTTTCCGAATTGGGGTCGTTTGCGCGATTCTGATACTCCTAGCCAAAGTTATGGCCAAAATACTAAAACGCACCCAAAACTGCCAAATTAGAAAAAAAAAAAAAAAAAAAAAAAAAGGCTATGATTTCCTTTCATCTTTGTGCTGATTTGCTAATTCAAGATATTTTAGTGCTAAAAACGTGTTATCTGACAACTCGGCATCATCTGACTCAGATCCTCTTGCATCAACACACTACAAGCCCAAGGTCGCCAATCTTTTGCGATCGCCACTATGACTCCTACCCATGAAGTTGAGCATAAACAAGAAGAAAAGGAAGAACAAGAATGCATTGTTGCTGGTAGAGACTTAGAGCTAGATCATCATCAAAGAATGAGATCTGCATCTGAAGTTTTGGATCCGTGGCTCGAAGAAGAAGTGATTGGTGTTTGAAGAAAAAGAAAAAGGTGATGGGGTTGAACTTACAAAACCACTTGGGCTTTGGCTTAGACTTGATAAAAAAATGCTTGGGCTTGGGCTTGCTATAGTAACCGAGACGGACCAGAACGGTCCGGGACAGAATTAGTGAAATCTGGTTCCGTCCAGTTCCAACCGGGATCAGGATAAAAACTGCATGAACCGGCTGGTCTGATTTAAACCGGTTCGGGACCATACCAGTCCGAGTCAGACGAAAATTTTCTATATTGGAATTAATGAAAGCCACATTAAAGCAAATTGTGATCTTTAGATTCTTTACAATAAGAATGACCTTGAGGTGGACAAGTAAAGCAACCACCTGGGCCGCAATTTAAATATTTTTACAGTAGAAAATCCCAAAATTTCATCCAATTTTTGCTCCTCAAACTTTCAAAAGTTCAAAGAGGGTAGAATTCCATAATTCATGTATCAGGGTCATGGAGTAGTAGTAGATTTAGAAAATTCATGAGGAGATTTTTATGAAGATACTGATACACTGAGATTGGTATGGTTCTAATTAGAGGATATTTTAAGGTACTGTATTTACACAAAAATGTCAGGGTTTTTTTTTTTTTTTGGAGATTTTATGATTGAAGTGAAGTTTTAGGAAGGATGAGGATGAAACCTATAAATAGGAAGGGTGAGGATGAAACGTTAGATGGATAAGATCAATCCTTGATTGGTCTAAAATGTGAAAGACAATTCAAAACTTGATTGAGAAGATTAGTAATGGATATAAATGACGAGAATTGTGCATTGGGATGCATGCCAGATTATTTCTAGAATCAACAATATATTCAGAATAACTTATGATATTTTATTTAGTTATTTTCAGCCATAATTAGGGTTTATTTTTTGAATTAGGATTATTTTCTTTGTTTGTAATGTTGTAACTATTCAATTTTAATAAGAGGCTGTGAAAAATACAGTAAATAAAAGTCACAACCATCAAAAAGTGAAAATCCCATAATTAAAATCAATTATTGGTTCTATTGCATTTAGTCTTTTGTAAATTTTGGAACTGAAAGCCACCCTGTCATGAATGGTTTTCAAGTTTGAGAAACTAGTTCAGTTGGTTTTGTCTATTTACTCGAATTGTTTGGGTGTGAACCAAGAGGGAGAAGTAATGCAATTGAGATCGAAGGTGTCGAGGTCCCAGAGTGTGAGGCTTTTCGATATCTAGGATCTATAATTCAAAAGAATGGGGCTATTGGAGAAGATGTAGACCATAGGATTAAAGCTGGGTGGTTGAAATAGAGAATGGCGTCAGGAGTACTATGCGATAGAAGGATGCCTGCAAGGCTAAAAGGGAAATGCTATAAGACAATTGTTCGACCAGCCATGCTATACGGTTCAGAATGTTGGGCTACTATGGGACAACATACGCATAGGATGGCAGCAGCAGAAATGCGTATGTTAAGGTGGATGTGTGGTAAAACTCGTAAGGATAAAATTCGAAATGAAAGAATTAGGAGATACTTAGGTGTAGCGCCCATAGAGGACAAAATTAGAGAAAGACGTTTAACTTGGTTTGGTCATGTGCGGAGGAGACCAAGCACGGCGCCAATTAGAAAATGTTTAGATTGGCAAGTTAATGGAGGGTGTAGACGGAGGGGACGACCGATGAAAACTTGGATGAAGACGGTGAATGAAGATATCATTGAGCTTGGATTAGACGAGGAAATGTGGGAAGATCGCATTGCTTGGAGAACTAAAATCCATATAGCCGACCCCGAAAATCTCGGGAATGGGCTTTGATGATGATGATGATGACTCGAATTGTTTGCATGCTTCTACCTCTAAAGTAAAAGGATTTGGACAAATTAAAAATAAACATCTGAAAACCTGTAGTTTCTCCTGCTTAGTTCATGAAATGAAGATTATAGGCTTTGTTACAAACTCAAAAACATAGGAGACTGAAACTCGAACACCCTAATACAACCATTGAGTCCCGATTCAAAAAATTTAGTCTTTAAGTGATCAAGATCAGATTAGATACTGACATAATTTTATATAGCACGCGGGATAAAATATTTCATTGGTGCCTATCAAGAAGAAAGTGTGAAAGACAGAGGAATCCTTTGGTGGAGAAGTAGTGGCTAATTGATAGGCCCCCTATACGGTTTACGTATACAAGGAGGAACAAAACATAAATCTGGGCTGTCATTTGAGAATGCAAGCAAGTTGGCAAGATGCCCTGGCTATCATCTATCATACTGTTAGTTACAAGTTGTTGTCAAGTTGTTGCTTGTGATGGTAGTTTTGGAGTGTGCAAGTGGTTGTATGATGAGTTGAGGATTGTGGGGAAAAATACTTCTATAAATAATAGGAGCATAGGAAACATAAGACATTCATTCTCTATAATCAAAAGTGTACAAAAGAGCACTTGCTCTCAGGAGTGACAGGCCACTCGAAGAGCCATTTTATTTCATTCAATACAAACTATACATCCATTTGTTTGCTAAACTTCATCATAGTTACATTGATCATTCTTTTCTTGTTTACTTATCAGATGATGTCGATACTGCGAGGCTCTTTCTTCCCTTGAATATCATAATCTTTGTCAGCCAATCTAGACTGACAATTGCTCAACTGCAGTTCATAAACAAACTCATCAGTTCATAACAAATCTGGTATCAGAGCAAGTTGATTCCGAGGAGTCATGGCTGGAAAAGGTGCAGGATCAAATGTTAATGCAAGAATAGAAGAGATGGAAGAAGTTGTGGAAGCCGTTTAAGGACAAGTGTGGTTGCTAAGAGATGATGTTCAAGAAGTAATGCAAAGAATGGCCCAAATGATGAGAATACAAGTTCCTCCAAATCTAGCTGAGACACAGAGTCCGAATGGTATCAGTGGCGGGGGATCTTCTTCACAAGGGTATCAATTGGATCGAAAGCATAGAAGATTGGACATGCCCGACTTTGAGGGTTCAAACCCGGACGGATGGATCTTGAAAGCAGAGAGATTTTTTTCTTTTCATAGATACAATAATGAAGAAAAAATGGAGGCAGCAGTGATCTCGTTTGAAGCTGATGCACTTCTATGGTATCAATGGGAGAGTAAGAGAATACCGATTTTATTTTGGGAAGAATTAAAAGGGTTGTTACTCAAACAGTTTAGGGCAAACCAAGAGGGTTCTTTGTGCGAACAATTTCTTGCTCTTCGGCAAGAGGGTCCGTGGCCGATTATCGCCGGAGATTTGTGACATTGGCAGCTCCATTGGAAACCATGACTGAAGATGTGTACTTGAGTAAATTCATAAATGGCTTGAAGCCTTCAATTAGGGCGAAAGTGAGAATGTTGGAGCCGGGTCAATTGGGTCGGGCTATGGAGCTAGCCCAACGAGTTGAGGAGAAGCAGGCTTTAACAAGTGTAACCAGATCGGGCCTAAAATATAATCCAAGTTGGGCTTGGGGCGGAAAAAAGGTAAATGAGCAAAGCCCATTAGGGAAACATTCAAACATATCTTCTAGAGATTTCGACAGAGTTCTTGCTAAAGAAACTTTCAACCACCGACAAACAGGAAGCTCAAGAGAGATCGAGAAGCCGTCATTCCAGAGAGGGGAAACCGGAAGATTAAGCGATGTCGAATACCAAGCGAAGCAGGAGAAGGGCTTGTGTTTCAAGTGTGACGAAAATTTCTCCCCGGGTCATCAATGCAAAAAAAATAGAGGTCAGTGTACTTATCACACAGGAGGGAGGGGATATGGAGGAAGAAGCAGATCAGGAAGGGGAGGAACCCAAAGAGCTGGAAGTAGCTGAGATTAGCCAAGTAGTGGAAGTATCTTTGAGCTCAGTGGTGGGTTTAACAAAGCCAAAGACAATGAAAATTAAGGGGGAGATTGCAAATCAACCAGTAGTGGTTTTGATTGACAGTGGGGCGACCCACAATTTTCTCTCGCGAAAGGTGGTGGATCAGGCGGGTTTGCCAGTAACGGCTACGGGAAGCTATGGCGTAATAATGGGATCTGGTGAGTCAGTCCAAGGGAGTGGGGTTTGTCGAGGGGTGCGGTTAATGTTACAAGGGATTGAAATAATGGAAGATTTCCTTCCATTAGGTTTGGGCAGTTCTGATGTCATACTCGGGATTCAGTGGTTGGAAACCTTGGGGACCATCTCAGTAAACTGGAAGGAACAACAACTGCGTTTTCGTGTTGGGCCGAAAACCCTCACTCTCCAGGGAGATCCCTCACTAGGGAAGAGTTTGGTTTCTTTGAAATCTATGTTACGCACAATTAAGCATGAAGGGCAGGGATACTTTGTGGAGTTGAGTACTATATCAGTACCAGTTGGAAGTATCGCAGAGACACCTGAAAAATTGTTGGAGGTTTTGAGAAGATATGAGGAAGTTTTTAAAATGCCATTAGGGTTGCCACCGAAGAGAGGGTACGAGCATTTGATTGTTATGTATGAAGGCTCCAGTCCGGTCAATGTGCGTCCCTACCGTTATCCTCAGTTTCAGAAGAATGAGATGGAGAAGCTGATATCTGAGATGTTGGAAGCGGGAATTATACGCCAAAGTGTAAGTCTTTTTTCTAGTCCAGTATTGTTAGTTAAGAAGAAAGATGGCGGATGGCATTTTTGTGTGGACGACCGTGCACTGAATAAACAAACAGTGCCGGATAGATTTTCAATTCCTATTATCGACGAACTGCTGGACGAACTCCATGGCACAGATATCTTCTCAAAGTTGGACCTCAAGTCAGGTTACCATCAGATTCGGCTTCAAGAAGGGGATGAAGCGAAGACTGCTTTCCGCACACATGAAGGGCATTACGAATTTTTAGTGATGCCCTTTGGCCTGACAAATGCGCCGACAACTTTTCAGGCACTGATGAATTCCATTTTCAGGCCTTATTTGCATAAATTTGTGCTTGTATTCTTCGACGATATATTGGTGTATAGCAAGGGAATTGAAGCACATTTGGAGCACTTGGGACTAGTACTGGAGTTATTACGGCGACATCAACTATATGCCAATAAAAAAAATGTGAGTTTGGGTGTTCACAATTGAATTATCTGGGACATATTATATTAGTAAATGGGGTTGCTGTGGATCAGTAAAAATTCAAGCTATGTTGGAATGGCCTCAACCGAAGACTCTTATTGAATTAAGGGGATTTTTGGGTCTAACTGGGTATTATCAGAAGTTCGTAAAAGGGTATAGTAAGGTTGCCTAGCCATTGATAGCTTTGTTAAAGAAGGATGGGTTTCATTGGCAACAAGAGGTTGAGGAGGCTTTTCAACAGTTAAAGCAGATTATGACTCAAGCTCCGGTCCTAGCTATGCCTGATTTTTCTAAGGAATTTGTTGTGGAGACGGATACTTCTGGTTTTGCGGTGGGTGCGGTTTTGATGCAAGAGCAACGACCTGTGGCTTTCTACAGTCAGGTGCTGGGGCAAATAGCAAGGCTTAAGCCCATATACGAAAAGGAGCTGATGGCCATAGTTTTGGCGGTTACAAATGGCGCGCGTATTTGCTAGGGAGAAAATTTGTGGTGCGCACAGATCAGAAAAGTTTGAGATTCTTATTGGAGCAAAGAGTAATTGGGCCAGAGTATCAAAAATGGGTAAGCAAATTGTTGGGGTACCAATTTGAAATTTAGTATAGGACAAGATCTTCTAATGCGGCGACGGATGCTTTATCATGTATTCCTCCATCCTCATCTTGCTCATAAATGACTTTGCCCACTTGGAGAGATTGGTCAGTATTGCGGTCAGAAATATTGGGTGATTCAGATATAGCACAACTGAAAAATGGAGTCTTACATGGAGCAAGTAATCCTAGTTATATGCTTTTTCAGGATTTGTTATATTTTAAAAACAGGTTAGTAATCCCAAAATCCTCTTCTGTCATTCCCACTCTCTTCAAGGAATTTCATGAATCCAGTATGGGGGGACATTCTGGGGAGACAAAAACTTATCAGCGAATAGCTAAAGAGCTCTACTGGGTTGGGATGAAATCAAATATCAGGAAGACGGTTAGTGAATGCGAAGTGTGCCAACGCAATAAATCGATGGCTACGTCCCCTGCAGGTCTGCTTCAGCCCATTCCTTTGCCCACTCAAGTTTGGGATGAGGTCACCATGGATTTTATCGAAGGATTGCCACGTTCCGGAGCATTTGACACTATTTTGGGCGTGGTGGATCGCTTAAGTAAATACGCTTAGGCATCCTTTTACAACTGAAGGGGTAGCTTTGGTGTTTTCAAAAGACATTATTCGGCTACATGGCACTCCAAAATCAATTATATCAGATAGAGATCGCATTTTTCTTAGTCATTTTTGACGTGAGTTGTTCCTTTTGCAAGGGACTACGTTGAAGCACAGCACGGCGTACCA
This sequence comes from Berberis vulgaris, assembly GCA_963556465.1. Classification (NCBI taxonomy): domain Eukaryota; kingdom Viridiplantae; phylum Streptophyta; class Magnoliopsida; order Ranunculales; family Berberidaceae; genus Berberis; species Berberis vulgaris. The sequence continues at coordinate 51,505,813 of OY747131.1, read as the reverse complement.
CCCTCAGACTGATGGACAATCTGAGGTGCTTAATAGATGCCTTGAAACCTATCTTAGATGCTTTACTTCAGAAAAGCCCAGGCAGTGGTATCAATGGTTAGCATGGGCTGAGTATTGGTATAACACCTCAGTTCATTCGGCGACAGGATACACCCCATTTAAAGTGTTGTATGGCAGGGATCCACCGCCCATTTTGAGGTATGCAGTCGGTTCTTCTGCTGTTTCTTCAGTGGAGCAATTACTGAGTGCTAGGGACAGTGTTTTGGAGATCCTGAAATCTCATTTACTACGAGCTCAACAACGCATGAGGTTTTAGGCTGATAAGTCAAGACGGGATGAGTCTTTTGAGGTTGGGGATCCAGTGTTTTTGAAGCTCAGACCATATCGCCAAAAATCACTGGTATGTCGCTCTAATCAAAAGCTATCTGCTAGATTCTATGGGCCTTTTAAGGTGTTAGCCAAAGTGGAGTCAGTGGCGTATCGATTGGAACTGCCTGCTACTACGAGGATTCATCCTGTGTTCCATGTCTCACAGTTGCGGAGAGCCAAGGGGGTTTGTTCCCAGGTTAGTTCTTTACCTCCACAGCTTAGCAAAGATGGTGAGATGCTGGTACAACCTGAATCCCTGTTGGATGTTCGTCACAAGGTTCAGGGAGTGGCTGGTGCTTTGGAAGTCTTGATCAAATGGCAGGGTTTACCTGCTTATGAGGCAACTTGGGAGGATTTTGACTTATTACAATTACAATTTCCTTCTTTTCACCTTGCGGACAAGGTGCGTTTTTGGGGCGGGGGTATTGATAGGCCCCCTATACGGTTTACGTAGACAAGAAGGAACAAGACATAAATCTGGGCTGTCATTTGAGAATGCAAGCAAGTTGGCAAGATGCCCTGGCTGTCATCTATCATACCGTTAATTACAAGTTGTTGCTTGTGATGGTAGTTTTGGAGTGTGCAAGTGGTTGTATGATGAGTTGAGGATTGTGGGGAAAAATACTTCTATAAATAAGAGCATAGGAAACATAAGGCATTCATTCTCTGTAATCAAAAGTGTACAAAAGAGCACTTGCTCTCAGGAGTGACAGGCCACTCGAAGAGCCATTTCATTTCATTCAATAGAAACTATACATCCATTTGTTTGCTAATCTTCATCATAGTTACATTGATTATTCTTTTCTTGTTTACTTATCAGATGATGTTGATACTGCGAGGCTTTTTCTTCCCTTGAATATCATAATCTTTGTCAGCCAATCTAGACTGACAATTGCTCAACTGCAGTTCATAAACAAACTCATCAGTTCATAATACTAATATTCTTTTACTGAAAGAAATGGTAAGATCATAAAATGATTATAGGGTGTGAAGTAGAACTAAGGGTTTAGAGGTTCACAGAGAAACAGTAAATGGGCATGGGAGTAAATTCTAGGTGGATATACTAGGGGATTCTTCTTTTGTAAGGATTATTTCGACATTTTTGATCCCCGCTCCCCTCCAAAAAAAAAAAAAAAATTCCCTGCTAAAATATAGTAATAAGAAAATGAAGAACTACTGATGGCTCGCATTTGACTATGTGTGGATATGCTGTATTGTTAGTATGTCCTTTTCCATACATTGTTGTGTTGAATCGGGTATTGATCCTAAGCAGAATTCTGATTCAAGAAAGGAAGGGGAAAACGCAGTTTACATTGATAACAATGTTGAATATACTCATTCTCATCTCTAGTAATTTTGAATATACTTGATTTTGAAAACCCAGTTTACCTTGATACCACTGTTCATTTTTAAAAGGCATCATTCAACTTTTTTCTCGTGCTGAACTTATTACTGACTTCTAAATTAATTGGAAGCTAATTTCTTTTTCAACATATTTACATTAAAGCTTCTGAATTTATAGGCTGACTTTAGTTATTCTGGATTTGATTTTAATGATTCTCGATGCAATATGTAAGGTGCTATCTGTTGAAAATCATCACTAACTAGCCCAAATGTTTAAAGCCTAAAGCCCAAACCCATTATCTAGAAGATCTAACAAGAATGAGTATTCTCTAGATGGTTCAATGTCTAGAGAATTCTACACTCTTATAATACTCTAGACATTTGAGAGAGTTCTAGAGAAAAAAAAATGTGTGGTTGAGATTGCTTCTCTAGAATCCTCCCACCTCCTTAGAACTACTATAAATAGGGGAAAGGTTGTGAGGTGTAGGTATCAAAGAGCAAACAAGCTCAAGTGTAGTAGTGAGTATTGTGAGCATAGTAAGGGTGTGAAGTTGTAAGAGACTTTTGAGAGATTAATAAAATTAGTCTTTCTTAAGTTCTAGTTCTTCCCAAATCTCCCAATAATTTGGTATCAGAGCCAGCTCACCCTATTCATACATAGGGTACTATTCTCACCTTTGGTAAAACACTGTCTAGTCGGAGATCGTTCGTGCACAGTTCGGGACTGTGAAACAGATTGGTGTTAGACCAAGCTTACTCGGTAGCACAAAGGAGGTTGTACCTTGTCACGATGGGAGATCTCGTTGGCACAACTGGTGGGCTTACAAAGCTCAACCAACATAATTACAAGAGTTGGCAAACAAGGATAAAGTCCTACTTGCAAGGGCAGGACTTGTGGCAGGTTATTGGTGGTAGTGAGACTACACCACCACCAAAGGAGAATGTTGTCGAATTCAAGAAGTGGGAGATCAAAGCAGGGAAGGTGCTTTATGTGCTCAAGACGACGATCGAGGATGAAATGCTTCAGTATATAGAAGATGCTGACACACCCAAAGGAACTTGGGATACATTTGCATCCCTGTTTTCAAGAACGAATGATGCACGCCTACAGTTCTTGGAGAATGAGTTGATGAGACTATTTTCTAAAAATTAAAACTTTATGTCGTGAAATTTCAGAGTTAGACCCTGCCTCCAAAGTTACCGAACATAGGATGAAAAAATAATAATCCATGGTCTAAAACCTGAATATACCGGGATTGTTACTGCCATTCGTGGTTGGCCAACTCAACCTTCTATTTTGTAGTTTGAAAGTCTGTTGGCCAATCAAGAAAGTTTGGCTATGCAAATGGCAGGTGTCTCTCTGGAAAATAAGGAAGAGGAGGCGCTCTTCAACAAAATAAAGGGCGGGTATAAAAAGAAGAATTTTGTAAGATCAGATAAAGAAGAAGATAGCAGGCCCAAGAAGTCCCTGGAGAGGAGCTACAAGAAAGGGAGAGCTTAGCAAGGTAGAAACAACAACGGAAAAGACTGCTGGCCAAAGAAGAAGACAACTGAAGGAAACTTGGTGACGTCTCACAATCACCAAGATAGCAGTGAAGAAGAATGGGACTTCCAAGTATCCTTTGCAACTACCCAGCCTGTTCGTGAGGATCTTTCAGATGAAGAAATTGACTTCTCCAAGGATGAGGTAGCCATGGCCGCTGAAGATCAAGACGTGCAAGTCAACTACACTAAGGATTGGATTGTTGACTCAGGCTGCTCCAACCATATGACTGGAGACAAGGAGAAGCTGTCAAGCTTATGTGAATACAAAGGAGACTGGGTCGTGATAACTACCGATAACACGAGATTGTCGATTGCTCACACTGGGGAGGCTACATTCACTCCACGCTTCAGCCCTAATCAAGTTCAATTGCAGAATGTCTATCACGTTCCAGACTCCAAAAGTCTACAAGAGGAAATGCAGGAAAATGAGTCACCACCTGCAAATGATGAAGAAGGAGTACGACCAAGCTCACCCAAAACACCAAGTACATCTTCAAGCCCATGGCAGACTGATATATATAAAAGAACACCAGAAGAAGTTCAAGAAAGTGAAGAAGATGTGGGCCAACAGTTAAGAAGGACAACTAGACAACGCAAGCCTAATCCAAAGTATGCAAATGTTGTGACTGAAGAACACAACATTAAGGAGCCCGCAACATTTGAAGAAGCATCTCAGAGTTTGGAATGGAGAAATGCAATGGAAGAAGAAATCCAAGCCCTGGAGCAAAATCAAACTTGGTACCAAAACCAAAGGATGTAAAACCCATATCATGTAAATGGGTCTACAAGATAAAGACTCGTCCTGATGGCTCGATACAACGGTACAAGGCTCGATTGGTAGCTCGTGGGTTCTCACAGCAATATGGGCTGGACTACGATGAAACATTCAGTCCAGTAGCCAAGATTACTACGGCCAGGGTTCTACTTTCACTAGCAGCAAATAAATCTTGGAAACTATGGCAAATGGATGTGAAGAACGCGTTCCTGCACGGTGAAATTGACCGAGAAATATATATGGAACAACCGAGAGGGTTTGAGTGTAAAACCCAAAAAAACTATGTTTGCAAGCTAAAAAAGGCGTTGTACGGACTGAAGCAAGCACCAAGGGCCTGGTACGGGAAGATAACGAAGTTCTTAGTTCAAAGCAGTTACTCAGTTGCACATTCAGACTCCAGCCTAATTATCAAATCCCAGGAAGGAAAACTAGCAATAGTGCTAGTATACGTAGATGATCTGATTGTCACTGGAAATGATACAGAAGAGATTAAAAGAGTACGAAGAAACCTGGCGGTCCGCTTCCAAATGAAGGAGTTAGGAGAATTAAGACACTTCCTAGGGCTTGAGATAGAACGAAGTGACAGAGGCTTATTTCTTTGCCAGCAGAAATATGCTAGAGATTTATTGAAGAAGTACGGGATGCTTGAGTGTAAACCAACCTCAACACCGATGGAGACCAATGCTAAGTTATGTGCTGATAAAGGAAAAGACTTGGAAGATACAACAATGTATCGCCAGCTTGTTGGGAGCCTAATCTACCTAACCCTCACACGGCCAGACATAGCCTACGCAGTTGGAATAGCAAGCCGGTTCATGTAGAAGCCGAAGAAGCCTCATCTCGAAACAGTTCGCAAAATCTTAAGGTATGTGAAAGGTACCAATGACATTGGAATTCTATACAAGAAAAATGAGGAATGCAAAATGGTTGGCTACTGCGATGCGGATTACGCTGGAGATCATGACACAAGGAGATCGACTACAGAATACGTGTTTAGTCTTAGTTCAGGAACAGTCACTTGGTGTAGCAAGAGACAACCAACAGTATCTCGCTCAACTACAGAAGCGGAGTACAGAGCAGCAACTATGGCAGCACAGGAAAGTACTTGGCTAGTACAACTAATGAAGGACTTTCACCAGCTAGTCGATTATGCAATACCATTGCATTGTGATAATCAGTCTGCAATACGCTTAGCTGAAAATTCGGTGTTCCATGCAAGGACAAAGCACGTAGAGGCTCACTACCACTTCATAAGAAAGAAGGTACTTCAAGGAGAGATAGAAATGCAAACAACCAAGACAGATAACCAAGTAGCAGATATATTCACTAAGGGACTTGGCACGACAAAGTTCGAAGACTTCCGGAGACAACTTGGCATGATCTTCAACGGAGTTAGTGATGAGGGGGAGTGTTGAAAATCATCACTAACTAGCCCAAATGTTTAAAGCCTAAAGCCCAAACCCATTATCTAGAAGATCTAACAAGAATAGGTATTCTCTAGATGGTTCAATGTCTAGAGAATTCTACACTCTTATAATACTCTAGACATTTGAGAGAGTTCTAGAGAAGCAAAAATGTGTGGTTGAGATTGCTTCTCTAGAATCCTCCCACCTCCTTAGAACTACTATAAATAGGGGAGAGGTTGTGAGGTGTAGGTATCAAGGAGCAAACAAGCTCAAGTGTAGTAGTGAGTGTTGTGAGCATAGTAAGGGTGTGAAGTTGTAATAGACTTTTGAGAGATTAATAAAATTAGTCTTTCTTAAGTTTCAGTTCTTCCCAAATCTCCCAACACTATCTTGACCCTTGGTATAGGTGGTTTTGCTTTGAAGAAACAAAGGCTTGATGACAGAAAATTTCCAAAAATGCATCTGAATTTGCAGCGCCTACTACAGGTAGATTTTCAGTCTTAAAATCATTTAACGTTGAAAGAAGGAAACAGAAATATGTGATTCATTAACTAGCTGAAATGATAATTTGTAATACATTTTGGTTAGGTCGTGATAGGTGTTTGGATAGATCAGGTTCTGGTATGTAATTTGATTCATATAGGATGTTATCTCACTCAGATCTATCAGTATGGGTTGAGTGATGAACAATTTCTCTGTGTCATAGCACTGAAAGTTAAAAATAATTGAGCAGTTGCAAAAATTCTTATAATCCAGCTAGTGTCGATCTAGTTATATTAATATGGACATCAATGCATTTTATACCATTCCTGGTTAGCATACCTCCATACAAGGGAAACTAACTTAATGATGACTTAATTCTTCTTCTTTTTATTTATTATTTATTGATTTTTATTAAACAAGGTCTAAGCATAGAGCATACAAAGAATATGATAGGATTGATGGTTACAGTGATACTCTGTTCGAAATATGTTTGTAACATAAAAAGGGTCAAGTTGTCATCTAATAAGTTGCATCTTATGCTCTATACGGTCTGAATCAAATTATAACTTCCTTTCCCTCTAAGCAGGTGATTGCCCACGGTGAGCAAGTATTCCCACGTGTCAAAGAAAAATGTGCTACCAAAAGTTGGTTTGCCAATGAAGACGTCATCTCTCTTGAAGAGTTAACTGGAAGGTTAACGAGACTAAAAGAGAATGTTGGGTTCATTGCAAATCGTGTCACTGCGATCCAGGCAGGCCTTGATAGTTGGCAAGCTGAGCAAATAAATCGAAAGCTTTACTATCTCTCCTTCCTCTCAATTATATTCCTCCCTCTATCCATTTTCACTGGAGGTAACTCTCTCCACTATTTCTAACTTGTTCTACCAGATTTCCCTATATACTGAGCACTTAAATCTATTACACTCTTTTGGGTGTTCTTAATAGTATTTGGGATGAATGTGGGAGGCGTTCCATGGACGGAGCAAATAGATCCTGCCCTAGCAGATGGGTTCCACAACGTTATGCTCATATGTGCTGCAATGGTTCTGTTTGTGCTTCTTTGCTTTGCTTTCCCAAGTTTGTATGGCCGCTTGTCTGCTTGGAGGAAGCAGTGGCAGGCGTTGAGGAGGAGTTGGTCTCTAAATAGAAAGTCATTCTTGAAAAGGACTCTTGGACTTCCAGAAAGATTTGGCTACCTACGCATTTGAACAAGCTCAGCTACATTTATTGCACAGGCTTCTTTGTAAATTTTGAATTGAGATTCATTGAGGTTTACGAGTTTTGGAAGCAAACTTTTGTCATTGGTCACCCTTCAGTTTTCTTTGCCATTTTCAAGTAACTTGTTTTCAAGTTACCTTCATAAACTCACACAAACAAACAACTCAGTCCTCTCAATCATATGACTGTACAGATGAAAAGCTGGTAGGGTATACTGAGAATGAGAATTTTTTAGGCCAAATTTTGAATAGATGAAATGTTGTTTTCTGTCTTATTACAGGCTGCAGCCTTCAAAGCTTCTGTCTGACTTCAGTGTATTGCAGTTCGACTTTGGTAAAAAGATTGTTTCTTTAACTGCATTGTTTTCTGAGTAGTATAAGGCTGATCCCATTTGAACTTCAGAAATTCTTAATGGCTTGGGAAAACTGGCCTGGTTGACTGCCTGGGGGGGGGGGCTCCTTAAACACTTTCTCCAAAAAGGGGTTAAAGAGGGGAGGCAAAAATGTAATTTCGGCCCCCCCAGACAGTCAACCAGGCTGGTTACCTGGGCCAGCTAGTCCCATGCTAATCATTTCCCATATCGGAATGATTTTTAAGTTCTTGGAAAGTTGTTTTCCTAGACATGTTTGGAAACTATGTCTAAGGGGATTCCATTATCTAATGTGGTATTCTTACTAGTAGTTAGATATACAATATATTTAAAATGTGTTTTGAATCAAATAGAAATGCCAAGCACAACCGCAATCGTAAGCATTTACCTAACCATGCAACTATTTGATGTGTATACAATTGTAAGCATTTACCTAACCATGCAACTATTTGATGTGTATACAACTACAAACTGCTGAAGATGATACGATATAGTTAATTTACAGCTAGTGATATGTTTGTTTGGTAAAGATAATATTTGATCCTGGTGCATATTTAGTGTTCCATGATTTGTCAGATACTACCGAATGATGTTATTTTCTGTTTGACCGTGATGTCATGCCAAAACCGTAGTTATATGTGATTTGCCCAGAAAGTGATGTGTTTTAGAGTGGAGGAGAAATTTTTGGGACATGAATCCAAAACCCAAATAACAAAACAAATTGATAGATCGAGAAGATGAGAGAGTATGCATTCTGAGTGGTGTGCTGTTCCCATATGTGGCTAACCATCCAATAAAACTTGGATTGGGCGTGGGTGGCTAGGTTTCAGATGATGCTTTCTACGTGGCACAATTTGCATGTTGGGCTATTCCACAACCTCAAATAATGCTCTCTAATCTACTAACTTGCTAAGATGCAAACCAACAAATCAAATGACTCACTCACTTCTTTGAAATATATACCCTTCAATCTTCATTAAAACCCAGTTACTTTACATGTTCCCGTACAGAGCGTATTAGCACCAGCGTATTTAGACTGTGGCCACCACAAGTAAGTAAATCTCACCAAAAACTTTGTTTTCAAGTTTATTACCTTTTGATGCCGCTGCGTTTGGGTGGTGGTGGTGTTCTTCAGGAAATCCAAAAAAAAAAAAAAAAAAATTGGTGGGTGGTAGTGTCCATCAATAAAAGTGGTGATGTTATTTAGTAGCTACCTTTGAGGAATTGCATTACTTTCCTTTCCTTTGATTAACAACTAGAATAGTCAAGGTTTATGGTGCCCAAATTCCAACACTTAGTGCCACTCTTTAGCCTTTTTAGCTTTAACAATGAAATGAAAAAATGCGTGCGTGCAATCCCACGGCTACCATGCATATGAGAGTGAAACATACACAAGGGCTCGTTTTTGCGATATATCATGGAAATTTTCATTTTTTTTGAAATTACTATAAATTAAAAAGGGTGAACGAAAAAATTATATTTTTTTTAAAAATTTTTTAAAAAACATTTTGAGCTTTTTTTCGTAAAAATACAAAAATCAGTGACCAAAATTGCATTTTTTTAACAGTTTTTTGAAAATTTTGGGGGTTTTGTACTTATCATTTCTTCTACATATATATTGATTTTTGAAATCATCCCTTAATTTTTTAGTTATATATTGATTTCACGTTTGTTTCATTTCTTGGAATTTAGGCTTTATTTATTGTGTTTAATACATATATTTACTTGCATTTTATTTTCTTCACATATTTCACATACCTTGAAATTTGTTATATATATTTTGTTCATGTATTCTGAATTTTTTTTTATGTTTTTTTCTTTACACACTTTTTCGAAATATTTCTTAAAATCAGGAGACCAAAATTAACTCGAAAAATGAAATCAGAATCATTGGATACATACAAACGAAATCACCTAATTAAATTTCATTTGTAAGCATAAAATTTTATTGATGATGGGTGAATGAGCTTTATATTCTATTGTAAAGTATGGTTGGGTATCACATTTATGTTAGTAGATGAAATGGGCATCCAACAAATGCAATTGCCTTATAAAAAATATTTGTCAGTTGAGGTTTAGGTTTGTCTTTAAGGCTCGGCTTGGTACATCGTTAAATTTTGCATTCTGCAAAATTTTACATTTGCATTAGTTTGCATATGCATTAATTTGTAGTGCACTGCTTTACAACTGTTTGGTAACAATTAATGAAAAAAATGCATACACCCAATGTTTGCTTGATTGGCCTGGATATTGCATTTATGCAAACACCAACTTCATACAAATTGAAAAACAATTCTAATTAATTCATTCTCCCCCTACTATTATTCATTATTTTTATAAAAAGAGTTCTTAAATAATAATAATAATAATAATAATAGTTGTTTCTTACAAAGAGTTCTAAAATAATTCTTCCTTATAAAGTTGGATTGTGTAGACATTGAAGGAAAAAGTGAGACTTGCAAAGTTTTACGGGAGATTTTAACCCGTAAAGATTTGTGAGACCACTTAACTACAGGACACAGAGGTGTGGAATTTGAATTCCATAAACTGTCTTTTGCAAATCGTATCAAGCACATATATTTATGTAATCGCCCGTAAAAAATGCAAAAGCATTACTTTACGGTGTACCAAGCAGAGCCTAAATGTGTTTTCTATAGATGTCAAAACGTCTTAATTTAGTAAATAAGTAATATATCTAACATGGAACTATTGATGTGTTGCCTTATCTATAGGTCTCCCCCAAAAATTAGTATGTGTGTACATCAACAATTCTAGGCAGGCAAGCTAGCCAACCATTTGTTTTTGCTATGTTTGGGTTTTTTTTACAATTTTACCTCAACTATAGATGATGTTTGTGGTTGTGTTTTTAAAGAGAAAGAGTAAAATTGTAAAAAAACCCAAACCCAACCAAAAAATGATTGTCTAGCCTAGCTGCCTAGACTTATTGTTGTGTACATATAATGCATATTGATCATCCATGCTATTCCTAATACTGGCAAAACACAGGCCAAAGCACTGGTGGGCACACTTGAGCCTCCCCTGAATTGAATCACAGTTCACAGCAAATTGGTAGTTAGTAGCAATGAGGTCAAAAGAAGAAGAAAGTAGATTTATAGTAAAAATGGCTATTAAGAGCGCGTGCAAGGTCATGTGTTCACCCGGAGTGAGGTGGAGGGAGGAGAACCGTTTATCCCCCTCGGAATGCATGCAAAAAAAGTCAATGCGCGCATCTCGAGAGGGTGAATGGTTCCCCTCCCTCCACCACACTCCCCTCGCTGGTTTCCTCGCTCATTTCCTCGCCATGTAGCCTTTCTCAAAAAAAAAAAAAAAAAATGTCACGATTGAATAAAGAAAGAAATGAATTATTATTATCTAGAGTAACTTAAGCGCCACCAACCCAACTCAGGCTACGACAAAAATCAGTGGTAAAGAAAGAAAGCAGATCGAATCGTGGAGCGAAGGCAGCACTGCAGCAAAGCCACAAAGCAAAACAGAGCAGAGCAGAGCAGAGCAGAAGTGGTGTTGTTGTGACTGAGGGTAGCGAATAGAATAGGAGAGAAATGGCGATGGCAATGGCGCTTCGCAGGCTCTCCTCTTCGGTGAAGAAGCCAATGCCAATCCGACCTCTATACAATGCCGACTCCTTCTACTACATGGTTCGCTTCATTTCTCTCTCTCTTTTCTTACTCTAATCTACCCTTCTCATTCATTCATTCATTCATTGATTCTCCTTCAGACTTCTTTGCCTAACGAAGCTGTCTACGAAAAGGAGAAGAACGGCGTCACCGTAAGATTTTTCATTTTTAATTTCACATCTCCTTTTCTTCCTTGTAATCTGTAAATTTATTTCAGTGGCCAAAGCAATTGAATGCACCGCTTGAGGTCGTAGATCCAGAAATATCAGACATTATCGAGCATGAAAAAGCTAGGCAATGGAAGGTTCTTTCTTACTTTTAACATTCTCTTCTTCCTTTCTTTTCGCTTCCACTTGTTATACTTGAAAGAAAGAAGAACAAGTACATCTCAAATCAAATCTCTAATTTCTAACATCTTTGCTCCTCATTTTTCCCTATTACATTTTTTGCTGTTTTCTGAATTACTTGTATGTTGTGTTTGTGTCTGTCAAGGGACTGGAGCTCATACCATCAGAGAACTTCACTTCTGTCTCAGTTATGCAAGCTGTTGGGTCCGTCATGACTAACAAATACAGTGAGGGATATCCTGGTGCTAGATACTATGGAGGAAACGAGTACGAAAATATCCTCTTCTCTTTTTTTGTCAATTGTGTAGCTCGCATATCATTTGATATTGGTCTAAACTCTAAAATCGTGAACCTTGATTACTTACAGGTATATTGATATGGCCGAATCATTGTGTCAGAAGCGTGCATTGGAGGCATTTCGTTTGGATCCTGCAAAATGGGGAGGTAAATTATTTCTGATACTTGCCTTATCATCCACTAGAAAAACCTCCCTAACTATGCCAATTTTGTTTTGCTTTTGTTGATATCACCACAAAAGAAAAGAAAAAAGAAATACATCCTGGAGAAATTGTAGCTCTTTTTAAGCATCATTAACTTTAGTTTTTTTGGGAACTTATGGGAGCAAGAACAATCAATGAACTAGGATGGCATTTTTCAATTGCTAGTAGGCAATAAAAATCAGTAAATGCTTTTATTTATCTTATTTTTTCTACAAGTATTTTGTTTATGCGTTGCTTGGAACACAATACCTTTCAGTTATTTAGTTTAGTGCTAGTTGTTGGTGTTCAAGTTTATGCTTTTGTCACTTATGCTGCGGCCCTTAAGTTTTCCATATCTCATGCAGTGAATGTGCAGTCTCTATCTGGTTCTCCTGCTAATTTTCAAGTATACACTGCTCTCTTGAAACCTCATGAGAGAATCATGGCCCTTGATCTTCCTCATGGTGGCCATCTTTCACATGGATATCAGGTACTTGATGTTTTCCTGAATTAAATTATGGCATGTAATCAGATTTAGATTTTCTCCTTGCAGTCACACCAAAAGACAAGCTAGTCTACTTCTCAAAATGCAAAATTTTCTTCAAGTATTTTTCTGTTATATGAGAAATAGTATTAAGCGCAAAGAAAGATCGAGTAAACAAAAATAGGTTGGACCACCTTCCGAGTTTTTTATTTTATAAATTTTTTATTTTAAAATTTTAAACAAAAGCTACATTAAGATAAAAAAAAAACAAAAGAGAGCCGGTGTATTTGCGAGTAAGAAAATCGCAAGGACTACAAAGCTGCTAGAACAGAAATTACACACAAAGGGGCTAACGCACTACCTATAGAAATTACAATAAAAATAAACAAATAATTTAGATTTCATGAGGACCTCCCAACCGACATAGGAGTCTTTTCCTGGATACTCGTGTAATACCCTACATCCACACTATTGTCTTGATATTTAAGAACAACATCTCAGCTGCTGTATCCTTGTTATAAAATATTCTAGCATTTCTCTTGCCCCATAGAATGACAATGGTGGCTATGAGAAGATGATTCCAAAGCCATAGCCCACAAGCTGAGAAGAGGGCACCGACATGACACCATTGTTTCACTGGGTTGTGACTTTGTTGTTTCTCTGTTATTATCTGTTTTTGTTATTGTAAAACTGTAAACCACAAGTTAAGAGAGAACAAAGACAGGTTACAAAGGCATAAAGAAACAAGATAAGCTACCCAGACCCAGAGAACACCCATGAATCTTTTCTGTCAATCAAGTATCTTCCTGTTGCTTTATAAAGTCCTATGCAGTTAAAACGGATAACGGACCCATAACGGTCTAGGAGCGTTACAAGTTATAAAGGATTATATAGGAATATAACGATATATAAAGGTCTATAATAAAATATATATTTTAAATATATATTTTACCCCCACTAAGTATTTATGATTTAATGTATTTATAAGGAAATCAAATGGAAACCGAGAGAATAAAAATAAAAGTTCCATCAAATTGATTTTTTGTGTATTAGTGAGATCTCTACAACCCCACACCAGCTGATTTTATAAACCCATCTAATTTCCCATCAAACAGATCAGAGAGGTTTATAAACCCATAAAACAGGTCTTTTGTGTATTTTATAGACCCAAATTCTTCAAAACAATCGAAAATTTCATCAAGGATTATCAGAAATGGGTGGGAAAGCAGAAAATAGAAATGGAGGTTCAAGGGAGGTTACCAAAAATGGAAGCAGGAAGGCCGGAGTTTCGATCGCACGGTCTTCGTCTTCTTCAGTTCGATCGCAGAGAATCAAAGATTGATCGAACGGAGGTTCGATCACACAGTCCTCGTCTTCTTCAGTTCGATCGCACAGTTTTCGTCTTCTTCAGTTTCTTCTTCCTTCGATTTCTTCTTCCTTCGATTTCTTCTTCTTCTTCCTTCGGTTTCTTCTTTGCTTAGATCTGAAAAAAAGAAAAGAAAAATGAATCAGTTTTTTTTTAAATATATATTTAACAAACTTTATAACGTCGTTACAAGTTATAATGTTTTATTCATAACGGCCGCTATATGAGCGATATATCGGTTGCCGTTACAACCTACCTTTATATTTTTTACATCTGTTACATATTATAAAGAAGTTATAACTCCTTTTTAACTGCACAGATAAGGTCTACTTGACCCATCTGGTAGACATATATACCATTACATCTTCGAAAGTATCTAGAACTTGCCGGATGTTTTAGACCTTTTTTTCTTATGCACAATCTATGAGTAGACATTTTTATACTGAAATAGTGAGGATTCACAAATTTGCATTGTGCCCTTGATGATGTTTTTCTTTTTCGCAACTTCGAGGTTCATTTTGTGTGTGTTTTAAAGAGCATTTAGTTTTTGAACATATAAAATGGGTTGAGGATTAACTTTCGGAAATGTTAGTGATTAACTTTAGTCCTCGTGTACTGAGATGCACTGCTGTACTTCATCAAATTCTTTGCTTTCGTGCAGACTGACACCAAGAAGATTTCTGCTGTATCTATATTTTTTGAGACAATGCCCTATAGATTGGATGAGAGTACTGGTTACATTGATTATGACCAGGTAGTGTTTAATTCGTCGTTTAGTTGCTTCATTCTATTCAGCTTTCAGTCTAATTTTACCTTTGGAGATCATGAAACTCAAGTTTAGAACACTTGAGATTCTTTCAAACACCCAGGAATGACCTAGGCAGAAAACAAAATCTGAAAGTAGATATAAAATATTCTGTGGTCAATCATCACCGACCACCATTAAACTAAACAAAAGACAGCTGTATGCAGCCAACACTCCTAGGACCACCTGACTTCTGTCACTATATTTATCTTTTGAATCAATTGAAAGATCTAGCTGAGTTTGCAGTATCTTTGAGTTTGACCTATGGAAATTGATTTGTGTGTGTAAATGTTATTTACAGTTGGAGAAAAGTGCCACACTCTTCAGGCCAAAGCTAATTGTTGCTGGTGCAAGTGCTTACGCACGGCTATATGATTATGCTCGTATTCGCAAGGTAATTTCCATAAGAAAACACCATCACTGGATTGTTTTAACTTTGTTCAACAATCCTAAAATTGTTTATGGTGCCTGGATTTTGTAAAAATCTCTGAATTCATATGGGCAAGATGCAAAGATGCTGATTCTGAAAACTGTTTTTGTTTTTCTTTAATTTCTTATTGTTATTCCTTCTTGTTATTTTCATTTTTTCCATTGTTTATTTGTCAACAGAATGTGTCATATTGATATATTCTGATCTATGTTATTAAATCGGTGATTAATGGGCGATTAATCTCTTCTCGCTAGTAGAGCATTACGGTTTTTGAATTAATCGTTTGAGTAATTCATTGGCCGAGTAATAAGCAATTTTTGGTCTATGTCGTAAATGCAGATACTTTTACATTAAGTAATTCATTGGCTGAGTTATTTTGGCCGATTTAAGATTAAGTGGATTAATCGGATTTAATCGATCTACTTTTTCAAAGTATACATTTTTATACCCTCAGTAATGTAAATTATAATAAATGACATATCTTGACAATAAAGATTAATAAGACAAGTATTATAAAGCAACAAAAGTCATATTATAGAGAAAATTATGTAATCGTGTCCAAAACATCACACATTATAGAGCAACAACCACCACTCAACAGAACAATCTCGAGTTATCACCAATTTCTCACCGATTTCTGGTGACTCACCGATTAATCAGTGATTAATCCCCCATAAATAACCCAGTTTTGATTGATTTCAATGTTCTAAAAATCGATAGGCGATAAGTGGGCGGCGAGCATGGGACTAGCGCCTAGGCAATTTTTTTTAAATTATAATTATAATTTAATTATGGGGAATTTTGAAGAAATAAACATGAATACTTACATTGGGTATTTGCAAAAAACATTGTTTTGGGAAATTTTAAACCTGGACTCTAATTTCATATACAAGAAATATACATGAATTGTCCAACATAATCAATCAATAGTTGAAGACACATGTAACACAATGCATATATACAACAAAAAATGCTTAAATTTGTTGAAATTCATAAGAGAAATAAAAAAGGAGAGTGATTAGCAACTTACAAGGGTGATTCTGGGGAAGGAAAGAGAATGGGTCAAAACAGGCCAGAAGTAGAAGCAATTAACAACCTAGAGCCAAGGAAACATGCAGAACCCAAACTTGAAGAAGCTTCGAGCGTAGTTGAGTGAGTCTCCCTATGTGAGTCCCAGAGGAAAGGAAAACTTTATATTTAGAACTGCTCTTGTCTACCATTCTTCTAGAACTGCTCTGCAATCCTAAAATTGAATGGGAGAGGAGCGAAAGACTTTATCTAGGGTCTTATTTGCACCAGTTAGGTGCTATTTGCAACCAAAAAAATAAAATAAAAACCTGCCAGACCCAGTTGCCGCCTAGCCCGCCCATAACCCACCTAGGCACCTGGTCGATTTTTTCCACCTTCTAGCCTGTACCGGGTGTTTCTCAGACACCTGGTGCCTACGCGCCATCTAGGCCGATTTTTAGAACACTGGTTGATTTACCAATTAATCACGATTAATCGCTTTCAAAACTCACACTGGCAAATGAGAAAAAATCAATTATTTTTTGTTGCTTTAATCTCATCAATACCTACCCATAAGGCAATACCAAGGGTATGTGAAGAGGCGAGAAGAAAGAACGACCACAGGAATAATAAGCAAAACTAAAGAGTATGGAGTTGCACCTTTATCTGACATTGAATTCTTAATTTTGTTATAATTTGTTTTAAATTGTTACAAGTGATGTTTACTACTTCAATACATGTTAAATTTTTTCTTGACGTAAACATATTACTTAGAAGGATAAAGAAAATATGTTTATAAAATATAGGCCAATTAATTTTGATTGATCCCGATTAATCTCATATCGCTCCTTAACCAATTAGGGTCCGATTAACTATTTAACTACATAGATTCTTGATAAATCATTTCCTACTACTAGTGACTTCATTCTCCATCCACAATGGCATTCCAAATGATGTAATTTTCATTATAAAGAATACGGAGATTGCCAATGGTTGCTAACACAACTAGTAAGACTTGTGGCAAATGGTATCACAAGTCTTGGCTTCAAAGATGCCCAATGTATTTTAATGGTTCTGATCCTCGTCTCCTTTATAAAAAATGAAAGATCGAATCATACTTGTAGTATGTTTGAGGAATCCTGTGTCAACATCTTTGTTCTAGGATTAATACTTGAAAGAGTCACTTGCCTGTGTATCTGGTTTATAGCTAAAAATCAGTGATGGTTTTGGCAGGTCTGCGACAGGCAAAAAGCTATCCTATTGGCAGATATGGCACACATCAGTGGATTGGTGGCAGCTGGTGTAATTCCATCTCCTTTTGAGTATGCAGATGTAGTGACCACTACAACTCACAAGTCACTCCGTGGGCCACGTGGAGCCATGATCTTCTTCAGGAAGGGGTTGAAAGAGGTTAACAAACAAGGAAAAGAGGTGACAATCTTTTGTAGCAGTTCTTCATGAACAAATTGCTATTGCATATGTAACAGTATAACTGAAGCAATCCCTAATAATCTACTTTTCCCTGAAGGTCTTTTATGATTATGAAGACAAAATCAATCAGGCTGTTTTTCCTGGGCTTCAAGGTGGCCCACACAATCACACAATTACTGGATTAGCAGTTGCATTAAAACAGGTTCGGATTACAAACATTTATTTCAGCTTCTTTTCCACTATAGGCTACTTCACACAACCCAAAATGAAAAAAAAGGACTCGAACCATAGTTTGCGATTGCTACCTCCATTTCAGATGCTATTTCTCTTTATTTATTATGTAACGGCACACAGTTTTTTTATTATTATTTAAGGTGACCATATGGTCAGACCAATTGCTTGTTTAGCAGTTGGATTGAAACAAATTTGTTTATGGATGTCTTCTCTTTAGCGTCTTTGCAGGTGTATAAACGAAAGACACTTTGCAAATTTTATTTATTTAATCTATTTATTTATGTTGGTATTCAAGCAACAAATTTATATTCCAGAAATGGACACAACTACATCAAATGAGTCAATATGTTCATGTGTTGACTCATAGATGATAGAGAATAAGTCCACTTCTAAGCTTCAGTTCTTATTGTACTTTCCAAATTTTATTTTTCTAATCTTTCTATCTATGCTGGTATTCAAACAATAACTTCATACTCCAATGGATATGCCTGCATAAAATAAGTCAATCTGGTCATTGACCAACCACTGGATACATTTACCATTCAGTTGGTAGTGTCATAGACGATAGAGAGATAGCTTCACTCCTCTGAGTCTGTCTACTGATGCAAGTCTTCAAAGCCCACTGTTTATTCGATCCCCTTTTTTTATTTTTAATCTTCTTGCTTGTGGAGAAGAGAATAAATGTTTTTTTTATAGTATGGTTCAGTGGCATATCAAGAGAACTTTGCCACGTGATTCTGCTTGGGAATAACAAGTATTAACCATATATTTGATATCTGCTTTCTCTGATTTAATGCATACATGGTGCAGGCTACTACTCCTGAATACAAAGCCTATCAAGAGCAAGTCCTTAGCAACTGCTCAAAATTTGCTAAGGTATGACTTTGTAGTTTCTTAATGTTTTTTGTACTGAAAAAACGATACCTAGGCATGGATATCTTGCTCTTCTTCCTGAAGTTGGTACTTAAATCTAGTTGGAGACTTAATTTTCCAAGAAAGTGTGCAACATTTCTCAAAATTCAGACCTCTAATTAGATTAGGAAGGGAAAAAAACCCTCTTCATTGTTAGTACCTTTATTTATTCTTTTTTCATCCGCACAAGCAGTCAAATTCATTTAAGTTATTTCTCTAACAGTTTGAAGTATTAATTTGCAGACTTTGGTTGAGAAGGGATATGAGCTAGTTTCCGGTGGAACTGAAAACCATTTAGTATTAGTGAATTTGAAAGCCAAGGTAAAACATCTTCTTATTTCTGCTTAAAACATCTCTCTCCAGGCAATTTCTTACCATCATCGATGGCGAAACCTTTTGGTTAGGTGTGAATAATTTTGACAAGTATCTGGCATGGGTTGTTGATTTTTGGAAATGTTATACTGGCAAACATCGTCTTTCTTGTGATCTTTTTTATATAGGGGATTGATGGATCAAGAGTTGAGAAGGTGTTGGAATTGGTACATATTGCTGCCAACAAGAACACTGTTCCAGGGGATATATCTGCCATGGTTCCTGGTGGCATCAGGATGGGTAGAGCCCCCTTCTTTGCATCTCTGGACAACTAATTTCTATGTACTTCTGACATAATTAAGAAGATCTTGCTATTGATTTATGTGTTTCCTTATGCATGATGGTTCAGGAACCCCAGCTCTCACATCTAGGGGATTTGTCGAGGAGGATTTTGCTAAAGTAGCCGAGTTCTTTGACATTGCTGTCAAGTTGGCCTTGAAGGTCAAAGCTGAAACAACAGGTCCCTGACCCTGACATCAGTTTTCAAGCATACAGAGATAACCATAGTTTTTTTTTACATGTGCATTACAAATTTACAATGGCTCAGTGTTCAAAATTTTGATGTGAGGCATGTCATTTGTGATTTCTCTTCCAACAGGAACCAAGTTGAAAGACTTTGTAACTACATTGCAGACTAGTGAAAACATTCAATCTGAGATTGCAAAACTCCGCCATGAGGTTGAGGAGTATGCAAAACAATTCCCCACAATTGGGTTTGAGAAAGAAAGCATGAAATACAAGAACTAAGTTTCAAGGTCCTACAATATACGAGGTATGTCGCTTCTCTGTGGATTTGCCTGGCTGATGGTCCCTGTTTCTGTAGTGTAAATTTTGTTCATCCTGTACCCCACATTTCATCTTCTTGATGTTTTTCATGATGGGCAAAAACAAAAAAAGTTCACTTTTCCTGTTGTGAATCAATTCGTTACATTCTAACTTTTCATCCACTGGCTGTTTATGTGAAACAGGTTCGAAGTGTGGCTTAGAGGTTTTCATAGGTGAATATGAGATAAAACCATATTACCAAGGATGGAAAATTGTAGAGCTTGCATCTCTTAATCAATAACCCTTGGTTTAATCTTCTAAATGCAAGCATTGTATATGTATTTACAGATGCTCGCTGTATAAACTTGCCTTATTTCTGAAGCAACAGTCTTGTGCCATGTCATTTTTCTTAATCAATGAATAAACTCATTGATTTTGACTAGAGAAGGTACCCTAGTTATCTCATAAATCTTGTATAAATGTAAAGCCCACCTTTAACATGAAAAAAAGTAAGTTGCTAGCAGTTTGAAATTTAGGATCTTAACCACTCATCCAACTCTAATGATAGATTCCAAAATTAAACAAACTTATCGTCGGAAGTGTGTTTTTTCCTGTTTCTATTCGTCTTTGGAAGTTCATTAGTGATGCAGTTGATTTTTGCTTCCTGCTTGATCTTGACCTGCTAACTTGCACAAGGAATAGACGTGAGTCATGGACCACCATTGTAGTGGTTGATGACACTCTGATGCTTAAGTCAGACAGAGATATGAGGAAGGTTTAAAACTGTAAACAGGGAATTTGTAGTGTATCTGTATTCACCAACCTCCCGTCTTATATATAGTGCTAGAGTTTTGATTCGGCCAGGCCATTAGTGGGGTAGTTTATGAAAGAGATCTTTCTGGAGACCATTCTCTAATTAGGAATCGTCTTGTGGAGGGAAGTTTTCCTGTTAGACTTGTGTTCCTAGATACGCGGGAGATAGTTTCCTATTGGAGTGTTGTCCATACGCAGAAGTTTTCACGTACAACGTATACTCTGGTATTTACTTCCTAGTTGGAGATAAAATAATACTGGCTTGCCCGTCCGAAGCTGGTCCCTGAGATACTTGCCTCAATAGGTCTTAGGGGTATTGGAAATGACAGTGAGACATGTGGGCTTAGCAGGCTGTAGTAATTCGGGTCCGGCTGGCGAACTGTACTTCGCAGGCTTGCTACTTCTTGGGCCGATCAGTACTAGACTGATGTTTGGGCTTGTTATTCCTTAAGATCACCATGACACGTGTACGATGTAGAATATATGACGTTTCGTTGTATCATCAACTGTTTTCCCCGAGTTAGTGGGGCGTCTAGTCGGTCCACTAAATCTCTGAAAAGTGATTGTACCGTCGTAATAATTGAACCCAAAGTGTCGTCTCGAGCGACACATAGCATTAATGAATACGTGACTGCTCAAGAAGAAGGGGTACGTTTCATGTTCTTTTAAATGACCATTGCTTCAAGGAAGATTTTTTTTGTGGCATCTTCTTGTCTCTACCTCGTGTTTTTTTTTTTTTTGCGCGAGTGTCCTATTGCAAAGTTTGATTTGCACTTTCCTTCAATGGCGGCACTTGCTCCCGCACAAGAGTTGTCTTATACCTACTACAAGCTCTTCGAATACAGTTTGATTGATGAAACCGAGTTAATTAGGCTTCGGGGCTTGTACCATGCTCCTGAAGATTTGGAACTTGTCCTCGTGTTCACAGCTCGAACTTCGGCTACATCCCCATAGGGTATATAGGACTCTACCGAGGTATGTTTGAATTCAGACTCTAGTTCCCAGTCCGAATGACATCTGGCGTTTCTTTTATTTCCTCTGTATGCCCCCCACTCAGTTGGCTCCGAGTGGGGTTAAGATTTTGATTGCGACCTTTATCAGAGCAAATGATGCTGGCCTTCGCTTGACTCCGACGATAGTTCAACGCCTGACCGCCACTTGATTGAATTCTAGATGTGTTTGTGTGTTGAGCACCCCTGATTGCTTGCATCCTGTAGTGGATGATATTGTGCATTGGCAAAAGTATTGGTTTCTAGCTCTAGTGAATTCCCCATACTTCAAGTTGGGAAGACGTAGGGGCTCTAGATTCTTCCAGTTCGATCTTAGTAAGTGTTGTGTCGCTGTCTTACCATCCCGAATTCTGTATGTAACGCTAACTTGATGTTTTGTTTTGTTTTTATTTTTTTTTATTTTTATAAAAGTTTGCAACTCCGATCCTCACTGAAGCAGGCTACTCGGATGTCTCCATGATGCCTTTGTTGCACTTAGTTCGCCGACTAAAGAGGTCGAAAGTCGTCGTTCGAAGAAAAGGAGCCTGATTATGCCCAGCCTGTCGAGGTTGGGTGAGTTGAAGGCGTGCTTGCCCCCTATTGTTCTCCCTAGGAGGAGGCGACCCACTAATCACATTGCTTTTTTTTTCCAAGCCGCCATCCTTATTTGAGAATGAGGCGACTGTTGTGAAGCATGAACTATATTTGTCTGCTCAGGAGGTGGTCCCAGAGGATCATAGTCTCTCGTTGGATCTTTATGCCCCCCTGTTGGCTTAGAGGGGGAGTGCACTGAACCAAAGTCGACGTTGTGAGTCACCGTGGGTCCCTGGCAGAGGCTTGCACTACTGAGTCACATGATTCTATTGTGCTGCATCCCGATGCTCGTGAGAGAGTGCTCGCCTTGGAGAAGGCATTCGCAAACTTGCGGATGTCGTATTCTGATGCTCTCCACTGGGTTGATTCTTTGACCAATCGACTACAGGAGTCTCGTGCTGCGGGGGACTTGGGGGTTATGCAGACCACGACGTTCGCGACTAAAGCGGAATTAGTAGTCGTAAAGGATGAACTGAAGTCAACCTGGCTTCTACCCGAACGGAACTGGTGCGGGCCCGTACTGAATTGAAATGCCTAGAAGATACGATGGATAAGTGGTCGTCTGATCTGCAGGCTTAGATTGCTGAAAGGAAGCGAGCCAAGACCGAATGGGTTGTTATACGATGACAGCTCGAGTCAGAAGTTGCTAAGGAACTTCGCCGCATTCGTGAAACAAAACGCTTATTGGCGGAAGAGCGTTCCCACTATGTTGTATTGGTAGGCGCGGTGGATCCCATGGCTTTAGGGAAGAAGCTGAAGGTGTCGTCGGAGGTCGTTCAGGGCAGGTTGGAACTTCTAGAACTTATTAGAGAATAGCGCCTTGGCCTTGACCTTGATCTTGCCTATTATAGAAAGGCTGCTTTCGAGAATATCATCTTGGAATAAAGTCTTGGCTCTTCGGGACATGCTGTTGAGGTAGCCGTTTTATCCCCTACTGTTCCTTCTAATGTGTTTGGTCACCGATTTCTTGGATCCATTTCTCTAAAATAGTTGCAATGGCTTTCTCAGAACAAAATCATAACTTTTAATGAAGGTAACATTTTGTAACTCTGCTAGTTTGTCTTATAATGTCGTGCCATTGTGTCTTTCTTTGAAACTTTTGAACCATGTTGTGGGCCCTGAAATTAGTATTTTCGGGCCTTTCATGCTGGCAGATGGTTTGTGTTATCAGTTGAGTCGTATCGAAACTGACTTTGTTGGGCAATATTTGTCTACAGTGGAGTAATGGTCCCTGGCGAGTCACCGCCACGAGTCGCGGAACTGTCGAATATACTCCTACTCCCTAAGCCATCATTCTCCGCGCATAGTGGACTAGGCGTTGGGATGTTCAAAAAGTCGTCGTCATCAGTAAGAACTGACTAAGCTTACTTGGTGAGGTTCGGCGATCACTGTCTATAGTAGAGCAATGATCCCTTGGCGAGTCATTATCATCAGGCATAATAGCGCTGACTAGACTCCCACTTCCTAGGCCATCGTCATCTGCATGCAGCGGACTAGGAGTCGGGTGCACCAGAAACATCATCATCAGTCAAAACTGACTAAGCTTACTTTGTCAGGTTCGACGATCATTGTCTGTAGTAGAGCAATGATCCCTTGGCAAGTCATTGTCATCAGGCGTAAGAGCACTGACTAGACTCTCACCTCCTATGCCATCGTCATCCGCACGAAGCAGACTAGGCGCTGGGTGTGCCAGTAGCCGTCGTCATTAGTCAAAACTGACTAAGCTTACCTTATTAGGTTCGATGATCATTGTCTGTAGTAGAACAATGATACCTTGGTGAGTCATCCTCATCAGGCGTAAGAGCACTGACTAGACTTCCTAGGCCATCGTCATTCACACACACCGGACTAGGCGTCGAGTGCACGAGAAGTTGTCGTCATCAATCGAAACTGACTAAGCTTACCTGGTCAGGTTCGACGATCATTGTTTGTAGTAGAACAATGATCCCTTAGTGAGTCGTTATCATCAAGCGTAAGAGCGCTGACTAGACTCCCACTTCCTAGACTATCATCATCCACATGCAGCGGACTAGGCGTCGGGTGCACCAGAAGCCGTCATCATCAGTCAGAATTGACTAAGCTTTCCTTGTCAGGTTTGGCGATCATTTTTTGTAGTAGAGCATTGATCCCTTGGCTTGTCGTTGGCATCAGGCGTAAGAGTGCTGACTAGACTCCCACTTTCTAGGTCATCGTCATCCGTACGCAGAGGAGTAGGCGTCGAGATAGATCTTCTCGGATCTAGCCATGGCGGGATGATTGGACGCTGGGTTGTAATGAACAGTAGTGGAAGTTCAGTAAAAAAATATTTTTTATTGATAATATTTTTTGAGGTGCTTTACATTCCACAGTTGTACAAGTGCGTCACCATTCTTGTTTTCCAACTAGTATGTACCTGGCCTGTTGACCTTGGTCACCAGGAAGGGCCCTTCCCAATTCGGGTTTAGCTTTCCTGCACCCGCTTCTTGGTGTTTTGCTGGGTTTTCCTGAGTACCCAGTTTCCCACTCGGAATTTGCGTGGCTTAACCTTCTTGTTGTAGTATTGTGCTATTCGTTCTTGGTAGGCAGCTATTTTGGCGGAAGCTTGATCCCGCATTTCCTCAAGAAGGTCTAGTCCGACGCGCAAGGCTTCATCATTAACATATGCCATGAACTCCTCCGTTCGGAAGGTAGGCACTTCAAGTTCCACCGGAACCATGGTTTATGACCCATGGGCTAGGGTGAAGGGTGTTTCCCCGGTCGTGGTTCTTTTTATGTCTGATACGCCCTGAGTATTCCTGGTAGCTCTGAAACCCATTTCCCTTGGCTGTGTTAAGCTTTTTTTGATCGCTTCCAAGATCGTTTTGTTAGTAACCTCCATTTGGCTGTTGGCACGAGAAATATGTCCATGGTAATCGGCTAATGTGGAACAATCCTTGGGACCATCGGGATAAGAATCTCTTGCATCTCCTTTTTCTTTACCCTCCTCTACCGTTGTTTCCTCATCATCTGTTGTTTGCTCATCATCCACAAGCACATTGTCACCCTCTTCGAACTCCTCATCTTCATGTCCAAGACCCTCACCACTCCAACCCCGCTTGCTTTTCTAATTGGAGTTGATTTTGCGATACCATTACTAGTCTACCTGCTTCTTGAGCATCTATTTGAATCCCAATGTGATCCTCTCTCATCTTCTATTTGCCCTTTTGCTCCCGTCTTTCGATGAGACACTGTCATGGGTCGTCTTTGACCTCTATCACCTCGATCATCCCCATCATCGTCACCAACGCCAACAGAATACATAATAAACCTTCAAATAAAAGGAAAAAAAATAAATTACATTCAAATAAATACTTCAAGTCAATTTATTTATACAATAAAATCTATTAATTTTTAAGAAATTACATCCAACCACTTGATAACTTCATTAAATCCAACCCAAATTTTACATTTTATTTATGCAATCTTCATTCTTGATAACTTCATTCAATCCAACCCAAAATTTACAATTTATTTATGCAATATTCATACTTGATAACTTCATTCAATCCAACCCAAAAATTACAAAAACCCTAAACCCAAAATTTACAAAAACCTTAAACCCAAACGAAATCTAACATAGAATCAAGAAAAGAAAGGGGGACTTAACTTACAAAATCATTAGAGTCGAAATCTGAGACAGGAAGATACGATCGAACCAAGAAAAGGGAAGATGCAAGCGGGAAGATTTGCTTGCTTGTTTTGGGAAGAGAAGAATGCGTTTTGATTTTGGATGTGTTTTGATTTTGAATGGGATAGAGGGAGAACTGTTGTTTCGATTTTGAGAGGGAAGTGAAGAATGTGGAGAAATGTTGCTTTCTTGTTTATATAGGTGGTGTGGGAAAGAGTGGTGGTATGGGAAATAAAATAGGTGATGTGGGATAGTGAAATGGTGTGAGACAATACTTTTGGTGGTGTGGAGTAGTCGTTGCCTAACAAAAACTCAAATATAAAAACATGTGATTTCAGTATCTTGAGAGATATTTGAATTACATCATAGCATATTGTTATATTGGTTTTGAGACTTTCCACATTTCAATCTTAATTAG
This sequence comes from Berberis vulgaris, assembly GCA_963556465.1. Taxonomy (NCBI): domain Eukaryota; kingdom Viridiplantae; phylum Streptophyta; class Magnoliopsida; order Ranunculales; family Berberidaceae; genus Berberis; species Berberis vulgaris. The sequence continues at coordinate 51,479,576 of OY747131.1, read as the reverse complement.
CAACTTAATTAAACACTCACCTTTTCCATATAATTCACTCTGAATCTCCTTTCTTATCCTTATCAATCTAACATATTTTCTTTTAATTCATTTTTTTTTCAAAAAATCATTTTTATTTTTTTCAAATCATTAGTTTAACTTCATTTATTTCCTTGGTTGTCTTTGTTATCTAGTCTAGTATTGTCTTCCCATCCAAGTAAAGTAGTCGATAACTTATACTTTCACTTTGATTGTTGTGGAGGTTGAATGACTCATAAATTTACTTTTTTTTTTGGTTGATTGATGTTCAAAATCACGTAACACATCAATTTATATTTTTATCCTGGGTGAAGAACATTATTGTGGAAGTCAGAATTTCCTCTTTGGAGTGCCTCACTAAAAACAAGCATTAGGGGTGACTTGTGGTAGTCATTAGTGGCCTCTATCTAAATGGAAGTCAAGCGTGGCCTTCTAAGGTGCATCAGTGGGAGGCATGTGTTTCCTTTATAGTGGCACTTGTGGAAGTCACCCATGGTCTACATGTAAGGGATGGTTGTGAAAATCAATCGTGGCATTGAGGGAGGAAGGTTGTATTGTGCTGAGGTAATCAGGTTAGGGTTAATAAGAACATTGCCACGTGTGGATATCAATTGATAATGTAGCCATTATCGATCCAAATTGAAAAGGGTCAAGTTCTTGAGCCTTTATTTATTTATCGACTCTAAAACCATGTGAGCCTTTTGTATTTGATAATACAAATATCATTTCTCATCAACCCAAAATAAAGAGTTTATAAATGTCTCAAGTTTTAGAAAATAATGAATGATTCGATCTTAAATGAATCAAATTTGCTAATTCTTTTCTCTTTTTCATGAAAAATGGAAACTTAGAACAAGTTTCTCACGTTGCCTTAGCAATATATTTTTTTTTTCCATGTAGGCAAAAAAATTTGCAATTACAACCATTGCAAAATCAATTTTTATGTATATGGAGGGACCAATGAGTGGAGTCCAAAGTTTCTAGAGAATAGGTAGAAAGATGAGAAATAAGTAGAATAGGTAGAATGGTTATTGATGATACATAAAACGTTTATGCCTCTGAGCTGTACACGTGTCGTAATAATCTTGAGGAAATACGGATCCCGGCATCAGCCAACACTAAATAGGCCCAAGCGGTTCTAAGCCCGCTCAATTCAGTTCGCCAAGCGAACCCGAACTCACACAACATGCTCGACCCACATGTCTCACAACCGTCATCAATACCCGTAAGCCCTCCTTAGGCAAGTATCTTGAGGATCTGTTTCAAAAAGGCAACTACAGCTGCTATTTGCTCCAAACTAGGAAGCAAACACCAGAGTATCTTCAAAATAAGGAAACTCCCTTCTACGAAATGCTCTTGGATTGAGAACTATCTCTCACGTATCTAGGAGTGCAGAGCTAACATGGAACTTCTCTCCTACAGCACGACTCCAAATTAGAGAAGGGTCTCCACGAAGATCTCCTCCCTAATCTACGCCTATGATGGCCTGGTTAAACCAGGACTCCGTGCACTACAAATAAGACATGAGGTTGGTAAGCTAAAGTACGCTAAAAATTCCCTGTTACAACATTACACATTCCTCAGATCCTTGCTTGACTTTAGCATCGAAGTGCCATCGGCCACCCCACGGTGTCTTGTGGCTCAAGTGATTTGCTTGTGTAGGTCAACATGTTAGCAAGAACATGGTCAAAGCAGAGAGCGAAAATTGAATGCATCAGTTTGACGCCATCCACGATGACGACATAGTTCTTAATTTTATACTAAGCGTCATCTACTACCAAATCCCAGAGAGATGGGTGACCACCAGGTCATGCAACAACGGAAAACTAAGGGACACATCCAACGTTCAGGCTGTCCCTATACTAGTTCCTACCATGCACATGCAACAAACTCATGCCCCTGCACCAACGACAGTAAAGAAAGACCCCGGAATCGAGGTGCTGACATCTCAAATAAAGGATGTCACCAAGGCAGTGGAAACGCTCACACGACAAAATCCACCAGCTGCTAATGGGGACCAGGAATAACATGGACCTCCACCTCCAGTAGACGATAGGGAGCAAGCGCAGGAGAGCCAGGCCCACGCCAGTTCCCATTGGACTAACGGAGGCTGCGTGGTTAATGTTGAGCTCGCCGCCAGGATAGAAAGGCTAGGTCCCGGGAACCCCCTCCGCAAAGGAGCTCACGACCCAGACGTACTGTACCGCCTTTCCGTCCCACCATTTTTGGGTCGAATCATGAACGAGGCCCTTCCAAGAAAGTTCACTCCCACTAAGACAGGACCACCGACCATTTCGATCATCTGCGCCATTACCAGCAAGTAATGGCGCTCAAGGAAGGATCCGAGTTCATCATGTGCAAAACCTTTCCCACCAGTCTCAAAGGCCCTGCATTGACATGGTTCCACAGCCTTCCACCGAAGTCAATCGACTTCTTTAAAACATTGGCAAAGGAGTTCCTGACACGTTTCGTCGGAAGCCAGCGTTTCAAAAAATCCCACACTACATATTCTCTCTAAGGCAGAGGTCCGAAGAAACGCTCCAAGAGTATGCCACACGCTTCAAAAACGAGCTGACCCTCATCGATGGGTGCAATGATGATACAGCTGTGACGACATTCACTGTGGGCTTCAGAGAGGGAAAACTCTTTTAGAACCTCACCTTGGAGCCACCTCTTGACATGGCAGAGCTCCTCAAGGCCGTCCAGAGACACATCATCCTAGAGGAGTCAAGGACCACTAAAAGGGAAACCGAAGGCGACAGGAAGCCCTCCACTCTTAGGGAAAAAAAATAGGGAAAAAGTCACGAGGACGAGGAATAGTGCAAAAGGAAGCGCAACAACAACAGGCCGGACCCTGGTCCTCCCAGGCCGGAGAAATCATCCAACTACGTTGGATCCAGAGCGCGAGCCTGTTGGACGTACTTAACTCCATGAAAGGCTGGGAGGAACTTAAGTGGCCCCCAAAGACACGCGGAGACCCCTCCAAGCGCGACAACGGTAAATACTGCTCGTACCACAAAGAAGGTGGCTACAACACCAACGAATCAAGAATCTGAGGTATGAAGTTCAGTACTGGAGCCGCAAAGGCAAACTGCAAGAGTTCCTAAAGTCTGAGAAGCCAACAGAACAAACAAAGGACAGGGGGAGTCAGTTAAAGAAGTAGAGAAGGCGACTCCAAGGATAATCTACGTCCTTCATGGAGTCGGACTGAATGAAGAAAATTCATACAAGTCCTGCAAGCGGACACTACTGGATATGCGAACACAATTCGCGGGTGAGGACAGGCACATCTGCCACTCATGGGTTCAGAACCCCATTCCCACTTTGACTTTCTCGGACATGGATCTCGATGGAGTCCGAGCACTGCACAATGACGCCTTGGTCATATATGTTTCCATCGCAAAGTGGGAAGTAAAGAGAGCTCTAGTCGACATAGGAAGTTCACTTAACGTTCCGTTCTACAACGCGTTCCGCAGCATGGACCTCAAGGAAGAAAACCTGACGTCTTCAAAACACCCGCTGATCAGATTCAATGAGGAGCAGTGTTTCCCCATCGGAAAGATAAGGTTGGCTGCAGTAGCAGGAGAGCCATAGCTCAGGAAAGTCCTATTTCTGGACTTCATGGTGGTAGACGAACCGTCATCCTACAATCTCATCTTGGGAAGACCTTGGCTCCACCAGATGGAAGCAGTGGTCTCCACCCTTCACCAATATATTAAGTATACTGCTTACCACTCCGAAGGAGCCATACGTGGAAACCAACCTACAACACGAGGCTGCCACTATGCTGCACTGGAACAAATAAAGTGCTCCTAGATTCAGCTACATTATGCAGAGCAGCCTGACCTAGTGCAAGACCAAGGGACGGGAGAGATGCCTTTTCCGAGCAATAAAGTAGCAATCAGCTCTTCCGTCTAGTGAGTGGTAAAGGCAATGGCAAGTGGGAACACATCCCCCCGACATTTTTCGGCGCGAAGATCTGCCCCTTCTACAAGGTTTACTCTTCAGTGACCTTTGTAACGCCTCGATAGTCCGCTAAAATGATCCACGAGAGCAACCCAAATTCACTTCAAGGCCAGGATCAGTTTCTCCCCATCAACAGTTAGTTTGCTTTAAGTTGTTTGTTTCCTTTTCCATAGTCAATATTGAGTTTTAGTTCTTAAAAAGCTTATGTGATTCACAATTATTTAAGAAATAAAGGAAGAATTACGAAAAACAAATTCTATTGATTATTGGAAAGATGTAACAACAAACACCTTGAGGCAGATACAAAAGACTACATATCACGAATGCCTTTAGGCGAATACAAAAGACTAAGCATCTGAATATAGTGCAAACTGAAGTAAAGGACTTGCTTAGACAATTCTGCTTTGTACAATGTCCGACAAAAACTTGCAAACCCTCCTATACGAGTAATTTGGCAGTGATAACAAATATAAAAGTTGTTCGACTCTTTTCGAAGACAACAGCGAAGTGTAAGAAGGGATTGAAAGGACTGAGCAATCAGGTTGCTCCATCAAATCACTCCAGGAAAATGCTCGTACAACGGCGTTGTAGACCTCACGACTAGTTGTTGATTTGTTCAAGAGACATCCCACCGTCTATCCAACCTCCTCAAAGGGCTTAGAAGAAGGAAAATGAGGATGGCCACAAGCAGCGACGCAGTCATGATCTCACAGCATCGTAAAGAGAGACCACTTTTCACATATGCGATGGCTGGTGTGACTAAGAGCTACCACACTCGGAGTCAACACACATCAACCAACACTTTGATCAGCCATCGGTCAGTAGTGGGATCCGAGCACAGGAAGACACAAGTGGTACAGTGTAACACCAAGGCATCTCCCTTGGTAGGAAATCCGTACTACTTCTCCGCAAAATGAGAAGCAATTACGAGATCTCAGCAGATCAACTACATGCTCACCCATAGCAGGTGACCAAGCATAACGACAACTATTACTGTGCCTGATCTTTGCAAATGTAAGAACATTCAGAGACTCCAAAGACGGAGATCTACCTTCAGCCTTTGGAAAACCCAAAACACTGTTTTCAAGTGAGAACATTACAGAAGATAAGCTCTGCGAAAGATAGTGCATACAAAGATAGTGCATACAACGATTGAAAAACACCATTATATAGACATTATGGTTCACCAAGCGGGTACTCCAGCATTAACTGTCAAACATTGAATACGATATAGGAAACGAGGAGATGACGGCTCCCAAGGAAATTGCGCAGACCACGTCATTCAAATTAATGGCGCTGCATGCAACCCCATCAATTCTGAGGGAGTAATCGATACTCTACCGTCACACTGCCTCTGTCGTACACGTGTTACCACACAATTTATGCCGTACACGCAGCACACTGCGGCCTAGTCCGTCCTCTGCGGGCCCATGGACTCGGCCCATTATTCAAACAACATTTTGTCGCATGTTAGGCATGAGCATTAAGAGATCCTAGCCAATCCTGACTTACGGATTGTACCTACAAATCACCTGCTGATTCAAGGTAACTTCGTCCACACTATGCTACCACTAAATTCACACGCCCTTAACAGGCGAAACTTATTTTCAAACCATGCAAGCTTAGTCAGCCCAAGTTGATCACAACAACTTCTGGTTCAACCTGACACCTAATCTGCTCAGCGTGGGCATCGACGGTTTAGGAAGTTGAAGTCTAATAAGCACTATAACGCTTGGTAACGACGACTCGCCAGAGATCATTTCCCCTTTGTGGACAATGATTGCCGAACCTATCAGGTAAGCCTAGCTGATGATGACTAGCAACGAAAGCTTCTGATCAAAACCTGGACTTGTAGCCCCCACTGCGAGGGTGTAGATAGTCTGGAAGGTGGGAGCCTAGTCAGTCCTGAACTGATTCCGATGGCTAGCCAAGGGACCACTATTTTTCAGCATGGCTGCCAAATCACCAAACCTGGACTTGAAGCCCGCGCTGCGAGGGTGTAGATAGTCTCGAAGTTTGGAACCTAGTGGCTCACCACGGGTCGCTACTCTTTAGCGTGGCCGCCGAACCCTCCCAAATTTGTAGTTTGTACACTCAGGTGTAGATAATTTGGATGGTGGGAGCCTAGTTAGTCCCGAACTGATTTCGATGGCTTGCCACGGGACCACTGCCATTCAGCCTGGTTGCCAAACCTCTCTCGAATTCGTAGCCCCTACTGCGTGGGGAGGGGGTTCGAAGGGTGAGAGCCTAGTCAGTCCCGAACTGATTCCAACGGCTTGCCATGGGACCACTAGCTCTTCAGCTTGGTCGCCAAACCTTTACTCCTCGAATTTGTAGTCCGCCATGCTCGGACATAAATGATTCGGAAGGTGAGAGCCTAGTCAGTCCCGAACTGATTTCGATGGCTTGCCACAAGACCACTGCTCTTCAGCCTGGTCTCCAACCCTTTACTCCTCGAATTTATAGTTTGCATAGCTTGGACATAAATGTCTCGGAAGGTGGGAATCTCAAGCAGCTCTCCACACGACCTTTGCTTTCCTCCAAGATAGCGGATGCAAACATGAATTTAGCTGAGTCAACGCCTTCACGCTCAAATAGATTGACATTCTAACATTAGAGATAGCCATTCATGCCGGTACAAAGATAATACAGCCGATGCCCAAATAAAAGCTAATTAAGATGCAAACCCGAGCTTATAGCGCGTGACTCGACACAAGCGCTTTGATGCGTACATTCGGCTACCACAGCTTTCCCACGTCAACAACTACATCTGACTAGTCAGGCAAACACGGTAAACTTCAAGCATCTTACCTAAGGGACATGATACAACTCGGATGACTCGATCCCCAGTTAAACTGTTCGCATCATGCCTACTATCGGACATAACTACGCAACAATGACCCTGAGTCATTCACAATACAAAGCGGTCAAACTCTCTACCACAGACAGACCAGACAACGTCCTATTGATTCAACCAGCCTAAGCCAAAGTAAGATGACAAGGAGAAACGAAAAACATGCAATAGAGACACCAAGTGTGAAACGAAGAAAATTATTTTAATTAATGGTCAAAACAAAAAGAGTACAAACACACAAAAATACTCCTAATCAAGAGAAGGTACAAAAAAGGAAGAGTTAAGCCTAGTGGAAACAAGGGCAGAAGTTGCATCCATAAGCACTTCGACCTGACCGTCAGGGATCGAACCGGCCTCCTCGCCCAACGACTCAAAGGTAAGAGACAAGTCTGCATACGACATATTCTTATAACGGCCAAGATCCCACTCGGATGCTCCTCCTTCATCATAGCCAACAACTCCAGTTAGACATGAACAACCCTGCGAAACTCACGTTTGCCTTGTTCATGGAGAAGTTATTTCTCTCGCACCTTTGCATCAATAAGTTCACGCTCCAGTAGCTCTAACTTGCCAGTCATCGCGTCGACCTGAGACTGCTCTGTGGCTAGACTACTCTTCACAGCACTGAGTTCATGCTATCCTAGTTCGAGTTGGTCATCAACCTTCCTCGCCTCTTAAGCATAGAACTCCACATTGGATTTCAATCGTTGCTTCTCAGCAGCCCAGTTGGCTTCCTTCGAAGCACTCTCTTAGCCGCAGCTTCCTATGAATCCTCAACCTCTAGGTGGAGTTTGCTCAACTCCTTCCTAAGTCCTTCCCTCTCGGACACTACCTCGATCAAACTAAGGTCAAGGTCTTCCAGACGAGTCCTCTAAGCTTCAGCGGCCACGGTTGATTGATCAAATCACATCTTTTCGGCCTGGTTCTTAAGTTGCTCAATTTCATGGAGGGCATCAGAATACAGCGTCTGCACGTACGAGAAGACACGCTCCAAAGTATATACTTTCTCGCAAGTCGCCTCTAGTTCTGTCCCAGCAACGGTCGTGTGGCTCATATCAGACATACCCGCATGAGATACTTCAAACCCTTGTCCACACACTCTTCCAGTGTATCCTCCTCAGGTTTTGGAGCGTGGTCCATTAGCCAGCTGTGACGCCTGCTTATATGCTTCCTCGAAGCATACTCAACATCCACGTCTTGGTGCCAGACATGTGAGCTCATCTTCACCAAGTTCGGTGCGAACAAACTTATCCGTGCATCAGGATGAAACTTCCCTTGATCAGGAACTATGCCAGCACCGCCCTTTACGAGCGCCACCTTGCTCAGACTCTCCTCCGTGGCATTTCCCTTGTCAAGAACGATCTACCCTTTATTGCGAGATGACTTAACAGGATTCGGAGGCAAAGGAGGGAGCGAAGTATCCAAAGGACCTTCCAACAGTTTTAGCTGTGGCGTAGAACAAGACAGTGAGCAATGCGGAGTACAGGAAGGCCGGTACCGCGACCACTTTCAGGCGTGTCAACAGTAGGGTGATTAGAATCCACCACCTCAGGCGAGTATTTGAAAGGTCCTCTACTAGAACGACCCCACGCAAATTAGGGCCAGCAGAAGTTGCCATTGCAACTTCCACTAAACGATCATTCAGAGCCTCGACCTGCGCGTTCCTAAAGTTTGACCCGTCGGCAACTCCTGCCAATCGCAGATAATCTTTCTCCAAGCCGGGAACATTAGTTTCCGCCTTGGCAGGCTTAGAAAACTCGCGCTCTTCTTTCATCAGAGTGGGTTATGCTGAAGATGACCCGGTTCTAACGCGAGGCTTCTTCCAAAGGAAACAAGCATCTCAGACTGATCCTCTGCATCAGAGAAAATGAGAATCTTGGCCCTAGCAGCTTTCCTCTTTTTGGAAGGGGCCACATCTTTCAGCTTAGTGCGCGACTCTCGATACGAAGTGGGGACGACATGCCAATTGTCCCACAGCCCACTACGAATGAAATTGAAAACTTTTATGATATCAACTGCATCTCTTTTTGGCATGACACGAAATGTCTCCATGGTGGTTTGCTTCTCTAAGTTCAGAGGAGTAGTGGGAAACCTTTCTACAAGAGAACACGAGCAATGATTACTCGGCCTGCTATCAAGCACACCAAAGTCACAAGGAAGGAGTTGAACTTACGAAGCAACCTGAACTGTCGCTCAAGCGGACGACCCTTGCATTAGACATATTTCGAATCTGCAGGGGCTAGAAAGCAGTACTCTGCAGTTGACCGGGGGGTCAGCAACTGAATCACCCGCGGGATCACATTAACGCTGGCGTCTTAGCACTAAGCAGAATCATGAGGATGATCCTATATCCATTGGGTCCCAACTTAGCTGGAGGAATCCCTAAGAGATCTAAAAACTCCCAAATCACATCTTGTATCGAAAAATGCACTCCAGTTTGGAGCATCCCATGATGTAAACATATGAAATCGACAATAGGTGAGGTCCTCAGGAACCCCAAACTTCGTACGAATTTCGACAAGACCGAGCTATGACAACAACTTGTCCTCAAAACATTTTAGCGCCTCAGCCAAAACAACATCATCAAGAAGGTTTTCTTGAGCCATGAAAAAGACGAACGATCTTTTCAGAACAATATCTTCTAAAGCCAACAAAGTAGAAGAATCAAACTTTGCACTGCGGATGACCAAAATAGAGGATGGTTTCCTGCCTCTTTTCTGCCAAACCAACGCACGTGCCTTTAATGTGGCGTGCGCCTCAAGCAAGGATTTAGGCTCAATCATCATGAGTGGCGCATCGTTTCAAGATTAGCAAACCGATGTGATGTCCCACTAACTCAGGGACGATACATATAAATGGTCACGCCTCTGAGCCCTATATCTGTCGTAATAATCTCGACGAAATACGAATTCCAGTATCAGCCCAACACTGAATAAGCCCAAACGGTTCTAAGCCCGATCTTCAGTCCGCTAGGCGGACCCAAACTCATGCAGCACGCTAGGCCCACAGGTCTCACAGCAGTCCTCAATACTCATAAGCCCTCCTCAAGCAAGTATCTCGAGGATCTCCTTCGAACGAGAAACTACAGCTGTTTTTTCTCCCAATTATGAAGCAAACACCAGAGTATCTTCCACACAGGGAAACTCACATCTACGAAATACTCTTAGATTGGAAACTATTTCCCGCGTATCTAGGAGCACAGAGCTAACAAGGAACTTCCCTCGTACAACACGACTCCTAATTAGAGAGGGATCTCCATGAAGATCTCCTCCCTAATCTACCTCTACAATGGCCTGGTTAAACCAAGACTCCTTGCACTATAAATAAGACATGAGGTTGGTAAGCTAAGGTACACTACAAATTTCATGTTACAACATTACACCTTCCTCAGATCCCTGTCTGACTTTAGCATCAAAGTCCATCGGCCACCCCATAATGGTTTGTGCCTGACGTGCATTGCTTGTGCAGGTCAACAAGTCAGCAGGAACAAGGTCAAAACAGGGAGCGAAAGTCGACTGCATCAGTTATTATTATTATTATTATTATTATTATTATTATTATTATTATTATTATTATTATTATTATTATTATTATTATTATTATTATTATTATTATTATTATTATTATTATTGGTAAAGTCGATTCTTGCTCTCCTTTTTTGCCTTTACCTAGACTTGCACAAGTGAGCCAAAGACCACCATGTGGCGGTCGATGACACTCTGATGCTTAAGTTGGATAAGGCTTAGAAGAGGTTTAAAGTCGTAAATTGGGTTTTTGTAGCTTAACTTATTTCATCGACCTTATATCCCTTTTATAGTGTGAGAGTCCTTGTTCAGCTAGGCTTCAGTAGCGTAGTTTAGGGAAAGAAATCTTGTTGGAGATCCTTTCCTAGTTCGGAGCTGTCCATATAAGGTAGTTTCCCTTCACGACTGCTCCTAGATCTGCGGGAGAAGTTTTCCATTCTAAATGTTGTCCATGCAAGGGAGTTTCCTTGCCCGACTTATACTCTAATATTCGTTTCCTAGTCGAATATGATGTATTGCTGGCCTGCCTATCTTGTGTTGATTCTCCAGATACTTGCCTTGTCAGAGCTTACTCTTGGCTTATTAGGGCTTATGAGTATTGAGCTTGACCGCATGATGAATGGGCTTATTAAGGCGTGCAATTCTGGTCCAATGTTTTGGAATCTGCCAATAGTGAGCTTAATGTTGTCTGGGCCTCGCTGGATGAGCATGTAATCGAGCCTGCTTTTTTCTGTTGACGAGATTATAATGACACGTGTACGGTGCTGATCAGAAGACAATTTGATGTATCATCAGCTACTCTCTCAGAGTTGGTGAGCCATCTCATCAGTCCACCAAGTAATTTCATAAAGCAACTGTGCAGTCATAATGGTTGAGTCTGAGTTGTTTTCTCGAGTGGCAAGTTTGATTAATTGGGCGTGCGTCTGTTCGAAAGAAAGAAAGGCTGGAGTTTTGTTTTCTATTTAGATCTCCTCTATGTGGAGTTTGGTTTTTTTACCCTTTCGATCTTAGAGACTCTGTTTTGTCGTACCGCATTTTGTGCTTTTCACTTTGTTTAGCTTTCGTATTCAAAAGCTTGTACTACCTTTCATGGCAGGTCAGAATCAACTTTCCGATGAACAGTTTGCTAAGGGCTACAAGCTCTTTGGGGAGAGGTAGCTCTCTGAATCGGATCTGAAAGTTCTTCGTAAAACATACAAGATTTTTGATGATCTGGTGCTCTGCACTCTAGGTGCCGATATGAGGCATTGTCCCCTCATGAGGGTTTTATCTGTGTTCAGCGAGGTATGCTTCAATTGGATGTCCACTTTCCTGTTATCAAGGAGATTTGGGAATTCCTGGCGTACCTCGGCATTGCACCTACTTATCTGGTGTCGAACAAGTATAGGACTGTGATTGTCATTCTGATTAGGGCTAAGGACGTTGGTGTCCGAGTATCTTCAAGGGCGATCCAATTGGTATATTCCCTCGGATAAATGAGCACGATGTGTGGGTGCTGACGTCGCCGAACTGCTTTGGCATTCTGCTTATCGATTTTAAATCCTGGCAGAAGTTTTGTTTCATGGCTCCGGTGAACTCGAAGTATTTTGAGCTTGTTAGCCATCCGATCGAGCGGAATTCAGATAACTGAGTAAGTTCAATTCTTTTTCTAGTCTTGCTTGCGTTAACTGCATATCAGATTGACCTTTGCGCTTTTCGTAGGGAAATTCCCATCTTCACCACTTTCTGCTGAAAATAAAGCAACTCTGGATGTGTTTCGTGACATGCCTCATATGAGGATAGAGGATGTCATTAAGTCTTCTAATGTCAAGTGCAATGGACTATGGGCTCATTGGCATGGGGCTCCCACTAAGGTGTGTCTGCTTTGAGGAAGAGGAACTCCCCATGATTAAGGTTCCAAGCCCTTCAAGGAGGACAAAAATAGATGAGGCGCTTCCTTCTCCTGTGCATATGAGGAGGCCACGTGCTTTGCCTAGACCTGTTCGCAAGCGCTTGGCTTCATCCGAGGGACATGATGCTGTTGAGCAAATGCTTGGTTCGTCCGCCAAGGCGGAGACCGTTATTTTTGAGGGGCGTGATGCTAAAGCCAAGGGCCTATCTCCCTTCTTAACTTTGAGAGGGAGTATCTGGTTGGCGTGGAGGATGTCACCAAACGGAGTAAAGAACAGGCAAAGGTTCTAAACAAACTTCTACTGCAGGTAGACGTGGAAGCTTCGTTTGGTCGTCCCTTTTCAATGAAGGACTTTGAGCTCCGCCCTTCTTGGATCATGAACCTGTTGAAGAGTTGTTCGACTGTCGACCTTATTGTGAAGGGTCCCCTTTGTGTCATTCGTACTGTCCTCTATCTCGTTCCCGTCCCCACATTGAATTGAGTCTAAGGAATAACTCGATTCCTTCTTCCCCGTCAACTAATGCGGAATCGACGCGTGAAAGAGATTCGATTGTTGTGGGCAAAGGGAAAGCTGTGGATGAGGGCCCTGATGTAGTGAAGACAGTAAATGGAGGTGCTGCGGTGATTCCGGTCCCCAAGGATCTCCATCCGGATGCACGAATCAATTTGTTTGCTCCAGACATAGTAAGGATGAGCAACCAAGCTTGGCATCAAGAGGTTGACATTTCTTACGCGTCTAGGAAAAATTAGTAGGTGGAATGACTGGCTGGCAAACTATGCTCCAGAGAAACTGGGAAAGACGCTCGAAGAACGTATGGATAAAGGGCAGAAACAACTCGTGCTGCGGATGTCATACCTGAATCAAGTGGCTGTATCTGAAAATGAAGTTGAGGTCGCTCGTGAGAGAGTGTATATTATGGAGCGGGTCTTTAAAAACTTGTAGAACTCATACTCTGACACCCTCTACGAGATTGACTCATTGAGAAAACAACTTGAAGCTTACTCGGATACTGGAGTGGAGTCCTTGTGCACAAGATCGGAGGCTCAGAAAGTTTGCTTGAAAACACTTGAGTCCGACTTGGCAGGGTCAGTGTCCATGAGGGATCGGTTCTTGAATGAATTGAACCTTGTCCATCGTGACTTGCAGCTTGCCCATGAGACTGTGGCTGAGTGCAGGCTCTGCACAATGAGAGGGTCAAGAAGAAGTCCGAATGTAATGTCTAATGTCAGCAGTTGGAAGCTGACATTGAATTTAATGCCAAGAGTCGCTGAAGAGCAGCTCCTTCTAGCACCAAATGAGCTAAGTACTGTTAATGATTAGCTAGGTGCCAAGCAGTCCAAGACTGCCATGCTGTTTGGCAAGCTGGAGTGACTGGATCAGGAGCTTGTTGAATCATGGGTGCGCGATGATAAGCTTCTTAAGGCCTAGGGCATGTTTGAGTTTAGCAGAGTCATGCATGGAAGGCTAGAGACGTTGCATCTGATGAAGGAAGAGCATCTTGACTGGGATATCTCTTTTTATAAAGAGATTGCATATGCAAAGTTTGGAATGGCCTCTGATCCGTCTGAAGAAGAGAGCGACCTGATGAGGGTGATCGACTGGCAGAACGTACAGATGTGTCTCATGTTTCTTCTCCTACTAAGTCCGGCTCTGTTGTATCTGACTCTCCTCCTAATGAGGATTGAACCTTGTATTTTCTTTTTGGCTTCCAAATGAATAGTATTTTGTACATGTTCGTTTTTTTTTTGTTTTTCTATTGGCTTTTACTTGTTTTTTCTTATTTCGACATAATTGTCAGACGAGAGGTTCAACTAGGCCAGGAAGCATTATGATTGACCTGCTAGTGAGAGTTCTTACTGCTTGTGCTGCGATAGTTAGTGCAATTCTATTTAGAATCCTTTTAGAGATCAAGGAGTGTAATTCACCCTTTGTTTGGCGACTTGGCTGTATGTTGAACCAGCAGTTGTTGTTGCTATTATAAGAAAATTAGTCAAACTGTGGTCCCAGCACGTGCACCATTGTAGATGAGTCGAGCTTCCAGAGTTCTGATCGGACTTTCGAATCATCTTTACCTGCTATTCATGGAGTAGGCTTAGTTGGACCAGAGGTTTTTATCGCTAGTTATAACTGACTAAACCGAGGTCAGGTTCACCGACCATGGTGGTCTGTGGCAAGTCATCTTGATAATGCGTTGAGGGCAGTGGCTAGACTCCCACTTTCCAACCCATATTGATCCGCTCTTGGTGGGCTAGGAATTGGAGTGATCTAGAAGTTATCATTGTCAAACGTTCAAAGTAAACTTTGGCTGGGTTCGACAATCATTGTTTGTGGTTGGCCAATGATCCCTAGCAAGCCATCGTGGTCAGGCGTTATCGCACTGACTAAGCTTCAACTTTCTAGGCCGTTAGAATTCGCGCACAACGAATTAGGCTTCGAGCATACCAGAAGCCATCGTAATCAACAACCACTTACTAAGCTTTGGTCAGGTTCGGCGATTACCGTCTGTGTACAAGTGGTGATCCCTGGAAACCCATCTTAATCAGACGTTGAAAGCGCTGACTAGACTCCCACTTTCTAAGCTCTTGGAATCCGTTATTGGCATACTTGGCTTCGAGCAGACCAGAAGCCATCGTCATCGGTCGTCACTGACTAAGCTTTGGTTAGGTTCAGTCACTATTGCCTATGTTTGGACAATGATTCCTGGCACGCTGTCTCGATCAGGCATCAGAGCGCTGATTAAGCTGCCACTCTCTAAATTATTGACACCCGTTTAACGGAAAAGGTGTTAGAGCATACCAGAAGCTATCGTCATAGGTCGAAACAAACTAAGTTTTGGTTAGGTTCAGCGACCATTATCTACAGTTGGACAATGGTCCCTTGCAATTCATCACAGTTAGGTATTAAAAATGCTGACTAAGCTCCTACTTTCTAACCCATCATCATTCACTTTTGGTGGGCTAGGTGTTATAGCAGACC
Organism: Berberis vulgaris; assembly: GCA_963556465.1. Classification (NCBI taxonomy): domain Eukaryota; kingdom Viridiplantae; phylum Streptophyta; class Magnoliopsida; order Ranunculales; family Berberidaceae; genus Berberis; species Berberis vulgaris. The sequence continues at coordinate 51,464,346 of OY747131.1, read as the reverse complement.
ATTAGCTATTGTAATCAGTCGGAGCTGACAAAGCTTTGGTCAGAATAAGATTTTGGGCTTATAAGTCTGACTTGGGTATCTCGACTTACTTAGTTCACCTAGCGAATTGATTCCAGAGTTGGATCGATTGATCGAACAAATAATACATTGACCAACTTTAATGAACAACAGTGGAATAACAATAGGGCTGATGCCTTGGATTTACTGATAATACTCTATAGGCGCGCTCCTTATTCCATGGGCACTTAATGCCTTTGTTGTTTGAACCTTTGCACGTGTTGGGCGGGATCTGGCAGGGCATAAGCTTAGGCCCATTAGTTGATGGGCCCAATTAGAAAAAAATCTTTGTAAATCAGCGTGCCAGGTGTATGACGCATATTATGAGACTGTTTAGTATTGATCACTCCCCCCAGTTAAAGGGGTTGCGTGCAGGGCCATTAATTTTATGAATGTGGTCTCGTGCAGCTGCAATTAGAACCTTTGTTTTTTTATTTTCCGTACGACATTTAATGCTGATGTAACTATTGGCTGGCGCTGCTTCGTAAACCATCACGCCTATATATAGGCTGGTCGTTCTATGTTCAAGCACTGCAATGAGAATAGTAGAGCATGTTAATCAAATGTACCTTACCAGAGAATACGTTTTAGGTTTCCCAAAGGTTGAAGTAAGATCTCCATCACTGGAGTTTTCTAATGTTCTGACATTTGCAGCGATGAGTCTTAATAAGACTTGCTATTTTGCGATGCCACCAGATCTAGGTGGGCATCTAATTGATCCCATGAGAGCTTGTACTGTCTTATTATATTGCGAAAAAGTAGTACAAACTCTTCTTCAGGGGACAAGGTTGTCTTCCTTCTTCTGTTGCTCCCGAGTTCCCATTTGCCACTGTTGTTGGGTGATGATAACCATAGCTAGCTTGTGGCGACTGTCCCCTTTGTATCTGTTGGGCGTTACGTATGATGCCACAACCGAAAGGAAGGTTGACAAAACGGAGCTCTGATGGATGCCACCTTCGGTTATGGGTTAGTCACTCTACAACACCCCAGACACTCCTCTTTTGAGAGGCATCTTCATTCGCCTTCTTCTGGTCCAGTTCAAGATCCTTTTCACTGGGTAGGCCGACAGAGCAAATATGTCTGCATTTGTTTCGAGGTTCATGTTGCTACCTTTAATTCATCATTATAAGGTGATTCGATGGAGCAATGAATTGAGCGCGCTTTTTCGGTTTCGTTTTCAGACAACCTACTTTCACCTTCTCTTCTGAAGGCAGATTGGCAGAGCGTAATCTTTAAGTTGTTTCAGTAGATAGATACTTGCATCGAACTTAGATACTTGTAGTGTATAAACTTCTATACTAGTTGGTGTTCAAGTTTTGTAATAACTTTCATTGCAATCAATAAAATCTGTTTTATTTCTAGAATGTGTCTGGTACAAACAATTCTTCTAAACTGAAATAAAAACAAAAAATGAAATCAAAGCAGCAAAATACTTTAATACCAAGCGGACACTAAGCTAACCTGGTCCTAAAGAAGGGGCATATGTTCTTTGCTCGGAATGCATAGTCCTTCTAGCGAAGTGGTTTGTTTTGCCAAAGCTGGCGAAGTTACTGAATAGTAGACTTCGTGCTGGCAAGAAATTATTTGTTGATTATCAGCTCTTGGAGTAGGTGGTTGTTTGTTGAAGTATTGCTACATAGCTATTTATTGGTCTGGATTGCGCTGCCAACTTCTAATTTTGGCTCTATATACAGCTGCACTTTGATTGTCGGGGCTCCTCCACCCTTGCAAAATGGTTCTCTTTTTTTGTCTAGGCTCGGTGCCGGACATGTTTGTTCCGCAAGCCCAAGATGCAATTGGCAACAATTCAGCTATTTCAGGGCTGCATAATGGTAGTTTCTTGTTGCAGGTTGATTTCTTCAAATAGTTCTTTGGGCCTAGTTGGTTGTATATTTTATGCATTGGTGCAGAGTGGAAACTACTGCCTCAATATGATGAAGCCACGACCTTCTCAGAATAATGTTGTAGGTGGACGGAGCGTCAACCACCATAAATTCTTGGACAAGGTACTTTCACAATTGTGGCTCTTCTGCCTCCACCATTAGATTGATCTTCCCGATTTGGAAGCACTTATCTGCACTGAATCTCACCATGGGATGGGTAGCGGGGGTTAAGTCTTTCTCCTATAGTTGCTTGTTGCGAAATGCGCTGAAAAATAGGACATTGAGTGAGCTTCCTATATCCACCAAGGCCCTCTTTACTTCACACTTAGCGATTATGACGAAGATGACCAGGGCATCATTGTGGGAGAATGTACCCCATGGAGATCCCTTTCTGTGAATGTCAATGGTGGGATCGGGCTATGAATTCGTGCATGCTACACTTGTTGGTTCTCACACTGAGATGGTGTCCGTATCTTGGTCAGCGTCCTCTTGCGGGACCTATTAGATTGCACCCCTTTGAGACCGACCATGAGGAAGACATAAATGATGTCAGAAGCTTCATTTTCAATCTCCTTGACAACGTCTGCTATTTCTTTTGCCCGACCCTGCTTCCTATCCAAGCCTAGGAACTCCTTGAGCTTGCATTTCCTGATCAAGTACTCGACTTCTTCTCTAAGGTTTTTGCAGTCCTTATTATCATGCCCATCTTACTTGTGGAAGGTGGAGTATTTGTTCTTGTCGTGCCTAGCGGGGTCTCCTCGCTGCTTAGGCAGCCACTTCAGTTCCTCCCAATCCTTGATAGAATCAAGGATGTCAGAAAGACTAGTGTTGAGAGGAGTGGCAGATTTGGACAAGACATAATTAGAGGCTTTGTCCTGCCTTGTGCAGCCGAGTCGGTCTTGCTGTCAGTGCGCTTCCTCGTGTTCTCGTCATCCTCCTCTTTCTTCTTTACCTCTTTCTTGTCCCTGGGGACAAAGGGATTCTTCTCTGATTCCGTTTCCTTTTTGGCGATCAACATCTAATCTAGAGTGATATATCTTTGGTTGTCCCTCAGCAGGTCTGCCATATTAGTTTGGGGTCTTGAGTAAGGAAGTCACAGAACTTTCCTCTTCTAGGACCCAAAGTGAAAGTCGTGACGGCATTGTCATCACTATAGCCTTCGATGAGGGTCAACTCATCCTTGAAACGAGTGATGTGCTCCTTCCTGATTTGTTGATTGCTCACGAAGTGTGCGAGGAACACCGTCGCCAATATCTAGAATGAATCGATAGACCTCGGAGGGAGGCTGTGAAACACGGTCAGTGCCGACGTTTTCAGGCTGATAGGGAATGATCGGCACATTATCACATCAAACCCTTCCTTGAGTGCCATAACGTGATGGAAGTGGCACAAGTGATGGGATGGGTCTCCTATGCCATCATAAAACTCCAGTTTCGATGGCATGTAGTTTTTCGACAGCAGTTCGTCCATGATATGATCCTTGAACGGAGAGATCGTGAGATTAAACAGTACGTCTAGGTTTGTGGCCTTGTTCTGGATGGGGTTGTGCGAGACGTGCCTATCGGCTCTGGACGCTTGGTCTCTATTGGTCGCTTCTCCACCTCTGGTTCATTGAGAAACTGCTAGGGCAACGCGACTCTCCTGAATGTGTTCTCTAGAGTTCTCTAAAGATTGGGCTCTTTGTTGTTTGCAAATTCCTTCTACAGGTGGAGGATTTCACTATTTGAGTGCCTCCACCGCTTGTGCAATTTGCTGCATCTGGGTTGACAGTAGATCCACCCTGGGTCCACCGTGGCTGCCACCAGTGTACGGGTCTGAGAGGGTTCCTCCTGCGGTGGTGGTGGCGCCTGAGCGGGTGACGCTCGGCTGGTTCAACCGTTCGAGGGTTCCACAACATCTTCATTATTGCTAGACCTTGTTGTCACCATCTTTTCGATTTTCTTGGAAAGGTGGTACTACTGTTTCTTCTGAGGAACTTTGTCGTTCCCCACGGACAACGTCAAACAAATGTAGTTGATTCCTAATCTCCTTTACCTAGACCTGCACACGTAAGCCAAAAACCACCGTGTGGCGGCCAATGGCACTCCGAAGCTTAAGTTAGATAAGGCTTAGGAAAGCCTTAAATTGGGTTTTTGTAGCGTATTTTAGTTCATCGACCTTATCTCCCTTTTATAGTGTGAGAGTCCTTGTTTGGCTATGCCTTCAGTGGCATAGTTTAGGGAAAAATTCTTGCTGAAAATCCCTTCCTAGTTGGGAGTTTTCCAAGTAGTGTAGTTTTCCTTCATGCCTTGTGCTCCTAGATTTGCGGGAGAAGTTTCCCTTTTTGAGTGTTGTCAATGAAAGAGAGCTTCTTTGCACGACTTATACTCTAGTATTTATTTCCTCGTCGGATCCGATGTATTGCTGCCCTGCCTGTCTTGGGTTGATTCCCCAGATACTTGCCTTGTCAGGGCTTACCCTTGCCTTATTAGGGCTTATGAGTATTGGGCTTGACCACGTGATGAATGGGTTTATTAAGGTGTTGCAATTTGGGTCAAACATACTGGAATTTGGCAATAACGGGCTCAATGTTGTCTGGGCCTCGCTGGTTTGAGCATACAATTGGGCCTGCTTTGTTTTGTTGACGATATTATCATGACACATGTACGGTGTTGATTAGAGAGCGATTTGATGTATCATCAATTATTATTATTATTATTATTATTGTTATTATTAATGATGCACAAAACCGTCCGTTAATCCACATTGTACATGTGTCATGATAATCTCGTCAACAGAGCAAAGTGGGCCTGATTGCCCGCCCAACCCGGCAAAACTCAGACAACACTAAGCCCATTTTGGCAAGGTCCAAAAGGTTGGACCCAAACAACAGCTCCCTAATAAGCCTATACATCAAATGGTCAAGCCCAATACTCGGAAGACCTAATAAGTCAAGTATCTAGGAGATCGACCTAAGACGGGCAAGCTAGCAATAAATTGGTTTCGACTAGGAAAGAAATACCGGAGTATAAGTCGTACATGGAAACTCCCCTGCATGGACAACACTTCACAAGAAAAGAATCTCTCATAGATCTAGGAGCACAAGTCGTGTAGGAAAACTCTCCTACATGGACGACTCCCAGCAGGGAAAGAATTTCCAGCAAGATATATTTCCCTAAACTACACCATCAAAAGCCTAGCCGAACAAGGAATCTCAAAGTATAAATAGGACACAAGGTTGATGAACAAAGGTACGCTACAAAACCCAATTTACAGCATTACACCTTTCTCAAGCCATGTCTGACTTAAGCATCGGAGTGTCATCGGCCACCACAACGGTGGTCTTTGGCTCACTGTGCAGGTCAGGGTCAAGGAGAACATAATTCGACTACATCAGTTTGGCGCCATCTGTGAGTTCATAAGAAAATAGTGATATGACCCTTCCTTACAGTCCAGAAAGATGGTGACCACGTGATCTCGCAATAATGGAGATATCATTAAGCCCTCGAACGCTCGAACCGGCGGAGCTCCACCAGCTTCGACAGCACCGACACCACAGGGGAACAACCTCGGACCCCCGTGCCGGCAGTAGCCACAAAGAACCCAAGGTTGGATCCACTGTCAACCCATATCCAGCAAATCGCAAGAGCAGAGTAGAGACACTCACTCAGCGGAACCCTTCACCCGCCGAAAAAGACAAGGAGCCACGAAGTGTCCCATCCCTAGAAGACAATAGAGAACACATCCATGAGAGCCACTTTGCCCCTTTCAGCTTTTAGTTGACCAAGAGTAGATGAGTGGCCAACGGAGACCTGACGTCTAGGGTCGACAAACCCACCTTGCAGAGCCCTTTCCGACTTGGGGCCACCAATCCAGACGTGCTGTACAACCTCACTGTCCCTCATTTATGGATCACAACATGAATGAGCCATTGTCGAAGAAGTTTAGCCCGCCAAAACTGTGTTTTATGTCTGGACAACAAACCCGTCTGACCACTTACGTCATTACCAGCATGTAATGGCGCTCAAAGAAGGATCTGAAGCAATAATGATGGTCATTCTCCACCAGCCGAAGAAGTCAACGCTGACTTGGTTCCACAATCTCCCTCCGAAGTCCATTGACTCATTTCGGATGTTGTCCAAAGCGTTTCTCACCCGCTTTGTCGCAACCAACAAATCAGAAAGGGCTTGCATTACCTGCTCACCCTCAAACAAAAGTTGAACGAGAAACTGAGGTAGTACATCACACGCTTCAATGATAAGTTAGCTCTCATCGATGGTTGTAGCGACGAAACCTCGGTCGCAGCCTTCACCTTAGGTCTGAGGAGAGGTAAGTTCTACGACTTCTTCACTCTGGAGCTTCTGACTGACATGCGGACTTGCTAAAGAGCACCTAGAAATACATCACTATCGATGAGATATTAGCTGCCAAAAAGGAGGCAGAGGCTGAGAAGAAACCCTCTGGTCCCAGAGACAAGAAGGAGGGAAAGAAACAGGAGGACAACGACATCAACAAGAGGAAGCGCAGTGACAACAAACCCAACTTTGGCCGCACAAGGCAAGATAAGGCCTCCAATTTCATCAGGTCCAAATCCGTCACTTCCCTCAACTCTAGTCTGTCCGACGTCCTCAACACCATCAAGAATTTAGGAGAAGTGAAGTGTCCCACCAAATAGCAAGGAGATCCTTCTCGGCACGACAACAACAAATATTGCTCCTTTCACAAAGAAGGCGACTACGACACTTAGGATTGAAAAAGTCTCAGAAATGATATTGAGTATTGGATCAAGAAGGGCAAGTTGAAAGAATTTTTGGTCCCGAAAAAAAGGGAAAATGTCGTCAAAGAGATAGAAAAAGAAGCTCCTGGCATCATATATCCTTCACGCTGTCGGCTCGAAAGGTGAGCATTCCAACAGGTCTCGAGATGCGGATGCAGCCCACCTGCGAGAACCAACAAGTGCAATATGCACGCATTCAGAGCCCGATCCCACCACTGACATTCACGGAAAAGGACCTCACAGGCGTCCATTCTCCTCACAATGATGCCTTGGTCATCTCGGTCCTCATAGCAAAGTGGGAGGTGAAAAGGGGCTTGGAAGACACAATAAGCTCTCTGAACGCCCTGTTCCTCAACGCATTCCTCAACATGCAGCTGAAAAAAGAGAACTTGACACCTTTCAGTCACCCAATGACCAGGTTTAGCGGAGAGAAGTGTTTTCCTATCAAAAAGATCAGATTAACGATAGTGGCAAGAAAGCTACAACTACAGAAAGTCATTTTACAGAAGTTCATGGTGGTCGATTCCTCATCCACCTAAAGCATCATCTAGGGAAGTCCATGATTCCATCAGATGGAGGAAGTAGTTTCCACTATTCACCAATGCATCAAGTACACTGCCAATCAGGCTAAAGGAACCATTCAAGAAGACTGCCACTATGCAGCGCCGAAGCAGCTGGATTGTTAGCAATTATAGCTCAGGCTCGCGAGACAAACATATCAAAGATCGAGCCCAAATAAGAGGGAAAAACACCTCGCACGGACGAAAATGTTCTAGTCAGTCTGGGGGGAAGGCTCAATGTCCGCCAGCCAAGTTGGCTGGCTAGTGCCACTTCGACCGAAAAGAAATGTAGGGAATGGGGAGTTCATGCGGGTTGCATGAGCTAGGATGAGGCTTGTCCAACAAGAAACCCTCCACTTTCTTGCATGAATAAGAGTGTGAAAGCCACCTCCGAACACAACCAAGCTAATAAGGACAAAGACAAAAATCCTACAACCGAGGCTCAACTATACAATGAGTCAGAATCCAACACTAGAGACACCATCCGTCTGTCATTCCAGTCCAGTACAATGCTAAGTAACAACACTTCAACAAGCCAGTGCCTACTCCAAAAGCTGGCAATCAGCGAGGAACAACCCGCCCGCACAAAGTTCACTGTCCAGTGACTTCATTAGCATTGGCGAAACATGACACTTCGCAAGGGAACTACATAGCCTAAGTTAGGACCATGCACATATCTTTTAGGGCCAAATTAGCTTAGTCCCTGCTCAGAGTCAAACTATCTTATTGTTTTGATTTCTTTTTCTTTTCAGTCTAGAATTTTCATTCGCACAAGCCTATACGATACAAATTCATCAAGGGATAAAATGTGAATTATAGAAAACATACTTTATTGATTACTACAAAAGTTGTTACAAAGCTTGACTGACTGGCTAATACTAACATTTACACACTACAAATATCTCTGTCTGGTACGAGTACGGCTCCTGAAACACAAGTCAATACTTTGTTCCGCCAATCTACCTTGAGTAGAGCATGCGTAAGCAACAACAAAGGTACACGAGAGTAACCAAGGATACACGCTTGACTCTTTGCCCCACCAGTTTGCCTTACAAGGATTATGTGAAATTGGCAACGAAGATGCTCGAAATAAACTGTAGACACCCACTACACTAAATTGGCACTTTTGTAACAATCCCAAAAATAGTAACACTTTTGAGCTATAACAATCCACAAAGCAATTTTACACATTTTCACAAACAAAGTGATTCAATAATTGTATCACCACAAATAGTATGGTCTTACAAGTGATGCTATTCATGGTGATCTAATTTATTGTATCACTTTTTTTGTGTAGCTATTTTTCATTTTGTTGAATAAATTTAGTTTTGACTTGAAAGTGTTACTGTTTTTTAAGTTGTTACAAATATGCCAATTTGGTGTAGTGACATTGCCCCACCAATTTGCCTTACGAAGAGGATTCGAAAGTGAAAGCAAAAATACCCAATGTAGGCTGTGGGCTGCAGGTACGCACTTGATCATTTTCTCCGCCAATATGTCTTCCAGTTGTGGCATCACGAGTAAAGCTCAGTAGATACAATAGGAATAGTCACCCAAAACTATCTGAGGGTATTATCTCCCAAAAACAGTGGTGGAAGGCAACACGGGAGCAACATAAAATGGAAGACAAACTTGGCCCCTAAGGGGAAGTCTGTACTTCTTCCGCGCGATGTAATAAGAAATTACAAGGTCCCATGGAACCAATTTGATGCTCCCCTTAACCAAGTGGCGTCACATAGTAGTAGGTCTTGTCAAGACTCGTCGCTGCAAATGTCAGAACATTCGAAGACTTCAACAACGAAGATCTTCCTTTAGCCTTTGGAGAACCCAAAACATATTTTCTGGAAAAATGCATTTGAAAGACATGCTCTACAACATTCATGGCATGCTTGAAATGGTGAAGACCAGCCTATATATAGGTGCGATGGTTCACGAAAAGAAGTCACCCAACAATTATGTTAGCATTAAATGTCGTATAGGAAATAAGGAAGCGACGCTTCCAATTGCAACTGCACGAGTCCATATTCATTGAATTAATGGCATTGCTCATAGCCCCATTGACTGCGGGAGTAACTGATACTAAACCATCTCGTAATCTACGTCGTACATGTGACACGATGATCTCGCCAACACAGCTCAACCAACTTGTGGGCTCAAGTGAGTGCCCAGCCAAATCCTACCCAAGAAAAGATAATGGCCAGTACATGCAAATATACAAACGGTGAAGGCCTTAAGCGCCCATGGAATGCAGAACACACCTACAGTGATATTATCAATAAATCCAAGGTATCCGCTCTATTAAAACTCCGCTGTCGTTTATCAAGTCTGGATGAAATTTAGTCTGGTCAATCTATGGTGATCCAACTCCAGAATTAGACTTACTTATCCGATCCCCCTGTCGGACTATTAGGCAAATTAAGTAAGTCAGGACACCCAAGTCAGACTTACACGCCCAAGGACAAGCGAGGCCTAACCTGATCAAAGCTTAGTTAATTTTGACTAATGACAATAGTTTTTTTTATCCATTCTAAGGTCATAGTTCGCCGAGCGCGGATGAAGATGGCTTAGAAAGTAGTTCGCCGACCAAAGTTTAGTCAGTGACGATTGATGATGATAACTTCTCGACTGCTCTAACGCCTAGTCCGTTAAGTGCGGATGACGATGGCTTAGAAAGTGGGGGCTTAGTCAACACTCTTAACGCTTGATCAAGATGGGTTGCCAAGGATCATTGTCCAATTACAGATAATGATCACCAAACCTGACCAAAGTTAATCAGTTCCGACTGATGATGATAACTTCTGGTCCGCTCTAACGCCTAGTCCGTCGAGCGCGGATGATGATGGCTTAGAAAGTGGGAGTCTAGTCAGCGCTCGTGATGCATGATTACAATGGCTTGCTAGGGATCATTGTCCTACCATAGACAACAATCGTCAAACCCGACCAAAACTTAGTAATTTTCGACTGATGACGATAGTTTTCGGTCCAACGCCTAGTTCGTCGAGCGTGGATGATGATGGCTTGGAAAGTGGGAGTCTAGTCAGAGCTCATCGAGCCTGATCATAATGGCTTGCCAAGATCATTGTATAGCTACAGGAAATAATCGTTGAACCCTATCAAAGTTTAGTCAACTTGGAATGATGACGATAACTTTTGGGTCCGCTCTAAGACCGTCGTCCGCCAAGTGCGGATGAAGATAACTTAGAAAGTGGGAGTCTAGTCAGCGCTCTCGACGCCTGATTGCGTTTACTTCCCAGGGATCATTGTCCAACCATAGACAATGGTCTGACCTAAAACCTAGTCTGCTAGAAGCGGACAAAAAAGGTTTGAAAGTCTAGTCAGAACTCAGGACGCTTAACTTGGACAATTCACCGGGATCACTATCCGACCACTTAGAGCGATGCACATGCTTGACCACAGTCTGGCCAGTTCGCTTAGATTAGCGATGATAGCTGCCGGTCCGATATATAGTCGGTCCGCCAAGGGCGAATTACAATAGCAAATTACGTGGGCCGATTACAGCCTGGTTTGAATGATTTCTTGCCAGCCAGGATTATTCCCTCGCGCATAGATTAGTCAACACACAAGACTTAGCTGAGACAACTTCTCGATTTCTAAAGAGTACAGACCGGAATTGCTTGAACTGTCATAATATAAGCGGACATAATTCTCATCAGCAGATCAACCCTACGGCTTCCTGACCAAAATATCTTGTTTAAAGGTGACACCACGATTAGACAAAGTAGAAAAGACCCATCAGGAAAAGTCAAAAAATACACAAGTACAAAGTGCTACTTAACATATCATATTTCATTGATAATCCGAAAAATACAGAGTCTACTCCTTGTTAGGAGAAGATTAAGATATAGTGGAACCTGACTTGGTAGGAGAAGAAGCAAGGGATAAGTCCACACGTGTTGCCGCTCGGATAGCTTGATCTTGATCACCCTCTTCTTTTGATTGATCGGAGGCTTTTCCAAACTCGGCAAAGGACACTTCTTTGTAGGAAGAGAGGTCCCAATAAAGGTCCTTCTCTTTCATCATCTACAACAGCTCCAATTTTTATTGCACGACTGCAAAATTTGAAAATGTCGTGAGCCTTGAGGAGCTTCTCCTTGCATACTCTTGACTCGGCCAACTCTCACTCAAGCTGATCCAATTTGTCCAACAAGGCATCAGCTTTGGACCGCTCTGTACTCAAGTTTTCCTTGACTGCACTAAGTTGATTCAGCTCCAGGAGAAGTTGCTCCTCTGCCCACCTCTCACTCTTGGCACTAAACTCAACGTCAGCCTCTAACTACTAACACATTAGACAGTCCAATCAGACTCCTCTTGGGCTTCTCCGCATTCAAAGCCTGCATCTCAGCCTGCGCCTTGGTTGCAGTTTCCTGAGCAAATTGTAAGTCACGACAGACTTGGTTTAGTTCTTCCTCAGACCTATCCCTCGCGGACACTGCCTCTGCCAATATAGACTCAAGCATTTTCAAGCGAACCCTCTGAGCCTCCTATCTTGTCTGCCAGGCCTCCGAATCAACAACGGATTGGGCAGGCCTTCGTTTTTCAAGCTGCTTTCTTAGTGATTTGATTTCGTGAAAAAAATCAGAGTACGACTTCTAAAAAGTCGCAAATACTCGCTCCGTAGTTACACTTTCTCACGAGTAGCCTCAACTTTCGTCCCAGCGACGACAGCTTGGTTTAGATATGACATGTCCAACATGAGATGTTTCTGCCCCTTGTCTTTACGTGCTCTCAACATACCACCTTCTAGCTTCGAAACACAATTCGATAGCCAATCATTCCATCTACTGATATGCTTCTTGGAGGCATAAGAAATGTCAACCTCTTGGTGTCAGGCTTGGTTGCTCATCTTTACTACATCCGGTGCCAATATACTAATCTGCGCATCCGGATGGAGGTCCTCTAGGACCGAAATCATGTCCATGGTGCCCTTCACTGTCTTCATCGCATCAGGGCCCTCATTTATTATTTTCCCCTTACTTCAATGATCGACTCTCTCTCATGAGCCGATTCAGAAACAGTTGACGGGGAAGAACGAGGTGAGTTATCTCTCAAACCATTCATCACCTCAATCTCAGATCCAGACTGAGATTGAGGATAGTACGAGCGAGGTGGAGGGGACCTTTAGCTATAAGGACAACGATTAGCCAAATCTTCGGCAAGTTGAGAAGGCTTGCGATCTAAGGAGGGGTTATACTCGAATCCTCCAACGAAAAAGGATTAGTCTGACTCGCATTGGATGAAACTGCCATACCCGCCTGTAGCAACAAGATGTTCATGATCTTCCCCTGCTCAGTGCTCAACTTTGTTGCATCTTCAACCCCTACCATTCGCAGATACGCCTTCTCCATGTTCGAAAGGAAAATGGGGGCCTTCACCCGAGCATCATGCCCCTCGGGCACAACAACTTCCGCCCCAACGGACAAATCAAGATCTCGCTCCACAACTTCACGTCCCCCCTCTGAAGGGGTGGAACACTCAAGAGCGGGCTTAGGGAAGGTGTGAGGCTTCTTAGAATGCATAGAAAAAGAAAATGTCTCATTCAACTCGGCCCTCCGTGAGGGGTGAGGAATTTTAACTTTTGGGAATTCCCATAGCTGCTTCATCCTTAGAAGAAAGGGGCATAGTTGGAATTTTTCCTACAGAAAGCAAGGATAATAATTTAATATGCAATCAAGCTTGAAATACTTCGACTCCGCAGAAGCCATGAAGTAATACTCTGCTAGAACTTGTAATTGTCAGGCAGCTTTCCAAAACAAGCCGACGATTTCAACACACACAACATGCTCATTTATCCGATGAGAGGTGAGCAATTGGATCACCCTCAGAGACACTCTGATACCAGCGTCATTCATTTTAATAAGAATGGTGATCATCATCTTGTACTTGTTTGGCACCAGCTGAGCAAGAGGAATGCTAAGGTACGCCGGGAAGCTTTAAATCTCCCTGATGACAGAAAAATGGAGGCCCAACAGAAGCATACATCGGTGCAAACAGATAAATCCTTTCGGAGGAGACAATGGCGTCTGACCAACGCCCAATGTGAAGAACACAAGATCATCAGGGATCTCATAATTCTCGCGAAGGCCATCCAATTTCAACTTGGACATTGACCACTCCTCGAAAAACTTACAGCCTTTAGTTAATAGTTCATCAAAAAGCTGATATTGGTCCGCCATGGAAGAACATACAAACTTTCAATCGCAGAAGTTAAACAAAGCCAAAAGCGCGGAAAGCGAAAAGACAAAACATAGTCTCTAGAATCAAAGGAACAAAGAAACTGAACTCTGCAGATATGAAGATTTATATAGAAGCAAAAAGTTTCGCCTTTTTTAGTAGTCGCACGCCCAATTAATGACGTGCGCCACTTGAGGAGATGATTCAAACTCAATCATCATGACCTCCCTGTTCCTGCATGACGTGACTTAGTGGACCGATCAGCTGGCCCACAAACTTGGGGGAGTAGCTGATGAAACACCAAAACTGTCCGTTAATCCACACCGTACACGTGTCATGCAATCTTGTCAACATAGCCAAATGGGTCTGATTGCTCGCCCAACCTGATAAAGCCCAGACAACACTAAGCCCATTTTGGCAAGCTCCAGGAGGTTGGATCCAAATAACAACGCCCTAATAAGCCCATACACAACATGGTCAAACCCAATATCTATAAGACCGAATTAGGCAAATATCTGAGGGATCGACCTAAGACGGGTAGGTCAACAGTACATTGATTTCGACTAGGAAACAAATACTGGAGTATAAGTTGTGCATGAAAAAACCCTTGCATGGACAACACTCTACAAGTGAAGAATCTCCCACATATCTAGGAACACAAGTCGTGTAGGTAAACTCTTTTACATGGATGACTCCCAGCAGGGAAAGGATCTCTAGCAAGATGTTTTTTCCTAAATTACGCCACCAAAGGCCTAGGCAAACAATGACTCTTGCATTATAAATAGGACACAAAGGTGATGAACAAAGGTATGCTACAAAACCTAATTTACAACATTACACCTTTCTCAAGCCTTGTCTGACTTAAGCATCAAAGTGTTATTAGCCACCACAACAGTGGTCTTTGGCTCACGTGTGTTTTCTGTGTAGGTCAAGGTCAAGAAGAACATGATTCGACTACATCAATTATTATTATTATTATTATTATTATTATTATTATTATTATTATTATTATTATTATTATTATTATTATTATTATTATTATTATTATTATTATTATTATTATTATTATTATAATTTATTTTTATTATTATTGTTATTATTATTTTATAGTTTGCACCTATTAAGGTGGTACCATGGAAACTGCATAGTGATGTTGACAGTAGAAAAATTGGGTTTCGTAAAACATGTGTTTCCTAGAAGTGTTGGAGACTATTTGGATTAGAAAATATGGTGGTAGATTTGTGTGGTTCAATTAGAAAATGAAAACATAGTTTCCAACTTTTAATGAGTGAACTTAAACTCCAAGCAATGGGGTCTTTGCTTCTACTCAAAGTAATTGTTTGTTTGGTTCACCCATTGAGGCTTATAAATAAGACCTCTTTTGAGAGTTTTAGAACATTGAAGTTCATAAATTGGAGCATCCGAAATAAGAATTTGGTAGAAATTTTGGTTTGAGTTGGCTTTTGGAGCTCTCTTTTGTTCGAATATACATATATTTATTTATTTTATAGAAACCAAATTGTGAGAGAGACTGTATATGAAAGTTGAAGTTGTAATTTTTTTTTTAAAATCATTAAGATCTGATATTTGTTCTGGTGGATATAGGCAATCTTGTCGAACCACTTTATATCACTATTTTTTGTATGTTTTAGTTCTTCTACTATGCATTACTTAATTGTTTGTGCTAATTATTGCTTTGTATATTGATTATCAATTGTGTTATGCTTTGGCTTCACTTCCGCTGGGTGCAACAAATTGGTATCAAAGATGAGATTTCCCCAAAAATCTATAGCGTAATTTGAAAATTGTGTTGCATTTCTAAAGGTCTATATGGTAGCCCATTTTTTTCCATGGGAAATGGAAACCAAATCCCATGTCAAGTAACTTTTCGTTGTTTAGTTGTCTATTTAATATCAGAATATCAATTTTGTCAGTGATTAGTTTCCCGTCTTTTATGAGAATCCAAGTTCCTGATCCCCCATTGAAACAAAATCCATAAAAAGGGTTTCAATTCTGATGACTAATTTTGTACTACCAAGCATACCCTAAATGTTTAACATATACAAAGTTTTGTTGTAAATAATGGAAGAGTTTTTAAATTTATTAACTTTTTGCCCGAGTGCATCCAAAAGACTTTTGACTACTGAGAAAGATGAGAGACTGGTTCACATTTTGTCACAATATAATAATAGTTAATAGTAATTTTTGAAAATTCTCAGCATAGTTCTAGGCAATATCTCATTTATCAAAATAAATAGAAATGTGGATATTTGGGTTTTCATTCAGTAAGATCCCTTTAAAAGGCAAACATATTCTTTACAAAAATCTTGCATTAAAATATAAAAAGATTTCATAACACTTTTTGGTGAGCTATGAACTGAACTCAAAGCCAAAGCATCGTGCATAAACTATTCCTTGGTACAAGATTGTAGGTCTTTTCCGTCTCCATTTGGAAAATCACATTGCTCCCTAAGCTTTGGTTGCATATGACCTTGTTTTGGATTCATTTGAATTTGGATCCTATAGTTTGTATTAGTTTTTAGTTTGAGTCCCATTTTTGTCCAGTTGTGATGTCTAAGTCCCAAAACGACGTTCACAGTCAACTCTCCGTTATGAATATAGGACCAAACACACAAAACTGGTATAAATTGTGAAACTTAAAGTCTAAATTTATCGATAATAAATCCAATATTATTTCAAAAATATAAAAATTCGTTCAATTACTAGATGGAGAGTTGATCGTTGGCGTGGTTTTAGAACCTAAACTCAAAGTTGGATAAACTTGGGACTCAAACTCAAAATTGGTATAAATCATATGACCCAAACAAAAATAAACATTTTTTTTTCTTTTTTACTAATCTATTATCTTATATAATATAACTAGTTGGCCTTGATTCTTGCACTTCTTTATGAGTCATCCCCGGACTTGCATCCCAGTTTTACCCATTTATGCAACTATTGTTGTTCCCTCTTCTATAGTAAAGGAATATTCAAAAATTTATGTACGGTATCCAATGTAAGAATTTATTTATTTATTTATTTAATATTTTCCCTTTTTCTTTTTCCTACGATAGGTCTCTTGAAATTCATTGATCAATACCTTGAGATCTTCAACACAAAGAAGATTGGCCAACAAAAGACAAAATATCTCATAATTTACCGTAAAGTAAACGAAATCTTAATTTCATCACACGAAGTGAAAAAGAAATTGAATATTGTAAGAAATTGATGTGTTCATATTTGATCTTGTTGATCTCACTGATCTCGAGCCTGCAAAAATGAGCAACGGTTAGCCAGGTACAACCGTTGTGGTGGCTGACAACACTCCGATGCTTAAGTAAATTGCAAAGTGTATGTGTATTTTTATTCTTCCTTTCATCACCTTTTACAATAAATATTCCCTCTCAAACTGTTCCTGAGATCGAGGGCGTGATGTAGGGAGGAGATCTCACATAAGATCTTACATATCCATGAATGAGTCTCTTCGGCACTTGGCTTTATTTAAGGCCCAATGCATGATTGGGCTAAGAGCTGATTTTGTGCGAGTGATCTCAGGTTTATGGTAGCTCTGAGATCCATGTTTGGGCCTTATTGTCCTAGCCAAGCCCCAAGGCTCGTGCCTCTTAGGCTGGCATGACTTGGGCTTGGGCACCTGACTTACGGACTGAACAATAGTTTGTATGTGGGTCCCGCTAAAACATTTGTTGTGTTAGGGTTAGCCCATTCAACGTGTACGGTTGAAATCGAGTGACTGTTTGAAGCATCATGTTACTCCCCCTGTTAATGGGGCTGCGTGCAGTTCCATTAATTCAATTTGATGATACATCAAAATAGACCGTCATCACAGTCATACACGTAGTAGAAATCATCCATCACGAGGATCATGTATTCCATCTACTGGATTAGCTCATACAGCTCAAAAAAGGCAAGACCAATCATAAAAGCCCAGACAGGCCCATCTGAAGAAATCATGGCTAAGGTCCAAATCAAAGCCAGCATGAGCTCTCTCATAAAGAAGAGAAGCGTTGCATAAAAAAGAATCGTGGAGGGAGTTACGCCTCCACGACACGCCTTCATAAAGGAGGAGACTGTTACTAAGAACGTTTCCTTCCATTCCGCCTCACATGCTTAAGTCATGCAAAGAATTAACAACGATCATTATATAAGGTAAAGAGAACAATCAATTGAGGTTTGCAACTTTAACTAAGTTTTGTCCAGATTTCATTTCTTCTTCAAACAGAGTTGTTGACTTAAGCATCGGAGTGCCTTCGGCCACCAAAAACGTGGTTTTTTGCAGCCTAACATTTGTTTTGCAGGTCAAATTTACAGGAAGACGAGATTCGGATGCATCAGTTTGGCGCCGTCTGTGGGGAATGACAAGTTTCTTTTCTAAAAATAAGATCCACAGTGACAAAGCTCACCAAAATCTGATCAATGATCGACATGCTATCAGAATAGATGAAACACTCTACAGACTTTCCATCTAGCGACAATCACAGTAACCCTCCCATTGGCGACAACACATTGCCATCAGCTCGCAATCGAGTTTCAGCAGTAATCACTGAGCCAATTGCACCCGACAATCAAGATCCATAACATGCAGTAGCTCAGACAACCCAGACATCCGGCGACGCTGCTACTGACCCTCGCATAGATCTTCTTATGACCCAGATGAACCACATGATGAAGATGCTGGAAAAACTCACTCAAGAGTGCATACAGTCAGCCGACCCTATCCAAGCGCCACCCCAGCAAAACTTTGCCAACCAAACCCGAGAAAGCGACAAGGTTCATGCAAAACCTCAATAAGGAAATCTCGAAAGCAATGAACTTCCCAAGGGTAATACCCCATAGAGTGATGGAACAGCTATTGAAATCCCGTTCAGGATCGGAGTCACAGATCCCAATGTGTTCTACGAGCTAGCTAAGCCTCCATTCTCTGACGCCCTCATGATAACTCCCATGCCAAATAAGTTCACACCACCAAAGTCTAAACATATGACGGCATCACCAACTCAATAAATCATTTGCGACATTTTCACCACATGATGGCATTAAAGGAGAGTACGGAGTCCATCCTATGCAGAATGTTTTTGACTATTCTTACCTAAACACTAATGAATTGGTTCAACAACATACCATCGAGGTCAATAAACTCCTTCCAGGCACTAGCCACCGCCTTCATCACAAAATTCATCGAAAGTCAATGAATGAGGAATGGACCGCACTACCTCTTTCACATCAAATAGAAGCCCGAAGAGACGATAAGAGAATATGTCACTCATTTCACTAACGAGCTGACAATGATCGACGGATGCAGTGATGACACAACCACCGCGACTTTCACCGTCGGACTGAAAAGGGCACCTTTTTTTATGCTCTCAACCTGGAACACCCAAAAAGCATGACGATCCTCTAGAAAACCATCCAAAAAGACATTACTCTCGAGGAAATGAAAGTCGCTAGGAAGAAAAATGATCACGGAAGGATAGAATTCAGACGAAGAGGCATCAAAATAATGGGATGCCGAAATCCAACCAGTAATCATCAGGGAAGTTGCAGTCGGCAAGGCCGAGACACGAGCGGATAACAAGTGCGATGAAGAAGACATACAGACTATACACATCCTTGTATACGAGCCGGACCAATATACTGAAAGACATGGCGAAATGGGAAGACATCAATTGACCACTCAGAATGAGAAGAGACCCAGAAAGAAGAGACAAAAGCAAATATTATTTCTTCCACAAGGATCACGGGCACGATACCAAAGAATTCTACAATCTAAAAGATGAAATTGAGCATTGGGTTCAAAGAGGACGTCTCGACGAATTCATCAGAATGCTAGACAAACAGCTCAAAAGAAAAGAAAAGACATACACCACTATGGGATCAAAAGAACAGCCCAAGGAACTGATATACGCCCTAAACTGCATGGCCGGAAGGAATAAAAAGATCAACCCAACTGAAGAAGCGACCGAAAACACCACCCACTCGAGCTAATTTACATCAAAGTGGGGGTGTTAATGCCGAACAAAACAAGACTAACCAATATACCGATACACAATAAAAGAACATGGAGAAACTTGCACCAATCAACCAACACAAATCCAAGACCCTATTGACAGACGTAGGCCCAACCCGAATTACCAACAACGAAATTGGCGACAACAAACTAGATTAAACCTCGGCCATTGTTGTTGTTGGACAATTCGGTGCTGATGTGAACATGACTAGACAATTTGGCATTGATGTGAGAATGATTGGACAGTTTGGCGATGATGTGAGCATGATCAGACAATTCAACATTGCTCAGTTACCGAGTCAGAAAGCACCTCGAGTCCATTAGCTACAATAACATATCCAACAAACATCGAGACGTAACAAACAAACGAAACCAATATCAAATCATGTGAATTGAAGATGTTGGCTAGGCGAGACAAAGGAACAATGACGTAAATCTCTAACAACACGAGGATCGACATCAATCAAGCAAAGGTTAGGAAGATGAAGCAAACAACTCTACAGCCTAGTGTAACTTTTTGAAGAAAATAACCATTAGGGTTGGTCGGAATACCTGGGAAGGGAACATCAATAAAATTACAAGTTTAGATCCCCATCTTGGGCATGGACAACAAAATAAAGGCATCAAACTCAATAATACAGAACAATCATCATATCAAGCTAAAAGAGATCGGGACGCAAGTTAGACATATACAATAAACTTCTGGTCTGATCAACGACGAAGTAAAAATTGGACAAACGAGTCAACTTATTCACATAAAGAACTTCGGGGTTAACCAGTACGTCGAACAAACGAAGTAAAAGTTGGACAAACGAGTCAACTTACTCAAATAAAGAACTATGGGTTGACCAGTACTTCAAACCAACGAAGTAAAAATTGGACAAACGAATCAACTTAGTCAAATAAAAAGCTTCGATTAGTACATCAAACCAACGAAGTAAAAGTTGGACAAACGAGTCAACTTACTCAAATAAAGAACTTTGGGTTGACCAGTATGTCAACCAACAAAGTAAAAGTTGGACAAACGAGTCAACTTAGTCAAATAAATAGTTTCAGGTTGATTAGTACATTAAACCAACGAAGTATAAATTGGACAAATGAGTCAACTTACTCAAATAAAAAACTTCGGGCTGACCAATACGTCAAACCAATGAAGTAAAAGTTGGACAAACGAGTCAACTTAGTCAAATAAAGAGTTTCAGGTTGATTAGTACATTAAACCAACGAAGTATAAATTGGACAAATGAGTCAACTTACTCAAATAAAAAACTTCGGGCTGACCAGTACGTCAAACCAATGAAGTAAAAGTTGGACGAACGAGTCAACTTATTCAGATAAAAAGCTTCGGGTGGACTAGTACGTCGAACCAATGAAGTAAAAGTTGGACAAACGAGTCAACTTGTTCAAATGAAGAGCATCGGGTCGACTAGTACGTCGAACCAATGAAGTAAGAGTTGGATGAGCGAGTCAACCTACTCAATTAAAAAACTTCAGGGTGACTAGTAGTCAAACCAACGAAGCAACAACTGGACAAGCAAGTCGACTTACTCAAAAATAAAACAAATTTGGAACGACTAGCACGTCGGACCAATGAAGCGAAAGGTCAATTTGCTTGAATAAGCTCCAACACATCAAGAAGAACGGATAAAATCAACCCACTTCAAAGCAATAAATGCGTCAAAGCATAAAAGTAGCCATAAAGGAATTCAGATCAAGAAATTCAGACATGATCAGAAATGTAGCAGTAAAATCCCCTGGCAAGTCGAAAAATTAAAACTGGAGATACGCAACGCAACTTATTTCGACAACTACGACTGACCTAAAAAAGGAATAAGCAACATGCAATGAGTCAACCAGACATTATGATTACTCATATTCTTTAGTAAAAGGTGAAAAGAAGAAAAGTTCTTTTCCTTAGTAAACTATTCTATTACATTCGGAGTAGAAGTTAAAGGAGTAGGAGATAAAACGAACGCAATCACAACATCATTGGTAGCATCATCGACCGAACGAGAAGCAACTAGATCACTAATAGGGTCACTCTCTTTGAAAAGAGAAGGAAGCAATGGTTCTTCAACCACTGGATCATCCGAAAAACCCAAAACATCTTCGTCACAATCTTCATCTTCAAAAGCCAGATCAAGAAAGTGGTGATACTAGGATAAATAAATACCAAGCCTCTCGATATAGTCAATAAGATCAGTCCATCCATCAACGATTCATTGCCAATCTACCACCTCCGCAATAAGAAGCATGTTTTTCACGAAAGCGAGTTCGTTCTTTGCTGCAATAATTCGTCCCTCAGCGGTGGTAAGCATCGCGGATGTATCTGCCTTGACCTCGTCAAGCACAGTCATTAATTGCTCCACCCATTTCTCAGCGATGTCACGATTGATGGACTACTCAACCACGGCATGTGCAGCCTCATCATGAATCCCCTTCTCAACAGACAACTCCCTCTCCACATCGTGTAATCGTGCACAAACCCTATCCGGATCATTTTTCAAAGACTGAGCTCAGCTACAGACTGATCATGTGCACCCTCCACCTCAATCAACAAGGCCCGAGTGACCAATGCTGCTTTCTCCTGTTCTGCACATCGAACTCTCAACACGTCAAATTGACAAATGACGTTAGAAAACACCAACAATAGCATCGCGAACTTCCTTTCCAGAGAAGCCATCTAATTACGACTAGCTTGGTAACCCGAGCTAATCACCCCCTCATAATTAAGATGATTCATTCCTTCTATTATCTGTCTAAGACCATCATCAAGAAGAATGCTCGGGTCTAACACAGGCATCGAAGGCCTTTCTACCGACCGTCTGTGTGATTCGTTTATCAACCTACGTGCACCATCCTGCACATCAAGTTGGGTAAACAATCAAAACTTCCCATCCGACTTAACACCAATCTCTCCAAGGATAGGTTCCTCCCAACTAATCAGTGGATGAAGGACGTGGGGATCCGAAAGCATGGAAGAGCCACCTTCAATGGCCGGAAGAGAATACGAAATGATAGAAAAACCATCCTTACCCTTTCATTGCATAGTAGTTGCAGCAGAAGCAGAACAAGTAGTAGTATCAACGGGGGCAGAAGAACCCAAACCAGTAGAAGAAGGTAAAATGTTCGCCGTACCGTCAGTAAGAGCGGAATAAAGTCGGGGAGACTATACCTCAAAACCCTGACTGTGATTGTCAATCTCCTTAGATTGCATGACTGCTAGTTGGAACATCTTATCGTCGATAGCTCTAGGATCATCATTAGAACATTCAACAACGTTAGACCCATCATATGTAGAAAAAGAGACTATGTTCATTATCATCCAACGGGCGAATAGCCATTTTTTTACTCTTCTCCAACACAAACCTTATCTCTTCAGCTTCCTCGAGAGATAAGAGATCCTCTTTTGCAGGGTCCCTATCAACAGAACTCGGACAAGGAATAGTGCAACGAATAGAGCCAAAAAGTCGTTTCCTCTTCGAAACACGGTCTGAACTTGTAAACAACCCCTTCGATGGACTAGCAAGCCTTGGGATTTTCCTCTTTCTAGAAGTTGGGCCAGCGAGGCCAATGCTAACAAGAGCATTGAGATCCATAACTTTCCCATCAACGCCAGCATTACCACCGCCAACACAAGCAGCGCGGGCAACAATCTCTTAAGCTTGCCTCTCTATTAGCAAAGCTTGCTCAGCCTCGTTCATGTTGTACAAGCCACTGTACTCTACCATGACATCAAAAAAAAGATCTCCAAAGGAACCTCGAGAAGCTGCAAAAAATGTTGGTTGATCATTTGTTCTTCTGTAGTCAATTGTAGAACCCTCTGCTTATTAGGAAGTCGGAAGGACCCTACTATTTGTTGACCTTGCAAGTCAAAATATCTAGAACGGACAAAATCATAAAACCAATCTCACGACAAACCCCTGATATCATCATTAAGATTACCAAAACAGGTCGGAGAACAAAGAAAGTAAATACTCTTGGTCACCAACAAACCAACCACCGAGTGCAAAGTCCTAACTGTCAAAAAAATACTGGAAAGGATGGCTCTCGCATATGTTTAACCATAACCCACCCACCATTAGGGCCCATCTGAGCAGGAGGAATGCCCAGAAAGTCTAAATACGCTAAGAATAACTCTGGAATAGGAAATCAAAGGCTGGAGTTAAACATGCGCGGGTAGAAAACAATATACCCCTTACTCGAACGATAAGGACTATCACTCAGCCGGGGAAAAATGATCTCAAGGTCGGAAGGTAACGAATAGTAAGAGCGAATGCTATCCAGCTTTGCCTAGGAAACCTTTTTGGGAGATAAGTAAGCTTTGCAGGTAGCAAGCTGCTCACCGTCCAATAAATCCCCGACATGCATTGTGAAGAAAAAATGAAGATGGAAAGAAGAAAGAACCTTAATTTCAAAGATTGTGTCAATGAGGAAAAAAAAACATCATGTCCTCTTTTATAGAACCGAATAGTGAAGGGACTGCTATGGGACAATGTGCGAGGTATGATGGAACGTGTAATGCAAAAAATGTGAGCGAAAATGTGCGGATAAGCAAGAGATCGAAACACCAACAAAGTAAGAGTTGCTGACAAACATAAAATACATGCAATGATGGAATTAAAATCCAACCATCACGAAGTTAGTGGCCACGTCAGCATACCCACTAACTAAGGGAGGAGTAGCTGATACTTCAAAATAGATTGTCATCACAATCATACACGTGGCAAAAATCATCCATCACGAGGATTAGGTATCCCATCTACTGGATCAGCTCATAAAGCCCAAAGAAGGCAAGACCAATCATAAAAGCCCAGACAATGCCCATCAGAAGAAATCATGGCTAAAGCCCAAATCCAGGCCTGCACGAATTCTCTTATAAAGAAGAGAAAAGTTGCATAAAAAAAGTCAAGAGGGAGTTATGCCTCCACGGACACGCTTTCATAAAAAAAGAAGACTATTACTAAGAACGTCTCCATCCTTTGTGCCTCACATGCTTAAGTCACGCAAATAATTAACAATGACCTTTATGTAAGGTAAAGAGAACAATCGACTAAGGTATGCAATTTTACCTGAGTTTTGTCTAGATTTACTTTCTTCTTCAAACAGAATTGTTGACTTAAGCATCTGAGTGCCTTCGGCCACCAAAAAAGTGGTATTTGGCAATCTAACATTTGTTTTGCAAGTCAAACTTACAGGGCAATGAGACTTGGATGCATCACAATTAATGGGGACTAGTGTAGTTATACTTGAAACCATCGCCCTTCCATTCCCCGCATAGCATATAATGCTGACGCACTTGTTGGGTGAACTCTTTCTATAAATGTTGTGCCTATATATAGGCTAGTTCTTATAGGGTCAAGCGTTTCCATGTGTATCGCAGAACCTGTTATTCAAATGCACCCATTTAGATAATGTGATTTTGTTTTGGCCTCTATAGAGGAAGAAGGGGAGCCCCCATTGGTGAAGTCTCCGAATGTTCTTACATTGTAGCGATGAGTCTTAACGAGACTTGTTGTTGGAGGAAGCCACCTGGTTTGAGTGTGCTTCCAATAGTTCTATGGGACCTCCCAATTTGTTCTTATATCGCAAGAAAATGTACAAGCTTCCCCTTAGGGACCAAGTTTGTCTTCCATCTTCTGGTGCTCCTACGGTGTCACCTGTCATTATTTTTGGGAGATAACACCAACAATCGACATTGGGTGTTGTTCCCACTACTCCTTCCTAGGCTTCACTCGTGATGCCGCATCTGAAAGATAGATTTGCATAGACGAGTTCCAGTGTGTTTTGTTGCCTTGAGGAACTGATTTTGCATTGCCTAGACATCCCTCCTTTAGGGGATTACATCAGCAACCAACTTTGGGTTGCTACTCCCACCGCTAATTCCTTGGCTCTATTCATAAAACCACTTCTGGAAAATAGATTGGCAGAGCAAAGTTCCAGTGTCTATTCTGGCAGATCGTCTCTCACACTTCACTTTCTATCGAGCTCAAGTTCTAGTAGTATGTAAACCTTAGAACTAGCTAATTGGTCAAGCTTTTTGATAATCAATAAAGTCAGTTTTCTTTGAATGAATGTGAATCATATTGGCCTGTGCAGACAAATCTTTGGACTGTTAAAAAAGGTAAGACAGTTTAACTTAGAGCAAGGATTGAGTTGGCCTAATCCGGAGGGGAGACGTGTGTAGTACTGGCCCTTGTGCAATTTCTATAACAAAATAACTTAATTCATCGATAATGGTGAAATCACTGAAGAGTGATCTTCGTATAAGTGGGTTGTACCTCAT
The DNA here is from genome assembly GCA_963556465.1 of Berberis vulgaris. NCBI lineage: Eukaryota > Viridiplantae > Streptophyta > Magnoliopsida > Ranunculales > Berberidaceae > Berberis > Berberis vulgaris. The sequence goes on along the minus strand of OY747131.1, from coordinate 51,438,587 downwards.
GGTGCGGTTGCTTTTTGAGTAGGTTATGGCATGTCGAAGTACTATTATTTAGCTCTGTGTAGAACTAGAGTGGTAGAGAAATCGCTTAGTTTTCTTAGGACTAGATTTCCTACCACACTCTGACTCATTCTTTAGTTGATAGTCGGCGGTCAGGGCGTTGCCTTGGTCCGTGTGGACTGGAACGATTAGATACATTGAGTCATTCATGGACTAGACTTGTCCACTTGCGATGAACTATCTGTCGACTGGGTTCGATCCGCGTGTGTTGCCTTAGTTCTTGAGGTTGACTAGGCTATCTTTGGAGTGGTGAGTCATCTATGGACTGGACTCGCCCGCTTGCAGTGAACTATCTGTGGACTGAGTCCGGTTCGCCCTTGTGATGCCATTGATTTCTTAAGCGGACTAGGTCACTTATGCGGCAAGCTGTCGACATCCTAAATAGGACAAGACTTGGCCATTTGTGCACCATTATGGTTATCGTAGTTGGACCATGTTATCATGGGAGCGACGAGTTGTTCGTGGACTAGACTCGTCAACATGCGGTGAACTATCCGTGGACTGGGTTCGGTCCACATTGGCATTGCCTTGGCTATTAAGATGGACTAGATCACTTATGCGGCAAGTTGTCAACATCCTCAATAGGACTAGGCTCACCCACTTGTGCACCATTATGGTCACCGTATTCGGACCAAGCTATCTTAGGAGCGGTGAACTGTCCATGGACTAGGTTCGGTCCGTACTGGAGTTTCCTTGGCTCCTGAGGCGGACCAGGTCACTTATGCGGCAAGCTTTCGACATCCTGTATAGGACTACTCTTGGCCACTTGTGTTCCATAATGGTCCTTGTAGTCGGACCAAGTTATCTAGGACCGGTGAGTCGTCCTTGGACTGGACTCATCCACTTGTTGTAAACTTTCTGTGGATTGGGTTTGGCATGCATGTGTGCTATCATGGTACTGTGGTCGGACTAGGTTGTTTAAGAGCAGTAAGTTGTCCGTGGGGACTTTCCAGTCTGCGGTGAACTGTTTGTGGACCGTGTTCAGTCTGCATACGTGCCATCATAGTCCTATGGTCTAACTAGGCATGTTCATGTGTATGGAGTCATATGGAATGGGATTCTTTAGAGAGAGTATCTTTACAGATAGTACTCTACCTTCCATGGTCTTTTTAGATGCTCTCCACTCAGGTTTTCTTGCCAGTAGGTTTATGACCTTTTGATTGTTGTTAACTTGTTGGGACCTTCCCAGTTTGAGCTTAGATTGCCTTCTCTTGGGTCTTTTGTGTTTGGCTGGATTTTTCTCAATACCCACTCACCAACTTTGAATTCTCGAGGCTTAACCCTATTATTAAAGTGTTGGGCCATCTTCTGTTGATAGGTGGCTATTCTGACGGAAGCTCCGGCTCTTCGCTCTTAGAGTAAGTCTAGTCCGACTCTTAAAGGTTCATCCTTGTCCTCCATCCTGAACTCCTAGTTCAACTGAAACCATTGCCTCAGAAGCATAGGCCAGTACAAATGGTATGTCTCTGGTTGGAGTCCGGTTTGTTGTATGGTATGCCCAAAAGCTTAGAGACCCAAAACTCTTTGGCTGCATCAAGTTTCCTCTTGATTGCTTCCATGATTGTTTGGTTTGTGGCTTTTGCTTGTCCATTGGCCTGAGGGTGACCGGCACGGAAACATGATGACTGATGCTCAGTTCGGTGCAACGTTGCTCGACTTTCCAACCTTCGTTCTGAGTACCATTATTGCTGACCATGATTTTCGGTATTTCGAATCTGCAGACAATAGATTTTTAGAGGAAGTTCTTGATCTGAAGAGGCTATACTTCTACCCATTTGGTAAAGTAGTTGACAGCTACAAGGAGGAACACTTCTTCCTTTTGGATATGGGGAACAAGCACACGATATCCATCTCCCACTGGCCAAAAGGCCACGGGCTAGTCATTGGGACCAGGTTCATGCGGGGCATATGTGTGTACAGGTCATACCTCTAATACTTATCACACTTGCAAACCAAATCTTTGGCCTCTCGCTGCATTTCTAGCCAATAATACCCCAGAGTGAGGGCTTTATGAGCTAGTGTCCTTCCTCCGGGGTGGTTTATGCAAATTCCTTCATGGATTTCTAGGAGGACCTAGTTAGCCTTTTTAGGGTTAGGCATCTAAATAAAGGGCAAGTCACTGATTTCCAGTACAACTTGTCATTGAGGAGCGCATATCGTACCGCTCTGTTTTTTAGCTTGCGAACCTCTAGCCTATATGCTGGGAGAACTCCATCTTTATGTAGCTGATCAGGGGGCTCATCCAGTTGGTTTCCATGCTTGTTTAGAAGGTTTTGTTGAATCCCTCTTTCTCTAGGGCCGACTTCTCCTAGAACTCTATGAGTGCATTGAAGTTGTCCTCTGCGGACGAAGCCTTTTCAGACAAGTTGTTGGCTTCCTAGTTGTTTGCTTGGAGCAGCGACGGAGTAGTATTCTCTTAAACCCTATTTTGGCCATTATTCGGGGTTATTTTTAACAATGAATACACCGTTCACATGATTGACCACCAGTTGGGAGCCACTGAACACTGTGATTTCCTCTACTCGAATTCCTCTGGCTAGTTTTAGCCTGACTAGGAGGGCCTTATACGTCGCTTCATTATTTGAAATGCGAAGCCGAATTTGGCAGCCTTTTTAAGGGTGACCTCTTTCTGGGGTGTAAATGATGATCCCCGCTTCACAGCCCTTCACGTTGGATGACTCGTTGCACCGCAAGATCCATTTCTATGGGAGCGACTTTGGGTTCCCGTCTCCTTGCTGGTCTGTCAGTCCCAATTCTCCTGTCCCAATGAACTCGGAGATGAAGTTTGCCAGTGTTTTCATCTTGATGGTCGTTCTTGGAGCGTAATGGATGTCAAACTGTCCCAGCTCCATTGACCACTTGACCATTCTTCCTGATAGCTTGGGCTTGAGAGCAACTCCGTGCTTCCCATGTATGCCTTCAAATCTTTGGAGGCATGTTCACAATGCTCTCCCCATTGGAATTATTTGTTTCCATTTAGAATCTTAAAGAAAGGGAACATCTGTTTGACGATTTGGTGATGAACCTATTTTGGGATTCCACCCTCCCAGTCAGGCTTTGAACTTCTTTAATGTTTGCGATGGTCTCATGTCGAAAAGATCATGAATTTGCTTAGGATTAGCATCTATCCCCCTTCGGTTGACTATGTTTCCCGTGAATTTCCCTGATTGCACTCTAAAGATGCATTTATGTAGGTTGAGCTTCATCTGGTACTTCCTTAGTTGGGAGAATGCTCCTTGGAGGTCCGCCAGGTGATCGAGAGACTGTGGCCTTTTTACCTACATGTCGTTTATGTAGACTTCTCAGGTATTTCCTATTTGTCCTTTGAACATTTAGTTCACCAAACGCTGGTACATTTCCCCCTCATTCTTTAGTCCGAACGACATTCCCGATAGTAGTATGTGCCTTTGTCCGTTATGAAGGAGATTTCTCCTGGTCCGGCCGCTGCATACTAATCTGATTGTAGCCAGAATACGCATCCATGTAGCTGAATGGGTTGTTCTTGATGTCGCATCCACGATCTGGTCTATCCGGGACAGTTGAAAGTTGTCTTTCGGGCAAACTTTGTTAAGGTCAATGTAGTCCACGCTAACCCTCCACTTCCCATTATCATGCCGACATTCAGTAGTATTTGTACCTCTTCATTAATGGCCTGGTTGTGCTTGGGCTCCACTGACCTTTTCTGTTGGACTGGCTTCAAGTCAAGATTGAATGCCAGTCGATGCGTGATTACAAGGGGATTGATCCCCACCATGTCTTTCATTGTCCATGCAAAGACGTTCTGGTTCTCCTTTAAGAGCGAGGCTTGTTGATCTGCCAAAACTCTATTGAGATTAGAGCCTATTTGGACTATTCTAGTGTTACCTGGACTTTCCAAGTATATTGTGACGACTTCTTCTTCTGGCTACCCAACATTAGGCTTTCCCCTCGGGCTCAATGAAGGATTGACGCCCGAAGGTGGAGGTGGGTCCTCTTTATCTGGAGTCAGAGTTTCCTCATCTAGATCGTTTTGCTCTTACTGTAGTGATATTCCATAGCGATAGTATAGTCTTTTTTGATCGTCCCTACTTTGCCCTCAGATGAGTATTTGAGGCATTGGTGCTGGGTGGAGACTATTGCCTCCATGTGGTGTAACCAAGTTTGGTGCAAGATTACATTGTATTCGGAGTGGGCGTCTATGCCCGAAAACTCTGCTATCAGGATCCTTTGTAGGTCTTGATGCCCTACAACCACCGACAACGTGATTTTTTCGATCGGGTAGCAGTTTTCTCCATTGAAGCCGATCATGGCTTGATTTGATGGTGTCAATTCTCCCTATGTTAGTTGCATTTTTAGGAATGCATTTAGAGCAGTACGTTGACGAAGCTACCCATGTTCACCAGCGATCTTCTACTTCTTAGTTTGCTATCCCTACTGAGATATCATTGTGTTTGAAGCGGGCTCCCTTCATATCCTATTTTGTGAATGTTAAACTTGAGGTTTTTCTCTCCTCTTGTACGTATTGTAAGGGGTGATCTGGGTAGTACGATCTAACTCACAGTTCCCGTATTCGTCCCATTAAGGACACATACCATGTCAGGAGTCATGTCTCTTGCTTCTTGTGCCATTCCTTCGCCTTGGGGATGCATGTCCCTGAAGTCGATGAACTCTTTCAGTCGTCATTTCTAGATCCAATATTGGATCTTATCTCTGAGGCTCTTGCAGTCTTTATGGTAATGGCCTATCTCCTTGTGATAAGAATAGTGTTCATCGTTATCACGCTTTGAAGGATCTTCTTTGAGTTTCGATGGCCACAAAATGTTTTTCCATATTTCCTTGGCGAATAAAATGTTGGACAGACTGAAGTGTAATAGGGGTACCTGGAACCACTGGGCTTGTACAATTTTGCTTGGTTGTGCCCACTCTGGTTCTCGCCCCATTTTTCGTTTGGAAATTTCTCCCCTTTCATCCCTGTCCTTGCTTCTGTAGGAGTACTTTGGTTCGTTTTCCCCTTCCTGGCAGCCAACATTTCTTCCAGGGTGATGTATTTCTAGGCACTCCTTAGCAGACCTACCATATGCGCGCACTGGGTTCCAAGGTGAAGTAGTTGTAACACTGACCTCTTTGTCGGTCGGAAGTGAAAGCAGTGACCGATGTATCATCACTGCAACCGTCGATCAAGGTCAACTCATCATTGAAAAGAGTGACATACTCACTAAGGGTCTCACCATGATTCCGTTGAGGCTCAACAAATAGTGGGGCCCTTTTATGATCCGTTGGCTCCCGATGAACCTGGTGACAAATGCCTTCACTAGGAACTGGAACGAACCGATAGATTTGAGCTAGAGGCTGTGAAACTAGGTCATCGGGTGGGAAAAGTTCTACACAGGATGACTTTTGAACTTTCTTTAAGCGCCATCACGTGGTGGTAATGGCGCAGATGACCTGACGGATCTAATGTTCCGTCATAGACCTCGAGCTTTGGCGGGACGAACTTCTTCAGAATAGAGGCACTCATGATATTCTCAGAGAATTGAAGGACAGTGAGATCATATAGGACTTCAGGATCGGATGCCCTTAGTCGGAGGGAGTTCTCGACCATGGCCCTGTTTGTCCTTGGGATATGGTCCCCATGATCCTCTCCTATTCCTAGGCTTCTTTCTCGGCAAGCTTTTTGTTCCTCTACGAGGGATGGGGGTTCACCTTCTGGACGTTCTTCATGCGTCATTTTGGATCTAGGAGTTCCTCGGGTTTCAACCGGTCTCAGATCGCTATTGTCGATCTCAAGTGAGTCGTTCTACCACCCATGTTAGGTGATCTAGGTCGAGAAGGATCAAACTCTTGTCAAGGGCGGCCTAAGCCGCCTGCATGGCTGGACCGTGTGGTTGTTCGGCCTCCTCAATCGGATCGATTCGGCCCTGTGGTTGGGCTTCACCTGCTACTGCATTTCTGGCTCAACATCATCATCATTTCTCGATGTTCTGCTTAGCTTGAAAAAGCTTTGTATGTCCGTTTAGGGAAAACTTGTCGTCTTCCTCATGAACGGTGCCAAACTTAGGGCTGAAAACCGAACCGACGGTTCGGTTTCTCACCTAAACCGTGAACCGAACCGACTTAGGTCGGTTTTAAAAATTTCAAACCGAAATCGAACCGATCATTAACAAAACCGATCCGAAACCGAACCGATTCTAATTTATGCAAACCGTAACCGAACCGACTAAAATCAAACCAAAACCGAAATAAAACCGAACCGACCGACTATTTTAAACATATTGTATTATTTATATATATAATATATATTATTTATTATATATATTCGGTCGGTTCGGTTTGGTCGGTTAAAATCACATAGAAACCGAAAACCGAACCGACCACTTCGGTTTTGAATTTTTTAAAACCGAAACCGATCAGAACCGAATTTAAACCGAACTGATTGGTTCGGTTTAGATCGGTTCGGTCGGTTTAATCGGTTTGATCGGTTTTTTGTTAAGCCCTAGCCAAACTGATGTATTCAGATATATCCTTGCTGATCTCGTTGATCATAAGCATGTAAAAATGAGAAACGGTTAGCCAGGGACCATTGTTGTGGTGGCCGAAGGCACTCTGATGCTTAGTAAATTGCGAAGTGTATGCTTACCTTTCTTATTCTTTTCATCACTTTTTATAATGAGTGTTCCTTCCCCAATTGTCCCTACGATCGAGGCATGATGGAGGGAGGAGATCTCGCATAAGATCTTACATGTGCATGACTGAGTCTCTTCAACACTGGGCACTTTTAGGATCACAATGCTTGATTGGGCTAAGAGCTAATTTTTTGCGAGTGGATCCCGGGTCAATAGCATCTCTAAGATCTATGTTTTAGCCTCATTGTCTTGGGCCAAGCCCCAAAGCTTGTGTCTCTTAGACTAGCGTGACTTGGGATTGGGCACCTGACTTACAGGCTGAACAACAGTTTGTATGTTGGCCCGCTTAGGACCTCACTAAAGCTCTTTTTCGTATTAGGGTTAGCCCATGCCACGTGTACGGTAGTGCTAGAGTGGTTGTTCAATGCCTCATCAAAAATTACTAAGAAGTGTTAAATTTTGAAAAAAAAGACTTAGGTGTACTCTAAAATTTTATACGTTAATCTTGAGATTTATACATTTGCCAATTTGTTGTTGCCCGGAGATAATTGGATGCCTAAAAATTAGATATGTATGTGTGATGTTAAAGATCACTAGTGTCTCGATACGCTTTAGTGCACATATTTTCAGTGTTTTTTTTCTTCAGAATTTAATAAATCAATAAGTGCAAATTGAAATGCTTGGAAATTTTGTGATATATAAAAAATGATTTATGAGTTTAACCAAAAATAAAAAATCATGGACAGGTTGATTTTCAAAGTCGTGTTCACATTGCAATAAAATTATCCTTTAGCATGTTTTATATGACTAATTTTTATGAATTTAATAAGAAACATTAAAACAAAAAAAAATAGTGGTACTAATTATGTACAAAGGCTTTTTTTTATAATTTACAAATAACTGTCTTAAAATAATTTATGTTGAGGGCTTGAATATAATTTATTATTATTTAAGAGGTCTTGATTTTAGTTAGATTTAACTTTTGGATTGGCATTTGTAATATCAAGTGCAACCATGTCACTGTATAATGGCATTCTTTAGTGTATATATAGTAGATGTTGCTTGAGATATCCTTCATATTTTTTCTAAATCGTATACATACTAAAAGAAATATCATGATTTTATGTTGATCCCCCACAAGGTCTCAATTGTCTCTAGCCTTCATACCCATCAAGTTTCTTTCATGTTAAGTTTGATTGTGGAAAGTTGGTATAAAGCCCTAGCCTTGAGTTTAATACTAACAGTAGGGGGAATGATAAACACACTGAAAATATTTTAGGCATATTACACTAATTAATATTGCTGCAAATTGTATATTATTTAAGAGATATAAACTTTATTATCATAGATTGTTATGTAAAATGCATCTATACATGGAGTTGATGCATACATTATTATGATTCTCAAACACTTAGGGTGTGTTTGGTCGGATGGAATCTTACTCCATGGGAATTCATGAGGGGACCCTTACATTTAAGGTTAGATTGAGGTATCAATTATCATCCACCATTAGATTTTGTGATTAATGGTGGGAATGAAAGTCTCATGAACATGATAATCACAATCCCTGGTCCTCCCAAAGCATGTGATTCTCATATTCACGAGACTTTCATTCCCATCATTGATCACAAAATCTAATGGTGGATTGATAAGTAAACATCAAATTAGCTTAGATGTAGGTGGTCCCCTCATAGATTCTCATGAAATAGGATTTCATGCAACCAAACACACCCTTAAGTTCACCAAACACCAGATACCACCTTGACCACCCTCTATGGTACTCCCACAAGTAAACAATCAATATCGCATTCAACAAACCCCATTATTCACATTCTAATGCACCATTCTTCTAATTTCTGACCGTGATTCTTTGCCCCACCTTTTGTCACATACCCAAAGCTCATCATACATCAACTACCACCACGACCACCCTTTGTCATACTCCCACAAGTAAAACAATCAATACCACATTCAACAAATGCACCATTTTTCACATTCTAACTGTGACCCTTTGCCCGGGCCCTTTATCACATACCTAAAGCTAGGTGTGGGCACGGTTCGGATTGGTTCCAAATTTGAAGAACCTAACTCGAACCATTTAAATTTAACGAATCCGATTCGGTCCAGATTCCCTCATTTTGAACATGGAGACCGAACCTAACTCGAATCATTTAGAATGGTCTGGTTCCTTGGTTTCAAACGGTTCCAAGTTCTCAATTCTTGAAGCTCCTTCTGCAATTTCCTATTCTCTTCTATAAAATGTCTCAACACCTCTTCAAGTACTCACAATCCACCTCTGTTTGCTTCTATATCTTTCAAACCAGCCATTCCAACATTCAATTTGTTCCCAAAGCGGTCTCCACACAGTACAATTGTTTCAAGTATGTCGCGAATAATGAAGTAGGGACAATCAGAGGAGACCAGACTACCACTATCGAAGGTCACTATGTTGCGGTTAAGTGGCCAGATGAGTAGCCATCACAGTCCAAACCAAAGGACTCAATTATGGAGGTCCCAAGTCGGGAATCAAAAAATCAGTTTCTGCAATCGGACAATGAAATGCCACCTAGACCGAGAGGAATACCGAATGTTGGAAAGCTGGAAGAGCTCGTCAACATCTATCTGGATAGCCCAAATAACACCAGAGCTATCCAAATAGGTTTCAATCTCAGCAAGACGTTGGCAGATCAGCTAGCTATGCTTTTGAAAGGAAACCAGGATGTATTGCTTTGACAATGAAGAATACGGTGGGAATTAACCCGTCCATAATCACACAATGACTGGTAGTCAATTCGGACCAAAATCCAGTTAGACAGAAGATAACAATGTCACCTAAGTGCAACCAAGCCATTAACAAGTGCAAAGGCTACTGAAAGCCGGCATGATAATCACGTTATCTAGACTTGATGGCGAATATGGCCCTAGTAAAAAAGAAAAATAGAAGGTAGAGAGTATGTGGGACTACACGGACTTCAACAAGGCTTGCCTAAAAGACAATTTTCCACTCCCCCGAATAGACTAAACAGGTTCATCTCCAAGTCAAAGGAGTTCAGACTAATTAGAAGCGTGGCAACCCTAAACAGGTTCATCTCCAAGTCTTCGGACATATGCCTTCCCTTCTTCAAAATTCTGAAAGGGAATAAGGAATTTCAATGGGGCGAAAAATACAAACAAGTTTTTCAGAAGATGAAAAAATACAAGGGGAGCACATAGTTGCTCACAAAGCCTATTTTGGGAGAGACGCTCTACTTGTACCTCTCAGTTTCAGAACATGCAGTCACCGCAACCCTGGTTCAAGAAGACATGGGGAAACAGAAGCCAGTTTACTACGTCAAAAAAACATTTGTTGAGGTAGAACTAACTACCCCCAACCTGGAAAAATTGGCCTTAGCACTAGTTACCTTCTCTAGAAACCCGAGACCTTACTTCCAAGGTCATTAAATAACAACCACTACAACACAAATGCTCATTAATAGCGTTTCAAAAATGTTATTGTAGCCTATCATAGCGTTTTAGAAAACGCTATGTCTGCCGGAGCTATAATAGATACAGGGTTATTTATAGCGTTTTAGAAACACTATTGTAAGTAGACCATTTATAACGTTTCTGAAACGCTATTGTATATTGTACAATATCATTTTAAAAGTGCTATTGTTTAGCTTGTATAGTTACCAATAGCGTTTCTGAAACGCTATTTCAGAAACGCTATTGTCTTCCCTCACGTAGCATTTAACAAATGTTATTGTATTTGTTTCTATAGCGTTTCTTAAGGCCCTTTTTTTTACTATAGCACTCATCAAGTGCTATCAAATGACTTTTTATAACATCTTATAAGTTTTATTTCTAGAAAATAAAAACTAAATGTGCCAAAAACTTGAACATTTCCATGAACGGCGAGGCACAGTAATGTAATTAATAAAATAATGTATTACATCGAGTCACAAAATCTATCAGATAATAAATATCACACTACATTTATTTCAGTTGAAGCATGGTAAACAACCAAACATCGACCCAAAAGCCTGTACAAACTCTGCCCAAGACACCATACCAATCAGCGCTCAGCGACAATTTCAACACTACGCCCTTAGCGTAGCAGCCAACGCCTATTTGTCCATCCAAATTATACAACGTAGACTAGTCCCTTGAAGAAGAAAAATTGAAGGCTTTGTTGATGTCATGAAATCCAATTTCATGTGTTATAAAGCTGTCCAAATGAAGTTCCTACAAGGGAATGGAGACAATGGCACAATTTTAACAAATTATAATTTGATTCTAAAATTTACTATTTCAGTAATAAACATAATTAGTGAGTTTATTACCATGTCAAGATAACTTTTCACTAGAATTGGAATATCAGTCTTGGCTTTAATTCCTCCAAACAAGGATCCCATTATGCTTTTACCCCTCAACATCTCCCTAGGGTTGATGCTTAATGGTGCTCCATGCATCTCCACACCCAATATCACTATTTTTCCCCAACCTTATTATAAAGTAAACAAACTATGTTTAACATTAAGCTGAAGTTTAATTTGATGACAATGAAATTTCATTGTTGCCTATATTAGTTTTTATCAATTTGGTCTAACATATTGAGGAGATTACCCTGACAAAAGTTCAAGTAAAAGAAAAAATAGTATAAGAGAGGATAGAGGGAGAGACCGGTCTGCAACTAGAGAAGGCGTCGTTCATGAGAAAAGCGAGTCCAATACATTCAAAGCAATAATTTGCACCTCCTTCTATCATTTCCTTAATAACCTGTAGATGAAGTGTTGAACATTGTTAAATTCAGCTCATGCTCTGATGATTGAGGAACCCAAAAGTAAAATGCAACCAACAAGCTTCAAGTTATTAAACCTTTATGTGAAGAAATAAGCAATGATTAAGACAACTAATTACCTCACTAACCGGCCTTCCCCCACAGTCATTTGGGTTAATAAAATCAGTCAATCCAAATTTCTTCCCTGTAAAATAAATAAATAAATAAAAATTTACTCAGATAAACACACAAGTACTGAAGTGCGCAGAGTAACAAGTGAACAGAGATGCACTCGCAGATACCAGTCTCAAACTTTTCAGGATTTACATCCACACCGATGATTTTGGAAGCACCACGTAGTCTTGCACCTTTCTGCAACCTGTGTATCGAAACAAAAAGACCAAATTATGATTCAAATTCATCAAATCACATTATACCCCATATGTTTTGTGTGAAAGAAAAGCAGTAGTGCTAGTCCCACGGATCCCAGACCAAATATAGCTACGCTAGATCCATTGTGCACATCTGCCACTTTCCATGCTGCACCCACACCTGAATTTCCATGCATTTAATTTCTTAATAATTTCAGCACTTTATCGAGTGTGCAGTAGTAGCACAACAAGTGATAATTAGTTACCAATTGAGACCCCGCAACTAAGCAAGCAAGCCTTGTCAACGGGAATGTCAGTGGTGATCTTGGCTATATGGCTGATATTCACCATTGTGTACTCATCAAAGCTTGATACACCCAAGAAATTGTGTATGATTTGTCCATTCGAGTCTGTGAACCTGCTCTTAGACCCATCTCTAGGCATCCCTGCATCAACCTTGAATGGAAACTTGCTGCAAATGTTGTTTTTTTGTGATTTGCAATCCACACATTCTTGGCAATTGGCTAGGAACACTGGAACAACTATATCTCCCTCTTTTACTTCCTCCACATAATCTCTGACGCTCTCCACCACACTGCAAGAGTTATGTAGTTCATGCAACATGACATATATGCAGACATCTGAATATATATCCAAGATGCAAAGACAGTCTGTGATTCACAATTTAAACAATGATCAAAATCAAATTACCCAATTGCTTTGTGTCCAAATATCCTTGGAAATGGCATATGAGGCACCTAAGAATGAAATCGGAAACTGATGATCAAACAAAAAACAACTCAAAAAAAATATGCAGATTTGAAATCATGTAATGGGATGATAGAAGTGGTTCTTACATCCATTTTCCAGAAGGTGATATCATTGTGGCAAAGAGAAGTACATAGTATTTTGATCCTAACTTCCCAAGCTTTAGGTGGAGCTACTTCAATCTCCTCTATCACTAGACTCTCCCCTGTCTCTCTGCAAATTGCACCTGTTATTTATTTTTATTTTTTTTGGCATTTTCATTCCAAAAAACCCATCGTGTTGTTATCATCATTCCTGAAAGATACCTCTGTTACAGTAACAACTTGACACACTAAGGTGGAATTCTACTTGGTTAGACACTGAGTGATTTACTTATTTATTAGTGTTTTGAACCCTCACCAATTAGAGCCAGAGTCTTCCATGTCACTAACATCCCTATTAGGAAGGAAACGAAAACTCCAATGACGATCATGAGCTGGGGAATAAGGAAAATTAGCAAATGAATGCTACACATATTGGCCTTTTCTATAACAAAAACATAAATGCATTCATTCATATTAATATTATGATACATTTCTATATGAATTGATAGCATTGTTCACACATTTTGTTGATTGTCTTTCTAAAACCTGATTTAGTGTTGTGATGCGGCCTCGAAGATGCTTTGGTGCTATTTCAGCTACAAAAACAGGTACCTGTGTATCCATTTACACATGACATCATGTTTAAATGAGAAATTTTCTCAACATTTATCTCTGTCTAATTGAAAAGATTTTAAAAAAAATTTACCACATAGGAAAATACTCCCATTCCGTATCTTGTGGATAGTCTTCCAATGTCTAGTGCCAGAGCTCCCTATAAAATGGTTTAAATGGAAATGTTGGAACGTAATTTATGATGAAAACTAAATATTTTTGAAAATAAAATTATTGAGAGTAAACAGAGTACAAATCAAGCAAACCTCTGCAAAGTATATGGCAAGCCATCCTGCAACACAAAAAGCAACTGACATTCTCATTGCCTATGCTCCATTTCAAAGAAAGAAGCAATGACTTGAGAGTATCTAAGAACACAAAAAATCCAATATTCTCAAAGGAATATAGTTTTTCTTACCCCCTTTCGACCTATGAAATCAGCTATTGGCCCACTTGTAATTGCACCGATCATTGCCCCAATTGTCAAATGGAGCCAAAAACTGAATACTGCGTAGAAAAGATGCATGCTAAGAAGATTAGAATGCATAACTAGAACTTGTTCCTTCACAAACATTAGGGTTAGCATGTTGAAAATTATGTTTCAAATATAAACCACTATGAGTAACAAATGCATTACTTTCCTAAAAAAAAAAAAACAAATGCATCGTCCCAACTATTGGGATCAGTGACAAAGATTCTTTGTTGTTGCCCCGGTCTACAAATATTCATTTTGTACAATTCGTGAATTTTCATTCAAGTCTTCAACTTTCATCAAAATTCTTCTCGTTGGTCTTGCCATCTTTCTTATTCAGCCGATCTAAAAAGAAATATTGTTCATATTCGTGGCCAAATAGTCGGATTCCCATTTCTCAATGAGAATGTCAAAGAGAGATATTTTAGTTCATAACTTCACATGAACAACTCAGTAACGAGTATATTTGCGTAAAGCAGAATCTCTTTATTCAGAAGAACATATCCCTCCAATCTGAAGAACTTTTTTACAATCAGTGAATAAAAATACAGTAAACAAACCTCTGACAATGATAGATTTAGATCCACCCTTATAGCAGCTTGAGTAGGCGATGAATAACCCGCTTGCAAAACCAATAACTAAGCTTAGAAAAGCAACCTAAAACACCTAACATTAGCATTTATAGATCATGGAGGCAAAGAGATCAGTTAGACACTGGTTACTTACGCAACATCCAAATTCATAAGACCCCCAAACAGCGACTATGGTGCTAAAGTACACCATCCATTCACTTTCTTTCTTGCTTTCTTGTGCCCCATTTTGAGTAACAGATCCATCTTCTTCTGAAAGAACCTTGCTTTGTGGAAGAAGTGGCTCGACTATCTCTGCCTGTACACTGTTGTTTTCTACATCCTCTTCGATTGCCATGTCTACGTATCAACTGCTCTCTTTGTCAAATTAGAACTGATATAGAATTGAACTTAGAAAAGAAGTGCTCTGCATGAACGAAAATAGATCACTACTTTCAAGTACTACATAATTTCCAAAATTTAAACTTAACAAACACAAAGAACAAGAGTAAGAAAAAATAATACAGGTTAAATTCAGTACTGCTGGCATAAGGTCTTCCAATTGGATTCAACTGATCAGGAGGAACTGGCAACCCAGGCACTTTCTCTATATTCTTGTTCGATTGGATGAAATGACTTATGTACACATGTGTTGGACATCCCTTTCTTGACAAACTTTTATCAACTACAAATGAATGAATCTGCGAAACCAATCAAACATCTTGGATGAATCAAACAGATTGAGATGATATTACATCAGAATTTAAAAGGATAGACTAGTTTTTCAATGACAATGTTTCCTTAAACTAGGACATTCAATTTTACCTTTTCTCTTACAGAAGTACTTTCAGCTGAACCGCGTCCACTAGCACTAGTATAATCTAGCTGAACTGGAGCTTCCATTTTCATGGACCTGAGACGTGATCTTGTCAAGGGTATCTCAATTATAAAGTTATTTCGGAGATCTTTAAAACGAATAAAAGATGACTATTTATTAGAAATAAAGAGCTACTTACGGCATTGAACTGGTGTGAACCTCCTCATCAGTACATGTCATTGTTGTAGATAATGCAAGCAATAAAGGTAGATCTCCTTTGATTTTTAAAGCAAAAAGTTTGAAGGATAATAAGATGACAAACAAGAAAATTTAAATACACAATTAAGTCTGATCTGCTGTTTAAATCTTGAGTTAAGAAACATTAAGCTATACTTTCTCTATATGCAACATGTACACGGCTTTCTTTGCTATCCACAATTGGATGCAGTATCTTCTGTTTTCCCATGATAGAGGCAACTTGCCAGAAAAATCCATCAGAGGCATTGTTGACAAAATCAACTCTTCGAGAGAAAATGTAGTTTTTAACTTGATGATAGGCGCATACTGAGATCAATCCATTATGTTGTTTATGGTCGAAAAGAGGTGACTCATGCTGCATTGATTGAACCGTTCTACTTAAGAACAAGCAAATTAAGGAGATCAATGTATGCCTTCCAAATTTTAGATTGCATAGTAAAAGTGAAAAATACCTACCTAGTTCCCGAAAAGAATTTGGATGAAACAGTCACGTTTGCAACATCATTAGACTCAGGCTAAAATGCATAAATATCCAAACCAAGGTTGAGATTTGGAGGGTTTTCTCAAGCAGAGGATTTGGCAAAATGGCGGTTCTCTTTGATAGTCTCTGCAGGTAGTCCTACATTAGAACAACGACTAGCAACAGTCTCTGCAGGTAGTCTCTTTAACGCGTGCTTCCAGTTGACTATTCCTGTGGAAACCTTGTCAAGACATTCTAATAGAACCCATCTGCGAATATAACAACGACATGTCAAGCAAAATATGTAGAAGCAACAAACTTTAACACATGGACAATGTAACTCACCCATTTCTGACATCCTCAAACACATTATTTACATAAGTAGCAATCCCAAGACTATTGATCCACAGTCGGAAACAACGTTCTTCTCTTGATACTTGTTCATCATCTGGCATCATTTCGGCAAACTGAGAATGCCAAGTCAGAAAGGACTTCCACGAAGATCAGAAGATTTAACTCGTAACTGCAGAATAAGCCTGAGATGTTCCCTATGTATCTCCCTCAAAGGCCTCCAATAACCACTGTTGGGAAAATCACTTCCTTTGATTCACTAGAGTTTTTTGGAGTCTGGAGGAGGGGGATAACAGAGGGTACCCCTCTTTTCAAAGCAACATGCTCTCCTGCTGATCAAAATTTCTATCTAGGTAACTTGTTCAACTCAGCTCATTTTTCTTGAAATTTTCAGTTGGATGTAACATTGCATATTTGCATATCTTACTGACTTAAAAATTTTCATGACCTACACATTTTAGTCAACGATCAAAGAACATAGAAAACACAGACTTAGAGAATTACTCATCTACTAACTAGAATTCTTCAGCCCACCTCCTGAATAGAGCAAATAAGTAGCCCTCAACTATGATGAGCAAACAACTCTGAATGTACATCCCTCTGCCTTTCTAAATATGTTAGACCCATTGCATCAACGTCACAGCTCCTACCTTCCTCTAAACTAAGATTACCAGCTGGTCCTACCCCTAAGAAGTCAACAATCATTTTTCCACTTCCTCCAGTGAAAACTCCTTCCATCGAGTTAGCTGCTTCTCCAATTTCTGAATGAATTATTAGGGGAGAATCAACAAATCCACCATGAATAACAGCAGAGTCAGGCCTAGAAGCCATGTTTATGGACCCTTCCAAATTCTTACTTAAAAAATTTTGATTTGCCACATGTAAGCCAGTAGTCGTTGCTTGATTAACTGTGGAAGGGGCCTCGTGTAGTGACCCATTTTAGCTCAATGCGATGAGTAGCCCATGAATCTTCTAAGGAGAATCAGAAATATTGAACTATCACTTAGTTTCGAACCCATCTCTGCAGCTTTTTGTAACAAAGCTGTTGCAGACATGTAAGGAGAGCCTGCTGGGGTGTGACCATTGTTTAATCCATTTAGATAGTTTACACCAAATGAAGAGGCTCTTGATGCATTCGGATTGAAAATATCATCCGAACAGCTAGAGAATGTCATACCAAGAGACCCCAAAGACAAGGACCTCATAGGATCATTGGCATTCTGATTCGACGCGTCTAAATTCACCATGGTATTGTATTTGAACAGGTACTAGTGGCGTGAAACGAAAAAGAAAATAACTCTTGAGCTTGATGGCCCTGTAACATTCCTCCCATTGGAACCAGGGTCTGATTTACCTTGTAATTCTCAGTAGCCAAAGCATCGCAAAAGGCTCTATGAGTAAAAAAGTTGTCCTTCCTGTGTATAAATTGAGATATGTTTACAAAAAATCATCAAAACATTACGAGAGCAGAAAAAATATAAATAGGAAAGATAGAAAGGCAATTCACAAATTGTAAAAAGGTACGTCAAGACAATACCTTGAAAAAATGGTTCCACAATCACAACAATATTCTCCCGTGCCACAGATTTTCGAGTGTGCTTTCCAGTCTGACTGAACTGCATACCGCTTTGAGCACTTGTCACACTTCCATTTTTTTTTCTCCATGCTTCCTACTGAAGTGCTTCTTTATGCCAGTCAGGTCACCTAGAGCACGACTTGAGTCATGGTGTACGCAACTTGGCTCTGGACAAACATAAACCCGCTTCCTAACCTCCGTAGTGGGCTTCTGCTTCAATTTCCATGGAAAGTTGTGCCCTCTTCTATGAAGTTGAAGGTTCTGATCCCTCTGGAACCCTTTATGGCATACCTCAGATACGTATCTGTTTGTCGCCATGAGTGTCCTTGGTGACAGCTATAACCTCAGCATTTGGATCTGGAAAGTCACAACCATCAGGACAGATAAACAGTTGATGACTATAAGCTTTCAGAGCTTGGTCATGCAAGTAAAAGGACTCAAATTAGACGTTTTATTACAAATTCTATTTAAAAGATCACTAGCTTCATTGGACTGTTGATAGAATCAGCACTCGAAAAAACCATTAGCATAAGTAATGGTTCTGAACTGAGTAACTAGGCCACAACTCTCTCGCGTGCATAAATTAGGATAGGTAAAAGTAAAAACTGTGTTCCTTGAGTTTGTAAAGGTACATGATGTTCCATCCGTTTGATTCCTATTAAAGATGACAAGCACTACGATACTTCCAGTTAAATATTTTCTCAAAAAACTTAAATGATTGACACAAATCATAATTAATCATAGTATTTCAAAGCCTTTAAAGGTATTGAATGCATGTAATCAAACTCAACCAGCCAGGTCAAGATTGACTTCGTGCGAGTACATGTTTGGGAGACTTGACAAATATTCGTACAAACAGAGTCATCATTGATTCAAGAAGTTATGGAATCATTTGCAAGCGTATATATTTGAGTTGTTGAGATTTGATACTAATGTCTCAAAGAGATATGCAGAACCAAAGTATGATAATCTTAAAAATTGTAAAACCAAAAATAGCAATGCTAGATTTTCTTGCCTGGATTTCCTGGATGACTGCGTTTCTTCTTTGACATCATGGGGTTGGAAAGAGAATTGTTGCCACCAGCCCCCAGCGTAGAAATTCCATTGGAGGATAGAATGGTGTTTGGGAGATGCTCTTCTTCGTCTTCTTCATCAAAATCTCCATTGAAGTTGGACATGTTTGAAACTCTCAAGTCTCCAGTTCTTTCTCATGTCATAAGCCAAGGGAGCAAACACCCATATATATATATACAAAAAATGGTAGCTGCATTGCATAGAAGACAAAAGAGAAGAAATTCCTTGCCAACCTCCTTCAAAGACAATAGTCAATATATACATATTATAGTAGGATTACAATTCTTGATGACAACATCGACCAATTAGATAGAATTAGTTTAGAAATATATCAAGAAAACTCGTAGGACTTAGTAGGATTACTTTGTTTGTCCTTTGCAAGGTATGGTAGTCAGCACTAATAGAATTGCAGAAACACCCTCTGTCATTTTTAAATGACAGAAACGGTAGAAAGAGACAACATATTATGTCTACAACTTGCAGAGAACATTACTGTAAAAGAGGTAAGACTCTTTCAGACTTTATTTGCCTTAATTAGTTTAAGTCTGAAGTAATGGCATGAAATCTTTCAAAATGGTTTCTGCAGTTTATTCTCGTCTCTTGTGAAAAATGGACTTGGTTAATAAGACCAAAATGGTCAAAGACAATTCAGTGAAGACAAAAAGGAGAATGCCAACCAAGAGATCTGATGCATGCCTCTTATATATACTAAAGAATGTTTTTTACGGATACCTGCTTCAATTTGATGTTGATCTCCTTCATCTATTATCATAGTTGTATTCGTCGCGCCTAGTTGTCGTGTTTATAATGTATTTTGAACAAGTCTATCTTGCAACAAGTGAAAAAAATTTGTTACAAACGCGGAGAGGAAACCAGTTAACCACACACTACATGGTCAAAACTATTTAATCCTCTGATTTAACCATGACAAAGTTGAGGGGTTGGTTTATGTTCTCCTAACGTCAATATCGTCCTTATATATATATATATTTTATACAACTAGACCACAATTCAAGTTTTGCAAGATCAACCCCATTAAGCAATCCAAATGCTCTGATATCTGGATAAACCAGGACTTATGAAGGTGACCTTCCCTGCTCCATCAGCATGAATGAATAATTTCTATAGCCACACCTCAACTCTGTAAACTGATGGTTAACAATATTTCTAGAATAAAACATTTGGCACAGATCATGCCAAGTAACGAATTCTCATCATAGGGACCTTCTTGCCATTGTATACAACAAATAAACTCTCTTTTTCTGAAGGAGATCATAAAACTATCCAAAGTCCCAATTAAAAGTCATGGAATAAGCAAAAAAAAAATTATTTACGTGGGATAAGCAAAATGAAAGTTGTGACATCTCAGCCCTTTAAATAAACGAACCAAAGACCCATCCCATCCAAAGCCTCATAAGATACTACCATCCTCGAATTTCTGGGCAAATAGCACTTCAAATATGTAATCTTCCAATAAATTAGACAAAATCGCCTCAACACTAAAAATTCTAATTGAATAGATTTCTCATTTCAAAATAAAATACAATTAGAATTAATAAGAACATTCACCAAAATGGATTAAGAAAAAAATTTGAAAATAAAGTGACTAAGAAGAGGATCCTAATACTTGCCTTCGATTTAAGCATACGAAGCTCGACCTGAGTGAACTGGCTCTGAAGCCATTGATCTGAAACCACAACACCCACAAATCCAGACATTGTTGCCAATGTTATGTATGAATCCTGATAGTCGGAGATAATGTTGATTGCCCACTAACTGGTCCTAACAAAAACTAATCAAATAAAAAAAAAACCATTATAATTCTTCAACAACAAATTTCAACATACCATCACCAGAATCAAAACAATAATTCAAATCCACATTTTTGTAGACAAAAAATACTCAATGTAGTGATTATGAAGAACATCATCTGTAAGATCTAAATGCATGATAAGAATGTCAAGAACCATAATACAAATAAAAAAGAACAATTACATAAATCATGCTTAAATCCAATAGTTTCTTATAAAATGATGTAAAAGGATCCATACCCAAACTGTGAAATTGAGAAATACTCTTACCCAAACACCACCACTCTCTCCACCCTAAAACATCAATCGAATCCTAATCAAACATCGTCATCTCCCTCCAATGACTCTTCCTCTCACCAACTCACCAAATCGGCAGTCCCAATCTCCACCTTCGGAGTCTAATTCAACTCAACCTTACTTCTCCACCTCCCCCATCGCTCTCCCTCCTCTAATCCTTTCCCTCCTTGGAATTTGCAAACAGAGAAGAACTCACCTGAAGCAGGCAAAGGCGGTAGAGCGACGGATGCGAGTGGCGGCTACGGTGGTTCTCTTCTCTGTGTGTGATGGAGACTAGAAAGGGAGGCAATTTGCAACAAAGGTGTCTTTCTCCATCTTGGTCTCCCTGGTGCCAAACGTGTAGCTCGAGCTCCTTGGTGCCAAAAGTGTAGCTTGAGAAAGGGTAACCAAAAGTGTAGCTCGAGAGAGAGTCAATTTTTACTGCCGGTGACACAACCATCTCTCCCTCTCATCTCATCTCCTCTCGCTAAAGTGTAGCCCTAAAGTTTCAACTTTGATCTGTATCTCTCCCTCGCTCTCTCCCAAAATCTCTCCCCCTCACTCTCTCCCTGATCTTTGTCTCTCGATATCTCTCTCTCCCCCTAGCTCTTTTCCTAGATCTCTCTTTTCCTGGAACGCGGGGTTGACAAAGAAAGGAGAGAAGTACTGCTTGCTTTTTAGGAAGTAAGGGAGTTTTAAAACTTTCAGTGCAAAAAACGCAATTTTTTTTTAAATCTCGCGCTTTTGTTTGATAGCGTTTCAAGAGAGCAATTGTTATGAAAACTTGGGCTTTTATAGCACCAAGTGTGAAAAAAGCTATGATTTAATGCTATTAATAGGCAACTATGGTGTAGTGAACCCTTACTAAGTATCCACTCTGGTCAGTATTGCACATGCTAGAGCTATCGGGAAGGATGGTCAAATTGTTAGTAGAGATGGCACAGTTTGATACCCACTATGCTGTGAGAATGACTATCAAAGCGTAAGAGTTAGCGTACTTCATTCCTGAGTTCACTGGAGTTGGAAATTAAAGCCAAAGAGCTAAGAAGAAAGTGAAAAATATGAACCAATTTCACAAGAGTGGATATTGCAATGTGGCGGGTCATCCAATGAAAAAGGAAGTGGGGCTAGTTTCATTGTCTATAACCCAGAGGGGATAACCCTAAGGAAAACTATCAGATTTGGTTTTAGCGCTTCTAATACTAAAGTAGAATATGAGGCCCTCATAGCCTCGCTGAAACTGGCTAAAGGAATTAGAATAGTAGAAATCACAATGTTTATTGATTCCCAACTGGTAGTCAACCAGGTGAATGGAAAATTCAACACTAAGGACCCTCAGATGCTGGCTTATTATGACAAAACAATTGAAGCCATGAAGGGATTTAAGAAAATTCAGCTCTGGCGGAGTTCCAGAATAGACAACGAAGAAGCTAATGATCTAGCCAAGATGGCTTCATTCGCAATAGAATGTTCAGATAGACTTATGGAACTCCAAGAAAAATTGACTTTGGAGGAAGAGGAACTCCACGAGGCTTGCTTCACCAATGAGGAAACTAGTTTGATGAGTACCCTGATCAGGTACATCAGAGATGGAGTCCTCCCTGTAGAAAAATTTGGAAGCTCGTAAGGTGAAGAATAAGGCGGTACAGTATACACTCTCCAATGACAAACTATACAGAAGGTCAACAACTGGCCTACTTCTTAAATGCCTGACTCCCTATGAGGCAGACTATGTCCTCAGACAGATCCAAGAAGGAATTTGTGAGACCCATCCTGGAGGGAGGACAATGACCGACAAAGCCCCGACCCTAGAGTATTATTGGCCCAAGATGTAGCAAGAGTCTAAGGACTTGGTCCAAAAATATGATAAGTGTCAAACATACACTCTGTACACCCATATGCATGCTCAAAACCTGGTCCCAATGACCAGCCCATGGCCATTTGCACAGTGGGCAACAGACATCGTAGGCCCACTTCCTACCTCCTAGAAGAAGAGATTTCTCCTTGTAGTCGTCAATTAGTTTACCAAATGGGTAGATGTAGAACTGCAATCCAAAATAGAAATAAATCAAATAGAGAACTTCCTCTAGAAGTCCATCATCTGCAGGTTTGGTATCTCGAAAATATTTTTCAGTGATAACGAGACCCAGTTCGAAGTAAAAAATGTGAAGAAACTTTGTGCCAATCTGAACATCAGTCACCACTACTCAGCACTGGGACACCCCAAGCCGAACGGACAACCAGAAGTTCACCAACAAGACCATAGTGGATGCCTTCAAAAAGAAACTAGAAGCAACCAAAGGGTTCTGCTTAACTGAGCTATCAGGTATCCTCTAGGCTCGCTGGACCACAAAAAGGACTTCGACAGGAGAGACAACATTTGCCCTTGCCTACGGGTCTGAGGCGATGGTCCCAATGGAGCTAGGGATGCTAACATTCAAAACGGAGAAGTTCAGGTTGGAGGGCAATGATGAAGCTCTGAGAATTGGACTAGATCTACTCGAGAAATAAGATACGAAACTTCAATCAAAAGGGCGGCCAACCAGCAAAAAGTTGTCCAATACTACAATAAGAAGGTCAAGCCTCAAGAGTTTAAAGTTGGTGATTGGGTACTTAGAAAAACCCAGCCAAACACAAAGGAGCCAGGAGTGGGCAAGCCAAATCCAAACTGGAAAGGGCCCTATAAGGTGACGAAGATCAATAGGCCCAAAACCTACTAGTTAAAGGACTTGAGTGGATAGAATCTTAAATGACCGTGAAACATAAAACACTTAAAACATATTATCAATAAAAGTATTCTCCTTAAAAGTTCCATTTCATATCCAACTCTACATATAGGAGCATGCCTAGTCCAACTGACGACCATGATGACACACAACGATTGAGTCTAGCCTTATTCAGGATGATGACGACTTGCCGCATCTAAGTGACCTAGTCCATCTAAAAGGACCACGATGGTGCATAGTGGCTGATTGTAGTCCTATTCAAGAGGATGACAATTGTTGAATCTATTTGACCTAACCCATCTAAAGGACCGTGATGGCGCACATCGGTCGAGTCTCGTTTTATTCAGGATGACGATGTTTTGCCGCATCTAAGTGACCTAGTCCATCTAAGGGACCACGATGGCGCACAGTGGATGAGTCCAGTCCTATTCAGGATGGCAATGACTTGTCGCATCTAAGTGACCTAGTCCATCTAACGGGCCATAATGGCACACAGACGTTGTGTTCAATCATATTCAGGATGACAACGACTTGCCACATCCAAGTAACCTAGTCTGATTCAGTCTAGTCCGTTCGGACCAAGATGACTTCCATCTAGCCTAGTCATATTCAGGATTAAGATGGTTGATACTATTAAGTCTAGTCCATTCGGACCAAGATTACTTCCTTCTGGCCTAGTCCTATTCAGGATTAAGATGGTTGGTGCTATTAAGTCTAGTCTGTTAGGACCAAGATGACTTCCATCTAGCCTAGTCCTATTCAGGATTAAGATGGCTAGTACTTTTAAGTCTAGTTCATTCGGACCAAGATGACATCCTTCTAGCCTAGTCCTATTCATGATTAAGCTGGCTGGTATTATTAAGTTTAGTCCGTTCAGACCAAGATGACTTCCATCTAGCCTAGTCTTATTTAGGATTAAGATGGTTTATATTATCAAGTCTAGACCGTTTCGCCAAAATGACTTCCGTCCAACATCGTCCTATTCAAGATTAAGTGGCTTATATTACAAGTCTAGTCCGCTCGGACCAAGATGACTTCTGTCTAATCTAGTCCTATTCAAGATTGAAGTGGCTTGTATTATTCAAATCTAGTCCAATTGGACCTATTGTTAAAGCAAGAACACAGATATGAAACAAAGAAAACTCAAGCTTTATTGATTAAGAAAAGGTTTTGCACAAGCTTAATTGACTAATCAAACGAAGGCTTATACACTATAAGCACTAACCAGTGGAACTTGATGGAAAAGACTTTGAAAACAAAGACCTACCAGAATACATACTGCGAATTAACTCTATCGGTGTGTCTTATAGAAAAGATGCCTCGATTGTAGTTTCTGATAAATAATAGAAGATCCTTAGGATCAAGGTGGGACCCTCGGCTTATTTTTTACAAAAAAATGATATCTATGGCAGTTCTAGAAGAGTGTATGGGAACAAATCCAAGCAAGCCAGCTCCCTCAAAGCACAAATCCCATTAGGATTCATCATGATGCAGTTCGACGAGTGGAGTGACTTCATCGACAAGTGAAGCATCGCCTCCCCTGCACCAATCAAAATTGTAATCAGGATTCTCCACCCATTCAATAGTAGTTGGGCTGGAGAGATTTGGTACTGATGACAAAGTTCAAACAGATCCACCTCTCTCATCACCGACCCCCTGAGGAGACCAAAGCGGGAAAATATTCAAGAACCATTGGGCGCAATTGGGAAATGTTAGAATTTTGCTCTGAATTAAAGTTAAAAATTTGAGGGCAGAATACAGTGGAAGCTCTGGAAACTCTAGGGATAGGACTGAATCCAACCAAGCCAAGTTTATATAGACCTGGTATTTGGGAATAACAATCACCCAATAGTCACATCAGCATTAAATGTTGCGCAAAACCTAAAAAGTCGTTGAATTCAGCCACCAATGCGCTGCACAAATTCCTACTTGGTGAGTCAATGGCCTTGCACGCAACTCCACTAACTGGGGGAGTAAGTAATGAGACATCAAACAGTATTCAAATCACAGCCTAGTACGAGGCACAAATCAACTCTAATGGAAAAGGGCTAGTACAGACCTGGCTCAAGCCAAGTCCAAGTCAGGCCCAGTTCAGCCTGTAAGTCAAGTAATCAAGCCCTGAATACATCAGACCAATATGAGGGAAATCTTGGAGCTTGACACAGGACAATAAGGTCAGAACACAGACCCTTGGGCTAACTGAAACCGAGGCCCATTTAGACCACTTGTGGCCCAATTAGGCATCGAGTCCTAGAGAAAGCCAGGTACGAAGGAAGATCAGTCGTGGATGGGTGAAGAACCCTACATGGACATAAACTGATGAGGGGAGATTTTAAACGAGATATCCTCCTTCTATTGCGCATTCAGAGGTATAGTCAATAAATGAGAAAATGTTCTCATTATATAAGGTGAAAAACACGGATGACAAAGGTATGCAACCTTAATTTTATCAGTCTAATTCCATCTTTGATCAAGAACCTAAGTTTACCATCGGAGTGCCTTTGGCTGCCAACACGATGGCTTTTGGTTCACCGATGCTCATTTTTTTGCATGTCAAAGTCAACGAGGACGGATTTGGACACATCACCCATCATTTTCCATTAAGTTATGAAATTTTGGATTATTTATACTGGAAATCAAAGAATCCATTCCCTCGTTTCTTGAAATATCGTAAAATAAAAAATTTAATGTGATATCGACAAGCATGAACCAATCTTCATTGACCTATCCATTGTCCATTGTTGTTTAAGTACAATTTTACATGGACTACTCTAGATTTCATATCAAACAATACTATTGCTTTCCCTTTTGGATTTACTACAAAGAATTCAACTGATTTAATGAACACACGTTCACCATTGTGCTCACCGCAACTGTTGGGTTCATATTCCAACTTTCTACCAGGGTACAATTTTACCTATGCCATAAAAACTGAGAATGGTGTATCCTAAAGTTACCAAGTTTGAAATTCAATTCTAGAAACTTGGAAATAATATTGGTTTAGTTACAAATATGGTACCGTAAGGATATATGGATAACATTTGGGAGAAATCCATTTCAATTATATTTAGCAATTTGTATGCAAGACAATATTAAAATCATTTTACTCCAGTTCAGGAGTATGCCTAACACATTTATAGGAACAAAAGACCACATTGTTGTGCCTTTTAACTAAGGATGGCAATTGGGTGGGGCATATTTTTATCCCCTTCCCTAACCCAATTTAAAATTGGTGCTCTTAAAATCATGGTTCTAAAAATCACTAGGCGGTAGGTGAGCGGCAAGCAGGGGACATATAAATAATTTATGAAAGTTAAGAATAATAACATATAAATTCCTTCCAATTCAATGCCAAGATAAATATGAAAAATGTATAAAAAAATATTTTATATTTTTTGAATTGGAAATAAAAATTCAAAAATTCAAAACCCACCTAGGCTAAGTTCACGAGCAGGAGATAAGGAGACTCGAACAGCTGACATCCTCCACAGGGTAAGCCACCACCTCTCAAGCCTCCCCGACTTATTCTACCATAGAGGCTAACGAAAGACAATAACTCCCCCCCCCCCCCCCCCCCCCCACACACACACACAAACACACAGTCGCCCAGCCAGCCTGGGCGTTTCCTAGTTGCCTAGGTCGATTTTTAGAACAGAGTCGAAACCCGTCCATATATGCCCAATTATTTTAAATGGGGATCCCTAGTCCTATCCAACAAAGTCCTCGATTATTCAATTTGGGCTAGATTCTAGATTTTGTAATATATTATTTAACGAGTATGGAAAATGAAAATTTTATTTTATATGGCGGACCAAAATAGATTTTGTTATCCCAATGCCCAGTTCTCGATTTGAGATCCTCAAATCTACCTCGTTTGAGTGTGGGTCAGATGTTATCCCTACTTGGAACCTCTAGATGTTATGGAAAGGACATAATAGCCATTTGGTAACTACCACATATTTTTAAAAAGATGTGCATGATGCAAAAAACCAAAAAGAACTTCGGTAATTCTATATTGTGATTCCAATTTATAAGAACAAATAGGATATTCAAAATTGATCGAACTTTAGAAAGATAAAGCTTATGAGACATATGATGAAACTTTGGGAAAGGATCATAAAACAAAGAATTAGGAAATAACCACTGTTTCGGAGAATCAATTTGGATTTATGCCGGGTAGGTCTACTACGGAGGCCATCTTTTTGCTTAGACAAATTATAAAAAAATATCGAGAGAACGTAAGAGTTTGCATGTGGTTTTTATTTCTGGAGAAAGCCTACGATAGAGTCCCCAAAGAATTAATTTGGTGGGTGTTTGGGAGTACGAAAGTGTCTCGATGGTATATCGATATCAATAAGAATATGTATCAAGGGTTTATAACTAGTGTTCGCTCAGTAGGCAGGATGTCCAGTGAAATCCTTGTGTCAGTAGGACTACATCAAGGGTCGGCTTTAAGTTCATACCTCTTTGCTTTAGTTATGGATGAGTTGACGAGACATCAGCCAGAAGATGTACCTTAGTGCATGTTATTCGTAAATGATATTGTCTTAATTTATGAAACTGGTAAAAGTTTAGGTCAGAAATTAGATAGGTGGCAGGAGGCTTTAGAAAGTAAGGGTTTTAGAATGAGTTGTTCGAAGACAGAATATCTAGTGTGCAACTTCAATTGTTAATCACGAGGGAGGAGTAATGCAATTGAGATCGAAGACATGGAGATCCCAGAGTGTGAGGCTTTTCGATATCTAGGATTTATAATTTAAAAGAATGGGGCTATTGGAGAAGAGGTAGACCATATGATTAAAGCTAGTAAGAAAAAATGGAAAATGACGTCAGGAGTATTATGCGATAGAAGGATGCCTGCATGGTTGAAAGGGAAATCGTATAAGACAATTGTTCGACCGACCATGCTATACGGTTCAAAATGTTGGGCTACCACGGGACAACTTACGCATAGGATAGTTGTAGCAGAAATGTGTATGTTAAGATGGATGTGTGGTAAAACCCGTAATGATGATCATGTCCATGGTGTCGATGATGATGTTGATGATGGTGATCATGTCCATGCACTAATACAAATTTAACCTTTTAGGACAGTTTTTAGAAGAAAATTTATTGACGTTTTCAAATAAATATGTTTGAAGAATATTTATGACGATTTTTACCACCAACTTAGGGTATGTTTGATTGTACAGAAAATAGACATGGACATTGAAACCGTTTCCGTGAATTTGATTTCGAAAAAACAGTCTTATAAAGAATCGATTTTTCGTCAGTAAATAGACAACCAAACAACATAAACCTGTATAACAAGATAAATGAATTCCATTTTCCAAAGAAAATTGCTAACCAAACATACCCTCAAGAATAATGTAGTTCTTTTAGGACAGTTCCTAATTAGCCGTATTACAAACTTATTATATATATATAATTTTTTTTAAATGGTTCATCAGTAAGCGTTATTATATCTTTCCTCCGAATTTAATGACAAACAATCTTAACTCAAAAATAATAACCTATGGACTATGGCCCTCAAGATTCTTCATGGGAGAACTATTTTGTCGAAAAGAACTGAAGGAGCCAAGTATTTGAGGTACCTAATTCACAAAGGAGTGGTCTATGTTGCTAGAGTTATGTTTACTTCATCCCCCACATACTCCTCTCTCTATTTTTAGATTTTCATTCTGCCTCTAAGCTCTGCTTGAAAACATTGGAAAAACTAGTTGCATGTTCTAACTTCTATTCTTCCCGAGAACCTAAGATTAGGCATCTCAGAAGGTGAGGTCAGAAGGCAAATGGATTCCAGTGTGGGAGACTCTTGACAAGGCCCTAAGTTAAAGAGCCTTTCCTAATCGGAATAAAGGAAGGCAACGTTATTAGTGACAATTACACCCAAGGTTGAAGACCTCGTTAAATAAATCATATAATAAGAATGAACAGTCTTCGCCTTCGCCTTGTAGAATCTTATTGGTCTAAGTCCGAGAGATTCTTTTTGTGAAGTCGACCCGAGTACAAGATCGGAAAGTTTGCTTACAAAAGCAGTTCTTGAAAAAGGGAAACATAATAATTTTGTATTGAATAATAAACCGTCCTAAAAGAACTATATTGTTTTTAACAATTTCAAGCATCATAAAAAAAAACATAAATTAGTTATAAGTTGTTGGTGACAAACGTCATAAATACTCTTCGAACATATTTTATTGCATTATTTATTTATCTAAAAAATATTGAGCCTAGTTTTTCAAATCTTCGGACAATGTTTTAGTAGGCAAGTCACACCAAATATGCTTCAATATCCCATGTTAAGGCCTTGGAAAACACATATTTAAAAATTGTGTATAATCTTGATATCTTAAGAGGGTTATAAAGTCGGTGAAACATAACTATTATCTCATTTATTTACAATATTAGTATGGAAGCGACTCAAGGTTCTCGCTCTTTTTTTAATCTTTGAAGATAAATAGTTTTTAACTTTATTCAAGAATAATTTTATTCAATGTAATAATATCTCAACATTTGATGAGGAGGTAGACACAATAGTGTTTGGGAAAGATGCCTGGTTCAAAAGAATGTGATGGTTGTAATAGGGATGTTAATATTTAAATGAAAATTCACACTTATTAAAGCATCTTTGGCTCAGTGGCAGAGACTATTAAATAAGAGCACATGTCAAAGGTTTGAAGTCTGATAAGAGCAAGTCGTATTCCAATTTATTGAAACTCGGTTGAACCAATTACTGGTGGTTAAATATTGATGATAGGCAATATCAATGGTCCTAGATTAGGTTTATGAGAAAAATAGGTTTTTATGACGATTTTTATTGACTTTAATTTGAGAGTCATTTACAACGCTTTTAGCATACAAATACTAATATTCATTAGAACCATTTAGGACGTTTTGTCGAATAACCAACAAAAATGAGAAATTAATTAAGAAGATTTTATTTTAAAGGTAAGTGTGTCGATAGTCGATATCGAACTCAAGACATGAGGGTCAAACCACTACAACCTTAGCCAACTAACCAGGCCACCGTTGGCTAATTAAGACGGTTTTACCAGATGCTAAATTTTTTATGTCACTATACTTTATGACAATTATAACTAGTCTAGAAAACTGTAATAAATGTATATTTAGGACGGCTAAATGGTGAATTTGTAGTAGTGATGGTGATGATGGTCATGTCCATGATGGTGGTGGTGGTGGTGGTGGTGGTGATGGTGATGGTGTTGATCCATATTCCTTCCTTCAATTAATAACATTCCGGAAGATGAGTTTTGTTTGGTGAAGTAAACCAAGAAATCCATTCACACAATTAATATTCTTCAAGAAGGGTTTGTGATTAAGAAATAGGTTGCTTAAGGATAAAATTAGAAATGAAAGAATTAGGAGATACTTAGGTGTAGCGTCCATAGAAGAAAAAATTAGATAAAGGTATTTAACGTGGTTTGGTCACGTGCGGAAGAGACCAAGCATGACATCAATTAGAAAATATCTAGATAGACAAGTTAATGGAGGGTGTAGACGAAGGGGACAAACGTTGAAAACTTGTATGAAAGCGGTGAAGGAAGACATCCTTGAGTTTAGATAGGCGAGGAGATGTGGGAAGACCGCATTGCTTGAAAGACCAAAATCCGTGTAGCTGACCAATATCAAAAATGGAGTTTGATGATGATGAAATATAATAATATAATTGGAAAATGATGATCATTGCTCGTTTGTCTCCATCGAGCTCAATGATATGACCATCTTTAATGCATGCATGTCTTCTTAATCTGGAAAGACCAATTAGAATTCGATAGATACCATTTTGTTCCTATAAACTCTGCAAGAACATGTGTTTCCCCAGATGATCTCACTCCAATCATCTCCTTCTTCATGATCAAGTTGTTATTTGTCGCTGCATATTTTGATTCCCTGAAAGTTGATGTAACTAGTTTTGTTGATGATTATAATTGACTTTTAGTAACTCCACATATTATAAAAGAATAACTAAGGAATTATGAGTAGATCTTTATCAAGAGTACATCAGTTACATAGAAACATGTCTTTAACAAGGCAACAATAAAAACGAATCATAAACTGCAAACTAGTTATCCTTGCAATTTAGAGAAAATTTGCATGAAAGTGAACTTGAAATATATTGGACTCTTACTACAATGACAAATTCGTAGAAACTCCATTTAAGAGTTGTTTAAGGGTAGAAATTATTTTTTTGATAAGTAATAAATGTCAGGCATCCCATAGTTGCCCCTCCCCACCGGAGGTTTTTTTTTTTTTTTTTTTTAAAAAAAAGGTAGAAATTATAGATTTGTAAAATATGTACAGGTGTTTTTGCATTTGTATGACGAATTTGTACCTTCCAAATATTGAAAAGTTGGTCAAAGATTAGCAAAACCAATAAAGAACTAGCAAAGTGATTACCCCTAATGTCCTATAAATACTAAAAGATCTTAGGGTAATTTCATTTTTCCTGATGACCGTTATTAAATTATCATTGTTATTCTATTGGGCAGGGGCGGATCTACTAAGGAGCGAGGGGGGCAGCTGCCCTCTCAACTTTTAAAATAATTTTATTATATATTTAGCATTAAAAAATAAATTATATAATATATAAATACATTATAAAAATTATGATTTTTTGGTAAACAACTTGAGTTCGATACTCTTTGAATGCATGATTTTTTATGGTTATTCACTATACATTTTTATGGTTATTGATAATTATATTTTTCATCATTGTTACTCGTCTAATTTTTTATTTTCAATACAATTTTATTAGTAATTGAAAACATTAAAAAAATTGTTTAGTTTAACAAAAATTTATTTTCGGTCCTCTCGGATCGTATAATTTCTTTATGGCTATTCACAATTACAATTTTGTCATTATAACCTTCCCCTACTTTTTTGTTTTCAGCGGAAATTTATATGTAATAATTGTTTGTTCACAAGTGGTGTAAAACCTCCAACCAAAAAAATATTTGAAATTAATATCTAAAATAATAACTATAGAATTCAATGAAAATATATGTCATTAGCTAACTCGTACAAAATTTGAGCCTCATATAAATCATTTTTCTATGAAATTGTATTAGGATTTTATTATGTTCGTAAATGTCAGATTTTTTTTTTTTTTTGCTTCAACTAAATACTTATCCAAATTATTTTGTAATTTTAGTTATATATTCTAGTTATTACGCCTGTTTTCCCCTTGTTAAGGTTATTGATATTGTGACATTATTTTGGTTTAAAATTGGATTACACTGGATTTAATTTGGTATATGCAATGTATTTTTATAGTTGTATTTTTTTTTTTTTTTGCTTCCCCCCCTACTAAAATCCTGGGTCTGTCATTGCTATTGGGTGATGTGAACTACAGGAAACATTGTGAGTTCCTTATAAAAAAAATGGGGAACAAAAGATTTCAAACCTCATTTAATTGTTGATAATCTCTATGCCAACTTCATTAATGACGTATTTCCAACTTTTAGCATGTTCTATAATTCCAAGGTGTGAATGGATTATCTCAAACACATATGGTGTTGATGCTGGAACAGTGAGGGAAACACTAAAACGCAAGGAGATTGGGTTAGAAGCATAATTCTTCCAGTTGGTTGACACTGAAAAGAGGCAACATGTTTTTCTCTTCTTCAGAAAGTATTACTCTACCCCTTCTTCATCGCATTGAAGAAAGGATCAGGCTTCTTCTTCCTAAGTAAGACAAAGAGGACTCCCTTGTGATTTTCTGGTAAGTTTTTTACATCTAAAATAGAAAAGCAAAAGAAACTAGACATTTAGGGTGTGTTTGGTTGCATGGAATCCTATGTCGTGAGAATCCATGAGGGGACCCCTATATTTTAAGCTAATTTGAGATATCACTCTCCATCCACCATTTAATTTTGTGATCAATGATGGGAGTGGAAAATCCATGAACATGGGAATCACATGCCTTGAGAGACTAAATAGTGTGATTTTCATGTTCATATGACTTTCATTCCCACCATTGATCACAAAATCAAATGGTGGATGTGAAGTGATACATCAATTTAGCCTTAAATATAGGGGTCCTCTCATGGATTCCCATGACATAGGATTCCATGCAACCAAACACACCATTAGATATATCCATAGCCTAGAAAAAGATATGCAAATATATACTAACACTACTAAAAATTCCCCTTCCTCCTATTTTGAAGGGTTTGTGTGTGTGTCTCATAACAAGTCGTTCATTTCCATGTTCACTTACATATAATAATATAGTGTCCTGGGTAAAATATAAGTAATTGAACATGCAATCAAAATGAATAAATTGTAATAGCACGTGTCAAATACAAGTTATTACCTCCACATCTATATTCTTGGACAACTGAACTATTTTTGGATAGTCACCGCGTGGAATACAACTCTTACTTTCTGGCTCCCATGGTATGTTTGTGAATGGAAATGGAGCAACATTTATGTACATCACCCTGGCTCTCCAGTACGTAGAACTAAATGTGTTTTTCCACTACTTGATTGTTCCATGCGCAGACTATGGTTCAACCCGTAAGTCAGGTGCCCAAGCCCAAGATACGTTAGCCTAAGAGGCATGGATCTTAGGTGTTGGCCTAGGACAGTAAGGCCCCAACAACGAATCTTAGAGTTGTCACAATCCCGAGATCCGCTCGCATGAAATCAACTCTTAGCCAAATCAAGCATTGGTCATAAATAGAGCCAAGTGCCGAAGAGACTCAATCATGCACAACTGAGATCTTATGCGAGATCTCCTCCCTCCATCACGCCTTCGATCGCAGAGACAGTTGCGAGGGAACACTGCTATAAGAGATGGTGAAAGGAGGAAGAAATGTATGCATACACACTGCACTTTACATACAGTCTTCACTCTCTGTTGCATGAATATCTGACTTAAGCATCGAAGTTCCTTCGGCCACTACAACGGTGGTCTTTGGCTTAACCGCTACTCATTTTTGCAGGTTTGATATCATCATAATTAGCAAGGATAGATCTGAACACATCAGTATGGCGCTATCTGTGAGGAGAGAACGATAAGTTTTTCGTGAAATGAACCTACAAAGTTCTTTCTAGCTAAGTAAAGCATCAAGAAATGGGCACCAACACTAGATTTCGTGCATCCAACGATGGTGCCAAGCCAGACGAAGCTCTAGCCAGTGTAGCCCAGCGACAAGGCCAAATCAATCTGATCGAGGAGGCGAAACATCCCCACGGTCTAGCCACGAAGGCAACCTTGGCTGCCCTAACATGAATTTGATCTTGCTCCACCTAGACCACTTAACTAGGGTGGTAGAAATGATGACTTGAAAGCGATAATAGCAATTTGAGGCAGTTGGAGATCCGGGAGGATCCCAGATCCATGAACACACCCGTGGGGCGAAACCCCCTCCCCCCAGAGGAGCAAAGAGCTTGCCGGGAAGGAACCCAATGGAGGATCATGGGGACTACACCCCGAGGACAAATGGGACCATAGTCAAGAACCCGCTCCGACTGAGGGCAGCCGACCCTGATGTTCTATATGATCTCACAGTCCTTCCATTCTCGGAAAAGATCATGAGTGTTCGTCTTCCTAAGAAGTTCGTCCCACTGAAGCTCAATTTTTACGATGGAACATCAAATCCTTCAGACCATTTGCGCCATTACCACCACGTGTTGACGCTCAAAGAAAGTTTGGATGCCTTCTATGTCGAACGTTTCCCACCAGCCTGAAGAAGAGTGTGCTGACCTGGTTCCCCAACTTTCAGCCCAGGTCCATCGGGTCATCCTAGATCTTGCCAAAGGCATTAATCACTAGAGTCCTTGGGAGCCAGTGAATCGGGAAAGGGCCTCACTACCTGCTGAGTCTCAAGCAGAAGCAAGGTTAGACCCTCAAGGAATACGTCACTCGTTTCAATGACGAGATGGCCTTGATCGACGGATGCACCTCCTGCTTCTAAGGAGATAAATTCTACAAATATCTCATCTTGGAGCCCTCAGTGAATATGGCAGGACTGCTAAGGAGCGCTCAGAAGTACATCACCCTGGAAGAAATGTTGACTGCCACGAAGGGGAAAACGAGTCAAAGCACTCCTCTAGAGCCAAGGACATGGATGAAAAGGAGGAAAGTTCCAAGCGAAAATGGGGCAAAAACCAGAGCAGGCTCGATTAAGAAAAATTGTTAAAGCCTAGCGGCTCCAGGTACCCTTTTACACCTTGCTTAACTCCAGCCTGCTCGACATTTTTTCGCCATGGAAAATGGGAAAACATCAAGTGGTCGTCAAAATTCAAAGCAGATCTTTCAAAGCATGACAAGAGTAAGCATTGCTCTTATCACAAGGAGAAAGGTCACGACACCAAAGACTGTAGGATCCAAATAGGGTGACTGAAGGAATACATCAACTTCAGTGACATGCACCCACAATGCGAAAAAACAACACAGGAAGTGGGAGAC
The DNA here is from genome assembly GCA_963556465.1 of Berberis vulgaris. Lineage (NCBI taxonomy): Eukaryota > Viridiplantae > Streptophyta > Magnoliopsida > Ranunculales > Berberidaceae > Berberis > Berberis vulgaris. The sequence goes on along the minus strand of OY747131.1, from coordinate 51,402,509 downwards.
ATGACTACCGACATGGTATGTGTCCTTAACGGGACAAACAAGGAGAAACAACATCTGAATCATTCACTAAAGAAATCGGTGTGGGAACTGCAAGTTAGATCGCACTACCGAGATCACTTCATACAACTCATACGAAAGGAGAGAAAAACCTCAAGCTTAACATTCACAGAATGGGTCATGAGGGTGTCTGCTTCCCATACAACGACGCCTTAGTCATCTCAGTAGGGATAACAAAGTGGAAAGTGAAACGATCACTGGTGGACACATGCAACTCCATCAACATACTATTCCTAGATGCATTCCTAGAAATGCAATTGAAAGAATGAGAGCTGACACCTTCAAGTCAAGCCATGTTTGGTTTTTAACGGAGAAAGTTGTTATCTGGTAGGTAAAATCACACTGCCGGTGGTCGCAGGACAGCTAGACCTATAGAGGATCCTGATGATAGAGTTCTCGATCGTAGACACCCACTTCGAATACAATATGATATTGGGTCGACCTTGGTTATACCACATAGAGGTAGTCATCCCCACCCAACATCAGTGCCTCAAGTACCCCATTGACAGTGAGGTAGGGACAGTTGGAGGAGTCCAGACTATCGCACTGGAATGTCATTACACCTCAATCAGGCAACCGGATAATGGAGCGCAAAGGCTCGTACAACAAGGTCTGGATGAGGAAACCCCGAATCCAGGTAGAGAGGACTCACATCCACCTTCGTACCTCAAACCACCATCCCACCCAAGGGAAAGGTCAAACGCTGGGCAACCGAAAGAAGAAGCCTTCACAATATACTTGAACAACCCAGCTAACATAAAAGCAGTTCAGATAAGGTCTAATAAAAAAAGAGCGCTGGCAGATCAGCTAGTCGTGCTATTAAAAGAGAAATATAACATCTTCGCCTGGACAATGAAAGACATGGTACAAATCAACCTCACAATAATCACACACAGACTGGCAGTTAATCATGACTTGAAGTCAGTCCGGCAGATAAGAAATTCGGTGGTGCCCGAGCTACCAGGCGATCAATGGAAGTGCAAAGACTTCTAAACACCAACATGATAAGGGAGCCCCACTACTCGAAATGTCTGTGGTGTGAAAGAAAAAGATAAGTGAAAGTTCTGCGTGGACTACACCGACCTTAACAAAGCCTTCCAAAAAGACAACTTTCCACTGCCCTAAGTAGACCCGGTCGTGGATGCGACATCCGACACAGCTTACTTAGCCTCATAGACACATATTCTGGCTATAATCAGATCAGTATGTACCTTCCAGACTAGAGAAAACCTCATTCATAACGGACATAGGCATATATTGTTATCGGGTAATGCCATTCGGACTGACGAATGCGGGGGCAACATACCAGCGCCTGGTGACCTAAATGTTCAAAGGACAAATCAGAAAGACCATGAAAGTTTACATCGACGACATGTTGGTAAAAAAAACCTTCACAGTTTAGACCACCTGGCGGACCTCGAATGAGCGTTCTCTCAACTCAAAAAGTACTGAATGAAGTTCAACCCACATAAATGCATTTTTGGGAGCAATCTGAGATATTCATGGGTTACATAGTCAACAAAAGAGGGATAGAGGCTGATCCAAAAAAGATTCAGGCTCTTCTCGACATAGACCACCCACAAGCATTAAAGAAGTTTAGAGCCTGTCTGGGAGGGTGGCTGCCCTAAACAGGTTCATCTCCAAATCTTCAAACAAATGCCTCCATTTTCCTTAAAATCCTAAATAGAAACATTGAATTCCAATGGAGGAACAGTGTGAACAGGCATTCCAAGATTTGAAGGTGTACATAAGAAGCACGGAGCTACTCTCGAAACCTACTCTAGGTGAGACGCTCTACCTATACTTCTAAGTCTCAGAGAATGCTATCAGCTCAGCTTTGGTTTGGGAAGAAAAAGGGAAACAGAAGCTCGTCTACTACATCAACAAAATGTTCAATGGGGCGGAGGCTAACTACCCTAATCTGGAAAAATTGGCCTTAGCGCTGGTAACTTAGTCCAGGAAACTAAGGCCCTACTCCAAGCTCACTTGATAACAGGCATGACCGAGTACCCACTCCAATTAGTATTGCACAAGCCAGAGCTATTAGAGAGAATGGTCAAATGGTCAGTGGAGATGGGATAGTTTGACATCCACTACACTCCGAGAATAGCCATTAAGGCACAAACACTGGTAGACTTCATCGATGAGTTCACTAGGACAAGAGAACCGGGATTGAAAGACCAGCAAGGAGATGAGAAGCCCGAGCTGCTCTCATAGGGATGGATCTTGCAATGCGACTGGTCATCCAATGTAAAGGGTTGTGCATCGTCATTTACACCCCTGAAGGGGTCACCCTTAGAAAGGCTATCAAATTCGGCTTTCGAGCTTCAAACAACAAAGTGGAGTATGAAGCCCTCCTAGCAGGGCTAAAACTAGCCAAGGAAATTGGAGTAGAAGAATTCACGGTGTTCAGTGACTCCCAATTGGTGTTCAATCAGGTAAATGGTGAATTCGATGTTAAAAAGTCTCGAATGATGGCCTACTGTGGGAAAACAATCAACGCCAAAGGGTGGTTCAAGATAATACTACTCTGTCACTGCTCTAGGGCAGATACCAGGAAGCTGAGGACCTAGACAAAAAGGCCTCGACCACATAGAACGACTATGATACACTCATAGAGTTCCAGGAGAAGTCGGCCCTAAAAGAAGAAAGCCTCAACAAGACCCGATCTCCACAAGAATAAAGACCAGCTGGATGATCCCCCTGATCAGCTACATAATATATGGAGCCTTTCTGGCAAAAAATTTAGAGGCCCTAAGTTGAAAAACAGAGCGGTACAGTACACTCTCCTCAACGACAAGTTGTACAGAAGATCAACGACTGAACCTCTACTAAGATGCCTGACCCCTAGGGAGGCAAACCAAGTCCTTCTCGAAATTCGTGAATGAGTCTGCGAGAACCATTCCATAGGAAGGACACTAGCTCATAAAACCCTTACATTGTGATATTATTAACCGAAAATGCAGCAAGAGGCCAAAGATTTGGTCAGCAAGTGCAATAAGTGTCAAAGATGCGCCCAACACACATATATGACTGCAAGTACCAGGTTCCAATGACCAGCCTGTGGCCCTTCGCCCAGTGAGGAATAGACATCGTGGGCTTGTTCCCCATCTCAAAAAGAAGGAAATTCCTCATCATGGTGGTTGACTGCTTTACCAAATTGGTAGAAATAGAACCCCTCTTTAAGATTGTAGAGAATTATTTCAAAAACTTTCTTTGGAAGTTTATCGTCTGCAGGTTCGGAATACCAAAAATCCTGGTCAGTGACAATGGAACTCAAATCGAGGGTAGGAAAGTCAAACAACTTTGCACCCAACTAGGCATCAACCACCACTTCTTTGCACCGGGTCACCCCCAAGCCAATGGACAAGCAAAAGTCACCAGCTGAACTATCTTGGATGTGACCAAGAGGAGACTCGATCCAGCCAAAGGGCTTGGGGTCTCAAAACTTTTTGGCATATTATACCAAAAAGAGGACTCCAACTGGAAAGACACCATTTGCACTGGCCTATGGGTTTGAAGCAATGGTTCCAGTGGAACGAGCAATGCCTACATTTATAACGGAAGAGTTCGGGATGGAAGACAACGATGAAGCTCTGAGAGTCGAGTTAGACTTACTCGAAGAGCGAAGAGATGGAGCTTCCGTCAGAATAACAACCTATCTACAAAAGATGGCCCGACACTACAATAAGAGAGTCAAACCTCGATAATTCAAAGTCGATGATTGGGTACTTAGGAACACCCAGTCGAGCACAAGAGACCAAAATGAAGGCAAACTAAGCTCGAACTGGGAAGGTCCCTACAAGAGGACAACTATCAAAAGGCCTAGAACCTCATGGCTATAAAACCTGAATGGATGGTGTCTGAAAAGGTCGTGGAATGTAGAACACTTGAAGAAGTATTATAAGTAAAGGTACTCTCTTTAAATAATCACATTTCATATAACCCCATGCACGGAACATGCCTAGTCTAACCTACGGACGACGATGGCACCAATGCAGACTCCACCCAGTTCATGGACGGTACATCGCAAGCAAATTAGTCTCGTTCGCATACGACCCATTGTTCCTAAGATAGCTTCATCCGACCTCAGGACCACAATGACACATCTGGTGAGCTAGCCTAGTCCATGGACAATCCACTGCAAGTTGGCGAGTCCAGTCCAAGGACGACTCCCCGCTTCTAAAGGCACCTGACCCGACTACGAGGACCACGACGACCCATAAGCGGACAAGCCTAGTCCTATTCAGGATGACGACAGCTTGCTGCATAATTGACCTAGTCTGCCCCAGGAACCAATGAACTCCAGCGCGGATCAAACCCAGTCCAAGGACAGTTCATCGTAGATAGGCGAGTCCAGTCCACAGACGAATCACCGTTCCTAAAGGAACTTGTCCGACCACAGGGACCATGATGGTGCACAAGCAACCAAGCCTAGTCCTTTTCAAGACGATGACAACTTGTCGCATAAGTGACCTAGTCCGCCACATAAGCCAAGGAACTTCAACGTGGATCAAACTGAGTCCACGGATAGTTCACGGATAACGGGCGATTCCAGTCCACGAACGACTAAAGAACCCGGCATGACTACGGGTACCACGATGGTGCACAAACAGTCAAGACTAAACCTTTTCAGGACAACGATAACTTGCCGCATAAGTGACCTAGTCCACCTCAGGGGCCAAGGAACTCCAGCGTGGATCTTACCTTGTCCATGAACCGTTCACCGCAAGCGGGCGAGTCCAGTCCACAGATGGCTCACTGCTCCTAAAGGAACCTAGCCTGAATACAGGGACAACAATGGCGCACTAGTGGCCGAGCCTAGTCCTTTTCATGACGATGACAACTTGTCACATAAGTAACCTAGTCCACCTCAGGAACCAAGGAACTCCACTACAGACCAAACCTAGTCCATAGACAGTTCACCGCAAGCGGGAGAGTCAAGTCCACGGATGGCTTACCGGTCTGGAAATAGCCTAGTCCTCTTCAGGAACTAAGGAAACACACATGCAGACTTAACCCAGTCCACATATGTTTTACGGCAAGAGAACGAGTCTAGCCCATAGACGACTCAATGCATTCCATAGTTCCGGACCAAGGAAACACCTTGACTACCAAGACTCAAACTGAATAATGAGTCAGGATATGATTCAGAATCTAGTCCTAGGAAAACAAAATGATTTCTCCGTCACTTTCTACACAAAGCTAAGTAGCAGTACTTTGACTGGTCAATACCTACTCAAAAAGCGAGCAACTCGCAAAACACAGATCACTACATGAAGATTACTCTCATTAACTCCACCATTTTGGTGAATCAAGTTATTTTGCCAAGGGAACTACATAGGTTGAGTCAATACCACACGTGTCTCCTTCAGGACCAGATCAGCCCGATCCCTGCTTAGAGTTAAATTGTATCATCTTTTTTTGATAGTCCAAAAGATTTGCCCGCTCGTGCCAATATGATTCAAATCATTCAGAGCATGCAAGAAAATTGAATTCAAAAAATCGAACTTTATTGATTATCAAAAGTTATTACAAAGCTTGACCGACTGGCCAGTACAGAAGTTTACACATCACAAGTATCTCAGCTTAGTGCAAAGAAAGGTGCAAGTGAAGATCCTCTGGAACATACGTCGAGACTTTGTTTTCCCAATTTGCCCTTCAGAAGAGGATTTGAAAGTGAAAGCAAAAGAAGCAACCCAAAACTGGTTACTGGTGTTATCCCTCAAAGGAGGGATACCTGAGGTGATACAAAACTAGCTCCTCGAGGCCGCAGACCACGCACACCGAAACCCCGCTCTGCCAGTTTGCCTTCTGATTGGGGCATCACGAATGAAACTCAGGAAAGAGTAGTAGGAACATCCACCCAAAGTTGGTTGTGGGTGTTATATCCTAAACTAGATGGCGGAAGATGTCGTGGGAATACTAGAAGATGGAAGATAAACTTGGCCCCTCAGGGAAAGCTCGTACTTCTTCTTCACGACGTAAGAAGAAATTTAGAGGGGCCACGGAACCACTTGAAGCTCACTCAAACCGGGAGGCATCCTCAAATAGCAGGTCATGTAAAGACTCATCACTATAAATGTCAGAACATTCGGAGACTCTACCAATGGGGACTTTTCTTCGACCTCTGGAGAGGCCAAAGCACATTCTCTGGAAAGACACATTCGAGGAACATGTTCTACAATACTCATGATAAGGACTGACCCTACGAGAACCAACCTACATATAGGCATGAAGTTAATAAAACGAGGTCACCCAACAATCGTGTCAACATTAAATGCTACACGGAAAATGAGGGGGTGACTGTTCCAAGTACAACTACACTAGTCCACATTCATTGAATTAACGGAACTGCACACACAACCCCATTAACTAAGGAGGAGTAGATGATAAGACATCAAACAGTCACTCAATCATAACCATAGACGTAGCATGGGCTAACCCTAGCACGTAAAAAGCTTCAGCGCATTCCCTAGCGAACCAATGCGTAGACTATGGTTCAACCCATAAGTCAGCTGGTGCCCAGGCCCAAGATACGTCAGCCTCAGAATCTTGAGGCTTGGCTCGGAACAATAAGGCACGAACAACGAATCTCAGAGCTATTACAGGCCTGAGATTCGATTGCATGAAATTAGATCTTAGCCCAATCAAGCATTGAGTCTTAAACAAGGCAAAGTGCCGAAGAGACTCAGTCATGCACAGGTGAGATCTTATGCGAGATTTCTGCCCTCCATCTTTCCCTCGATCATAGGGACAATTGGGAAGGAACATTCGCTAGAAGATATGGTGAAATGAGTAAGAAAGGTACGCATACACACTGCAATTTACCTACAATCTTCAGTCTTTCTTGCATCGATACCTAACTTTGGCATCGGAGCGCCTTCGGCCACCACAACGGTGGTCCTTGGTTTAATTGCTACTCATTTTTGCAGGTTTGTTATCATCAGGATTAGCAAGGATAAATCTGAACACATCAAATAATAATAATAATAATATCAATAATAATAATAATAATTGATGATACATCAAATAAGACTGTTATCACAACCATACACGTGGTAGAGGTCGTCCATCACGATGATCAAATATCCCAAGACCAGGCCAATTTATAAAGCCCAAAAAGGGTGAATCCAATCATAAAAGCCCAAACAAGGCCCGTCAAAATAAACTGTAGTCAGAGGCCCAAATCCATGCATGATAGAGTTCTTCCATAAAAAGGAGGAACATTAAAGATAAAAAGAGTCGTGGAGGGAGTTACGCCTCCGAGGAAAAATTTTCATAAAGAAGGAGACTATTACAAAGAGCATGTCCTCTCGTTGCGCCTCACATGCTTAAGTCATGCAGAGAGTTAACAATGACCATTATATAAGGTAAAGGGAACATTCGACAAAGGTATGCAATTTTAACTGATTTCTGTCCAGATTTATCTCCATCTCCAACTAAGTTATTGATTTAAGCATCAGATTGCCTTCGGCCACCAAAAAGGAAGTCTTTGGCAATCTAACATTTGTTTTGCAGTTCAGACTTACAAGAAAGCAGATTTTGGACGCATCAGTTTGGCTTCGTCGGTGGGGAACGACAGTTTGCTTTCAAGAAGAGAGTCTGTAGTAAGAAACTTCCTCAGTTCTGATCAACGATTGAAAAGCTTTCATAGCACATGAAACATACTAAAGACCCTCAACCCAGCAACAATCAAAGAAATCCCTACACTGATGAAACCGTGTTACCCACAATGCATGTTTCAACCCCAGCAACAACTCTTGAACCGACCATGCCCGGAGACAGAGAGCCACGACATGGACAGATAACCAAGTCATTTCAAACATCTAGAGGCACTGCCACAGATCCTCGCATAGATCAACTCACGACCAAGATAAATCTTCTAATCAAAATGGTGGACAAACTCACTCTAGAGCGCACTCAATCTGCCAATAACGTTTGAAAAAGTAATGAAGTTCTTGTAAGACCTCAGCAAGTGAACCCCGAAAGCAGTGAATTACCAACAGACGCCCCCTCAAAATGATGGGACCCCTGCACGAATTCCATTTAGAATCAGAGTGACGATCCTAACATGCTATACGAATTGGCCAGACCGTCGTTCTTTGACAATCTCATGATAACTCCTCAACCAAAAAAGTTCACTCCACCAAAGTTCGAGACATACGATGGCACCATCAATCCCACCGATCATCGGCGGCATTTCCAACACATGATGGCATTGAATGAGAGCACAAAGTCCATCATATGCCAAACATTCCCAACCAACCTCACCTCCACAACAATTAGTTGGTTCAATAGCTTGCCGCGGAAAAACACATCACTCTCGAAGAGATGGTGGCTACCAGAAAAAGAATGAATCGGAAAAGAGATACGTTCCAACCGAGAAAGGAGAAAAGAAGGACGGGGGAAAAACAGACCTCGAGAGGAAAGTGGCCAGACGAAAATACATCAAACTAGTGGCAGATCCGAATTCGACCAACAAGAAACTAGAAGATCCAAAGATGAATGATCGATAGGCAAATTTTTCACGACTTTGAAAACAAAGTCGAGCTGAGGTCCTAAAAACTATGACGAAGTGGGAGGACGTTAAGTGGCCACCCAAAATGAGAGGAGGTCCAGATAGGCAAAGTAAAAAAAAATATTGATTTTTCCATGAGAACTACGAGCACGACACCGAGGACTGCTACAACTTAAAGGACAAAATCGAATGCCATATCAGAAAATAACGACTCAGAGAGTTCATTAGGCGGAAAGAGTCTAAAAGAAGAAAAAGCCAGGTCAGAAGAGCAATCAAGGGAGCTGATATACGTCTTACATGGCGTAATCGGAGAAAATGAGTTATCCAATCGATCTCGGAAGTGATCAATACGAGATTTACGAATGAATATCAAATACCTAGAGCCTTCTGCACAACATGCCAGAACGATGCAGCGAACTCTGACATTTTCCAACGAGGACACGAAGGGAGTCCATTTCCCTCACAATGACGCTCTGGTAATTTCAATTCTGATAGCCAAGTGGGAGATCAAAAGGGTATTGGTCAACACAGACAGCTCATCTAACCTCTTGTACCTCACAGTGTTCCGAAAGATGTCATTCACTGAAGAAATGCTTTCACCCAATGATCAACCAATGGTAGGTTTCAGCGGATAACAGTGTCGTCCGCTCGGAATGATCCAACGACCAGTCGAAGTAGGAGAACCAAGGAGACAAAGAGTCTTGTTGATGGATTTCCTTGTTGTCGACGCTCCATCCGCGTACAACATGCTTTTCGGAAGGTCGTGGATACACAAAATGGGTGCGGAGTCCTCCACCGTGTTTCAATGCTTGAAGTACCATACTGACGATGGCGTTGAAATAATCAAAGAAGATCAGCCAGCTGCATGCGTATGCCATTATGCGGCGATGAAGACTCCGCATATAGCAATTACTGCAACAACCAGAGGAGTCGTTGCATCAATTTGGTTAAACAGACCCCGACCTTCCGGACAACAATACGACCCCAACCAATCCAAGAGATCTACCAAACACTGGACAACAGTCTAATTGAACAATGGAAAGGACAGAATAGTTCAAATTGGCACAAAAATCCACCCAGAACTCGCCATGGAACTTGTCCAATTACTGAAGGATAATCAAGAAGTTGTTGTTTGGATGATGAAAAACATGGTGGGAATAGATCCATCTGTCATCACTCACAAACGGCAAGTCAATTCAGACAAGAAGCCAGTCTGACAAAAAAGAAGGTTTGTTGTCCTAGAACGTAACCAAACAATAAATGAGGAAGTGCATTGTCTGATAACTGCAGGATTGATCAGAGAATCTCACTACCCGAACTGGTTAGCTAACACAGTGTTGGTAAAGAAGAAGAGGGGCAAGTAGAGAGTATGTGTAGATTACACTAATCTAAACTAAGCCTCCCATGCATAGATCGGATAGTGGATGTCACTGCCAGGCACGAACTCCTGAGCTTCATGGATGCCTACTCCGGTTACAATCAGATACAAATGCACCCTTCTGAACAAGAAAAATACATTTTTTATAATAGAGAAAGGTACATACTATTACCAGGTGATGCCATTCAGACTAAAACACGCAGGAGCCACGTGCCAGTGACTAGTTAACAGAATTTTCAGAGACCAGATCGGTACGACGATGGAAGTATATATTGATGACAAGTTGGTCAAAAGCTTTCGCCAAACAGGCCATATCGAAGATCTCGAACAGGCCTTTTCCCAGCTCTGAAGATACAAAATGATGTTGAACCCGCAGAAATGCACATTTGGAATAGAATCAGGGAAATTCCTTGGATACATGGTCAACCAAAGAGGAATCAAAGCTGATCCTAAACAGATACAAGCACTCCTCAACATGCAGTCACCAATGAACATAAAGGGCATGCAAAGTATCAATGGTAGGGTAACGACTTTAAACAGATTCATTTCCAAATCCTTGAAAATGTCTACCTTTCTTCAAAATCTTGAAAGGAAACAAGACATTCAAGTGGAACGAAGAATGCTAGAAGGCTTTCAAAAACTTGAAGGCGTACATGGAAAGCACGGAACTGCTATCAAAACTAAGCACGGGGAAAACACTGTATTTATACTTGTTCGTGTCCGAAGATGCGGTAAGCTCAACATTGATACGAGAAGATAAAGGCGCACAAAAGCCAGTATATAATATCAGCAAAACACTTGCAGATGCGGAGATCAACTACCCGACTTTAGAGAAACTGGCGCTGGCTCTGATTGTATCTTCTAGAAAGCTACGACCACACTTCCAAGCTCACCCAATCATTGTCATGACCGAACAACCACTTCGGTTAGTATTGCACAAGCCAGAACTATCCAGAAGAATGGTGAAATGGGCAATATGACTCGGACAGTTCAACATCAGCTATGCCCCCAGAACCGCAATAAAATCTCAAGCATTGGCAGATTTCATCGCTGAATTCATGGGCAACAACGACCGCATGCCAAACAGTAACCACGAAGAGGAACAAACCAAACAACCATCAACGAACAAATCATGCGTTGCGATGGAACATCCAATGACGCGGGAAGCGAAGCTGGAATGATTTTGTACAACTCGAAAGGCGTAACGTTTGATAAGGAGATAAAATTCAATTTCAAATCCTCAAACAACGAAGCCAAGTACGAAATAGTACTAGCCAGGCTACAATTGGCAAAACACTTGGGAATAAAATAAATCAGTGTCTTCACCGACTCCAAATTAGTGGTCAATCAACTGAACAACGAATTCAAGTCAAAGAAGCTCGAATGAAAGCCTATCACCAAAAGACTGCCGAGCCGATAGAAAGTTTCCAGGCTGCAACCATTTGGTGATGTGCAAGTGCTGAGAATAAAAGAGCTGGCGAGCTAGCCAAGGAAGCATCACATATTTAAAAAAATGACAATTTGCTCGTCACGATACATGATTGTTCCATACTGAAAAAAGGGCAAAAAACATGTACAACAGGCCAGGAAAACAATTGGACAACTCCAATTCTCGCATATATAATGAACGGAGAGCTTCCAACGGACAAGATGGAGGCCCAAAAACTACGAAACAAAGCAGCACGGTACACAGTTATTAACGACGGACTGTACAGGAAGTCTGGCAACTAGCCCGCTACTAAGATGCTTCTCACTCGATGATGTTGACTATGTTCTGCGAGAAATTCATCATGGAACATGTGGAAACCATCCAGGAGGAAGAACATTAACCAACAAAGCCTTGACACTAGGATACTATTGTCCGACGACGCAATCGGATGTAAACAAACTCATTCGCACTTGTCACAAATGTTAGATATTTGCCCCGTATACTCACATGCCAGGCCAAAATAATCCCGATGAACATAACTGTTAGCAAATATAGGAGAAGTTAAGACGAAAAGTTCATATGGAAAGACATAATTTGCAAATTTGGAATCCCAAGAGTAATTGTCACAGACAACGAGAAGCAATTCGAAGGCAAGAAGGTTAGGGAGTTGTTCAAAAACCTGAACATCCAACAACACATCTCAACACCCGCCCTTCCAGAGTCAAATGGGCAAGCCGAGGTCATCAACAAAATGATCCTAAAAGCGATCAAAGGGAATCTCGAAGTATTGAATGGATTGTGGACATCCCAACTACCCAACATCCTTTAGTTATACAGAACAAAGAAAATGACTCCAACAAGAGATATTCCTTTCTCCCTCGCATATGGGTCTAAAGCAATGATACTCGTAGAAATTGGTATGCCAACATTCAGAACTGAAGAGTTTCGAGCAGAGGACAACAATGAAGCACTGAGAGTCGGACTGGATCTCCTAAAAAAAAGCGAGAAAAGGCTTATATCAAAACAACAGCCTACCAACAACGGATGGCCAACTACTATAAGAAAAAGGTGAGCCTCGCACGTTCAGCGTTGGTGACTGGGTACTCCAAAAAATCCAACTCAACACAAAGGAACCAGGCGCAGGCAAACTGAATCTGAATTGGGAAGGACCATACAAAGTGGTAAAAATTAACAGACCAGGAACATACTGGTTAGAAAATAAGGAGGGTGAACAACTACCACGACCGTTGAATGTAGAACACTTGAAAAAATATTATCAATGAAACTTCAAAGTTTACACCCTTCGTTTCGCATTCAAGCGATAAAGTTTAGTCACGACAACAAAGTCAAACACAAAGCTTACTTGAAAAACACATAGCATGACCGAAGTATCAAGCTACGAGTAAAGTCTAAATATGTGTATCACGACAAACAAGTCAGGCATAAACATAAAACTTCTAGTCTGATCAACCATGAAGTAATAAGTACCTGGACAAATGAGCTGAACTTTTGTTTTGTCGACTAAAACGTACGATATCATAATACAATCTACACGTATAAAGTCGAATTAGATAAAGAGCTTTCACACGACTAATATGTCGAACCACGAAGCACACTTATTAAATTTTGGACAAACAAGTTAGAATTCAACCATGAATGCCAAAAGCAAAAAGCTAATTCTAACAAGTTAGACGAAAAGACATACTTCGTCAAACGACAACGATAAATAAAATGAGATTCTCATTGATTTTCTAATTTGTTACATAGAAAAAGGTTACACGAGTTCGAGAAGGGTCAATAAGAGTATTCAAGAAGAGGCATGCGGGGGAAGTTGTGCCTCAAGTTCGAACAATTGTAACCCATCGACTGGATCACTCCGTATTTCCAGAACGGGTTCTTCCTCATCCTCAAAGACCTGCTATTTTGACAAATCCAAGCCCTATGACTCCATAATGTCAAGGAAGTCGTGAAGACCATCGACTACTCTTTTCCAATTTGCCACTTCTACAGTTTTCAATTTATCAGTAACTACTGCAAACTCGGCGCGTGTCAATGCGAGTTCACTCTCGACAACAGTGAGCCTAGCTGAAGTTGCCGATTTGGCAGTAGCAAACTTGGTATTCAACTGAGCAACTCACCCCATAGAAGCTTTCAATCTGGCGGAATACTTTGCAACAGAACGCTTGGCCTCGTCACAATCAGCCCTTACATCACACAACTTTTTCTCAGCGATACTCAACTGAGAACGCAGCTTATTCAACTTCGTCTTAAAGGCTTCGAGTTTGGAAGCAAACTTATTTTGAACAGCCTCGACTTCCTTCAGTGAAGCCAGAGCAGCTTCAGCAGTCTTTGCATGCTCTGTACATTGCATTCTCAGTAGATCATATTTACGGAGAACATGAAAAAACCCCAAGTCTTACCCCGCCATCTTCCGCTAAATGAGCGCCACCTGATTGCAGGTGGCCTTATAATCTGACCCCATATCACCAGCATAAACTAGGTGACTCATCTCCTCCATGAGATGTTTGAGACCTTCATCGAAGTTACACATGGCGGATGCACGAGCATATAAGCTCTTTCAACCAATCGCCTATGACAATCGACGAGGAGATTACGAGCGCTATCCAGCACGTCAGCCTCAAAAGAACAGTTAAACTTCTTAAAAGCAACAAGAGTATGACGGGGAGTAGAGAGAGTAACAGGCAACTCCGAGGTACCCACGACAACAGAAGAAACATGAACCTTAGAACTCCGATCATGAGCAACGACTTGATATTCCAACGAGGACTATAACTCAAAATTAGCTAATGTCTTCGTATTGTTCGAATTCTTAGACAGCTCAACACCAAGATGTCGATAACACGTGAATCATCAACCCACAATTCAGCAAAGTTTGGCACACCATAGGAGGAGACAAGGCTCTTCTCATGATTATCCAGAGGATGAGAAACCTCTTTTTATCTCCTATCGAGAGTTCTATTTATCTCCTTAGCCTCTCGAGGAGTAGGATCAACAACATTGCCACCACTCTTTCCGGAAGATACAAGATGAGGGGGAGCCCTGGTAGCACCATGAACCGAAGTAACAAGCTTTTTCTTCTTTGGGACATGACCAGGATTGATTGCCAATAGCTTTGACATACTAGCGGGCCTAGGAACTTTCCTCTTTCAAATGTTCGAGCCAGTTTAAACGGAACCTCTAGGAATAACAAGAGCACTTCAATTCGTAGGCTTCTTAATAGAGCTCACTTCCCAATCAATGCACGCACCGCCAAGGACAGCCGGGGGAGTACGCTCTTGCCCCTCATAAAATGACGATATTTCCAGCGCACCCAAAAGTAACCTCTGAAGCACAAGTCGTCGTAAGCGCTGCATGATCTGCCTCACTCATAATGTACATACCACTGCGATCGATGATATCCACAGTAAGGAATGCTTCTATTGGAGACAGGGGCAATTTATTAAATCGTTCACGAAATTCTTGCTCCTCCACAAACAAAACCAGTTCATTCCATTGGGTACTCGGAACGATTGTAGAATGTGTATATTGCATAACTTGAAATAATCATAAGAAGTGGACGTGTAAAACCAAGGCCTCGACAAGCCCCTATACTCGTCCCTAAGGTTCTCAAAACATGATAGACCTCGAAGATAGCAAGTGCAGTTTGTGTTTACACAAAACCCCACCACGGAGTGCAGAACCTTGATTTTCATTGGAATCCCAAATAAAACGGCTCTCGCTAAGGTCGCGATATTTACTCTCCGACTGTTAAGAACCAACTATGCAAGAGCGATACCCAAGAAATCTAGATACTCCTAGAAGATTTCTGGAGCAGAAAGCCTAAGACCCGCTTGAAACATGCCAAGGTATAGCGCAATGTAGCTAAGCCTCAGGCGATAAGGACTATCACCCTCTTCAAGCAAGATGATCTCGAGGTCAGATGGCAATGAATAGTAGTAACGAACACTATCCAAAGTCATATGCAATGTCCGCTTAGGCGAGTAGTAAGCTTCGCAAGTAGCGAGCACATCACCATTTAAAACCCTGAAAGTAGACATCATTGTGAGACAAGAACGAAAGATAAAGAAGTCAAAGCTTGGAAGCAAAGATGACGTAAAGAAAATACATTATATTTAACTCCTCATTTTTATAGGGTTGAACAACGAAAGGACTTCCCATGGTAAAATGTGTGGGACACGATAGTCGTGCAAAACCCCCAAAATCACACCGAAATGAATAGGAGGATGAGACATCGGAGCAACAAACGCAGTAACAGCTGGTAATGACATTAAGGCTCCGCTTGGTACACCGTCAAGTAATGCTTTTGCATTTTTTTACGGGCGGTTACACAAATATAGGCGCTTGGTATGATTTGCAAAAAATAGTTTGTGGAATTCTAATTCCACGCCTACGTATCTTGTAGTTAAGTGGTCCCGCAAATCTTTACGGGTTAAAATATCCCGTAAAACTTTGCAAGTCTCACTCTTTCCTTCAACTTTTACTCAGACAGTCCAACTTTATAAGGAAACAAGTTTTTTTAGAACTCTTAGCTTATATGGAAACTGTGAATCAGGTAACTCACATATTTCCTTCTTTTTTTCCTTTCTCTCATCATGGTTTTCAAATATTGTGTATCCTTCGATTTTGTTAACTCTTCTTCTCTTGCTATGTTTTTGCTTTGTTTTCATCAAAAAATTACTCTTTGATTAGATTTTCATTGGTGTTTGATAACATGTTTTGACATTAAATTATTAGTCATTATTGATAAAAAAAAAATGTATGTACATCTGTAAATTATTATTATTATTATTATTATTATTATTATTATTATTATTATTATTATTATTATTATTATTATTATTATTATTATTATTATTATTATTATTATTATTATTATTATTATTGTTATTATTATTATTATTATTATTTAAGAACATTTTTTATAAAACTAATGAATAATAGTAGTGGGGAAGAATGAGTTAATTATAATTTTTTTTCAATTTTTATGTAGTTGATGTTTGCATAAATGCAATATTCAGGCCAACCAAGCAAACATTGGGTGTATGCATTATTTTTTATTAATTGTTACCAAGCAGTTGTAAAGCAATGCACTGCAAATTAATGCATATGCAAACTAATGCAAATGCAAAAATTTGCAGAATGTAAAGTTTTACGGTGTACCAAGTGGAGCCTAAATGCGTTGTGATGCGAAAACCAACCTCATACAGTTAGTGGCCACATCAACACACCCACTAACTAAAGGGGAATAGCTGATGATACATCAAATAAGACTGTTATCATAGTCATACACATGGCAAATATCATCTATCACGAGAATCACGTATCCCAAGACTAGGCTAGTTCATAAAGCCCAAAAACGGCGAATCCAGTCATAAAAGACCAAACAAGGCCCATCAGAATAAATCATCGTCAGAGGCCGAAATCCAGGCCCGATAATGTTCTCCCATAAAGAGAAGGAACTTTAAAGAGAAAACGAGTCAAGGAGGGGTTACACCTCCGAAGACGAATCTTTATAAAGAAGGAGACTGTTGCAAGAACATCTTCTCTTGTTGCGCCTCACATGTTTAAGACACGCAGAGAGTTAATAACGACCATTATATAAGGTAAAGGGAACATCAACAAAAGTATGCAATTTTAAATGAGTTTTGTCTAGATTTATTTCCATCTCCAACTGAGTTACTAACTTAAGCACCGGAGTGCCTCCGGCCACCAAAAAAATGGTTTTTGGCAATGTAATATTTGTTTTGCAGGTCAGACTTACAGAAGACCGGATTTTGGATGCATCAATAATAATTAATGCGTCTAAACATCGTCATCTTGTGGGTTTGACTTGCAAAACAATTGTTAGACTGCCAAGGACCACCTTTTTGGTAGCCAAAGGCATTCCAATGCTTACGTCAGTAACTTTGTTGGAAGAAATATGTAAATCTGGACAAAACTCAGTTAAAGTGGCATACCTGTGTCGAATGTTCTATTTACCTTTTATAATGGTCGCGGTTAATTCTCTGCGTGACTTAAGCATGTAAGACTCAACAAAAAGAGATGTTTCTTGTAACAGTCTTCTCCATAATGGAAATGTGTTCGTGGAGGCGTAACTCCCTCCACAGCTCTTTTTTGGTGCAACGTTCCTCTTCTTTATGAGAGAACTCGTATCGGGCTTGGACTTGGGCTCTAATTCATTTGGGCCAGGATTTGGGCCCTGTTTTACATCTCCTCAGTGGTGGGTTTAGTCTGGCCTCTATAATTGGCCTCATTCTTCTTGTGCTTTATGAGCTGACCCAATAGGTTGCTCGTTGTATCCTCATGATGGGTTTTTATGCCATGTGTACGGCTGTGATGATCGATCTATTTTGATGTATCATCAGCTATTCCCCCCCTTAGTTAGTGGGTATGTTCAAGTATCAACTAACTATGTGGCGATTTTTCTTTTTGATTGCAACATTACGGCTTGGTTTGTGCTCTTTCTATTTATCGCTGTTGTATTCTCTCCGTTGTTCTATCCGCCTGTTCGTTTTGGTGCAATTTTTGGGATATCGTGTGGTTGTCACACTTTGCACATTCTCCAAGAGTGATCCTTTCGTTGTCCATTCCTATAAAAATGATAAGTTTTGTGTATACTCTGCATCTTATCATTTTCTTATTGTTAACCTTTTGATTCCTTTTACTCGTTCTGTAGCCATGTCTTACTCCAGGGTTTTGGGTGGCGATAACCTTGGTGCTTGTGAAGCTTTCTTTATGCCTAAGAGGGCAACACGCGCAACTTTTGACAACATTCATCGTGAATACTCATTGCCAAACGATCTAGAAAGTGTTCTCCCGGGAGAAAGTTGACAGCCCTTGTCGTCCTAGGCATGGATACATTGTTTTGTATCCTGGTATGTTCCATTCTGGTTTTAGGCTTCCAACTCCTACTATCATCTGGGAGTACTTGGATTTGGTTAGAATTTCTCCTACTCAACTAGTCCCTAATGGTTGGAAGATAACGATTTCAACCTTGGCGAGGGCTGCCTCGGCTCCTACCCTATGAATGTTAGGGTTTTGCACTTTCTGATAGAATTCAACGTGTATCCTAGTTACACCTGTCGCCTGCGTTCTCCTCCGTGTTTTGAGGACCTGCGAGAGGAGTATGTGGGTTGGTCGAGGTCCTGGTTCTATGCCTCTCTTTCTTCCAACCACTTTAGGTTTTGTGAGAATCAGATTCTGCGGTCATTCCGGGAGCCTAAGAAGGTTGAGTTGTCACTGTCTTTAGAAGAGCGGGAGTTCTGACATTGGTTTTGTGATCTTCCCCAAGTATCGGTGAAAATTTTCCATACTACGAACGCCATAGTCCGTGGTGGTCTACTTTCACTTGGTAGGGCAGGCCTTGCTTCAGAGATTACTGTTGCACGTGCTAGTGATGTAAGAGTCCCCGCTTCTGTCTCTTCTCGAGGTCTTAGGAAAATTGGTTCAACTTTTAAGAAAAGGAAAGTTCCTAGGCCTCCTAGCCCCTCCAAGGTATCGGTCGTCAGTTATGGCCGTGTTTCAAAGAGGAAAAAGTTTGCTTCCTCCGTCCTTGAATCTGCCAAGACCCCTTCTCATCTCGCCTCACTTTAGAAAGGAGGTTGTGGTTCAGGGATGATTCTTCTGCCCTTGGGGACGAGGAGGTAAATCGAGTTCTCGAGAAAAGTAATAAGGAAGTTTCTCTCGTCTTCTGAATGACCATGAGAAAAAACTTGTTGCTTCTTAGAGCATGCCGGACTCTGTCGGCCTCTCGATTGACGATTCGTGCGTTATCGAGAATAAAATGCTTCAGCTAGGTGTTTGGCTGTCCGAGAATCCGAAGGGTACTAAGACCTTGGATGACTTCGAGTATGATATGTCAGTAGAAGATCAAGTTACTACCCGCTCTCGACACCACAAGCTTATTGTTTCTTCTGTTGTGGCTAGTACTTCGGGATTTCCTGCTGCTTCTTTTGCGTCTCGCCCTGTTTTTTTCTGTTCTTGGTGAGACATTCTGCCCTTCCAAGGCTGATGTGCCGGACAATGTTTGCAATCTTATTGGCGGCTGTCACGAGCGGTTGGCTAACAAAACTCCCATTTTTGTATGTCAACCATGTCGTCACATTGACGATGGCCTCCTGCATCTTATAGAGGGGATGACACATCTTACTTATGCAGCTGTCATGGGGTCAGATTGTAAGGCGTCTTGTGACCAGGCTGCACACATCGAGGAGCTTGTTGATCCTATGCTGACTGAAGACATTGTTCACGACATTGATTCCTCTTCTTAGTTGTTGTTATATTTTTTGTTATCTCCTTTTCTAGAAGATAAATGGAAAATCTATTATTTTGCATTTTCGTGTCCCGTATGTCTAGCTTGTTAGATTTTATTTATGATATTTCTGGGAGACTTCTGACTAGTTTAGTTCAAATTTTTGTCGGTGGCTTCGATACTCGACATTCTAGTCGTATAGAAGATGTAGTTTACGGAAGCCTATTTCTCATTCGAATTACGATGTCGCGCATTACAGTTGACCTAAAAGTCCGGCTCTTATGTCTTGGTACTTTATTACTTCGTGGTTGATCAGGCCAGAAGTTTGTTATGTCTGACTCATTCGTCCAGCATATGTATTTGTGTTTGCTCGATATTCACGCTGATTATTTTTTTGAGTCGGTTTTAATCTGACTTTTTGTCCTAATTAGATTTTTGTTGTTTCGAAATTGAAAGCAAAATATTTTATTGATAATATATTTTCAAGTGTTTTACATTCCATGGTCAGGGTATCATTTCGCCCTCTTTGTCTTCTAACCAGTACATTTCTGGTCTGTTGATTTTTGTTACTCGGTATGGCCCTTCCCAGTTCGGGTTAAGCTTGCCTGCGCCGGGCTTTTTCATGTTTAGTTGAACTTTTCATAACACTCAATCTCCGACGTTAAAGGTTTGAATTCGCACCTTATTGTTGTAGTACCCTGCCACATGCTGTTGATAGGCTGTTGTCTTAATCAAAGTTGCTTATCATTTTCTTTGAGGAGATCCAACTAGGCTCTTAATACTTTGACATTTTTTCGCGCGAAATTCTTCATTTCAGAATGTTGGCATTCCGATCTCTATGGGTATCATTGCTTCTGACCCTTAAGCGATGGCGAAAGGTGTTTCTCCTGTCGAAGTTCGTTTTGTTGTTCTGTACGCCCAAAGGACACCAGGTAATTCGGATGTCCATAGTTCTTTCACTGCCTCAAGTCTTTTTTGGATTGCCTCTAAGATTGTCCTGTTAGTGGCCTCGGCTTGTCCGTTTGCTTGTGGATGAGCTGGCGCGGAGAAATGTTGTTGGATATTCAGGTTCTCACAAAACTCCCTAACCTTTTTGCCTTCAAATTGCCTCCCACTGTCCGTGACGATTACTCATGGGATCTTGAATCTGCACATGATGTCTCTCCACAGAAATTTCTGGACTTGTGCTTCCCCTGCTACAAGGGTCCTTAGTAATGGGCTCATGGCAGACCTCCTGTATAATTTGTCATTGATCATTGTGTATCTTGCTGCCCAATTTCGTAGTTTCCTAACTTCCATCTTATCTATTGGGAGTTCCATGTTTAAAATATACGCCATGATTGGAGTCGTCCAATTGGTTTATTGGTTTACGGCGAATGCTTCTTCTGATTAATTCTCGAGTATGGACCTTCCTTGTGTCATGATGAGCGGGTTGTCATTATCCTTTGTTGTTGAGGCTTCTTTTGCTAACTTGTCTGTTTTTTGTTTTTCATTCGTTCGCACTATTGAATGATAGCATTTCGAAGCCTTTTATCAACTCTGTGGTTTTCTGGTGGTAGGCTTTCATTCTAGTGCCTTTTACTTGGAACTCACCACTCAGTTGATTGACTACCAGCCTGGAGTCAGTAGAGACACTAATGTTCTGTATTCCCAGGTGTTTCCTAACTGCAACCTTGCTATCATAGCTTCGTAGTCGGCTTCATTATTGGAGGCTTTAAAACTGAATTTTATCGCATTTTCTAATGCAATGTCTTCCGAGTTGTATAAGACTAATCCAGCTCCGCTTCCTGCCTCGTTGGATGCCCTATCACAGTGGAGGATCCATCCTTCAGCAATCGATTTGGGTTGTTCTGGTATTCTTTCCTTATCCTCGGGTTGGTTGTTACTTCCCATGAACTCGGCGATGAAATACGTTAATGCATGAGCTTTGGTAGCAATTCTAGGGCATAGCTGATATCAAATTGTTCGAGCTATATCTTCCACTTCACCATTCTTCCCAATAGGTCTGGTTTTTGTAATACCGACCGAAACGGTTGTTCGGTCATAACCGTGATCGGGTGTGCTTGGAAGTATGGTCACAATTTTCTTGAAGATACGATTAGAATGAGCGTCAGTTTCTCTAGGGCTGGATAGTTGATTTTTGCATCTGCGAGTGTTTTGCTAATGTAGTACATTGTTTTTGCACCCCCTTTTCTTCTCGTATCAGTGTTGAATTCACCACGTGGTTGGATACTAATAGGTACAGATACCACGTTTCTCCTATGTTCGATTATGTTAGCAGCTTAATGCTTCTTATGTAAGTCTTAAGGCTTTGAAAGGCTCTCTCGCATTCGTTATTCCATTTGAATGTCTCATTCCCCTTCAAGCTTTTGAAGAAGGGCAGAAACCTGTCTGATAATCTGGAGATAAATTTATTTAGAGATGTTATTCTCCTGTTAAGACTTTGAACACCTTTTATGTTTGTAGGTAATTGCATGTTGAGAAGCGTTTGTATATGCATTGGATCGACTTCAATTCCTCGCTGGTTGACCATGTACCCGAGGAACTTCTATGACTTTACTCCAAAGGTGCATTTCTCTGGGTTTAGCTTCATCTTGTAATTTCGAAGCTAGGAGAAAACTTGTTCAAGGTTCATAACATGGTCGGTTCTGCATGAGCTTTTGACATGAATATCGTCGATGTAAACTTTCATCATTTTGCCGATCTGATCTCTAAACATCATGTTTACTAGCCGTTGATACGTTGCATCCGCATTCTTCAATCCGAACGACATTACTCGATAACAGTACGTACCTTTTTCCATTATGAAAAAAAAATTGGTTGGAGGGTATATTTGTATTTGATTATACTCGGAGTACGCATCCATGAAGCTAAGCATTTCATGACCGGTGGTTGCGCCCATTATTTGATTTATTTGTGGAAGTGGAAAGTTGTCTTTGGGGCAGACTTTATTTAGGTCGTTGTAATCCACATATCCCCTCCATTTCCGTTCTTCTTTTTTACCAGTATCGTGTTCGCCAGCCAATCTGGGTAATGAGTTTATCTTATCATTCCTGCGCTGAGTAGTTGATGCACTTCTTTGTTTATCACCTGATTGTGTTCCGGGCCACCGGTCATTTTTTTGTCGAACCGATTTTCTATCTGGATTCAGTAGTTGGATTAGCTCCTTGGCGAGTTCACGTTGGATTTTTGTGCCGATTCGAACTGCCTTTCCTGTTTCATTATCTAAGTAGACCTCGACCGTTTCTTCTTTCGATTTCCCGATGTTGGGTCAATCTCGTGGACTGGTTGGAGCCATATTTTCGTCTAGAGAATCCGAACTCGTATCATCAGGTTGTTGTGAAGACTCTTCCAGTCGTTGAAGTAATTGTTATTTGTGAGGAGTCTTTATAGCGGCAAAATGACACTCTTGGGCTGCTGGTTGGTCCCTTTTTATTCTTCCAATGCCATTGTCGGTATGGTACTTTACACATTGGTGCATAGTGGAGGATATTGCGCCCATCTTGTGTATCCATGGTGTTTCAAGTAGCATGTTGTACGCAATAGGAGCGTCAACGACGAGAAAGTCTGTCATTAACACTCGCAGCTTCTATGACTCTCCCGATTCATTTGGTAGTCGAATCATTCCCAGTGGGTTACATTTATCTCCACTGAAACCTACCATAGACTGATCGCTTGGTGAACTGCATCCTTCGGAAAGCTGTTAGGTACAAGAGGTTGGTCGAGCTGCCGGTGTCGATCAATACTTTTTTGATTTCCCACTTAGCTATCATGACCGAAATCACTAAAGCATCATTGTGTGGGAAATTAACCCCATCAGCATCTTCATTTGAGAATGTTAGGGTCCTTTGCATTGTTCTTGCACGTTGTGCGGATGGTTCTTGGAATTTTATCATTGTGCGTCAGTCTCTGACTATACACTTCCTTGATCAATTGGATTGTTTTTTTTCCCCGCCTGTGCCAGGCAAGACGTAGATTGTTTCTTTTGTTTGCTCCTTTGAGATGATTGTTTCGCCCTTGAGTTCGACAAACTCTTTGAGTCGTCCTTCTATGATATGGCGTTCAATTTCGTTTCTTAGGCTGCAACAAACCTCTTATCGTGGTCGTAGTCATTGTGGAAGTGGCAACGTCTGTTCTTGCTCCATTTTCTGGATCTCCTCTCATCCTCGGCGGCCATTTGACATATTCTCTTCTTGCCATGGCTTCAAGAATTTCACTCCGACTTGCTCTCGGAGTTGAGAATGTTCTCCTGTATTTGGGCTTCTTCAGTTGTGGGCTTTCGAACGTTCCTTGATTATACTTGGAGCTATTGTTAGTCCGGTGTCTCTTAAGCTGGGTGATTTCTTCTCGAAAGTTGTTGTCCTGCAGGTTTTGGATGATCCTATCTATTGTCTCAATCACACTGTTCATCTGAACCATAAGCATCTCCACTCGGGGATCTGAGGGGATTTCCCATGATGTCAAAGATGTCTAAATTGTTACCTGCTGGAGCTCTCTTCTAGTAGGTATGGTTATTTTTTTATTAGTATTGGGCAGCATGTCATCGGGTTGAAGATTTGTGGAGTATTTCATTGATCTTCTGCTTGGGTTGTGCAAGCTTTGTTACTGTGAATCTTAGTTTTTTATTTAAAGGAAAACTTTTCGTTCCCCACGGACGGCACTAAACTGATGCGTCCAAAAATCGTCCTCCTGTGAGTTTGACCTGCAAAAAAATTGTTAGATTGCCAAAGACCACCTTTTTGGTGGTCAGAGGTATTCCAATTCTTAAGTCAGTAACTCTGTTGGAAGAATGA
This sequence comes from Berberis vulgaris, assembly GCA_963556465.1. Taxonomy (NCBI): domain Eukaryota; kingdom Viridiplantae; phylum Streptophyta; class Magnoliopsida; order Ranunculales; family Berberidaceae; genus Berberis; species Berberis vulgaris. The sequence continues at coordinate 51,378,059 of OY747131.1, read as the reverse complement.
TGTAAATCTGGATAAAACTCAGTTAAAGTTGCATACATGTGTTGAATCTTTTATTTACCTTTTATAATGGTCACGGTTAATTCTCTGCGTGACTTAAGCATGCGAGGCGCAACGGAAGAAGATGTTTCTTGTAATAGTCTCCTCCTTAATGGAGATGCGTTCGTGGAGACGTAACTCCTTCCACGGCTTTTTCTTAGTGCAACGTTTCTCTTCTTTATGAGAGAACTCGTATCGGCCCTGGACTTGAGCTCTGATTCGTTTGGTTCTAGATTCGGGCCCTGTTTTACTTCTCTTCAGTGGTGGGCCTAGTCCGAGCCTCTATAATTGGCCTCATTCTTCCTGGGTTTTATGAACTGACCCAATAGGTTGCTCATTGTATCCTCATGATAGATCTTTACGCCACGTGTACGGCCGTAATGATTGGTCTATTTTGGTGTATCATCAATAATAATAATTAGATTCAAAGCTTTGAAACAATTACCTAATTTGAAAAACAATAAGAGAATAGTCTTGGTTGGTTACCCGGTAATTTATAACTCATGTTATGCTTTTATAGGGTTGAGTACTCACTTGAGTTGAAAAGGAAACAAGGGACTTGTTAGCATATGTCCACCAAACTCTTTGCCATGTATCTCTTTTTGAAAATTGAGGTGGCTTCTTTATTTAGAGTTAGAACTAACTCGATTATTTTTCTTTAAAGTTTGTTTCAAAGTTTTGTCTATTATTCAATTACACACAGCCCTAGTTAATTTGTTAAGTTTGTTTATATATTGGCATTTCCCAATACCTTAAATGAAATTTATTGTTGGTTTCCCAGTTTGCTGCATTTCCTTGCTAGATCAACCAGGCCCAAGCCCACTTTTAGGAGGCTATTTGTTTTTTTTATAGAGCTATAACTTCTTGTTAGTTTGTCTTGGTCTTCATAGCTTTGGCATGTCTTCATTAGTTGACTTTAATCTTCTTGTTCTTTAATAATGGTCCTCATAAATTAGATAATCTTTAAATAATCTTTACAAAACATAGACCTAATCCTAACATTCGATATGGTTTATAGTTTCATCGTATACTTTTGCATTGTTTTGACATAATTCACAATCATTTTCAATCTCTACTCTACACGTGGCCTCATCTTGGTCTTACAACCTAGTCCAACTCATTGACGGAACTACCCTATTTGTTAATCTATCCAAAATAGATGCTTACTTCCTATGATTATTTCTTTCCATTTGTTGTTCAAATGTCAAGTATTGCAATAGGTCAAGTAATGAACTGTCCATCTTTATAGATCAATGGTGGTGTTGGAGATAAGTAGTGCAGCTTCCCATGTACATATAATATTAAAGAGGATCTTGAATCACTAAGTGTCACGACATACCTTGATCTATAACTTTTGATTGATTCGATGTCAAAGCATTCAAAGATCAAGAACCACGAAACTGAAGAACAAGTAAATTTGTTTCTCTCTTGTACTCCTCTATTACAGTATTGTAATTGACATGCACCCACATCAATGGGGTTGTTATTTTAGAGAAAGGAAGAGAGGACAATTTCCAAGTTAGATAATAAATCCTACTTTCCTTCAAAACGAGATAATATTTATAGAAAACATACAACTCATGTTGCCAATATTATAGTATGAAGCGATTCATTCCATAAACTATTAACCCATGTATTTAGAAATACTAAATTTGTGTGGGCCACATAATGAAATTCTTCATTCTCCCACTTGGGCCACATGAAAAAGTTTCGAAAAATATTTTATTTAAATCTTTTCCTAAAATCGACTCATCGTGGGTTTTCACTGTAGAACAACTATATACGATCCATTAAAATAAAAATAAAGAATCCAATCCATTATCAACATTAGTTGGAAATCTTAATGTCATTATCGAACAACTTACTAATATGGTCATAGCGGTTATATATCATTCTGAGACACATTTTCTTCCGTGTACCACGCCGCCACTAGCAGTATGCTTGACATGATCCATGAGTAGGAATATAGGCTAATGTTACATTTCCAATAAAATGTCCAATGATAATATTTTATTTCATTCACAATATGTATATACTCCCACTAATGAAGCAGAAAAATATTATAACAAAAAATAATGGTTAAATAGTGTCTAATCATAATGAATAACATGATATGATCCAAAATAGCCTCAATGAATTACGTCCATGAGCCACATTGTCGACTTGTTATTTATTTCTTTAGTGATAACTCTTCCGCTAGTGGATGTTCAAGCATATGTTCAATGTTAATGTGTTCATTAGACACATGTTTATGAATAATTCACAATAATATTTTAGCTCCATATAATTAGCACCTTTAACTTGGAAAAAAATGCAACATTATTCTTAGCAACTTGGACATCAAGTTAAAATTTCAAATTCTAAGATAAAGTTATGCAACAATAACTTAATAATTGAGGCCTCCAAGCAAACCACACATTCAACACTTATGTAGTATATAGCTATAGTAGAACATACATTAGATTTCCTATAACTAAATCATAAGACTAAAAATTCAAATCATGCTTTGAATATTCCTTACAACTGAATGATTTCGTGCAGTAAACTAAATATTAATGATCATTTATAACAAACAATGTAACATTCATAATAATAAGAAATTTTAATTTACTCCCATTGATCTTCCAGTATAAACATCAACTATGTTTTTCTTAAACTTGAAAAAATAATGGTTATATTGAAGTTAATGTAGCACTATAAAAAGTCTAGTTATATAAATTGATCGATTAATCATTTAAACTTAACTTTCCAATCAAGTTGTGATTGTAACCATTGACAAAACTGGTACTCACATTAATTTGGTGACATTTCTATTATAGAGTTTTATATCGGTATGTTGTTATCCATTGTTGCTGAGCTAGTCAACTCTTTTAGGGAGAATAACATTATTTGAAGTAAACGGTAAAGGGATGTATGCCTTATTTCTTTGAGTTTCACATGTTGCAATGGTATTATTGTTTCCTTAATAGACACTTAGTGAAAATATCACTCCCACAAATTTCACTTTTGAAAACATCTCCTATCATTATTGTAGATAAGTCTCAACTTCTTAAATAGCTAAAGTAGCAGTAGTAGACAATGCAAACAAATGGATGAGAATATCCATACAAAGCTTCGAATGGAGTAATGTGAAGGGATGTGTGATACATTGTTATAAACCAAGATTCAGCCAAATAACCAACGAGTCCATTGAGCAGACCCATGACTAGTCATAACAACGCAAGTAACACTCCAAACATGCATTAAATTTGAATACATGACCTGCAATCTGGGGTGTGAGTGCACAACCACCAAGCTATAAATTACCTATGAAATTGTTTTACATTTAAATAATTTCATATAAATTACTTAATATGGATGATGAATTTAAAGACTATTTGAAATCCTCTAGTTGCTCGGGTTCTTAATACTCTAGCCCAAGCCCAACCCGAATTTCGGTCGGCTGAAAGTTTTGAACCCATGGACTGCCTGATTTCATCTTTATATAGCCCATGAGCTAAATTTTTAGGTTTGATTAAGGTTGGCCCACCCAAAATGCACCCCTATTATGAGTATTTATCTCAAAGTGATAGTGTAAGTTTTTATAAGAGAGATTCTCTTATTGAGAAAAATCTCCCTATCCATAGAATTTTCTTTATTGAATATTAATCTCAACCATGGATGTCAAACAATTATATGACACATAATGAAATGACCTGATTTGATCATTAATGGAAAATATTTTGCACCAAATTTTCAACTTGTTCAACGAAGTCCATCTTTTGGCAAAAATGTATTGTGGTGATAAATATTGTTTCTCACATAAGAAAATTCCAAGACAGGAGCCGAAACGTTGAAATTTGTTTCAGTGAAACAAAATTTGAAAAAAAAATCTAAAGTTTTCCTTGATTTCCATGTCTTGTGTATCTCACTAGCAATATCACAATCACTTTACTGACTTCCTTGTCCTCCCTAAAAAAATTAAATCTTTCCCAGGTATTCGAAAATATTGGTCTTTAAGAAATCGAATCATGTGAGGAACTCTACTCACAAAAATATTGGTGCAATAAAACTGTGAAATTAGACACATTTTTTAGACAACATCCGAACTTTGTGAAGTTAACGAAAACCAAACACGACCCAAGATAACGAGGGAAGGAAAAGGGAGGCTGCTGAGAGGTTGTAGGCCCGGTTGTCTGCCCTTAAATTTTATCTCATTAGGCAAAACCATTTCTTGGAGATACTTGGGCGTATAAAGTTAGATGTGTATATAACTATGATGTTAAAGATCATGTTGTTGGAAATACCCTTGGTTATTTTTGCTTAACCATATGCACGTTGAAATAAATGCCAATATTTTGAGATGGATTCCCCTCAAGTTCTAGTCTCAATAGCTACTAACACAATCACTCTATGTATTCTAGAATAGGTAAAACATTGATCAAACATATAGTTGGCAGATGCACCATTCTCCATATTCTCGCTGCAACTTTTTTCCTCATCCTTTGCCACATATTTATAGCTAGCACAGTGACCACCCTCTATCACACTCCCATAGGTAAAATAATCAACACCGCAGTTAGCAAATGCATCACTCTTTCCACTCCCATCGTGACCACTTATCCAACCTTTTGACACATACAAAGAGCTACCACCAAGACCATCCTCTGTTAAACTCCTATGCATGGGTAAAATAGTCGACGCCACAGCCAATAAATACATCATTTTTCACACTCCCATGTTGTTTCTTGTCCACCACTTTTTTTGCCACCTGCACTATGTCCCTTATCTACTTTCAACTCATTAAGGGAGTGTCCTCACTAAAACTAACATCATACTTTCCATTTTCTGTTTAATTTTTTTTTTTTTTTTGGGGGTTTCCATTGGTAATCCAATAATTGAATTTCTCCTTCAACATATCAAAAAGTGATAGGATATCAGTAAGCACGAAACAATCTTCCTTGACCTCTTCATTGATGTTTGAATAAGTACCACATATTGGAGAAAAAAATACAAAATAAACCTACCTTAACTACTACAGATTTCACGTCAAGTAATGCCATTGCTTTGCCATATGGATTTTCTGCAGAGAACTCGACTGCTGTTATGAAGTCACATTCGCTATTATGTCGGCCTCCGCAACACTTTGTTTCATATTCTAGCTTTCTACCTAGGTATAATTTTACATGTACCATAAAGAAATAGAGAATGACATTCACCTCAAAATGATATATTCAAAAGCTGCTAACAATCAATTAACAAATTACCAAGATTGGAATTCAATGCTAGACTTGATACTTGGAAAATATAATTGTGTTATAAACACGGTATATGACTAGCAAAACCATTATAAAATATTAACTTTTGGAGGAACCCATATCAATTAGTTATCTTGGGTGATTTCCCTGCAAATGACAACCTTAGAATAATTTTACCCTAGATAAGGATTATCTCCATCACATTTACGTTTACATGATCAAAATGACCATATGATAGACATAATTCTTATCTAGGGCAAAATGATTGAATTGAATCATTTTACCCTTACAGGAAATGTAAATTATATAAATTACAGAACTGAAAAAGTTACACAAGATAATTGGATTGAAAATTTAATATTTTGTTGAAGGCAACGTAATCCTTATCTGGGACAATGATTAGATTTCTACTATAACTTTTCTATCTAACAAAATCGAACGTTTTTTACTTGTTTCTTTTTCAAGTGAATCAACCAAACAGAGTGTCCGAGATCTACTTGTAGTCAACTTCTCTAAAGTTGCAACATTGTTCCTAACTTCGAAATCTAACAAATTTTGCAAAGCGTTTTTCAAATCTAAATTGATTTTTGAAAATAGACTATCAACCCTTTCTAATATCATTAGCCTAGCATTTTCATTGGTAACAAAGAAAGTTCTCTACTTGGTTATAATGTAATTGCAATTATGTCAAAAATTCAATGAAATTGTTGTAAAAATATAAGATGCAAGTTATAAACCATTATTAGAATTTCACTCATTCACTTATAATTTCCATTTGGTTATTCACTACACTTTTTATAGAAAATAACTCATCAAAATACCAATTGAAGATGTGAGGTATGCTATGATACTCACTACAAGTGAGTGTACTGACACTAGGCTAACATCAACTAGAGGCGGTGAATAGTAGCTTTTCAAAAATCGAATCTATTTTGAAAACCAAGCGAAAGTATTCAACTTTGAAGATCTTCTCCTAACCTTATTGAAGGCGTATGTTGTGACTCAAGATGAGTATGCCACAGGGTTCACAAGTTTAGTTGATACACTTAAAAGAACGCCAAAGTAAAACCTATTGAAAAATCCCCAAACAATTCCTCAGCATGGAAGTTGATCTATTTGTGCTAACTCGAGTTAAAATGACTACGAAGCTAAACTAGCCACAACTCAACTTCAACATGTGCAATGTTTATGTGATACCCTTGTGTGGGCGAACCTGAGGAGGAAGGTGAAGGAGAAGCCCAAGAGCCCATGGATCCAAAGAGGGTTGGCAAACTACAAAGGGGAGATCATAGTCTCACATCACCTGGGTGCGAGAGGGTGATGTACTATATATGAAGGAGTTTGGATCTACAAAGTACTACGCATTTTAAAGTCGTGTGGGCCTTGTGCCCAAAGCGGACAATATAGTACTATATGAATCGGGTCGTGACAGAATGATATCAGAGCTTGACCCAGCTGGAAGTGTGCCAACGAGGACGTTGGCCTCTTAGGGGTGGACTATGTTACCCTTGTGTCGGCGGACCTGAGGGGGAGGGTGAGGGTGAAACCCATGAGTCCATGGATCCCAAGAGGGTTGGCAAGCTACAAAAGAGATACCATAGTCCCACATCGCCTGAGCGCGGAAGGGTGATGTACTATATATGTATGAGTTTGGATCTACAAAGTACTACGCGTTTAAAGTCGTGGAAGCTTTGGGCCCAAAGCAGACAATATAGTACTCTGTGGATTGAGTTGTGACAATTTAACTCCCTTAATTTTTCTAATTGACCCATTTACTGAGTTTTAGACCGATGACTCCCAAACCATATGGCTTTAGGGAATTAGGTGTAAAAAACCCCTACTGGTTTACTCACACGAGTCAAAAAGACTATGAAACTAAACTAATTTAGCACATTAACATTATGCCAATGTTACTCATCTAACAAATCTACCAATTTATCCTAAGATGTAATAATGCATATTTGGTTTCAACTTTTCATACCCCACACTATATGTCAGTATGCTTCTGCTAAAATGAAACAAGTGAAGAATTCACTAATAAAATATAAGTAGTACAAATTCAAATTTCCTAGACATATGATCATGCTTTCACAATTTTAAACTCGTTGATGAATTTTGAATCAAAACTAAAATTCAACAACACTCTAAAAACAACTTAATATGTCATTAAGTTTAATATGACCATGCCAAGACATCATTGCAAAAATAATTTAGAAATTTTAATTTAATTTTTTTTTATTTTTATATATTTTTTATTTCTATCAACATTTAAGCATATCATAAACAAAAGAAAAACAACATTTCCACACCCCCAACCTAAATCTGACATTATCCTCAATGTTAAATCAATCCAGTGTAATGATGAGGTGAAGAAAGAAAATTATCTAACAACCTAGCAAAACAAAATACGAAAATAATAAAAAGTAAGCAAAAGAAAGATTGAGCTGGAAATATATAACTCTCGAGCACCTTAGCATCAAGTTCTTCTATTTAGGTACCTCCCAAATAGTGCTAAGTCTATAATGTTCAGCCAGACTAGATGACTCTCGTGCCATGTACTAAACGGTATGGAGAGTCAAGTCTCATCTTTAGTCTCAAAACTCATTTCAATGTAAGACTTCACTCTATGTCCATTCACCTTGAATGTTAGATTTTTCTCTTTACTATCAACCTCCATATCTCCATGAGGGAAAACATTGGTCACAACATAAAGATCATACCACCTAGACTTGAGCTTCCCAGGAAAAAGTTTCAACTTTGAACTGTAGACCAACACCTTCTGTCCCACTTGAGAATTCTTCCTAACAAGATTATTATCATGATATGTCTTGGTTATTTGTATAGCTTGGCATTCTCATAGACATCATGTTTCAATCCTCTAATTCATTCAGCTGCAGTTTCTTGCCACCCGCCGGCTTCATATTCTGTGCCCTAACAACGGAAGGAACAAGAGTCATATTAGCAGGCACAAAAGTTTCAAATAAAGGTACATGCTTACTTAAATGAGACTTAAAAGTCTCAAGAGAGTGTAAAGCCTCATTGATGTTCATCATCACACTTGTCATCTTCATGCTCAGGATTTGTCCTTTCAAAATTATGAGTAATGGTAGCCTCCAATGGATCAATGTTATGTACCTGAAAAACTTACTCGACAACACTTCGAACAATATCAATATTGAAACAATCATGTTCATCATAGGGTAATTTAATGTATTCAATACCTTAAATTTTATCTTTTCACCATTTACTTTCATCCTTATAGTACCATTTTTAACACAAATTTTCGTATCTGTAGTATGCATAAAAGGGTATTTCTAAAATAACAGGCAAAGATGATAGCATTGAAGATTTTCCATATCTAAAATAATAAAATCCACAGGTAAAGTAAATTGATTTACCTCAACCAAAATTTCCTCTAAAATACCTCTAGGTCTTTTGATGTTATTGTCTGCCAAGTGCGATGTAATTGAAGTTGGATTAAGTTCCCACAATTTCAATTTCTCATAAACCGTGTAGGGCGGCAAATTAATACTAGCTCCTAAATAAAGCAGAACACATTCAAAACGTTTATCACTAGTTATGCAAGGAATAGTAAAAACTCTTGGATCTTTTAGCTTGGGCGGTAATTTTCTCAACAAAATCGCACTTACCTCTTCAGTCAATGCAACTTGCTCATATTCTTGAAAACTTCTTTTGTGAGTACAAAAATCCTTTAAAAACTTGGCATAAGATGAAATCATTTGAATTGCATCAAGAAAAGGAATATTAATTTATATTTTCCTTAAAGTTTCAAAAAATAACACGAAATTGGTTATTTTATTTTGCTTGACAAACATTTGAGGGAAGGGTGGCAATATCATCTTCTTCTTGTTACTTACCTTGTTGGAATGCTATGTTGGATCCATTTCCACATTTTCGCCCTCATTTTCATATGTTCTCACCTTATTAGCAATAACTTTACCACTCCTAAGGATTGTCACAGCCTCGAGTTGCTCGTTTCCTTTTGGGTTTGTTATGGTTTGTGATGAAAACTCTCTCTTATTTCTTTTGCTCACTTCCTTGGCAATTTCCCTATCGTGCCTTCAATCTCTGTATGGCTTGATAGGTTTAAGCATTAGTATATAGTTTTGTAGTCATGAACTGAAGTACAATACCTTCAAGACCATCATTCTTCTGCTCAGGATTCAGTGGTACCCCTTGTAGTAGAGGTTGAAAATTAATTCTCTGCTGGAAATTTCTTTACTGACCTTGTGGATTTAGGTTATTTATATTTTCACTCCAAGAAAAATTGGGGTGAATTTTCCATCCTGAATTGTAAATATTAGAATATGAGTTGTTCATGGGAGGATAGTTGTTTTTTCCGACATAGTTTGATGTTCTCGCTCTGTAAAATAAGACATAGGACTAGTCTCAGTAGTGTGATTAGAATGAGAACATGTAGCACATACCTCGACTTGAGCAACTTGTTGAACTGGAAAGATGTTATGGGTTGACATTGCTTTTACAAGCATATCTTTCTTTCCATTGTCGTCATCTGAGCTTGGACTCCAAAGTTAGTGTTTACTTCATAAAAACCTTTACCTTTTACTCCATGCCTCCCTCTTGATGAAAATTGTTGTGAATTCTCACTTAGGTTCTCAAACAACTCGATAGCTTCCGTAAGTATACCTCCACAAGCATAATCAACAAAACTATTATAAGTGTCATTTAAGCCTTCGTAAAAAGCTTGCACCTTATAATCTTGAGGTAGATTGTGATGTGGGCATTTGAGAAATAGCTCACTGAATTATTCCCTTGCTTCAAAGAAAATATCCTCATACTTCTATTGAAAAGTTTGAATTTCCCTTTTGAGTTACCTTGTCTTCTGGGCTGGAAAGAACTTCTTTACAAATTTAGTGTCCAACTCCTCCCAATTTTAATCGAACTTGTAGCCAAAAAGTTCAACCACAACTTAACATTATCTTATAAAGAAGAAAAAAAAAATTAACTTGATTCATTCCGAATCTAAGCCCTGAATATTTTGAGTCTTGCAAAAATCAAAGAAATCCCTAAGGTTTGAATATAGATCCTCAGAAGGTATGCCTCTGTAATGTGGCACCATGTTAAGCAAGTGAGAAGATAAATTGAAGTTGTGTTTGGCAGTTGGTTGGAATGTAATGCATGATGGTTGATTAAGATTTTGTGGAATAAATGAGCTCTTCATTAGCTTCCGCAGTGGTGGGTTTTCTACTTGCTCTTAATCCATTTCTTCCTCAGATTCTATCCTCTTAGTTTGCCTTTAAAGTCGTGTAATAGTTCGTTCAATCTTTGATCGTATACACTGATGTTTACGGCCTGAGACCGACGGCCATGCATAAACGAGATTCTATCATGCAAGACAACACATATGAAATAAGTGTTTCAGGAAGAATATGTACTGAAGAAATCAAAAGTGTAATTTGTTGAGAAATTTATTTTTTGCCTTTTTTATGTAACAAAAGCAACTAAAATAAAGGATAAAAATTAAACACAATTTAGCGAAATCCCCGGCAACAACGTCAAAAACTTGTTATACAAATATTAACTTAATTAATAACCTTCTAATTGTACGTTTTAACTTGCAAATGCACAAGATCGAACAAATAGTATAAATAGCAAGAACGAAATCATTTCCACGAGGATTGGAGTAATTGTGTTCAAAACATCTTTCCTAACACTTCAATTTTAATGAAATCTAATAAATAATTGAATATAAATAAGAATAATTGCTAAACTGAAAACAATGGCAAAGTATAAAGATGATGTTTAAACGAAATTAAAGGTAACATTGGAGTTCAAATAATGAGAAAATAAGTTAGAGATTCGATATCCGCGACTAGTCATCTTTTTTGAACAACAACATGCACAATAATACAAACTAAATTCAAAATTTGTCATCCTAAGAGTATGGGTGTCTACTCCTTAAGCTATTAATTTACCTAAACAACGAATTACTCATAGATGTCTACTCTAAATTGCACCATAAGAACGCATAATTCATTGGAAATCGACAAAACCAACCCAAAACATGATATTTATTTCGTCATTCATGTTGATTAATTTCAAGAACCGATTTTTTTGTATCACTTAGCATAGGCACAAAACTCATTCATCTAAATTTATCCATGTAACAATCTCCATAAAAATCATGCATATGGTCATCATAACACCTTTTTGAGTGTGTGTTTAAAGAGGGTGGGCAAAAATTTATATTCTCGCCCCCCCCCCCCCCCAGGCTGATTTCCCAGGCCAGCTAGAATTTTTGGAAATAAATCAATTAAACATCATAACAATAGTGCATGTCAAAATTCTTAAGGAGTCCCAATTAGTGTTTCAATCTATCCCTAACTAAACTATTTAGTTACACATAATCCAATAAAAATAATTGTTCAAATTTAACATTGGAGATGATAAAAAATAGACAAATTGGTTGAAAGCAACCAAAAGGATTCGTAGCCAATTGATCCAAGCCAAGGAGGGCAATCAAAGATAATTTCTTTTCCCGCGGCCATACCAAGAGAGAGTTAATCGCGATTCGCGACTACTGCCAAGATCAACCGCAGCCAAGAGATCACTCTCCACTCTTTCTCCTTCACAAATCAGCAAACGCACCGAAACAAGGAGCTTTGTCACCTTCACAAATCAGCAAGCAACAAGAAGAAAAGCTTCTTCACGTGCAGCAGTAGCCAAGGAAATCGGTTCAAGTCAGCAAAATTCCTTCGATTTCCCTCCTCTCATTAACGAATAATTGATCGCAACCAAAAAAGTGGAATCACAACAGCTTCAGTCAAGAAGAGTAGCTCCTTCACTACAGCTAGCAAGAGAAACAATAAACGCAACAGTTGGGAGTAAATCGTAGTCAACGATCTTCTTCTCTAACCCGCAGCAACAACCTGCAGCCTACAGCAGAGCAACAACACCGCAACTTACAATAAAGCAGCAACACCGCAACTCACTGTAGAGATTGCAACAACAGAAGGATTTCTTCATGCCTCTTAAAGCGGCCAAGAAGGGAGAGAGCAATTCCTCGCTTCACTGTGTTCTTCACATAGCAAGGAGAATTCATTCAGCAGCCAAGAAAGAGAGTGATTTGCAGCTTCGCGCCCCTACTCGGACTTCAATTTGAGAGGAAGAAGAGTTTTCTTCAAGCAAAAACCTCTTTCTTGTAACAACTCTTTTTTTTTAATTCCATTCTAGGTTTTGAACAAAAATTCCTTATTAAACTTGGTTTTCATCTTTAACGACTCCGCCTTGCACGGCAACAATAGTTCATTTTTCTCCTCATAAAATTATTTAAATACCTACTCAACCTCAAAATACATATCATATTGCTAAGTAGAAAATTATTATAAAAATACTTGAATTAACCACATAATCTAAAAATTGCACTTAGAAAAAATGATGTTAAAAGTGAAATTTTATGCACTCGTCAGTACGTCATAAGGTTCACAAGTTTAGTTGATATACTTAAAAGTGAACACCAAAGAAAAATCTATTGCAAAATCCCTAAAGAAATCCCCAGCATGCAAGTTGAACATTCAAACAATTTAAGCTATAGAAGGAAAATACGACTTAGTTAAGTATGTATGGAAAAGTAAATAGAGTCAAGAGGAGAAGAGATCAAACCAATCAAAGAACGCCAGTATAACGAGGTTCGCTTAAGTCGAAGTTTGATTGGCTCCGACCAGTTACTTCGCTGGTAGAAAAGGGTTCGCAAGATCAAATCTTTATTACTTAAATCAAATGAGAACTTGACTCTCAATCAACGTTCCACAACCTTATAACGTCAAATCGTCGCGCTCTTATGAGACTTACTGACACAAATCAAGTGTTTTGCTTCGTGAGTCTTACGAAACATTGGTGATCACGAATGTGATGCACCACAACCAAGTCTTACAGACTTGTGCTTGAGATTTCGGAGATACCACCTGGTGTACTGATCATGCTTCACATGACTTATTGAATTGCCAATGACCAAACGATCATGGAATGCGACACAATCCACTCTTACCACCTAGTTCGGATTACCTTGGCGATACTTACTCATATGAATCCACTCAATGGATTCAAGAACCCACACGGGGTGGAGGTGAGTTTAGGTAAAGCTAACACTCAAAAAGTTTCTTTCTTCTAGTGATACTTTTTTATCAGAAGAGAAGCTTAAAATGTCTATTACATTTACTCCCTCACTCAATGAAATATGAAATTTTGACTCAAGGATGAGATGGAGTGGTGAAAGGCTCAATCAACTCTCAAAATGAGGCATATACCAATACGAAATTGTCTTCAACTTGTATTCCCCATTTATCTTCTTTCTTATTTTTAGATAACCAAATAGCTCATGAAGAGATGAAAAGTTTTTTTCTAAAACACTATGGATCTTTCACAAGGGATAAGGGTGTTGAGTGGGTGAATGGATTTCTTAAAGGGAATGCCAGGAAGGGATAAAAAGATAGTTTCAAGCTTGTTACACTATGAAAAATAGATCCAAGTGAATGAACATAATCTCTATTTATTAGCTCAGCTAGAGAAGGTGAAATCGACTTCACTTGCATCATCAACTACTTTTTAGAACTGTTCCTTGTTTTTTGATAATGGTCACTGATGATACATAAAAAATGTCACACCTCTAAGTCATACATGTGTCATGATGATCTCGAGGAAATGCAGGCTTCAACATCAGCCCAACACTGAACATGCCAAAGTGGTTCTAAGCTCGCTCAATTCAGTCTGCCATGCGAACCTGAACTCACAACATACTAGGCCCGCATGTCTCACATCTATTTTCAATACCCATAAGTCCCACTAAGGCAAGTATCTCAAGGATCAGCTTCGGATGGGAAACTATAGCTGCTATATGCTTCTAAACAGGAAGCAAATACTAGAGTACATTCCACATAGAGAAACTCCCTTCCACTGATTGCTCTTGGGCTGAGAACTATCTCCGACGTATCTAGGAGCACGGGGCCAACAAGGAACTTCCCTCCTATAGCACGACTCCTAATTAAAGAAGGATATCCACGAAGATCTCCTTCCTAAACTATGCCTACGATGGCCTGGTAGAACCAGGACTCCTTGCACTATAAATAAGACATGCGGTTGGTAAGCTAAGGGACGCTACAAATTCCCTAATACAACATTATACATTCCTCAGATCCATGTCTGACTTTAGCATCGGTGATCCATGGCTCACGTGATTTACTTGTGCAGGTCAAAGCAGTGAGCAAAAAATGGTTGTATCAATTTGGCGTTGTCCATGGGGTTGACAAAGTTCTTAAGTTACACTAAACGCCGTCTTCTTTCAAAACACAGAGAGATGGTGATCACTATGTCACGCAACAACGGAGAACCAAGGGACACGTCGAACGTTCAGGTTGTCCCTGTATCACCACCTTTAGCAGCTCTTGTCTTGCACGGGCAGCCAACTCACGCTCCCGCGCAGATGGCAGCAACGACGAACCCCAGAATCGATACGCTGGCATCTTAAATACAGCGGATTGTCAGGGCGGTGGAGGCTCTCACGCGACAAAATTCACCACATGCTAATGGAGACCATGAGTAGCACGGACCTCCGCCTCTAGAAGATGATAGGGAGCAAGTGTAGAAGAGCCAAGCCCCCGTTCGTTCTCATTGGACTAGGGGAGGTTGCGCGACTAAAGCTGAGCTCGCCGCCAGGACAAAAACGCTCGGCCCAGGGAACCCCCTCTGCAGAGGGGCGCACGATCCGGACATACTGTACCACCTCTCTGTCCAACCATTTGTAGACCAAATCATGAATGAGGCCTTTTCGAGGAAGTTCACTCCCTCGAAGCTCGACTCCTACAACAAAACCACCGATCCTTTCGACCACCTGCGCCATTACCAGCACGTAATGGCCCTTTAAGAAGGATCTGACTCCGTCATGTGCAGGACCTTTCCCACTAGTTTGAAAAGCTCAGCACTAACGTGGTTCCACAGCCTTCCATCGACTTCTTCAAAACTTTGGCAAAAGAATTCCTAACACGTTTCTTCGGGAGCCAACGTTTTTTAAAAGGCCCGGACTACATACTCTCTCTGAAGTAGAGGTCCGGCGAGGCACTCCTAGAGTATGTCACACGCTTCAACAACGAGCTAACCATCATCGACGGGTGCAGTGATGATATAGCCGTGACAGCCTTCACTGCGAGACTCAAAAGGGGAAAGCTCTACGACGACCTCACCCTGGAGCCCCCTCTGGACATGGTGGAGCTTTTCAAGAGTGTCCAGAGACACCACTCTGGAAGAGTCGACGACCATTAAAAGGGAAGCCAAAGGTGAGAAAAAGCCCTCCGCTCCCAGGGACAAGAATGAAGGAAAGAGACGCGAGGATGCGGAATGGAGCAAAAAGAAGCGCAACGACAACAGGCCGGACCCTGGTTGGTTCAGGCCAGCGAAATTGTAAAACTATGTTGGATCCAGAGCAGTGACACCCCTAAATGCTAACCTGTTGGACGTACTAAACTCAATGAAAAGCTGGGAGGAATTGAAGTGGCCCCAAAGACACGCAGAGACCCCACCAAGCGTGACAACAACAAGTACTGCGTGTACCACAAGGAGGACGACCACGACACCAATCACTGCAAGAGTCTGAGGTATGAGGTTGAGTATTGGATTCGTAGAGGCAAATTGAAAGAGTCCTTGAAGTCTGAGAAGCAAACGGAACAAACAAAAGATAGGGGGATTCGGTTAAAGAAATAGAGAATGAGACTCCAGGGATAATATACGTCCTTCATGGAGTTAGACCAAATGAAAGCCAGTCATACAGGTCCCGCAAGCGGACTCTACTGGACATGAAGACACAACCCGCAAATGAGGACATACATACCTACAACTCAAATATTAAGAACCTGATCCCCATATTGACCTTTATGAACAAGGACGTCGAAGGAGTTTGAATGCCACATAATGACGCCTTAGTCATCTTGGTCTCCATAGCAATGTGGGAAATAAAGAGAGCCCTGGTTGACACAGGAAGTTCGCTTAACGCTTTGTTGTACAACACATTATGCAGCATGGACCTCAAGGAGGAAAACCTGACGTGTTCGGAACACCCGCTGATCCGATTCGGTGGGGATAAGTGCTTCCCCATCGAAAAGATAAAGTTAGCTATGGTAGCAGGAGAACCGCAGCTTAGAAAGGTCCTATTTCTGGACTTCATGGTGGTAAACGCATCGTCATCCTACAATCTCATCCTGGTAAGACCATGGCTCCACCAGATAAGCAATAGTCTCCACCTTTCACCAGTGTATTAAGTATAATGCTAACAACTCCAAATGAACAATACGTGGAGACCAACCTACGGCACGAGGCTGCCACTACGTTGCACTGAAACGTATAGAGTGCATTCAGATTCAGCTACATCTTGCGGAACAGCCTGGCCTAGTGCAAAGCCAAACGATGAAGGAACATCATTCTCAAGCGGTACAAAAGCAATAAGCTCTTCCGCCCAGCGAGTCGAAAAGTCCATGGCAAGCGAAAACACATCTTCCCGACATTCCTTCGGAATGGAAATCCGCCCCTCTACAAGGTTTACTCTTCAATAACCTATGAGCCTTGACAGTCTGCTAAATGATCCACGAGAGCAACCTGAATTCACTTCAACTCCAAGATCAGTGTCTCTCCGTCGACAGTCAGTTTATTTTAAGTTATTTGTTACTCTTTCCATAGTCAATATTGAGTTTTAGTTCTTAAAAGACTTATGTGATTTGCAATCATTTAAGAAATAAAGAAGGAATTATGAAAATAAACTCTATTGATTATTGGAAAGATGTAACAACAAACACCTTGAGGTAAATACAAAAGGCTACATATTACACATGCCCTGAGGTGATACAAAAGACGGTATACTGAAGGCATATGATCAACATGGAGTGAGGACTTGCTTAAATTGTCCAACCACATAAGCAACACGAGCAGTCCAAAGCAAGCAGCCTGCAAGCAGAACCATAATCCAGCAAACGCGTCCCTCAAATATGGTCTGTGGGGTAAAAATCAGCAACCGAGAATCCCGCGACAAGCCACAACCAGATACGACCAACTCGCACGCTCGATCCGACGAAACAAATGAACTTGGGACAAGTATCAAGTTGTCGCAGGCAGAGTGCACCTTCCAGTTGCAGGGATAAGATAGGCATCCAAGAGTCAATGGCCCAATCCATGGACCATGTCGAACTCCTCTTCATCTCGAGATCTCGAATTCTAGCGCAAGGCAAGGCAACAGGGTTAATCGAGAAGTGGCGGAAGCAGCCACCACAAAGTTGAACAATGGTGTATAAATTAAACATTCAGGAACAATGATAAGGAAACAACGCATGAACAACAAACTCTTCCCTTAGGAGAGCATCCATACTACTTTTACGCAATATGAGAAGAAATTACATGACCTCAGCAGATCAACTACGTGCTCACCCACAACAGGTGACCACGCATAACAACAACTATCCATGTGTCTGACCAGTGCAAATGTCAGAACATTCAGAGATTCCAAAGACGGAGATCCACCTTCAGCCTTTGGAAAACCCAAAGCATTTTCTTTAGCCTTTGGGAAACCCAAAGCGTTCTCTTCAAGCAAGAACATTACAAGAGATAAGATCTGCGAAGGATATTGCCTACAACGATTGGAAAACGCCATTATATAGACATGATGGTTCACCAAGTGAGCACTCCAGCATTAACTGCCAAACATTGAATACAGTATGGGAAACGAGAAGATGACGGTTCCCAAGGAAACTGTGCAAATCACGTCATTCAAATTGATGGCACTGCACGCAACCCCATCAATTGAGGGGGAGTAACCGATACTCAACCATCATGCAGCCTACACCGTACACATGTTACCGCGCAATTTACGTCGTACACACAGCGCATCGTGCCCTAGCTCTTCCTCTATGGGCCCATGGGCTTATTACTCAAACAACATTCTGTCACATGCTTGGCACAAGCACGAGAGATCCTAGTCAACCCTGACATACAGATCACACCTACAGATCACTAGCTGATTCAAGATAACTTCGTCTACCCCATGCACTTAGCAGATGGACTAGGTTTGCACGCCCCCTAGTAGGCAGAACCTCTTTTTAAACCAGGCAAGCTTAGTCTGCCAAAGCTGATGACAATGGATTCTGGTTCAACTCGACACCTAGTCCATTTAGCGCGGACATCGATGGTTTAGGAAGTGGGAGTCTAATCAGCGCTATGACGCCTGGTGACGACAACTTGCCAGGGATCATTGTCCCCTTCTCGGTCAATGATCGTCAAACCTAATCAAGTAAGCCTAGCTGGTGACGACTAGCAACGAAAGCTTCTGATCAAAACCTAGACTTGTAGCCCCCACTGCGAGGTGTAGATAGTCTAGAAGGCGGGAGCCTAGTCAGTCCCGAAGTGATTCCAATGACTTGCCATGGGACCACTGCTTTTTCGCCTGGCCGCCAAATCACCAAACCTGGACTTGTAGCCCGCGCTGGGAGGGTGTAGTTAGTCTAGAAGGTGGGATCCTAGTCAGCCACGACTTGATTTCGAAGGCTTGCCACGGGACCACTGCTTTTCAACGTGGCTGCTGAAAACTCCCGAATTTGTAGCTTGATGCGCATAGGTGTAGATGATTTGGAAGGTAGGAGCCTAGTCAGTCCCGAACTGATTCCGATGGCTTGCCACGGGACCAATGCTTTTTAGCCTAGTGGCCAAACTCTTCTCTCGAATTTGTAGCCCCCACCGTGCGGGGAGGTTGTAGATGGTTCAAAAGGTGGAAGCCCAGTCAGTCCTGAACTGATTTCGACAGCTTGCCACGGGGCCACTGCTTTTCAGCCTGGTCGCCAAACTTTTACTCCCTGAATCTGTAGTCCACTTCACTCAGTTATAAACGATTCGGAAGGTGGGAGTCTAGTCAGTCCTGAACTGGTTCGGACAGCTTGCCACAAGACCATTATTTTTCAGCCTAGTCGCCAAAAATGAATCTAGCCGAGTCAACGTCTTCACGCTCAAATGGATTGACATTCTAAAATTAGCGAAGGCCATTCGCGCCGATACAGAGATCGTACGGCTAGTGCTCGGAAAAGACACAGCTTGGGCGAATCAATCCCCAGCTAAACTATCTGCAACATGACCCCTACCGGACATGACTACACAACAATGACACTGAGTCATTCACAATACAAAGCGGTCAAGCTCTTTATCGCAGACGAACCAATCAACGTCCTATTGATTCAACCAGCCTATGCCAAAGCAAGATGACAAGGCGAAATGAAAACATGCAATAGAGACAACAAGCACGTAACAAATAAAACTATTTTAATTAACAGTCAGAACGAAAAGGGGTACAATCACGCCAAGGCTACTCCTTATCGGGAGAAGGTACAAAAATAGAAGAGCTAAGCCTATTGGAAGATGGAGCGGGAGTTGCGTCCACAAGTGCCACGGCCTGGACATCAGGGCCCAAACTGTATTTCTCGTCCGATGATGCAGAGGTAACAGACAAGTCTATATATGACATCTTTTTTATAGCGGCTGAGAACCCACTTCGGATGTTCCTCTTTCATCAGCACCAGCAGCTCTAGCCGACCATGTACAACCCAGCAAAACTCACACTTGCCTTGCTCCTTAAAAGGCTCTTCCTCTTGCACCTTCGCGTCAACAAGTTCACGCTCCAATAGCTCTAACTTGCCAGTCAGCGTATCGACCTGAGACTGCTCGGTGGCAAGACTGCTCTTCACAGCATTAAGCTCATGCCACTCCAATTTGAGTTGGTCCCCAGCCTTTCTCGCCTCTCGAGCATAGAACTGCACATCGGGTTCCAACCGTTGCTTCTCATCAGCTTAGTTGGTTTCCCTCATAGCGATATCTTCAACAAGAGACCGCAGTTCAGAACAATCCTTAGTCGCAGCTTTCTGCGCAACCTAAACTTCTCGGCGGATCCGGCTCAACTTCTGCTTAAGTTTGACCCTCTCGGACGCCACCTCTGACAAATTACGTTTAAAGTCCTCCAAACGAGCCCACTGAGTCTCAGCAGTCACATTTGACTGATCCAGCCTCTTCTCCTCAACCTGCTTCTTCAGCTGCTCAATTTCATAAAACGCGACAGAATATAGTGTCTGCATGTGCGAGAAAATACGCTCCAAGGTGTATACCCTCTCGCGAACGGCCTCAACTTTCGTCCCAGCAACGGCCACGTGGCTCAAATGAGACATACCAAACATAAGGTACTTCAAACCCTTATCCATACATCCTTCCAGCGTATCCTCCTCGGGTTTTGGAGCGTGATCCATCAACCAGCTGTGACGCCTGCTTATATGCTTCCTTGAAGCATATTCTACGTCCACCTCTTGGTGCCAAACCTGTGAACTCATATTCACCAAGTCCGGTGCAAACCGACCTATCTGTGCACCCGGCTGAAGCTTCCTCGGGTCAGGAATTACGCCAGCGCCACCCTTCACGGTTGCCACCGTTCTCAGGCTATCCTCCGTGGCTTTCCCCTTATCACTAACAACCGACCCTTTGGTACGAGATGGCTTAATGGGATCTGGAGGGAGAGGAGGAAGCGAATTATCCAAAGGGCCCTCCAACACTTCTAGCTGTGGCCTAGAGCGAGACAGTAAACAATTCAGACTGCATGACGGTGATCATATTTTACAACCTCAGGCAAATTTTCACCGGAGCCTTCTACAAGAACTTTCCCATGCGAATCAGCACCAGCAGAAGCTGCCATTGCAACCCGCAACAGGTCATCGTTCAACTACAATAGGCTTAGCAGACTCACACTCTTCCCTCACTGGAGCGGGTCGTGCCAAAGATGACCCAGTTCTAACATGGAACCTCTTCTTCACGAATATGGCAAGCGTTTCAGACGGCTCCTCAGTGTCAGACAAAATGAGAGCATTGGCTCCAGCAACCTTCCTCTTCCTCGTTGGGGCCTCATCTTCCACTTTAATTTGCGACGTTCGGTACAGAGTGGGGGCAATGTGCCAGTTGTCTACAGCCTACTACAGATGAAGTTGGAAACTCTTATTACATCGATGCATTCCTTTTCATCAAGTAGCGGAACGTCTCCATGGTGTTTTGCTCCGCTAAGGTAAGAGGAGTAGTAGGAAACCTTCATGCAAGAAAACACAAGCAATGATCAGTCAGCCCGCTAACAAGCATATCAAAGTCACAAGAAAAGGGTTGAACTGACGAAGCGGCCTGAACTTTCACTCAAGCGGACGACCCTTGCATCGAAAATACTTTGAATCCGTCGGAGCCAAGAAACAATACTTCTGCCAGAACTTGAAGTCATCAGGCAGATTAACGAAGTAAGACGTCATCTTACAGACAACGTTACTCTTCAACCGGGGAGAAGTCAACAACTAAATTACCTACAGAGTCACGGTGACACTGGCCTCCTTGACACTTAGCATAATCATGAGGATGATCCTATATCCATTAGGTCCCAATTGGGTCGGAGGAATCCCTAAATGATCTAGGAACTCCCAAATCACATCCAAAACTAGAAAGCGCACCCCGATCTAAAGCATCCCACGATGCAAGCAGATGAAACCGGCCCGTGGTGACAATGGCGTTTGGTCACCCAACAAGACATACAATGGCAAGTCCTCAGGAACTCCCAACTTCCTACGGATTTCAGCAAGGCCAGGCTCGGACAACAACCTATCTTCGAAAAACTTCAGGCCCTTAGCCAAGATTGTGTCATCGAAAAGGTTTTGTTGGGTCATGAAGAAGATAGACAATCTTTTCTAGTCAGAGCGATATCCTCGAAAGCGAAGAAAGCGGAAGAGTTAGACTCTACACTATGGAAGACCTAAAACAAGATTGGGTTCCCGCCTCTTTTTTTGTCAAACCAACGTACGTTCCATTAATGTGGGCATGCAGCTCAAGCAATGATTCAGATTCAATCATCATGAGTGGCGCATCCCTTCAAGAAATGACTTAGCGAACTGATGTGACGGCCCACTAACTCGGGGAGAGTTGTTGATGATACATAAAAATGGTCACACCTCCAAGCCACACAGTGTCATGATGATCTCGAGGAAATACGAGCCACAACATCAACCCAACACTGAACAGGCCCAAGCGATTCTAAGCCTACTCAATTCAGTCCGCCAGGCGAACCCAAACTCTCATAGCATGCTAGGCCCACACATCTCACAACTATCCTCAATACCCATAAGTCTCACTAAGGCAAGTATCTCGAGGATCAACTTCGGACAAGCAACTACAACTGCTATCTACTTTCAACCAGGAAGTAAATACCAGAGTACATTCCACACAAGGAAACTCCCTTCCACGGATTGCTCTTGGACTGGGAACTATCTCCGGCGTATCTAGGAGCACAAAGCTAATAGGGAACTTCCCTTCTATAGCACGACTCCTAATTAGAAAAGGATCTCCACAAATATCCCCTTCCTAAACTATGCCTATGATGGCCTGGTAGAACCAGGACTCATTGCCAGGACTCATTGCACTATAAATAAGACATGAGGTTGGTAAGCTAAGGGATGTTATAAATTCTCTGTTACATCATTACACCTTCCTCAGATCCCTATCTGTCTTTAGCATCGGAATGCTATCGACCACCACAATGGTGGTTTGTGGCTCACGTGTGTTACTTGTGCAGGTCAGCAGGAACTAGGTCAAAGCAGGGAGCGAAAAATGACTGCATCAGTTTGGCGCCGTCCGTGGGGACGACAAAGTACAACGGTGGTTTGTGGTTCACATGTGTTACTTGTGCAGGTTAGCGGGAACCAGGTAAAAGCAGAGAGCAAAAAACGGCTGCATCAGTCACCTACTGAAGTTAACTTCTTAGAGGATGAAGTTATCTTTGCTTTCCTCAGATATCTTTTTCCAATAAAGAAATTCTCGTTAATCACATGTCTTTCTACTTTGACATGGATTCTCCTTTATGCACATGGTATGTCTCAAGAGGGAATATCCTCAAGAAAATATTCATTTCCATATGAGAAGAAGCCTAAAATTCAAACTGCGAATTTTGGCTCTCACATATTTTGCCTCTGAATAGCTTTTGGAAATTCATCAAAATTTGGGCCATCCTTAAGCTGTTTTTCCTAGTCTCGGTCTTCATGACTTTGACTTGGCTTCATGAGTTGACTTAAATTTTATTATCCTTTAACAATAGTCCTTATGAGTTGGATAACCTTGAAACGATCTTTAGAAAACATATACCTAATCCCAATGCTTGATATACAGTTCACAATTTCATTGTATATTTTTACATTGTTTTCACATAATTCTCAAATACATTTTCAATCCATCGCAAATCAATAAGACTTGTAGATCACGATCATAAGACCAGGTGGTATCTTTTGAATCCCATGAGCACGTCTGTAAGATTTGGTCGTGGTTGCATCTCATTGGTAGTCGCCATGAAACTCGTGGAGCAAAACATGTGGTTTATGTCGGTAAGTCTCGTGGGAGTGCAACGATCTGACCTTCTGAGGTTGTGAAATGTTGATTGAGAGTGTAGTTCTATTTTGAACATGGTAATAAATACTTTTGGCTTGCAAGCCCTTTCCACTGACAAAGTAACTGGTCAAGGCCAATCAAACCTGACTTAGGTGAACTTCAGTATATCTGTGTGTTGTACTATTCCTTGCTATCTCTTTACTTTTCTTATGCATATTTACTTATCTTACTATTTATTATAGCTCATATTTCATGTTTTAAGTTTATCAAATCATAGTTTAGATCGCTTGATTTGTACATCAAGTCTTGGATCTAATTTGCAAAAGTATTTCATTAGATCTTGGTTTAGGTCCCAAGACTTGTAAGACCATTTGACCCAGAGTTGAACCATTTCATACTCTATCTAGCCTCACTTATTTTGAACGTTTTTATTGGTGCTTAAGTCTGAACATGGAGTTACAACGAAATGTTCATATAGCCTTTTTGTCTTTGCATTTTTCCTTCAAAGTTTTTCAAAGATAAAAGATTTTCAAAAAGTGACTATTCACTGTCGTCTAGTCTTGATCACAGAGACCACATTGAGAAACATCTTTTGGTTGTAACTTAATGAAATACTACAAATAGAGGCAAATTCTTTGTTTTTCATCATTATCCTTTTAAGACCATTCTCTCCAACAAATCAATCATGCATGTCTTTCATCTTCTCTAAAGTTCCCCCCTCTGTCTTACAAATTTATTTCTATGTCCACCACCACCCTCATCTTCGTCTTTCTCTTTTGAATTTTTTTTTTCATCATCTTTTTATTCCCTAAACCCTTCGAACACTGGACCTGTGATTCTATCTGCCACATGCCTACCGCTGAGCTTGTACCCCATTGGCCATCTCCTCCGTCAATGTCCTCCTAATTTTCTTCTTTTCCCCATCATTCATTATTCTTCATCTCCTCAATCTCTTATCTTCTCCTATACCTTGCAATTTTATTCTTTTCTTCCTATTTCTTCTTCCTTCACCATTACAACCATCATGACCAAACTTTGTCATCACCACCACCACATCCATTTTTCCTCCCATCCTATTCAACTCCCCCTTTATTTATTTATTTATATCCTTTTTCATTTGACTCAATTTTGCTGATAAGTCTCCTTAATGAGATTTTACCAACCAACAAGTCTCATTAAGGATGTTCAACAAGCCAAACCTAATCTTACTCAAGAGATACAACCAACCAAATTGCGCACATCTCTGTAAATTAATATTGTTTGATTTGGCAAGCCAAATTGTATTTGTAAAGGACATTGATTTGGCTGGTCAGATTTCATTCAAAACATTTTTGTTTCGTTGACCAAATCTCGTTAAGGAATTTCGGTGTGGTGGGTTGAGTTAGACTACCATCAACATGTTTGATGATGATATTGCATAAAAGAGAGAATGAAAATTGATGTTAGAAAAAAATGGGAATGAAGAGACAGTAACAATGTGGTGATGATAACACATGGTGAAGAAAGAAAAGGATGAGGAGATGAGAAATAAGAAAAATAGAGGAGGTGAAGGTAATAAGAAGAAAATGAAGTGGTTGAACGGGGAAGAAGATGGAGAGGAAGATGAAAAAATAAGCATGAGGAAATGAAAAGGGAAACGGGGGTACCGGCTCGGCGGTAGGCATGTGGCAAGGAATCCAGAGTTCGAACCATGCTTGAGCATCTAGGGAGGGAGGGGTCAAAGGATTTAAAAAATTAAAAAAATAAAAAGTTTATAGATTACGTAGCTCTTAATTAGCGAGTGTTTTAAAAAAAAAATTTAAAGGAAAACAAATGAAGAGAATGGTGGTGGTGCAATGAATTTATTATGTAAAAAGTGGAAAGTGGAAGATAGATGAGTTGGTCGGATGGCGGGAGAGTCAATGAGCATGAACGACCAACTACTACAGAGAGCTCGAGTGGGAGCTCTTTTTCTTATAATCAACATGGTCGCAGTCGCGTGTATATCTCTCTCACGCTAGTCTTTTCAACCCATCCGACTAATCTCCACTTCTGATCCCTTAATCACTTTTCCCAAACATCTCTCGAAATCCAGAGAGCTCGCTCTTCTTCTTCTTCTTATAATCAACATGCTCGCAGTCGCAGCGACGTGTATATCTCTCTTACGATCTTTCCAACTCATCCGACTAATCTCCACTTCTTATCCCTTAATCACTTTTCCCAAACATGTCTCGAAATCCAGAGTAATCTCCTCTTCTTCTTATCCCTTAATCACTTTTCCCAAACATCTCTCGAAATCCCTGCTTCCCTGTCCTCGTTGGTCTTGTTCATTCTCCTCCTTGTTTCTTCAAAAGCTCCACAAATCCTCCACTTCAATTTCTTCTTACGCCCCCACTTCCCGTTTCTTCCCTCGCTTCTTCATGTCTACCGAAGCTCCACAAATGTCGTCCAGCAAGGACAATCCTCTCTTGAAGGACTTTGATTTCCCTCCTTTCGATCTTGTTGATGCCAACCACGTCCGTCCTGGGATTGGAGAGTTGTTGAAGCAACTCGTATGATTCTTTTCATCCTTTAGAGAGAATCATTTCTCCTTGATTGATTGATTCATTCGTTCTTTGCTAACTTATTGCTCGGTGCCGATGGTGTTATGGCCTAATGGTTAGGGCTGTGTGGGTTTGCCCCCCACGTCCTAGCTTCGAATCCCACCTACGGCATGGTTACTTTCTAATGGGTGTTGATTTATAGGTCGTCCAGTTAATAGGCTATGAGATCCTTAAAAACCCAACTCGCCTTAAAAAAAAAAAAAAAAAAAAAACTTATTGTTTGGTTGCTTGCCTTGCAGGAGAGTGATTTGGTTACGCTAGAGAAGACCGTGGAACCAACTTGGTCTAAGCTTGTTGAGCCTTTGGAAAAGATTTTGGATCGATTGCAAGTGATTTGGGGGATGGTGAATCATCTCAAATCTGTCAAAGATTCTTTGGAACTTCGCACTGCAATAGAACAAGTTCAGGTCTGATTTATTTATCCATTTCATTTCTCGTATTGATTGTTATATGGATGCTTATTTATTTATGTTTGTTGGTACATCCAGAGAAGGTGAAGTTTCAGTTAAGATTGGGATAGAGCATACCTATCTATAGAGTGATTCTAGATGTCGAGGAAACTGGCGAGGGAATTGGCGAGGGAGGGTGCCTCGCACGTGCCCGACCATTGTTTCAAAAAAAAAAAAAAAAAAAAAAAAAAAAAAACCGGGAAAGCTTTTGAATTTCATTGCTGAAATTTAAGAGGGAGGGAGGGACCAAAAAACAGAGAGAGAAGAGAAGAAAAGAAATAGGGAAGACCTCTCCCCAAACTCATTTCCACAGAGAAGAAATCAGAAGAGAAGAGAAGATGAAACTCTCCCTCTCCCCAAACTCGACAGAGAAGAGAAAGCTTTGTTTTGTGAGAGTAACAGAGCTTTCTACATAAGTATTGGTTTTGGCAGAATTACATGCTTTGTTTTTCTCTCCTTTTCACAGCTTTGAACTACAATGAAATGGAAATGGAGAATGAAAGGAAGAGTCCAGTTGAAGGGGAGAAGAAGGAGAATGAGCCGTTTGCGGTGCCGACTGCTGGTGCGTTTTACATGCATGATGATCGATTTAGAGACAATGGCGGTGGAAGGCAAAGGTACATTGGGTTTCTGTTTCATTGTTTTTGAGGATTGTTAAATTTTCAAAATGGTGGAACTTTTGATTGCTATATTACTGTTTGAATGCTGAGGTTACTGAAGGAAATTTGGGTTGCATTTAAAAGAAAATGTACTTCTAGCATAGTGCTGCAACAGTAATTAGAATCTAGGCAAGTTCATTTGGTGAAAGAATGACTAATAACAATTTTAGTAGCTAACAAGATCTTTTGAATTGGCTTCTAATTTTTCACTATGGATGAGTTGCCTGTTGTTTGAGGTTTTAATGAACTGGTTTCACTTGAAAATATTCATCTTTTGTTGATGCTAGTAGAGTATTTAGTGTTTATGCATCAGCATCCGCATTTGAGATCCCTGCAGTGAAACAATATACCATGAATTAGATAACATTGAAGATGAGATCTCAAATGCGGATGCTGATGCATAACCACTAAATACTCTACTAGCATCAACAAAAGATGAATATTTTCAAGTGAAACCAGTTCATTAAAACCTCAAACAACAGGCAACTCATCCATAGTGAAAAATTAGAAGCCAATTCAAAAGATCTTGTTAGCTACTAAAATTGTTATTAGTCATTCTTTCACCAAATGAACTTGCCTAGATTCTAATTACTGTTGCAGCACTATGCTAGAAGTACATTTTCTTTTAAATGCAACCCAAATTTCCTTCAGTAACCTCAGCATTCAAACAGTAATATAGCAATCAAAAGTTCCACCATTTTGAAAATTTAACAATCCTAAAAAACAATGAAACAGAAACCCAATGTACCTTTGCCTTCCACCACCATTGTCTCTAAATCGATCATCATGCATGTAAAACGCACCAGCAGTCGGCACCGCAAACGGCTCATTCTCCTTCTTCTCCCCTTCAACTGGACTCTTCCCTTCATTCTCCATTTCCATTTCATTGTAGTTCAAAGCAGTGAAAAGGAGAGAAAAACAGAGCATGTAATTCTGCCAAAACCAATACTTATGTAGAAAGCTCTGTTACTCTCACAAAACAGAGCTTTCTCTTCTCTGTCGAGTTTGGGGAGAGGGAGAGTTTCATCTTCTCTTCTCTTCTGATTTCTTCTCTGTGGAGATGAGTTTGGGGAGAGGTCTTCCCTATTTCTTCTCTTCTCTTCTCTCTCTGTTTTTTGGTCCCTCCCTCCCTCTTAAATTTCAGCAATGAAATTCAAAAGCTTTCCCGCTTTTTTTTTTTTTTTTTTCTTTTAAACAATGGTCGGGCACGTGCGAGGCACCCTCCCTCGCCAGTTTCCTCAACATCTAGAATCACTCCTATCTATAATGCATTCAAGTCAATTCGCCTGTCTCCATCCTGGACTACATTCAGTGAGTCCCAAAAGCGGATAGTGGAAGGTAACCTTTTTTCCTTTGGTAGTGTGCTACATCATTCATGTCTCCTGTCCGTTGGCTCAAACTTATAATAAGCTATAACATGTGTCCTTCCTTTCATCCAATTTTTTTTATTATTATTATTATTTTTTATTTTATTTTTTATTTTTTATTTTTTATTTTTTATTTTTTTTCCATGGAACACTGTTAGGTACAGAGTGGTCACAACTAGTCCATGGAAACATTCTCTTTGAGCTTGAGGCATAGGCCACTTAGGCACGAGCTTAGGGCACCACCAAAAAATTGTTTTGAAGGGGCACCAAAATTTGAAAAAAACAATTGTATATTTATTATATACATTTTTATTTGTGCCATTCATTGTAATGCATATGGGACTTTGGTGTGTTGGTTTTCTTCTTGATATTTTCAACAACAATTCTAGAGAGTCAGGACTCTAGCTGAGAGGCTCTCTAACACGTGTCGATGAGAGAGAAGAAACTAAAGAGCCCCTTTCAACAAAGAAACCCAAAGAGAAGAGAAACAGATACAGAGAGAGAAGTTGCAGCCAACAAGATAGCAATCACAGCAAAGGAAAAGCTCTCTTCAATTTGTTTCCGTCATGCAGAGATTTCAGGAAGAAGAAGCTCTCAATTGCAGCTAAAGAGAAAACAAATCTTCAAGCCAGCTCTAAAAACCAAAGGAAAAGGAGACACCCTTTTCTCTTCTCCCCCGTCCTCTTCAGGTGAATCTCTCCCCCTCTTTGAAGCCATTTTCAGTGGTGTAATAAATTCTTCAAACCTAGCTCTAAAAACCTATAAAAATAAAAATAAAAACAAGCTAACCCCATTTCTCTATTTTAGCTCAAAACCAAATGGTGGATAAAAAATTCAACAAAACCCCACCATCAAAACCACGGGTTTAGCTTAAAAAAAAAAAAAAAAACCTTCATCAAAATCATTCAAATTAAGAAATGGGTATTCGATATTAAGCACTAAAAAGACTTCTAAACCAGAGATTCACCATTGAAACAGATTGGGGAGTGAGACCAAAAGATCAAGAGAAAAGAAAAGGGTGTTTGTGTGTTTGAATGAATGAGGTTTGTAGATCTCAAAATGGGATCTCTTTAACTAAATAAACACAACTAATGAAGAGCCAAAACTATGGAGACGACCAACCCATTAGCGAGACAGAGGAGAAGAGACGAGAAGAGAGAGGAAAATTAAAATATCCAGCTCAGATTATACTAATGAAGAGCCAAAACTTGGTTTCCTCTCTCTCACTCGTTAACACGTGCTAGAGCCAGATTTGTTGTATTTTCAAAGAGTAATTCTAGATGTCGAGGAAGTGGGCGAGGGAGGGTGGGGCGCACGTGTAGGAGGTGATGTTGCAAAAAAAAAAAAAAAAAAAAAAAAAAAAAAACGAAAAAAATAAGGGGAAATCGAAAATTTGGGGGAGAAGGAGGGAATGGGGAGCTTTCTCCCCATTTTCAATCGACAGAGAGCTCTCCTCCCCTCCCCATTTTCTCTCTCTCCCTCTCCCCATTTTCCATCTTAGATAGAGAAGGCCCCCTCCCTCTCTCCCAAACGAAGCTCTCCCTCTCCCCATCATCGATTCAAACGAAGGAGAAGAGAAGAAGCTCAAACGAAGCCAGAGAAGAAGGAGAAGAGAAGAAGCTTCAATTTTTAGGTTTTTGGTTTCGGACTCTCCAGATCTGGTTTTCATCGCTCGGATCTGGCTTCCAGAGGTAAGGGCTTCAAAATTTTTTTTTTTTTCAGTTTTCAGATCTGATTTTACTCTCTAGATCTGAAATTACCCATTTTTTTTAATAATCCATATCATTTTTTCAGTTGTGTGGTTGAGTTTGGGCTATGGTTCTTGTGTTACAACCTCAACATTACTACTTCAATTTTACAGGACTTTCATAATCCATATCTTTTTTTTTTTTTTTTTCTTTGGCTAAAAGATGCAAACTCCAAAAAGTAAGCTATTGCAGGTATTTACTAACACTGAATGAAATGTTTCTCACATAAAACAGCCTCAACTCTTCAAATATGCTTCACTCTTTATGTTAGATTTTTTATGAATATCTTGTATTGTCTGTTGATGTAAACTTATTTCAGTTCACTGATTATCTTCCTCGTTCGTATTCAGTCTGACAGGTTTTCTAGTGGAGTTACTACCCAGTTGAACCATTCAGATGTGAACCATGCAAAAAGAGAAACAAGTGGTTGACAGAGAATCGAAGGATTATGAAAGCTTCAAATATTTTTATTCACTATTATTTTTCCTTATTTACACAGCTAAGAAAGAAAGGCAAATGAGACTTTCATGCAGTCACCGGCTCCAACGCTGCAATTGGCTTGTTTCAACCTCAGGACCTGTAGTGCCTTTGAAGAGCAAAATTGCAAGATTGCCAATGCAGAAGTATATAAAACATCCATGGGAATGAGTTACAAATGAACCAAAGTCTGTCCCGATTATGCATTGCCACCCAGGTCCATATAGCTTGTCAAACTCCTACATCACAAATCAAATGGATTAACTTATGCGAGAAAATACACCATCAGATTGATTGCCCTAATTGGGTTCATTGCCTGTGTATTACCTTTTTGATGAAGCAGGCTATGTCAATGTTATCTGTACCATCAAAGACATCAAGAGCCTTTGCTGCAAGGTGAAGAGCGTCCTTCTGCATTGTTTGAAGCATATCAGTCTCTCCAATGACTGCCTTGCCTTCCAACATTGTAAGTGAGCACGCTCGTTCCCTGAAGACTGCTAGATGTGGTTATGGTAATGGAAGGCTCTGCAGTGAGATAAGGCAAATAGGGGATTATATTGAAATAAGGAAAGCCGCTTCGAGACACAAAAAGAGTTCCATCTATGTCTGCAGCCACGGTTTGGTTCAATCTCCATTCTGATGAGCAATTCAAAATGGGGTCGAACCGTCGGTCGCCCTTGAGCACACGACACAAGAGGGCTAAGCCCCTTTCGATCAGTCCCTTTCATCCTGATGTATGTAAAGATTTATTCACTACTTGTTTTGGTTCACTTGCTGGAGTCTCTTTTTGTTTATGTTTGTATGTTAAGAGTTGTGAATAAGAGAACACTAGTTTCTACATTTTAGCAAACATCAATGTGTGGATCAATGAGCTTCGGATCTCAGAATTAGAATGTTTTGCTGTTTTGTCGGGTAGTACGTGGGCCTGGTTTTTTTGCTTTTGCCTCTATATTAGATTGGCTTTGCAGATTACAAGATCATCCTATAAGGAATTAAAAGAAAAAAATAACACACTACCATTAATCAAGCAATGAGTTTTTTAATTAATCATCAACTTCTGGACAGAAAATTTTGAAAAGAATTACAAAAAATAATATATAGCAGAAGGTAAACATAACACCGGGGGGGGGGGGGGGGGGGGGGGGGAAGTTCATCTCAAAATTGCTAACATCACCAACCCTTTTTCTTGCATCCTTCTTATTCTATATATTCTCTTTTTTTTTTTTTTTTGCTACTTGCTGTTATCATCTGATGAAGTGGCTGACTGGTTCTTGATGAGAATCAATTGTGATGGTATGTGCAGATGCCAGAGCATAATTATGGAGCAATCTCCTTGTGGGAGTCCCTTGAGCTTGATTTCTTCTTCTGCCACAACTTGTTGAACAATTTTGATTGAGTTCTGCAGAATGAAGAACATTACATGAATTTTTCAACAATTGTATGCGCGTATATATGTATATGCATATGTAAAGAGAGCCTACCTGATTTAATGCCACAAACTTCTTACTCTAACCTGGTAGAGGTCTGAAACTTGTTAACTCCATTTCTCAATTACTTGCAAAAGGTACTCCAAATTTTCACATTGTGACCTCTAATCCAGCACATAATAAACTCAGCAAAACATAATATCCAAAACTTGGCATTTCCATTGAAGACAGATTAACAGAACAGAACATTCTTACTTTCACCTAATAATCCAACAAAATCACATAAGAAAAAAAAATGAACTAATCAAATTCAAAATCAAAATCATC
This sequence comes from Berberis vulgaris, assembly GCA_963556465.1. Classification (NCBI taxonomy): domain Eukaryota; kingdom Viridiplantae; phylum Streptophyta; class Magnoliopsida; order Ranunculales; family Berberidaceae; genus Berberis; species Berberis vulgaris. The sequence goes on along the minus strand of OY747131.1, from coordinate 51,345,303 downwards.
CTCAATACCTATCATCAATATTAGATCATACCCATTGGACTTAAATCAACATTAAAATATATAACCATTATTAGAAGGAAAAACAAATAATTTGAAAAAACACCCAACCAGTGTCAAGGGTTTGAAACAAGATTAGATGAAAACCCTTCGAACTTAATTAAATATATGCCCTAAAACTCTTGGTTTGTGAAAAGATACATCCATTCAGGATTTTATGTTCAACCATCAATATGTGCAGGATAGCTGAAATACTAATTATATCATACATAACCAAGCTGAAAATAACTCCTTATGGAGTTCTCTCCAAATTGACCATAAAAGAAATATCACACAATTCTAATGGTGACAAATTATTGAATAAAATTGTCTTAAATAAAGTATTGTAGTATGTTAAGCAGAATTAAGATGGGAGGGGGGGAGTTCCAACTGAGTATAGAAGAGTTGGACAGCTTGGGGAGAGCCGAGATCGTAGAGACCCAAAGCCTCATAGATATGAGAAATGATATGGATTATTAAAAAAAAATGGGTAATTTCAGATCTGGAGAGTAAAATCAGATCTGAAAACTGAAAAAAAAAATAAAAAAAATTGAAGATCTTACCTCTGGAAACCAGATCCGAGCGATGAAAACCAGATCTGGAGAGTCCGAAACCAAAAACCTAAAAATTGAAGCTTCTTCTCTTCTCCTTCTTCTCTAGCTTCGTTTGAGCTTCTTCTCTTTTCCTTCGTTTGAGTCGATGACGATGATGGGGAGAGGGTGGAGAGGGAGAGCTTCGTTTGGGGGAGAGGGAAGGGAGCCTTCTCTATCTAAGATGGAAAATGGGGGGAGGGAGAGGGAGAAAATGGGGAGGGGGAGAGGGAGAGGGAGAAAATGGGGAGGGGTGGAGAGCTCTCTGTCGATTGAAAATGGGGAGAAAGCTTCCCATTCCCTCCTTCTTCTCCCCCAAATTTTCGATTTCCCCCTTTTTTTTTCTTTTTTTTTTTTGCCACATCACCTCCTACATGTGCGCCCCACCCTCCCTCGCCCATTTCCTTGCCCACTTCCTCGACATCTAGAATTACTCATTTTCAAACCTTCTTTTATAGGTCTTCTTTAAATAATTATATGATTGGAGTTTGCCCAGGGCAACCAAGGTCTTAATTACTATGAGGGGATAGGCTTCTTAACTCCCTTCTTATTTAATCATTCAAATCACCTCACTTGCTCCATAAGAAGGACCGGTTTGTATCTCATAACTCTTCTTCTTGAAGAGGGCGTGCTCTTTCAATTTCGGCAACCAGGCAAATTGCTTTGCTCCCCAACCTTCGTCTGTGATCATTTATTTATTACCTTTTTTCCATAAATTGAAAATAGCACACTGAAAGATTTCCAATATTTATCCATCTCTCCACTGCATCCAATAAGCCCTTTTGAACCTAAATGGGGATTACCTTCTATCAGTTTATCTATTGTCCAATAGAACTGGTTGTGCAATTGGATATCACTTTGCAAAGTCTAGTGAACTCTAACAGGGGGTATTCAATTATGGATTTTAATAGAGTGTGAAAGATTTTAAACCCCATTAAAATATAGGGGTATTCAATTATGGATTTTAATAGAGTGTGAAAGATTTTAAACTCCATTAAAATATAGGGGTATTCAATTATAAATCTAGCGGCATTCAAATACAGATTTTAAATGATTGTTTTATAATTCATTAAAATCAGGAGTATTCAATTCATGATTTTTAAAAGTCCACCAAAATGAGGGGGTATTAAAAAAACAGTGAATTTTGATGGATTTGTTGACTTGATGGACTTTGAAGGATTTATGTGTGAAAGGTAAAAATATCAAAACCCTTTTTCAAATCCAGCCTCTTCCCCTCGGATTTCAATTTCTCTCATTCCTCTCTCCCACCAACACTGTGCGTTTTGGTTTCTCCTTCAACTCCAATTTCTTCTTTATCTTGACCGACCAGCAGTGGAGAAAAATCAGTTTTTATGATTCATTCTTCAAAACCCATCTTCTTCGGGATCTTCTAGTAAAACCCCACTTCACAGATTCTTTGATTTCCCATTAATTCTTCTTATTTTCTTCTTTCATTTTCGGGTTTTTTTGGGATGATGTCAATTGCTTTGGATAGAAATAATAGAGGTAGAATCAATCAAGGGAAGGGATTGATTGGTGGGTTGTCTATGGATAATAGTTCGATGTTTGATTCTACTACTACTTGTGATGAAGATCAAGGGAGGAGGAGAACACCACCACCCATGGATGATGATTTGGGTGAGAATAGTCTTTCTGTTTCTTCTTCTTCCTCCTCTATATGGGAAGAATAGTGATTTGGATTCAGATGGTGAAAGGGATGAAGCCCAGAGTTCTTATAAGGGTCCCTTGAATTCACTTGAAGTTTTGGAGGAGGGTTTGCCAATCAAGTAAGTTCTTTTTTCTTTGTTTTTGTTTATTTTCTTTGGGGTTTTGTGATTTTGAAATTAATCTTTATGATTAGATGATAAAGTAGAAAGCTTTATTTTTGTCCAATTTTTTGTTTGCCATTTTTAAGTCCCAAAAGCAGTCAAACCTAAATTATGCTCATGTAGCAGAGATTTTGTATACATTTGAAGAAAGTAGGTATTTTTTTTTTCATTTTCAAAATATTTGAATATAATGAATCTTAATACAGTCTGGAATTAACTATGAACATATTTGCTTTGATTGAGAGATTTGTGTTCTCTGATAGGGAAATATGTTATAGAAATCCATAACAATCCTTTATAAAATTCAGAAAATTTAATAATAAAAATCCATCAAAATCCAGTAGATTCTGTAAAATCCACAAAATTCAGTCACTTAAAATATATCAAAGTTCAGTGGATTCTGTAAACTCCTTTGAAATATTTTAAAATCCATGAGATTTAAAATTTTTCACAGTCTATTAAAATCCATAATTGAATACCCCCCCCCCCCCCGGTAAGTACCACGTATGCTTCTACCACACCTGTGACCATAAGAATCTACCCATTCCACATAGGTCTCTATTGAATAATTGTTGGACACCCCCGTGATTCAAATTTTCACAAGTACACTGCTTTATTTTAGAAAATCTTGCATCTTTCTAATGAACATATATTTGTACATCTTCTTATCTTCAAATACAAGTACTACGAACTCTTACCTTCTAGCCAAGGGAAGCTTCAAAACCCCTAATGTTGTAAAGTTCATAGCAAATGTCTTCATGAAAGGTTCTTGTAGCCCAATATAATATCCCCCAGGTTGGGTTGGGACATAAAGACTTCAGAGAGTAAGCCTTAGTAGTTCATCCTCTACTAGTAAAACGATCTGAGAATCCCAAAGTGGTAAATTACCTCCAATTATGACCAGATCGATTCTTAGACAGTTGTGTTTTTTTTCCCCCAAATCCAAACTTGGTTGAACTTCTTGTATTTGGTTTTCACAAAGGACTACCAATTGCTAGCATATTGATGGTCAATCTTTAATCCTAACTCCTTAGATTCCATACCAATATTAGTTATTGTTGGAATATCTTGACTCACAGTCTTCCTCTGCATTTTCTTGAATGACTCTCTTGGCTTGCGGCTCCTGCCTTTTTAAGTGCTTTATACTTCCACATGTCTCTGTTTATTAACCATCATGACATCCTTCTCATCCCTCTTCAAATATGTGTTATCATTGAATAATCTCGATAGTTGGCGATAATCCCTTATTGTACTTCAAGCTATACAATATTACCAAAAGTCACTTGAGTATTGATGTGTCCAAATCTCATCCTCCTGAGGGTTTGACCTGCAAAACAGATGTTAGACTGCCAAAGACCACATTTTTTGTGGTCGAAGGCACTCTGATGCTTAAGTCGGCAACTCTGTTTGAAGAAGGAAGTAAATTTGGACAAAACTCAGTTAAAGTTGCATACCTTTGTCGAATGTTTTCTTTATCTTTTATAATGGTCGAGGTTAATTATCTGCACGACTTAATCATGTGAGGCGCAACGGAAGGAGATGTTTCTTGTAAGAGTCTCTTCCTTGATTGAGATGCGTCCGTGGAGGCGTAACTCCCTCCATGACTATTTTTTGTGCAATGTTTATCTTCTTTATGAGAGAACTCGTGTCGTGCATGGATTTGGGCTTTGATTATGTCTTCTTATAGTGGGCCTTGTTTGGGCATCTGTGGTTGGCTTTAACCTTCTTGGGTTTTACGAGCTGGCCCAATAGATGAGACGCCTTCGTGATGGATTTTTTTGTCACATGTATGGCTTCGATAATAGTCTATTTTGATTTATCATCAGTTACTTCCCCGTTTAGTTAGTGGGTATGCTGACGTGGCCACTAACTTCGTAACGGTTGGTATTTCAATTCTATCATTGCCTTGAACTTAATGTTGTTAGCAACTTTCGGTCGGTCATCTCGATCACTTGTTTATCCGTTCATTTTAACGCACATTTTTTGGAATTCCGCGTGCCATTATATATCGCATGTCATCCCACGAACAGTCTTTTCGTTGTTTGGTTGTATAAAGGAGATAGTGACGGGTTTGTTTCTTTCTTTACGCCATCTTTGATATTAGGGTTGTTTCTTCTTTTCATCATCTCCTTCCATCTTTTCTTGCCTATTCGCGATGTCTGCCAGTGACTTACTAGACAGTGAGCAACTTGCTATCTGCGAGACTCATTTTTCTTCCAAGAAGGCTTCTCAGGCGACCTTGGATAGCGTTCGTTCCGACTACTCTTTGCCTTATAACCTTGAGATCATTTTACCTCTACAGAACGACAATACTTGTCGTCCGAGGAAGGGGTATATTGCACTTTAGCCACATATGTTTCAATTCGGCTTTCGATTTCCAACTCCAGAGTAATTCTTGGATTATTTAGACTTTCTAGGTATTCCTCCTGCTCAGATGGGCGCTAACGATTGGAGGGTTTTGGTTTCCACATATGCAAGAGCCATCCTTTCTTGTATTCCATTGACTGCTAGAACCTTACACTTGGTGCTCGGTTTGTTGGTGACCAAGAGTACTTGTTTCTTTCGTTCTCCTGGTGTTTTAGTAATCTTAATGATGATATCAGGGGTTTGTCACGGGATTGGTTCTATGATTCTATACGTTCTGGCTACTTCAATTTGCAAGGTTAGCAAATAGTGAGGTCTTTCCGGGTTTGGAACAAGCAGAGGGATCTGCAATTGACTACAGAGGAACAGATTATCAACGAGCATTTTTTGCAGCTTCCTATGGTTTCTTTGGACGATTTCTTTTCTGATTCCATGATGGAGCGCAGTGGTTTCTATAATATGAATGAAGCTGAACGGGCTATTGCTGCCCGCACTACCCTTGTCGATGGGGGTAATGTTGTTGTTGATGGGAAAGTGATCTAAGATGTTACGGATCTCGATACTCCTGTTAGCATTGGTGCTACTAGTCCAACTTCCAAGAAGAGAAAGGTCTGAGGCCTGTTAGTCCGACGAAACGGTTGTTTATAAGTTCTGATCGTGTTCCTAAGAAAAAGCGGCTCCTCGATTCTACTCGTCGTGTTTTTCTTTATTCGAGTTCAGTTGATAGGGAGTTTGCGAGGGAGGATCGCTTATCTCTACAAGAGGCTGAAGATAAGAAGTTGGCATTGGAGAGGTGCGAAAAAGAGACCATTCGCCTACTGGATGATGGCGAAAAGAGGCTCCTTTCTACTTATGGTGGTCGTGATGCTACCAAGGGCTCCAATAAGGATCCTCGGGCCATCGATGATAAAATGTTCCAATTAGCGGTTGTTCAGTTTAAGGAGCCTGGTGGTCCTGATCGGGTTCTCGAGGCGTAGTCCCCTCGTTTTATTTCTTCTCTATTGATGATGTTGCGGAGGTCCCGCCGTCTTTTTCCCACTTAGGTTATTTTACCCTCGTTGGGATTGGCACTCGTTCTACTTCTACCGTGGTTGCTACGCAGCGAGATGGTGAGGATGGCTCTCCTGCCGTTCCATCTCCCTTCCCGGTTGTTGGTGGTGGTTCCTCCATGCTTCTGGATCCCCGCGTTCTTCATTTGCGGATTAGTTGGACAGAACCTACTCCTAAAGAGATTTGGGTTAAGTCGAACAGGAAGTTTTGCTGGTTTTTCCAGCTTGACGTGCAAGATGGTGCGCGTAGGCTAATCAACGAATGACACAGATGGTCGGTGGAGAGGCCTTCGATGTTTGTGTTGGGTCCAGGCCTTCATCTTGATGATGGCCTTAGGCATATAATGAATGAGAAGAATTATCTTGCCTACGCAGGGGTGATGGGTTAAGGTTACCAAGCTAGTCGTAACCAGGTGGTTTTTCTGAAGAGGAAGTTCGCTATGATATTGTTGGTGTTTACCCACGTCCTTCGTCAATCCGACACGTTAAGAGCGTAATGCTCGGAATAAATCAAAGCGGCTGGGGTTGCTCAAGCCTCGTTGGTCGAAGTGGAGGGTGCACGGGCTCGATTTGCAATCGAGCTCGAATAAATAAGAATCGAATTAGAAGGTGTTTATGCACGCTTACATGATGTGGAGAAGGAGCTGTCCACCGAGAAGGCAATTCATGATAAGGCTGTGCGTGCCGTGATAAAACACTCCACCAACCGCGACATTGCCGAGAAAAGGGGTGAGCAATTAATGGTTGTGCTTGACAAGGTCAAGGCAGATACCTCTGCGATGCTTACCACTGTCGAGGGACAACTTATCGTGGCTAGGAATGAACTTACTTCCGTTAAGGACAGGCTTTACATTATGGAGGTGGCGGATTGACACCGAATTGTTAATGGATGGACTCAGTTTCTCGACTATATTGAGGGTCTTGGTGTTAACTTGTCTCAGTACTGTCACTTGGTTTATCCGACCTTTGAGGATGAAGATGGTGCCAAATACTTTCCGGATGATCCAACGATTGTAGAGCCATTGCCTCCTCCTCTTGAAGAGAGAGTTCATGCCAGTGATCCGGCTACCCCTCGTTCGTCAGATGGTGTCGCTGATGATGTTATAGATCCCTCCGCTTGATCTCCCACTTCTTTACTTTCTTTTTTGAATGTAATAGAATAGTTTTATTAAATAACAAGAATTTTCTCCTTGGTGTTCTTACTTTTCTTCGTAGTCGTAGTTCGTCTTGCTGACTCATTCGTGTTCCCTGTACCTTTTTTAGGTTGGTCATGATTGTCGAAATGAGTTGCACTATGTATTTTCAGCTTTGATTTTTACAGTTACATTTTTTATCTTGTCTGAATTTCGTTGATCTGAATTCTTCTACGCTCCGACACATCTGTCTCAACCTCGTGTTGGTTGTCTCGAAGTTTTTATGAGAAAACTGGTTTGTTCGTTCGTCTTTTACTTCGTCGATCTAGCGCGTTAGTCGATCCAAGGCTCTTTTGAGTTATGTTAACTTGTTTTTTCATCATTGGCTTTGCTGGTTTGATGTTGTAATCAAAACGAATTTGTTTTTTTCGAGTTGGCTTATTTGTTCAACTTTTACTTCATTGGTTCGACGATCGACCCGAAGTTGTTTCATTCGACTTTTACTTAGTAGGTTCAATATTCCAGTCGACTCGAAGTTGTTTTTATTTAGTTGACTCGTTCGTCCAACTTTCACTTCGTTAGTTCGACGTTCCAGTCGACCCGAAGTTGTTTGTATTCAGTTGACTCGTTCGTCCAACTTTCATTTTTTTGACCTTCACTTTGTTGGTTTGACGTTCTAGTCGACTCGAAGTTCCTTTTATTAACTTGACTCGTTCGTTCAACCTTCACTTTGTTGGTTCGACGTTCCAGTCGACCCGAAGTTGCTTTTATTTAGTTGACTCGTACGTCCAAATTTCACTTCGTTGGTTCGACGTTCCAGTCGACCCTTGGTTCGACATTCCAGACGACCCGAAGTTGCTTTTATTTAGTTGAATCATTCATCCAACCTTCACTTCCTTGGTTCGACATTCCAATCGACCCGAAGTTGTTTTTATTTAGTTGACTCGTTCGTCCAACCTTCACTTCGTTGGTTGATGTTCAATTACTTTTATTTAGTTGACTCGTCCATCCAACTTTCACTTCGTTTGTTTGACGTTCCAGTCGACTCGAAGTTACTTTTATTTAGTTGGCACGGTCGTCCAACTTTTACTTCGTTGGTTGATCAGACCAGAAGTTTATTATATGTATTCGACTTGTGTCCTGATTTCTCTTGGCTCTATATGCCGATTAGTTTGCATGACTGAGTTTTGACGCTTTTATCCTGCGTAAGATGATGATTTCGAATTTGTAATTTTATTGATATTCCCTTTTGGATGTTCCGACCATTCCTAACGGTTGTTTTTCTTGAGCAGTTACACTACATTGGGGAATGATTTGTTTTATCCTTTTGATCTTTGCATGGTTGATGTCTATCCTCATGTTAGAGGTTGGTTGATGTCTATCCTCGTGTTAGAGGTTCACGCCTTTGTTCATTTTTCTTGTTTAATCTATGTCCTCAGTCGTTGGATCCGCTATTGCTCTTGTTTCACCGTTCATCATTGTAGTTAATTGACCCGAGGTGCTTTCTGATCCGGTAGCCAAGCAATATTGATTTAACCGATCATGCTCACATCAGCGCCAAATTGTTCAATCATGCTCATGTCAGCACCGTGTTCGACATCACCTGCTGAGGTTTGATCGAGTCCGTTGTCATTAATTCTTTGGTCAATAATTCGGATTGGGCTTTATATCCATCGGTAGGATCCTCGAATTGTGTGAGTTGATTGGTGCAAACATTTTCAAAGCGTTAGTATTCCTACTTTGATATAGATCTATTCGAGCGGAAAGTTTTTTTTTGGTTGGTCGTTTTGCTCTCCCTGGCAATGTAGTGTAAGGCGTATATTAGTTTCCTAGATTATTATTTTTATCTTGTGGCGGAGGTATTTTCCTTTCTTTTCCTTTGAGTTGCTTGTCTGGCATTCCAAATGAATTCTTCGAGTTGTCCTCTTTGAATCCAATGCTCAACATCTTTCAGCTTGTAGCAGTCTTTGGTATCGTACCCATGATCTATGCGGAAGGAACAATACTTGCTTTTGTCTCTATCTTCTGGGTCTCCTTTCATGCTGGGTAGTCAGTTGACGTTCTCCCAATTCGCCATCTATTTCAGGATGTTGGTCCGGCTTGTCCCTAGGGTCGTGTATGATTTGTATGTCTTTTTCATCACACTGGTTATCTGCTCGTGAATGGGACACGCCGATTGCAACTTCCCGGATTCTTGCTGGTTGGATTCGGTCGTTTCCCCATTCCAATGTTTCTTTGGCTTACTGCTATCTTCCTGTGGTCCGTCATCTCGTCTTCTCTCTTCCCTCCTTTCCCGTTTCTTTGGATGATTTTCCCTTTTTTGGTCATTTTTCTCCTGACAACTTTCATCTCCTCAAGAAAAATGTGTTTTTGGGTTGTTTTCAACAAGACCGCCATATTTTTTGGAGGTTCTAGGTTGAGAGCATAAAAAAGGGGTATTTTTTCAGCTCGGTGGTGAAAGTTGCGGCGCCTGTATCATCGCTGCATCCATTGATCACTGTCAGTTCATTGGTGAAACGAGTGTCGTATTCTCGTATCGTCTCTTCGGGCTTTTGCTTGATATGGAGGAGGTAGTGTGGTTCTTTCCTCATCCGTTGTCTTTTGATGAATCTTGTGATAAAAGTGGTGGCTAACGCCTAGAAGGACTCTATTTGACCTTGGTGGTAGGCTGTTGAACCAATTCAATGCTGTGGAGGTAAGACTAGTTGGAAATGTTCTGCACATGATTGACTCTGTAGTTTCCTTTAACGCCATCATGTAGTGGAAGTGCCTTAAGTGATCTGTTGGGTTGGTGGTGCCATCATATACTTCGAACTTTGGTGGAGTGAACTTCTTTGGCATGTGGGTTCTCATAAGGGCATCGGCGAATGACAGCTTGGCTAGTTCGTACAACATGTTGGGATCAGTGACTCCGATTCTGAACGGGATTTCCACAAGCGTTTCGTCACACAGTGGAGTTTTGCCCTGGAGGAGTTCATTAATCTCGAGTTTTTCCTATTGGGGTTTTGCTGGAACTTCATCAGTTCCTTGAGTTCGGTTGGTGAATTTTTGCTGGGGCGGTGCCTGGATAGGATCAATTGGTTGAATGCGATCCTGAGGGAGTTTTTCTAGCATCTTCGTCATGTAGTTCGTCTGGACCATAAACAGGTCTACCCGAGGATCCGTGACAGCGTTGACGGATGTCTAGATTGTCTGAGCTATTGCATGTTGTGGATCTTGATTGTTGGGTGCCATTGGCTTGATGATTTGAGTTGCATCTTGTTCACAAGTAGCTTGTGATACATTGTTGCCAGTAGGAGAGTTATTGTTATCGTCGTCCGGTGGAGGATGTGTGGGGTGTCATTTGTTCTGACAGCTCGTTGATCGTTTATTAGATTTTGGTGAACTTCATCACTGTGGATCTTTTTAGAAAGGAAACTTTTCATTCCCCACATACGACACAAAACTGAATGCGTCAAAATCTTGTCCTCCTGAGGGTTTGATCTGCAAAACAGATGTTAAGCTGCCAAAGACCACCTTTTTGGTGGCCGAAGGCACTCTGATGCTTAAGTTAGCAACTTTGTTTGAAGAAGGAAGTAAATCTGGACAAAACTCAATTAAAGTTGCATACCTTTGTCAAATGATAATGGTCGCAGTTAATTCGCTGCGGGACTTAAGCATGTGAGGTGCAATGAAAGGAGATGTTTCTCGTAACATTCTCCTCCTTTATGGAGATGCGTCCGTGGAGGCGTAACTCCCTCCACGACTCTTTTTTGTGCAATGTTTACCTTCTTTATGAGAGAACTCGCATCGGTCCTAGATTTTGGCTTTGATGCATTCGGTCCTGGATTTGGGCTTTAATTATGTCTTCTTATAGTGGGCCTTGTTTGGGTCTCTGTGGTTGGCTTTAACCTTCTTGGGTTTTACGATCTAGCTCAATAGAGGGGACGCCAGATCCTCGTGATGGATGTTTTTTCTGCCACTATATGGCTTCGATGATAGTCTATTTTTATGTATCATCAAGTATAATATGTTGAATACTCTATTCTAAAAATCGGCATGGGCCACATGGGTGGGTTTTTGAAATTTTTTAATTTCCGGTTCAAAAAAATTAAGGCTATTTTTGTGTTGATGTTAATTTATTTGCTATTATGCTTAATTTTTCATGTTTATAAAGTTTGCATTATCTTGAATTGGAAGTAATTTATATGCTATTATGCTTAAATTTTATAAATTATAATACAAAAAATCGCCTAAGCTTTTGGGTGCTAGCCCCCTGCTCGCCCGCCCGCTTCCTAGCAATTTTAGAACCTTGGTAGAATATAATGGCAGTTAATCAGGCATGTTTCCAGTTTTGTTGGTGATTAATTGGGAAGAGCTTAACTTGATTAGTAGGAAAATATGGTCTGAAAATAAGTTTTGATTTGAGGCTTTCGCACAACCCAAATCGTTCCCGATCACAATAAATGCTAGAGAGAGAACAAAAATTCAGAAACAAGACAACGAAAAAGTATTTTATTATTTATTTTTTCTTACTTTCATGTAGATGTGGATCTTTATTTATATATTAGTTTAGGTTTTAAGTACACATGTTACTTGAGGGGTGGAGAAAATTTATTTGAAGAAAATCGGCTGGCTAATTCAATTAATCCTAATTAATTCAAGGCAATCTCATATAAGCTCTAGACTAATAAGGGGACAACTAAAGTGATGATACACCATAACAGCCTCTCTCCTACACAATACACGTTTCATGATGATCTCGAGAAATAGCAGGCTCAAGCGTCAGCCCAACACTGATCCGGCCCAGCAGATTCAAGCCCGTTCAATGCAGTCCTTCCGATGGACCCAAATAACTATAGCCTGCTAAGCTCACACATCTGACAGCTATCCCAAATACTTGTAAGCCCTACTAAGGCAAGTATCTCGGGGATCAGCTTCGGACAGGCAAAACAACACTTTGCTTCCAACTAGAAAGCAAATACCAGAGTATACGTCGCACATGGAAACTTCTATCTATGGAAAACACTCTAAGTGAGAACTATCTCCCGCGTATCTAGGAGCACAAGTGTAATAGGAAAACTTCCCTTCATAGCACAACTCCTAATTAGATGAGGATCTCCCTAAAGATCTTCTTCCATAAATTGCGCCACCGATGGCCTAGTCGAACCAGGACTCCATCACTATAAATAAGACATGAGGTTGGTAAGCTAAGGTACACTACAAATTCCATGTTTACAACATTACGCCTTCCTCGGATCCCTGTTTGACTTTAGCATCGGAGTGTCGTAGGCCACCACAACAGTGGTCTATGGCTCACGTGCATTCCTTGTGCAGGTCAGCAGGTCAAGGTCAAAGCATGGAGCAAAAATTGATTGCATCAGTTTGGCGCCATCCGTGGGGACGACAAAGTTCCTAACCAATCAGTAGTATCAACTCTCTTCAGAATACAAGAAAATGGTGACCACCAGATCACGCAACCATGGAGAACAAGGGGACACGTCAAACGCTCAGACTGGCGCTATATCACCGCTCCCAGCGGTGCCGGTGACACACAAGCAGTAGGCTCATAATCTGCGCTAGCAACAGTAACGATAGACCCTAGGATGGATTTGCTGTTGTCACAAATACAGTAGATCGCTAAAGCAGTAAAGATTCTCATATAACAAAATCCTCTACCCGCCGATGGAGATCAGGAGCAACACAAACCCCAATTTTTAGAGGACAACAGAAAACAAGCACATAAGAGTCAAGCCTCTGCTAGTTCTCATTGGACTAGAGGTGGCAGCGCGGTCAACGCGGACTCGACCTTCAAGGTAGACAGGCTCGCCTTACAGAACCCCCTCTGCCGAGGGGTCACAATCCATATGTGCTATATCGCCTCTCTGTTCCACCGTTCATGGACTGCATCATGAATGAGACTCTTCCAAAAAAGTTCACCCCTCGAAAGCTCGATTTTTATGACGGGACTAGCAAACCATTCAATCACTTACGCCATTAACAGCACGTAATGGAGCTCAAGGAAGGTTTTGAGTCCGTGATGTGCATAACGTTCCCTACCAGCCTAAAGAAGTCAGCACTGACATGGTTCTACAACCTCCCGCCAAAGAAGATCGACTCATTCAAGACACTAGCCAATTTACGCGCTTTGTCGGAAACCAGCGGATCAAGAAAAGCCCACACTACACACTCTCTCTAAGGCAGAAATATAACGAAATGCTAAGAGGTCACGCACTTTAATAACGAGCTGACGCTCATTGATGGTTACAGCAACGACATAGCCGTGACGACTTTTACCGCGGGGCTAAGAGGGGAAAATTTTTACAACTTCCTCACCTTGGAACCCTCTCTGGTATGGCAGAATTCTTAAAGGGCGCCCAGAGGTACATCGCCCTGGAAGAGATGAGAACAACAAAGAAGAAAACTGAAATAGAGAAAAAAACTCTTCGTTCCTAGGGACAGAAAATAAACAAGCGAAAGCGCAAAGACAACAGGTCGGACTATGGTCAGGCCAGGCCAGAGAATGCTTCCAACTACGTTGGATCCAGATCCATGACCCCCGTCAATTCTAGCTTATCGGACGTCCTTAATTCCATGAAAACTGGGAAGATCTGAAGTGGCCCTCAAAGCAGCGCAGAGACCCCTCCAAATGTGACAACAAGTATTGCTCAAACCATAAGGAGGATGGCCACGACACCAACGACTGCAAAAGTATGAGGTATGAGATCAAATACTGGATTTGAAAGGGCAAACCAATGGAATTCTGGGGTTCGGAGAAATGCCAGGACCAAACCAAGGAGAGGGAAGAGGCAATCAAAGAAATTGAGGAGACTCCGGGCATAATATATGCCCTTCACGGAGTTGGAGTAGAAGAAGACCAGCTGAACAGGTCGCTTAAACGGACTCTACTGAAGATGCAGACACAACCCGCAAACAAGGACAAACGCGTATACTACTCGAGGGTGCATAGTCTCATTCCCACCTTAACCTTCACAGACAAGGACCTCGAAGGCGTCCGCGCACCGCACAATGACGCTCTTGTCATTTTGGTCTCTATTGCAAGGTGGGAAGTGTAGAAGGCCCTGGTAGACACAGAAAGCTCCCTCAACGTCTTGTTCTACAACACGTTTCGCAGCATGGATCTCAAGGAGGAGAACCTGACATCCTCCGGTTACCCGCTAATTGGATTCAGCGGAGAGATATGTTTTTCGATCGGGAAGATAAGATTAGCAGTGGTGGCAAGAGAGCCACGACTAAGAAAGGTCCTATTTTTGGACTTCATGGTGGTAGATGCGTCGTCTATTTATAACCTCATCCTGGGAAGACCGTGGCTTCACCAGATGGAAGCAGTAGCCTCCACCCTTCACTAGTGCGTCAAGTATATCGCTAACCACTCGAAAAGGACAATTTGCGGGGACCAACCAATGGCACGGGGCTACCATTATGCTGCACTGAAGCAGATAGGATCTCCCCAGATCCAACTGGAGCTCACAAGGCAAGTTGAACAGAAGCCAGACCCAATAATTGTGGAAAAGTCACTCCACCAACACGAAGACGATCCCAACATCGGTGGCTCAACTTAGCAGTGAGGAACATTCAAGCATTACATGAGCAATCCGCTCCTCAACCCGACAAAGCGGAAATGTCATTGCAAACGGGAGAACAACCCCACAACTATCAGTGGGGGTAGAACAAACTTATCCGCGCATCCGGACAGGGCTCTCCCCGATGTGGAATCACGCAAGCACCTCCCTTTGTAGTTGCCACAAGCACCTAAGCCCCTGTTCATGGCCTTCCCTTTGGCACTAGCAGTCGACCCTTTATTGAGAGATGACTCACCGGAATCCAAAGGAAGAGTAGGAAGTGAAATGTCCAACGGACCCTCCATCACCCTTATATGCGGCCTGAACGAGATGGGGAAAATGCGGACTACAAATGGGATGGCCCGCGCTACCATGACAACTGTCGGACGATCCACCAGCGGAACAATTGAACACTGGGACCTCAGGCGAATCCTCATCAGACCTTCCAATAAAGTGATTCTGGATTGGTCAGCACCAATAAAAGCCGCCATAACAGCTAGCATCAACTTCTCGCTCAAATCTTTAGCCTGCTCGGTATTCAGCTTTGATCCATCATCAACCTTTGCTAATCGCAGGTAGTCCTTCTCCCAGACAGATACTTTGGCCTCCACCTTGGTAGGCTAGTCAGGTTCACACTTCTCCCTCACTGGAGCAGACCATTTGGGAGCCAGCTCGGTCCCAACGCGAGACTTCTTTGAGCTTGCAAAGGAGGTGAGCGTCTCAGAAAGCCCTCCCCCCGTGTCGGACAAGGCATGAGACTTAACTTTGGAAGCTGTCATCTTTCTAGAAGGGGCTCCACCTTCAGACTTAACCTTCGGCGCTCTATAGAAAGTAGGGGCCACGTGCCAGTTGAGCCACAGTTCACTGCGAATGAAGTTAGTAGTACAAATAATGTCCTCCACCTTCATCCACGACATGTCGCAGAATGCCTTCATAGTGTCTTGCTCCTCCGAAGAAATGGTAGTTGGGAACCCCCTATAAATAAACACATGCGATGATCAACATTCAATCAATGCAACAAAATCAAAGGGTGAAACAATACTTACGAAGTGGCTTGAACTTCTATTCAAGCGAACGACTTTTGAACTTGAAATACTTCGAATCCAAAGGAGCCAATAAACAGTATTTCTGCCACAACTTGAAGTCATTCGACAACTTCTCGAAGCAAGTCGACGACGTCATCTTGCAAACGACGTGAACATTTAGCCGAAGGGAAGTCAACAACTGAATCACCCTCAGAGTCAGGCGGACACCGACATCGTTCGCCTGATCAATATGATAAGGATAATCCTGTACCCATTAGGTACCAACTGGGCAGGAGGGATTCCAAGAAAATCAAAAAAACCCCAGATCTCGTCAAGAACAGGAAAACAAACTCCAGTTTGAAGTATCCCGCGGTGCAAACAAACGAACCCTTTCGGAGGAAACATCGGCGTCTGATCATTACTCTCAGTGTAAAATAACAGGTCCTCAGGGACCCCGAATGTTTTTCGGATATCAGCAAGGTCTGATTCGAAAACCGACCTATCTTCAAAAAATTGGAGGCCCTTGGCCAGAAGCTCATCATCAAGATGATTTTGGCAAGCCATGAAAAAGGTGAACAAACTTTCAATCAAATGACGAACAAAATGGAGTTTCTAAATGCAAAGAAATGGAACAGTCAATATCTGCAAAAAGGGATATCAAAATAGGGATTGGTTTTCCGCCCCTTCTCCATTAAACCAACGCACACTTAATTAATGAAGCGTGCGACTCAATCATCATGAGCAACGTATCTTTTCAAGAAGTGACTTCTGAACCGATGCGATGGCCCACTAACTCGTGGGGAGTAGCTGATGATACACCAAAACGGCCTCTCTTCTACACCGTACACGTGTCATGATGATCTCGAGAAATAGCAGGCCCATGCGTCAGCCCAACACTAATCTGGCCCAAGCGGATTCAAGCGCGCTCAATGCAGTCCGTCCGACGAACCCAAATCACTACATCCTGCTAAGCCCACACATCTCATAGCTATCCCAAATACCCGTAAGCCCTACTAAGGCAAGTATCTTGTGGATCAGCTTCAGACATGCAATACAACAACAATTTGCTTCCAACTAGGAAGCAAATACTAGAGTATACGTCACACATGGAAACTTCTATCTATGGACAACACTCTAATTGGGAACTATCTCCCACGTATCTAGGAGCATTAGTCTAACAAGGAAACTTTCCTTTACAGCACAACTCCTAATTAGAGAAATATCTACATGAATATCTTTTTCCCTAAACTACGCCACCGATGGTTTGGTCGAATCAGGACTCCAGCATTATAAATAAGACATGAGGTTGGTAAGCTAATGTACGCTACAAATTCCCTATTTACAGCATTACGCCTTTCTCAGATCACTGTCTAACTTTAGCATCGGATTGCCATTGGCCACTACAACGGTGGTCTGTGGCTCACGTGTGTTCCTTGTACAGGTAAGCAGGTCAAAGTCAAAGCAGGAAGCAAAAATCGACTGCATCATAAAGGTTTAACTACACAGCTTCAAACCTCCCTCAACAACCTTTTTTATTATTTACTTAATTTTACCCCAGATTGACCAGCCTTTTCAATGAACAATCGTTGTAGCTTTTCCTCAAACACAAATCTATATACTTATTCGTTGCAACCACCTATGTTAATTTCCATCTTTGGTACTTTGGATCCACTCTATGAGTGACTCGTCTCTCTGCAGCCTTCCATACTTGGTTTGATCTAAATTTTGCTTTATAGGTGTTATGAAAAATACATGCATGAGAATAAACCATAATATTATTCAAACAAAAAAAATTATAATACATGAGCATTCTGGATTTTGGGAATATGTCTACAACACAGCTTTCAGTATCACATATAGAACTGACTTCAAGGCATGATAGCATGTATTATGCCGGCTCCGTAACTTCGACAAAGTAGCCATGCTTCTCCTAGGCCATGTGTTAAATATGCTTTCAACACCTCATCTTAAAGTTCTCGACTAATATTGTTAATAAGATCTATGTAGTTAAAACGGAAAATGGACCCTTCGTGGTCCAGGATCGATTTACAATTAATTGGATTTAATTGGTCTATTTTTTCAAAGCATATATATATTTTTTATGTAGTGATAAATCGGCTAGTTGGACGGGCCGATTTATCGGTGACTCGTTGATTTCTCGCCGATTATTCAGTGAGTTATCGGTGACTCACCGATTTATTGGTGACCACTAAACTAAACAACTAAATACACAATTTGTATCAGTCACCCCCGATAAACGATTTCTCGCCAATTTAGCAGTGCATTAATAACACAAAATAATACCAATATGAAGTATATTCTCATGCCTTTGCTTTGGTTGTATGGACAAAAAGAAAAGAATAGAATATTCATGGATGCGTCCAAAGATGTATGTAGTTTGTGAATAGACATGTATCTTGTGGATAGACATTAAGGTTACTTTGTGGGTTTGAGTCTGTATATTCAAGGGCTCTGACTTCTCCTCTTGATTGGGAAGATATAGTGCATGACATACTCAACAAATGACTTTTACATTTTAGTCTTTAGAAATGAAAAGTTTTTGGTTTTTGCCGATGAAAAATAAATATTCCAAATAATATCAATATGATTTTTTAAAGTAAATTAAATTGATTTATTTATCCTACACATTTATAGCCTCTCTCCTGTACATGTTAGTATTGGTGTCCATTTCCCCTTTGCATTAGTTTTATGGATGATACTATTGATATGAGCAGTAAATTCTATACAAATTTCATTGAAAAACAAAAAACCTTGCATTCATGCATACTGCATACATGCATCTAGATATAGGTGGTCACACATGTCTATATATGTACGCATGTTTTGTTTGAGGACTCACTTAAAAAATACTATACATATAAAATTGAATATTGTTGCAGCCCAGATAAAGGTGGCAATTCAAAATGGTGTTGCTCTAGAGGATGCTGAAAGAGAGCAGTTTAACGAAATTGAGCAGGTGTGCTTAGTGCATGCTATTGAGTTTCTCTTGATTAAACTTTTGCAGTACATTCTTTTGGGTTAAATTTTTGCACTAAAGGGCATTAGTGCAAAATTTTGCATTTACTATGAGTATAAACAAATTCATCGATACCAAGTTTGTGAAATTTCTGTCTATAAATGTGAAACTATAAAACTATTAAATAAGTTAGCGAAAGGGGGTCAAAGAGGTTCAGAGCTAACAAGCTCTGTAACCTGATTTGGATCAAAGAGGTTCCTCCAAGGGTTTGTTTCCTCCTATGGACTATTATTAATGAGAAGATACTAACATTGGACAATATCAATAAAAGGGGGGTTTAGTGCTGGCTGATCATTGTGTCCTATGTGGATAAGCTCAAGAAAGCATTGACCACCTCCTGCTTTCTGTGTAATTCTTTAGTTTGGGTTTCCGTAGGTTCAGCAGGCATTGTTGGTTTTTCAGTATTACAAACATATGCAACCTTTTGTGTTGTTAGAAAAAACAACATCTTTTGTCTCCATATTTTAAAGTGTTGGCCCTCAAAACGAAAGGGCCTATTAAGGTCTTTTGCAGCAATTTCAGTAATTGAAGTCATGGCAGACATGGCAAGAATTCGTCTTAAAATTGTTGGAAAATATGCTGTAAATTCGAATTAAAAGGAAGGAACGATAGTACCAATTTTGCTTGGGTTGAGTCGCGGACTAGGTCGCTCTCTTTAAGACGTTTCGCGGCTCTGCCCAAAATTGTGCAAGCAGTGTTGTAGCCCCGCCGTCCCCAGGATAAAACAGCCCAAAATCTTCCTCTGTCTCGTTCAAAAATTGCACAGTAGATGAACGGTATACAATTCACCCTTAATCTCCTTATTTGCTCGGAATCACCAATACCATTGAAAACTCGAAAGCTTCTTTTCTAAAACTGATTTTAAGAACGAAAGCTTCTACTCAAAAACGAAAAGAACGAAAGCTCCTTCGCTTAAAACTCTTTTTAAGAACTGTTTTATTTGCTTTGTTTTTTCTTTCTACTAAAACTCAAAATCGAGATGGTATTTATAGATTGAAAATCATACATACGAAAACGAAATACCGTTTGTATTCATTGGCATAAATCGCGTGGAAAATAATATCAAATCGTGGAGAAAGATTCGCGGCGGGATTTATGCCAAACGTGTTATTTATGCCAAACGTGTTTTAGAGAGACCGTCCAGATACATCCTGTCTAGATTCGGTCCTCTTCAGAAGTCCAAAAGTTTATTTTTCGTTTAAATAAATTTTCAGCAAAAAAATGGTTTGCTCTCTAAACGACCCAACCCGACGGACGGACGGCGGCGGCGGCGGGCGCGAGAGTCTATCTCTCCCCTCCTTATAAAAGAGTGGTACCCCCAAGGGGTCCAAACCCAAGTCCTAACTATCTCCTTATAAACTCTACCACAAAGAGTTATATAATAGATATGGGACTAAATATTAGAGAGTGATTCAAAGATCAAAATAGGAGAGAGGTCCAGGGTTCAAAACCAGGTAAACGCACATTTGTTTTTATTTTTAAAAAGCCAAATTTGCAACAATCCCCCACTTGGATTTTTAAAAAAAAATTTCATCGAGCAATCTCTTAAATATAAGATTGTGCATAAGCAAAAGTGTCTTTCGACTTGAACTCTTGCGTAGTGTTCATGCTTTAGAATATACTAGAGTAACTCGTAGTTTTGAACTCTATCTCTAACAGACATTACACGCACAACCTTACCAGGGTGAAGTCTAAAAAGCCTGTGCTTTACGGCCATGCACGTATATCCCAGTGTAGTGAAGGCTCTAGGAATTTTGCCCACAAATTCCATAGGAAGCGACCAAACTTCCACAATCACTTAGGTGAGTCTATCAAAAGTACTCATGTAGCTAGGTACTCCATTCCACATAGAGTATAGACCTCATTAAGAGTTTTTTAAACTCATCCTACTATCGCTTCAGGAATTCATGCTGTAGTCTAGGAATGAGATTGTTATTTTGTCAGCATGATTCACATCATATCATCCACGACTTGTTATTACCCATTGAACCTATTTCTTGGGATCTCCAGTCTATAGGTTGGGTTACCATCGTGAATAACTCATCAGTCTAAGGGCATTAGTCCCATTCCTTTCGAGGTTTTGAAAACCTTCTCTCTAGCTAATCCTTTCGTCAAAGGATCAGCCAAGTTCTCATCAGTTCGTACATGATCCACTCTCACAGCACCAGTAGATAGAAACTCTCTAACTGTGCTGTGCTTACGACGTATTTGTCGTTTCTTGCCGTTATAATAACGGTTCTGTATTTTTGCAATAGCCGCGGTACTAACGCAATGGATCAAGACAGCTGAAATCGGTCTTTCCCATAAAGGGATCTCTGCTAGCAGGTTTCTCAGCCAACCTGCTTCTTCACTAGCCTTGGCTAGTGCTATAATCTCTGACTCCATCGTGGACTGTGCCAAAATGGTCTGTTTCTTTGATTTCCAAGAAACAGCTCCACCAGCTATATTGAAAATATAGCCACTGGTGGCTTTGGAGTCATCTGAAAGGGTGTTCCAATCAGCATCGCTATATCCTTCAAGGACAGCGGGAAACTTCTTATAATGTAATCCGAGGTTCTTAGTCCTCTTCAGGTACCTCATGACCCGTTCAATTGCATGCCAATGCTCTATACTAGGTCTACTGGTAAATCTGCATAGTAATCCAACGGCATAAGCTATGTCGGGTCTAGTGCAATCGGTAGCATATCTAAGACTACCAATTATGCTCGCATACTCAGATTGTCTAACACCGTCACCGGTGTTCTTGAACAACTTTACACTAGAATCATAAGGAGTACATGCAGGTTTACAGTCAGAGTAATTATATTTATTTAGGATCTTCTCTATATAGTGTGATTGATCCAAAGAAATTCCATTTTCAGACCTAGTAATCTTGATACCAAGGATTACACTTGCTTCTCCAAGGTCTTTCATATCAAAGTTTGCACACAATAAAGCTTTCACTTTATTCACGGCATGGATATTAGAACCAAAGATAAGTAAGTCATCCACATAAAGACATATAATAGTGCAAATGCCATTTTCATCTTTATAGTAAATGCATTTGTCACTTTCGTTCACTTTAAAGTCATGTGCGATAACAAGATTATCAAATTTTTCATGCCATTGTTTTGGAGCTTGTTTCAAACCATAAAGTGATTTATCTAGTTTGCAAACTTTATGTTCTTGCCCTGGAATAACAAAACCTTCAGGTTGATCCATGTAAATTTCTTCTTCCAAATCGCCATTAAGAAACGCAGTCTTAACGTCCATTTGGTGCAAGACTAGATTATGTATTGCAGCAAGAGAAATTAACACTCGAATAGATGTAATCCTGGTTACAGGAGAATATGTGTCAAAGAAGTCAACATTTTCTCGCTGTCTATACCCTTTGGCTACGAGACGAGCTTTGAACTTGTCAACATTACCATCGGGTTTCAATTTCTTCTTAAATATCCATTTACATTCTATTGACTTGCAACCTGGTGGCAAATCAACTAAATGCCAGGTTCTATTAGACTCAAGAGAGTACATTTCATCATCAATTGCTTCTTCCCAAAAATTGGCATCTATAGAGGATAGAGCCTCTTGAAAACTAAGGGGATCCTCTTCGACTGAAAAGACATAGTAATCGGGGCCAAAGTTTTTAGAAGTTCGTTTCCGTTTACTTCTTCTTGGCTCAGATTCTGTGGCTTTATCAGTTTCATTTACCCTGATCAAGGGTACGTTGTTTGATGATGTACCCCCACTATTCCTCGAAATAAAAAGAAATTTATCTTCATAAAAGTCAACGTCGTTTGATTCTATAATAACTTGATCTTTAAGATTATAGAATCTATAAGCTTTGCTATTCATGGCATATCCTATGAATACACATTCATATGCCCTACTAGCAAGCTTGTTCCTTTTAGGATCAGGAATTCTAACATAAGCTAAGCAACCCCAAGTTTTCAAATAAGACAAGTTTGGTTGTCTATTTTTCAGAATCTCATATGGAGATTTACTTTTCGATTTGGGGACTCTATTTAGCACATAACAGACTGTCAATATAATTTCTCCCCACCAGTGCGAAGCAACACCCGAGTTAAGCATTATGGCAACTACTAACTCGGTAAGAGTTCTATTTTTCCTTTCAGCTTTGCCATTCATCTCAGGAGAATATGGTGCAGTTGTTTCATGAATAATTCCTTGAGAATTATAGAACTCTATGAAAATACTGCTATCATATTCAGTGCCTCTATCACTCCTAAGTCTCTTAATCTTTCTATTATATTGATTTTCAACTTCAGTCAAAAATAATTTAAACATGTCAAAGGCATCACTTTTATTTTTCATTAAGTAAACAAAGGTATAATCAGAACAGTCATCAATAAACGTAATAAAATAACGTTTTCCATTTCTAGTCAAGATACCATCAAGTTCACATATATCTGAGTGTATCAAATCTAAAGGTTCAGATTCTCTAACTACATATTTATGTGGTGTTTTGGTTATCTTAGCTTGACTACAATAGTTGCACTTTTCAAAATCATTTAAGGACAATTTTGGAATTAGTCCTAAGTTACTCATATTTTTAATAATACGCTTATTAACATGACAAAGTCTAGCATGCCAGATATTAAAAGTGCACAACATGTAAGCAGAACTAGAAATTTTATTTGCTTCAACATTTAACTTAAACATTCCATCAGTAGCATACCCTTTCCCCACAAATACATTATTCTTTGTAATGGTATATAAATTAGCCCCTATAATTTGAGTAAACCCAGCCTTGTTCAGAAGATAACCAGATACTAGGTTCTTTCTCATATCTGGAGTATGCAAGACGTCTTTCAGGATAACTGTCTTTCCAGAGGTAAACTTCAGTTCTACTGTTCCAGTTCCAGCAACTATAGTGGAGTGAGAATCACCCAACAACACTTTATTGTCCTCAGCTTCAGAATAGGACTTGAACATTTCTTGATCATAGCAGACATGTCGAAAAGCACCAGTGTCAACCCACCATCCCTCGGATCCACCAACAAAGTTGATCTCAGAGATCATGGCAATAAGTTGGTCTTCGGTTAGGTTCGCCTGAGGTGCAGGGCGAGATCCGTTCCGGCAGTTCCTGGCCATATGCCCTGGCCTACCACATGTGTAGCATAGGAACTGTGCTGAATCATTCTTGGAGGGATGTTTCTGTCCATTCTGATTTCGCGGAGGATTCTGATTCTGAAGGTTGCGGTTCTGATTGTTCCGGTTCTGTTGGTTCCGATTCGGATAGTTCCGATTTTTTTTGTTATTCTGATTTTTCATTGTCTTTCCATTGGGTTTCAGAGACACAGGGGTAGATTTCTTAGGGTTTGAAATAATCAGAACTTCATCTTTCTGATCTTGTTTCCTGGCTTCCTCCTCAATACGAAGTCGGGTTATCAGGCTTTCTAGGGAAAACTCTTTAGTTTTATGCCTAAGGACATTCATAAAATCTTTCCAGCTAGGGGGCAATTTGTCTATCACAACAGCTACTTGAAATTGCTCATCTAAAGTCATTCCCTCAGATATAATGTCATGAGCAATCTTTTGAAGCTCGTGTGATTGAGTTTCCACAGACTTATCATCAGTCATTTGAAATTTCAGATAGCGACTGACAGCATATTTCTTTGTGCCAGCCTCCTCAGTGTCATATTTCTTTCTAAGGGCTTCCCAAATATCTTTTGCAGTTTGTTCAGAACAGTAATAATCATAAAGATCACCAGACAGACCATTCAGGATAAATTTTTTACATAAAAATCATTTTCAATCCAACGGTCTAATTCTTTAGTTTGGGTTTCCGTAGGTTCAGCAGGCATTGTTGGTTTTTCAGTATAACAAACATATGCAACCTTTTGTGTTGTTAGAAAAAACAGCATCTTTTGTCTCCATCTTTTAAAGTGTTGGCCCTTAAAACGAAAGGGCCTATTAAGGTCTTTTGCAGCAATTTCAGTAATTGAAGTCATGGCAGACATGGCAAGAATACGTCTTAAAATTGTTGGAAAATATGCTGTAAATTCGAATTAAAAGGAAGGAACGATAGTACCAATTTTGCTTGGGTTGAGTCGCGGACTAGGTCGCTCTCTTTAAGACGTTTCGCGGCTCTGCCCAAAATTGTGAAAGCAGTGTTGTAGCCCCGCCGTCCCCAGGATAAAACAGCCCAGAATCTTCCTCTGTCTCGTTCAAAAATTGCACAGTACATGAACGGTATACAATTCACCCTTAATCTCCTTATTTGCTCGGAATCACCAATACCATTGAAAACTTGAAAGCTTCTTTTCTAAAACTGATTTTAAGAACGAAAGCTTCTACTCAAAAACGAAAAGAACGAAAGCTCCTTTGCTTAAAACTCTTTTTAAGAACTGTTTTATTTGCTTTGTTTTTTCTTTCTACTAAAACTCAAAATCGAGATGGTATTTATAGATTGAAAATCATACATACGAAAACGAAATACCGTCTGTATTCATTGGCATCAATCGCGTGGAAAATAATATCAAATCGTGGAGAAAGATTCGCGGCGGGATTTATGCCAAACGTGTTTTAGAGCGACCGTCTAGATACATCCTCTTCAGAAGTCCAAAAGTTTATTTTTCGTTTAAATAAATTTTCAGCAAAAAAATGGTTTGCTCTCTAAACGACCCGCCCGACCCGACGGACGGCGGCGGCGGCGGGCGCGAGAGTCTATCTCTCCCCTCCTCATAAAAGAGTGGTACCCCCAAGGGGTCCAAACCCAAGTCCTAACTATCTCCTTATAAACTCTACCACAAAGAGTTATATAATAGATATGGGACTAAATATTAGAGAGTGATTCAAAGATCAAAATAGGAGAGAAGTCCAGGGTTCAAAACCAGGTAAACACACATTTGTTTTTATTTTTAAAAAGCCAAATTTGCAACAGATAAGCTCAAGAAAGCATTGACCACCTCCTGCTTTCTGTGTATATTTGGAGGAAATATGTGTTAGAATTCAGAATCAATGTCCACAACTCCTCCATCCTAGATTTGGCCGAAATTCTGAATGCTTCCAGCTCTTTTTTGTTGAACGTGTCCTTGATGGGTAGATGGGTTTGGGCAATAATTTCTTCATGGTTTTGCTTGGGTTGTTTGGGGAGAAAGAAACAATAGAAGTTTTAGGGGCTGCTACAGATGTACATACCTGTGGGTAGACATAAAGTCACCTTATGATTATGGGTGTGGGGACATATTTGGGGTAATTTTAAACTCTCGTTTCTCCTCATGCATGTTTGATAGGGGAGACATTGTTCAGAATAATATTATTGAATGCATACGGATGATACATCAAATTGTACTCAGATAAGCACCGTATGCGTGTCATGATAATCAATCAACGGAACAAAGTAGACCCAATTGCATTCCAATCCAGCGAGGCCTAGACAACACTAAGCCTATTATTGGCCAGAACGTTGGACCCAAGTTGCAGCGCCTTAATAAGCCTGTGCATCACACGGTCAAGCCCAATACTCGCAAAACCTGATAAGGCGAGAATAAACCCTTATAAGGCAAGTATATGGGGGATCAACCCAAGATAGGTATGCCAACAACACATCGATTCCAAGTAGGAAACAAATACTAGAGTACAAGTCGGACATGAAAACTTCCTTGCACGAACAACACTCCAAAAGGGAAACCTCTTCCGCAGATCTAGGAGCACAAGTCGTGTAGGAAAACTACCTACATGGACAACTTCCAACTATGATAGGATCTCTAGCAAGATCTCTTTCTCTAAACTACACCATCGAAGACCTAGCCAACAAGGACTCTCACACTATAAAATGGAGATAATGTCGGTGAACAAAGGTACACTAAGAAACCTAATTTACAGATTTAAGCCTTTTCTAAACCTTATCTAACTTAAGCAACAGAGTGCCATCAGCCACCACATGGTGGTTTTTGGTTCACATGTGTTACTTGTGTAGGTTCAGGTCAAGGCTGGGAAGGAGAGCAAAAATCGACTACATCAGTTTGGCGCCATGCGTAGGGAACTACAAAGTTCCTCAGATGAAACAGCTGTACCACATTTCCCAGAGAACCACAAAGATGGCGACGACAAGGTCTCGCAACAATGGAAATGTTGCGGAACCCTCAACCGCTCAAACTAGCAGAGCGCCGCCCGCTCTGGTGCCACCACCACCGCGGGAAGAACCATCTCAGACCCTCGCGCCGGTGGTAGCCACGGCAGACCCAAGGGTGGATCTACTGTCAACCCAGATGCAACAAATCGCACAAGCGACGGCGGCGCTCAAACACCGTAATCCTCCAAAAGTAAGGGGAAATTATGAGCAGCGAAGAACCCAATCCCCAGAGAGTTTCAGAGAACATGTTCAAAAGAGTCATGCTGCCCCAGCAGCTTCTTAATGGACCAAAGGTGGATGAGCGACCAATAGAGACCCATCGTCCAGAGTCAACAGACACGTCTCGCAAAACCTCATCTAGAAAGGAGCTACAAATCCAGACGTATTGTTCAACTTCATTGTCCCTCCGTTCATGGATCATATCATGGAAAAACTGCTACTGAAGAAGTACATCCAACAGAAGCTGGAGTTTTACGACGGGATGGGAGACCCGTTCGATCACTCGCGCCACTTCCAGCACATAATGACACTCAAGGAAGGGTCCGATGTGATAATGAGCCAATCACTCCCTACCATCCTAAAGAAGTCAGCGATGACCTGGTTCCACAACTTCCCTCCGAGGTCTATCGATTCATTTCGGACATTGGCAATGGCGTTCCTCGCACGCTTTGTGGGCAGCCAATGAATCAAGAAGGGTCTGCATCATCTGCTGACCTAAAGAAAAAACAGAACGAGACGTTGAGGGAATATGTCACTCGTTTCAGCGATGTGTTGACCCTCGTCGACAGCTGTAGTGATGACACTACCATCATAGCCTTCACTTTGGGTCGACGAGAGGCAAGTTCTATGACTTCCTTACTCTGGCCGCCCAACCAATATGGCAGACCTGCTGAAGAATGCCAGAGATATATCACTCTAGATGAGATGATGACCGCCAAGAAGAAGGCGCAATCAGAGAAGAAACCCTCTGTCCCTAGGGACAAGAAAGAGGGGAAGAAGAAAGAGGACGACGACGGGAAACAAAAGAAAATACACTGACAAAAAGACTGACTCAGGCCGCACAAGGCAGGACAAGGCCTTTAATTATATCGGGTCCAAATCTGTCACCGCTTTCAATACCAATCTATCTGATATCCTCGATTTCATCAAGAATTGGGAAGAACTGAAATGGTTGCCCAAACAGTGAGGAAACCCCGTTCGGCGCGACTATAACAAATATTGTGCCTCTCACAAGGAAAGTGGACATGATACTAAGGATTGCAAAAACCTCAGAGAAGTCGAGTACTGGATCAGGAAAGGCAAGCTCAAGGAGTTCCTGGGCTAGGACTGGAGGCAGGGTCGGGCAAAGGAAAGAGAAGACGTTGTCAAAAATATCAAATAAAAGCTCCTGGCATCATTTATGTCCTCCACAGGATTGGTCTCGAAGGGGAGCAATCTAACAGGTCCTTCAAGAGGACGCTGATCGAGATGTAGGCAACATCTTAGTGCGAGGACCGACAAGTGCATCATGTATGAGTTCACAACCCGATCCCACCACTGATGTTTACGAAAATGGATCTCCAGGGATTACATTCTCCTCACAATGACGCTTTGGTCATCTCAGTCCTCAATGCAAAATGGGAGATAAAAAGAGCCTTGGTGGATACAAGAAGCTCACTCAACATTCTGTTTCTCAGCGCATTCCGCAACATGCAACTCTAGGAGAAAAACTTAACCCCTGCCACCCACCCCGTGGTCGAATTTAGTGGAGAGAAGTGCTTCCCCGTTGGGAAGATCAATATAATGGTGAAAGCGAAAATGCCACAATTGTGGAAGTACCTTGTCCAAGAATTTATGGTGGTTGATGTTTCGTCCACTTACAACATTATTCTAGGAAGATCGTGGCTTCATCATGTGGAAGCAGTAATTTTCACCTGCACCAATGCATAAAATATACAGCCAACCAGGCCCAAGGAACCATCCGAGAAGATCAACCTGCAGCAAGAAGTTGTCATTGTGCGGCCCTGAAACAACTGAATTGCTACCAACTGCAGCTCGGGCCCGCAGAACAAACATGTTAGGCACCAGGCCTAGACAAAAAGGGGTTATCAATCTGCGTGGGCGGAAAGAAAGCCCCGATAACCGAAGTGCAGCTATGCTGAGAGCCAAAATTCATAGCTGGAGGCCCAATCCAGACCAATATAGAGCTAAGTAACGATACTTCAACAAACAGACACCTATTTCAAGAGCTGATAATCAGCAAGGAATTGCCCGCCAACATGAAGTCCACTATTCAATAACTTTGCTAACTTTGGTAAAACTAGACACTCCAGGACTATGCAATCCGAGCCAGGACCGAGTTAGCTTAGTCCTCGCTCGGAGTTAAATTATTTTGTTGCTTTGATTCCATTTTTGTTTTCTGTTTTTTTTTTTTCAGTTTAGAAGAAATGTTCGCACTACACATTCCAAAAATAAAACATATTTTATTGATTGCAATGAAAGTTATGACAAAGCATGTCCGATAGACTAATGCGAAAGTTTACACACTGCAAGTATCTTAGTCTGACGCAAGTATTTATCCGCTGTAATGCATGTAAGGATTTCGCTACGCCAATCCACCTCAAGAGAAGGTGGTGAAAGTAGAATATTTGAAAAAGAAGCTGCAAGAGTGCACTCAATTCATTGCTCCGTCGAATCACCTAGCAAGGATGATTTGAAAATAACAACATGAATCTCGAAGAACAATATAAATATCTTCGCTCCGCCAATCTGCCTCCAGAAAAAAAGGTAGTGTAAGTAAAGTACTTGAAGAAGACTACTAGTACAAGCTTAATTCTTTTCTCCACCAATCTGCCTCATGAAAAGGAAAAAAAACAAAGTAAAAGAGAAGATCCCTAAATAGCGGGATCATTGAGGTCTCACAGTGCTGCCAAATGGGGACGCCTTTCAAATGTGTAATGCCTGGGGTGATGTAGAGATACCTCCCTAGGAACAAAAGTCACATCTGTCGGTGCTCCACTCAACCATAAACTAGCTGCAGGGACCATCTCCCAACAACAGTGACGGACGAGAGGTCGTAGGAGCACTGGAAGGTTGAAGACAGACCTGACCCTGAAGGGAAGTCCTTAACTCTTCTTCGCAATGTAAGAAGACATTACAAGATCTCATGGGATCAATTGGACGCTCGCTCGAAACAGGTGGCATCACATAATAGTAAGTCTTATCGTTGCAAATGTGAGAATATTCGAAGACTCTAGTGAGGGAAATATTCCTTCAACCTTTGGAAACCCAAAGCATATTATCTGGTAAGATACATTTGATCAACAGGTTTTACAATGCTCATCGCAGTGCTTGAAACAAAGAACAACTAGCCTATATATAGCCGCGGTGGTTTACGAAGCAGCGTCAGCCAACAGCTACATCAACATTAAATGTTGTACGGAAAATCGGGAAACGGTGATTCCAATTGCATGAGTCCACATTCATTGAATTAATGACCCTGCACACAGCTCGATTAACTGGGGGAGTAACTGATACTGAATCGTTTCGCAATTTGCGCCGTACACCTAGCACACTGATCTAAAAATATTTTTTTTCCAATTGGGCCCCGCCAATTAATGGGCCCAAGCTTATGCCCTACCGGATCCAATCCAACACATGCAAAGGTACAAACAACAAAGGCATTGAGCGCCCACAAAATAAGGAGCGCGTCTATAGAGTATTATCAGTAAATCCAAGGCATCTGCCCTATTATTATTTCGCTGCTGCTCATTAAAGCTGGTCAATCTATTACTAGTCCGATCAATTGATCTGACTCCAGAATCAGACCGCTAGGTGAACTAAGTTAGGACACCCAAGTTTGCCTTACACGCCCAAAATCTTATTTTGACCAAAGCGTAATCAGCTCCGATTGATTACAATAGCTTCTGGTCCGCTCTAACACCTAGCCCGCCAAAAGCGGATGACGACGCGTTAGAAAGTGGGAGCTTAGTCAGCGTTTATAACACCTGACCACGATGGCTTGCCAGGGACCATTGTCCAATTATAGATAATGGTTTTCGAACCTAACCAAAGCATAGTCGGTTTCGACCTATGACGATAGCTTCTTATACACTCTAATGCCCAGTCCGTTAAACGGGTGTTAATGGTTTAGAGAGTGGCAGCTTAGTCAGCGCTCTGATACCTGATCGAGACAGCTTGCCAGGGATCATTGTCTAAACATGGGAAATAGTAACCGAACCTGACCAAAGCTTAATCGGTGACGACCGATGATGATGGCTTCTGGTCCGCTAATAACGAATTTCGACGGCTTGGAAAGTGGGAGTCTAGTCAGCGCTCTTGATGTCTGATTAAGATGGCTTGCCAGGGATCATCGCTCTTACGCAGACAATGATTGCCAAACCCGATCAAAGCTTAGTCAGTGGCTGCTGATGTTGATGGCTTCTGGTCTGCTCGAAGCCTAGTTCGCTGCGCGCGGATTTTGACGGCTTAGAAAGTGAGAGCTTAGTTAGCGCAACGACGCCTGACCGTGATGGCTTGCCAGGGATCATTGGCCAACTACAGACAATGATCGCCGAGCTAGTCTGAACGATTGACGATGATAATTTCTGGTTCACTCCAATTCTTAGTCTGCCAAAAGCGGATGACGATGGGTTGGAAAGTGGGAGTCTAGTCAGTGCCCTTGATGCCTGTTTAAGATGACTTTTCAGGGAAAGTGAGAGTCTAGTCAGTGCCCCCGATTGCATGCCTAATCCAGCGAGGCCTAGACAACACTAAGCCCATTATTGGCAGATTCTCTTAATAAGCCCATGCGTCAAGCGGTCAAGCTCAATACTCGTAAGCCCTGATGAGGCAAGTATATGAGGGATCGACCCAAGACAGGCAAACCAGCAATACATCGGTTCCAACTAGGAAACAAATACTAGAGTATAAGTCAGGCAGGGAAACTTCCTTGCATGGACAACACTTCGAAAGGAAAATCTCTTCCGCAGATTTAGGAGCACAAGTTGTGTAGGGAAACTACCCTACATGGACAACTTCCAACTAGGAAAGGATCTCCATCAAGATCTATTTCCCTAAACTACAACACCGAATGCCTAGCCGAATAAGGACTCTCACACTATAAAAGGGATATAAGGTCAATGAACAAAGGTACGCTACAGAAACCTAATTTACAACTTTAATCCTTCCTAATCCTTATCTAACTTAAGCATCGGAGTGCTATCGGCCATCACATGGTGGTCTTTGGCTCACATGTGCTACTTATGCAGGTTCGGGTCAAGGCCGGGAAGGAGAGCAGAATTCGATTACATCACATACTTTTACTATCCCACTTTGGAGGACAACAAAGGTAAGAGGGTGGTGAGGGTCTTATTAGGCATTTTTTTCCATGCCATGGCCCATTGAATTTCCACGATTTTGATCATTCTGCTTAGAGAACTACTCTCCAGCTTTAGACCTCCATTGATTATGCTATTTCTTTCCTTCTACACCACCTAAAAGATTATTAGCACAAGTCTGTCCCAAACCCACTTTCCTTGAAAGGAAGAGCCCTAATGTTTTATTGATTTACCTGTTGAAGCAGAATAATTTTGCTTTTTCTTTCCTTCCACAACACTGAAAAGATTATTAGCATAAGTCTATCCCAACACCATTTTCCTTGCAAGGAAAAAGCCACACTGTTCTATTGATTTACCCATGGCAAGTGATCACCATTAGGGATGAAGAGCCATCTAGACTCTGAAGCAATGAAAATAAATCTAAAGGGCAGTGGAGGAAGATATGCTTGTTTGATTTTGCATTAGCTTTGCAGAGCATACATTTGTTCCTAATTAACAAGGCCCTCTTGGCAAGATTATCTAGACTAGAATGAGGATTTTACCATGGGCAAGAGTCAAGGGGATTCTTTTCTATGGAAAAAGGCTAAAAAAAGGAGATGGGAGGGTTACTTAGGCTGTTTGCACTTTGCAGAGAGGAGTTTATCATGAAAATCTTTGACTAAGAATTGATTTGAGGCATTGGCCTCGTTCCAAATATCTTCCTCTCCTTCAAGAATCTCTGATCGGAGTGAGGAGAGCAAATCCATTACTCTTGTAGCTATGGTCATGAATGCCTCTTCTAGGAGCCAAATCACAACAGATGAACCTTCAGAGAAGAACAACAACAACGTGCAACATGAACCGCTTTCTCATATTGAGGTTATGGATTAGCTTGAAACGCTTAGCAAGAGGAGTATCTGCGACCCACTTATCTTATCGTAAATCTCCCTATAATTATATAAAGAGTAAATTTGGACTTCAGGTTCATAACCCATAAACTAAACTAACATCTTTTGCCAACCAACCCTATCGCTGGATCCCATATTTTTTCTTCTATCAGCTTCCTCCATAACGCTCTCCTTTCTAAGCCTGAACGCCACATCCATTTAACTATCAAAACATTGTTGATCTCTTATCCTGAACCCCTTGTTCTTTAGAAGACGATCTGTTTCGAGTTAAACAGGTGATATTTATGTCCTATATAAATTGTGCCCCACAAGAAATCTCTACAAATTTTCTTTATGGTAATGGCCACCGTGCCTGGGATAGTAATATGAAAAGCTATGTTATTAAATCAGTGATTAATTACCAATTAATCTCCTCTTGCTAGTAGTGCATTACGATTTTTTAATTAATTTTTTAAATAATCCTTTGCCTGTCGACAATTTATGGCTGATTATCTGTGATTAATCGCTTTCAAAACTCACCGATTAATCGGTTCATGACAATGTGTTAGAAAAAATGAGATTTTTTTTATATATATTTTTTAAATTTGCATTAACCTCATCAATATCAGGAATACCAAGAGTGTCTGAGGAGGCTAGAGAGAAATATATATAGAGAATGACCAAATGAATAACAAGCAAAACTAAAGAATAAGGAGTTGTATCTCTATGTGACATTGAATTCTTAATTTTGTTATATTTTGCCCTTGTGACTACTTCAATACACATTAATTTTTTTTTCTTGAATTAAACATATTACTTAGAAGGATAAAGAAAATATGTTTATAAAATATAGGCCGATTAATTTTGATTAATCTCATATCCCTTCTTAATCAATTAAGGTCATATTAATGATTTAATTACATAGAGAGGGAGAAAAGAAGGATGCCTTTTTTTTTATTTTTTTTTATTTTAAAGAAGGATGCCTACAAGAATGCTTTGGCAAGAGTCACACAACCTGCTTTGGATAGCTATCTCCCCTTCAAGAGTTTCAGTCTAGATTGCATTGCATTGGTTCAATTATCTGATCACAAATTTCAGTCTTTTTGTGCTTGTGTCCAAGTGATTAAGATGTCCCGTATTTCTCGAAAAAGTTATTTGGTTGTTGGGAGGTGAGTAGCTTACATCAATAGCTGATCAGAGTGAAACAGGAGCAGGAAGTTGAACAATGTTTTGTGCATGTGCCCATTAACTGATCAGTCTTTAGTTTGGAGAGTTGACCAGTTTATAATTGGGTATAGCTCTGCTTCTATGATTGTCTCTTTGTATTCTCTTTCGCAAAGCAGAGCTTCTTACCCCCTACCCCCCTTTTTTTTTCTTGCTCATTAATAAATTTTTTTTTTTTCTCTTCAAAAAACGGAAAGCATTTTCATTTTATCCCTTATTTCCCCATACTATCAGGAAAATAGTTTTCTTAGAGGGGAGGACTAAAAAATATCAAGAGATTTGGAAATGGTTTTCTTGTTAACGCTGTTTTCTATAAAATTGTAGATGCCTTGTCTAAACATTAATACTATGTAACTACTTGTGAAGTAGAAACACATGAAATTATTAATGATTTAATTAGTCAGCTCTGGCTAAAAATACCATATCTAAAAGAAAAATTGAGTGTTCCACCTAGAATTAATTCCTATATTCTTGCATGCATGGAGACATACTAAATAGTCACTAAAAGTCTTGTGCCACATGGATGAGACGACATAAAGAAATGATCTTCACTTTTGTTAAGCTTATCGATGGCCAAGCTTCCAATTAATCAGGACCATTTCAACAATACTCATGCCTCTAATTGGCAGTCATCTAGTTGAGACAATGGTCAGTTGAAAATTGTCAAATAATAGAATTTAGGTGATTTTACCAGAAACCACATAATGCCTCCCATTCAAAGATCCAACTATAAGCATCAACTATAGTTTACAGGTGCGTTTTGTTCTTATATTGATGCATTGCCTCGTTAAGATATATTTATTTATTTGTTTGTTTATTTAAGTTTTACTTGTTTCGGATAGATTACCTTGTCTTTTTCATTTTCTTCAGTTTTCATCCTGTCTTGAACTTGAGATTTGCAGGAGTTGGAAAAATTATCACAAACGTTTGAAGAAAATATTTTGGACTCAACAAAAAAGTTTGAAAAGTTAATTACAGATAAGAAGGATATTGATGGAATGCCCGCTACAGCACTTGGTCTAGCTGCACAGACTGCAGTTTCCAAGGTATCTTATCTAGAATTGTTGCTTGTGCATTATGACATTTTGTATGTTACTTGAGGTTTTCTTATTATCTATTTTTGTATTTGGTGCCGTTTCTTGTCTTATAGGTAGTTTTTGTTTATTTAACGTTATTAGGGGCATGAAAATGCTACTGCCGAAAACGGCCCATGGCTTATTACATTGGATCTTCCAAGCTTTCTTCCAGTCATACAACATGTTCGGAACAGATCTTTGCGTGAAGAAATATATCGTGCTTATGTAACCCGTGCCTCTGGTGGAGACCTTGATAATACACCAATTATTGAGCGAATTTTAAAGCTTAGGTTGGAGAAGGCTAAACTTCTTGGTTACAGTAACTATGCTGAGGTATGATTTATCATGTATCATCTAAATTGTTATCATCGTTTTTCACAAACTCAGGAAGATATCTTTTATCATGTTAAGGTAAGCATGGCAATGAAAATGGCTACAGTTGATAAAGCGAAGGAGCTCTTAGAAAAGCTTCGTAGCGCGTCTTGGAACCCTGCAATTCAAGGTAGCATGCTGCATTTCATCTCTTCTGTAGCAGGAGCTGATTAAAAACATATAATTTTTTTAGATGAATTCATCAACAGAATTTGGATGAGCTGCCTATCTGAATTTAGAGTTGATACCGCCATTTCCTTTTCCATTCTTCAATGGGTTGAATTATAGTCCTCAACTTGTGTGGGAGCTTTCAATTTTTCTGCGATTGGTACATGGGCTTGGGGCAGAATCCTCCATGCTTTTGCTTGGGTGGTATGGAGGGAAAGAAGCATCAACATTCTCAAAAGTTTGTCCAAAGATGTACATAATTTATGGATAGACATTAAGGTTACTTATGAGTTTGGGTCACACTAGGGGTATATTTAAGGATAGATTACTGATTACTCTTCTTGTATGTTTGACTGGGTGGGGCATAGTCCGAAATAGGAATACTTGAGTCTATATCTTCTTGGAAAGCAAAGGTAAATCAAGGAAGTCCACCATTGGAGGCATAGCCAGCTTTTAATGAAATACTTTTGTTCTACTGAACAAAAAAAATGTTTTAGATGAAACTGATCTCGTCCATACAACATACTTATTTATGTGGTCAACAATTTTTGAAAATTTCTTTACGTTTTTTTGTCAGCAAAACAACTGGCAAATAATTTATGTTAATATAGAAAGACTGGACTTGTGATATATAACTTGCAATGGTACCCAATAGCCACAGGGTTGGTTTAATGATTCTTCTACTTAGCGGATCAACTTCTTTGGTTTTACTCTCATTCATCCTTCTATTCCTTTATCCACATCACCCAAAGGTAGCGTGGGCGCTCTGACATGGACCAGCAGTGTAAACGCGGGGGATTGGGTTAACGTGATTTGAGTGTGTCTCTCGAGATGCACGTGTGCAGCATCACCTCCTGGCACATACTTGGACACGAGTTTTGGCTGTGTAGACTCGTTGTTTCCCTTGCTTAAGGAAAAAAACACCAACAATTCTAGCCAGCTAAGTTTGTTAGCAATTTTTGGTTTTTTTACACTTCTACCCTTTCTATAGATGGTGTTTGTAGTTGTGTTTTAAAGGGAAGGGACAAAAAGTGTAAAAACACCAAAACCTGACAAAAGAATGGCTAGCAAACCTAGTTGGCTAGACTTACTAAAAAAACACTTCTCATCAAAATATTTTCCGTAATTTTTGCTTCTGATTTGTAAATGTCCATGAATATGTTCACTTTCCTTCTATGTGGACCTCTTCTGTTCCATTTGTAGCTCTATCTATCTGATTGGAAAAAAGCCTAATCCAATAAAGATATTCTATTGTATCTTGTAGATAAGGAAGACCTGAAGAAGTTCTCTAAAGATGAAGGTGCAACAGAATCAATGATTTGAACCACTGGGACATAAGCTTTTGGAGTGAGAGACTTCGCGAGTCCAAGTATGACATAAATGAGGTTGGATCAATTTACTTCAAATTGTCTGAAGCATGCTCCTGTTATCTGTTTCGTTAATATTTTTTTATCCTCTCTAGGTTTCTATAGAGTTTGAACAAAGCTGTCAAGCTCCATTAAGCACAAAAGATTTTTCCTAGTCAGTTGAATCAAGGCTCAGAACCTCATTTATATTTGATCGCCCTTTTGCTGCTGTAGAGTATTTTTGGAGTACGTACTGAAGATATTATTATTAGGATAAACCAATAATCTGGAAAACTCTAGTAAAGGGTACAATTCTAAATACCTCTAACTTATATCATAGTTTATTTTCTTCAGAAAAACAAGTAATTGTATTATATATATGGAAAGAAAGAAGGGAACAGTGGAAAAAGAACACTGCCCCCTTTACAAAAGGTATACATTATTTATTGTTACTGTGCACTACATCATTCCAGTCAAACATGCATGAATGAAACTGGGTTTCCTTGAACTTCTCATAACTAGCACTCTATAGCCACAAAGTGACTTCGGTATCAGTCCACGCTTAAATGTTCTGTTGTTCCTGTTAGGCAATGGTGGGTGGCAACCATTGTTGACATAGTTAGGCCACCCACCACCTCTTCTAGTCAAGAATGGAGGCAATGGTGGTTGAGCCACCCACCACCTCTTCTAGTCAAGAATGGAGGCAATGGTGGTTGAGCTACCCACCTTGTTGAGCCTATAAAAGGCTCCTCCCATTCATTGTTCAAAGCATCCTCATCATAAGGATCCTCATCCCATTCCATAGAAACCATTCTTCTCTTTGTCAAGAGAAGCTTGTCTCCTCCTCTAAGAAGAGAGTGAGTGAAAGCTTAGGAAATTAAGCTTGTGAGAGAGAGAAAATTGAGAGTGATTTTCTCGGGTGTAATTGGGTTATGGGTCGTGAGTTGTGAGTGTTGTAAACACTTTGATATCTTCGAGTAAAGCTTTGCAGCAGCCCGTGGACGTAACCCAAGTTGGGTGAACCACGTAAATACTTGTGTTCATTTATTTATTGCAGTTTCCCACTAATCTTGGTTTCAGGGTGAATCAGCGTAATTTATCCCCAACAACTGGTATCAGAGCTTTGGTTGTGTAATCCAGAGAAAGCCAGATTCGAGTGGGAGCAATGGCTACAGACGAAGGGAAGGTGAAACTCGAAAGGTTCGATGGCACAGATTTCGGATTCTGGAAGATGCAGATAGAGGATCATCTATACCAGAAAAATCTGTACCTACCTCTCATAGGGCAGAAGCCAGAAACTATGAAGGAGGAGGAGTGGGCCCTGCTTGATAGACAGGCCCTTGGAGTTATCCGACTGACTCTATCCCGCAACGTTGCTTTTAACATAGCAAAGGAAAAGACCACGGTGGGTCTTATGGCGGCTCTCTCAAGCATGTATGAGAAGCCATCAGCCTCGAACAAAGTTCACCTGATGAAACGTTTGTTCAACTTGCGGATGACGGAAGGCGCATCGGTTGCGCAACATCTAAACGAACTCAACACAGTCACAACTCAGTTGAGTTCAGTGGAGATTGAGTTTGATGAAGAGGTACGGGCACTGATCTTATTGTCTTCTCTACCAGAAAGCTGGAATGCTACTGTCACGGCTGTGAGTAGCTCCTCGGGAAGCAATAAGTTAAAATTTGACGATGTTCGTGATCTAGCTCTCAGTGAAGAGATCCGACGGAGAGAGTCGGGGGAATCGTCAGCCTCTTCAGTCTTGCAGACAGAGTCGAGAGGAAGAGACTCAACTCGATGGAATGGACGCGGCAGATCAAACCATCGAGGTAGATCAATGGACAGGAGGTCCAAATCCAGAAATCCCAATGATTTCCAGAACTCGAAGACTGTCGAGTGTTGGAACTGTGGGAAGATCGGGCACTACAGACATCAGTGCAAAAGTGCACCGAAAGACCAGGAGGCGAAGGCAGATGCAAATGTTACTTCTACCTCAGGAGGAGATGATGCGTTGATATGCTCTTTGGAGAGCAAGGAAGAGTCTTGGGTGTTAGACTCTGGAGCGTCATTCCACGCCACTTTTCAAAAGGAATTGTTTGAGAAGTATGTCCCTGGAAACCTTGGTAAGGTATACCTTGGTGATGATCAACCTTGTGCTATTATTGGCAAAGGTATAGTAAAGATTAAGTTGAACGGGTCTTTTTGGGAGCTGAAGAATGTCAGATATATTCCCGACCTGAGAAAGAACTTAATCTCAGTGGGGCAGTTAGCTAGTGAAGGCTACACCACGATCTTCCATGGTGATGACTGGAAGATTTCAAAGGGTGCAATGACGGTTGCTCGAGGCAAGAAGAGTGGTACTCTTTATATGACAGCAGGTGCACGCTGTTCAATTGCAGTTGCAGCAGAAAACGTCGATCCCAATCTGTGGCACCAGAGACTTGGCCACATGAGCGAGAAGGGGATGAAGATTATGCACTCGAAGGGGAAACTTCCAGGTCTGCAGTCAGTTGAGACTGACATGTGCGAAGATTGCATACTTGGAAAGCAGAAGAGAGTCAGCTTTCAGACAAGTGGCAGAACCCCAAAGAAGGAACGGCTGGAGCTCGTTCACTCTGATGTTTGGGGACCAACGACCGTCTCATCCCTTGGTGGGAAATACTACTTCGTGACTTTCATCGATGATCACTCTCGGAAGGTATGAGTTTACTTTCTAAAGAATAAGTCTGAAGTATTTGAGGCTTTCAGGAGATGGAAAGCTATGGTTGAAAATGAGACAGGTCTAACAATAAAAAGGCTTAGAACCGACAATGGTGGTGAATATGAAGACACCAGATTCAAGAAGTTCTGCTATGAGCACGGAATCAGAATGGAGAGATCCGTGCCAGGTACGCCTCAGGACAATGGTGTAGCTGAGCGCATGAACCGAACGTTGACAGAGAAAGCCAGAAGCATTCGTATACAGTCAGGTCTACCGAAGCAGTTCTGGGCAGAAGCAGTCAACACAGCAACTTACTTGATCAACCGAGGCCCATCGGTTCCATTGGAGCACAGAATACCAGAGGAGGTATGGAGCGGACAGGAGGTCAAGCTCTCACATCTAAAAGTTTTCGGTTGTGTAGCATATGTGCATATCAGTGATCAAGGCAGGAATGAGCTTGATCCCAAATCCAAGATATGCACTCTCATCGGCTATGGCGAGGATGAGTTTGGCTACCGTGTTTGGGATGACGAAAACAAGAAGGTGATCCGAAGCAGAGATGTGATTTTTAAAGAAAGAGTGATGTACAAAGACAAGCATAAAGCTGGCCCCAGCGGCTCAGAGCAGAGTGAGCCAGTATTTGCAGATGCAAATGACTTTCCAGATAGTCCTGTGATGGAGCAGATAGTAGCAAGTCCTCAGCCAGAGGAGCCTGCTGGACAGGGTAGTGTGCAACAGTCAGACACACCGCAACATCCTAGTCCAACTCCTGTATTGAGAAGGTCTTCTCGGCCGCATGTGCCTAACAGGAGATACATGAACTATCTGTTGCTGACTAATGGAGGGGAGCCTGAATGCTATGATGAAGCTTGTCAGACTGGAGATGCTAGCAAGTGGGAGTTTGCTATGAATGAGGAGATGCGGTCTCTTATCTCCAACCAGACATGGGAACTAGCTGAGTTACCCATGGAAAAGAAGGCACTTCACAACAAATGGGTGTACCGGGTAAAAGAGGAGCAAGACGGCTCCAAGAGATACAAAGCCCGACGAGTTGTCAAAGGCTTCCAGCAGAAGGAAGGAATTGACTACACCGACATTTTTTCTCCCGTTGTGAAACTTAACACTATCAGATCTCTATTGGAAGATGAAGTGTTAATGCTGGAGAAGATCCACGGAAGCAGGAATCCAGCAGATATGTTGACAAAGGCGGTGCCAAGTGACAAACTGAAGTTGTGTTTAACTTCAGTTAGACTGCAAGAGTAGCAGGATCGGAATGCTGCTGCATTGATCGAGGTGTGAAGACAGATTGAAATCGGTCTTCAAGTGGGAGATTGTTAGGCAATGGTGGGTGGCAACCATTGTTGACATAGTTAGGCCACCCACCACCTCTTCTAGTCAAGAATGGAGGCAATGGTGGTTGAGCCACCCACCACCTCTTCTAGTCAAGAATGGAGGCAATGGTGGTTGAGCTACCCACCTTGTTGAGCCTATAAAAGGCTCCTCCCATTCATTGTTCAAAGCATCCTCATCATAAGGATCCTCATCCCATTCCATAGAAACCATTCTTCTCTTTGTCAAGAGAAGCTTGTCTCCTCCTCTAAGAAGAGAGTGAGTGAAAGCTTAGGAAATTAAGCTTGTGAGAGAGAGAAAATTGAGAGTGATTTTCTCGGGTGTAATTGGGTTATGGGTCGTGAGTTGTGAGTGTTGTAAACACTTTGATATCTTCGAGTAAAGCTTT
Organism: Berberis vulgaris; assembly: GCA_963556465.1. Taxonomy (NCBI): domain Eukaryota; kingdom Viridiplantae; phylum Streptophyta; class Magnoliopsida; order Ranunculales; family Berberidaceae; genus Berberis; species Berberis vulgaris. The sequence continues at coordinate 51,303,792 of OY747131.1, read as the reverse complement.
GCAGCAGCCCGTGGACGTAACCCAAGTTGGGTGAACCACGTAAATACTTGTGTTCATTTATTTATTGCAGTTTCCCACTAATCTTGGTTTCAGGGTGAATCAGCGTAATTTATCCCCAACAGTTCCGTTCTCTTCAAATGACCAACACAGAAGTGTGTATAAACCTCTTCCAAACCCAAAGACCAAAATCTGAATGGTTAGCACTCATTCCATCCTTCAACCCACTCAAGAAAAGAGGAATCATATACTTCGAATTTCTACTTTCACTTAGCTTTGACAAACCTGATATATATTTCTAGTTGCTTCAAAAAAAGGCAAGACTATATTTTGATTAACCAAACATTGACATTCATAATGTCAGATTGTATGGTATATTTTTATGCATGTTATGAATCCTATTTGAATCTTACAATTCAAAATTTTAATCCGGCTTCGATTTTTATTTTTCCTTTACGAGTTTCAATGTGTTAGGTTTCAATAACATTGTTAACCCATATCCAAAATCAAGAAGTGGTTTAATATTTTTGTACAAAAATACTTGGAAATCAGGATTTTGCAACCATTGCAACATGGGTGGCATGGCATGATTTGTGAGGATGATATATTCCTCGTAATACGTGTAAATATTGACACGTCACCTGATTGAAATCCTGGTTGCAAAATCCTGGATGGCACGAAAGGATAAAGGTGGATACAATCTTTTGATTATCAATGTTGAAACATATAATTATTCGATTCCATTTGTTTCATTATCTAATGTGTGAGATGTTTTGCCACTTCAAAAAAATTTTGGCTTCAATTTTTTTTTTCTTTACGAGTTTTCGATGTGTTATGCTTCAATAACATTTCAACCCATATACATAGTCAAGGAAGTCCAACAATAATCAAGAAGTGGTTTCATTTTGTATGAAAATACTTGGAAAGCAAAAATTTGCACCCATGTTTGCAACGTGGGTGATGTGGCACGATCAACGAGGATGATATATTCCTCGAGATATATGTAAACATTCCTAGATCGTGACATATCACCTTGGTTGCAAAATTGTAGACGACACCAAAGGAAAATGGTGGATACAGTCTTTTGCATATCAATGTTGAACCTATAATTATTCGAAATTCGAATCCACTTGTCTCATTACCATACATGTGAGATGTTTTGCAACTTAAAATTTTTTATTTGACCATGCTTTTTTATAACGAGGTCTGCTGTGTTATTTATATTTTTGGAACAGGAAGAGCTAAGACCTTATTTCTCACTGCCAAAGGTTATGGATGGCCTTTTTAGCCTTGCAAAGAAGCTCTTTGAAATTGATATTGAGCCAGCAGATGGCCTAGCTCCAGTAATGCGTTCAACTGCTCTCTCTCTCTCTCTCTCTCTAAGCTCTTTCATCCTAATATTTTGTTTTATTATTTTCTAGGTGTGGAACAAAGATGTGAAATTTTATCGTGTCAAAGATTCTTTGGGTAATGCAGTCGCATACTTCTACTTTGATCCATATTCTCGTCCTTCTGAAAAACGTGGTTGGGCATGGATGGATGAGGTTCTTGCTCGAAGCCGTGTGCTTGCACGTGATGGTGCTTCTGCTAGGTTGCCTGTTGCTCACACGGTGTGCAATCAAACACCTCCAGTAGGGAACAAGCCAAGCCTTGTGACATTCCATGAGGTATATTTCTATTAGTTTTATATTATTCATATTTTCAAATCCAGGTTGAAACAATAACCAAAGAAAATAAGCAAGGCCCTGTATCACAATACCAATCAACAATTAACCACATTGGTTATGTATTTCAATTTATATGAACTTTTTGTATTAGATTCCACTTTCCAATGATTTCTCAATTTATGTGATTGAAACTTTTCATGAGTAACCAAATACATTTTTGAATATTTTCAATTTCTCATCATATATCAGTGATTTGGATCATTAATCAGAATTGGAAAGAGACGTTACTGATGAAAGATCATGATGTAATTAGAAATCAGTGTAGTACTGAACTTTGTGATGTGGATGGAGGTAAAAACCTATTTGATAAAAAATCGATCTGATCAAAGATTGTAAATTGTATGATCGGTAATAGTTGGATGTAAACAAATGCGATCAACTGTTCAATTCTAATCATACTAATTTATGATTAGGTTTGGACCATAGACCAGGGTCAATCGACAAAACCAATATGGTATACTGTTAATATCAGGTACATGATTTAACCTGGTAGAAATTAGAACGCAAGAGTGTTGAATCTATGACGAAACGCAAAACAAAGGTGATGAGATTATGGAACACATGGTTCCAAAACCTGGTTGATATTCAACAGTTTCAAGCTCATCCCTTAGAACTGCGGCTTTCATTCTTGGACTTTTAAATAATGTTCATATTGAAAAGGCCAACTGTAGGCATCCAGATCCGGTATATTGCCAACTGGACTGAAAATCTTAATACTGAACAAACAATCAGTAACGTTTGTTGATATCATTATTTTTGTGAAAATTGAAATTGAACAAAGTGTAAAGTGATGGTGTTGAGAACGACTTAGAATAAGTTTTTTTTTTTTTTTTTTTTTTTTTTTTTGACTTAGAATAAGTTGTTCCACTATCAAATCACATTGTGATTTTGTCCAATTTTTATTCAACTCCTTGTCATCAGTTTAAAGTTAATCCATAAATAAATAATAAATTAAAAAACATAATTTTCTGAAATATTCGATCATTCCTATAGAGCAGTAGGGGAAGCTAAGAAGAGAGTGTATGATGCTCTTTATAATAGGCTAGGTACGAAGGAAGGGGAGAAGGATATTTTCAAGATAGCTAAAGCTAGAGAATGAAAGACTAGGGACTTGAGTCATGTTAAGTGTGTTAAGCATGAGGATGGAAGAGTTTTAATGCAGGATAAAGCTATTTTAGATAGATGGAAGGATTACTTTTGGAACATACTCAATGGAACACATGTAGGGGAGTTAAACTTGGAGGGGTATGCTTCACAGGAAGGGAGAGATCGCGTGTTCCATCGCAGAGTTAGTGCCACAGAAGTGAGAGAAGCTTTAAAAAGAATAAAGACATGGAAGGCCGTTGGACCGGATGATATCCCAATTGAAGCATGGAAATGTCTGGGAGAAGTTGGGATTCAATGGCTAACTAAGCTCTTTAATAGGATTTTGGAAACTAGAAAAATGCCAGATTCATGGAGACATAGCATTGTGGTACCAATTTATAAGAACAAAGGGGATATCCAGAATTGCTCGAACTATAGAGGGATAAAGTTTATGAGCCATACGATGAAACTTTGGGAGAGAGTTATAGAACAAAGACTTAGGAGTTTAACCACGGTTTCGGAGAATCAATTTGGATTTATGCCGGGTAGGTCTACTACGGAGGCCATCTTCCTGCTTAGGCAAACTATAGAAAAATATCGAGAGGCGCGTAAGAGTTTGCATATGGTTTTTATTGATCTGGAGAAAGCATATGATAGGGTCCCCAGAGAGTTAATTTGGTGGGTGCTTGAAAGGAAGAAAGTGTCTCAATGTTATGTCAATATCATTAAGGATATGTATGAAGGGGTTGTAACAAGTGTTCGCTCAGTAGGTGGGATGTCTAGTGAATTTTCAGTGTCAGTAGGACTACATCAAGGGTCGGCGTTAAGTCCATATCTCTTTGCTTTGGTCATGGATGAGTTGACGAGACATCTGCAAGAAGATGTACCTTGGTGCATGTTATTTGCAGATGATATTGTCTTAATGGATGAGACTAGTGCAGGTTTAGGTCAGAAATTAGTTTAGTGGCGGGAGGCTTTAGAGAGTAAAGGTTTTAGAATTAGCCGTTCGAAGACGGAGTATCTAGTGTGCAACTTTGGGTGTGAACCAAGAGGGAGAAGTAATGCAATTGAGATCGAAGGTGTCGAGGTCCCAGAGTGTGAGGCTTTTCGATATCTAGGATCTATAATTCAAAAGAATGGGGCTATTGGAGAAGATGTAGACCATAGGATTAAAGCTGGTTGGTTGAAATGGAGAATGGCGTCAGGAGTATTATGCGATAGAAGGATGCCTGCAAGGCTAAAAGGGAAATGCTATAAGACAATTGTTCGACCAGCCATGCTATACGGTTCAGAATGTTGGGCTACTACGGGACAACATACGCATAGGATGGCAGTAGCAGAAATGCGTATGTTAAGGTGGATGTGTGGTAAAACTCGTAAGGATAAAATTAGAAATGAAAGAATTAGAAGATACTTAGGTGTAGCGCCCATAGAGGAAAAAATTAGAGAAAGACGTTTAACTTGGTTTGGTCATGTGCGGAGGAGACCAAACACGACGCCAATTAGAAAATGTTTAGATTGATGGAGGGTGTAGACGGAGGTGACGACCGTTGAAAACTTGGATGAAGACGGTGAATGAAGATATCATTGAGCTTGGATTAGGCGAGGAAATGTGGGAAGATCGCATTGCTTGGAGAACCAAAATCCATGTAGCCGACCCCGAAAATCTCGGGAATGGGCTTTGATGATGATGATGATGATGATTCGATCATTCCTATATTTGATTCTGTAAAAGAAGTTCAATTTCTTTCTTTCTTTCTTTGTTTTTTTTTTTTTTTTTGCGCAAAAGGCTAGGGATTTCCTCAAGGATAAATGACATTATTGAATTGCATAGGTGTTGTGACATGTTTATTTCTATGCATTTTACTGGTATGTACAGGTTGAAGCAGTCTTCCATGAGTTTGGCCATGCACTTCAGCATATGCTCACCAAAGAAGATGAAGGTCTAGTTTCTGCATCAGAGGAATAGAATGGGATGCTGTTGAATTGCCTTCTCAATTCATGGAAAATTGGTGTTATCAAAGGTGTGCTTTCTAATTCAAGTAGTTTTTTGCCCCGAATCAATAACAAGAAGTTATCAAACCCCTCATAAACCGCACCCAAGTAAAAATGAAATCTTGGAAGTGAACACCCATGAAAAAACATTTTAGAAACACACATGCAATAGAAAACTGGTTGCGATAGTGTTGGAAAATGCCTCAAAACACCCTTTTGTTTCTCTTACGATACTACCTAAGCAATCACATAGGGAATCAAGATCTTGACTATCCCGCTTGTGCCTCTCGAATGGGCTTATATTTCTACTCATGCATTACACTGACGATAGGCGTTGCCATTGCCCACTTCACCCTACAAGCTTTGGAGAAAATGAGACCATAAAGCTGGCAATATTGCAATGGAGAAACAAATGGTCCCTAGTATGTCACTCTCCTCCCCACACCACCACACCAGGAGTGTTGCATCTCCACATCCATGCTCTTATTGGTTGAAACATCCTTTGTGGCAAGGCGAGTCCACCTTTGGACCATAACCATCATAACCTATCCTCGTAATAACCTGACACCATCAAATCAAAGGACTCTGTCAAGCTTTTGGCCTCAACTTCTTCCCACTAACAGAGTGCTCTTCAGAGATAAAGGTTTCATCCACCCTATTACTGTCATTGGCATGAGAAGTGTTGCACACCCCCTCTCACAAGAAGGGAAACTTGGTAAAGTCTCGGGGACGCCTCCTTAAGAACAATTGATCAAAGCCATTTATCATGTCGTAAACTAATTGTGTCCCTATAACATTTCTACTCCTCGATGAAAGGTAGGAACCCGCACTAGAAACGGCTTTCCAGATACTAGTACCATATGATCATGAGGGATGGTGAGGAAACCACCCATTCCCCTCTCCATCTTAATTTTTTTACTTTCCTCGATAAACTGTTGGGTTATATATATATATATATATATATATATATATATATATATATATATATATATATATATATATATATATATATATATATCGAACTAGAACTTTCGTCATGTATGATGCAGGGATACTCTTATGGACATTGCAAAACACTATGAAACTGGTGAGACTCTGCCAGAAGACATTTATCTGAAGCTCCTTGCAGCAAGGACTTTTCGTGTTGGTTCACTTAGTCTAAGTCAGGTAAATATAGTGTTATGCTGACTACTTTACAACTGCATTGTGTTCCTTAGCCTTTAACATTCTTAGGTATATTTTTCTTGATGAAAATTCCTGTCTGACGTAGGAGGGTTTCTAGGGTTCCTAATTTGAGTTTATAGGGTTACTAATTTGCTCTCAAAGTTATTTACTAAATAACTTATTCGTAATCTTTCAATTTAATTAGGATTATTTTTAGTTTCCTTTTAGGATTAGGCTTACTTTTTATTTTAGGAATAGACTGCTTGTTATTTTAGTATTTGATTCTACTTTTTCTTTTACGAATAGGCTGCTTATTATTCAAGTTATTTGAGCACTATAAATAGAGCTTTTTCTCAATATTGTAAGGTTCTTTTGATTTTGATAATTTTAATTGAACATTAGAGTTATTTCTCTGTGTGTTGGGTAATCTTCTTGTGTTATTCCCCGTCAATTGTCTATTAGAACTAGCCTGTAGGATAATCGCGATTCTGCCCGGCGTCAACATCTTCTTGGGGTGAGATTTTATCAGTTTTTATGGCTGGTGGTCGTGGTCGTCGCGGGTAGGTTCCGAACGAGGAAACCCCAAACCGTGATCGTAACGTTAAGGATGTGATGATTAAGGATTTACAGAGGCTAGTTACAGAGTTAACCCAGTGTCTAACGGCGCAAGATTTCGGTGATCGTGAGATGGAAGATCACGATTCTGATTCAAGTTTCAAAAACCCGTATATCCATCGTGCTCGAATCTGGGAGGATCGTCATGAAAATCTCAGTTTCAAAGTGCATCTACTCGAGTTTTCTAGTACGTTACAGGCCGAAGGATTTGTGGATTGGTTGAATGAAGTAGAGCGTATTTTTTAGTATAAGAAAGTTCCAGATCATGTCAAAGTGAAATTGGTCGCCAAAAAACTCTAAGGCAGAACATCTGCGTGGTGGGAACAGTTGAAGCGAGCACAAGACAGGCAGGGCAAGGCCAAGATCACTGATTGGGAGAAGATGAAGAAGAAGATGAAGGGTCACATCCTTCCTTTCGGCTACACTCAACCCTTATTTCAGTGACTTCACTCGTTGATGAACGTTTCTGAAGCATACCAGCGTACACTTGTTGTGGAAAAACAACCGAGCAGGAAACCAATAATCATCAGTGATCAAAGCGGTTGGCCAGTTCGCCTTCAAGAATTTTGTTCTGCCCAGCAGGCACCACAGGGTAATTCTAACTCAAATATTATATGTTTTAGATGTGGTGAACAGGGACATAAAGCGACTGAGTGCAGGAAGCCTGCTATTCAGAAGGGCAACAATCTCATAATTGAAGAAGACGTGGCAGACGAAACTGAGGAGCTTGGAGAGTCTGTGTATGACGATGATGAAGATGGAGATTTGCTGTATGGAGATGGCCATGAGACTCTGGTCGTTCGTAAGAGTCTACTGACTCCCAAGGGTGATTCACGGGACGATTGGTTGAGAACAAATATTTTCCACACGACTTGCACAGTTGCAGATAAAGTTTGCAAGATGATCATTGACTGGGTAGTTGGAGAAGCACTTGTTTTTGCTACATTGCTAGTCGAAGGTAATCATGTTCGGTTGAGTGGCTAGGATGTTGAAAGAGGTAATTTTAGTCACAGACATTCGGTAGTCCATGACCAGGAAACGGGTGAGAAATATTGTCCACTGGACCATGTTCTCATGAACCTAAATGAAGAGATGTTTACCGTCAGCAACAGTTCGCTCTTGAAGTTTGGTATCCTCAGATTTGAATTGGGCTATTCAATGGAAAATCCAAATTCATTGGTTATATGGGAGGCCAAATTTTGTGATTTCGCTAATGGTGCTCAGGTGATATTTGATCAAATTTAGAGTAGTGGGGAGTCTAAATGGCTCCGCTAGACAGGACTTGTGGTGCTTCTTCACCATGGTTATGATGGTCAAGGCCTTAAACATTCAAGTGCAAGATTGGAACGTTTCCTTCATATGAGCGATGATAATCCATATATCCATATGTTACTCCTAAGATGGACGCCACACTTAGGAAGCAGGTTCAGGAGTGCAATTGGCAGGTTGTCAACGTCACGACTCCTGCAAATTATTTCCATGTTTTGCGTCGCCAGATACATAGAGATTTCCATAAACCACTCATTGTGATGTCTCCCAAGAACCTCTTCGTCACAAAGACTGCAAATCGAATATCTATGAGGTTGATGAAGTCAAGGAATTGATTATTATAGTAAAGGAGTATGTGCTAGGTTTGCAGATGGAGCTCAAGAGAAGGGAAATGAAAGACAATCCAGTACGCCTGCAAGAGCTAGCAGAGTTTTCTGACCTGATGCCAGGGGATCTTACTCCTGGGCTGCCGCCAGAGGATTCCGATGAAGCTGTTGTGAACTCGAGGACGAGTTCTTTCCAACTCGGGGCCACTGACGCAGGAGGGTTTCTAGTGTTCCTAATTTGACTTTCTAGGGTTTCTAATTTTCTCTCAAAGTTATTTACTAATAACTTATTTGTATTCTTTCAATTTAATTAGGAATATTTTTAGTTTCCTTTTAGGATTAAGCTTTACTTTTTTATTTTAGGAATAGACTGCTTGTTATTTTAGTATTTGATTCTACTTTTTCTTTTAGGAATAGGCTGCTTATTATTCAAGTTATTTGAGCACTATAAATAAAGCTCTTCATCAATATTGTAAGGGACATTTGATTTTGATAATTTTAATTGAACATTAGAGTTATTTATCTGTGGATTGAGTAATCTTCTTGTGTTCTTCCCTGTGAATTGTCTGTTAGAACTAGCCAGCAGGATAATCGCTATTCTACCCGGCGTCAGTTGGTATCAAGGCATCAACATCTTCTTGGGGTGAGATTTCATCAGTTTTTATGGCTAGTGGTCGTGGTCGTCGCGGGTAGGTTCCGAACGAGTAAGACCCAAACCGTGATCGTAACGTTAAGGATGTGATGATTAAGGATTTACAGAGGCAAGTTACAGAGTTAACCCAGTGTCTAACAGCGCAAGATTTCGGTGATCGTGAGATGGAAGATCACGATTCTGATTCCAGTTTCAAAAATCCGTATCACCATCGTGCTCGAATCTGGGAGCGCCGTGGTCGGGCGGATCGTCATGGAAATCTCGGTTTCAAAGTGGATCTACCCGAGTTTTTGGTACGTTACAGGCCGAAGGATTCGTGGATTGGTTGAATGAAGTAGAGCGTATTTTTTAGTATAAGGAAGTTCCAGATCATGTCAAGGTGAAATTGGTCGCAAAAAAACTCAAAGGCACAACATCTGCGTGGTGGGAATAGTTGAAGCGAGCACGAGACAGACAGGGCAAGGCCAAGATCATTGATTGGGAGAAGATGAAGAAGAAGAAGAAGATTAAGGGTCACTTCCTTTCTTTCGGCTACACTCAACCCTTATTTCAGTGACTTCACTCGTTGATGACTGTTTCTGAAGCATACCAGCGTGCACTTGTTGTGGAAAAACAACCGAGCAGGAAGCCAATAATCATCAGTGATCAAAGCGGTTGGCCAGTTCGCCCTCAAGAATTTTTTCCTGTCCAGCAGGCACCACAGGGTAATTCTAACTCAAATATTATATGTTTTAGATGTGGTGAACAGGGACATAGAGCGACTGAGTGTAGGAAACTTGCTATTCAGAAGGGCAACAATTTCCTGATTGAAGAAGACATGGTAGACGAAACTTAGGAGCTTGGAGAGTGTGTATGACGATGATGAAGATGGAGATGTGATGTATGGAGATGGCCATGAGACTCTGATCGTTCGTAAGAGTCTACTGACTCCCAAGGGTGATTCACGGGACGATTGGTTGATAACAAATATTTTCCACACGACTTGCACAGTTGCAGATAAAGTTTGCAAGATGATCATTGACTGGGTAGTGGGAGAAGCACTTGCTTTTGCTACATTGCTAGTCGAAGGTAATCATGTTCGGTTGAGTGGCTAGGATGTTGAAAGAGGTAATTTTAGTCACAGACATTCGGTAGTCCATGACTAGGAAACGGGTGAGAAATATTGTCCACTGGACCATGTTCTCATGAACCTAAATGAAGAGATGTTTACCGTCAGCAACAGTTCGCTCTTGAAGTTTGGTATCCTCGGATTTGAATTGGGCTATTCAATGGAAAATCCAAATTCGTTGGTTATATGGGAGGCCCAATTTGGTGATCTCACTAATGGTGCTCAGGTGATATTTGATCAATTTTTGAGTAGTGGGGAGTCTAAATGGCTCCGCCAGACAGGACTTGTGGTGCTTCTTACCCATGGTTATGATGGTCAAGGCCCTAAACATTCAAGTGCAAGATTGGAACGTTTCCTTCAGATGAGCGATGATAATCCATATGTTACTCCTGAGATGGATGCTACACTTAGGAAACAGGTTCAGGAGTGCAATTGGCAGGTTGTCAACGTTACGACTCCTGGAAATTATTTCCATGTTTTGCATCGCTAGATACATAGAGATTTTCGTAAGCCACTCATTGTGATGTCTCCCAAGAACCTGCTTCACAAAGACTGCAAATCGGATCTCTTCGAGGTTGATGAAGTCAAGGAATTGATTATTATAGTAAAGGAGTATGTGCTAGGTTTGCAGATGGAGCTCAAGAGAAGGGAAATGAAAGACAATCCAGTACACCTGCAAAAGCTAGCAGAGTTTTCTGACCTGGTGCCAGAGGATCTTACTCCTGGGCTACCGCTTGAGGATTCCGATGAAGCTGTTGTGAACTCGAGGACGAGTTCTTTCTAACCCGGGGCGACTGACGCATGAGGGTTTCTAGGGTTCCTAATTTGAGTTTTTAGGGTTCCTAATTTGATCTCAAAGTTATTTACTAAATAACTTATTCGTAATCTTTCAATTTAATTATGAGTATTTTTAGTTTCCTTTTAGGATTAGGCTTTACTTTTTTATTTTAGGATTAGGCTTTACTTTTTATTTTAGGAATAGACTGCTTGTTATTTTAGTATTTGATTTTACTTTTTCTTTTAGGAATAGCCTGCTTATTATTCAAGTTATTTGTGCACTATAAATAGAGCTATTCCTCAATATTGTAAGGGACTTTTGATTTTGATAATTTTAATTGAACATTAGAGTTATTTCTCTGTGTGTTGGGTAATCTTCTTGTGTTCTTCCCTGTGAATTGTTGTTAGATCTAGCCTGCAAGATAATCGCTATTCTGCCCGATGTCACTGTCCTAATATCGAACTTTGCTTTTGTCTATTCTTGTTTTCATATCGAAATATTTTGTACTACATGGAGCAACATGAGTGATATCTGGTCCCTAGTCAATTATCTTGTATATTCTTCATTATCTCATCATTTTTCTTGAGAATGTTATAATACAAGAATGCAAACTTTCTATTTTATTTTTTGCAAAATATATGTTAGTAGAATGATGTCGTGGTCAAAGACATGTATGTGTGTGGCAACCTTGTTAAACTTTATAGTCATTCCTTAGCGATATTTCCATCATTATTTTTCCATAGGTCTAACATTAAATATCACATGTGTTGATCATAATGTAAGATCAATTGGAAGTAGAATCTACTAGGGACTTTCACGTATCCTATCAGTTAAAGCTGTAAATAACCTGTATTAAACATGCTTACCCTTGGTGTTTCCATACTTTTGCAGATAAGATTTGCAATTTTAGATTTGGAGCTGCATACAAAGTATGTTCCTGGTGCATCAGAATCCATCTATGACATTGATCATAGAGTAACTGAAAAAACGGAAGTTATCCCTCTGCTGCCTGACACTACACCAAATTGGCATTTTTGTAACAACTCTCAAAATAATATCACTTTTGAGATGTTACAATCCACCAAACAATTTCAAGTTAAAACTAAATTTAGTCAAAAAAAATAAAAAACAGTAACACAAAAGAATGATACAATAAGTTGGATCACCATGAACAATATCACTTTTATAACCATACTCTTCATGGTGATACAATTATTGTATCATTTTGTTTTGTGAAAATGTGTAAAATTGTTAGGTGGTTGTTACATTTCAAAAGTGATACTAATTTGGGGGTTGTTACAAAAATGTCAATTTGATGTAGTGTGAGGACAGATTCCTTTGTAGTTTCAGCCACATCTTTTCAGGTTTGGATAATTGAACATCTTGGGATCTATTGGTTTGTTTTTTTATTTTATTTTATTTTATTATATATATATATTTACATATTCTAGGTTTTCATTCTTATATTGTTATGTTTTCTTTATTAACTTTTCTGCATATCAGGTCGGTACGCTGCTGGATACTACAGTTACAAGGTACCCCACTGTGTGTGTGTGTTTTAGTTTATCTATACTCGTGCATTTGACAAAACAGTTGATTCCTCTCCGTTAGCATTTTTCCCACTTTTATTCTTCTTGTAGACTAAGCTCTTAATCCTCTTGTAATGCACTAATAAGATGAAACTCTGTATATAAGAGGAACTCTTGTGGACATAAATGGTGTGACATAATGGGCATCCTTCTAGGTTGAGGAGGGTTATTCCAAATAATGGGATGTTTAAAAGAAGAGAATTCTTTGTGTCTTTTCCATTCACTGTTGTCAGTTTATATACATGTTTACAAACAAGATCCTAGGCTATAATTAAGGAAACTAATTATACACCTAGTAAACAATAACATATTTGCAGAGATTTGCATATATTCTATCACACCCCCGCAATCGAAGCGGGAGGTTGGCGTACGTTGAGACTGTCCCAAAAATCCTCAAACAGAACCAAAGGAAGGCCTTTTGTAAAAATATCGGCAATCTGATATCGCGATGGGACATGTAGGACACGTACCTGTCCACGAGCTACCTTCTCGCGAACAAAAAGAATATCCATCTCGATATGCTTAGTACGCTGATGTTGAACCGGATTTCCCGAGAGATATATCGCACTAATATTTTCACAATAGACTAATGTAGCTTTCTGAATAGGACAATGAAGCTCCAGGAGAAGGTTTCGTAACCAACAAGACTCAGAGACCACATTGGCTCTGATACCATAAAAGAAGAGAATTCTTTGTGTCTTTTCCATTCACTGTTGTCAGTTTATATACATGTTTACAAACAAGATCCTAGACTATAATTAAGGAAACTAATTATACACCTACTAAACAATAACAGATTTGCAGAGATTTGCATATATTCTTGATCAGATTTGCAGAGATTTGTATATATTCTATCAATGTTAACGTTAAGCAAATAGATGGAGAGAGTTGTTCATCTTAGTACCTAAATGAGCATCACTTAGAATAATGGCTAGTTCTTAAGGTATTGAATTGAAATGTACTCACTATCAGAAATGTACTCACTATCATACCATGAAATGTTGTTAAGAATTGACAAATTAGAAAGAGCTATGTAGTTCTGGCCGCTAGTCAAAGTGATGGGAGATCCTCATCCTCAAAATTTACAATGTTGAATTTTCCAAGTACATCTGAGTTTAGAAAACTTGCTATGAAAACCTATCCACAGATCACTACATATAGAAAGAGAGATTAGGTAGAAATTTCATTAAAAGGGAACATCAATTGGCCTCGGCTCAAAGGACAAGTTTCTTACTGTGACACATGCATTTCTTGAGTGAGGCTAGAGAGCGAGGAAACGGGCGAGGAAACGAGCGAGGAGAGGGACGTGGCGGGGTGGGAGCCGTCCACCCCGCTCGGGATGCGTGCCGCATTTTTTTGTGCGCGCATCCCGAGCGGGGTGGACGGCTCCCACCCCGCCACGTCCCTCTCCTCACTCGTTTCCTCGCTGGTTTCCTCGGCATTTGAGGATGCCATCTGTGTGTGATGTCACATTATTTAACTTCTAAAACTTCATTTAAATTTTGCAGTGGGCAGAGGTGTTATCTGCTGATGCTTTCTCAGCATTTGAGGATGCTGGGCTGGATAATGACAAGGTACGTGACATATGAATAGTTGAACTCTGGAATTGTCCATGGAATGAATTTCCTTATTGAAATAGAAAAATGGTTACAGTTACACAATGAAACTTGAGTGCCATGTATTCAAAAAGAGAAAAAAAATACAAGAGTTGAAAAAACTGTTTCTCAAGGTCAAAGGGGGGTGTTTGTTTTGCGTCACTTGTTATAGAGCTCCAAATAAAAAGCTCCTTGGTGTTGCTTGTAGCCACTTTAGTGCCCATTCACGATTCTACCCCTAAAATCCTTGGAAAAACAACATACCACTTATAGATACTAATTTTATGTTAACTTGTAAATTGGCCACATCACTTAAAGCTACCACTTAAGTACTTGTCAGTGCGGTAAAAGAACACTCCTTAATAATTGTTGTAACTTGGTCGAGAGAGCAAGGATTGTCTCGGTTTCATGTATTTTCAAGGCATGAAATATGGTTGGTTTATATATATTTCAACCTCTAAAAAGACTTTGTTCTCCTTTTATGCTTGTCGATATAGTCACCTTTATGTTTTTCCATCATATCTAACAGGCAGTCAAAGAAATTGGTAAAAGGTTCGGGGAAACCATTCTTGCTCGTGGAGGTGGAAAAGCACCACATGAGGTAAAAGACAAAGTGTTCCCCTTGGAAATTGTGGTTTTTCAGTTGCATCCTCAATCACTCAAAATAATTGTTTCTGTTTCTTCCAGGTTTTTGTGGAATTCCGAGGTCGTGAACCTTCTCCCGAAGCATTACTCAGGCACAATGGGTTGTTACAGGTTGCCGTGCCAAGTTGAGCTATTGCATGTAGGAAATATAGTGTGCAGACTTATTCAATCATCCCTAATAACATCTTATGGTAGACACTGAATGTTTGAGATGAGATGTACTTGTTGCAATCTCCATAAAAGTGAACCATTTTCTAGCTTTTGTACATTTTGTCCTCCACTTTGCTATGCTTTAGTTCCGATCACCCTGAATTCTGCATTTGAAATTCAGTGGATCAACCAACCCCACTCATTGCCTAATAATGATCCAGAAATTGGATTATATTTATAATTATTTTGGACCAAAATTTCTGTCATTAGCCATGGAATGCAAAATCTGAATAAAGATTGTAGTAGGGAAGAAGAAAGCTTAAGAACGAGCTGCTTGCTAAGAAGAAAGTTGAACAAGTCTCAAATAGTGTCTTCAAATGTTCCAATAAGCAAACTTGCCCAATAGAAAGACCTCCATATTTTAACACGATCTGAAAATGGAAATCTACTGCCTTTAAATAAATCAATCCTACAAAGTAGCAAGTCTTCATGGGCCTCGTAATTAAATTGTCTAGAAACAAAAAAAGTTTCGGATTGTCAAGCAAAAGATGTTGGAATTTAGAAGCAAAAAGAGCTAGAAAGCCAGGCCGGCCATCACCATCCATCATTTTAGAGGTAGACCCATTTTTAGCATCTTTAGGATGATGATTGTGATGGGCCGGCGTGCCAGGCTCTCTAGCAAGGCTCGCAAAAGGAGATTGACACAAGCTTAGGTGATCTCTTTCTCCTTGAAAGTAGTTCACAACACAATGTCAAGGCAGTCCATGAAAAAGACTGTCTGGCTATCACCAACTAGAAAACTAAAATTCTGCATCAAAACTTGATGTAGGTGTATTCCGCCTCAAAACTATTTTAGAAAACAGGGCACATGACCTTCAAATCTCCCCCTTTCTCCATCTTCCCAAACCCTTATCTTTCCATTGAGTATTATGGTCACTGCCACTACCAAATCTGTTAGAGAAACCTTCACCACCAAATCCCTCACCTGTGGTTGCCGTTAGAAAAAACTTCATCAGCAAAAATCAAAGTGCATGTTTCTGATTTTTCTCCAATTATTCTCTGTTGGAGTAGTTCTCATCAAGGTGGTTAATCATGTATTGTTCTGTTGTATCAAACACCGAGTTGGGAGCTAACTCTCAACTATTCCAAAATTTCCAAGTCATTCTCCCTAGTTGCATGATGTTAAATTAATTGTTATGTTTTGAAACATCATTCTTAGCCTACCATGTTGTCTCCATCACTGCACCTGCTTTGGCAAATGTTTTGCCCCTGTTTTCAAGATCATTCCAGTCTAATTCCAAAGTTATTCCACAAGTCCTATCAGCAACCAGGGGCAGAGCCAAACTTTTCGTTGGGGCGGGGCACTATCATAATCATTTTTATTAGACATACCTCCGAAATGACGTTTCCTTCTTTTGATCGTTAAGATCATATATTGTATTATCAAAATACCCATCACGTATATTCCAAGATATATTATGATTAAATTTTTATGATTAAAATACCCATCACGTATATTTTATGATTAAATTTTTTTTGTCAATATATTCCAAGATATAATAATGTATCTCGATACACGATTAAGGGCTACAATTAAATTAAAATATAAATTAAATCATTACTTATCACGAGGTGAAATTGAGGGCTTAGATTGACAAAAAAAAAAAATCTTCATCTTCCCTAGCAACCCTTCACCGCCCACCACCACCACTGCCACCTTTCACTTCCCTTCATTTCCACCTTCCACCACTTCTAAACTGAACACCTCTATCACTCCCATTCCACCTCTTATTAGGTTCAATCCCAAAAGCAACTTCGATATCAGCCGGCGTGATTCAACCAAATGATTGTGCCCCAAAAATTGATCTAACATCAACCTTATGATGCTTTGCAAGCTTCTTGGAAAATGGGTTCATCATATGTCTGCAAGAAACCCAATTGGAGAACCAAGAAAGGTCCTCAAGTTCTTCCTTTTTTTTTTTTTTTTTTTTTCTTCTTTCTGTACAATCAAGTCCATAGACAGTGATAATAAGATCGAAAGAGAGGAGGTGGTCAGTGACACATCAACTGTTTTGCCCAGTGCCTTGAAGTTGAAGGGTCTGTTGGTGCCCAAAGGGAAGCAAAAGCGAAAGAAAAAGAAGAGTGAATTTTTGTGTATGTCTGGTTGAGGGAAAAAATGTGAAATTGGTCTATGATTCAGTATCTGTTCAGGCGATGTGATTGGATGGGGATGAAGAGGGCATTGGAAATGGAAGAGGAGAGGGTGTTTGGGGGTGTGGAGGGTTTGGAGAAGGAGACGACATTGTTGTTGAAACTTGGTGAGTGGGTTCTCTCTCTGTTACAGAGTGATTTGAAGAAGAAAAGATATTGGATTAAAGGGAAGAAAGAGAGAGGGAGGAAGGACGGAGAAGTTGAGGCTAAGTGTGAAGGTGTGTTCAGTTCAGTTCACAAGGAGTGGAAATGAAGGGAGGAGGAGAGGTGGAAGTGGTGGTGGGCAGCAGGGGCTTGCCAGGGAAGAAGAAGATGAAGATTATATATATATAAATTTGCAATCCAAGCCCTCAATTTCACCTCATGATGAGTGACGATCTAATTTACATTTTGATTTAATTGTAGCTTTTAATCGTATATCGAGATGTATTCTTATCTCTAGCAAAAACCTGTTTCATGATAACTTTCTTCAGCGCTGAGACTCACAATCTTCTATAATAAATCTTTCAAGAATAACTTATGCAAGCTCAATATGGAGACCTTTTCTATCCTCATCTACATGTTTTATGCGCGAAGCATAAAAAGGGAATAACCTATGCAAGCTCAAGTATCCAATAATGAAAACTTAAAGATGAGAAAATGTATTTTTGTTTATTGATGTTGATCATTATAAAGATGATATATATACATGTATAGAGTAAAGTCTACATAGAAAGAGATCATTCTAAGAAGCTATACATAGAAGGAGATTATTTTGTGCATGTAAATCTGAGATCTTTACAAAATATTTTGAAAAATTCACAGAATATGCTATCAAATCAAATCAAATATCAACAAAATATGCTGAGATCTTCATAGAATATGTTGAATATCTAATCAAATCAAATCAAATCTCAACACTCCCCCTCAAGTTGGAGCATGAATATCGAGAATGTTCAACTTTATTATTAACTTCGTAAAATGTTTCCTCCTAAAGCCTTAGTGAAGATATCGGCCAACTGAAGATATGAGGAAAAAAATTTGGTAACAATTTCACTTGCTTGGATTTTTAATCTCACAACATGGCAATCAAGTTCGATATGCTTAGTACGTTCATGATAGACAGAATTTGCAGCAATATGGAGTGTTGCTTGATTATCGCAGAACAAAGTAACCGGTTTCAAATGAACATGCAGATCTTTAAACAAATATCTAAGTTAAGTAAGTTCACATGTTGCAGTAGCCATGGACCTATACTCAACTTCAGCAGATGACATGGAGACTGTTTTTTATTTTCTTGTCTTCCATGAAATTAGAGAATCTCCAATAAATACACAGTAACCTGATGTAGATCTTCTTGTCCTAGGGCAATTTGCCCAATTTGCATCACAATAAGCTCTTAGTTGAAGAGAGTTGTTGGAAGAAAATAGTAAACCGAGCCCTAGATTGTTCTTTAAATATCTCACAACACAAAGAGCAGCATCCCAATGATGTTTTCTTGGTGCGTGCATAAATTGACTTAAGATGTTCAAAAAATACATGATATCCAGTCTAGTAATTGTAAGATAAAGTAATCGTTCCACTAATCTTCTGTAGCATGAAGCATCATTCAATAATTCACCTTGATCATTTGTAAGCCGCAAATTTTGTTCCATAGGAAAGTCAACAAGTTTAACTCCAAGCAGTCCAACATCATCAAGAATTTCCAGTGTGTATTTTCGCTGAGATATGACAATTTCACCTTTTGATCTTGCTACTTCCAAACCGAGAAAATACTTGAGATTACCAAGGTATTTTATGTGAAACTGTTTGTGAAGAAAAAACTTGAGATCTTGAATAGCTTTGTCATTGTTTCTTGTGATGATCATGTCATCCACATAAAACAGGACCATGGTTAGAGTTGAACCTTTTTCTTGCACAAAAATATAGTGGTCTGATTGTGATTGAGAAAAACCAGCCAGTTTAATGGCTTCTAAGAACTTACAAAACCGATTTCTAGGCGCTTGTTTGAGTCCGTAAAGGGACTTGTGAAGTCGACACACAAACTTCTCCCCTTATCGACAAAGTCCTGGTGGTGGCTTCATGTACACTTGTTCATGCAAATCACCATGAAGGAAAGCATTGTTGACATCCATTTGAAATAATGGCCAATTTCGAACAGCTGCCAAGGGAAGGAGACAACAAACTATGGTTAACTTAGTAACTGGAACAAAAGTCTCGTGATAGTCCAAGCCTTCTTTTTGAACATATCCCTTGGCTACCAAATGTGCTTTGTATCGTTCTACTGAGCCATCTGATTTATATTTGATTCGAAAAACCCATTTGCTACCTATAGGACGATGATTGTGAGATAATGGAACTAGGGACCATGTCTTTTGATTTTCAAAGGCGGTGAGCTCAGTCTGCATTGCTTCACACCACTTTGGATCACGTAGTGCCTGTTCATATGTTGTAGGCTCAAGAGTGCTAGAAATTGTGCTAACAAATAACTGATGAGAAGGAGATAATGACTGGTAAGAAATAAAGTTTGATAATTGATTTAGTACCTAACCGAGAAGAGGAAGGCTTGTCTGCGGTTGTAGAGGAAGATGACGTGCCAACTTGGCCACAATGAAATTCACGAAGAAGAACAAAGGGTTGTCTAGGTCGTTCGCTGCGACCAAGAATAGAAGAAGATGTGTTTAAGTGTGGAGAAGATGAGAATTTAAAGATGAAAACTTAATGATGATATATATACATGTATTTCTGTTACCATGAAAACTTAAAGAGGAGAAAATGTATTTATGTTTATTGATGTTGATCATTACAAAGATGATATATATACATGTATAGAATAAAGTCTACATAGAAGGAGATTATTCTAAGGATCTATAAATAAGAAGAGATTATTTTGTGCCTGTAAAGATGAGATCTTTACAGAATATTTTGAGATATTCACATAATGTGCTGAGTATCAAATCAAATCTCAACAAAATATGTTGAGATCTTCACAGAATATGTTGAATATCCAATCAAATCAAATCTCAACAAATAAGGTTCTTTCAAATCTTTTTTATCTGTTGGAAGTATTAATTTAGTGGAAAGTTGACGTAGAGAGTCGGAAACTATGTAAAACATTCAAACCAGCCAAATTGGTGGAATATTGTATCCAACAAAAAAAAAAGTGTATTGAGTACATGCTATATTCCATTTAAAAATTGTGAATTTTGTATTACTCAAAGACAAGCCCCAACTTAAAAAAACGTTTCAACAAAGTAATGGGAATCTAGTTGGTGGTCACACAAAGTTTAGACCACTAATTGAGTTGGCAGACAAAAATCAACCTCGTAAGCAAATAGTTTTATATGATCAACATTCCAACTAGTGATGAGAATGCCAGTGGATATGATATGAGCTCTTGGTGATTCTGGATCATCTCATTTTTTTTCTAATGAACTTTCCTCATAGGTAGAAGCACAATCCAAAACACTTGCACTTTTCAGCAACAATTCAATTTCATTGTCACGCCCTCGAAAGTTTGGTATGTCAGCTGATTTGAGTTGATCATCAACTTCATGTCAAACCACAGCTTCTCTGCTTTCAGATGTCTTCCATTTACATCTGCATCAGATTTCCTGACATTCTTTGTTAGAACCCGAAAATAAGGAGCCAGACTTAGCTAGAAATCTAGATATTTAAAAACTGGATATTCAATCACATTGTTGAGCCACTTTAAAAAACTTACAGATTTATAAAAAAAAAAAATTGGAGTTGTTTTATGTAGTAAATTTTGATCACTTGGGAGGTTTGGCACAAGACGGGATCATGGATTCATGGCCATGTAGACATTATTAAATCTAGCAATGTTAGAACTTTTGATTGGTAGTGTAGAAAAAAATGAATGAGACTAATGGTGCACAATACATATCTCAAGGATGGTGCAGATTAAGCTAGAACCTTTATATTTTTAAGTTCTTTTGAAAAAAGAACAAGGAAATTTTTTTTCCAGCGAACAGAATTACCCCAGTCAATGTCTGCTTTCTCTACATAAGAAAAGGCTTTCTAAATATATTCTTCAACAAACCAATTGGAATGTAGTTCGAGTGACATGAGATTTGGGGTATCAAGAAGGACAAGTATTGACAGCCTATCCTGCAAAAACTCGTTCTATGATTAAGTTCTTCAGTTGATGAGTAGATATCTAACCAAATCTTTGGTACGCTGGTCATCCTGAAATGTGAGATTTAAGATGTATGAACTTAGTCCAGGCAAGGAGATTGAAGTAGCAGGGTTAGTTTGGAGTAGTTTATATTTTGAAGAACTTTGGAGGGAGTAAGGAATGTGATTCTTATCTTTATGAAACTTTCATTCGCACTATTGATCACAAAATCTAGTAGTGGATGCTGAATGTTACCTGAATTCAGCTTAAGTGTAGGTGGTCCCTCATGGATTCCCATGAAATAAGATCCATGCAACCAAACACACTCTTAGTTTAATAGAGTTGGGTTTTCTAATCAATGGATGAGTGCAGAAAAAAAATTCCCTTTCTAATCAATCAATGGGTTTCTTTCAACAGACTTGAGTTGAGGCAACAATAACTCAAACCATAGCTTCTTCACTTTAAGAAGTCTTCCATTTGTGAATGCTTAAGATTCCCTTTATATATCAACTACTCGATCTTGGTTGATTCCAAAAATAAGAAGCCAACTATCTTGGTTCTGCCAAATTTTCAAAGTGCATTCATACCTCAAGGGACCCTGCAGATTAGGCTAGAACCTTTGCATTTTTAAGTTATTTTGAAAAAAAAAACAGAAAAGAAAAAAATCCAACGAGTAGAAGTAGACAAAAGAAATAATATTCAGCCAGCAGAGTACTTCATCCAATGTCTGCTTTCTCCGGAGAGAAAAAGGTTTTCTAGAATATACTCTTCAACAAACCAATCAGAATGTAGTTTGAGCGATATGAGATTTGAGGCAACAATTTTAATATATCAAGAAGGACAAACATTGACAACTCCGATTCCATAAACTTGTTCTATGATTAGGTTCTTCAGTTGATTAAATACTTGAGGTGTTGAACCCCACAATTTTCAAAAACTAATATTTCCAAAACAGAACAAGCACAAAATAATTGTTGGTACATTGCTCATCCAGAAATGTGACTGATTTAAGATGTATGAACCTGGATATAGGCAAGGAGATTGAAGTCGTCAGTTTTAGGTTGGAGTAGTTAAAATCCAATTTGAGGACTCTCAGGGATGAAGATGTGAATATGCATGGCATCAACTGAAATTGTTTGTAATGTGGTATTACAAGATCAAGAACTTGAACATTGTGTCTGAATGCAACAATTATACGTGAATGGACCATATGGATCAAGAATAATTTATATGATGCCCCCCAAGAAGGACAAAATACCTTGATTTAGGAGGCTAGTCGTATAGGTAGTACATTATGTCAATTTTTCAAATTGAACTAAATTAGGAAATAATTTGATGTGAAAGTTTAAGGTGGGTACTAAACACCAAACATCCTTTCATCTTTTCAATAGAATGCATGTTTGAAAGAAAATAAGGAATGTGGTGAAGTATGGGGTAAACTAGTTTTCTAAGAAGATTCTTTGTCATTTGAATTCCCAAAGCTAGTTTAGTGAAAGATTCTATTTAATTCGAATTGCCAAAAACAGTGGTATTAATATGAAAATTGACAGAATTTGAATTGTATTCCTCTTCCAATATTCAGAGTGTTCCTCCAATTAAGACCATCAGTCTGTGCATTTCTAGGGTCGAACTAGCGAGCTATTAGTTTCTTAATTACAAATTACAATAGGTTGTAAGCATGGCGCAAGTAATATCCACAAAGAAATATAAACAAATGAAAGGTGAAAATACACTAAAAAAATGGAGTTTACAAATGCCAGAAAGTCTGAAACTTATCTTTTCAACTCTACAATTATGCGGCAGAACCGTGATTTCAACACTACAAAGGAATTCTCTTAGAGAAAAGGTCACATGAATCAACTATATCTTTTGAACTTTTGACCTCTGAAGCCTTTGACATTCTAACACTATAAGAAGAATTGGCACTAAAAATTTGTTGCTCTTCAATGTAAATAAACAATTGATGCCACATGCAGAGACTCAGAAAGACTGCAAGTCAAATCACGACTGACAAGCCTCCTATGGACCAACTTTCTCAACACATCAATGTTGTGGTACACTAAAAAAAAAGGCCTTTAGTGATGTAGGCAAAATTGTCGCTATAAACAAAATTTTGTAGCCATATATATTGGGCAACAAAATATTTGTCCCACAAAATTCACCGTTACAGCTCTGTCTCGCAAATGTTTGTGCGACGAACAAAAATCTCCGTGCTTTAGAGTCCTTTTGAGTGAAAACCACAAAGTTCATTGCCAAAGGGTTCATCGCGTAATACTGTTTTGCGCGACATTTTTTCGATGCAGGAAATATAATAGTTTGTCATGCAAAAATTACATACGTGATTAAATATTTCATCGCGTTAAACTTTGTCGGCTTAACTCAATGGTGACGCACCCTTTCGTCGAGCAAGATTATCTTTGCGCGACGACAATATTCACCGCTCTAATATTGCCATACAGGTTCCTATGCTCCAAACACGCTCGATCTATTCTTGTGCGATGAAAATTTGTCGCTTAAAGTTCAATTTAATAATTTTGAAATTTTTTTATTCGATTTTTTAATTAAATTTGAAATATTTATTAATTGGACCGTCTCGCACATAGAGGGTTTGATATGTATTGCGGTTTTGTTAATTTAGCTAAATACGATTAACTTTACAAATTAATAATTTAAAACCGTACTGTATCCATTACAAATTAAAATTTTAAAATCGTATTGTATCAATTACAAAAAACACATCGGTACATTTTCTAGGTCTGGGGTGAGTGATGGTTCGTCGACGGTAACGGGAGGCTCGACAAATTAATCCCCGACTGCTGGAGAGCCCCTAATAACATACTCCACCTAGTTGCCTCCTGGGCCTGCCGTTTTCCCTCCCGGGCCTCCCGCTCTGCTTCTCGGGCCTCCTGCTCTGCCTCTTAGGCTTCCCATTTTGCCTCAGGCACTTTGGCAGCATTTAACTCATTCTTAGCCACCCTCGACTGTAATGATGAAACAATTCTGATTGACCGCTGTGAAGCTAAAGATGAGGTGTCAACCTCACGAACTTTAGCTTTCCCCATCCCCCGAACAATCTTTACAGGTCTCGGACCTAGAGATTCCAACGTCTCCGTAAGTAATGCTGCATCGGGATCGTCGATTGTGAGCTGCTCTAATGGAGTTTTCCCAGGATGTAGCAAAGCCACTTGCTCCATGTAGGCATCCTGCCTCTCCACCATTGTTTCCTTTATTAAAAAATTAATAAAAATTATGAACTTTTAAAACAACAGAAGTGACAACATGAAAAAAATGCAAAAGAATAAAACTTACATGCAACTTCACAGCCACCTCGTTGCCAGGTAAAATGCATAAACATCCTTGAACATGTCGATTTCTTGAAATTTTGAACCCTCCTATAAAACATTATTAAAATAGTAAACCAACTAATATAAACATTTACTTGAATGTATTGACTAAAATTAAAACAATGAAAATTAAATATATTAATTCACTTACTAGACGTTGTTCCTCCACCCTATAAGAGAAGTGCAACGAACCAGGGTGATGTAGAATTTTCTTTTGACGTTGGTTCGCCTTGTTCGCCTAAGATCTTTTCTGTATAATTATTAAAAATATTCATCAAATGTGTTATTACATATATATAAATAAAAATGTTTATTTTAATTAAATAAAAATGTTAATGCTTACCAGAAATTTGGGAGTTCGAAAATGATCGCACAACCACACCCACTCATCAGGCCTATGCTCCAATTCGATTGGGGGTTGGGCCTTAGCATTCTCCACATTAGGAAATGTCTTGAAGTACAAGTGCTTCCAATTCCTATAGTGATCCACGCACGCATTGGTGATGTATTCATGAATGTTGGGATCATTCATGTCAAACTCAAAGTTGACCTAAAATCTTAAAGAATATTTATTAGAGAACATTAAAGCCCAAAGAGATAAGTTATATCAAATCATGTAAAGCCCTAAAAAAGGTGGACTCCAACAGAGTCCAAAGCTTCTTACATATAGTCATGTAGATAACAAGTTGAAACTTAAAACAATAGAGGAATATGATACCCTAAGCTTGAAAGTTACTTCAGGTGAGCAAACATTGTGCAAACCTTTTACTTCTGGTCGCCGGTGCAAAATGTTAATTGTTACTTGAATGCACATTAGTTTTTCTTGGAGTGAAAAAATAAACAATGTTTTTTCTTTCCAACAGAGCTAGGCCATGTGCTTCATATAATGCTATATGAAACATCTATTTTCATTAATAAGTTGAAAAAAGATATTTCTCACACAAATATGCCATTTATCAGGCTCAAAGATTTTGATCTTGGGGACCAAAGATCTCACCATGCGAACGTAAGGATTTCATCATATTAGTTAAGATTAGTCACTCTAATTTCCACATACAATCAGGCAAAATCCATCATTTCTAATAAAAGATGAATGATGATCTTGGGGACCAAAGAAGTCCTAAGCCATATGTGCAAGCATTTGCACTATAACAGTACAAATTAGTCACTATAACTTGCATCAAAGGTCAGGTGAAAACAACATTCTTTAACAACCTAACTTGATGCACCAAAAAAATGAGGCAATAACAAGAAACTTCAATAGGATAAATCACAGCCAACTTGATTAATCAAGCTGAAGACTCTATCATGGTGGCGCCTTTTCAAAATTTCACATCCCACTTAGAAGTCTCCCCCTTCATCCCCTCTCATCTAGTTCAACATCTAGCATTGCTATATTCACAAAAGAGTTGTGATTGTTATATTCACAATTATACAGAGAACTAAATATCAGTTTTGAAATAACCCGAAAAGAGTTGTGATTGTTATATTCACAAATTTTTGCTATCAATATGTCTGCAGGCGAACCAAACTACCTACAAAACAGCCTAATAGCCAATCAGAAAGCCCACAGTAGATTTTAGCTCTACTTTTTATCATTATAGCTTATTACATTAAGGCTATTGATCATGGATTTAAGAAGATATAATGGAAGGAGCAATAATTAAGTATACATTGGTCTGGATTGCATATGGCCTCAGATTACAAACACAATTCTACCCTTATAAAAGTATATCATAGAAACAAGAAAAAACATAGCCTAATTTTAGAAAGGAAAAGACTAATTTTTTGTGATAGCAACATGCAGAAGCATGCAAAGCCTTCAAAATTTTCTGCATTATTGAGATTCTAATTATTAAAGGTTGAGATGAATTGCTAAAACTTACTGTGAGCGTGTCCAACACCTTGGCCTGCGTCTCAGGCTTGAAGATGAGGATGTTAGTGGACAATGGTTCCGAATGATTGCACTGATGTCGTGCATTAACAAGCTGTTAATCTTCGCCGATTGCGAGCGACGGTGACTAGGATATCCCACACTACGAGAATGTGTGCGTTAGTTGTTCGTGTGATCCTTTGGTATTTTAGTTGCCTACAGGGACCCCTAATTTTTTTTACTGCTATGAAATTAAAAAATAAAAATAAAAAAATTCAATTTATGCCGAAAATGATGAAGAAAATTTAAATTTATTTTACCCCTAGGAAGCTTTCCATCTCTCTGGGGAAGGGGTTTACATCCATGTTGATCGTCGGTTTGTTCGTTTAGCGTTCCGTTGAGCGAGAACTTGAGGAATTGATTCGGTCGATAAAGACTAATTAACGACCGGATCATCTGATCTATGTGCTGGGGGAGTACGGATAGAAGCAACCCCTGTAGCTGGAGCACTAATGGGCGAATGAGCTACGCTTGGCGGAGGAAGACCAACGGTCGAACTACTAGCAACAACAATTATGGGCCTACGTTTCCTTGATATCGAAGAAGTTTTCTGAACCAAAATAATAAAAACACAACACAACAACATTGGTCATAGAACACAACACTGAAATTATTATTGTCGAACTGGCTCAACAAGAACAAACCTCAGTAGTCAAAGGCGCTCCAATTGTACTACTAGTAGTGCCATTTTAATAAGTAGTGCCATAATTAACATTTTCTACTACAAGTATTAGTAATAGTATAGTTCATATTTTCGATGAATGATTCAAATCTCGTGAATATGTAGATGGGATCAAAATGAAGCATCTAAAAATAGAAACTAAAAATAAAGAGTTGTCCTCATTATTGACAAAGTTGAAACACACTTGAAGGGAAAAAAAAACAAAGTCATGCTATTGAATCACAATTAAACTATCCAAAGTCTTGCTAATAAAAAGCTTGTAGAAGGAGTCTAATAAAATGTAAAAACCAAAGTATAACAAATGCATCTGTGTTATGGCCATTTACCCAATCAAATATCATTTCGCGTTGTCAAATGTAAAAGAAAAAAGTATATCCCAAGTGTTTTTTATCCTTAATTTGACTCAAAGATGTGTGCTTTTGAAGCATTGTAGATTGTCAAGTAATACATTTTGGTTTAGGAAAAAAATCATCTGATATACTTAACTCAATGCGAAAAATCGATTAATCCAATTGATATTTCTAACTACTACAATTCGAGGCATTTCGAATATACTACAACAAAATGGATTGATGTTCATAACCTCTAAACTTGAGAAATAGATGAAAAGATGAAGGTTGGATGGGAATGGCAGATCTGAGCAGGCTTAGGGCCATACTTGAAGATGACCCCAAGGAATTGAGGTGCAACTCCTATGTTGAATTGGGTCTTTTGACTCCAAAACAACCTCCTCCTCCTCCTCCACGAATAACCATAAAGAAGAAGGCATATTTCAATGGTGGTGCTCTTCTTGCAGATGAAATCAAAGTGACTTTAACAAAATAAATCCATCTTCCTTTCTTATTGCAAGTCTCATCAACTAACAAATCAGATTCTTGAACAAACAAACACATTTGGAAGCAGCACCCAAGCCCCATCGTTACTAAATCTGGAACAAAATCTCAGATACCCATTAACAAAAACACCCTCCTAATTGCTCAAATATAAAATTAAACACATTTGGAAGAGAATCAAAAGAACCCCATTGTCCAATTTGCATCCAAATCAAGCAAGAACAGAGCAAAATGGGGAAATAATGGAAAAGCTTTTACTTTGAACCCATCATTCAAGCTCATAAACAATATTGTGCAAAATAAACAAATCTATCTATGAGATTGAAAATAACTTACAGTTGAGAGAGAGAGAGATTTCGTTTTCCTCAGAGCAGTTGAAAAATTGAAAAGAACTTATTTTGATGTGTTTGTTGGGCTGGCAATGGAGAGACCTCGAGCTGAAACATAATTAAAAGGGTAGGTTTTGCGCGACGAATCCATTCGTTACCATAAATCAGTAATTTTGCCGCGCTAGTTTTCAAAATTTCAGGCTAATTTTTTGCACGCGCCAAATTTTTAGATTAGCATGACGAAGAAACGAGTAAAAGTGGCAAAATGTGCTTTTGGACGACGAAACAATTCAATTAATCGCTAAAAGGGTGACAATGTTTGCGCGATGAAATATTCTACTTTCGTCACGCAAACATCGAATTTGTTTATTTTAGGGAGAAACTTTTATATCGTTAATGAATTAATTAATTAAACTTTGACATCTATTTAACAAATTTATGGTAAAAAAATCATGGTACATTAACAAATTTAATTAAGTGAACTAACAAATAAAGAATATTATTAACGTCTTGTAAAAGACCTAACAAATTATATTCCTACAAATGTATTTAATCTAAATCAGTTGAGCTTTCTACTTTTTCTTCAAGTTCATCCGACATGGTTGCCTCAAATTCTCCATCATAAACTTCATCTTTTGCAGGTGATACCTCAACATCATAATCGTCATCAATCGGAGGAAGTTCAACAAACAACTAAAATGGTTGTTGGATAATAGGAATGCTTGAAGATGAATTCGCTTGATCAACGGTGTCGTCATCACTGTGGTCATCAAAAGCCTTTCAAGAATGTCCCATATACTTCTGTGTTGGATCATTTGGACTATTTTCCATCCACCACAGGCTTTAGGATCATATAGATAAAATATTTGTTTTGCCATAGTTGCCAAAATAAAAGGATCATGTTCGTACCAAAGTGTGTTCGTGTTCACATTTACTAGACCATATTCCCGTTTAATACTCCCAGCTCTCCGTGTGTTTGTATCAAACCAACAACACTTGAATAAACTCATCTAGCAACAGTTTTTGTATAGTAGTTGAATTACAAATGTCAATTTACCGTAGAAATCAATATCGGCGGTGTCGCCATCCCCAGGTATTGATACGCCGCTATTTTGAGTGCTAAAATTGTCATCTCGCTCGATAACCAAGAAATTAACATTCACATAACAACCTGAAAATGTTTTAGCTCGAATAGGAACTCTCACCAATTTTGATAATTCATCATCGTAAAGGGGTGAATTCATTTCCTTCAGTTGTAACATCTATTAAAATGTTACAAAATATATTGAATACAATTTTTTTTTTAAATAATGCAATATTTATCAAAAACTTCTTATAGTTATCAA
Source organism: Berberis vulgaris (assembly GCA_963556465.1). NCBI lineage: Eukaryota > Viridiplantae > Streptophyta > Magnoliopsida > Ranunculales > Berberidaceae > Berberis > Berberis vulgaris. Next base: position 51,274,301 of record OY747131.1, on the reverse strand, counting down.
CTTACGTGTTTACGAAACCATTCGGGAAACAATTGATGGTGGTTCTCGGCTTGTAAATGTGCAGGATACTTGTGCCTAAGTAGTTCTTCACGCTCTCACAAAAATGACAAGACTTAGTCACAATTGTTGAATATGAACCAATGCACAAATTCTATGTGGTTATCTCTAAACTAATCATTTGTCGGTGGCTCACCAAACAGTCGCGCGAGTTGTGCAAAAACAGAAAGTGTCTTCCTTCTAGTACCACCGTCATTATTTCGTTGAGGTCGGTTGAAGGATGTTTCAACATTATGGAGATACATTGCACATAAGTTAGTGATTCATTTGCAATATATGCCTCCATTATGGATCCTTCAGATCTTGCCCTGTTTCGTACGTACATTTTGTATGTGCCTAGTATTCTGCATAATATAAAGGGTGTCAGACTCATTGTTACAATAAATGAAGAATAGTTAGAAAACAGACGTATGAGTTACATTTCTATTGGGTACATCCATCGATAATTGGTCGGCTTACCAAGCTTTGCCTCACTCAGTAAATGTATCATCAAGTGAATCATGCAAGTGAAAAATGCTGGTGGAAAGATCTGTTCGAATTTGCATAAGATGTCCACAATATAGTCTTGCAAACCTTCTATATCTGACTTGCGTAGAGACTTTGTGCATAGCTGTTGGAAGAATCTCAACAATTTCGTAATAAGGCCAACAACATCCGATGGCAAAAAATCTTTTAATAACGATCGGAAGAAAACGTTGCAGTAGTACATGATAGTCATGGCTCTTCAATCCTGACATTTTCCCATCAATCATTTTTATACAACGGGCAATAATAGATGCGTCCATCTAGAAACTTCATAGAAGAAAAAACTTAAATTTTTGTTTATATTTACTAGCGGTCTAACTGCAAAATAGGGATGTCCCTTTGCCCATTTGTCACTGACCTTCTTAAGCTATAACCGTTTATTTATACCCATGTTCATACAATCTTACCTAGCCTTCACAGTGTCCTTCGATGCAAAAATTTGTCCCAACCACACTATCACACACATTCTTTTCAATACATCACATCTAGGTTGTGTCTGATCTTTAATTTCGACCAGTACGGAAGCTCAAAGAATATACTCTTCTTCATCCAGTTTAAATGTGTAGCTAACCTGTGCAAATTAGTATCAGGATCATCGGGATGTTTGCCAACCTGACCTAATTCCAAGCTATTCAACTTGGCCAAAATATCATCCCCGACCATTTTCTAGGTCTAGTGCAGTTATCTGATTTTCCATCAAAGTCCACCTCATTTGTTCATCACTCGTGATCCTGCAACAACCATTTATAGTGACCCATGTAACAAACATTCCTCGCGTGCCAATCAGATGTTACATCATCGTTGCATACTGGACCCGCGCTATAGCCCTGAGTACTCCAACATGAAATATTCTCATAAGTGGGAAAATCATGTATAGTTCACATCACTGCTGCTCTCAACATAAACATTGTGTTGGTAAAGTTATCAAATGTACGTACACAATTTTCCCATTAAGTCTTTTAACTTATCAACTAACGCAAATAAACATCAACGTCCTTTTCGGGATGACCCGGAATAAATAGAGTCATCATTGTAAATTCTTTTTTCATACTCATCCAAAGGGGTAAGTTATAAGGAACAACAATGACGGGTCAGGTGCTGTGAGTTGAGCGCATATTCTCGAACGGATTAAATCCATTAATTGCAAGCCCCAATCTGACATTGCGCAAGTCTTTTGCAAAATCAGGATACATATTATCGAATGTTTTCCAAGCCTCTCTATCTGCAGGATGTATCAAAAAATCATCATCAACCCTTCCTTTCTTGTGCCATCTCATGTGACTCGCAGTGTGCATCGACATGTATAATTGCTGCAATCTGGGCTTCAGTAGAAGATAACTCTGACCTTTTGGAATTTTTTTCGTTTTATTACCAGAATTAGGCTTATATCTTGGCTCATTGCACACAAGGTATGCATCTATCCATTCAGTTTCCTTGTAAAACAATGCACAGTTGTATTTGCATGCATGAATCTTTTGATACCTCAAACCCAAATTGTTCAACACTTTCTGCGCGTTACGGTAATACTCAGGCAAAATGTTTTCCTTTCGAAGCATTCGTTTCATAATCCCCATTAAATGAGAAAATCACTTATTTTACATATGATGTTTCACTTTGAAATGAATCAACTCCACAATGGCAGTAAGTAGGGAGAATCTTGTTCAACCGAGGTATAATGCTTGCTGAGCTTATTTCAACAGTCTTTCATAGTTTTCTAACTCTTCACTTTGCAGCATGTTGGGAGGTAAGGTATCTCCTACCATATCATCAATGACATCTTCGTTCATCGATGCATATGGATAAGCGTCATTTATTATACCCATAACTTGGTCATTATCATTCATGGATGTTTCATCAATGTGCTACACAAGTGGCTGGGAACGCGATGAAGTCGAACCAAATTTTCGTTTTTCCCCATGATAAATCCACCTCGTATAATTATGAATCATCCCATACCTCACCAAATGATATCGAATTGTATTGAATGTCTTCTACAAACAATTGTTACAACATTGGCACATGTACTTGATATGATCTGTCGTACCAGTGACATGTGTCCTTGCAAACTTAACGAAGCACTCGATCCCATTGAAATATTCATCACAAACATTTGTCCTGATTTCGTATCCACTGTCTTTCCATTGCGTCTATTTTCAATTTATAAACAATACATGAGAATTCAAGGGCGTTAACGACACTAATGCGATTAAGTTTCGATGTGAAAAAATTTCGGCAGCATCTTAGCTACAATTCTTCAAGTGGACAACGTAGATATTATTAATTAATGAATATCTAGTATGCACTCGAAAACAATATGAGACACTCCCGAAAACCCCACGATCGCAATCTAATTTCATGAAATTAAAAAAAATAAAAATTGTAGCAATTTTCTTACTATTCTCCTGTGAAAGAGAGACATGATTGTAGGTGGTGGTTGGCGTCGCATAGAGAAGGATGGAGCCTAATTAAAGGCTGGAGGCTTGGAGTATATAGTGAAGGAAATCAATCGAGCATAGAAAAATAATAAAATGATAGGAGAAAAATAGTGAAAAATGCCAATTTGATTATTCTACTTCGTGGAGAAGATAAATAGGTCAGATCTTGCACGTCGAAACAGTTCATCGCCCTAAGATGTCTAAGTTGGTCGCTCAAAATAGCGGAACGTAGTCCGAGAATGTTTTAGGGCGACGAAATTGCTCGTTTTAGGCGACGACAACTTCAGTTTCGTCGTGTAAGATATTTTTAAGTGGCGAAAGAGTTCATCACCGTAAGATGTTCAAGTTGATCGCTCAAAGTAGCCGACACGTAGCCTTAGGATGTTTTAGGGCGACGAAATAATGGGTTTTAAGTGACGACACTTTGTAACGCATAATTTATGCGACGAAGGCTTCAATTTTTTCGGGTAATAGGTTTTTAAGCGATGAAATAGTGCGTCACATTAGATAGTTAACTATTCTTTGTAAAAGCGCGGCGATAGTAAATTGGCCGTCGCACCAAGTTAATTTTGAGCGAAGTAACTACGAAGCAAGTCGCTAAAGGGGATAGCCTCCTCAATCCTTTCATCCTCGTGAAATTTTTTTAATCTCTTCATCTATTGTACAAGACTTGGTACATCATATATAGTCTGCTCAAGTTGTTCATCTATGATGTCATCATTATTCCTCATTCTCTTTCCAGAATTAAAAAAAACGATTGTCTTTTTTTTTTATAAAGAAAAAAATAATAAAAAAATGTCTCAAGAGCATTGTAGCAGACCACAGTAGCTTCGGATCTGTCACTAAACACTTGCCAAAGAAATCTTGAGCTTCCCTATACAACTCCCTTCGGGGGAATTCTAATTGTCGAGGAAACCAGCAAGGAAAACAGCGAGCGAGGGAGGGAGGACCCTCCATCCCCCTCGCGATACGTGTAAGGGATGGGATGCACGCATCGCGAGGGGGATGGAGGGTCCCCCTCCCTCCCTCGTTGTTTTCCTTGCCAGTTAGCCAAGCTCCTCCCTTGGTATTGCCGGCACTTCCTGGGTGCAGCTACCACTCCCATCAACTAGAGTAGGCAAATCACTATTGGGTTCAAATCTCTCTACGCGTCGAGGAAATGGGTGAGGGAGGGGGGTGTTACCACTCATCCCCTCGAGATTCACGAAGGCGCGCATATCGAGGGGGGTGAAGGGTTACACACCCCCTCCCTCGCGCGTTTCCTCGATATTTAGAAAAAGCACTCTCAATTTGCTTTCCTATCAACATCTCCAAAACAACAAACCCAAGAGCATATATATCCGATCGAGTCTCATACTCATCACAAACAACAGATTCCTGTGTAAAACACACACAATGGGGTTCCTCTAAACTGGTGCTCGGGCTCTCCTTCCTTCTTCTCGGCAAGCCCAAAGTGTGCCATTTTCGCAATAAAAGAATAATTAGAATACCCATAAGGTTTCACAAGCAGAATGTTGTGAGGGTTTAGGTCACAGTGAACAAAGTTATGGTCATGTATGTAAGCCAGTCCCCGAAGTACCGATTGGGTGTAATGGCGAACCTCTGATTCAAGTAATCCTCGGCCGCTCGACATGTTAATTCTATCAGCTAGGGTTCCTACTACAACATACTCTAAGAACACATTGTAAACCTACTTATTGTCCTCAAAACAATAATCATCCTCGTAACAGTGGATAATGTGAGGAGTCTTGAAGCCAAGAAAGGATGTCTTTCTCTGTTTGAAGAGATTGAGATGAAGCAATGTCTTTCGACTTCACTGCCATTACCATGTGAGAGTACTGAGAGGGCGCTCAAACGAGAGGGAAGTTGGGGTTGTCAATGTTGTGGCCAAGGATAAATTTTAGCTGATCGGCCATGGCCGAGGATCTCAGTGTTTTTCCATCTCCTGCGCCCATCTTTCCTTTCGATTTCTATTTTCTTTTTGGTCCAGCACCCACTTTTTGCTCTTATAGCACCCTCATAAGGAAAAAAAGACATTGAACCCAACCCTCTATTTTCTAGTTGAGATCCCCGACCTGATCTGATTATATGGAGCCATGGTTTATAAGGAAAAAAAGAAAAAGGTTTAATGTCAACACATTTTTTTTTAAATTTTTAGGAGGATCCAAATCTACACTTAAAGAAAAAAATTGAAGCAAATACAAGTTTAAAGATACTGATCCAAAAGAAACTTTGAGAGTTTAAGAGAAATTTGTGATAGCTATTCAAGTTTGTCCCCATTATTAAAAATGAAATTTCTTCATCTCACCATAGTTTTATCTTTTAGTGAGCTTCAAAAGAAGATAGAGATTTAGGGTTTGAGTTGTGATCTTAACCTAGACCAAACAATTTCTTGTTTGAGATCTAAATGACCTAAAAAAAAAATAAACCTTCTTTGTCATCGTAAACCTTCATACTTGTAAGGATGAACTTTTGACTGAACCACTACCCACACCTCCGACTAAACTACCACCCACCTTCGACTAAACCATTAACCACACCCTCAATTAAATAAGACTCATTAACATACAAACCTTGAATTGTCAAGCCCACAATACCTTCAACTGAATTAATTCAATCCACCGAACCAATCAAGCCCACTACCTCCTTTAATTGTCAAATCCCACCTTTGATTTGAGTGTAACTAAACCAAATTAGAACCCACCCCAAGTTCAATTTTTATTTATTTGCGATAGAGGTGGTAGAGATGAATTTTTAGGGAGAGGAAGAAGTAGTGAGATGAAAAAAGAAGAAAAAACAAATGTAAAAAGAAAAAATAGAGTAGTAGGATGTGTTCAATTTACTGGTGGTGGGGTGGGACGGTGGTTGAGGTGGGTCACATGGTGGTGGCGGTTTAGGTTCAAAGACGGTGGCGGGGGTTGAAAAAGATGGATATGTAGTTTAAATGTCGTTAATATTTTGAAAAAGTTATTTGTGAATCAGAGCAAAATTTGTGAGACCCTCACACCTAGAGTTGAACCATTTCATATTCAATACCTATCTTTGAGCGTTTTATTGGTACTGAGGTCTATGAAATTATTTTAACAATAAGTAAAACGAAGTGTCTATATAGCCTCCTTATTTCTGCATTCTTCCACAGAAGATTTTCAAAGATAAAAGATTTTCAAAAGAGATTATTCACCCCTAGTCTTGCTAATCATATATTAGGGTACTTTTATTTGGTATTGGATGGGATAGCTTTGCACTTTAGTGTTACCATATCGAGGTTCCTTTTATTGTTTTGGTTTAATTATTAGAATATGGAGGTAAGTCGAATTTAAACAAGTGGTTGTTTTGGTTTTTGTAAATATTTGGGGGTGTCACATGCAACTCAGGTGATCCACTTCATTGTCAAGACAAAGAGAACATCCCCAAAAATTGGGGGACATCTTTCATTTTTTTAAATTATTTGAGGGGGAGACTGTTACAGCACATCAAGGATTGTGATTTCCTTTTAAAATAATTTCAGTCTCTTGATTTTCAGAAATAATTCGGTGTGTAAAGAAAAAACGAAAAAATTTTGAGGATACATGAAACATAGAAAATGAATTTTTCGTGATGCAAGTAAATAAACCTATTAAACACATTAAATGAAACCTAAACACCAAGTATCTCTTAAATTCCCGTGATATTGTAAAAATAAAAAATAAAAAATATAAAATCACAAGAACAAATTTAATTCAATCACAAAATCACACATACAAAACTCTAAAAGTGAAATTATCGTTTTGGCAACAAACTTTGCTTTCAATCACAAGAAAAGCCTGTTTTTATAGCAATTAACCACCATACACTATTTTCATTTATTGCAAAAATTAGCAATTCATTGCGTGATTTAAAATTTTTTTTGTAGGATACATGAAATCATAGTGCGAGAAGTACTCTGGATCTAGATGCTACACCCATGTCCCAACCCAAACAACAAGCCCAAGCCCATCAGGTCCCTCATCAAACCTTATCTACCCACCCAACCTAACTTGGCCAATATACACTTCACAATACGCCCACATGGAAGAGATCGATGCCTTCTGCATGCTGCCTTCATCGATCCAGAGGAAAGATTTTGCCTGCTGCCTTCTCCTATCCAGATCCAGTTGAAACTCGAAAAGAGGAGGAGGAAGAAGACTGTGATGTAGTAGATGTGTCGAGGAGGAGGACACGCATCGACTGTTTGTTGAGGAGGAGATGCGTCCAGGAAGAAGAAGTCTGGTTTTTACGAATTTATCGAAATTATTGACAGTTTTTTTTGAATTTATCGAAATATATTGTCGAAAAAATGGAGATTTAAAATTCGCAACTTTTCTTCTTGTAAAGTTAGAAAAAAAAAAAAAAAAAAAAAAAAAATCACCATCCGTGTAGTACATCTTTTGGTTAAACTAAGGTGGGAATTGGAATCCTAGGGTGTGTTTGGTTGCATGGAATCCTAAGGTGAGAATTGGAATCCCATTTCATGACATCCCATGCCATGGACTTGACCAACTTTGATGTTTGGTTGTCAATGGGAATTGGATTCCTATTGTGAGTGTTTGGTTGCCTAAAACTAATCATGGGAATCTTTTTTTTTTTTTTTTTTTTTAATTATGAAGATCCCACAATTCTAATTTTATATATAAACTAGAATATGTTTTTGATTTTGCTTTTTGCAAAACATCCTTATAGTATAATTTTAAATTCGACGTCTGCTTAAATCTTTCAATGAGAAATAGAGGTGGGCACGGTCCGGATCGATTCCAAATTTTGAGGAACCTAACTCGAACCGTTTAAATTTAATGGAATCGATCCAGTCTGAATTCCCTCATTTTGAACATTGAGACCGAACCTAACTCGAACCGTTTGGAACGGTCCGGTTTCAAAATGAGTATATGAATATATTCTTGATATTGATTCATATGTCGTTAAATGTTTCATCTCTTGTTTATACAAGTTTCTCACTGTAACAATATCGAAAATAACAGTAACAATACTCACTGTAACAATACCGATAATAACAAGAATATATTGTTCCATACTCACTGTAACAATGCCAACTTGGCTAAGAATGTATTGTCACATACTGCAATTTGCTAATGCAATTGCAACTAAAGCATTACCAAGAATATATTGTTACATACTCAATTTGCTTATGTCAACTAAAGCATTGCCAAGAAGTGCACTCACTAGCAATATTCATAGTACACTCACTGTAACAATACTTATTGCATTACAATTTACAACATTACAAAATTTCCCATCTAGATGGTGAAGCTTACCAATGGATTGGCCAGGGAAGGAATCAACAATCTTGACAATGTCTTCCTCAGCAACGTTGTCAGTCCGGAAGAAACCCTTGCAGACACCAATACAGTCCTCTCTGGTAGGAGCCTAGTAAAACTTCTACATACGACCATCACAGATAAAAGAGGCATACATTGCTTATTTATCGGTTTCACTCTAGGTGTATCAATTTATCTGAAACTAAACACATCGGTTATTTGAATGCAGGTTGTGTGATCTAAAAATAAAACCCTTAAAAAATTAATATTTATATCCATTTTTTTCTTCTGATCTACCAAAGTTAAAGAGTCGAATCTGTGTAGATACCTCTTGGATGATCATTACTGCCTGACAATCATAAGAGAAAAAAAGGGCTCTCCAAGCCTATGAGTTAACTTGCAATTTAAGAACTATAAAAGACATAACTATAAAAAAGGGCTCTCCAAGCCTGACAATCATAAGAGAAATTTCTGTTGAATGAGTGGAACTTTTCCTTCTGTAGCGGGGCCTGGCTGTGAACAAGTAGATGGCTACTGTAAAAAGTTGGGGAACCCACAAAGACATAACTTTCACAAGTCTAACCATTCATTCATGAATTCAAGAATGAAAAAAGAGTGAAAGAACGATTACTTTGGTAGTATAGTCCCCTCCCTGAGATAAAGCCAATCATTGGTGTACTCGTCAAATTCTGCAACCATAGTGATCACATATGCCGCACCTTTTCGGAAAGACCTTTCCTGCACAAAATTTAACCTAGAAGGCCAATTAAATTCCAACATATCTATTGTAAAATAAAGAAGAATCACACAACACAAGCTAAAGTACCTAACTGAAGCACCAGAGCTGTTCAAGCTCAGCTGCATAAACATAACCACACAACACAAGCTAAAGTACCTAACTACGAACGAATTTCAATCTCAAACAAGAAAACCAAGAAGATAAAAAAATAAAAAATGAATAGCTCCTACAACTGTAAGTTCCACAAATAAAAATTGTACAGTCACACATACACCTTCAGGTATTTCCTAAAACGGAAAAATAAAAGACAAACTTTACTAGGTTTGACAAACATTATAAAGTGCGGAGCATGACATACTGACCAACGGACAAAACCCATTTAAATGTAAATAGCAATTTACCTTGACAAATTTCTCTAATTTTTGCAGTAGGTATTAAACTTCTAGCTAAAAGAGCATCAAACAAGGTAATCTCTCAACAAAAGGATAAACATAACCAAAAGAAAAACTTAACTGTTACAAATAAATCAAAGGTTACGTACAGACTAGATAAACATTAAATATTTTCCTTCTGAAACAAAAAGAACACTAATCTATCGAAGCCCATTGTTGATAAATAACAAGATAAAGAGCTGTGTGAATAAGGTTATATGCATTAACGGGTTTAATAGCAGCATCAACGCTCTACATCATGTTCAGTTGCAATATAATTTAAATATTTCGGTGAGGATTCAAACTAGAAAACTAAAAGAAAACAAGTATATGCAGATGTCTCCATCATAGAAATCAAACATACAAGATGGGTCAAGATGAACGATTCTCTGTATGATCCAATTTGAACAGGATTAGTCCGGTTCACTAATCATACTCTTACATCCATAGCCTATAAGTACCGTCTTATTAATTTACCAGCTTCAAGACACCAATGATCAAAGAACAGAGAACATGAAAACAAAAGCAGATCAAATAACTGCAAAAGCAAAAAGAATCGTTCTGATAAGTAAAAGATCCACAAGCTGATATGATAAATTCTATAGTTACGTCCTGGAAAATAAAGTTTAAGGGAAATGGGAAAACATCAAGGAGAACTTCTAGTTAAATGTCTTTGAAGAAAAATTTAGCTGTCAAGAAGAATATCCAAATCATCTAATCAAAGGTTAGCTAGAGAATAAACAACACATATTTATCTTCTGAGACGGAAAAGAACACTAATCTATCCAACCCCATTCTAAAATCATTGAAATAGTAGCTCACACGGAATGAATTTTGCTAGCATTGATAAAAGGAAAGACCACAAGGCATCAGATAAAAGCAGTGTTAGAAATACATGAAAAACTGTGAATCAATAAAAATTTTGATCATTCCCATAGTCAAACATCGCACAACCAGTAGTACCAAAGAATGGAGAATCAGAATATTATTAGAAACGACGTTGCGCTAGAAGTATACTGTATTGAAGAAATGTAAACCCACTGCCCCCGCTAAGGAGCTTGTAGTTTTAACCATCTATTTTATTCAAAATATTAAGAAGAAGAGGTAATGTGGACAGAACATGGCAAAATGATTTATTTTAGTTAACATTGTTTTTTTTGAATTGATATTGTTGAACAAGTCTTGCAATTATCTTACAGAGATGGCTCTTCTGATGAGAAGCTTGGAGTAAGTTGGGTCACATCTTCTGAAGGCCAAAGATCAGACCTTTCCGCCCCTCTTCGATTCTCAACTCCTCCATCAACACCACCAGTAATCAACTTGTAGAGATCAACACCACAGCTGAGATCGGTGGAGAGTTCAGTGGAGAGATCAATGGAGAGATCAGTGGAGAGATCAATGGAGGGATCAGTGTAGATATCAGTGGAGAGATCAACACCACCAGCTGAGATAAGTAGAGAGATCAACACCACCAGCTGAGATAAGTGGAGAGATCAGTGGAGAGATCAGTGTAGAGATCAGTGGAAAGATCAACCCCTCTTCGAGAGATCAGTGGAGAGATCAAGCCCTCTTCGACCTCTTCCAAGTTCTCATGGAGAGATCAGTGGTAGTTAACATGTAGAGATCGAGAAATAGATAGGGAAGAAGATGAGAGACGTACCTGGGGTTTTTTGCAATGACGAGAGAGCTTCAAAAACTTGCTTCAGTTGATGTGAAGAGAGGTGGAGAGAGGCGAGGCAGCGAGGGAGGATTAAATTGAGAGGTTTTTAGGATCGCCAAAAGTTTTCCTTGGTGAACCGAGGCGTCCGATTCCCACCAAAGGTGGGAATATGTGGCACGTGCTGGCATCCCTCACCCCTTAGTAAACTCTCAAACAAACACCCAAAATGCTATTCCAAGTGGGAATAGGATTCCTATTCCCATGGAATGGGTGCAACCAAACACACCCTAAGATTGCTATCATTTGTTTTTTTAATTTTTTGCTCCCAGAAACTTTGCCCTTAATAAGTAAACACTTTTTTTTTATTTGAATGGATATTTTTTGTTCGCTCTCCTTCCCTTAAATTTTTTTCTGTAAATAATGAATATCTAATTAATAACTTCCTTTTGGTTTCAAAAGAAATAATAAAAGTAGAGTATGCACAACTACATTTATTGAATATCCCAACCAATACGGTAAAAACAAAAAAAGTCAAAAGTTGTTCCCACCACTGACCTTTATTCCAAAATAAATAAATAAATTCTTACACATTATGGTGCATGAAAAGGGTTTGGGAATAGATTTTGTGACTATATTTCGTCTTATAGAAGTTTAGTGCAGAACTGGCCATTAGGATCACTTCCCTGCCTCTTTCAGAGATTGCATCGGTAAGTTAGTTTACGATTTTATTGAACCTATGTTTGAAAAGAAAGCTAAGAAAATCACATTAATAAATGTAATTTCATGTGTTTATAACTATGGATTGCATGTTATTGATTGAGATTCAAGATATAACTGTGTGTTGCATAATGTGTAGGAATTTCTTCTGTAATCAAAATATTTAAAAATCAACTTCGGGGCGGGACAGGATGGGTGAGATTGAAAATCTTCATCCCGATCCCATCTTTTTCTATATTGGGATGGAATGGGATCGAGATGTGATTGATCAATCCAAATAGGACCCAAAAAAATAGGGACGAGATCGGAATCACTGAATGGGATGCTCACCCCTAACATAGAGTCTCACAAGACGCAATGTCATACAAACAACATATTGCATAGGAATCACCTATATGACAAAATTTTAATACTAAACTAACGTTATCACATGTTAAAATGTATGGAAATTTAGATTGGCCTAATGAAATAAATAAATAAATATTTCAAAATTTGAAAGAAATTTCTTTTACTACAACAAAAAGAAACATTTCGTGAAATTTGGACATTTTTTCGAGAAAATAACATTATAGTTATATGTTCAGCGATATAATTGATGTAAGTAGTCTGACATTTCACGGTATTCTCTCAATAATAGTTGTTGCATTTAGAGGGTGACTCCTAAAAGAAGTCAATTCCAGCACTATTATAGTTTTTATGTTACTAATGAGACATCAAACAGTCATCCGGTCACTGCCGTACATGTGGTACATGCCAACCCTAATACGTAAAGGCCCCAACGCGACATCAAGTAGGCCCAAACACGATTTGGCATAGCCTTGTCACTGTTCAGCTCATAAATCGAGTGCCCAAATCTAGATTATGTGGATCTAACATGGTACGAATCTTGGAGCTTGGCCTAGGACAATAAGGCCTGAACATAAACCTTTCAGCTGTCACGAGCCTTGGATCCACTTGCACAGCTCTTGACCCAATCAAGTATTGGGTCTCAAACAGAGCCAAGTGCCAAACAAAACTTAGTCATGGACGGGTAAGATTTTGTGCAGGATATCCTCCCTCCATCACTCCTTGGCATTAGAGTCAATGAAGGAGTGAAATACTCGCTATATAAGGTGAACAAGAGGGATTAGAAAGGTATGCACCATTAATCGAATTAGCAGTCTACATCCATCCTTACTCAGTCACCTGACTTTAGCATCGGAGTGCTTTCGGCCACAACAGCGGTGGTCCTTGGCTTACTGTTGTTCATTTTTGCAGGTCAAGAATCGATCAGGACAGATTTAGATGCATCAGCTTGGCGCCATCCGTGGGAATTAACGACAAGTTTCCCATAAAATAAAGACACACTCTTTTAAAATAGCAGAGTCTCGAAACATGGTTGCCATCACCAGATCTCGGGTCAACAATGTCGAGCCAGAAAACACTCTGGCTAGGGAGACCCTGCTGCCAAGCCAGGTTGGTCTAATCGAGGAAGCAGAGTAATCGCAAGGCCCAACCACTGTGGCAGATACGGCTAACCCTACCATAGATCGAATTCTACTTCATATGAATCATCTCACATAAGTGGTGGAAAGGCTTACCCAAGATCGAAAATCCGAGAAAAGCCTTGACTGAGGGAGACGCCGAGGAGCATGTCCATGAAAGCGTCAACTTTCCCGGCAAATATCAAAGAGCTGGCTAGGAGGAGAACCCGAGGAATGGGAAAGGCAGTGGGAACCATGCCTTAAAAGGAAGACTAGACTGTGGTTGAAAACCTACTTTGGTTGGGAATGACTGATACAGACGTCCAATATTATCTTAGTGTCTCTCCATTCTCCAAGGAGATCATGAGCGCGCCCTTGCCAAAGAAGTTCGTCCCTCGAAACTCGAGTTCTATGATGGGGCATTCGATCCGTTGGATCACCTATGCCATTACCACCATGTGATGGTGTTGAAGGAAAGTTCAGAGGCCATTATGTGCAAGACTTTCCCTACCAGCCTGTAGTAGGCTGTGCTGACTTGGTTCCACAGCCTTTAGGCAAGATATGTCAATTCATTTCAAGTCTTGGAAAAGGCATTCATCACTCGGTTCGTAGGGAGCTAGAGATTCAGGAAAGAGTCCCACTATCTGCTTGGCCTCAAGCAGAAGCATGGTGAGACCTTCAGAGAGTATGTCACTCGCTTTGACGACGAGCTGACTCTGATCGATGATTGCAGTGATGAAACTTCCATTTCTGGCCTCAGGGGAGGTCAGGTTTACAACTTCTTCACTCTAGAGCCTTCGAAGGACATTGCAGACTTGTTAAAAAGTGCGCAAAAGCACATCACCCTTGAGGAGATCCTGGCGGCAAGAAAAGAGGAAAAAATGAGGCTAAGCAATCCCTCAAGAACCATGATCGGGGAGAAGAAAAGAGACGCGAGGTGGATGATAGATCTAAAAGGAGCGAAACTACAGTGACACCGAGTTTGACAAGGTGAAACCAGACAAGGTTAGCAATTACATCAATACAAGGTACCCCAATTGCACCTGGCTTAACACCAGTCTGTCCAAGGTCCTCTCCGCCATGAAGAGCAGGGAGGACCTAAAGTTTCCCTTAGAGCTCAAGAGTGACCCATCAAGGCGCGATAAGAACAAGTATTGTGCCCATGGTCACATTACTCAGGACTGCCAAAGTCTTAAAAACGAGATTGAGTACTGGGTACAAAAGGGGAGGCTCCTGAAATTCGTGAATCCTGACCAAAAATATCCTTGGGGAAAAGAAAAGGAAGAGTCTGCACTAGAAGTAGAGGAGAAAACTGTGGATGCTATCTATGTTCTGCACAATGAATGTGATGAGCCGGACCGATCAAACCGATCAAGGAAAATAGCAGTCCGAGAACTGCGGACGGATTTCCACCATAGAGACCGCCCTATCCAACCTGCCCGTATAGAGCATCCGACCCTAGATCTGGCATTCACAGCGCAAGACATGCAAGGGATCCACTCCCCGCACAATGATGCCCTAGGCATCACGATCAGGATAGAAAAGTAGAAAGTAAAGAGGTCACTGGTGGATATGGGGAGCTCAACCAACGTCTTGTTCTTTGAGGCATTCCATAGGATGTGACTGAGGGAAGAAGAGCTAAACTAGCACAACCAGGCCATGATCGGCTTCAGTGGTGCACTGAGCTACCCAGTCAGAAGCATCAGACCAGTCGTGGTGGCTGGGGAGTCAAACTTAATAAGGATCTTAATCACGGAATTTATTTTCGTAGACGCCCCCTTCTACATACAATGTGACCCTGGGCAAGCCTTGGCTCCACTGGATGGGAGTCGTGGTCTCTACTGGACACCAATGCCTCAAGTACCGTGCCGATAATAAGGCAGAGACTATCAGGGGAGATCAATCCACCACAAGAGAGTGTCACTATGTGGAGATGAAAAAATCAGGCAAATAACCGTTTCGCCCTAATAAGCCCCCTGGAGGAGGACCTATGGGCCAAGCGCCCACTGGTCAAAGAACTTGAGTGAAGAGAATATCATGTAGAACGTTTAAAGAAAAATTATCAATAAAGGTAATCTCTTTGAAAACGATGTCATTTCACACTCAACTTTGTATACAGGGGCAAACCTTGTCCGACCAAGGTGACCACGATGGCGCACAACGGCTGAGTCTAGTCCTGGTAAGGATGTTGACAAATAGCCATGTCTAAATGACCTAGTCCGCCTGAGGAACCACAACACCATAAAGCAGACCGAGCCTAGTCCCACAGTGGCTCATCGCGCATGAATAAACTTGTATGACCAAGGGGACCAAGATTTTGCACAATCGCTGAGTCAAGTCCTATTAAGGATGTTGACAACTCACCGCGTTTAAGTGACCTAGTGCGCCTAAGAAACCACAACACCATAAAGCGGACCGAGTCAAGTGTCACGGCAGCTCACCGCGCATGAATAACTTGGTCTGACCAAAAGGACCAAGATGGTGCATAGCGACCGAGTCTAGTCTTAATAAGGATGTTGACAACTCACCGCGTCTAAGAAACCTAGTCCGCCTAAGGAACCACGACACCACAAAGCGGACCGAGACCAGTCTCACGACAACTCACATGAATAACCTGGTCCGACTAAGAGGACCATGATGGTACACAACAACCAAATTTAGTCCTATTGAGGATGCTGTCAACTTGCCGTGTCTAAGTGACCTAGTCCGCCTAAGGAACCATAGTACGACAAAATAGGCTGAATCCAGTCCTATGATGGCCCACCATACGTAAGGGACCAAGATGGCGCATAGTGGCCGAGCCTAGTCCTATTTAGGATATTGACAGCTTGCCGCACAAGTGACCTAGTCCATTTATCAATGGTCTAGTCCGTTTGGACCAAGATGAATTTTCTACAACCTAACTGCTGTTCAGGATTAGGGTTCATCATGGAAGTCGTTTACCCGAATAAGTCTAACCCATTCGGGTAAACGACTTCTCGACAGCTCAATACCTTTTTAGGACTGAGCTCGTATATTATAGAAGTTCATTCCATTCGAACCAAGATGACTTCTCCACAACCTAACTCTTGTTCAAGATTAGGGTTCATCATGGAAGTTTAACCCATTAGGGCAAAAGTCTTCCTGACAACTCAACTCCTCTTTATGATTGAGCCCATTTATTATAGAAGTCCAGTCCATTTAGATGAAGACAACTTCTCCACAGCCTAACTCCTGTTCAAGATTCAGATTCATTATGGAAATCTAGCCCTCGGGTAGAGAGGACTTCCCTACAACTCAACTCTTCTTTAGGATTGAGCCCGTGTATTCTAGAAGTTTGGTTCGCTCGGACGAAGATGAATTCTCTTTAGCTCAGCTCTTATTTAGGATTGAGCCCATATATTATAGAATCTGGTCCATTTGGATGAAGACGACTTCTATGCAGCCTAACTTCTGTTCAGGATTAGGCATTCATTATGGAAGTCTAACCCTCGGGCCGAGACGACATAACCACAACTCAACTCATTTTCATGATTGAGCTTGTATATAATAAAAGTCTAATCCACTTGGAAGAAGATGACTTCTCCTTGTTCAGCTCCTTTTAAGGATTGAGCCCATATGCTGTAGAGGTCTAGTCCATTCGGACATGGATGACTTCTCGATGGCCTAACTACTGTTCAGGATTTGGGTTCATCATAAAAGTCTACTCCGTTCAGACGAAGACGACTTGTCCACGACTCAGCTCCTCTTCAGGATTGAGCCCTTATATTGTAGAGGTATTGTCCATTTGATTAGAGATGACTTCTTTACCCTTGTTCAGGATTAGGGTTCATATACAACAGAAGTCCAGACTGCTCAAGCACCCTAACTTCTACATAGGGATGGAATTCATTGTGAAAGTCGGGTCGTCTAGGCCCAGACAACTTGTGCACAAGCTAAACTCCTCTTCAAGGTAAAGCTTACAACACTGCAAAAACCTGACCGACTTGGGTAAGGACAACTATTCTACGAGTTAAGCCTTCTTAAATACTAAGTTAGCATTATTGTCAAGTGACAAACCATTTAAACTAAGAATAGGCTCTAGTCTAGGCAAATAAATATTACAAGACGGAAATGGCTTTAACTACCTAAATCCAGTCTTAATGAATTGGCGGCATATTAGTCTATTCGACCTAATCTAAGCACATGTTATGAATGGAAAGTATGAAAAATATAGTACAAACTCTAAACAAGAAAAACAAAATTTTTGTATTAATAGACTTTTCTTATACAAAACACGCTCAGGTGACAAGATCAAACGGAGTAGAGCCAGGGATAGCTTTGTGGACGATAGGATCACTGGCATGCTCAAGAGAGACTGGATTGGTTGTTGTTTTCGCAGTTCTCGAGTCATCTTCATGGTCGCCCTACAAGGAAGAGGAAACATCATCCACCTCCTCAAAATGAGCAAATACCAACTGTTTGTAAGCGCAAAGGTCTCAATCCTCACGATCCTGTTAAATATAGTTAAGCATTTCTTGCCTACGGCCAATAACCAAGATGAATTGGGCATTCTCAGCAACCTCAAAGAGCTATCTTTTCTTGCCCCCTATTGCGCTTTCAGGTTAGCCAGCTCCTCGGTCACATTGGCCAGATCATTCTCACAATCTACCAGCCTGCGATCAACCTCAACTTAGCTTGAGCGCTCTGAGTCTAGTTCTTGGTTGAGCTGAAAGGCCTGCACTTGACTGCCCCATAGAGTTCCTTTATGTGCACTGCCTCAGCAAGTTCACTTTCCAAGGCACTTTGAGCATCAACAATAGATTTCTAAGTAGGATAGACAATCAGCAGCCGGCATTTGCTCGACTATCGACTTATCCTGGCTCTCCTGGATTTCTCTTAGCACAGTCGTTAAAGAAGCGCGGGTAGTTAGGGCCCTGTCCAGATCTTCCTAGACCCTTCCCAGCTGGGCTTCAAGTCAGACAAGGCCTTGCCAAGGCTTTCCTGAACCTCACCCAACTCAACCTGAAGATCGAACTGAGCATTCATTTTCTTTTTATCGAATCCACCTTGAAAAAGGCATCAGAAAGCTCCAGTTGTTGCTCAACGAACAACCTTTTCAGAGTATATACTATGTTCCGCGCAGACTCCTCTTTGGTGCCCACCATTCCAACATAAACCAAGTAGCCCATCCCCTTGACAAAGGATACACACAAAATTATGAATAATAAGTATGGCGAAGAATCAGAAGACAATCATACAATTGTTGACTTACCTGCATCAGGTGCTTTTGTACTTTGTTGACATGGTCCCTTGCAGGAATCTTTTCTAGCGGCAGATGGTTAACTAGCTAAAACCCACTTCCGCAAGAGTTACATGGAACCGGTGCCACATGTGCTGATCACTAGAGTTGTGATGGATAGTACATGGAACACGAAAGTCGACGTGGGAATTAGCATGGAAAATCTTGAGATCAGGGATCAATCTCGCCCCTCCTCTTGCAACCTCCACAGATGGAGGGAACTCAACAACTTTCTCCCTTTGTCAGCAGCAAGCGGTAAGGAAGGCAAGCGAACTTGTGGTCCGGGTGTGGAGACAATGACTTGAATAGCTCACGACCAACATCCTGCAAAACATGTTGCTCCACTGGTGCATGCATATCTGCGGACGGACCAAGGATAACATTCCTCAGGGCAAGCAACGATGTGTTCGAGTCAGCACCGACAATAATTCTTACGGCAGCCTGAAGAACAAAGTCGGAGGCACATTTAATCTGTTCCGTGCTCAACTTACTGGGATCATCAATCTTGGCGGCTCGAAAAAACCCACTTTCGTGGCAGACATCAGAACATGAATAGGAGAAAGGAAACTAACAAACTCCTTCATAGCCCATTGAAGGGGTTGTCACGTTCAACCATTGTCTCTTCACGCACATGATAAGGGACTATTGGTTGATAGTACACGACAAATTCTCTTTCCTGGCCATAGAACGAATCAGCCTGGACAACTCCCACCTTGACCTTCTTGGGCTTACACGAAGAAGAAAACAAACCCTCCACAATTTTCCTCTTGGAAGAACTAGGCGGCTCCTCTACCCTTTTCTTTTGCAATCCAGATGCTCGGACATCGGTCCCAGAATAGGAGCCAACAAGAGTGGCTAGAGAGCCCACCCTACTCTGGTGGTCTCGATGGAGAACATCCACTACGCCTGATGTTTTCAGGCTTAAGAGTGTCTGAAATGGAAATCAACAGCAGAGCGAGAGAAACAACCTTCCCTTTCTCTTCCTCAGGAGAAAGAACGATAGGATATGCCCCCACTTAATAACACTTGACTAGTCAAACAATATCAGATGTTGTATCAAAAGCAAAAAATGAAGGGAATATAGGAAACTTACTGTGATTCCTAAAGTTGCGGATGATCAGTTGGCCACCACACAGAAAGTACCCACACTTCAATGAAGCAAAAAAGTAATACTTCTACCAGTTCTTCGTACCATCTGGAAGGTTGTCCAGACAAGCGGACCTTACTAGCCAACAAGCACCATGCTTGTTCATCCTACTAGGATCCATTGAGTGGATTAACATAGGCGACAGGTAGAGCCTGACCCCTAGACCCTAACCAGCATGGCGATCAAAATCTTCCACTCGTTGGCGCAAATTGGACTAGGGAAATACCCTGGTACGACAAGGATTGCCAAATGGAAATAGGAACGGGAAACACATAGACCTACCTTGAACATGGCATTGTGTAGGATGACATATCCCAGTCTTGTGGTTACCAGAGACTCACCCTTTTTAATAAGCAATAACATCAGATTCTTAGGAACCTGACCACTACTGAGAAGGTCAGCCGGATCCCCTTCCGACATCGAGTTTTCTCCAAAGAACTCAAGGCAAGCAGCTTGTTGCTCTTGCGAAAACTGTTGGAATCTCATATACATGGTTGAACGAAGATTTGCTCTAAACTTTACTGGAGAATTCTTGACAATATAGAGAACAAGAACATGCTCCAGAAAGTGAAAAGATCAAAACCCTCACAGAGTAGGCCTACATAAGCCTAGCATGCATTGGAGGTAATCACCCGACGATGCATAATCATTAACTGTAGCATTGAAGCCAAAAAAGTACCAAAATATGCTATCATGGCATCACACAATCCCCTATGCACAGTTAGTTAATGGCCCTATATGCAGCCCCACTAACCAAGGGGAACAACTGATGAGACATCAAACAATCATTCGATTATTGCCGTACTCATGGCACATGCCAACCCTAATACAGAAAAGCCCCAACGTTTCCTTAAGCAGACCCAAAAGCGATCTGTCTAGCCTAGTCAATGTTAAGCCCATTGGGTGCCCAAGCCCAGATTATGCAAGCCTAGCATTATGCGAATTTTGGAGCTTGGCTTAGGACAATAAGGCTTGAACACATACCTTTGAGCTGTCATGAGCCTTAAATCCACATCCACAACTCTCAACCCAATCAAGTATTTGGTTCCAAACCGAGCCAAGCGCAGAACAGAACAAAACAAAGTCATGGACGAGTAAGATCCTGTGTGGGATCTCCTCCCTCCACACCTTGACAGTAGAGTCAATGAAGGAGTGAAATACTCACTATATAAGGTGAACAAGGGGATGAGAAAGGTACGCACTTTCAATCTAATTTACAATCTACATCCATCCTTACTCAGTCACATAACTTTAGCATCGAAGTGCCTTTGGCCACCACAACGGTGGTCCTTGGCTCATTGCTATTCACTTTTGCAGGCCAGGAATCAATCAGAATGGTTTTGATCGCATTAATTATAGTACTTAGTATTGTGTCAGAACCATGGCTACGTACTCGAATCCAAAAAACAAGTATGAGATTAAGTTTCTTAAGGAAACTACTGCAAAACAAACATATGTTCTCGAAGAAATAATGCAAAAACCCACTATCATTGAAGGAAAACTATACCATGTAGCTACAAGTTCCACTCATGGCGATGACTACCAATCCCTATCACAAAATGAAAACAAATTTCAAACGCCAATAATCTGTTTGGAGTTTCCACGTTTTGATGGGCATGATCCAATGGGATGAGTCTATACAGCCGAACAATTTCAAAGATGTCATCACCATATTGAAGCTCAAATGGTAGAATTAACATCAATGCATTTGTTAGGAGATGGCATCCCTTGGTTTCAATAGATGGAGAAAACATTGTGTACTATAATATGGCCTTCAATTGACTTATGTATGTTCGATTTGGAACTTCTTATGATGATGAACCAAATGGTGCCCTTGCCAAATTACATCAACTATCATCTGTACAAGCTTATCAATCAAAGTTTGAAAATTTGGTCAATCGCACCATTTGGTTGCTTGAACAATTTTTGTTTGGTTGCTTTGTTTTCGGTTTAAAAGATGACATTAGATTGGGAGTAAGATTGTTCCATCCATCAACATTTGTGCAAGTTTTTTCATTGGCAAGGTTACAAGAAGAGGCAACACGAAAGAAAGGATTTCGAACTAGTGTACCCGGACCAACCATTTTATTTGCTGACAATCCCAAATTGACTCCAACAAGATTCAAAAGATAGTCACACCTGTAGATATGAATGAAAAAGAAAGAAGGGGTTTTGTTTTAAATGTGATGAAAAATATGGTCTCGGACATCATTGTTTTGGACAACTTGCCATATACTTGATGGGTTCGATGATAATTGAAGAAGAACGCGAGAAATAACTGTTGAAGATAATCCAGATAAACCCAAGTATCAATTCATGCATTGGCAGCAGGCGCAATGGGACCTCGCACCACGAGAAATCAAGGATTTATCAAAGTGCAACCAATATGTTATTGCCCGACTCTAGTAGTACACATAACTTTATCAACCCTTATTCCGCAAAAAAATATGGTGTTCCTATTTAAAAGAATGCAGAGTAAAAGGGTCATGGTAGCCGATGGAAATGTATTGTATACTTGCGGTACTTGTTCTCAATTACCACTCCAATTACATGGTTACAATTGTTATGTTGATTGCTATATTTTACCACTTGAGGGTTGCGACATGGTTCTTTGAGCCCAATGGTTAGCCACATTAGGTGTAATACACTGAAACTTTTCCTCATTAAATATGTCTTTCATTTATGAGTCATGGAAGTACACCCTTCACGGGTCTTCTCAACGGTTTTCCAAATTGGCTAGTACAAATCAATGGAGCAGCACTTATACAAGAACTTCCATAGTGTTTGATGAGACATCAAGTAGTCATACGTTACAGCCGTTCACATGGTAGGGGGTCAACCCTAACACGAGAAAGGCTTCAACGCGGTCCCAAACAGACACATTCTTAAATGTTGTTTAGCTGTAAGTTAGGCACCCAAACCCAAGTCTCGCCAGCCCAAGAGGAACGTGTCTTACGGCTTTGCCAAAGACAATAAGGCCCCAACACAAGTCTCTGAGTTGTCATTGGCCCGAGACACACTAACACAAATCATCTCTTAGCCCAATCGAGCATTGGGTCCTAAACAAAGCCAAGTGCCGAAAAGACTCAGTCATGCACATGTAAGATTTTGGGTGAGATCTATTCTCTCCATCACACTACCTCGATAGTAGGGAAGGTTGAGAAGGGAACACTCTCTATAAAAGGTGAACGAAAGGAAGACGAAAGGTACGCATACATATTGCTAATTACATTTAGTCTTCATTCTTCCTTGCACCATTACTTGACTTAAGCATCGGAGTGCCATCAACCACCACAACAGTGGTCCTTGGCTCACCACTATTCATTTTGCAGGCTCGAGATCAGCAAGGATGGATTTGGACGCATAAAAATTTGTGCAGACAACTCACCGCTAAAATAAATTGTATGAGCACGAGACCGAAATGGCACACAGTGGCCGAGCCTAGTCCTATTCAAGAAGTCGACAACTTGCTGCATAAGTGACCTAGTTGGCTTTAGGAACCGTAGAAAGAAAACTGTGGATAGAACTCAGTCCACGAACCATTCACCACAAATGGACTGAGCCTAGTCCACGGACAGCTCACCGGACTAAAAGCCCAGTCCTATCATGGGAATCAAAATGGAGCACAGAGGTTGAGCCTAGTCTTATTAAGGGAAACGATAACCCGCCTCATAAGTGACCTAGTTCGCCTAAGGAGCTGAGGTAAGATGCAGCAGGCCGAGCCCAGTTCACGGGTAGCTCACTGCTCAAAGAAGCATGGTCCTTTCACAGGGACCAAAATGGTGCACAACGACCAAACCTAGTCCTGATAAGGACGACGACGACTTGCCGCTAAGTGGCCTAGTTTGCCTAAAAAACCACGACACAACGAAGAGTGTCGAGTCCAGTCTGTTGATGAATCACAGCTCCATGATGATCTAATTTAAGGGACTAAGATGACACACAGAGGCCATGTCTAATCCTATTCAAAATACCAACAACTCGCCCAATAAGTGACATAGTTCGCTTAACAGGAGCCTAGCACGTTCGGGAAAAATGACTCTTTATACAACTCAACTCCTATTCAGGATTGGGTTTTGTTATGAAGTCTAGCCCAGACAGGTGATGATGACTTATTCCAGCTCAAGTCCTATTAAGGATTGAGCCAGATGAATGTGGGAATCTAGCTCATTTGGACAAAGATGGTTCCTCATCAACCCAACTACTGTTCAAGATTGGGGTCTATTATAAAGTCTAGCCCAGATGGGCGGAAATGACTTCTTTCCAGCTCAAGTCCTCTCAAGGATTGAGCAAGGTGAATACGGGAATCTAGCCCATTCGGGAAAAAATGGTTATTCATAAACTCAACTCTTGTTCAGGATTGAGGTCTATTATGAAGTCTAGCCCAGATAGGCAGACATGACTTCTTTTCAGCTCAAGTCCTCTCAAGGATTTTGAGCCAGATGAATATGGTAATCTAGTCATTCGGGCAAAGATGGTTCCTAATCAACTCAACTCCTGTTTAGGATTGAGGTCTATTATGAAGTCTAGCCAAGATGGGCGGAAATGACTGCTTTCCAGGTCAAGTCCTCTCAAAGATTGAGCCAGATGAATATGAGAATCTAGCCCATTCGAGCAAAGATGGTTCCTCAACAACTCAACCCCTGTTTAGGATTGGGAAACTATTATGAAGTCCAGCCCAGACGGGTGGAGATGAGTTCTTTCTACCTCAAGTCTTCTCAAGGATTGAGCCAGATGAATACTAAAATCTAGCCCATTCGAGCAAGATGGTTCCTCAACAACCTAACTCCTATTCAGGATTGGGGTTTATTACGGAAGTCCAACTCAGAAAGGCAAAGGTGACTCCCCTTCAACTCAAAGTCTTCCTCAAGATTGAAAGCATGTATATGGTACCGAAATTCAGTCCAACAAGATATGGTTTCTCAAGCAACCTAATTACTATACAAGGCCAAGAACCATCATGGAAGTCCAGTCTTCAATGCAAAGACAACTTCTGCACAAACTCAACTACTAAAGGAGACAATAATTACATCACTAAGGGAACGCGATTCGGACAAACATAGGTGACTACCCTATAGAATAACTCTCAAAAAAGATTAAGTTATTACCATTATCATAATATGAGTCCGGACAAGCCAAGAAAGGGCTCCAATCTAGATTAAAGCTCTACTAAAGATGGGGGTGGACACACCGGTCTACTCAGCCTAGTCTAAGCGAAAATTGGAAATGGCAAGTACGATAACTACAACATGGACAAAAAGAAAAAGCAAAATTTTCTCATTAATGAGTTTTTAAGTACAAGAAATTGCTTATGTAGATGCAGTATAGTCAAGAACACCTCCTTGAGAAACAGAGTCAGAAGCGACTTTGTGGGCAACAGGATCCGAAGTAGGCTCTAGAAAATCGAGGGCGCTATACTAAAAACATCAAGCAAGAGAAGTTAGATTACTTACTGACGTTCTTGAAGCTGCGATAGATCAGTCGATCTTCATGGTCGAAGTATCCATACCAAACAAAAGCAAATAAGCTGCACTGCTCCCAATTCTCCGCGTCCTCTAGAAACCCACTAAAACTAGAGGGCTTCACTAGCCAGTAGGTACCATGGCCATTCGTCCTGATAGGAGCCATGGATAAAATCAACCTAGGCAATAGGTGGAGACCAACAACCTTCGCCATAGCCAGGGTGGCAATCAGAATCGTCCACCCATTGGGTGTCATCTTAGTCGAAGCAATACCATGGTAAGACAAGAATTGCCAAATAACTCCAGGAATAGCGAAGTGCAGGCTCATTCTGAACATGGCCCTATGCAGAGTGATGTGCACTTCTCTTGGGGTTATCAGAGACTCACCATCGTCCAGAAGTGTCAACCTCAAATCATCATTGAGACAGTCAGGCGAGAATCATGTAGACGGTCACATGAAAATCTCAACACAAGCCGCGAGACGGTCACG
Source organism: Berberis vulgaris (assembly GCA_963556465.1). Classification (NCBI taxonomy): domain Eukaryota; kingdom Viridiplantae; phylum Streptophyta; class Magnoliopsida; order Ranunculales; family Berberidaceae; genus Berberis; species Berberis vulgaris. The sequence continues at coordinate 51,248,624 of OY747131.1, read as the reverse complement.
TGAAAATCTCAACACAAGCCGCGAGACGGTCAGGCAAGAATTGTGTAGACACTGAATCTAACTGTAGAAAATTCTTGGCAAGAATAAACAAGAATTCTGGAAGGGAAAAATGTCAAACTCCCCTAAAGAAGGTCTATATAGACTTGACTTTTAGGGGAAGCAATCACCAAACCATTACATAAACATTAACTGCAGCGTAGAAGCCGAAAAGGCGTTGAAATATACCATCATGGCCTCATATAGATCCCTATGCACAGTCATTTAGTGGCCTAATATGCAGACCCACTAACTAGGGGAAAGTAACTGATGAGACATCAATCAGTTAGGCGATCACAACCATACACATGGTGTAGGCTAACCCTAATACAGGAAAGGCCCCAAGACAGTCCCGAACGGATCCAAACTCAAACCACTGCTCAACCCGTAAGTCAGTCTCCCAAGCCGAAATCAGGCCAGCCCACGTGGCACAGATCTTGGATATTGGCCCAAGACAATAAGGCTCGAACACTGATCTCCGAGCTACCACAGGCTCAAGATCCCCTCGCACAAATCTGCTCTTCACCCAATCAAGCATTGGGTCCTGAACAAAGGCAAGTGCAAGAGACTCGATCATGCATAAGTAAGATCATCGGCAAGATCTCCTATCTCCATCATGCCTTCGACAACAGGGATAGTTGTAGAAAGAACACTCACTACTTAAGGTGAGAAAAGGGAAGAAGAAAGGTGCTCATACACATTGTTAATTACATCTAGTTTCAATTCTCCTTGCACTGTTACCGAACTTGAGCATCGGAGTGCTTTCGCCCACCACAATTGTGGTCCCTGGCTCACTAGTGTTCATTTTTGCAGGCTCGAGATCAGCAACGATGGATTTGGATGCATCAGTGTTTGTGTAAAGTTGTGTGCACTCAACATGAATGCTTCTGACTTGGATGTTCTTTGTGAGATGATGCCTTTAGTGGAGCAATATGAGGATGTCTTTTGTTAGCCAGTGGGATTGTCACCACCACGTTCCCATGATCAAAGAATTGAACTTGAAGTCAATAGTAGACCAGTCAATGTTTGTGCATATCGGTATCCCTATTTCCAAAAAAATGAAATTGAAAATATTGTTCGAGAAATGCTTGACAATGGGGTGATTCGCCCAAGCCTTAGTCCATATTCCTCGATGGTGCTACTTGTTTGTAAAAATGATGGAACATGGCAAATATGTGTGGATTATAGAGCCTTAACCAAACTCACTATTAAGGATCGCTTTCCGATTCCAATTGTGGATGAGCTTCTTGATGAATTACATGGAGCAAAGTTTTTTCATATACTTGATCTCCGCTGTGCCTATCATCAAATCCGGATTTATGAGCCTGAAATGCTCAAAACTGTTTTCCAAACACATGAAGGACATTATGAGTTTTTTTTATAATGTCATTTGCACCATCTACTTTTTAGAATTTGATGAACCATATTTTTAGGCCTTACCTTCACAAATTCATCTCGGCTTTCTATGATGATATCCTCATATATAGACCTGATTGGGAATCTTTACTATGTCATGTTGCAACAACAATTTACATTCTTCTCTGACCACGACAACTATTTGTTAAGATTCTGAATGTATATTTGGAAGCACATTAGTGGATTATTTTGGGCATGTTATTTTAGTTGAAGGAGTACATGCTGATCTGCAGATGCATGATCCATTGGCTTGGCAAAGAACCACAGAGAATCACGTGGATTTCTGGGCTTACTGGATATTATTGCAAATTTGCTAAAAATTATGGACAGTTGAGCGCCCTTTAAAAGCATGCCTACTAATGGAACCCTGAAGAAGCCAAGGCTTTTCACACTAAAAGAGGCTATGACTGAAGCACCAGTACTTGCTCTTCCTAACTTTACAAAGCCCTTAATTATTGGCTGAGATCCTTCAAATACTGGTATTGGTGGAGTTCTAATGCAAGGTGAGTGCCCCACTATGTTTTCTAGTAAGACCTTGTCAAGAAAACATGCAACTCTTTCTGCTTTCTGCATATGAAAAGGAATTGATGACCATTCTCTATGCTATCAACAAATGGGGTCCATTTGTTGGGTCGTCGATTCACTGTACGAACTGATCATAGTAGTCTTAATTACTTGCTTGACCAACGATTGTGACTTCAACTAAACTAAAATGGCTCACCAATGACTATGAAATTGTTTACAAAAAGGGTCAAGAAAATGTTGTTGCTGATGCTTTATATTGACAAGTTGATAATGGCTCCATTATGACTAAAAACAACCTACCATACAGAGCCAGATTCGCAGAATATAATTCAGCAACTTTTGTCTTCTCATCATGCACCACCACATTACATAAATGATGATGGATTACTTTATTATAAGGGTTTCTTGGCAATTGGCACTTTAGACACTCTTATATAAAGGATTTTAGAGGCATTCCATGACTCTCCTATTGCTGGCCACTCTGGATTTTCGAAAACGTATAAGCGCCATTGTCAAACTTTCTACTTAAGACATTCATGAATATATCCGGGAGTGTGATGTTTGTCGGTGGAACAAGGAGCAACACTTGCTTCCATCTGGTTTATTACATCCGTTGCCAATTCGACACCGTATTTGGACTAGTATCTCACTTGATTTTATTAGAGGCTTCCTAACTCACATGGGAAAAATGTTATTTTTGAGGTGGTAGAGTTTGTCCAAATATGCCCATTTCATTGTCATTGCACATCCTTATACAACAACTTCCATTGCCCACAACTTCATTGACAGTCTTCAAATTACATGGTAGGCCAGCTTCAACTGTAAGTGATTGTTGATGAGACATCAAACAATCATCCGATCACAACCAAACACGTGGCACATATCAACCATAATGAAAAAGGGTCAGGAAGGACTATATGCCCAAGCCAAGTCCAATCCAGGCCCAAGTTAATTTCTATTCAGCTCGTAAGTCAGACGCCCAAACCCAGATTATGCGAGCCTAGTGAGGTAAGAATCTCGGAGTTTGGCCCAGAGCAATAAGGTGCAAATACAGACATCTAGACTATAGCAGACCCAAAGTCCATTTATGCTACTCTTGGTGCAATCAAACATTGAGTCCTAAAGAGAGCCCAATGCCAAAGAATAATTAGTCATAGATGGATGAAGAACCCTAAATGAACATAACTTGATGAGGGAAGATTCTAAGTGAGATCTCCTCCCATCATCACACATTCCTAGGTAGAGTCAATGAATGAGTAAAACACTCTCACAATATAGGTGAACAAAATGGATGAGAAGGGGACACACGTGCAACCTTAATTTTATCAGTCTATCTCCATCCTTGTTCAAGTATCTGACTTAACCATCAGAGTGCCTTTGGTGGTCTCTGGTTCATTGCTGCTCATTTTTGCAGGTAAAATCAATAGGGGCGGATTTGGACGCATCAATTTGGCGCCGTCTGTGGGAAGAACATAGTTTTCCTTAGAGCAAAGCACAAACTCTGTTGAACTAACAAAGTCTTGAAACATGGTTACTAGCACCAGATCTCGAGTTAATAATAATAACGCAAAGCCTGTTAGCACTATTGCCGAAGGTGTCCCATCGCAAGACCGAAACGATCAAACTGCGATAGTGGCACAACCACAAGGTCATGCTCCTGAAGCGGCCACGACATACCCTCGTAGAGATTAGATTTTGGTCCATATGAATCATTTCGCTCGAGCGGTGGATAGAATTGCCCAGGAGTGACAACCGCCATTAGAGAATGACGGGAACTTAGGCAAGTCTCTAGCCCAAAAGGATGATAGGAAGCGTGTAAAAGAAAGTGTCATTGTCTTCATCGAGAGATAGAGAGCTAACTAGGAGGGGAACCTAAGAGATAAAGGAGTCCGAGGAGACTACGCGTCAAGGGCTAACAAGAATGTCGTCGACAATCCACTCTGACTAGGGGCTATCGATCCGGACGTCCTGTACAATCTCACAGTTCCTCCATTCTCTACGCAGATCATGAACGCGCCTCTACCAAAGAAGTTTAATCCCCCAAAGCTTGAGTTTTTTTTAATGGAAATATGGATCCATCTGACCACCTGCGCCATTACCACCATGTAATGGCACTAAAAAAAGGTTCATAAGCCGTTTTGTACAGGACCTTCCCTACCAACTTGAAAAAGGTAGCACTGACCTGGTTACACAACCTTCAACGAAGGTCCATCGATTCATTTCGAGCGTTGTCGAAGGTTTTTATCACTCTATTCGTGGGAATCCAACGGATCAGAAAGGGCCCATTATTTGCTCAACCTCAAGTAGAAGTAAGGCGACCCTTAGGCAGTATGTAACTCGGTTCAATGATGAATTAACTCTTGTCGACGGTTACAACAATGACACATCTGTCAGTGCCTTCACTTCCAGCCTCCGGGGAGGTTAGTTTGATAACTTTCTCACTTTGGAGCCTCCAAATAACAAGGTGGACTTGCTAAAATGTGTGTAAAATACATCACTCTTGAGGAGATATTAGCGCCCAAAAAAGAGGTGAAAATGAGACCAAACACTCTTCCAAGATCAGGGAGAGGAGAAGAAGCGTGAAGAGGAAGATAAATCCAAAAGAAGACTGAGTGACAACAAGCCTGGGTCTGATAAAGCAAAACCCAACAAAGCCACCAACTACGTCAAACTCAAAGTACCATGCCTACACTCCACTCAACACCAGTCTATCCAAAATCCTTTCCACCATGAAAAGTTGAGAGGATATAAAGTGGCCTTCTAAGCTCAAGAGCGATCCGTCAAAGTGTTATAAGAACAAATACTACTCTTACCAAAAGACCATGGACACAATACTTAGAATTGCCAAAGCCTCAGAAATGAGATCAAATACTGGGTCGCGAAGGGAAAGCTAAAAGAATTTGCGGGTTTTGGCAAAAAACAACCTCGAAGGAAAGAGAACGAAGAGTCCGTGCAGGAGATCTTGGAAAAGACTAAGGATGAGATTTACGCCATCGCATGCGACAAACCAGGACAATCCAACCGGTGAGAAAGAGAGTGATCTGAGAACTGAGAACCATGTCTCGCTATGAATATCGCCCATCCAACATGGCCGAATAGAGAATACGACTCCAGATCTAACATTCACGACGCATGACATGTAAGGGATCCACTCCTCGTATAATGATGCCCTGGTTATATCAATCAGGATAACAAGGTGGAATGTCAAGAGATCACTATGGATACGGGGAGCTCAACAATGTCCTATTCATGGAAGCATTCTGCAGGATGCAACTTAAAAGATAATAATTGATGTCGCAAAGACAAACCATGATTGTCTCAGTGGTGAGCGGTGTTATCTGGTCGGGAGCATCAGATTGCCCAGGTAACAGGGGATTCAGACCTACAAAGGGTTCTGATGAAATAGTTCATAATTGTAGAGCCCCTTTTACGTACAACGTAATCTTGGACAAACCTTGGCTTTATCTAATGGGAGCAGTGGTATCCACTCAACATCAATGCCTTAAATACCCCGCCGATGATAAGGTGTTTACAATCAGGGGAGACCAATCTACAACAAGGGAACGTCATTACACGACAACAAAATGATCGGGCAAATAAATATAGCAACCCGAGCCCCTTAGAGAAAAACCAACGGGCTAAGGGATTACTAGTCAGAGAGTCTTAGTAGAGAAAATATTTTTTTAATAAAAAAAACCAAACAGTATAGAAATACTCTTTTTGAAAAAGTATTATCAATAAATATACTCTTTTAAAAAAATTGATTTCAAATAAAACTCTACATACAGGGGCAAGCCTAGTCCGACTAGAGGACCATGATGGCGCACAATGGATGAGTCTAGTCCTATTCAGCGTGACGACAGCTCGCTACACCTTAGTGACCTAGTCCATCTAAAAAACCACGATGGCGCACAACGGCCAAGTCTAGTCCTATTCAGGATGACGAAAACTCGCCGCACCTAAGTGACCTAGTCCATCTAAAGAACCGTCGGGAAGTAGTCTCTGAGAGCACATAGGATGAATAACTGACGGGAGTAGTCTTTTGAGGGCATGTAGGAAGACGAATAAACAAATTTGTCACATTCAGCTCCATGTCACCGATGAGCTAAAAATCCGTCACATTCGCTTATCGGTTCTATGCCATAGATAAGCTAACTTTTCACAATAATAATCTCCATTACCCACTTCTCATAAGTTGCATTGTATGAAGCGAGTTTAAGAGTAGTACCAGTAAGATATCCCATCCTACCTCTACCGACAATAACCAAGAATATATTTCATTTGTGATAAGAAAATTCTCATTCTGCCTTTGTCATGTACGAAGGATATCACTTTGGACACGATCATACAAGTCATCAAGGCCAGCCAGAAAAAACATATACACGAAAAACATCCATTTCCTTCTGTCGAGTCCTTATAACATCAGGTTGTGCGAGGACAATTGGATTTCGGTAATCCAATTCTACCATATTGTGTGCAAATCAGAAACTGTTTTACTCTCCTGCTTCATCTGGATAGCTTGGCAAGAGAGATCATTAATAACTTACCTATCAACTCTTTCGTAATAGGTCTTGGATACAACATCTCAAACATGTTTTAAAGTAGTTTTTCGTCAGCCAATTAATTTCAATGTTATCCTAAAACATCTTCATCCAATTCAACTCTTCAACACCACTTTCCCTCGAAAGAGGAGAAGTGGACACCTGAATGAGATCCAAAGCATAGGGGATTGTAAATCTTAGGAAATAAAACTCAACCACCAATAAATATCATGAGAACAACATCACAAACGTTGTTTTTGCGCTTGCTACCCGTGGGATCACACTAAACCCAATGAGCAATGGGATCAAAATGAAGCCTCGCCATATCCCGATAGACCTTGAGTCCACAAAGTGCACATAAGGCGATTTGTAGGACGCTCCATTCAATTGTAGTTTGGCACACTATTTCGTAATTTCAGTTCATCCTTCTCTTCCTACTCTCTTCATGTAGCTTCATTGTTTCGTACCCAAACACTACAAACGCGACAAGGAATTGTAAAGGTTCAACACTCAGTACCACATGCTGCAAGCTTTTGTAACATTCTTGATAATTTGAAGACCCAGAAAACACACCCATACTGTCAGAAGAACAATTATCCTCTTCCATCTCAGGCTAAACTGCAATATTTCCAGCCCATACTTTTCTTCTTTGGATACCAATGGTTCAATGAGAAGTTCTCCATGTGAGTTGAATGGAGTTTTTTTCTGTTCATCTATCTCTGTGAGTGAAATGGTTTCCTCCTTTCACCAACATTCATTGAAATTCGGTAACATGTAGCGAAATGTAAGCTCCATCCACTCGAATCCAATGGATAAAACCCAAATAAGAGGCTGATTGCAAATCTTTATTGTTTTACCCCACCATCCAAAAATATGGGCTAGAACAAACTCATCAAATAATGTTTCATAACCATTTTTAAACCTACTTGTGGGATTATCAGGCATGTAAATACGACAATATGCTCCATATGATATTTCTGGGAGTTCAAGACCAAGATCAGGATAAAGTTATTTCATGAATTGCTGAGCATCATCTCGTTTCTGGAAAAGAAGAAATGTAAGAGCAATAAGGTGAAAAATTGTTATTCCATGGACTAGTCGCCAAATGGCGAGATGTGGCCGAATAAAAACCATTGAAGGTGCTTGACGTAAGCAGTAAGTGAGGAATACAGCAATCGTTGCCCAAACTCCCTCTTTAGGGAAATAACAACATCACCAGATGAACTATTTTCAGGATCAAGGGCTCTACTTGCCCAAATAAGCCAATAAGTAACAAGGAAACATTGCGAGTTTTGTATGCCCATGTTGTCCACGGATCGAGTTCATCACCACATTTTGTAAATATATCTCAACATTTCCTTGAATAAGAAACTCCCTTCTCTTTGTTTTCCTGTGACCATTAAGTTCCATAGGCCAATTTATCAAGAATTGAAACTTAACTTGTTGATGGCACTGACAATGTTAAGAAGCCCTAGCCGTACGATTGTTGAAACTAGAAGATCTTCACCGTTGAATTGGGGTCACTTGGGTTGTTGGTTCTTTCTGTTTTTTCTTCAGATAGATAGATTGGTAAATGTGTTGTTCTTGAAGAAGGTTTAATGTTGATAAGAGAGTAACTCAAATCATCGAAATCTGGGAATGAATTTCCAAATTATGAAATTTTGAAGTCTTTGTTAAATGAAAGAGAAAAACTTTAACTAGTTTGGGTAGGGCAACTCAAGGTCTGATGGAACGATGAGAACAACAGACACCGATGGTTACTCACCAAAACTGCAAAGGGACGGTCCATAGCTAGAGAGCCTGGCGTGGCGCGGGCCTGGCACTGTGGGCCTGACTCTCTAAAATTACAGGAAAGAGAAAATAGATTACAACATAGGAGGCGAAAAGCAGAGAAAGAGAAAGAGAGTATGTATGATGGTCAAACAAAGATAGGAGAGATGTGTTCTGTTTATAGAAAGACAAATAGATATGAGATGAGATAGATAGGTACAAAGAGACTATTAATGGGTCTGTGGAAATTTTTGAGAGTAGGAAGAGAATTGAGACCCACAAAGTCTGCGCAAACAAGGTGTGGGTTCTTCGATACGGCTTCGAATTTGAATCTGTTCCAAGTGTTACATAGATTTCAGGATCAAAGAGGAACATAGGACTAGATCCAAAGCAGTCACTGGGAAATCCTTCAACCCCCTTCTCCACCTCTTGCATTTACTGTCAAAACCCTATATCAAGAACAAGCACAACAATCGACATATATATGTTGTTCATGCATCGTCATCTGAGGCAAGGAAGAGTTTGAGTGAGAGTCTCACCAATCAATACCCGGAGTCTTACTCGTACTTATGAACAAGTGTAGCAAGATCTCAAGATCACCGCTCTTATACCATGTTAAATAAAAAAAATTAAATAATTCATAGCAAATTTTTATTCATCTCACAAGAAGGTATTTATAGGGATACAAATATAATCCTAGCTAGGAAAGGAAAAATTATTTTAATCCCGGTTAATCCAGTATTCCTAAATAACTATAATCAGTGTTAAATAGGCATTCCTAATTATATAAGTATTATAATTGTTAACATTCAAGATTAAGATGGCTCTTATTATAAAAGTATAGTCCATTCGGACCAAAATGACTTCTTTGTAGCTTAACTCCTCTTCAGGATTAAGCTCGCCTCATTATGGAAGTGTAGTTTGTTGGGACCAAGATGACTTATCTAGAACTTAAGTCCTCTTCAGGATTATGTTAATTTTATTATAGAAGTCTAGTCCATTCGGACTAAGATGACTCCTCTTCAAGGTTAAGTTAGCCTAATTATGGAAGTCTAGTCAGTTCGGACCAAGACAACTTCTCTACAGCTTCAGTCTCTTTCAGAATTAAATTAACTTTATTGTCCATTCGGACCAAGATGACTTCTCAGCAGCTTAACTCATCTTTTTAAGTTCGCCTCATTATGGAAGTCTAATCAGTTCGGACCAAGATGACTTCTCTACATCTTAAGTCCTCTTCAGGATTAAGTTAACTTTATTATTGAAGTCCAATCCATTCAGACCAAGATGACTACTCTGAACCTATCTTCAAGATTAAGTTCACCTCATTATGGAAGTCTAGTTTGCTCAAACCTTGATGACTTCTCTACAACTTAAGCCCTCTTCAGGATTAAGTTTACTTTATTATAAAAGTCTAGTCCATTCGGGCCAAGACAACTTCTCTACATCTCAAGTCTTATTCAACATTAAGTTGCTTTACACTATGAAATCTAGTCCGTTCGAACAAAGATGATTTCTCTGTAGCTTAAGTCCTCTTTAGAATTAAGTTAGCATATTTAGAAGTCTAGTCCATTCGGATCAAGATGACTCCTCTGCAGCTTAAGTCCTATTCAGGATTAAATTGGATTTATTATATGAGTTCTAGTCCGTTCGAACCAAGGTGACTTCTTCGCAGCTTAAGTCCTCTTCAGGATTAAGTTGATCTATTATAGAAGTCTAGTTTGTTCGGACCAAGATGACTTTTCTACAGCTTAAGTCATATTCAGTATTAAGTTGGATTTATTTATGAAGTTTAGTCTGTTCGAACCTAGCTAACTTCACCGCAACTTAAGTCCTCTTTAGGATTAAGTTGGATCTATTATAGAAGTCTAGTCCATTCGGACCAAGATGACATCGCTACAGCTTAAGTCCTATTCATGATTAAGTTGGATTTATTATATGAGGACTACTCCATCGGACCAAGATGACTTTTCCACAGCTTAACTCCTCTTCAGGATTATCTTGGATCTATTATAGAAGTCTAGTCCTTTCAGACCCAGATGACTTATCTGCAGCTTAAGTCCTATTCAGGATTAAGTTGGATTTATTATATGAAGTCTAGTCCGTTCGGACTAAGATGAATTTTCCACAGTTCAAGTCCTCTTCAGGAATAAGTTGGATCTATTATAGAAGTCTTGTGCGCTTGGACCAAGATGATTTCTCTACAGCTTAACTCCTATTTAGGATTAAGTTGGCTTATATTAGGAAGTATACTCCATTTAGACCAAGGTGACTTCTCTACAACTTAAGTCCTATTTAGGATTAAGTTAGCTTATATTATGAAGTTTAGTCAATTCGGACCAGAGGACTTCTTTCACCTTAGTCCTATTCAGGATTAAAATAGCTTATACATTAAAGTCTAGTCCGCCCGGACCAAGATGATGTCCGTCCAGCACAACCCTAGTCAGGATTAAAATGGTTTGTATTATTCAAACCTAATATGATCATACCTATTGTCAAAGTAGGAACAAAAATATGAAACAAGAAAACGAGTTTTATTGATCGACCAAAATTTTTTTACAAGGCTTAATTAACTAATCAAAGTGAAGGCATATAAGAAGTTAGCATTAATCATCTGAGCTTGGTGGAAAGGAATTTGTGAACCAAGATCTACCAGAACTCATACTGGGAATCGGCTCCGCTAGTCTGTCTTATAGAGGAGTTGCGCAAGATGCAGTTTCTGACAAATGAAAGAAGAAAAAAAGCTGCAAGTACAACTTCTAATGAATAACAACATCAGGATCAATGTGGTACCCTCGACTTCTTCTTCACAAAGAAGAGATAGATTTAGAAGCCCTCGAAGAGTGATTGGAAACACATCTAAGCTAGAGGGCTCCCTCAAAGTGCAAATCTCATTAGGATTCATCGCGACACAAGTCAAAATATGCAAAAACTTCATCGATAAATCCTCCTCTTTCATTTCTGAAGAGATCGAGGCAAGAAAATAATAAAGCATATTCCAACCAAGCCGAGCTTATATAAGCATAGCGTTTGGGAAAGGCAACCACCCAACTGTCACACCAACATTAAATGTTGATTGAAAGCCAAATAGACGCTGAATTCACTCACCAATACGATATACAAGTTCCCACTCAATGAGTAAATGGCTTTGAACGTAGCCCAATTACTAGGGGGAGTAATTGATGAGACATCAAACAATCATCCAATCACAACCGAGCATGTGGCATAGATCAACCCTAATGAAAAAGGGCCAGGACAGACCAAGCCCAAGTTAGGTCCAATCCATGCCCAAGTTCATTTCTATTTAGCATGTAAGTCGGGCACCCAAACTCGGATTATGCAAGCCCAGTGCAGTAAGAATCTTGATGTTTGGCCCAGACAATAAGGCTCATAGACCTCTAGACTATAGCAGGCCCAAGGTTCATTTATACTACCCTTGGTCCAATCAAGCATTGAGTTCTAAAGATAGCTAAGTGCCAAAGAATAATCAATCATGGACGGGTGAATAACCCTATATGGACATAAGCGAGATATCCTCCCCTCCATCACGCATTCACAGGTAGAGTCTATGAATAAGTAAAACAGTCTCATGATATAAGGTGAACAAAATGAATGATAAAAGGACACACATGCAACCCTAATTTTATCAATTTATTTCCATCATTGTTCAAGTGTCTTATTTTACCATCGAAGTGTCTTAGGCTGCCACAATGGTGATTTTTGGTTTACCGCTGCTCATTTTTTTATGGTCAAAATCAAAAGGGACGGATTTGGGCGCATCAATTATTGTCTTATTTTTTGAAACACCTTTTGGAAGGAGTTATGCGTCTTCACATTAAAAAATTATGTTAGGAGCATATCTATGCGACTTTATTAAATTGTTTATATATGTATATATATATATATTTTTAGCCATTATTTCTTGTTAATTATGGAAGTAATTACTAATTTCGTGATTTTGTAGTTTCCTAATAACAAAATTCAATAAAAAAGCTAAAGATGCAAATTGGCAACCCATCAAACAACCATCCATCGTCGTCATTCTCTATCACGCACAATCATCTTCCTTCCTCTTCGCCTCCACTATTCTTCTCTTTCTATCTCTATTCATCTCTCAATCTAGTCGTTTGCCATCGTTCTTTTTGCCATATTTATCTTTGTTTGTTGCCATCAGATTTTCCTTTCTTTCGCCACGTACATCTAACAATCTCACAGCCACCAATAACCTCCAAATCACAGCCCATCAATCTCTCCTTCAACCCATGCAGCCCAACACCGCCACCATCCATCTCACCCACGTTTGACCTCTCTCTTTCGCACAATCTCTCACCCTCGCAGCAATCGAGCCCCCTTTGGTGCAAGGAACGGATCACATAACAGGAGCAGAGTAAATCATGAAAAAGAGTTTTCATTATCTTCTTAACTCTATTTTCACCCACAAAGTTATTCTCTACCACCATCATAAGCGACAATAGCGTCTCATCTATAAACCCTTTTCTTATTTAGTTTGATATTTGATTATGGACTGTTGTTTGAACATGGTAAATATGTCTAGCTAGGGGTGGATTCGAATGCCCGAACATGTGATTTATGAATTAAGTGAATTCAATATTTCCTTGCTCATTAGCGATTATGTTTTGCTTAACTGCTTTAAAGATAACTTATCTTTGTATGTTTGTTGAGGTGGCCAACTTAGTAAGCAGCTAGGATTTGATGCTAGAGTATAGGAGAGTTTCACCTAATCGTTATAATCCCATATTCACAAATAGTAAATACCAAAGAACGTTGGTAAGGTTAAGTAAAACCCAAGGTTTAGAACAAGATGTTGATCATAATTGTAATTGCCTAGTCAATGCCCATATTTTCCATATAAATTAATGATCTTAGATGGTTACTCTAACTTGCGATTCCTGATTAGATAGCATGAAAAAAATAGTTGAAAAACGACACTTAGTTTAATTCAATGAATTTGGGAAAATAATAAGGTTAATACAGTGCGATCACGGGTAATTTTGAACATTGTCCTTCAAGAGTTAGTAAGGGATTTTTGGAGTTTAGTTCATGAGCATATGTTTGGTGTTTAGTGTTTGGTGTTTGGTGTGTGGAGATAAAACCCTCAACTAATCTTCTTAGTTTAAAATTAGAAAAACCCAATCCCCAAACATTTTCTTATTTAGTTTGTCAGTTGTCTTTTAGTTACCCTTAGTGTTAGTTAGTGAGCTCTCTAATCCCCGGTCTAGAACGATCCCTACTTATTCTTTACTACGACTACAAAGCAGGGTATTAATTTGTGTCCTAGTAAAATAGTGCATCAATTTTTGCCACTGTTGCTGGGGATTAGTAAAATTGCTAATTACTTCATAGTTTTTTGTTTTATCTTATTAATTTTTTTCCTTTCTGTCTTTATCTCTAGTACTAGTTCATGCACAATAGGAGATATAGTGAGAACTTATTAGAGTACGATCCGGAGCCTGAAAGAACATTAGGAGACGAATGAGAGAAATAGAAAAATCACAAACATCTAGCTCTGAATTTGAATATGAAGAATTCGACATGGCAGACAATAGGTTTATTAAGTACAAACCTAGTATGACACCAATCACAAAATCACAAACCTATTATCTGTGCATTCAATATCCAATAGCACGCAAGGCAAGACAGAGTAATACGAGCTAAAATCCAGCCTCCTTCACCATATTCTGAAGTACCATGGCCTTTCTATGGAGGATTCGAATAAACATCTATAGGAATTTGAGGTTGTATGCTCTACTATGACACCAATCAATGTGGATGAGAACGTCCTGAAGCTGCGAGCCTTTCACTTTTCTCTGGCTGACAAAGATAAGATTGGCTCTATAAATGACGTTCTGAAACAATATACTTTTGGGATAGCATGAAGAAGATGCTTCTAGAGAAATTCTTCCAAACTTCGAAAATCTTCTTATTGAGGAAGAAAACCAGTGGTATTCAGTAGGGTTCAGAAGAATCATATCTAGCATACAAGGATTGTGATTTTGTTTTTCAAAGTAATTTCTGTAAGTTGATTTTAAGAAATATTTCGTTAAATATTTTGTTGTATAGAAAAACCGTAAAAAATTTTGATTGTAATTTTGAAGTTATCAATATAAGCTAAGCATTTTAAACTCTTACAAATTACATAAAGAGTACCATGAGACTGGTAATGTCATACAAACTACATATTGCATAAAAATTACTTATATAATTTTTTTAATACTAAACTAAATTTATATCAGGTTAAAATGTATCGACATTGAGATTGACCTAATGAAAAAAATAAATATTTTGGTAACTAAAAAAAAGAGAAATATTTAGTGAAATTTCGAAATTTTTTCGAGAAATCACATTTCTTGTCAGCATATTATGAGGGTTTCAAAACTCTCATAACATCATGTCTGCAACCCTAGATCAAGGATTGCTTCATCTTGAACAATAGATGTTAGATGCAGTGCCAGGTGGAGCTTCCTGCAGTAGCAAAAACTTTGATTGCAAACCAAGCCTTGAACACCAAGCAATATGAAGGAATTGGAGAGCCTTAATGCCAAGTCCATGATGTAAGTACCATTTTTAATTTAGAAGCTCAAACTGCTAATCATACTTCACTTGTGTTTCAGGCTTTGGGGCAGCCAAAAGTGCTAGGAGTTTCACAAGTTTGTGGCATGTGCACTATGTCAGAACATGCATCCAATCAATGTCCATAGCTGATTGAGAATGGAGGCTGGGAGAGTGTTAATGTCATGGATTTTCCAAGGCATAATCACCATAGGAGTAACCCTTATTCTAGCACTTATAATGAAGGTTGAAAAATCATCCTAGCTTTGGATATAATAATTCAGAACAACCTCATCAATAAGCCTATAGTAAGTCATCCCTAGTTTCTTACAGAGGCCACCAGAACCACCTCGACACAATTCATGTATGTCCCTTAATTATGATGAGATTCTGAAATCGTTAACTATTTCTCAGCAGAACCAAGCAAAGGATATAAAAGATTTGAAGCTACGGATGGGATAAATAGCTGAGTTTATAGGACAAATTTGTGAGCAAGGCAAACTTCCTTGTTCTACAATTCAATATCTGAAAGAAATGATTTAAACTGCAAATACGATTTCACTGAGGAGTGGTAGGCAAATTGAAGATGAGGGTCCAGCCAAAGCATCAGCCAAGCAGAGCCAACCAAAGCCAAATTCGAGCAGTCCTTCACCCACCGTTGAATCACAACAACACAAAGATTAAAAGGTGAGTGTTTCAAATCCGATTTCTATTTATCCTTCTTTGTGTTATCTGCCTTTCCTAGGCAGGTTCACCAAGTCTTAGAAAAATGAACAGGAGAATAAAATCTTGGAAACCTAGCAAAAAATTTCAGTTAACATTCCATTTTTTTATGCTAGTGCCTAAGTATGCAAAATTTTTTAAGGAACTTTGCACCAGAAAAAGACGAATCCAATCAAAGAAGTGGTAAGGGTGAGTGAGAATGTTTCTGTAGTTCTTCAGAGAAAATGGTTGCCTGAGTGTAAGCATCTGGGTAATTTCACTATCCCTTGTGTAATCGATAATACTAAAATTGAACATGCAATGTTCGACTTAGGTGCTTCTATTAATGTTATAACATATTTTATTTATCACTATATGAATCTCGATGAGCTTAAAAATGATGGTCTTTTTATTCAATTTGTTGACCTTTCTAATGCATATCCTCAAGGTTTATTTGAAGGCTATGGAACCACGTCAATGCTGACGTCTTCAGGCTTGCAAGGAATGATCGACACATTATTGCATCAGACCCTTCCTTGAGCCCCATAATGTGTTGGAAGTGGCGCAGGTGATCGGTCGAGTCTCCTGTGTCGTCATAAAATTAAATGGAGGGACTGTGAGACTGAACAACATGTATGGGTTTGTAGCCCTGTTGCGGAGGGGGTTGTGTAAGACGTGTTTGTCGGTTTTGGGCATTGGGTCTCTATTGGTCTTGCCTCCGCCTCTTGTCCATTGAGAAGTTGTTGGGATACACGACTCTCCTGAACATGGTCTTTGGAACGTTCAGGGGAACAAGCCTTTCGCTGCTTAGAGTCTCCCACTACAGGTAGAGGATTCCATGTTTGAGAGCCTCTAGTGTCTCTGCGATTTGTTGCATCTGTGTTGAAAGCAGGTCCACCATTGGGTCTTCTACGGCTGCCACCGGCGCAGGGGCCTATAGAGGTTCCTCCTATGGCGGTTGTGGAACTGGCAGTGCTCTGCTGGTTTGAGTGTTTGAAGGCTCAACAATATCTCTATTGTTAAAAGACCTTGTTGTCACCATCTCGTTGATTTTATGGAAAAGGGTGGATCTACAGTTCTTTCTGAGGAACTCTGTCATTCCCCACAGATGGCGCCAAACTAATGTAGTTGATTCTTGCTCTCGTTCTTCGTTGTTTACCTTGACATGCACAGGTAGCAAACATGAGCCAAGGACCACCGTATGGTGGCCGATGACACTCCGATGCTTAAGTTAGATAAGGCTTAGAACTATAAACTGGGTGGTATTGCGTACTTCTAGTTCGTCGACCTTATCTTCCTTTTATAGTGAAGGAGTCCTTGTTCGATGTAGAAGAGATGACATTCGGTATATCATAAGTTGTTCCCCCTAAGTTAGTGGGCCACCTAGTCGGTCCACTAAGTCACTTCTCAAAAAGATACGCCGCTCATGATGATTGAGTCTGAACCGTTACTTGAGCGACACACTTCATTAATTAAGCTTGCGCCGGTTCAATGTAAAAAAGTGGGAAATCAATCACTAGTTAGATCTCCCTTTCTGCAGATATTAACTCTTTTATTTCTTCATTTTAGGGACTCCGCTTTGTTCAACTTTTAATTGAAAGCTTGTGAACTTTTTCAATGGCTTACCAGGATCAACTCTACAATGAGCTTCTTGCTAGGGGCCTCCAGTTCTTTGATAATAGGTATGCCTCTGAATTGAGCATGGCTGAGATTCGGAGGAAATATGGGGTCTCTGTAGACCTGAAATTCTTCACATTAGGTGCTGATCAGAGGCCAATGTTTTCTCCGAATGAATTCGTGTGTTTGCACCATGGCATGCTTCAAACGGGTGTCTATTTTCTTGTGATTAATGAGATCTGGAGTTTTATGGAATTCCATGGTATCCCTCTTGCCCAGGTTGTAACGAATGGTTATAGGATTGTTCTCCTTATATTGATCAAAGCAAAGGACGATGGTGTTCGAGTGACTCCAAGGGTGATACAGTTATTAACTTCTCCTCGACTAAACAATCACGCCGTGTGTAACATGATGTCGCCTGCTTGCGTAAGGAAACTATCGGATGACTTCAAGTTCTGGAAGAAAAATTGTTTCATGCCTCCTTTGGACCTGAAGTATTTCAACTTTAATGTTCATCTGCTTGAGCGAGAGTTCAAGCCACTTCGTAAGTATAATTTCTTCTTTTGGTTCCATTGTGTCGATTGTATGCTGATCTTTACGTGTGTTCTATGTAGGGCAGTTCCTCACTACTTCTCTTTCCTCTGAAGAGGAGGTTGATGTGAAGGCATTCCGTGACATGCCTCAAATGAGAGTGGAGGATGTTATCTGCCGTTCCAATTTTAGTCGTAGTGGGTTATGGGCCCACTGGCATGTGGCTCTCACTCTCTTCAAAGTGTCGAAGGTTCAGTCCGAAGGTAGAGCTCCTTCCAAGAAGAGGAAGGCCTCGAAAGTTAAGATTCCTAGCCGTCAGACACAGATGAGCTTTCTGAGACGCTTGCTTCTTTCATAGGCTCGAAGAGGTCTCGTACTGAGGCTGAGCCTGTCTCCAAACTACCCGCTCCATTGAGGGAGGAACGTGATTCTGACTTGTACGTTGAAGAGGAAGTTGTAGCATCCGAGGGGCGCAGCCCTCGAGTTAAGGTCCTTATATCTATTTTTTATTTGGAGAAGGACCACCGACAGCTAACAGGGCTTAATGATGCGTCGCAGCTGACTACCGAGTGGACACAAGCTTTGAATAAGGAAGTTGATGCTGGCTGTTGTGGCAGCTTCTACTAATACTGAGCAATCCATGCCTTTTTTACCAGAAGGTCTGGATAAAGATCTGTCTGACAGTCATTCTTTGAGGCATGGAACCTCCTTCATGCAGTCTGCATTGTCTTTCATCCCGCTCTAGGCCGTATATTGAGATAACGGAGGGTCTAATAGACAATTCGCTTCTTTCTTTCTCTTCAAATTCCACCAAGCCGGCTCACAATAAAGGGTCTACTGTTGGTGATGAGGGCGTGGGTGTAATAAAGACTGCAAAGGGCGGTGCGGGTGTAATTCTGCATCCGGGAGAGCTTTATCCAGTCGCGCGGATGAGTTTGTTTGTTCCGGAGGTAGTAAAATGAGCAACCAGACCTGGCACCAGAAGGTTGACATTGATTATGCTTCGAGGAAGCATATCAGCAGATGTTATAGCTAGCTGGTGAACCGCACTTTAAAGCCAACAGAGGATAAATGGTTGAAAACCTCTCATGTTGGGGATGTCACATCTGAGCCAAGTGCCCGTCGCTAGGACGGAATATGAGGCGGCTCGGGAGAGGGTGTACACCATGGAACGCGTCTTCTCTAATATGCATAAGTCGTATTCTGATGCACTCTATGAGATCAAGTCACTGAGAAAGCAACTTGAATAGATGAGGCTGGAATAATCAGCTGCTGATGCTGAGGCCTAGAAGATTTATTTAGAGGTTCTTGAGTCCAATTTAGCAAAGGCGGTATCCACAAGGGACATATCCAAATAAGAGATGAACCTAACCTGCCATGTCTTAGAAGTTGCATAGGAAACTGCGGCTAAAGTTCGCTTTGAGTTGTGGTCTCTTACTGAGGAGAATACTAGGAAATAATCTGAGCATACCATCCAGAGACAACAGCTAGATGCCGACATTGAATTCAATGTTCGGGAAACAAGAAAAGATGGAGAGCAGTTATTCCTGGTGCAAAATGAACTTAGCGCAATTAAAGAGTGTTTGAACACTCAGCAGTCTCAGGCTGACGCACTGACATGCAAGCTAGAGTTGCTGAAGCGTGAGCTTGCTCAAGCAAAGGCGTGCGAGAAAGAGTTTCTCAAGGCGCAATGCACGTTGAATTCCGCAGGATCGTGCATGGGAGGCTGAAACTACTAGTGTTGATGAAAGAAGAGCATCCTAAATGGAACCTTTCTTACTCTAGGAAAGTGTCCTTTGCATATTTCGAAGAGGTCTCGGAGCTGTCAGAGGAAGAGGGCAATCCGGATCATAGTGCTCAAGCTGAGGCGCGCAAAGATGCAACTCTTGCTTTTTCTCCTATTACTCCTATTAAACTCAGTTCTCCTCTATTTGTGCCTGCTCCCGATGAGGAGTAAATTTTGTACATCCTTACTTTCTTTTTAGACTGTTAATGAAAACATGTTTCTTTTAAGTAAATTTCGTACCCATGTTCTATCTGATCCCCTTGTTGCATGTTTTCCACTTCGCCTTGTCGTTTTATTTTGATGTAGGTTTTGTTCGGTTAGTGGGGAGTCGCATGGTCTAACTGCTGTTGAGAACTCGATTGTTCATGTCGCGAGTAATTTTTAACTGTACCTCTAGGAGGTCTCATAGTTTCCATCACGCAGTTATGCATAGTAGTGATCATTCTGTATGATGTGGGTGGTGTGGCAGTAGGTTACTTATCCAAACTGCAACTCTTCTCGAGGTGGGCCATTGGAGGCTCAAGTTATATATAGTCGAGCACATGCGTTATCATCTATAGTCAAGCAAGGGCGTTTAGCCCAAGTTAGGCTTCGTGGTTTCAAGCTGGTCTCTGGTGCAGCCTTCATCCGCGCTTAGCGGATTAGTTCTTGGGTCAGCTTAAGCGGCCATTACCAATAATGGGATGTCAGCTCATGCAGGCATGAAGACGCTACTGAGCTGCAATCAAATTCGGCGACCATGAACTGTAAAAAATTAGTGGTCCCATGGCAAGCCGTCGACCTCAGTCAGAACTGACTAGGCTCCCACCTTCCAAACCGTCTACACCCGCACGGAGCGAGCTATGGACTTGGGATGAGTAAATTCAGCGACCATGTTCTATTGAAGAGTAGTGGTCCCATGGCAAGTCGTCAACATCAGTCGAAACTGAGTAGGCTTCCACCTTCCAAATCATCAATCTGTGTGGAGCGAGCTACAGGTTTGGGTGTTGCAAATTTGGCGACCATTGTCTGTAGAAAAGCAGTGGTCCCGTGGCAAGCCATCGATGTTAGTCGAGACTGACTAAGTTCCCACCTTCCAAACCATCTACACTTGTGCGGAGCGAGCTACAGGTTTGGGAGTTGCAAATTGAGCGACCATGGTATGTAGAAGAGCAGTGGTCTCGTGGAAAGCCGTCGACATTAGTCGAAACTGACGAAGCTCCCACCTTCCAAACCATCTACACCCACGCGGAGGAAGCTATAGGTTTGGGAGTTGACCAGAAGCTATTGTCATCAGTCGTCACTGACTAAGCTTACCTGATCATGTTCGGCGATCAACATCTGCGAGGGTTGATGACCCCTGGCGAGTCATCGTCAGCAAACGTGAGAATGCTGACTAGACTCCCACTTCCTAAGCCATCGACATTCGCGCGTAGTAAACTAGGCGTCGGAGTGAACCAGAGGTCATCGTCATTAGTCTAAACTGACTAAAATTACCTATCTAGGTTGTGGCTCTGCTTATTACAGGCATGCGAGCCTACTTTTGAAATCGGATTGCATTGTGCAGACTAGTTTCCACTGATTTCAAAGAACTTTATTTAAAAGAGCAGGTACCTTAAATCAGCTTGTGATGTGTAGGCGTGTTCTGTGTGTCAAGAGTGACTAGGGCCTCTACTGCTTGCGTTAGTACACATGGTAGAATGCCACCTAGATAGTGGGTCGAGCTGGTGGCTGCATTTTTGGGCCCTTAGGAAAAACTAGGCCCTATCGAAGGATCTGGTGCCAAGTGTATGGCGTAGATTGTGAGACGGTAGAGTATCGGTTACTCTCCCCCAATTAATGGGGTTGCGTGTAGCATCATTAATTAATTGAATGTTGAGCTGTGCAGTTTTCATGGGAATCATTGCTTCCTCGTTTTCCATACTGCATTCAATGCTCGTATTTAATGCCGACGAGCCCATTTGGTGAGCCATTACACCTATATAATGGCGTTTCTTCACAGTTGTAAGCATTATCTTTTGCAGAGTGCACTTTTCAGATGCTTTTGCTCAAAGAATATGCTTTGGGTTTTCCAAAGGCTTATAGAACGTTTCTGTTCTTTGATTCTCTGAATATTTTGACATTCGATGCGATGAGTCTTGAGAAGGCTTGCTATTATGTGTGATCACCTGCTCTTGGTGAGCACCCAATTGGTTCATTAAGACTTTTTAATTTTTTTTCGTATTGCGAAGAAGAAGTACAGACTTCCTTTCAAGGGACGAGTCTGTTTTTTATTTGCTTGTGCTCCGTCGGAGCTTTGAACCACATAATTTTGTAGATAGCACCAACGACAAACTTTGGAGCGTTTGCTTTCCTCCTTCCTCGGCTAGCTTTGACACGTTGCGCTGCTCTGAAACTCAGAGATGCGGGGCGGAATGAAGTTGGATATGGCATGTCAGAGTGGGCCATTGACTCTCAGGCGCCCCTCTCAATCCTCGACGAGAGGGTGCACTCGATCCGTTTCAACCTGAATCTTGTCCCAAGTTCGGCTGATTGGGCGGATCGAGCATGTGAGTTGGCTGTAGCTTTGGCCAGCATGTTGTGGGGCCTCCGGTTGCTGATTTTTACCACCTCAGGTCATTGTTGCAAGGTGGTTCCGACGGAGTATTGAATTGAGTGTTCCCTTTCATACTTATTTTTGTACATCTTCTCCAGATAAATCGCAGAGCGGAATTCCTTGTAAGTATCGTAGTCTACTTTGGGTACCTTTGCTGTCACTTTCGAGTCCTCTTCTAAATTCGGATTGTTTAAACGGATCTTTACCGTACATCCATCGGATTGGGATGCTTGTAGATTGTAATCTTTTGTACCCACCATCTTGGCAAATGTTGTAACATCTTTCCAGTAATCAATAGAGTGTGTTTGCGTAATTATCTTATTTCTAAAATGATTCCTCATCACATAAGTTCTTAAGAATTAAACCTCTAAATTTACTACTGAAAGAAAGCTAAATAATTGGATAGATTGACTTTTGGCGGAGAGAGGTTGATCCGACCCTGAATTAAATTCACATGGCCCTTGCTTGGATCATAAGTACTTTTGGCAAATTATCAAGTTTCACCGATGTCGTTGAGGTTACTAAAGAGTAAACCTTTTGTGGGAGGGTCTTCTCGCACGGGTTGACAATTTTTTAATTGTGTTTTTTTTTGTGGTGTCTTCTCCGCTTGGCCAGACGTCTCATTGGGCTTGAGGGTGGACCGCGCCACTAACGCTGGACTGTTTTCCGTCGCTAAGTTGAGCCACTGTTGATGGTTTCTTGTCCCCATCTAAGAGGAGTGATTCTTCCTCCGTTTCTGAGTCTAGCTTCTAATCAACTTGTTTGACGGGTTTGAGCTGTATCTAAAACAATCTATTTGCTTTAGTGCAAGATAGTGGCAACCGCGTGCCGTTGGTTGGTCTCCGCGAATAGTTCCCTCTGAGTGGTTGGTGGTATACTTGATGCAGTGATGAAGGGTGAAGACCACTGCTTCCATCTAGTGAAGCCAAGGCTTGCCCAAGATGAGGTTATAGGTAAACGATTTATCTACCACCATGAAGTCCTGGAACAAGACCTTCCTAAGTTGTGGCTCTCCTGCCACTACCGCTAGCTTTATCTTCCCAATGGGAAGCTTTTTTCTTCGTTAAACCCTATCAAGGGGTAGTAAGAGGGTGTTAAGTTATCTTCCTTGACGTCCATGCTGCGGAATGCATTATTGAATAAGACATTGAAGGAGCTTGTCGTGTCTACTAGAGACCTCTTTACTTTCCACATTGCAATAGAGACTGAAATGACAAGAACATCATTGTGCGGTGCGTGTATGCCTTCGAGGTCCTTATCTATAAAAGTCAAAGCTGGGATTGGGCTCTGTACTCGCGAGTGATACACGTGTTTGTCCTTGCTGGTGGGTTGTGTCTGCATCTCAAGGAGTGATTGCTTATGGTACTTGTTTTATTGTTCCCCTTCCGATCCGACTCCATGAATGACATATATAATGCCCGGAGCCTCATTTTTTATTTTTTTGATCGCCTCTCCCCCTTACCTGAACCGGTCCTACCTTTTTCTAAGCCCAGGAACTCCTTCAGCTTTCCCTTTCGAATCCAATACTTGATCTCATTCCCGAGACTTTTACAATCATTGGTGTCGTGGCCACCCTCCTTCTGGAACAATCAATACTTGTTGTTGTCATTTCATCCAAGGTGATGTACCTCTGGGCTCTTTTCAGGAGGTCTGCCATATCAATGGGGGTTCCTATATAAGGAAGTCAAAAAACTTTCCTCTTCTTAGCCCCGCTGCAAAAAACAAAACAGAGGTATAGTCACTGCAGCCATCAATGAGAGTCAACTCATCGTTGAAGCGCTTGACGTATTCTGGTAGTGTCTCATTCGACTTCTGCTTCAGAGAGAGTATATAGTGCGGGCCTTTCCTGATCCACTGGCTGCCAACAAAGCGTGTAAGGAATGTTTTGGCTAGTGTCTTGAATGAGTCGATTGACTTTGTAAGAGGTTATGGAACAAGATCAGTGATGACTTCTTTAGGTTGGTAGGGAACGTTCTGCATAACACTGATTTGGAACCTTCTTTGAGCATCATCATGTGCTGATAAATGGCGCAAGTAATCAAACTGTTCATCGGTCCTGTCGTAGAACTCAAGCTTCGGGGGGACTAAACTTCTTTGGCAGAGTTTTGTTCATGATGTGGTCCATGAACAGGAGAACAAAAAGGTTGTACAACACATATGGGTTGTGAGCCCCTCGGTAGAGGGGGTTCTGCATGACGGGTTAGTCTACCCTGAAAGTTGGATCACCGTTGACCGCGCTGCCACCTCTAGTCCAGTGAGAACTTGCGGGGGCTTGACTCTCCTACGTCTACTCTCTGTTGTCATTTAAAGATTGAGGTATGTGCTACTCCTAATATCCATTAGCGAGTGGAAGGTTTTGCTGAGTGAGGATCTTTACTGCTTTAGCGATTTGTTGTATCTGGGATGATAGCAAATCCATCCTGGGGTTTGTCACCACCGCTGCTGGCACGGGGTTGCGAGCATGCTACCCTTGTGTCGCCGGTACTGCTGGAAGCGGTGGAATAGCGCCAGTTTGAGCGTTTGACGTGCCCTCTGGTCTCCATTGTTGCGGGATCTGGTAGTCACCATATTCCTGGACTTTGAAGAGAGATGATGTCAATGCTTTGCTAGGAACTTTGTCGTTCCCATGCACCAAACTGATGCAGTCAATTTTTGCTCCCTACTTGACCTTGATCTGCTGACCTGCATAAGGAATGCACATGAGCCATGGACTACCGTTGTGGTGACCGATGACACTTTGATGCTTAAGTCAGACAGGGCTCTAAGAAAGGATTAAAGCTATAAACAGTGAATTTGCAGCGTACCTTTAATTACCAACCTTCCGTCTTATTTATAGTGTTGGAGTCCGGGTTCGACCAGGCCATCGGTGGCATGTTAGGGAAATAGATCTTCCCGGAGATCCTTCTCTAATTAGGAGTTGTCTTGTGGAGGGAGGTTTCCATGTTAGACCTGTGCTCCTAGATATGCGGGAGATAGTTCCCTTTTGGAGTGTTGTTCATAAGTGAAAGTTTCCACGTATGTCATAAACTCTGGTGTTTATTTCCTAATTGGAGACAAAGTACTGCTGGCTTGCCCGTTCGAAGCTGATCCTCGAGATACTTGCCTTAAAAGGTCCTACAGGTATTGGGGATGGTTTTGAGGCGTGTGGGCATAGCAAGACATAGTAATTCGGGTCCGGCTAGCAAGATTACACTTCACGGGCTTGAAGTTGCTGGGTCGAATCAGTGTTAGACAGACGCTTGGGCTTGTATTCCTTGAGATAATCATGACACGTGTACGGTGTAAAAGAGATGACGTTTCAGTGTATCATCACATTCCTTAGAGGTCTTACTAGTATTGGGCCTAACCGCGTGACGTGTGGGCTTACTAGCTCGTTTCAACTTGGACCCGACTGTCGGTATTCTGCCAATGACGGAGTTATTGCTGTTTGGGCCTTGTTAGATTGAGCGTGCAAACAGGTCTGCTTTATTCTGCAGACGAGATTATCATGACACGTGTATGGTGCTGATCAAAAGACGGTGTGATGTACCATCAGTACTCATAGCATGCTTAATTAAATTTAACTCAATATAACCCATATGTGAGTTTTGAGCTTAGTGTTCCTTGATTTTGAGGGTTTTTAGTTAATTCATCTTTCATTTCTTTTGTCAATAAGAATTCGTTGTATGATCTCATTTTTGTTTGCTTTGGTTGCTACTTGGATTGTTTTCATAATTAAGAATTGAAAACTATAACTTTTATTAAGTTCGTTCAAAACATTATATTAAATTGCACGACATGCTTGACATGATAAAGACGCCTAGTTTCCACCATTGCCAAATAATCCTATGTCTATTATCTATTTCGTTTAGGTTAAACTTCGTTGAGTCTGTCATTAAGCCTTTTTGTTTCATTACCTTTTTTTCACATCTAACCTAACCAGAATAGTGAAGAATAATTTGATTTGTAGAGATTTTGTTGTGGTTCAAGGTATGTTGAACAAGAAGTGTGGGGGAAGGCCCTTAGAAGAAAGAGTTGCAAAAAAAAAAAAATGGTACCACAAAGGCAGAAGGGACACAAGCCCTTGTTTGTATTCATTCAGTATTTTAGTACCATACAAATAGTCTAGTTCTTTTCATTTAAAGTAGATACAAAATAATGGTTGAAACTCTTCATTATTAGTAGGCCACCTCTTCTCTTTCCTAGATGAGCTGTACCAGTGTTGCATTTTTGTTGTATGTCTTGAAACATGTGCTTCTTTGCTAATGTCCTAATCTTATTGCATACTTTTACCATTTCTTTAAGCCCTTTATAATTTCCTTATCCGTTCTTTCTATTCCCTTGACCCTTTGGCCCCATTACAACCTAAATTAAGTCATTTTGATTGCGTGTGTCATGCAATATCACGATGTGGGGATTTGAATGATTTATGAGCATATGGTGTCATTAGTTCTTACATTCAAGTAGTAACATTCCTTCCACGAGATCATATATCTAAAAACAAAAAAAAAATTGTCAGAAAATGCCTTTATCTCTATTTATATCATATGTGAGCAATTTGTTTCCCTTTTACATCAATTCTCTCACATATAACTAGAATAGGAAGAGTGATTTAAACCAGATAATCAGTGGAAAAAAAAGTGCATCCAGTGAGATTTTTGGGTTAATGTTTTTTGGCACGCGCTTGAGTTTCACAGTCGCTTGAATTGATTTAATTGTGGGCTTTCATGTCATTGTTGTGAATGTGTATTAGCTTTCTAATGTTGTGGACTTAGTCATGTTTTTTATAAAAAAAACTTATCATGTCATGATTCGTTGAAAATCTCTAAGACAAATGTTGGAATTTACAGATTGAGTCATTTGAGTTTTTTTTTTTCTTTGATTTGCTCGAGGACTAGCAAAAGATAAGTATGGAGGAATTTGATAGGAGCATATTTATGCGACTTTATTGAATTGTTTCTATAAATTTATTTCTATTTCTTGTTATATGGTAGTAATTACTATTTTCGTGTTTTTATAGGTTGTCAATAACAAAATTCAAGAAAAAAGCTAAAAGATGCAAATTGGCAATTTAGAAATACATATGGTGAAAGAAAAGTACACGAAATAGGAAACCTATAGAGAACGTGTATTAAAAAAACAATACCTAGCTCTCGAAAACCCTCGCTTCCTCCAAACCCTTGCTCAAAACCTCGTGCAATCTCACACCACACTCACTGTCACAATCTCTGTCGCAGCCACACTCAACCAACAACCCCCATCGCCTTCACACCGATCAATCGAACAACCATATCTTCTCCATTGTTCTAGCTAGTCACCAACATCCAAATCGACCTCTTTATTGCACAACTATCACCGTCCAACCTGCTATCACCTTCACAACCCATCGAACAGCCATCCATCGCCGTCATTCTCTCTCACGCACAATCATTTTTTTTCTTTTTTGCCTCCATTGTTCATCTCTTTATCTCTTTGTTCGTCTTACAATCTCGTCCTCCACCATCGTCCTTTTGGCCATGTTTCTCTCTGTTCATCTCCATCAGTTCCTCCTTCCTGTCGCGATGCGCATCTAACAATCTCATAACAACCAATCACCTCTAAATCATAGTCCCTCAATTTCTCTTTTAACCCATGCAGCCCAACACTGCCACCATCCATCTCTCCCACGCTTGACCTCTCTCTCTTGCGCAATCTCTAACCCTCGCAGTAGTCGTGCACCCCTTTGGCGCAAGGAACAGATCGCACAACTGGAATAAAGCAGATAATGAAGAAGAGATTTCATTTTCTTCTAAACGCTATTTGCATTCTCTACCACAACGCATAGGTGACGATAGTGTTTCATCTCTAAACCCTTCTCTTATTTAGTTTGATATTTGATTATGGACTATTGTTTGAACATGATTAATATGTCTAGCTAAACTCTGTTTTAGGTAAGGGTGGATTCGAAGCCCTGAACATGTGTTTTATAAATTAATTGATTCACTCGTTCCTTGTTGACTAGTGATTTGCTTAACTGCTTTATAGAGAACTTATCTTTATATGCTTGTTAAGGTGTCCAACTTAGTAAGCATGCTAAGATTTGATGCTAGAGTATATGAGAGTTTCACCTAATCATCGTAATCATATATTCACAAGTTGAAAATACCAAGGAATGTAAGGTTAAGTAAAAACCTAGGTTTAGAATAAGATGTTGATCATACTTGTAATTGCCTAGTCAATGTTCATACTTTCTGATGATACATAAAAATGGTCACGCCTCGGGCTGTACATGTGTCATGATAATATCGAGGAACTACGGTCTCAAGCGTCAGCCCAACATTGATCTAACCTAAGCGGTTCTAAGCCCACCCAACTGCGGTCTGCCAGGCGGACCCAAACTCTCACAGCATGCTAGGCCCACATGTCTCACAACTATCCTCAATACCCATAAGCCCTTTTCAGGCAAGTATCTCGAAGATCAACTTTGGACGGGCAATTACAGCTGCTCTCTACTTCTAACTAGGAAGCAAACACCAGAGTATCTTCCGCACAGGGAAACTCCCTTTTACAAATTACTCTTGGATTGGACACTATCTCCCGCGTATCTAGGAGTACGAAGCTAACATGGAACTTTTTTCCTATAGCACGACTCCTAATTAGAGAGGGATCTCCACGAAGATACGCCTACGATGGCTTGGTAAAACTAGAACTTCTTGCACTATAAATAAGACATGAGGTTGATAAGCTAAGGTACGCTACAAATTCACTACAAGAAAAAAGCCCATTAATGGTAGGATACCATAGCGTTTTAGAAAACGCTATGTCTGTCGGAGCTATAATAGACCCTGGGTCTATTATAGCGTTTTAAAAACGCTATAGTAAGTTAGCCTTTTATAGCATTTTAAAAACGCTATGGTAGATCCTTTTATAGCATTTTAAAAACGCTATGGTAGAGTCTACCAAAGCGTTTCTGAATCGCTATGATAGAATCTACCATAGCCTTTCTGAAATGCTATGATAGAGTCTACCATAGCAAATTTGTTTTTTTTTTTTTTTTGCTATCAAATGACTTTTTATTACATCTTATAAGTTTTATTTCTAGAAAATAAAAATTTAAATGTGCCAAACTTAATCATTTCCATGAATGGAGGCAAAGTAATGTAATTAATAAGATAATATATTACATTGAGTCACAAAATCTATCAAATAATAAAGATAATGTACTACACTTAAACATTTCTTAACTCTCTTAATAAGATAATGTATTACACTTAAACTTAAACATTCTTACTAAAAAAATTCGGATTTGCCACATGTAAGCCAGTAGTCGTTGCTTGATTAACTGTGGAAGGAGCCTCGTGTAGTGACCCATTTGAGCTCAATGCGCTGGATGAGTAGCCCATGAATCTTCTGAGGAGAATCGGAGATATTGAACTATCACTTAGTTTAGAACCCATCTCTGCAGCTTTCTGTAACAAAGCTGTTGCAGACATGTAAGGAGAAAGCCTGCTGGGGTGTGACCATTGTTCAATCCATTTAGATAAATTCTAATAATGATGAAGTATGTACTTTGTCAAGAGAGAGCCACTCGTATCTCCACCGCTTGACTGCTGATCCGGGAATATTGTTATACCACAAGGTTGCAGGGAAAGATGGAGATAGAATGGACATGTCAAACAGAACATGTAATTCCTATACAAAATATTGCAGGCAGGCAACTGTAAGCTGAATCCCAAACCAAGAGCAAGGAAACCACTAACAGAACAGGTATACCTCTGGATAAGATTCTTGAGGCCTTTATGACTTCCTTTGATAGAATCCAAGTGCAATATACAAGGTAACCTAAGTGACTTGCCAATTTCCTCACACTTATCATTTGATGGCTCATCGCAGAGGACTTCCGGTGCCATCCCATCCATTCAAGCTATAAAAATAAAAACATGGCCATTTTTTCATTAGAACAAATGAAGTAGCTTCAATTAACAAAGAAAGGATCATAAAAAAAAAAGTACCTACAGTCCATTAAAACAAATAAATGATCGTATGTTACCAAATTCTGGAGAACCTCGTTTTGAAAGTCATAGATGCCTAGGCTCTGAACTTCTAAACTGTGACTGTTATCAAATGGAAGTAACAACATCTGATACAAGGCCCTCACCAATTATTTATCAAAAAAGATTAACAACGTCATTCATGTGACTGTCCTTGCAAAGCTTGTTAATGAGTACATTGTAAGTGATTTCATTCTACCAATACCCATAACAAGTTCATGGGTTGGTCTAATTTATCATTCACACAAATACCAGCACAGTGCTTAGTGTAATATCACTTTGTTTTACTCTTCAAAAAACTAAAAATAAAAAAATCCACAATACCTAAATGGAAGTAATAGTACGTTAAGGGTAACAATGTCAGATTGTGAAACTTTAAAAGGAAATTCAGATGGCTGCAATTGAAAAACTTTATAGTGTAGATTGTGAAACAATTGAAACAACAGCTCAACAACCTTGATTGTGGTGTCTGATGAGCAGTAGCAGCAGGTGTTTGTTCCAGGAACAGGGAGCAATAGCAGCAGGTGTTTGTTCCAGGAACAGGGTTCAGTAATAGGTTTCTGGGCACGCGCTGCCATTATCAGTTTTTTTTTCAAGAAACAGGGTGTGGCCTCTGTTTTGAGCAGTTTCTTGGCATGACCAAAGCTGGCTTCACGATAGGCTGAATACTCTGGCTGTGGCTCTGTCATGCTGCATAATCAAATAAATGGTTGTCAACTTCATTTGTTATACAAAACTGAGGCAAATTGTTTAAAATTAAAACTTAGGGAACATGAACATTACTTGGTAGCTAATCCTTCTAGATTTCCTCCATCGCCAATGGTTATGTATACCAAGTAATGGAGGAAATCTAGAAGGATTAGCTACCAAGTAATGTTCATGTTCCCTAAGTTTTAATTTTAAACAATTTGCCTCAGTTTTGTATAACAAATGAAGTTGACAACCATTTATTTGATTGTGCATGGGTCACGGACAAGTTTGCATTCACCATTTACTATGTTATATGCAACATTTGACACCCGGTACTGTAAAATGAAAATTTCTTAGTATTAAACAAATTAAGTAGCAAAAATGTCTTTCTTGGTTATGATTAAGATTCACTGTAAAAGATTCTCTTATAGCAATTTACTCGTGAAATAGAAATAAATTGCATAGGGGATGGCTTGCACTTACTGATCATTTGTAGGCATGCACGTGTCCAGAGAGAACAATAATGTAAGTTGAAGCACGCTTGATTGAGTACCAAAGTGCAGAAGTGGTACCAGATGCTCTATAGGGAACATGATAACGTTGTGTATAGAGCTTAAAAGGTGTGTTTTCACCCTACAATAAACCAACATCAATGAACAATTAATCCCTTCAGTCATTTTCACAATCTTCATAAAACTACATAGCAGTTATGGTTTAAAGTGTAGGCTTACTAAATTTAGGGGGTGTTTGTTTGCACCACTTATAAGTGGCCTAGTACTTATAAGTGGCGGACCACCTTAAAATAGTGTTTGTTTACAGGAACTTATAAGTCATTAACACCTATAAGTGGCTTGATTTCTATAAGCACCAGGGGTGATGCTTATAGTGACTTATAAGTCCCACCCACTTGTAAGTGACAAGCCACTTATAAGCGATGCAAACAAACACCCCCTTTAGAACAATTAAGATATTGGTGTACTAGTAGTCTAAAAGTGCAAATCCACTAGGCCAGTTTCAATTTTTCGAAGAATGATTCAGTTAAAATTTTTCCCAAACTGGAGCATTGTGAGAAAATCATTGAGATTTAAATAGCAAACAAGTAAAAGGTGTGAGTGCTCACAAGTTCAGGAGCCCAATCAAGCTCATGATTCCCTGTTGTCCATATCCATGGTTGATAAGCAGTACTCTTCTCGACAAACCTTCCCCATGAATCCCACCTTTTATTATCATGATATGGATAGGTATCCACATAAGAGAGGTCACCCACGAACAACACGGTCTGCCCTTTCACCGGGTTTCCTTCATAATGGGAAAGTGTTTTGTTCGAGTCATAACTTTGACCAAGATCCCCTGCAAAATATGCATCAAAGAACATAATGAGTAATCCTCTTGATATAAATACAGACTACCTATTAATCTTGGCCCCCCTTTCCCAACCAAAACATCAAATAAGAAATGCACCTGATGATGAAATCAATTCATATGGTCTACTCAACCTATTTAAATCAACGTAGTAATTAAAAAAATGAGTAAATGAATAATGAAATTAGTTACCAATGAGGCCAAAGGTATAAGGAACATCAGGGCCAACCCTAGGAGGGGTTCTAAACCAGAACTGTCTTATAGTATGTCCAATTCCAACCTCATAGTAGTATTTTGTATCAAACTGGCAGAAGTTCAAACAAATATTACTTTGGGTTCACAATTATCACAAAGAATTCAAGAACTTTTCATCAACTTTCCTTTTATTCTATTTTAGGAGTATAATTTATTAGTAAAAAGAGGATACAATGAATAAGCAAACAAAAGAAGTGGCCTAAAAAAAGAGATAGGCATACGCATGATGCTAATGGAAAGCACCAAAGGTACAAAATGACCACTCTAAAGCATGAAAATATCGAAATCGAATGAAAATTAGAATTGATGATTGAAATTGTGATCTCCAACCAACTGATCCAACAAATGGCCACTAGAAAGAAAAGCTTAGGAGTCATATTTATATATATACACCAATTACATCTTAGGATCTGAACGCCCAAAAAATACTATCCACTTCTCAGAAACATATCACAAATAACTACTGTACACTGGACCAAAGAATAACTTAATGGATTGATCTTCCATAAAATAACTTTCAGTCATGTCATTTATTCACACATCTTTAACATCTCTGTATTGAATTCCTAGAAACTTCCAAGCTAAATTAAAACAAGAAATTGATGTTGAAACTAGTTTTGCACATAATAACCTTCCAATGGTATTAGCTCTCTGATAACATTATGTAAAGTAAAGATTCTCAGTAAAGTCCCTTTTCCACAACATCCAGCCAGAGGTTGCACCTAGAATGGCAAAACTAATTAAGATATCGGCCTATGAAACAAAACCTTGGGTCAAACAAGGATTTCAATTTAATACTACTGTAACCCAACAAGAAATCCATCAAAGATTTTGTCAGTTCATGTATGGATCAAAGAACTCAAATCCTATTGAGCATTAGGGTGTAAAATTGCAAATTAATAAAAATTTCAACATAACATAACTTTCTTATCCATCCTCTTCTTAACCTTCTAAGCAAATATAGTGAAGACAATAGTTTTTTTTCTCCCTTCATTAATACATAATAAAATATACATACATATTTAAAATGCAACCAAAGACTGTAACTGTATTTAAAATAATTCGAAGAAAAAAAAGAAAAGAAAATTGTAGACTATACCAAATGGTCAAGCTCTCTTTTCATGTCTGTGATATACCTGCTGGAGCTCTTTGGCAAGTTCTACAACCTCATCCAAGTTTGCATTAGCTTCCTGAAACAAATAATACCCACTCATAGTGAATTAGCTTTGCATTGTGTACAAAAATTGAATGCACAGTCACTCGTTTGTTTACCGAATGTAAAAATTACCAATCCAACTTGATGAGCACCATGGACACTCCATGCTTAATGAATCTAACATGTCAAAAATCTTGTGGTAATCCTAAGACATGACAGGCCAAAAGCTTAATTTGGATTTTTGAATCAATTTATTAAGAGAATACGTCTGACAGTCCATATCGATGTCTAGACACTAAGGTCAGTTTCCTCGACATAATTGAAATTACATTTAACTACCAAAGTGAACACGCTTCTAATAGCAACAGTGCCTCGAAGAGAGCTTCTTTCAATCACTTTCTATGAAAAATCAAAATAAATTTGCCTTAGGGAGAGGTTTATAGACAAGAAAACTTGTTCAACTGACCAAGACAAAAGTAGGAAAGAAGACCAACCTCTAAGGTTTTACCATCAGGAGCAATGTCCCTGTCGTGGAAGCACCAATACTCAACACCGAGCTTGTCAAGAAATTCAAAATTTGCTCTCACTGCATCATGAAGAAGAAGATATACTCCATCAGTCCATTTATATTATACAAGAACATCAAATTTGCAAAAATCAGTCCTCTGATAGGCATTTGAACTAATAAACATGTCTACAAAAATCCATGCACAAAAACCAAGTTTCATATATATATATAGGGAAAAGAGAGATAGCAAAGTGAACTAATGTAATAGAAACCAATAATGCAATGATAACAGAAAGAACAATGGAACCACCAGCATCAAATAGCGAATCGCACCGATAGCAAAAGAAATTACAGCTTTGGCTTATGGTGAATCAGTTATCAATTGCTTAAGTCATGTGCCCCACACACATAATTTTGCATTTTGGTCCAGCAGTGAAGTTCTGTTAGGGATGAAGGTTGATTCTAAGGGAGGATGACATATACAGTTATAGGATTAATACATCTATCTCATATGATCATTGCTAGGGCTGGCATCTATCATTGTATAACAAATACTCCAATGCCTTAAGGCTTATTGACTACCAGGGAACCACAAAGCAAGTGAAAGGGGTTTGATTTGAGAAACACTTCCCACCTGCATCATTTAGAGTGATAAATCTAGCCAAAGATTAGAAGATATACATGAAATTCTACCAACCAGATGTGCTCTTATCCCATATGAATTTATTTATTATTTTGTTTTTTTAATATATACCAATCCATAAAGAAAACGAGTGAGGAGCTCACAGCAAACAGGCAGCAAAAACAAATTACAAAGGAAAAAAAAACCTCCTACGCAGATTGCGACTTACTCCCACAATTACCAAGATTAATGAATAATTGTTAATAGATTAATTAATAGACAGTGAAAAGGAGAATAAATAAATAAATAAAATCAGGTAACACTTTTTCATTGTCGTTTTATTAAACATTACGATTTCAAATGTATGAATTTTTTCTACTTTATTTTATTTTTTTTGAAATCTAAAATGATCATAGATTTAATAACCATAGAAACGTTTTCGAGGGAAGCATTTGAAGAAGTGAATTTCTTTTTCTTGAGTTTCTACAGTATTTTACGACAATTATTACTTTTCCTATCGCTGGGAGTTATTAACAAAAAAAACTAGTGGAGAGGGGAGTGATACTATAATCTTAATGATGAACTTTCAAAGGGAACGTACAGCCTCCGCACCTAATATATGTGACATGGATTCTTAAAGCTAATTGCATTTATGCACTATCTAATTGTGCAAAGAGTTGTATTTGCGGTGCAAGAAT